>CM048748.1:371452533-372816787 GCA_026315105.1 Locusta migratoria
CGAGGTATTAAATACGCTTGCACATTGCTTCCGTAAGTGCAGTTGTGCCTTGAGTTTAAATGTTTAAATGTTTGTTAAGCTTATGGGACTTAACTACGGGGTCATCAGTCCCTAAATTTACAAACTACTTATGAACTACTTACGAACTAGGACGGCACAAATATCCATGCCCGAGGGGGGATTCGAATCCCCGACCGTAGTGGCCGTGCTGACCGTGACTGGAGCGCCTCAGTCACCTCGGCCACCGCGGCCGGCTGTGCCTTGAGAATGGCAGGGTGTTCTCCTGCCGAAATATCGACGGTTGTCGAAGACGTCACCCGGCAGCATACCCGTAAGTTGTTTGTTTTGGACAGGTCCGGAAAGCTGCTAGACAATCCTGTGGATGCCTTGAGCAGATGGAGGGAATATTTTGAAGAATTGCTCAATGTAGGTGAAACGTTCAATGATGTGTCAGATTTCCAGGTTGAAAGGTATAGGAACGACGATGGAAACAGGATCTCATTTGAGGAAGTTGAGAAAATGGTCAGTAGATTACAGTGCAATAAGGCGGCTGGGGTGGATGAAATTAAGCCGGAACTCGTCAAATACAGTGGAATATCAGGTCTCAAATGGTTACACAGGATAATTGAAAAGGCGTGGGAATCGGGACAGGTTCCGTCTGACTGGACGAAAACAGTAATCGGGCCAATTTACAAACATGGAAACAGAAAGATTGCAACAACTATCGAGGTATCTCTTTAATTAGCGTTGTAAGCAAAATATTCTCAGGTATTGTAATAGGAGAGTGCGAGTATTAATTGAGGACAAGTTAGATGAAAATAAGTGTAGGTTTAGGCCTCTTAGAGGCTGTCAGGACCAGATCTTTAACTTACAGCAGGTAATGGAAAAGTGCTATGAGTGGAACAGGGAATTGAATCTATATTTCATAGATCTGGAAAAAGCTTATGACCGTGTTCCTAGGAGGAAGCTACTGTCAGTTCTTCAAGATTATGGTATAGGAGGCAAACATCTGTAGGCAATCAAAGGGCTTTACGTAGACTGTCAGGCAGCAGTTAGAGTAGATGGCAAATTAAGCTCATTGTTAAGGTAGTTTCAGGGGTAAGACAAGGCTGTAACCTGTCACCATTGTTGTTCATACTATTCAGTGATCATATGTTGAAAACCCACTCCCATGAACCACAGACATTGCCGAGGTGGGGTGGCTTGCGTGCCTCAACGATACAGATAGCCGTACCGTAGGTGCAACCACAGCGGAGGGGTATCTGTGGATAGGCCAGACAAACGTGTGGTTCCTGAAGAGGGGCAGCAGCCTCTTCAGTAGTTACAGGGGCAACAGTCTGGATGATTGACTGAGCTGGCCTTGTAACATCAGCTAAAGTGGCTTTGCCACACAGCTACTGCGAACGGCTGAAAGCAAGGGGAAACTACAGCCGTTACCTTTCCCGAGGACATGCAGCTCTACTGTATGAACATATGATGATGGCATCCTCTCGGGTAAAATATTCCGGAGGTAAAATAGTCCCCCATTCGGATCTCCGGGCGGGGACTACTCAGGAGGATGTGATCATCAGGAAAGACAATAGTGGCATTCTACGGGTCGGAGCGTGGAATGTTAGATCCCTTAATCGAGTAGGAAAAATTAGAAAATTTAAAAAGGGAAATGGATAGGTTGAAGTTAGATATAGTGGGGATTAGTGAAGTTCGGTGGCAGAATGAACAGGATTTCTGGTCAGGTGAGTACAGGATTATAAATACAAAATCAGTTGGGGGTATCGCAGGAGTAGGATTGATAATGAATAAGAAAATAGGAATGCGGGTAAACTACTATGACCAGCACAGTGATCGCATTATCATTGTCAAGATAGATACGAAGCCAACACCGACAACAGTAGTACAGGTTTAGATGCCAACTAGCTCCGCCGATGATGAGGAAATCGAAGAAATATATGAGGAGCTAAAGGAAATTATTCGGACAATTAAGGGAGAGGAAAATTTAATTGTTATGGGAGACTGGAATTCGGTAGTAGGACAAGGAAGTGAAGGGAAGATAGTAGGTGAATATGGTCTGGGCAAAAGGAATGAAAGAGGAAGCCGCCTGGTAGAATTTTGCACAGAACATAATTTAGTTATAACAAACACCTGGTTCAAGAATCACAAAAGAAGGTTGTATACGTGGAAGAGACCAGGAGACACCGGAAGATATCAGATAGATTTTATAATGGTAAGACATAGATTTCGGAACCAGGTTCTACAGTGTAAGACATAACCAGGGGCAGATATAGACTCTGACCATAACTTGTTGGTTATGTACTGTAGGCTGAAACTAAAGAAACTACAAAAAGGTAGGAAAATAAGGAGATGGGACCTGGATAAATTTAAGG
The DNA here is from genome assembly GCA_026315105.1 of Locusta migratoria. Lineage (NCBI taxonomy): Eukaryota > Metazoa > Arthropoda > Insecta > Orthoptera > Acrididae > Locusta > Locusta migratoria. Next base: position 371,454,915 of record CM048748.1, read on the forward strand.
AACCTGAGGTTCTTAAAAATTTCAGAGGGAGCTTTAGGGAACAATTGACAGAAACGGGGGGAAATAAAACAGTAGAAGAGGAATGGGTAAAATTGAGAGATGAAATAGTGAAGGTAGCAGAGGACAAAATAGGTAGGAAGGAAAGACCTACAAAAAATCCTTGGATATCACAGGAGATACTAAATTTAATCGATGAAAGGAGAAAATATAAAAATGCAGTAAATGAAACAGGCAAAATGGAGTACAGACGACTAAGAAATGAGATTGACAGGAAGTGCAAAATGGCTAAGCAGGAGTGGCTAGAAGGCAAATGCAAGGATGCAGAAGAATGTATAAATAGGGGAAAAATAGATACAGCCTACAGGAAAATAAAATAAACATTTGGAGATAAGAAAAACAGCTCTATGAATATCAAGGACACTGATGGAAAACCAGTTCTCAGCAAAGAAGGGAAAGCTGAAAGGTGGAAAGAATATATAGAGGGGCTCTACAAAGGAGACAATATTGTAGGAAGGGAAGAGGATGTAGATGAAGATGAAATAGGAGATACTGTACTGAGAGAAGAATTTGACAGAGCCCTGAAAGACCTAAGTCGAAACAAGGCCCCTGGAATAGATGATATTCCCTCAGAGCTACTGAAGTCTCTGGGAGAACCAGCCATGACAAAATTGTTTCACCTGGTGTGTAAGATGTATGAGACAGGTGAAGTACCCTCAGACTTTAAGAAAAATGTTATAATCCCCATCCCTAAGAAAGCAGGTGCAGACAGGTGTGAAAACTACAGAACCATCAGTTTAATAAGTCATGGCTGCAAAATATTAACGCGAATTATATACAGAAGGATGGAAAAGCTGGTAGAAGCCGACCTCGGGGAAGATCAGTTTGGGTTCAGGAGAAATGTAGGAACACGGGAGGCAATACTCACTTTACGGCTTATCCTAGAAGATAGATTAAGAAAAGGCAAACCTACATTTCTAGCTTTTGTAGATTTGGAGAAGGCTTTTGACAATGTTGATTGGAATAAACTCTTTCAAGTTCTGAAGCAAGCAGGAGTAAAATATAGGGAGCGTAAGGTTATTTACAACTTGTACAAAAACCAGACAGCGATTGTCAGAGTTGAAGGTCATGAAAGGGATGCAGTGGTTGGGAAGGGAGTGAGACAGGGTTGTAGCCTTTCTCCAATGTTATTCAATTTGTACATTGAACAAGCTATAAAGGAAAGCAAGGAGAAATTTGGTGAAGGAATAAAAGTTCAGGGGGAAGAATTAAAAACATTGCGTTTTGCCGATGACATAGTAATTCTGTCAGATACAGCAAAGGACCTGGAAGAGCAATTGAATGGAATGGACAGTGTGCTGAAAGGTGCATATAAGATGAACATTAACAAGAGCAAAACTAGGGTAATGGAGTGCAGTGTAAGAAAATCAGGTGATGCTGAAGGAATTAGATTGGGAAACGAAGCAATAAAGGAGGTAGATGAGTTTTGTTACTTGGGCAGTAAAATAACAAATGATGGGCGCAGTACAGAGGATATAAAATGCAGAATGGCAATGGGTAGAAAAGCGTTTTTGAAAAAGAGAAATTTGTTAACATCGAATATTGATTTAGGCCTAAGGAAGTCCTTTCTGAGGGCATTTGTATGGAGTGTTACCTTGTATGGGAGTGAGACATGGACGATAAACAGTGCGGACAGGAAGAGGATTGAGGCTTTTGAAATATGGTGCTACAGAAGAATGCTGAAGATTAGGTGGGTGGATCGCGTAACTAATGAGGAGGTACTGAACAGAATTGGGGAGAAAAGGAATTTCTGGCATACCTTGACTAAAAGAAGGGATAGATTGGTAGGACACATTCTTAGACATCAAGGAATTGTTAATTTAGCGTTGGAGGGAAGTGTGTGGGGAAAAAATCGCAGGGGAAGACCAAGAGATGAATACAGTAAGCAGATTCAGACAGATGTAGGTTGTCGTTCTTATGTGGAGATGAAGAGGCTTGCTCAGGATAGGGTATTGTGGAGAGCTGCATCAAACCAGTCTCCGGACTGAAGACCACAACAACAACAACATGTTGAAAACTGTCAGGGCGGGATTAAAATAGGTGAAAACAAAATAAGCAGTCTCGCATATGCGGATGACTTAGTTGTAATGGTCGATTCGTTTGAAAGGCTGCAAACCAATATTTCAGAGCTCGATCAGAGGTGCAAAGATTATGATATGAAGATCAGCATCTCCAAAACGAATGTCTGTGGGAAAGAGATTCAAACAGATTGAGTACCAAATAGGAGGAACAAAGAACACGTAGATAGTTTCAAGTACCTGGGATGTATTATCTCACAGGATGGCAACATAGCGAAAGAACTGGAATCGAGGTGCAGCAAAGCTAATGCAGTGAGTGCTCAGCTAAGATCTACTCTCTTCTGCAAGGAGGAAGTCAGTACCAAGACTAAGTTAGCAGTGCACCGCTCTATCTTTCGACCAACTTTGTTGTATGGGAGTGAAAGTTGGGTGGATACAGATTACCTTATTGATAAGGTAGAGGATACAGATCTGAAAGTAGCAAGAATGATTGCAGATGGGAATAATGGCAGGAGGGTGTCCATAATGAGGAAATCAAAGAATAACTGGGAAAGAACACCATAGATGAAGCAGTTAGAGCGAACAGACAGAGATGGTGGGGTCATGTTACACGCATGGGTGAACCAAGGTTACCTAAGAGACTCATGAGCCCGGCAGCGGAGGGTAAGAGGAGTCGAGGTAGACCAAGAAGAAGGTACTTAGATACGGTGCAGAATGATTTTGAAGTAAAAGGTATAACATCAGACGAGGCATCAATGTTAGCATTGAATAGGGGATCATGGAGGAATTTTATTAGAGGTACTATGCTACAGACTGAACGCTGAAAGGCATAATCAGTCTCTAATGATGATGATGATGATGATGATGAAATATGAATTTCTATATATGACACTAATAAAGAGAATGGATAAGAATGACGCGCATGACGTGAATAACAATATCAAATAGTAATATCGAGGAAAACTCTATAATGAGTTACTGAAGATGGAGTTTTCTAGTTTGACGTGACTGAACATAGTTATCAATCGTTTGGAACGAACCTGTAGCTGTCTTTTCCGATTCTCGGACTAATTTTACTGATATGAAGAAATACTCCAGAACGGCATACGTATAGACAGCTGCGTACATAACGCATGATCTAAGTAGTACTTTTGTCATTGTACGAAAGATGTACGGAGGACTTGTGCCTTAGTAATGTCAGAGTTCTGCCAAAATTTCATGTAACAATGTAATTCACTGCTACTATTTCGATCATCGGAGTCGTGTAGAGACTTTCAGCTCTCTGATAACTTCAGGTGATTTTATGAGTAGCAGTGTGAGGGTCCAATAACGCTGGGCAAAACCTGTTCTTCTACAAGCCCTAAATTATGCGCATAGCTGACGAGTTGCTTCCTTATTGTCAGAGAACATCTCATGTTTATGTGAACACTTTGGTGAATCATACATTATTCATCATCATTATGATTCTCCAAATGCATTATATTTTAGCAAGAGATGAGTTACTAGTTCGAGTTTCATTTAAGTCAAACTTTACACCCCCAAATCCTATATAAAATGGCCACCAAAACTAGTCCGTAGTCAGAATGATACACGTTAAGGGCTACAGTCTTCTTGGAGATCGAGCCGTGTTGAGTACATTTTTCCAGCGACATTTAGAGACTGCGGGAAAAGAATCTAACAGGTGTTGTACTATAATGTATATCCTACATATTCAGTACTTACACTATCTTATCTAGGTATCCTGGTACGTGTTAAAGGACAGTAATAGTGAGTGGGAAGACGCATCATTTGACGCAACTTGAGCTGTGCTGGTGATATTTTTAATGAATTTCTTTGGAATAACAACAGTCATTTCCCCACAATAAGTCGAAAAACAGAGAAGGCAGTAATGTTGTGCGATGCCTAGGTTCCACCTGAGGCGTCCCAGCTCGCGAGTCTTGCCACGCCAGGCCAGTTCAGTGATGTTATGGTCCACAAACAATTGTGTCACTGTTGATTCTCCAACAAATAATCATTCGAGCTCTTACTCCACTGTACGCATATTCAAAGCTGTTAATTAAGTTAATATCCGTCCGATTTTTAAAAAGATGAGGGATATTATGATTTAACGGTCAGTCGCCCGCAATTTGAGTTTTCTTGAGGCAGCGAGGGACTCCGTATTCACTTTTGGCACTAGACATCACGGCAAAGTGTTCCATGCCTCTTTTTCTGGATTGCCAAAGGGCGTAGCGTCTTTCATTACTCCGAATCGTTTGTATCCAGTTATTCAATAGCCAGTGGCGTAGATCTTTAGCTACACCATCCCAATTGACGCAAAAATGTATGGCTTACGAGCTGACTTATAACTCCCTAAGCGCAAACTTTGTGATAGGAGCGTTGCTGGTAGGAAGTCAAGAGTGATTTCTACAGCTGGATTCATCCACCATCCGCAATGTTCGTCAGTACTGGTCCATCAGTACATGCGGACGGCCTCGTCTTGCAATACTTGTGATTGATCCTTATCGTTTCCTCTCCACATACACTTCATAGTCGACCACAAACAGAAGAGTTAAAATGCCCTTGGAGAAAATGTTAGCCAATGGGTAGTCCATGTTCGAAGCACAGTTTTGTGGCTGGCGATGAAAATCATGTGGCGGTCCTATAGTTTCAGACTGTTGCTGTTACACAACTGACTATACGCCTATCATTCATTTATACTGGTACGAGTGTCTCAGTGACACCGAGTGTTCAGTTCCGCATTATGGAGGGATGTCCACACGCTTCTGCTCAGACCAGTATTGCCAACCTCTGAAGCTTAAAAGTCTCATCCAGGAATTCAAAACGGCCCTTTTCAGCATAAAGTGTATCACGGTAAACAAAACATGAGAGAAAAATGCCAAATAGGTCGACAGCCCCATACTGTGCCGCGTGTCCGAAGTGGACCACGAACAAAATAAAATAAAAAATTAAAATATAAAATTAAAAATTAAAAAAAATCTATTTTATGATTAATGCTGTTTGTACTGTATGACGGACAGGAAAACAAAGATAAGAGAAAGCAAAAAGAAAAAGTTTGAACAAACTAATGTCCCATATTCATCTCACTTTTCACAAAAATTTGTATGCGTCGCGTCAAAAAACCCACCGAGTGGATATATTTTTTCTCGTCAGAGACGATCCACTGGTATGCAAATGTGCAAAATCACAGATAAGCAAATTAATTTTAAATATAATCCTCATTAATGTTGATATCAATGGACGCCACCATATATTTTTTTAATTAAAAACATGGAAAAACAACCAACACCCTAAATCTACAAGCACGGTGGCGAGATAATTGGTCAGAGTGCAGAAAATAATAAACACAGTCCTCTACCTATCTATCTAATTATTCCTCCAAAATAGTGAGTTAGTAATTTGTAAAGGAAAGTAAATTTATAACTTAAACAAATACATTTATTCATTAAAGTACACAGAAATTCGGGGGATAGTTAACAATTAGTATAAAGGATTTTGTAAATGAAATCACAGTAAAAGTGTAGTCAACCAATGGGTTACAAATGAAAACAATATTTATAAAAAAGACATCAAATCGGTTAACAGCGCGGAACACATGTGTGACCATCAAACTGTCTGAGTTTTAACAAATAAGTTTACAAATCAATATACGACGTCTAATAGGAATGAAACAAATGGAGCCGTAACTTTTACATGTAAATTTTTTAGCACTAAATTAACCAATACAGTGAAATATCTGGCTATACATGTGGCGTTGTCCTATTGTGAAAAGATAGAAAGCTGGGCAGAGGCGCTAAGAAATTAGTTATAGGAAAGAGAAGTCCGAACACACGCACGCACCTACACACTGGTGGGTAATTACTGCAACTATATAAAACAACCCTAGTAAATAGCGAGCATCACTTTACCAATAACCTTGAGTCGGCTTGATCTGTTGACGCTGGATCTCGCTGGCGACTGGACGATGATGAAGGAGTGGAGTTGAAAGAAAATAAATTCTTCCGACCAGGAATCTCACTACGATCTGTGAAGCAGTATCTACATTTAAATATAACAGCCCCACTATCACGCTGATATTGTCAGTTAAATGTTTCCAGTGTTGGCTATGACATACACTCACAAGATCAAGCGCAAAACGCGAGTATTGAGCACAAGTGTCCCTAGAAAGTAATTGCATAACCCACTGACACGTCGGTACGGCTAGTATGACGGCGGCTGTCTAATCTCAAGTCTCGACCTAACACGAATATAAGACACAGCTGTTTCGCAAGGCGGAACAACTGCAACTGAGTTCCTGTCCGGGTCGACTTTGAGGCGGATACTTCAGAAAACTAAAGTCCCACAATGCTTAGTATTCAACCCAGAAGAGCGAATAATGTCTTGAGGTCCTATCTGAAAGAAGACGTCCGAACTAGTCAAAGCATACACGAGAAGTGCCTCACCACTCTTCGTCCACCCACGCCAAAAACTGGGCGTCACCGACTCCCTAAACTCCATATGTTCCAATCACTGGAGAGCTCTAACCCCCGGCCAATGAGATGGACAGGCAGCTAAGATAGCTAGACCTGTCTCCTATAAAAACGGAGCCAATCGGATCGCTCCAGAGGACGCTACCCGATCGTCCTTTCGAAAATTCCTCACACCCATCGTTTCCCAGCCTCTTGCTCTAAAAGGAATTTAAAGTCTTGTAGCTCAAACAGCCACAGATAAAAGAGCAAAGTAGAAAGGGGACACGAAACACCACACAAGAGAAGACTGCATTGCGCCCCGAAATTCCACATCGCGCCAGACAGTACATCACCGCCGGCCGCGGTGGCCGAGGGGACTGAGGCACTCCAGTCACGGTCTGCACGGCCACTACGGTCGGGGGTTCGAATCCCCCCTCTGGCATGGATATTTGTGCCGTCCTAGTTCGTAAGTAGTTCATAAGTAGTTTGTAAGTTTAGGGACTGATAACCCCGTAGTTAAGTCTCATAAACTAAACAAACATTTGAAACATAGTACATCACATTAAAAAAAATTTTAAACGACATCTTTCACTTGGGACTGACATAGGAACCAGCCAACACTTCGGAATCAGATAGGCACCAGTGAGGACTTGGCTATCGGACAGGCACTAGGCAGGCCTCTAGCTCAACTATGTATCAGCATTCTGCAGTACTGAGCTATGTAAAAGTTAAGTATTACTAAGACTCTAAGAAATATAGATCTCGTTCTAATTTACTCTAGTGTTTCTAGTTTCTGCTGTCCCACTGGCTGCTCACCCTCGTACCTGCACAAGCGTGTATTCTTTATTCCTGTGTCGGTCTCTTTCTACTCGGCCACCGACACCTACGACGGAAACGAGACAAAAAGGCGGCGACGAGTCTGGGATACAAAAGTCACTCTTGACTTCCTACCAGCAACGCTCCTATCACAAAGTTTGCGCTTAGGGAGTTATAAGTCAGCTCGTAAGCCATACATTTTTGCGTCAATTGGGATGGTGTAGCTAATTCTGCAGACAAGGAAGGATAACACATACTTAGAAGATAAGCTCCCCAAAGGCGTACACTAAGAGGGCTAGCAAATTACTCCCACTACACACAGCACACATAAAGGCACCAGAAAGAAAGAAAATAAATGAACAAATAATTGACCATCCTACAAATTCCCTTTCTCCCTTCCTGAAAAATAATTGTCAAAATGTCCCACGATATGGGATTAATCCCACGGGTTAACAACACTGGCTGAGACATAGTGCGCTATGTACTCGTATTTCATGGAGTATAGCGTAGGTGTTGCAGAGCATCCAAACATTTCGCATACTGGGACATGCGTTTGTCCTTTCCTCTACGTAATAACATGGTTTGTGTTGCTGCTCCTAGATTACGTGCTATATATCGTCGTAGACATCATTTAGATAAAGTTCCTATTCGTCTGTAGAAAGGATCTTGTCGCCTTTCATCGTCAGGTACCCCGTGCAGTAAGCTATTCTTACATGGATTCTCCACACAGAAATTCGCACAAGACACATACGAAACAATATGTGTGAGATATGTCGTTCCGGACTCACTAGCAATGACATGCAATGTGAGATCCGCTCATAAGACGAAGTTGCACTGAATTGCATATGAAACCTTTTATTTTGAAAACAACCTGTCCAAGGACGATTAGAAGTATGAAACTCTAACACAGTTGGGGCCACACCTTACAGCATTAATAATCATCATCCCAACCATTGTCAAATATATCACCTTACATTCAGTTCAAGAAGTTGAAATAGGAAACTAGTCATATGTCACATGGTCTTGGACTAGAAGTTTATGAATAATAAAGATATTCATTTATTTTATTATCTTCGTGCAACCTATAACTACTTGTGCTATAGGTAGTCTGATATAATTACTCGCAACACTGGATCAAGCCTTGAAAAATGTTTAGCATGTTTTCATCCTTAGAAGCTCCATCTCTCATTTAAGATGTTGTTACCATGTTTAGCGTAAACTTTTCCATTAAAAATATGCGAGTAGGCGTTTTGTTTGCATGTCCGTACGTTGTGAGCATTCCGACAGACGACCCACTGCACTGGTTATTAAACGGTTATGGGCAGAAAAAAAGTGTATGTGACTAATGTTTGTGAAAATCTAGAATCATGAACCGAATGTGTATATTAAATTTCTGAGCTGAATCGACGTATTTAATTATGGTAGCCATCATAACTAAAAATGTTCAAATATTTGTAGAGCTTATGTGCAGGGTCATCAGTCCCTAAACTTACAAACTACTTATGATGTAGCTAATACTACGGACGGCACAAATATCCATCCCCGAGGGGAGGGGGGATTCGAACCCCCGACCGTAGTGGCCGTGCTGACCGTGATTGTCGCGCCACAGACCACTCGGCCACCACGGCCGGCCCATCGTAACTGTTAGTCTCTTAAGATACGACCTTATCATTATTAAAATTGTCAAATTTCTAGTTTTCCTTGAAAAAGTCGTTTTCAAAATGTATTGTGTATATTGTATTGTGAGCGGATGCCTTCATAACATGTGTATATTGTATTGTGAGCGGATGCCTTCATAACATGTCCTCGTCCGGGTGAGCTGAACGATTGTGCATGTATCAGACAAATTGAACTCGTTCCTGAAGTTGTGCACCAAAATTCTCATCGGATCATTCATTCCGACGGACAAGATCTAGAGGGGGGAGGGGTCAAAGAGGGCACTTGACCGGATGCCAGAATTTATGGGACGGCAAATTTTAGCATGCATAGAAACAAGTGCAATCAAATCCGAAATAATTCAATTTGAGTGAAGCCCCTTGAAGTTCACTGGAATGTGCGCGCAGTCTATCCCCTTCCGTCACGATATATTTTTGAGGCGGGCTTGCTCTCCACTGTTCTGCTTTTGTAAATTTAAATTTCTTTAATAAGTTGAATAATAGTGGACGTTCGAAAACAGAGTAGTGGACCGATCTATAGAATAATATTTGAAGAGAAAAAGAAGATAATAAGTGAGGTGTTGTCTCGTTTTTCACAAGGCAACACAGCTGTTAAGATTATATAATTTACACACGATTCGTAATGGATATGTTGAAACTGTATTGATATCGTCATTTTCCGTCGTTCCTTAGTTAACTAAAAATTCTGGGAGGTTTATTCCGTCTTTGCTGTTAAAGGAAAGGCAGTTGATATTTTTGCCATTCGTATTTCGCTTCTTGTATTGATGTTTCATATTCATTGGTGATTTCTGATGTTGCTATTCCATGTGTTTCGTCCTGGAGTTACCCAGTGTTAGTATAATTTTTTGCAATAGTGTCTTAATAGTGTTTTCAAATTACTGGGAGCTTGCTTATTTTCCATTATTGCAAATGTTATGCTTTTAACTGGATGCCTCGCCGATCATATGTAACATTATTTACCATTCTAGAGTCCGCGTCCTAGTCTACTGCCCAGCGTGCTAGATTGCCATGAAGGCGGCCCGGGTTCAATTGCCGCTCAGGTCAGATATTTTCCCCACTCGGAGACTGGATGTTAAGTTGTTATTACCATTTAAACATCATCGACGCCAAAGTCGCCCCAGTGGCGTCACCTAAAAGCTTGCTCCAGGATGGTCGAACACGTACCCAGTTGTAGTCTAACAGCCAAAAATGCCATACGCAATCATCGTGATCACCTTGCAAGTTACTTCATTTGGTTTGAAATCATAACTTCGCGTCGTCTAGGCGACGACGTAGAAAAGAGAGATATTTCTGCATGCAAAATTAAAATTCTCTAGCTTTTTTGATTGTGAGATTTCTAAGTCTTCCATTTTTGCACATTGAAATAGGGTTATCTGACTGACTGATTTCTGGAAATCGTCTTAAGTTGTAAATTATAGAATCTAATATTCACGACACACCTTTTCTCCTGATGAATTGCAGTATTTTATTTTTTTTAATTGAAAGCCCGCTTAAACGCTCTATTTCAGTCGTGAGAGGCACACCTGCTTCCGTAAAATTCTGACAGGGATATACATTCTTTTGGCACTCATGTTTCTAATAATGGTCGACAAACAATTCGTAGTATCACACTAAACAAATACTTCTATAAAATCTCGAGATGATTTGTTGCATTTTCAAAGCAATGAGAAATGCATAAAATGTAGATGAACTTCGCTCGCAGAGGTCGAAATTAGATAGCGGTCATTTCGTTTGTTTATTTTTGTGAATATCGTTTTGATGTAACTAAACACTTCATGCGAAATTATTAGTCTATTAGTTCGCTACTAAGTATCATGCTCCGCAGCTGTAAAGCAACAAAGAATTATTGTCTACCCATTAGAGAGGTGATGTTTTCAGTTTTGAAACAGTGTTAAAAATATGACACTCCAACGATAGTCGTCTTCTAATGGACTTGTTGAATGTACATATTTCATGCAGATTGTCAGCTTTAAGGTGTACACCAGTGATGTAGTATTTCAAATCGATAGCCGCGGCAGAGTGCCCAAGCACATTGAGGCGCTATGCTCCGATGCGCGAGACCGTTCCCCGTCAGGGGTTCGAATCCTTCCCTCTGGCATGGATGTTTGTGTCGTCTTTGGTATAAAATAGTTCATAAGTGGTTTGTAAGGTTAGGGACTGAGACCGCGCAGTTAAGTCCCTTCAGGTTCACAAACATTTGAACAATTATAATCGATAAATCAACAATTCGTGTTACATAAGCGTCTTTTATCGCACCTTCTGACGCAACTATTTTTCATAAAATTTGTGATGATTACTAATACCGTCTACAATTCGATTCTATTTCACTATATCAAATCCTAACATGACAACTGAAAGAGAAAGAGAAAAAGCAAGATGGTTTGATTTGATCACAGAACTAAAAATTTATAACACATGACGCTCACTCTTACGCTACCAAAGAGCTATGACAAATGCCACCCAACCAAGTAACCTCACTTCACATATAAAAGCACTGAATGTTAGCACCTACGCCAAAATATCTAATCTGTAATTTTATCCTTCTTTAGCCATCCAAGTGCTGATTTAACATGTAGGTTTCTTTCTAATCAATCAGCTGGAGAAAACTCCATAGCGATATGCGGAAAGTTTCCAGTGTTCAAGGTGAACTTACGTAATATAAACTAGAATTAATCTGGATCCGAACTGTCGCTAAGTAGTTGTGCACTTAGTATGTAATTTTTACAGTGGCAACTAATAACAGTGTAATTTAAAAGTGAAATGTAACTGATTGAAAAACAAAAACTGAAGCTAAGATCCTATGCTTACTTACGTGTTAATAGTGTATAGTAGTTTCTGACTTTAGACTAGTCTATTGATTCAGACCAGCAACAGTTTAAATGTAGGTACATTTAACTTCTGAATGCACTTTCACGTTTCTTATTTCCGGCACGTAAACATTTGGGTTGGTTTTGCGTTTTCCATCACCAAAAACGTAATTATCGTCAGAAAAAGTAAAGAGATATCTGGTACCTTTCGCTATCACTGCTATAACAGACATAATTATAGTTTCTCTTCCTCCTCCTATGTGACGTCACAAGAGCTTCAACCAATAACATACCGTTTTCGATCATGTGAAATAATCTTGGAATTAATGGTTTTTAAACTTTAATTTCAGTAAAATAAGAAATGTTTTGAAGAATTAATGACCGAAATTTTTGTTTGAACGTTATAATCATTCAGAATAACAATTCGAACCATACTTTTAACGTAGGAAAATAGTGTATTGAAGTAATTGTACAACTAATAAAGAAGACATTACAACATTTTTTTTTAAATCCGCCTGGAGCATTTTAGGGCGAAAAAAGAGAATAGGTGTGGGTAAAATAGGACGTCTTGTATAACCCTCATATTACAACATATTAATTTCATTTGTAACTGTGTTTTGAACAATGTGATCGAAAAACGCTGAAATCGGGCATTTGGAGTCTGGAGGACGAACTACACACTTGGATTAAGAACATCAGAAATCGCCACTGGAAATACTTCATAAATTAAAGGGTAGAAACTGACTGCCTTTTAGTTGTATTAATATATTATTCGCTTCTTCTATCTCTTCATAATCATACTGATAAACATTTTTATTCTGATTTTATCGTCTGATATTATTTTTGTTTTAACTAGTGCGAGTAATACAAATTGATCTTACGTGCTTGAAAGACAAAGTAAAGAAAACATTAGGCCACGTGCTATTGTTCTATTTATATTTTAGTTGTTTAAGTTCGTTCAAGTTAGGATTCTTCATTATGTCTGCGGAGTGTAAGACCTGAACAATCCAATGCATCAGATTTTTCTAGTGAAAATTATGGTAAAGATTGCGTTTTGTATTTTTTTCTTACTACAAAACTAGTTTCAGCAGTTAGCTGCTATCTTCAGATGCCTCTACAAATTTACAAATAAAAATATAACAATGCCATACAAAACGTACAAAAGGTCTTAGTAGCCTATTATTATATACATACAGTTTACATAAAATGAATACAAATTTTAGCTTACTTATGGAGAGTGCTCCAGTTTAAGAATGTGAACCAGTCCATTTTTAATCTGGTGCACTGTCCATAAGATAAAACAAATTTGTACTTTTTATGTAAATGGAATGTATATAATATTAGGCAGATAAGTCTTTTTCTAAATTTGGTAATCAGTTGTTATACTTTTCTTTGTACATTTGAAGAAGCAACTTAAGATGGCAAATAGACTGCTGAAACTAATTATGCAGTAATAAAAAACTACCCAAAAGCGAACTTTGGCTTCATTTTCACAGTCAAAGCAGATCGCGCCCTGAAGATATGCAAACTATACAGATATTTTCTGTTTTAATTAAACATATATACATAAACTATCAATACTCATCTGAACGTAAATAGTATAAACTGTCTTCCAAAGCTGAATGTTCTAAAAAAATGATGTACAGGTATGAAACAGAAGATCTGAAGAGAAATTTACGAATGAAAATAAGTATCTCAGCTCGAAGTTAATATAGGTAGGTTTTTGTTGTATTATCTCATTCGATTAGATAGATTTTACATTACCGATAGGTTCGTAAATGTCAATTACAACGTAGTAATGGATACCATTCGTCAAAAATCAGCTTTGGTGAATGTTACTGTGAAAGGATACTGGAATATCTTTGATACGTGAGAGGCTGTTGTTATTGTGGTCTACAGTCCGCAGGACTGCATCTCTCAATGCTACTCTGTCCTGTGCAAGTCTCTTCATTTGATAATACGAACGGTAATCTACATCCTATTTGAATCTGCTTACTGTATTCATCCACTGGTCTCCCTCTACGATTTTTATCCCCACACACTTTCTTCTAATGCTAATTTACGATTCCTTAATGTCTCAGAATGTGTTCCACCAACCTATCCCTCCTCTTTGGATATGCCAAAAACTCCTTTTCTCCCCAATTCTGTTGAACGCCTCCTCATTAATTATGTGATCTACCCATCTAATCTTCATTATTCGTCTATAGCACCACAATTCGAAACGACTATCATATTTTTGTCTGAAATCCTTATCGACCACGTTTCACTCCCATACAATGCGATACTTCAGACATATGATTTCAGAACGGACTTTCTAACATTTAAACTAATATCGGATGTCAACAAATTTCCTTCTTCAGAAACGCTTGTCATCCCATTTGCCGTTCTGCATTTTATGAGGCACTGAGAGCAAGTGTGGATTAACCGACATTTGTTGCAGTGTTAAGTTACCTGCATCAAATACTGCCTATGTGAAGTATAAAAATCCTACAAAAGCACATATGAGGCATTGAGAGAATAGAGCAATATGTGGTTTTGTAGGGTTTTTATACTTCACATAGGCATCATTTCATACAGGTAACTTAATACGGTAAAAAATGTGTGTCAGTCCACTCTTGCTTTCAGTGCCTCATATCTTCTTTACTTCGGTCATCAGAAGTTATCTTGCTAGCTAAATAACAAAACTCATCTTCTACTTTTATTGTCACATTACCTATTCTAATTCCTTCAGCATCGCCTGATTTTCTGACACTACATTCCATTACCCTCGTTTTACTCTTGTTAATGTTCATCCTATATCTTCCTTTCAAGACATTGTTCATTCCATTTAATTGCTGCTCCAGGTCCTTTGCTGTCTCTAATTATGTCATGAGCAAACCGCGAGGTTTTTATTCCCTTTACCTGGATTTATTTCCCTCTCCAAATTTCTCATTGAATTCTTTCACAGCTTGATCAATGCAGAAATTGAACAATATTGGGGAAATGCTGGAACTTGGTCTTACTCCCTTCCCAAACACTGCGACCCTTTCATGTCCTTCGGCTCTAATAATTGCTGTCTGGTCTTTCTACAAGTTCAATATAACTCTTCGCTCTCTATATTTTACCCCTGCTACCTTCAGAATTTGAAAGGGGGCACTTCACTTATCACTGTAAAAAGCTTTCTCCAGAGCCACAAATACTGAAAACATAGGTTCCCCTTTCCTTTATCTTCTCCAATAAGTCGTAATTTATTACCTCGCGTGTCCTACATTTCTCCTAAATACAAACTGATCTTCCCCAAGGTCGGATTCAACCAGTTTTTCCTTTCGTTCGTTAATAATTCGTGTCAGTATTTAGCAACCATGACTTTTTAATCTGATAGTTCTGTAATTTTCACATTTGTCTGCACTTGATTTCTTCGTAATTGAAATCATTCTATTCTTCTTGAAGTCTGGGGGTATTTGCCCTGTCTCATATATCTTACATACCAGGTGAAACAATTACTTCATGACTGCCTCTCCTAACTAAGTCAGTTCAAATTTATTGTTCTAGACATAACGTTAACGTCGTGCTACCACTGTATACCAAGTTTATTGAAAGTAGTTTTGAAAATTTACTAGAGAGTCATAATTCATTTGTTTCATGGAGAGTACTGAGGAAAGTATGTAGATATTGGCATATCTAATATTTTCATCAATTCGTACTTCTTTATGTTGTAAATAAAAGTCAAATTATGTCTACATACTGCTTATCTTTCGAAATTTGTTTACCTAAATTATAAGACAAGTTGTGAATTATGCGTTATTTACGAATTTTCTACGTGTCAAATATCGGTTACCATGTTTTGTAATATAATGTGAAAGACAATTCTGCTCCTCTCTGCCACTGTACATCTGAGAATAAAAATAAACGACCCCGACAACGCTGCGCAGCTGTCTTTCCATGCTAGGGCAGATTATTTTTATAACTGTGAAGCATATACCGGGTGTCTTCATTGTAAAACTACAGTGCTTTTATCTATCATGCTTACGAAAAAGTAGTAGAAGCCAAAGCTCGGTGGGCCGGTCAGGTACAGATATAACTGAGACCCATGCTTAATGCAGTGTACAAATGCCTTTGAATCACACATGAGAAAGAATTTTAGATGATCAAATAGACACCATAAGTATATCATCTCCAGTAGCTTTAAAATGCGAGGTTAGTACCGTCAGGGTTTAGATTGTTTTTCGGGGCACAGTTAGTACAAAGAAAAGTTTGACGATGCGAGTGTTTCAGACGCAAATGTTTTTGGAGTTTCTTTGATTGACTGCAGCTAGTATCCAGAGGGGGCAAAATGCCGTTTATGAACTTGCGTTTTATTCATAACTGATACCAAATAATCTTTACGTTTTATGGTCCAAATGATGTATAAAGGTTTTCTTTTTCGTTTATTTTATTTTATTTTATTTTTTTGTTTTGTCTGCATAATTTTGTGAAAGTTGTTGTTTTGTTACATATAATGTAATAAAACAATTTTGGTTTGTAGCGCCCATGGCCTAAATTCTTCCGGCTTAGACAATACACGAATATATTACTACTTGATGTCTGGCAATATGGAAAATAGTATATTTTCTTTCCGTAAATTTGATACGATTTCTTATATGTTGAAGATGCCACTAACGTGGTACGTACATATTACGTTGAATTATGTAAATACTGTTTTTATTCAAATGTGGGCGTATTATGTGATTCTACTTTTTAGTTTTTGTTTCATATGACTTTTCCATCTGTTAGGAGGATTAGGCTCAGGCCAGCTCTAAACCAGTCATCAATAAAAACTAACACTTCATGCTAATTTGGCTGTTTTGAAATAGTGATCATAGTAAAGAAGTTGCTATTCCGAAAAAATTCAGCATGGGGAAAAAATATGTTAACGACCATATTGCATCTCTGCTTCCTTTTCAGACTGTTTGGGAGGGAAAAGAAATAATAGTAACTTTGAAATGGTTCTCACAATGATTTAGGGAAATGTCTGTAACGCGATAACTAATACTACGTCACTATGCGCATATGTGTGTGTACGGAGAACGCGAAAAAATTTAATGATCTAAATCTTGTTAATAAAATATAGGGATTAATGTTTCTAATTTGCATAATGGATTATCAACCTTACATGCGTGTATTCATTGCTTTGATTATTTACTTCACCTAGGATATAAACCTGAAAGTACAAAAAGGCAGATGTAATCTCAGGAAGAGAAAAAGCGTTTTGAGATTCAGAGAAAAACTGTTAAAATCGAATTTCAAATGCAGATAGAGCTTCTAGTACATCGGCCAAAGCGTGAATAAGGGAAGTTCAATTATGACAATATTGCTCGACGTTTTACTGAGAAATCAACAGTAACTTGACGAAGATTTCATACACGGAGTTCATGTTCATCTGCAACCGCTGAAGATTTCATACATCGACTTTATGTTGTCTTGCAGTTCCTAAAGGTTTCATTAATCTATTCTCTGCTATCTATTTTGCTGGTAATGTCTGGCTATATCGTGGACATCGAAAATTTTCAAAAATATTGTCCTGATACGGCTGGAAAGGTATATACATAAGATTCCCTGGTATTACATGTCTGTTTGTGTAAGGTACTCTGATAAAATGAGCAGCGATATTGCCAAAACGTCAGTTATCTGAGGATGTTCAACAAGCAAGAAATATTGTGAAGGTATTCCAGGAAAAGTTCTCACTTACATACAGTGGAAGGATTTGTCAGCGGACGCTCTCGAGCTTTCGCTTTTTTCTGATAATGAGTCTCCAATTTTCTAAAATCTTATGAACATCACGATGCTGACTTTGATTTCGAAAACGATAACTATATCGATATTAAACTGATAGCGACTGATTTTTACCGTGTTTTCCTATTTACTTATTTTCTAATTGTACTTATTTTAACAATAGCTTCAACAATTACCAAAAAAATTAAAGATATGCAATTGTAATATTATAATACTGATTCAATTAAATTTTAATTTAAAAATTATAAAATTCTTGCTCACGGACCTCAAATATTTTTATATACTGATTTAAATGGATTTCCATATAATTTTGAATGAAGAGGTAGGGCACACTGTATCCGCTATCTTGAATTTTTAACTTTTAATATGAAATTCCTAATCAGTGCCCTCAACAACCGTTATATACCATTTTGCATTCAGATCTAGAGATTTTTCTGTTTTTGAACAACCTTAGTGAGATCCATACCACTGTGCGTCAGCAAAATTTGCTCGCTCTTCGGATAACAGCCACGGCCGAGGCGGCTGCGCCGGCGGCTGCTGGCTGCGCCTGAGGCGTCGCGCGGTGCGCGCCTGCTACCTCCATTCTCCTGTAGTGAACTTAATTTTTTCCCGTTTCGCCATTTTACGCTTGTACAGAAG
This sequence comes from Locusta migratoria, assembly GCA_026315105.1. Lineage (NCBI taxonomy): Eukaryota > Metazoa > Arthropoda > Insecta > Orthoptera > Acrididae > Locusta > Locusta migratoria. Next base: position 371,473,124 of record CM048748.1, read on the forward strand.
GGGCTAGTTGTTCTACTGCTCTCATGAGCTTTGGGTTTCGACGGACCTGAAGTGGTATAATTATTATTGTGACATCTCTCGACCAGCTCGCTACCGTACAGGTACCCTGCGTTTCCGCTGCTTTGAGTACACTGACACATGACTACAAGACAATACAACAGACTCTCGGACCTAATGAATTTGATAATAACTGTGTCTACCTGACTTCTTGTCCTTACTTCACCTTACTCCAATCACCTATTGCTGTGTAAAATGATACTTCTATTGACTTAACGTATTCCTAAACATCTGGTCTTTCGACCAGTAGCCAAATTATCAAAGAGGGTGAAATTCCTCGCCGGTTTCCCACAAAACGGAGTAATCAAAGTCGCGGCGATAGTATCAACCGTTAACATACTTGAGGGTGATTCTAGACTTCTCGCTACCATAAGAGCTTTGAGCTGTGCCTTCAGTTAGCCTACCTATATTACGAAATACTCAAATGCCGCTTTAGCTGATTAACAACCACCTATCCAACAGAAGGTCCACAAGGAAGCGAAAAACGAAGGGAAACAAGGGTAAAGAAAACATGAGCTTCTGTACTTACTCGTTCCACTGATGCTTTCTGTCATTCACTGTCATCTTTCTGTGAGCCATTTAGCTGACTCTGACATCAGATATAGTGGCAGCCCTGCGCACACCAGAGGTCCAGAGTTTGGTGTCTGGCGGTGTTGTCATGCAGTCTGGGGTACCGGGTTCATTGCCCATCAGCGCCGTTGTGACGCAATGCTGTGGCGACTGACACAGGGCATGGCTTCCACGCTGACTACCGCACCTCGACCACTCCAGGGTGGACGGTGTCCTTAAATAAGACTCTTCTCTGCTGAACCAAGAGGTTTTACGCTCTTAGTAGGTCGTCCTGGAACCTCAAACTGTCGTAACAAAGGCTGCTTTGTGGCTATGGTTCTGGTAACACAAGGGCGACGACCAGCCGTATTTGCATGTTGCCTAGCGTTCTGGCTTATATTCCCAGCTGTCTGACCAAGGTGTGGTCAGCGTCTGCACTTACCACACTACCTTGGCCGCCTGTGTGAGTCAAGAACTGAAGTACTTCATTACAATTAAAGTACACTGCTTTTATTTCCACCAAAACTATCAAATTCTCTTCCACTACTACACAACAAAAATAGAACTGGGCAGCTGTATGCCTATGGGGCAAACATGACTGGAAAGTACAAGAATACTTGAGGAGAATCAAGTGGACAATTTCATATGATGTACTTCTTAGTAGGAAAACATGCAACAGATACAGCTATCGAAGGTAGGAATTTTAATGAACTGACTCTCGTTTACGTCTATTCGTTGTAACTACAATATGGATAATCTTACAAAAATATGGACCTTTAACATTAAATCCCAGAGCAAGAATTGGTGTTCTGCAAGTTTAGAGGCGGTCGTAGCTGTTTACAATCATTTTGACAAAGTTATAAAGGCTCTGGGAGAAGTTGAAACCCATATATAAGCAACACCATAAACAAAAATAATTTTAAAAATTTGAGAAAATTCTAATTCATTGCTTTATCCTGCTTCTGGTATGCAATATCATTTTCTAAGCCTAAGTTGTCTACGACTTTTGAAATTTCTGAAAGTCATTAGTCCTGTAATCTGAATCTATTTCTGGGGCCAGAGTATCAGCAGAAAATAATGAGATATCAATGGAATTCTCAGAGATAAGAACTAAGAGAAAGAAGTAAAAGGCCAAGGTGCAATTTGAAGATGAAGTATTTGAACATTCAGAGGGACATTTGTTCAGGTTGTCCATGTTGAAAATAATTGTCAGACTGATAACAGAGCTGAGTACCACGTTTAGACACTAGAAAATTACAGTGAAGTACAGTGAAATTCTTCACGAGGAAAAATTTTTGGAATTGAAAGTATCAAACACCACTTCTTTGCAACAGAGAGAGCCATGCAAGGTGACACTGCATTATCCATACTTCGTTTAATTTACAAAAAATAACTTTACTACAGCCTTAAAAAACTTCCTTGCCGTTGCAGTTTCTGTTTCCTTTGGAGAAACGCGTTTGCCCAAGATAAAAATCAATTGAACAACACGACTGCACAACAAAGAGTAACAAAGCTGAATATTAACTGCATAGAGCACAAACGATCGCCTTCTGTAACTATGCGATCATAAAATTATAGCAACAAATAAAACTGCTAGGAAAGCAAATTTTAAATTTATTGCTTGTGATTTGAGTAATTATGCTTTTGTTGGTGTGTTGGTTATTGAGTACTGAGTCACTACAATGTCATTAATCTGTGACAGATATGTGGATCACATCACCAACAGCTATAAACGTTTGATTTGATGTGATGACATTACATTCAGTGCAACCACAGCGGAGGGGTATCTGTGGAGAGGCCAGACAAACATGTGGTCCCTGAAGAGGGGCGGCAGCCTTTTCAGTAGTTACAGGGGCAACAGTCCGATTGAATGTAACATCAGCAAACATGGCTTTGCCACGCAGTTACTGCAAACGGCTTAAAGCATTGGGAAACTACAGCCGTTATTTTCCCGAGGACATGCGGCTCTACTGTATGGTGATGGCATCGTCTCGGGTAAAATATTCCGGAGGTAAAATAGTCCCGCATTCGGATCTCCGGGCGGGGACTACTCAGAAGGATGTCGTCATCAAGACACACAGAACAGGCATTCAACGCATTGGAGCGTGGAATGTTCTAACCGTTAATCGCACAGGTAAGTTAGAAAATTTGAAAAGAGAAATGGATAGGTTGAAGTTATATATAGTAGGGATTAATGAAGTTCGGTGACAGGATGAACAGGATTTCTGCTCAGTTGAGTACAGGATTATAAATAATAAATCAGTTTGGGGGCATTACAGGTGTAGGTCTGATAATGAATAAGAAAATAGGCATGCGGGTAAGATACTGTTTTACCACAAAAATTGTGACAGAGAAACGTTTTTTATGATCTTGGATTGCTCACTGTAGATGGACAGAATTGGGTCATCAGCACGATTCCAGAAATGCTCATTTGTCTTGCGTGACGACGGTAGACGCTGCGTCGGCAAGTTGTAAAGCCTACCGTCAGCGAACTGCTGTGTGAGTAAGAGGGCTGCAAGCAGAGAGGCAGCTAGCAAACATTTCATAACTACATGTAACTCTGCCACAAGCGCAGTGAATAAGACCGCGGTTGCGACAGCGGTAAAGTCACATTGAGGGAACACTGAATTTTCAAATGGAACACATTCGAACCGCTTCATAGTCATAGCTTCAGGAAAATTCATGTATTTATACTCCCTATTTTAGAAGTAGCAGTCACTTGGTCTTCGGGATCGACGATGCTCATGCGGTAGTCGTGCTTAATCAATGTGCTCTGTCTGTCGCAGATAGCAGCATATACTGGTAGCTGCTAGAGGCAGCTGGGAGATGGAGTCTGGTCGAGGCCATACTTCGCACTAAGCATCATCTGGGGAAGAAGGTGATCCGCTGTGCTGACGACTTCACAACCTTATGGTTGCTGCCTGAGGCCAGCGCAGATTTCGTGGTTAGTTACCGAAGGACAATGTTCCTATCGTCGAGTTAGCACTCTGGTGCTTATCCGGCCAGCCAGTATCCAGTCGGGTATCAGAACGGCATCCGACTTCAAGGGGGTTCCACGCATGTATCCACTAGCAACTACGTAGACGGGACAGAGCACTTCTCTATAACAGTCCCTGCTTCAATTCCCGGACGTGCGGCGCTGGCACTAACATCAGACGGCTCACAGCAGTCGGAACAACGAGGTCTCAGCGTGACGGCGAGCCCGAAGGCGACGCCACCTACTGTTCCAGCTCCTGTCGAGCTAGCGCTTTCATCAGAATTATTGTATGCTACGGAATAAATGTGTAAACTTTAATTCTGTTTTATTACCGTCCTCTGCCGTTCCACGAGGTTCCACGCCTCATCCTGACATAAAGCTGGGAACCCACCACCCGGCTCCAGCACTACTATGAGCAGCGCAGTGATCGCATTATCGTAGTGAAGATAGATACGAAGCCAAGATCGACCACAATAGTACAGGTTTATATGCCATCTAGCTATGCCGATGATGAAGAGATCGAAGAATTGTATGAGAAGGTAAAGGAAATTATTCAGACAATTTAGGGAGAGGAAAACTTAATTGTGATTGGAGACTGGAATTCGGTAGTAGGAAGAGGAGCGGAAGGAAAAATAACAGTTGAACATGGACTGGGCAAAAGGAATGAAAGAGGAATCCCACTGGCGAAAATAATTTTATCATAATAAACACCTGGTTTAAAAATCACGAAAGAAAGTTGTATTCGTGTAAGGGACCACGAAACACTGAAAGGTACCAGATAGATTTTATAATGATAAGATATAGATCTCGGACCCAGGATTTAAACTGTAAGACATACCCACTGGCAGGGGCAGATACAGACACTGACTCTTATTGGTCATGAACTCTAGGCTGAAACTGAAAGAACTGCATAACGGAGAATTTCAGAGGCAGCCTTATGGAACAACTGACAGAAACGGAGGGAGAGGAAATAGTGAAGGCAGAAGAGAACGGAAGACCTACAAAAAATCCTTGGATATCACAGGAAATACTAAATGTAATCGATGAAAGGAGAAAATATAAAAATTCAGTGAATGAAACAGGCAAAATGGAGTACAGACAACTAAGATTTGAGATTGACAGGAAGTGCAAAATAGCTAAGCAGGATAGAAGAAAAATCCAAGTCAGTAGAAGAATGTTTAAATAGGGGAGAAATAGGTACTTCCCACAGGAAGACATTGGGAGAATTTGGAGACAAGGAAAACAGCTGTATGAATATAAAGAACTCAGATGGAAAACCACTTCTTAGCAAAGAAGGGAAAGCTGATAGGTGAGAAGAATATAAAGAGGGGCTCTACAGAGGAAATGAAATTAGGGCCAATACTGTAGGAAGGGAAGAGGAAATAGATTAAGATTAAATCGGAGATACTATACTGAGAGAAGAATTTGACAGAACACTGAATGACCTAAGTCGAAACAAGGTCCCTGTAGTGGACGACACTCCTTCAGAACTACTGAAGCTTCTGGGAGAGCGCGCGCGGCTGATTGCCGTCGGGGGGGGGGGGGGGGGGGGTTCGATTCCCCCCTCGGGCATTGGTGTTTGTGTTTAGTCCGATAGATTTACAAACATTTGAACATTTTCTCTGGGAGAGGCAACCACGACAAAACTATTTCACCTGGAAATACCCTCAGACTTAAGAAAAATGTAAAAATCCGCATTCCAGGCGCAGACAGATGTGAAAATTATAGAACCATCAGTTTAATAAGTTATGGTTGCAAAATTTTAACAGGAATTATTTACAGAAGGATGGAAAAGGTGGTAGAAGCCGAGCTCGGGGAAATTCAGTTCGGATTCAGAAGAAACATAGGAGCACGGAAGGCAATACTCACTTTAGAGCGTATCTTAAAAGAGAGATTAAGGAAAGGCAAACTTACATTTCTAGCTTTTGTAGATTTGGAGAAAGCTTTTATAATGTTGACTGGAATAAACTCATTCGAATTCTGAAATCATCAGGAGTAAAATGTAGGGAACGGAGGGTTGTTTACAATTTGTACAAATATCAGACAGCAGTTATCAGAGACGAAGGCCATGAAAGGGGGGAGTAATTCAATTTTTATACTGAGCAAGCTATAAAGGAATACAAGGAGAAATTTGGAGAAGGAATTAAATTTCAGGGTGAAGAAATAAAAAACATTTCGTTTTGACGATGACATTGTAATATTGTCAGAGATAGCAAAGAACCTGGAAGAGCAGAGCATTATGAGGAGCAAAACAAGGGTGTTGGAGTGCAATCTAAGAAAATCAGGTGATACTGAAGGAATTAGATTAGCGAACGAAACAATAAAAGTGGTAGATGAGTTTTGTTACTTGGGTAGTAAAGTAACACAAGATGGTTGCAGTACAGAGGATCTAAAATGCAGAATGCCAATGGGTAGGAAAGCTTTTTTGAAAAAGAGAAATTTGTTAACATCGAATATAAATTCAAACGTAAGGAAATCCTTTCTGAAGGCTTTTTTGTGGCGTGTTGCCTTGTGTGCGAGTCTAACATGAACGATAACCAATGCGCACAGAAAGATAGAAACTTTTGAAATATGGTGTTAGAGAAGAATGCTGAAGATTTGGTTGGGTGGATCGCGTAACTAATGAGGAGGTACTGAACAGAATTGGGGAGAAAATTAATCTCTGGCATACCTTGACTAAAAGAAGTGATCGATTGGTAGGGCACATTGTTAGATATCAAGGAATCACAAATTTAGCATTGGAGGGAAGCGTGTGAGGTAAAAATCGCAGACGGAGGCCAAGAGATGAATACAAGAAGCAGATTCAAACATATGTAGGGTGCCGTTCTTATGAGGAGATGGAGAGGCTTGTTCAGGATAGAGTACGGTGGAGAGCTGCATCAAACCAGTCTCCGGACTGAAGACAACAACAGCAACAACTATTTCAAAATTTTATCAGTAAACAGACGGGTGATGGATCGACGGCGACCAATATTTCCGTTGGAGCACGTACACCCAGCCATTTTCAAGGCAACTGCAGGGAGGATTCAGTATGCTTCGACAGTTTACATGTAAATAAGGCAGATACCACATAACGAACGAGCAACTACGTCATCAGTATAACAAAGATGATAAATCTCCTATATGTCGATATGAAATCTCAGTGATCGAATGGTGATGTGACGTTAAATGTGTCCCTCTTTTATTTTTCACAAAAAGGGTATGATCCCATCAGAATTTAAATGAAAATCTGCAGATGTATTTATGAGGTTTCACTTAATATTATGGCTGTAGATTGGAGGGGCCCAAATCAAATTTCACATTTCACCAACCCGAGAAGGGGTCTACGGAGAGGGTACGAAACGGCTGTTTGGGCGAGCCAACAGAAGCTGGCGCGTGGCTGCGGGCAGGATTCCAATAAACCTGTACTGCTTCCGGTTCCGGTCCGCGCGACATCGGCGCCCGCTGGCACTCGCCAATGTAGTGCGCCAGCATCAGGTCGCGCAGGAGCGACAGTGCGGCGTTCATCATACGAGAGGCGAACCACGAGTTGTGCAACAGTATGTAAGAGTATCATCTCTCCATCCTGCCTTGCATAACACACACAGTACGCCAGTACACAAGTTATGCTTTTTGTATTACTTTAATTTTAATTACATCTTACTATTAAATCAAGCAAATAGGATAACACATCTGCTTCCCATGATGGGTCAATGAGAGAAGACGTAAAGTCAATAATTATTTACTGATAGCGAAGTATTTATTATTACCTTAGTGTGAACTATTTATCATGTGTCACCAAATTTGTAATTCTTTTAAATTAGTGTTTCTCGAACCTGTAGGTCTGTTATCCTTGACAATAAACCTGTAAGTGAGGAAACGTTTGGTGGACAGTTTAATTAATTATGCTTGCAGATAGTTGGAAATCTTTAATTGATCTAATTGCTGAATACTGGCTGCTTAAATTTTAAGCAAAAGCACATGTTTGACGTATCCAATTATTTTGCACTATTTGCTGTACAGTTAATGTAACGCTACAGGTACTTTCAGTGACACATATAGATGCAACATATGTGGCGAATGGTAAAAGCAGTACAGAAGTAATTAATTGAAACTTCATGACAGACGCTAAACTTTTACTGGACGCCACTGTGGAAAAAACCTCGTTTCTGATGCGTCTGTCTTTGAGGTCAAACCTCTAAACAGTGTGTCGTATACTGAAATAATGTTTCAGGTGTATTCTGTGATGCATTTATCAATTAAATGGAAAATATATTGCAAATGGGATTAGTAATAAATGGGAACGACAGTGTGACCACATGAACAGCCAAAATGTAGTAAGCGACAGTTTTTTTACCCTTCTCTCATTTAATGGAAATTATCAGAGTGAAAAAGTTTCGTAAAGGCTGAACAAATTTGTAATATCTGTAATTTGCAATACCTTCAAGGCATATACTCTGTTTCTAATTGTAGTAATTATCTTTCGTGTTAAACTTAAACACTTACTGTGCACATTTTTAAATTCGTTCAGTAACTAGAAATACTTCCTCTGGGATAAATTGATATGCCACGTCGACTTCAGATGTTCATCATAGACACAATTATAACTGACATGTTTGAGACAAACGCCAAAAAATGGAATTATAACTATTGTATTGAGTAGGGCCTAGAATTTTTTTAAAGGCTGATAGTGATAATAAAAAGAAACTGGTCCACAGCAGGGCAGAACAAGAAAAAAGGAGAAAGAAGACGATTGAAACAAGGTTAATAGTTCCATAGAAAGATTTGCTTAGCTCAGTGTGTGGCTTTACAACACAATTGATTTAATTCAGTTAAATGTCTTTTCTACCGGAGTTAATTTTTTGTAGTTCTGAGGTACACATGGCTGTCCATTTCATTTAATAAACTACCTACGTACCAATTAGGTCACAGGATAAATAAATGTGTAGTATCTTACCGATTCTGTCTGCTTTTACTTCTGTAACAGGCCCGTCTTCTACTTCAGAAGACTTGGTGAAAGGAGGACAGTCGGAACTTTCTTGCAGCTACTTCTTCACCGTTCCCGGTCGTTGCTAGAGTTGATTCCAGTGAAAGGGGCGATTTTACAATGATAATGTCATGACTGGTTCTTCTTTTTGGCCTTTTGTGTTAGTAGATACTTTCAGTATGGTTTTAATAAATTATGGACCAGTACAGACACATAAAAATGCCTCTCCCACCAATAGTGAAGTATATAATTTTTAGATCATAATGTAGGGATAAGTAGTAAAGGACCATTTCTTAATCTAGTATCTCAGATACTAGTGCCCAAGGGCTAACTTCATATCTTCAGATTTCTTGATGTGTAAAATAAGTGTTACGATAATTGCGAGGATATGAGAGGCATAATATCGCTCTTAGGAAAAGGTTGCAATACTTTAATCGACGTGCGTTTTAGATCCTGTTTAGTATCTAATCACGCTTCCGGAAGGACTCTAGAAAGTACGTTGGCAAGTAGTTATTAAAGAAATACTTACATTTACCCAGTGGACGTTAGCCACTACTCGAGGGTTGAGCAGAATCAATGTGTTGACAGCTGTTGGTTTCACCTTAAGAAAGATCTATGATGCACTGTATAAATTTCACTCTTATGTTCACAGAGATACAGCAAGTATCAAAGTGAAAGACTTTTAAATTAAAAAGCTCCATTGTTAACTAGTACGGCATAATTTGCAAAAATTAACATTGTCAGCAAAAGTTTTACAAAAATCAACATCATCGGACATACTAAACAATTTTCAAACTGTTTAATTTTCTTATTTCGGAAATTATCTACAAAATTACCAGTCACAATAGCTCTTAGTAAACGTTATTTTACCATATTAAAAATAATAATGTCTGGTTAACGTCTTCGCATCAGTTTATCTTTGAACAATATTGAACACGATATTACTGTTAAAAATTTATTTTTTGTATGCGGTAGTAAGTGAAGATTCATAAAGACAAATAATTTCCCTGACGCCCTACGCGACAAATTCCATGTTCGCCAGAAGTCCTGGTTTTTAACATAGCGGTCACTTGTGCTTTCTCGAAGTAACTCACGAGTATTTACAGAGAATAGTACGCACATGACTGCACAGTTTTCCAGCCTCCGCGTTAGCTCTTGATTCGATTCCGTTAATTCATAAGAAGGAACCCATTCATTCTGCTCCACCAACGAGTTTGGTAGAACTGGCACATTTTGCCAGGAGCAACATGCACACATAAACACACATATGGCCCATACACTCTATCTCTGTACTTTTATGTTTCTCGCAAGAATGGTTGCTTTGTCTCTGTTGCCCAAAGGAAAAACCTGTGTGCAAGCGAACCTCCACTGAGCTGTTCCATCATCTGTGTCCTGGAAACGCGAAATACCTCCCCAATCCGTCTTGTGGGACGGTTTCTTTGATTCAACACTCTTAGCATGAGGAGCCAAAGATTCCTTAATGATCACCTCTTATTTGCTTTCTTCCTATAACGTCATAAGTTTGGTAGGCTACCTTCCCTCCGCTGTCGAAATTATTCTGTTGCAAGTCAAGACTCCGTCTTTGTTTCCTAGAATTGTTATGAAGGGGGCAAAGTTTTGTGTTTCCGTACAGATAAAACACTCTTCACTCCTCTTACAGGTAACTTCGTGCTCTACACGTCGGCGACTGATCTGCTGGACACTCGTTCACATCTCACCTGATCGAACAGTCGTCGCCGGCCGCGGTGGCCGAGGGGACTGAGGCGCTCCAGTCACGGTCTGCACGGCAACTACGGTCGGGGGTTCGAATCCCCCCTTCGGGTATGGATATTTGTGCCGTCCTTAGTCTTAGATAGTTCATAAGTAGTTTGTAAGTTTAGAGACTGATGATCCCGTAGTTAAGTCCCATAAGCTATACAAATATTTGAACATTTTGAACAGTCGTCATTTGCTGTTCACTAATGCAGGGAAACCTCTGTGTTTGCCTACTGACACGAATGACTTTTTCTCGGGGTGTGTAATTGTAGAAATAACTACTGAATTATCATGTGACCAAGTGCTGACAGATATCTGTAAAACCTACTGTGCCGTCAATTCTATCGGTTAGCGTAAGATTGGACGTTACACTGCTTCAGCTCTAGCAGTTGCGAGGAACGTATATTTTTTATCCTTTTAAAAGAGTTTCGTTCATATAGAAATGTGCTTCTCTTATTTTTTTAGATCGTAGCTTCGCTCGTTTAGATATGATCTTCACTTAGGATCAGACATTCGTTTGAATTTCGTTATAAGTAAGTTTTGGTCTTTATTAGTATAGAATAAAAAGTTTAAAGTCTTTATTTCTTTGCTTCCTCCGTAGTGCACATTCATTGTTGAATGCAAAATATAATGTATTTCATATTTTAAAGATAGTGAGGATTCTACCCTTTGTTCTACTTAAATACTGTGTCAACCAAATAATGAGCGTGAATATAAAATTTCGTATGTTTTTCTTCTGTGTTCGATGCCTGCCTTACTGGACAATAAATGTAAAACATTTAATTTAGAGCCTTCCCTATCACTAATAATTGCCTTTTATGACTGATTACAGTGTAATCTTCCTCATATCATGGAGAAACAGGAACAATACTTTTATTTAAGATTAATTTACTGTGGATTCTTTACATGACTTTTTCAGTAACGAAAGTTCAGTATATCTTTCTCAGGCAGAGATCTCTCAGTTTATATGTTAAATAGGTACATTATTTCTTATGTTATAAAAAATGAAAATTTCGCCGCGCGGGAGGAGCCGCATAGTCTAGCGGCTGCTCCTGCCAGAGGTTTCAGTCCTCCTTCGGGCCTGGTTGTGTTTGTTGTCCTTGGTATAAGTTAGTTTTAGTAATATGTAAGTCTTGGGGCTCGTGATCTTAGCTATTTGATCCAGTAGGTTTACAAACATTTGAATAACAAAGTTTCCGTTACGTAGTTCTTTCTTACAAACGTTCCACGTAAGAATTGTGGTGTGGCTCGGTACAGACGCGCATAAAAGTCTAACGAATGGAATTTCATTCACACAGGGATGGTCATTCAAGTTGGAGCAGTTGGCTGGACAATTACGAGTATATTGTATGTACCATTACTGGTGTTTTCACATGTTATTCCTGGGATAGTCAGCAAGTAACGAACAATATGAAACGTAATCCCAATATGATTACTGTACTCAACTGTTGTCGATATTTTTGTCTCCAACCTACACGTGAAACTAAATCTAATGAGAGTCCAGCAATAGTTGAAGAATACTGAGTGTACTGTTTGATCAGGTATATTCTTATTTTGAATGCAGTATAAAACGTAAGTAGGACCGTTTTCAAAGAGCTGAACAACATTAGTGTTTTCTACAGTTTTGTTTTGATTATGTGTTCGTGTCAATAGTATGGACAATACAGCCATCCTTCTCATTTTGAATGAAGTACACCAGATGATTATCAAATAACTTACAAATTTTACCACGTACCTCGCGTGTTTCATTCTAAAGTAATAAAAATATACTGCCATACATTGTTCGCCGTCCGGAAAGCAACAGACCGGATATATCATGTCCAAATTTATTTGAAGTGTGGCAGTCGGAGGTGATGGTTGTATGACTGTGTTGTGTGCCTGTGTGATTGCGTGAGTGCTCTATTTTCTGAAGAAGGCCATGGCCGATAGCTGAATGTGTTGTATGTGTGTGTCTTTTGTATGTGCCTGTCGCAGCTCGTCGCCACGTCTTTGCGGTGAGTTGTAAACTGTCCTCACTATATTATTTATTCCAAATTTATTTGCAATCGATATAAAACGTTGAACAAAGATCGTGGATAGAAGATACAGCTTCATGCGGTGAGGAAATCACTACTATTGCAGCAATTACTGCTGATAACTTCTGCTACACGTCTCGGAATTGAATCTAAAAGCCTCTCAGTGTGTTGGTCGGTATAGCAGTCCATGCCGCCTCTATTTTAAAGTCGAAGTAATATAGCAACGGGATGTATATCCGGCGCCAATCGAACCACAGCCGCGCGTGAGTAGCCGAGAGGTCTGGAGCGCCAAGTTGCGGATCACGCGGCCTCCCGCGTCGGCGGTTCGAATCCTCCCTCGGGCATGGATGTTTGTATTGTCTTTAGTATAAGGTAGTTCATAAGTAGTTTGTAAGTTTAGGGACCGATGGCCCTGCAGTTAAGTCCCATAAGCTTTACAAACATTTGAACAATCGAACAACATTCTTCGTGCAGACGTTTCCGATAGTAGAGATTGGAATAAACGGAGTACCCAAGGCAACAGTCTTATCCGATGGGTAAAGAGGAACCCGTAAAGAGTGCGTGGCATTGGTGCTACCGAACTACCCTGTTTCAATGTTCCTGTTGTCAAGCTGCCAATGAATGGGGAGTCAACTTTTCAGAGTTGTAACGCTGATTGGTTTGTGTATCAGCAATGCGTGCTATTGTGTGTCTGAGTGGAGTCCAATATAACCTCAAACCACGATACCGGTTCGAGGACAAGAATGACGATGCCTGAGGAAACAGTTCAGCAGTCTCCCAGCACCGTGCCTCCACACTCTAATCCGATCATATTAGTGTTTCAGAAAGAGGCGGAATTAATCGGTGAAAATAATGTCGCAGTAACTGCAGTTTCATATCGTAAGGCCGGTAGTGCAGTAGGCACCACTCAGTATTTTAGTTTACTTTGAGGCATCATCTATTGATTGAAGGAGTTTCTTTCAATATGTTATTTAATTCAATCTAATTTTACTCCACTATGTTAATCCCGCTATTACCATTGTTAAGGACTACAAATGATATTTGTCGTATTGTTTATAACATAACGAGAGGCTGGTTAGTACTTAGTTCCGCTGTTTGTAACACTAAAAAGACGAAAATAAACGTGGAAACGAACTTTTGGAAAACAAATTTCCTTCATCAGACTGGAGAGAGAAGGGAAAAGAAAGTGGATAGAAGGTAAAGCAGTTTTGGGTAACTGCAAACCCAGGTCGTAACGTAAAGGTAGAGAGGATAGATCATGAAGTAAACCCAATAATGTGAGTGTGTGCTGAGGGTAATTATGGAAAGAAACACACACATATGTATGGCGAGAGGAAGTAAAAACAGGGGCGAGAAATGGATAAGGGAGACAGGCTAACGTCGGCTGAGGCCAAGATGATGGCGGGAAGACAGTACATATGGAGGGACACGTTCCCATCTCAGCTGCACTGTGGGACTGGTGCTGGCGAGAGTATCCAAATTATACTGTGGTGTAGCATATGTATCATCATCCTTGCCAATTTCTTAGTGGTCACACCAATGTCAAACGCTGTGCAACGAATATGTTGCAGTTGTTTCTTCCGTCATAAAAAACACAATGTTATTTGCCATGCCTTCTGCATCAAGCGTTCCCTTTCATACAGGCTAGGTATGAGATGCAATCTTATCTAATCCATTGACGAATTTCTCAACAACTACACCAAAAACATGTTCAATTATTTTTTCTCCCGCAACTATCATACAGACCATGCCTAAATATAGATTCCGCATAGTCCTTCCAGGGCGCTCCTCAAAGAACCCAGATTACCCAGTACAATCGCGTGTTGGAAGGTGTTAACAAATTTCCTTCCCTTGGCTATGAATTTCTCATGTGCTGAAATGAAATGCCCCATCCTAAGTATCGCCCCAAACCACCCGCCGTCCTTTCGATCGCCCAACTTGCTCGGGAATCCTTAAATACTGAAACCACCATCCCTATTTAATAGTTCCTATCACCGTAACTGACCCCTCTGCAAAACCTGGCGCATGCTTCCTCCCACAACCATCTATTCCAGCTCCATCACAGGAAAAAATCTTCACCTACGAAACGACAAATCTCCCTTATGAATTGCCACGTGATCAGTACGCAGCCTTACACTGGTATAAGCATTAACAAATTAATAAATTTTCTGGACGCGTGGGTGGTCAGACGAACTGTTTACTTGTGTGAGAGCCAATTCGTGAGGCAGAGAATATCCAGCAACAGGGACTATGGCACGTGTTGTGCCACACATACAATATGTATACTCCAACCAAGCATGAGTCCCTCAGAGCTGTGAACATAGGAACTTGCCTTCCAACATCTTTCAACCATCCTCCAAGTCTTAACCTACATTATCCTCTCCTGTCTGCCATATTCAACTCCCTTATTCATTTCTCGTGCGTCTACGGTCATATATTTGAGTGTATGTGTTCATATAACTCTTTCTTATTACAAACATAGTTTCTTGGTTCCCTCCTCCCTCCCACAGAGCGTTCTCGATTCACTTCTATTTACTTCTTGAGCTATTCTGTTTGGTTTGTCTCAATACATGCCATTGAATATGATTTACTTCTACATTGTTGTCTTCTTTTAGGTGTTACTATCGACGATACTGAGATAAGTACTGGTCATAAGTACTCTTCTGCATAATTTTTTCACATCTTTGTGTAGAATTTCTGTAATTGCGTCGTAAGTCTACCAATTATATCGGGCGTGATGTCTGGACGCGAGGACAGGAAGTGTTCTTGATTGTCTACATGGATAAGAGGTTATGTCTCGTAACCAAAATCTGATATGGAATACTAACACACGTAATTTAAATTGAATTTCCCAATTTCGGATTACAAACTCTGGAATACAAATAAGGTACTCATTTGTCGTAAGGAATGTGAAATTAAAATCAAGCTATAGTAATACCAGCTAATTAGAAGTGCCTTAGAGCAAAAACGTAGCTGAGGTGATCCGACCTGTTCCGACATGTAACTCGTAGTTTGTTAGTGGACTCGGCAAAATGATGGTATGGGTATTGTATACTTGGTTTGTCTTTCATTTTGTATCGAGAAAAAATAACAACATAATGTTATTCATGCCATAGTTATAATTTCAATATGAAGAAAATAATTACAATTATCTTCTTCTACTGAATACTTTCGATTATCTTGTGCAAAATAAGTTTAAAAAAATTGAAACATTTTGATTGAAGTATTCTAATTTTAGGTATCAGCTAAAGGTATGAAATGCTAACCTAGCTCGACAGTGCTTAAAGTTGGTGATCCATCGGGAAAAGTCTAAATCACTTTCATTTCGTATGGGATGTTGACTTAACTTTTCAGGCCAGTTTCCAGAAAACGTGTTCAATAGTAGTTCACAAACTGCTTTTCTGTACAACCTGCAATGAACCCTACTCAGTCTTATATGGGAAAGACAACAGAGCAATATAATACGCCGATTAATTTATATTTCATGTAAGAATTTTGTGAGGATCATTTTAATAAAAAGGATTTTTCTGACAGATTTAATAACTTGTCCAGTTATGAATTATTACACTTCATAACTTACCAGTTTCAGGCATTTCGGAAAATTACACCAAATTTTCTTTGAATCTTCACAAAAAAGTGTACCTAAGCCTAAATCAGAATCACATGTTCACAACATGGAACGTCACTAAACAACCAACTTAATACTGGGTCGGAACCACAAGCATTCCTTGAAAATTTAAATGCAAAAGCTTCAATAAAAGAAACAGAAAAAAATTATGCAAGTTGTTCGGAATTTTATGTGGATTTAATATTGTGGATAGGTTGGTTGGTTTGTTGGATGTTTAAGGGGGACAAAACTACAACGGTCATCAGTCCCCCATTCCATCACAAAGCGTCAAAAGAATACTGTGGACGTGATATTGTGGATAAAACAAATATTTTACTTCGATGAGATACTTTTCGGGTCGGCCGCGGTGACCGAGGGGACTGAGGCGCTTCAGTCACGGTCTGCACGGCCACTACAGTCGGGTTCGAATCCCCCCTCGGGCATGGATATTTGTGCCGTCCTTAGGATTAGCTAGTTCATAAGTAGTTTGTAAGCTTAGGAACTGATGACCCCGTAGTTAAGTCCCATTAAAAAATAAATAAATAAAAGAAATAAAAATAATACTTTTCGGTTTATGAAAACATGTTGGTCCCCGTGTAACATTATCTCTGGAGAGAGAGTCTGTGATAGGTGCGGTTGCCATTTTAATTTTTTGGTGACATAATAAATGCGATAAAGGTAGACAATAAATTGGAACATCGACCTCTTACCGAAGGCAGACATTTTGGAGCTGTAGGTAAGAAGGAAATATAATTAACTAACAACTAAAACTGTTTGGAATAAGGAGCTGATTTTCATGATGCTTTCAATTACAAAAATTTTAAAGTCATCATTACGCCCTTACTGGCAGATCCATTTCTGACATTGTAACGAGCAATACCAACCCTATTGTGAGATTACCGCCCAATAAAAATACTGGTAATTAATAGCATTTGATAATTAAACAGTATGAAGTGCACTGCAAACATTGACCATGCCAATGCACTAAATGTTACACAATTTTAATCTTATTAAATATGGTAGCAATGTATGTACGCAGTTGGGTGACAACATTTATAGTTAGGCCAAAGGTAGAAATTCTCCACGTTGAGATTTGCTCTGTGCTTGTAGCTGACGGGAGGCCAGCGAGCAGGCCGACGTTGGTGGCTTGTTCCAGCTTAGGATTTTCCAGGCTTCGTTTCCAGTGAGGGGAGAGAGGGACAATGTCGAGTGCCAGGTGCAGTGCAGTGCACAGCGTGAAATAAAATATTCTAATACTACTTGCCAGGTGCAGTGCAGTGCACAGCGTGAAATAAAATATTCTAATACTACTTGCAGTTAGGAACCTTTAAGGCCCTCATTACAAAATAGCCTGTTGACAAATAAACAATACATTAGCTGATATAGTCACATCTGACGTAATATGTTTAATTGACAATGAAAAGTAATAAATTACCAATGAATACAAGACAGTTACACAACTAGCATGGCAATGTTTGTTTATAAAAGTTATATATTAACTATTTCTCATTTTATTTTCAATTAATCTTGTGTATCTTGAAATATTCAGTTAAATCACTTATCTGTGATATAAGAAATTGCACGATTGTGTTAAATAGTACAAAGGATGTTTATACCAATATAAAAACCTAAGAAGACATTTATGTAATGTGTAGTGTAACTATTTTGATTTTAAGTAAAGTTTTGGAAATGTATTGGCTGAGCGCTGTACGTTGGAAGTCGGTTAGAACAGCTAACATGGGGAAGTTGATGACATAGGGGAAAAAACCGGCGGTTGAGCTTTTGGCGCGCGCGCGCCTGTGGGCAGGAAGTGACGAGTCGGGAGCGAGTGGGGTAGCTGGCCGGGCGGCGTCGCTCTGCAGCGGTCGGCATGTGGATCTCCAGGTGGAGACTTTAGATTTTTGGTGTGGCAATTGCCAAGTGTGTTTGCTCGTCGTAGACTGCACCAAGTTGTATCGAGTGCTACTGTGTGTTGTGAATATTTAGCCGGTGGAACTAGGTGTGCATCGCACTAAAAGTGACTGTGTTTTGTTAATGTAACACGTGTCGTCGCATAGGCATGAACATAAACGGTGTTTGAGACAGGCAAATGATGTGAAAACAATTTGCGACAAATATTCAAATTGTCTGGGGTCTCACGAGCTATAATTTTTTTTGATAAATGTGTCGACGTACAGACGTATCAGCCACAGGGTTCTAATATTGTGAAATAAACAACATAAAGTGAACTTTCACGTGTTTTCAAAAATAGTAGTTAGTACACCCTTTTCTGTCATGACCTTGACTTTATTATGAATTGTTTTGTTAATCATATGCAGGGAAGGAAAGCTGTGAACGTGTGATATCATCCCCTAGAAAACGACTCAAACAGTCGCAATCACAGTTCCAGTGTTTTTGCATGTTTAGGAATTTGGTTCGCAGTTGGTGGGTGTGAGTTTTAAAAAATAAACTTTCCCAATTTTAAACTCTCACCCCAACCTTCACTCTCGCACTAAGAACCACACACAACAGACAGCAGGGGCAACACTTAGAATTACTGATCTGGCCTTTTACATCAGCTACATGACGTTGCCATAAAGTGACAGCGAATGGCTGAAAGCAAGGGGAAACTACAGTCAATAGGCGCAGATCCACAGTATGATTACATGATGATGTGGTCCTCTTGGTTAAATTTTGCGGGGGTAAACTAGTCCTCCATTATGATCTCCAAGCAGGGACTCTACAGAATGGATCGAGGAATGGAATGTTCTGTCACTTAATAGTGTAGAGTCATGAGAGAAGGTTGCTCGTGTGGGAGAGACCAGGAGATATTGGAAGGATTCAAATTGATTTTGTATTGGTAACACATATATTGCGCAACCAGGTTTACAAACCGTAAATTGTTGATTATTAACTGCATATTAAAACAAAAAACTGGAAAGAACACGTAAATAATATCGTGGGAGAGGCTAACCAGAGACTGCGTTTCATTGGCAGAAGTCTTAAAAGATCCAGCAGCATTACTAAAGAAACTGCATACATCACGCTTGTCCGTACTTTTTTTGGAGTATTGCTGCCCAGTGTGGGATCCTTACCAGGTGGGTTTGACGGAGGACATCGAAAGAGTCCAAAGAAGGGCAGCTTGTTTTGTATTGTCACGAAACAGGGGAGATAGCGTTACGGAAATGATACAGGATATGGGGATGAGAATCATTACAACAACGGCGTTTACAACAACGGCGTTTACAACAACGGCTTTGGGCTACTTACGAAACTCCAATCGCCAACATTCTCCTTCGAATGCGAAAATATATTGTTGATTGCCACTTACATAGGCAGAGAAGACCATCAGAATAAAATACGAGAAATCAGAGCTCGAACGTTCAGGTGTTCTTTCTTCCCGCGCGCTATTCGAGAATGGAATGGGAGATAAATAGTGTAAAGGTGGTATGTATATGTAGGTAGGGAACTGAAGTAAGGTAGAAAAGTAAGAGGTTATAACCTGGATAAATTGAACGAACATAAAGCTCAGAGTTCAGAGGGAGTATAGGGTAACAGTTGACTGAATCGTGTGAAGTAATAATAGATGAAGAATTGACAGCATAGAGAGATGACATACAAAAAATAATTAATTTCACTCATAAAAACAGAAATAATTAATTTAACTGATGAAAGGAGAAAAAGTAAAACGCAAATGAAGAAGGCAAAATGATGTACAGACACCTAAAAATTACGCTGAGAAGAAGTTGAAATTGGCTAAGAGGGAATGGTTATAGGACAAATGCAAGTCCGTAGAAGAATATATAACTTATGGAAAATGAGATATTTGGAGACAATAAAGGCAGATATATGAATATCAAAAGTTTAGACGGAGATCCAGTAAGAAGCAAAGAAGGGAAACCTGATAGGTCACTGGAAATTATAAAGAGGCTAAACAGCGGAAATGGAGGCAGTGTTGTAAAATGGGAAAGGGGAAGTAGATGACGATGAGATAGAAGTTTCGATACAGCGAGAAGAATTCGATAGGGCATTGATAGATCTAAGTCGAAATAAGGCCCTTGGAGTAGATTATATTTCCTTTGACCTGATGATATCCTGCGGAGACGAAGCCATGGCGAAACTACTCCACCTGGTATGAAATATATATGACACATGTCAAACATCTCGGGCATCAATAAGAATACAAATTCCAAAGCAAGCAACTACAGACAGGGGTGAAAATTACAGAAATATCAGTTTAGTAAGTCATGGTTGCAAAATACTTCAGTTAATATACACCGTAACGGGTAGATTATGATCTCGGTGATCAGTTTGATTTTGGAGGAATGTCGAAATACACGAGTCAATGCTCACTGTAGATTAGATGGAAGGATACCAAAGTTTTTAGCTTTTTTAGATCTAGACAAAACTCACGGCAATGAGGAATCGAATGCAACACTTCAAATTATGTAGGCAGCGGTAGTATTTAGGGAATACGAAGCTACACCCAAATTGTACAGAGACCAAACAGCAATTATTAGAACAGGAACTTATGAAAGGCACCCAGTGGCTGGTAAGGATAAAAAGATAGGTTTGCAATCATTCAGCTGTTTTATTTAACCTGTACTTTGGGTAAGATGTGAATGAAACCCGCTTCTTATTAGAAGCGACGTATAGTATTTTGATTTTTGTCTGCGCGTGTTCGTTTCAGTTTGTAAATTTATACTGTGCTCTCGTGCATATTAGATTCAAATCCGGGTTTTAAAAAACAGTGTATTCTTCCTTTGAGCGCATCGCGACTGTAGTTTTTGTTTTCTCGGCATTGTAATCATGAATAGGGACTGTGACTACTGAGTGCGGATGCAGTCTGAGCTGGTGACACATCGCTCCCAGCTTCAAGCTGTATTAACCTCGGTTGCACAGCTGGAGGCTGCGATCTAGTGGCGTCGTTGTAGTTGGCCGGTAGTGGGGACCGAACGGAATCTCGTCGTCTCCATCGATCGGCCTGCGCCATCGACATGCCCTGATACTGCTAGCAGTGAAGCAGACACCCCACCCGTGGTTGTGCGGGAGGTTGCCCCAGTGCGTGGAAGGTGGCGCAAGACATTCCGGGGACCGATCGTGATGCCTCCCCGGTTCGTCTTGCGAACAGGTTTGAGGCGCTATCTATTCAGGACGACGTTCCTGAGTCGGATGGTGTCTCTCATCCTGAGATCACCACCTAGCCTACAAGATCCGGGCTTTCACAGAGGGTCGGTTTGCTTGTAGTTGGGAGTCCAACGTTAGGCGGGTGATAGAGCCCCTTAGAGAGATGGCTGCCAAGGAGGGGAAGAAGGCCATCGTGCAATCCGTGTGCATATCGGGTGGAGTTATTCAGATGTGCAACGAGTCCTTCCAGATGCCATGAAGAGTACGGGGTGCAGCCAACTGCAGGTGGTGGCTCACGTCGGTACCAATGATGTGTATCGCATCGGATCCGAAGTGATTCTCTCAGGTTTTGAGCAGCTATCTGAAGTGGTAAAGAATGCCAGTCTTGCTTGCAAGATGAAAGCAGAGCTCACCATCTGCAGCATAGTTGACAGGACCGACTGTGGATTTCTTGTACAGAGCGGAGTGGAGGGTCTGAATCAGAGGCTCAGACGGTTCTGCGACCTTGTAGGCTGCAGATTCCTTGACTTGCGCCATCGGGTGTTGGGTTTCCGAGTTCCGCTGAATAGGTCAGGAGTCCACAATACGCAGGAAGCGGCTACACGGGTATCGGGGGCTGTGTGGCGTGCAGTGGGCGGTTTAAATCGTAAGAAGTTAATAATTGGTTCCTGTTACCGGCCTCCCGACTCTGACGATACAGTCGCAGAAAGGTTCAAATAGAACCTGAGTCTAATTACAAAATCGTACCCGACGCACACGATAATAGTAGGCGGTCATTTTAATTTACCCTCTATCTGTTGGCGAATTTATATTTTCAAATCAGGAGGTACGCATAAAACATCGTGCGAAATTGTACTCAACGCTTTCTCTGAGAATTACTGCGAACAATTAGTTCATGTGCCAACTAGAATTGTAAATGGATGTCAAAACACACTTGATCTCTTAGCAACAAATAATCCTGAGCTCATAACAAGCATCAAAACGGATACAGGTATTAGTGAACAAGGAGCTGTCGTAGCAAGATTGAATATCGAAAGTCCCAAATAAACGAAAAGTATATTTGTTCTGGACATCAGATAGAGATGCAATACATTGCTTCTTGAAAGACAGCTCCCACTCGTTTCTAACACTAAACGTATGTGTAGACAAAATATGATGCGGCGGTACGACTTCTTCTTGCGTTAGTAGGACTGAATAACAACTTTGATGTGGCCGTGTAAGACTTCGTAATCCGCAAAAAATACGCTCGTAAAAAAAAAAAAAAAAAAAAAAAAAAAATTCTTGCGCAGATGGAAGAAGCATGTGCTGCTATAGCTTCTTTAAATTGTCATTCTTAATAAAATATTTCAAAGTTCATTCATAGTTCTGTAAAAAGGAAGTTCGTGTTTTACACGTTGCTATAGTCACAGATAGATGATATAAAGTTCCTTTATATCCTGATAGATCGATATGTTCGATCTATTAAATGGAGTATTAAAAATTAATTTAAATGTTCTTAATGGATCTTTCACACAGAATAATGTTTCATAAATTTCATCGTTCAAACTGTAAAAGGGTATGAAATTACTTCATCTCTTCTATTAATATACCATTTCTTGTAAATAAATAACATCAGAAATAATTGTCTGTGACACTCGATGACTTCTCAAGACACATGAAAATTTATTGACGTGAGAGTACAGATCGTGACTCAACAACAGTTAAAACAGAACTGATATTTAAACCATATTGATTTTTCATGAAACTTTCTATAATAATGTCAATATCCTCGACGATAACCGATAACCCGCATCTTCTTGCCTCGTGGCCGTCGACCCGCGACTTGAAGTGGCCAGATGTTTACTCCTTGATATCAGCTCCGAAGATGTTGCTCTTGTAGGTTGAATCGCCATCACAGCACAGAAATATAAGAAACATACATTTTTTTAAAGAATCAGATAACATAAAAATATTTACATTAAAATCATTGAATAACATAAATATTAACCGATTATTCTGCAAAAACTGAGCTGACATGAAGTCGTTGCGGAGACAATAATCCGTCCAACTACAGTGGCTCAAATTCATAGAAGTGGAATCGACAGCAATTGACTGTTTTATACCAAATAAATTAATAAAAGAAAGAGGTAATCCCCCTTGGTACACAAAACATGCCAGGACACTGATGCAAAAGCATAGGAAAAGGCATGCTAAATTTAAACGAACACAAAATCCCCGGGATTGGCGATCCTACAGAAGCTCGAAATTTAGCGAGGATTTCAATGCGAGATGCCTGCTATACTTATAACGAAACTCTTTTTCGAAATTTGACTGAAAATCCAAAGAGATGTTGGTCATATGTTAAATATTCTAGGGGCAAAACCCAAACAATACCCTCACTACGTGATAGTAATGGCGGTCCTGGCGATGACAGCGCTACGAAAGAAGAGTTACTAAACATAGCTTTTAGAAACTCATTCACTAAAGAAGACTAAACAAATATTCCAGACTTCGAATTACGAACAGAGGCCGTAATGAGTAACGTAGAAGTAAATATCATCGAAGTAGTGCAGCAACTGAAATCACTTAACAAGAACAAGTCTTCTGGTCCGGATTGTATACCCATTAGATTTCTATCTGATTATGCTGACGCGATACCACCTTACTTAACAGCCATATACAACCGCTCTCTCAAACAAGGATCTATACCAAAAGATTGGAAAGTTGCACAGGTCACACCTATCTTCAAGAAAGGCAGTAGGAGTAACCCACTAAAATAAAGGCCTATTTCATTAACGTCAGTTCGCAGCTAGGGTTTGGAACATATCCTGTATGCAAATATTATTAATTATCTCGAACAGAATGATCTACTCACCCAAGGTCAACGCGGATTTAGAAAATATCGTTCATGCGAAACACAACTAGCTTTTTATTCACACGAATTGATGGATGCTATCGAGAAGGGTTCGCAAATCGATTCCGTATTTCTTGATTTCCAGAAGGCTTTTGACACCGTACCTCACAAACGGCTTTAATCAAATTGCATAGTTATGGTATATCGCCCCAAATTTGCGATTGGATAGGGGATTTTCTGTCAGTGAGGACACAGTTCGTAGTAATCGATGGTAAGGCATCGACTAAAACAGAGGTGATATCGGGCGTTCCACAGTACGAATTACTATTAATTTAGACTTAAACTGGAAAGAACACGTAGATAATGTCGTGGGAACGGCGAACCAGGGACTGCTTTTTATCGGCAGAACCCTTAAAAGATGCAACAGAACTACAAAAGAAACTGCATACACTACGCTTGTCCGTCGGTGTTTGGAGTATTGCTCCCCAGTGTGGGATCCTTATTAGGTGGGTTTGATGGAGGACATCGAAAGAGTCCAAAGAAGGGCAGCTCGTTTCGTATTGTCACGATACAGGGGAGATAGCGTTATGTAAATGATACAGGATCTGGGATGGGAATCATTAAAACAACGGCGCTTATCGCTGCGGCGAGTGCTAACTACGAAACTCTAATCGCCAACATTCTCCTCCGAATGCGAATTGATATGATCATTAGAATAAAATACGAGAAATCATAGCTCGAACGGAGAGATTGAGGTGTTCTTTCTTCCCGCGCCCTATTCGAGAATAGAATGGGAGGTAAATAGTATAAAGGTGGTTCGATAAACCCTCTGTCAGGCTCTTAAATGTGATTTGCCGAGTATCCCATGTAGATGTAGATGTAGAAAGCTAGGAGAAATTTCAGAGAGAAGTAAATTTCCGGAAATGGAAATGAAAAGTTAGCAGTTTGCACACTAAATTTTATTTCTGTCATTGACAGGAAAGAGCCCAGAAGAACTACTGAACTACGTGGACAGCTTCCTTAAATGAGTATATTAAAATGAACATTAACAAATTGTTCCAATGTCTGTATATCTAATGGTCCAAACTGCCCTGGTCATCAGTCTCTAAGCTTACAAATTACTTAAACTAACTTAGACTGAGGACAAGACACACACACACACACACACACACACACACACACACACACACACACACAAACACAAACACATACCCAAGGGAGGACTCGAAATTCCCGCGGCAGTGGCCGCCTAGTCCTCAGCATGACGCCTTAGACCTAGCGGCCATTCCGAGCGGCAAACCTTAACAGCAGTAATATAGGTATATTGTAACGTAGTCGAACTATATGGGCGATACTGAAGGAACCCCAGTCCGCGTCTTCCATCACCAAACAGTGAGCGATAGGTGAGCATTCTCTAACTGAGGTTCTTCGGCATTGGACCGATGAGCCATCTGAACCACTGCCGCCGCCACGTACTGCCCTGCAAGTAGAAGCAAGCGGCGCCCTAGGAACGGTAATAGGTCGGCAGTTCCATAAGGAAGGTGTACATCGGACCCATCCTATTAAAACGTGTACACACTCCGGGATGGCAGGGGCCCCTCTGCCCCTTTCCCCGAGGAAGTCATCACATACGAGGCCACCCTGAGTACCGATTGAAGGGAGAGGATTTTGGAATCCTACAGTTATTAGGAGTCCTCTCTGAGACAAGAGGACCACATTTACCAACACGGAAAGGAAAGCATTTTACAATATGTGGTATTTACATTACGTCTGTGATCCGTTTTCTCCCGTCTAAGAAACTCGTCGTTGAAATTAACACATCCGAAAATCTAGGATAAACATAACTTCGGGAATACTTTGAGATGTAACACCATCTCATTTCAGGAACTGATCTGCAGAACAGTAAATGTAAATCACTCCCAGAAAGCCTAGGCAGTACTGTTATTTAAATTAAGCTGCCGAAATATTACAAGCGCTGTCCCAGTAAAACCGGGGGAACAGGTGACTTCAACAGGCGAAACTCGTTGTTATGGGCGGATGGCAACAAGCAGGTTTTGCAGGTTGCTGAACGTTAGTGTATGATTTGCATAAAGTGTCAGCTCTCCTTGACTTGATCTGAACGTACAAGGATATACTACAGACTAACTTAAAATCAGGAATTTTTCTGTTTCCAGTTGATTCGTTAGTGAAACAAAGTAAATGATTATCGTTTTCCTTTGATGCCATAGATTTTTCTGTGTATATTTATATCTTATTTGACCGTAATTCACATTCAGCATTGTCGGATTACTAATTTTTACGTCCCCCCCCCCTCCCTTCCGAAAATGAGATATATGGTTAATATATAGAAAACAACTTTTAGATCGATCCCAGCCCTGAGGTTACATAATGCTAATCTATGGTCCAGAATCTAGGTCCAGACATGGGAGACGTACCCTGAATATCGTCCGGGGCCGTCTGAAGATGTTACCTGTGGGCGAAAAGCAGTTCTAATTTGTTTAGATGAGAACCAGGGCCTCGCTTTTCTCTATTGGCACGTCACTGGGCTGGATTCAGTACATTTTTTTTTTTTCAGGAAAGAGAACCTAGACCTCTCGGGGCTTGGGGGTGAAGAGAATTGTGCTACGAGCCGATTATACCTACTGTAGTACCAAGAAATGCATGAAGAGAAGATTTTCTAAACTAAGAATATATGACGTTGAAAGGCGGAAACTGCGCGTACGTGGGAACCCATGATGAGAATTATATCTTGAAAGTGCGGTCATGTGTTCTCAAGTGTACAGGTGCAGCACTGGGTCTTGAAATTCCATAATTTATTGTCAATAAATCAGCGATTCAGAAAACGCTCGCGTCCCGAATTTCATTCAAATTAGTCCGAAGTACATAGGTACCTCAAATGTGCTTGCTTATCACTAGGTCACAATCTTGGAATTTCTCCAATTTCCTGCCATGTTCATCATCACCGAGTTCAAGAAAATAAAAGGTCGGTTTTGGAAATGTTGCTTGAAACTCTGTACGTGAAAATTGCTTTTGAAATTCTCGCGGAATCATAATGATCTCAGTCAACGACAGATAGTGTATTGTGATGTATATCATGCCTTGATTGAGGAATGTATTTTGTACACTATAAGTAACACCAGCGACCGAATAGCCTTTCATTGTGTAATGCAGTACACGCCGCACTGCGTACATGAATATTGTTCTTGCTCCGTACAATAATGTAATTTTTATTGAAATGGCACAGAATAGTGTTTGGAGTAGTGGCGAGTCTTAACATGAGACACAAGATCCTGCCAGTTAAAAGATTGGTAGCATTGGGACTGATTTAGAAAATGGCAATGAGCACGTCAAATTTTTCAGGACGCGTGCTTTTATCTATCAGTAATAGATTTGCAAAGCACCTTTGAAATAAATCTGGATATTTCTATATCAGAATATAACCGGTATATTATTTCAATCATTTGTATGATACTTTCCTACGTGACAAAAATGATAGAGAAGACGAATCATTATGGAAAATGAAGTCCTCTGACAAAAATCCCACAAATGAAAGCCTGGTTTTCTCTCTCAAAATGTGATTTCGAGCTCTTTCTCGATCTGTCATTCTAATGGTTCATGTCTGTAATGGGACCTTGGAAATCTGCTGATCTATAGATCCCTTATCACGCACTAGAGTTTTCTTCATTAATGACGCATGACAGATGTCTTTACATTCTGCACAATTTACACTTCCATAGAAATGAAGAAATAACCAGTCACTCTCTGGAGAAAATCAAGCCAGCAATAGACGAAGAAAAATTTAAGGTAACCTTTAGTCCAGGTAAAATATGTGCATTTTTTGAAATTCAGCTATATAGCAATGTGCTCCCTTACAGAGAAATTATTTGGGATCAAGCGTTTCGTGACGGTTGACTCTGAAAGTATATCTGTTATAAGCTTCATTCTTTATAAAGTTTCAGATTCTGATTTTCAAAAATTTAAACTGGGTATTACTGGGGATACTGTTGCTCATTTGTTATATGTACAGTGGTAGCGTGTGAAATGACATGCAACAGTTGCAACTCGATCGCGACAGAGCATCGACGCATGCGCTGGAACTGTACCTACCAACAATTACGACGCACAGGGCAGCGACTCTGCGTAGTTCTGTGCGCATCGCCAGGTTTGATAAGGCAAAACTCTCAAGAATTACTCTAATTTCTGAGCTGCATTTGCTCGAGACATTAGTTAGTACAAGTAGGTTCCGTGTACATAGTACTTAATCGTATAGCATTCATGATATTCTGGGGCGTTGCGCAAATATATATTACTCATAAATTGTTGTAGTCTTGAATTCATTGCAGATATGTCACTGTCATTCCTGTATACTTTCAACTATCTGCAGTATTCTGTTAATAAATTATTTGTAGTTTTACTCTGTGATAAATGTTGACTTGTTCTAGACAATTTCGCCACCTTTGTCTTAATATATCCTGACTCCATTTCTTCAGGAGGCTACAACAACTGGTCACAAAATTATTTTTATAAGAGGAATGTAACATTTGTGGGTAATTGGTATTCATCTCCCAGTTTAGGTGAAGTTAACCATGTGGTACGGTAAAAGCGAGTAGAAACGCGGCGCCTAATCTAGATAAAAAATTGTGGAGTGGTAAAGTTCAAGTAGCTCATACCGAGACATGGATGTTCATGGGAAGATACATCAAATATATGCATGACAAGTGTACATGAACGTGACTCAAAATGTTCAAAAGTTTTTAAACCTAAGGGACTTAAGTACATTGGTCATCAGTCCCTAGGCCTACAAACTACTTAAACTAACTTATCCTAAAGACGACACAATCACTCATGCCCGAGGGAGGACTCGAACTTTCGACGGCGAGCAACCGCGGCTGAACGTGACCTTTGGTTAAGAAACTCAAGAATACATTATAATGTCAACATATGTTCATGAGTGTAATCAAAATATCGGTGGTGTAGATAATATCGACAGACCATTATACATAACGGAGACGGCGAGCAAAACAATTAAGTGGCATCGAAAACCATTCTTCCATCTTTGCGTAACTGATGCTTACGGTTTATGTAAAATAAGACATGAGGAACCTGTGTCCTTTCTTCGATTCAGATTAGATATTGTTAAATTATTATTGAATCTTGATCCCGCTATAAATTGTACTTACAACAATCGTGCTGTACTCGGTTGAGAGGCCGACTTTTCCCTGCAGAAATTACAAGTAGAAGATGCCATTTATGCTGTTACGTAGGAAAACAGAAAATAAAAACAACCACTCATCTTACTTGCAGTAACCACCTATGCGTAGTACCTTGTACTGATTCTACCTCACTCAAGTGGTAGCACCAACACTGGAAGGAGAGAGTTGGATGGGGTCAAAATCATGAGGTTCGCGAACGCGGGAGGCAAGTGGGACTTATGCTAAACAAGTACCCCGACGTAAGAGGCAAGGGTACTCAAGATAATCAAGCACCCAAACGTCAGAGGCAAATAGACTCACCAAAATACATCACCCAAAAGGGATCATGTCTTCCACGTCGTTGGTCCTAGGTCACGGTAACAGAGAAATTAAAAAAAAAAAAAAAAAAATTCCCGCTACGTCCTATTCGACACTTGCAGAAATGGGGGTGACTGTGCTCCACGTAACCTGCCTCTGAAAGGGACTATGTATATTCTTGGGACCTCAGAAAACGTATTGATCTTGAATTCAGGTCCAATTGATCACCGCTCAATGTCATCTTCGTTACAAGCAGCCTTGAGAACCCCAAGTATAAGATTTCAACGCGATCTGATAATTTCCTGTGAACTACAGGATTTCGGGTCCAACAGAGCAACAGTTTGCCTCCTAAGGCAGGTCATGGTCGTTCAAAGTTTTGCCACCTCTTGGAGTGATTATCGTGACTGACAGACTTAACATCCTTGGTATAATATACCAAATTTTTCCTGACAATATCGAATAGTCTGTGTTCTCAGGCGGGTCGATATATAGACTACCTCTGGCCACTGATGGTTGAGAAGTAATGAAGTGAATTAGTTCTGTTATCTCTGAAGTACAGTACCTAAATAGAAAATATGCTTGGAACGTGTTACACTTGTATATCTATTTCTACATAAGTAATCTTCAAGTTACACTGAAGTGGTGGTAGAAGGTTTATCGAATCGGTTTTATGATATTACTCTAACGGTGCATTCTCTATTAGCGCGTGGGAAAAAGAAAAAGCTAGATATTTCGTTTTTTTTATCTAATTTCTCTTATTTAATTATGAAAATCATGTCTCCTTATGTATGATGGGTGCGTACGAAGCATGCTAGCATTCGGAAGAGAAATCTGGTGAAAGAAATGTAGCAAATAAATCTCTCCGCAATGAATAAGCCTTTCTTATAATGATTTTCACCCAACTCGAGCATCATAACCGTCACACTCATCCCTATATCGCGACAATACGAAAGGAGCTGCCTTCTCTAAACTTTCTACATATTTTCTCTTTGAACAGTTGCTGCCATGGATAAAATACTTATTTATCTATATCGTCCGCCAGTCTCATGTTGTGCAGCAATACTCGAAAACAGTAGGCACAAGTGTAGTGTTGACAGTTTCTTTAGTAGAACTAATGCACCTTTTAACACGTTCGCTGCCGTTCACGCTCTGGCGCGTGTAAACGTTACTTGAGTCAGGTGCCGCTCACGCTGTGGCGCGTGCTGCGACCTAGCATCCTATTATGGGTTGTTGTAAGCTGGCATCGTCTAATAAAGCTGTATACTCTGGTAGGTACTCAGGGAAGAGTATAAGTGATATGCACACGTACGTACTTCCAGATTTCCGCGTTTGCATTACCGGCTACGAGCCACACACCCTTCTCATGATGTCATGATAGCTTTATTGGATTCTTATGTCAACAAGCAAGCAAGGTTTTGATTATTTTAATTTTATTTCGATTAGTTACCAGTTTATAAAAAATACTTCTTTTGATATTATTCATACTTCTACTGCTGATGATACAGAAATAAGCATTTGTTTTATGAGATACCTTGTATGTACTTACGGCGGGGCTTCTTTTTTAAAAAGACAGGGAGGGTCGGTCAGTGCATAGTTGACAAAGTTCCTAAAACACCTCCCCTCTTTCACATCTCCCCTCATCGATGTTACCAATGCACTTCGTGCCAGTTCCCTGGTTTGTAAACGGGGCAGCACTGCACGTGAGGTGCCGTGTCGATATGCAACTTTAGTGCATATCTAAAGTCACTCGTTTACTAACCTTGTGTCTTCTGTCGTAGTTGATGTCCCATAGCGCAGGTGAAGCACACAGGTCGCGCATCCGTTGTACCTGAAGTGATGTTTAAAGAGGTGTTGAGATATGGCTAGGAAGTACTGCACTATGAATAACTTTAGCTTTTGTAGGATGCCAGTGCTTGTTTTTATTGAAGAAATACCAGTGTATATCCAAGCAGAAATATACAGACTGTGTAATATTAAATATATAAACGATACATAAAGTATAAACTGTCCCTGGCCCGCACTGGACTAACATGAATGTGCAAGGTATCGCGGTCGGCGCTCGACTGACTGCCGCCGCACTTCACTGCGCGCCACAATCCACCGTTTTGGCGCCAAGCGAAACTTCTAGACTAACATTGTTCAACTTATTACAAAATATACAGATAATTAAATCTTTGAATTAACCGGAATATAGCTTAGCACAAAAGCATTACAGAAAGTATACAGATAATTTTTATAGACATAGGAAAGTTAAATATTAATAAAAGAAGCTTGAAGTTTTGGCGGACAACTAGTATAGGCGGGAGCCAATCAGATCTCAACTTACAATAGGGGCGGAGCTTTCCCACGGGATAAAAGCTCATCTACTATCTCTCTCTCTCACCCTTTCTGTTATGTCACATCTCCAACCAAGAAAACTTCTTTCATGCACATAAAATTCGTAACCACGGTTCACAAAAATATTATCTACAAATTTAAACATCACTTTTCTCCAAGTAACTTTCTGCAAAGAACTTAGTCTTCAAAGAAATTCCCTCCAGGGGATTCTATTTCAAATATACAGCGAGGGTCGGTCAGTGCATAGTTGACAAAGTTCCTAAAACACCTCCCCTCTTTCATGCCTTCCCTCGGAGATGTTACCAACTCACTTCGTACCAGTGCCCTGGTTTGTAAACAGGGCAGCACTGTACGCGAGGTGCCGTGTCAATATGCAACTTCAGTGCATATCTTAAATCACTCTTTCACTAACATTTTAATAGACATAGGAAAGTTAAATATTAATAGAAGAAGCTTGAAGTTTTGGCGGACAACTAGTATAGGCGGGAGCCAATCAGATCTCAACTTACAATCGGGGCGGAGCTTTCCCACGAGATACAAACTCATCTACTATCTACAATCGGGGCGGAGCTTTCCCACGAGATACAAGCTCATCTACTATCTCTCTCTCTCACCCTTTCTGATACGTCACACCTCAAACCAAGAAAACTTCTTTAACAAATGTTCAAATGTTTGTGAAGCTGATGGGGTCATCAGACCCTAAACTTACAAACTACTTATGAACTACCTACAACTAAGGACAACACAAATATCCATGCCCGAGGGGGTATTCGAAGCCCCGACCGTAGTGGGCGTGCAGACTGTGACTGAAGCGCCTCAGTCTCCTCGGCCACCGCGGCCGGCCTTCTTTAACACCCAATACATTGAGAAGAGAAATAAATGGCTCCATATCAGCCCCCTCACATACTGTTTATATTGTTCATTTGTTGTTTTCACAAAAATACAAATGCAAATTAAAAAAAAAAAAAAAAAAAAAAAAAAAAAAACATTCAGTGGCTCAAAACTATGAAAAGATACTGTCAAAATACGATCACGCACCAGAGCGTGGAGTGGCACCTAGCATCATCGCGCCAGAGCGTGAGCGGCAGCGAACGTGTTAAGTGTTTTTCCAATGAAACGTAGCTTTTTGTACGCCTTCCCTTCAGTTTTATCTATGTATTATTTCCCGTTTACGTTGTTCGTAATTGTTCCTAGGCATTTATTTTAATTACAGGGTACAGATTCACTGATTTATCTTGTAATTGATGTTTAACGGATTTCTTTCAGTTCTCATATGGATAACTTCGTACTTATTATTATTTAGGATCAACTGCCAATTTATGCACCATGTAGCTGTCGTTTGTCAAATGCAAACGTCTCTCGATAAGCAAACACAACTGCTATTATCCGAAAATTTTAATACTGAGGTCACAAAATTGTTAATGAAATGTTTTATGTGAAACGTAGACCTGTATAGCTTTGAATGGTTACGAAGAAAAGACAAAAGTGGAAAAATTAAAGATTATCGTGAATTAACGGAGCAGGGAATGGAGATGTAATTACAGCCATCGAGAAAATGTATTGTGAAGAGAACATTGAATCAAAGAGATATGCCACTGTGAAATAGTGTCCAAGGGATGAAATAATTAAAAGAGTTAGGTATGATGGTCTTATGATGTAGGACTAAACAGTTTTAGTAAAAATGAGGAAAAGAGGATTCACGGCAACGACGGAAGCAGTGTACGGGGAGCGAAAGCAGGAGGTGCGCGCGGCCCGCGTTGTGGCGATCGCGAGCTACCTGGCAACATCCGCAAGGCCAGGCCTTCAGAGCAAATGATCAAATGTTTGCACACCAAACTGCCGTGTTCATCGGTCCCTAGAGTTACAAACTACTTGAACTAACTTACACTAAGGACACAAGACACTCACATATACCCATGCCCGATGGAGGACTAGAAACTCCGACGGGAACGGCCTGCCAGCCCTCAGTATGGTGGCCTTTCCGCGCGACCGCCAGGCGTCCACTCAACACTTATAACTTGCACGGTGTTTCAGTTTTGTGGAGCATGCTGTCATGCGTGATAGTTAAAATTTTAATTTTGTCTTTTGCCGTTTGTATTGGTGCAGGAGAAATTATTTCATTTCCTGTTACTTTTTGTGAGGTGCTCATCAATGTCAGATTGAAATTCGTCGAAAGTCATGAACGAAAAGTAACCACTCGCTGTTTTTGACAGAGGACTGTTGAATAACATCGGTCTATACAGTTTGCTCGCCTACTTGGCTCACTTCTGTCCATTACCTATGTATTTGATATAAATGGTACAGCTCTGAAGGTAAACAAGGCGATCATCGCGAATATTCAGGAAGCAACACATCAAGAGTTCAAACTCTTGGGGAGAAATATATGTATAAGATGACCAGTTTCATTTGCTGAGCATGAGGTTCATCGTTACGTTTGCGATTATTATCGGAGAAAGGAAAATGCAAAACTATTAAAGAATCGAGACTCAAGGCAGTCACACACGACCGAATATTTCACTATGGATGTTGAAGGTGCTTATTTCATTAAATAGCACGTCACATTTATTACCACAATATAAATAAAGTGAAAATGGATTTAGCTGCATGTTGACGCTTGAAATTTAGGCTGCTGCGTAGCTACAAAACAAAACCATATTAAAAAGTTTGTAAATCTAAGGTCTAAACTTACACACGAACTAACGTATGCTGACAAGGAGAGGACACCTACCTGTCATCGCCGAATTCCTCCAGTTCTATGGTACATGTAGGGCGTGGTGAGATATGTAAGTGCACCAAGTGGGAACTTCAGATGGTGAAGCGTTTAGGAAATAAAAGGAATATGCACCTTATCAACTGCCTCTGAGAAAGTCCGTTTAGAAAGCGGAGTTGGCTCTGAAGTAAGAAATCGGATTTGATTCGCGGGTTCGAATCCGACCGGCGGCTAATATTTTTGTGCTCTTTGACAATGTGTACACTACTGACTTCAGAATTAACCGCATCATCATATATGTTACTTCGTATTTATATGTGCACAACAACAGCATGGGACGTCATTATTTAAAACGAGCGCATAACAATGTGTACAAAATGCGGTCAAAATTATTGCTTTCCCTTTTACTTCGATGAATATCACCCCGGCACATGTAATTGTTCAAGTGCAATAGAATGGAAGTATAGATTTATATACACGACGTCCCTAAGTACGCGTTAACTACAGTCCCTTTTTAAATAATTATAGTCCCGAATTTAATCCAATGCCCTTTCTTTTTTTGCTTATATAAATTAACAAAATAACCCATGTGATGTTGCGGTTAATTGTGACGTCAGTTTACATCTAGATCAATACTCTGCAAACCAATGTGAAGTGTATGGCAGAGGGTACGTCCCACTGTACCAGTTATTAGGGTTTTTCCCATTCCATTCACGTATTTAGCGTGGGAAGAATGATTGTTTAAATGCCTGCGTAAGTTTTGTTATTAATCTAATCTTGTCCTTACGATACGTACGGGAACAATATGTAGGTGTACGCATTGCCAAGGAGCAGAAAAAAATTGCCGCCAGGTGGAGTTGAATCCGCGACCTTCTCAATACGAATCCGATCTTTAACCACTGAGCCCAACACCGCATCCTGAACACACCCTCACAGGGACAATGACTAAGATACATATGGTGATAGATCCGTGTCAAACCTACTGTTGTATCCTAAACGCTTGACCATCTGGAGTTTCCACTTGGGGCGCTTTCGTGTCTCATCACGCCCTACAGGTACCATAAATTTGGACGAATTCGACGATGAGTAGGCGTCCTCTCCTTGTGAGTACAGCACTGATACCCAAGCCTGAAGGATGACTCAGACATACGACGGGAGCGGCCGCAGAATCCATGACACCGCACCTCAGACAAGCGGCCATTCCCGCACGTATATTGGAATGTTTTTATACTTTTATAAGCAATCCTAAGCAGTAACTAATTGCATATGAAGTTAGTGTGAGGAATTTATTTAACATCACAAGAGATGAATATTATCTGTAGCACTGAATCACTTTTATTTTCTCTGTCATGACTGGGTGGCCTATTGAAGATATACTTTTTTCAGTACCCAAAGGACGCTAAATAAAGAGCAAAGTCAGAAGAATTACAAATAAGTTAATTATTAACATGGTGATCCTTTTCTCGAAACGAAATCATTCGGGCAACCATTCAGTACTTGTCGCACGAGCGAGGCATACTGTGTCACCTTTAACTGAAAGTATCCGGTGTTTCAAAACTTGGACAGAGTTTCGGTTTGGAGTAGAAAATAAAATTCGATGTATTTTTGACAGAAAACTTTTACGCAAGTCGAAAATTAGGTCACATCAGCAGAAGATATGTTTTCATAAACTACCAGTCTTAATAATCAGTTGCCGGTAAAACTACATAAAGAAAGTAGTGCATCTCTTCCATAATATAGTCTTTATCCCTTTAAGTGCGGATGACGGATATATCCTTTCGCCACGTTGTGTAGCCAATAACTTGTGGGAATGACGAGATTTCGCCATGAAATTGCAACTGTGGTATTACATTAGCCTCGTTCAGTACATGGCAGCTGGCCTCAGGCAACAGTGAGTTTTCTGGGCTAATTATAACAGTTTCCACTATGCCTCACGTCGAGAGTTTGCGTCCAGTGAAGCAGCCGCGTTATTGAGTGATGCTTTGCAATGACTAAAATAAGATGTTCATAGTATTGGGAGATACGGCAGCTTCTTTTGGAAACTGGCGATAATTTCAGTGACAGTTCTGAATGTTTTCGAGACACGGATGTTGAAGCTAATGGAAGTGACTTCGATTCAGAAACAGCTGACGGAGTCACCCTACTACAACAGACGGTACCTAGTGCCTTTGTGCGTGCTAGTTCAATTCGGTATTTGTTCAGTGGTAGTACTGGTATAGTTACGCCTTTGAAACTATATGACAAGAACATGCTTTGTGCAAAATAATAGATCAACAGACTAACATAATCCCCAACAACTAATGGTTTCTTTTCCAAATTTTGCATCACGTTCCAGGGTTCGTATTTGGCATAATACTACAAGTGATGAGGTAAACACCCTTATCGGAATCCTCGTGATGCAAAGAAACTTTCGCAAACCAGAACACAAGACGTATTTTTCAAAGAGAAATTCGGAAACGAAAACATGAAGAAAAACTTTAATATACAGGAAGGAATAAGCAGCACCGCAGCGGCAGGGGGCGCCGGCACGTAGTGCTCATTGTGGACGAGTCGCTAATGAGTGCTGTAGATTTACAATCCGGACGCATGAGAACCCGCTGATCACCAGGCAGGTGAGCTGAGCCTCTGCGCCACCCCAGAACACGGTACCGAGACCACCGAGGCCAGCGCAAACGCCGGCCCCGCCGAAAACTTGATAGGCCCTCTGACTTCAAACATTGTGCTCCCGGGCTCGCAGCAGGCCCTTCATTTCCGTCAGACGTCCGGAGCTCTTCCGCGTGAGCACTGAAATATGCGTCAAACCTTGACTTCGGTGACTGGAATTAAGAGTACTCGTGTGCAAGTCCCATATCCGTGCAGGAAATAGTTTGCTTCTTGACCGAGCTAATGGCATGTGACTATAATGTCGGGCCGTCCTAGTTCGTAAGTAGTTCATAAGTAGTTTGAAGTTTACGGACTGATGATCCCGTAGTTAAGTCCCATAGACTTTACAAACATTTGAACATTTTTGAAGAAAAACTATCAATTACTCTGAGCTATGTGAAGTTTTATTACTTATTTTATTTTTTGCTTACAATGCATAAAAGGACAGGATTGAATCTTCAGATTTTTCCTCGAAGATCATTGAAGGTGTGCTGCGTGTGGACTGAGATTATTGTTGGTCACATTCAGATGTAATTCTCGACGGCTGTGCTGTGTGTAGGACTGAACCAATAATTGTTCCAAACACCTTTCAAAAACGCACAACTTTTTTCAAACTCGTCCTGTTTTCGTGTTTTCGGGAAATAACTTTATATTTCCCTTCGCGCTGTTAGAGCAGGGGGGAGGCTTTGGATGTAGTAATTCACCAGATATCTTTCGTAAAATTGAAATATTTACTTGAATTTTATACTTCCTTAATTAAATGTTTTTACTACACTTACCTAAAACTTCTTTTATTTCTTTGTTCACCTTGTCACAACCTTCACCAACATTAGATGTCACAGTCTCATCTTTTTTATCTGATTTTATTATCCGCATTTTGAGTGTCATATAAATAAGGTCGCTGAAGGACTTGAGTAGAAACAAGGCTCCTGGAGTAGATGATATTCCGTCTGAACGGCTGATGTCGTTAGGAAAGCCAGTAATGAAAAAATTACTGGTATGCAGGATGTATGAGACAGGGAAAATACCCTCCGACTTCAAGAAGAATATTGTAATCCCAATTCCAAAGAAAGCAAGTGCAGACAAGTGTAAAAATTATAGAACTATCAGTTTAATAAGTCATGGGTGCAAAATACTAACTCAAAATATTTACAGACGAATGGAAAAACTTGTGGAATTCAACCTCAGGGAAGATCAGTTTGGATTTAGGAGAAGTGTAGGAACAGCAGATGCAATACTCACATTACGACTTACCTTAGAAGATAGGCTAAGGAAAGGGAAACCTACGTTTTGAGCGTTTGTCGATTTGGACAAAGCTTTTGATAATGTCGACTGGAATACACTCTTCCAAATTCTGATCAGGAGTAAAATATACGGAGCGAAGAGTTATATTCAACCTATACAAAAACCAGACTGCAGTTATTAGAGTCGAAGGGCAAGAAAGGGACGCAGAGGTTGGAAAGGGAGTAAGACAGGGTTGTAGCCTTTCCCCGATGTTGTTCAATCTGTACACTGAGCAGGCAGTGAAGGAATGGAAGGAGAAATTTGGAGAGGGCATTAAAGTGCAGGGAGAAGAAATAAAAAACATTGCGGTTCGCCGATGACATTCTGTCAGAGAGCGCAAAGGATTTGGAAGACAGGGTAGCGTGGAGAGCTGCATCAAACCAGTCTGCAGACTGAAGACCACAACAACAATGTAAATAAGGTCGAGCTTGAACTTCTAAAATAATACGTTCACTATGAAGTTATATGTTTCCATCTCACACATCGAAAAAACTGTAGTAACACTTGACCACACACACTACTTTGTGGCCGCGCTGGAGTAGCCGAGTGATCTGGAGCGCCACGTTACGGATCGCTCGGCCTCCCGCGTCGGGGATTCTAATCCCCCCCTCAGACTGGATGTGTGTGCTGTCCTTCAGTTAGCTTAACTTACTTTAAATAGTTTGTATTTCTAGGCATTTATGACCAAAGTGGTTTGGCCCTATAAGAATTACGAACATTTATTCACTACTTTGTGTTACACACTGCAAAGATACTACCGAGTTCACGTGGGAACGCAATGTGAGAAGCGACTTTTGACGCAGGGAATGGACCCCGGCCCATCCGACTAGCGTCTGACCTTGAGGATGGCATTCCCGTCGATCGTTGGCAGAAACAGACGCTGCGTGTGGCCGCTACTGGCCTTCTGCAGCCTGCCTATAACTGTGGCGCCACTTGGCGCTGAGCCTCCAGCCTCAAAAAACGCCAGCGCGGCCGTAGGCGCGGCGGCAGCGGCAGCGGCAGCGGCGGGTCACGCGCGCGCCGCCCCGCCGGCACGTGTCGGCAGGCGCTCCCGCGCGCTGCCGGCTGCCGGCTGCCGGCGCCTTTCCGGGTCGCGGCTCGGCGAGCCAGTCAGCGACGCAGCCACGCCTCGCTCGCCACCCCACCCTCAGGGGGTACGCGTTTGACAGCTAAACGTTAGCTTTTTCGTATTTTCATTTCGTAATTGCATTACGACTGACTTCTGCCAAGGCCTCCTTGTAAGCGACCTTCGTGCTTTCCGGCCCGCAGATCTCACGCTGATGACGGACAGGTGGCTCCCAAACTTTTTCAGACAAAGGACTACTTTAATTTCCTTGTCGTGAGCGGAGACGCAAATTGATTCCGTATTTCTTGATTTCCAGAAGGCTTTTGACACCGTAGCTCACAAAAGGCTTTCTATCAAGTCGCGTGGTTATGGTATACCGCCACAAATTTGCGACTCGATACGGGATTTCCTGTGAGAGAGGACACACTTTGTAATAATCGATGATAAGGCATCGACTAAGAGGCGATATCCGGCGTTCCACAGGGTAGTGTTATTGTTTCTCTGATGTTCCTCATTTATATAAACCAGCGGTTCCCAACCCATGGGCTGCGGTCCACTTGCGGGCCGCTAGCAGCTCGGCACTGGGCCGCGAACGCTCGCCCAGAATCAAGACAAGATAAAAAGTAGCGGTAGGTTCACGGGTTTCAATCGTCAGATGACAAGACACGAGTAAAATATGTAACAAGATGTTAACGATAAACAGCAGTCAGCAGTAAATATTTATTTAATATTCACAGAATATATGACATCAACTGCGATTGGGCAAATCTGTGAATATTAAAGAATAACAACTGCAGTATCAGAAGTGACGTCTGTTCTTTCGAAACAGACGCCACATGTATATATATATAATATTCCGGTGACGGGCAATGATCCTATCGTTATTGGGGAGGCGTGGGCAAGTTTGAAGCCCTTACTCTTACGGGAATTAGTTTCATAACTACGAGTCTGAGTACTGTGGGCAGGGTGAAGCTGGGAATTTGTATCTGACGGGAGGCGTGCTTAGGTAGTCCTTGCAGGTGCGGTGATCACTGTGTCGCCAGTGGTGTAGGGGTCAGCGCAACTGCCTATAAAGCAGGAGACCCTGGTTCGAGTACCGGCTGAGTACACATTTCCAGCTTTGCTCAATCGCAGTTGATGTCATATATTCTGTGAATATTAAAGAACAACAACTGCAGGATCAGAAGTGACGTCTGTTCTTTCGGAACAGATGCCACACGTATAAATATTTATTTGTTATTGCATATCTGTGAGCACCCTTCCGAAACCTTGGAATTTGAGGAACCTGTAACTGTGGATTCGGAATACCCCCTTCCAACAGTCGAAGAAATAAAAAATAAATAAATAAATAAATAAATAAAAATAAAAAAATAAAAAAATAAAAAAACCTTAAAAGAACTGAAGACTGGCAAAAGTGCAGGAGAAGATGGTATCGTTGCAGAAATACTAAAATCTGGAGGTGACTCTTGTATACAGAACATTCACAAGTTAGTCAGAAAGATATGGCAAGAAGATGAGATACGTGAAGATTGGAAAGTGGCTCTTATTTGCACAACCCATAAAAATAATGACAAAATGTTATGTAACAATTATAGGGAGGTAGCATTACTAAATATTTCCTACAAAGTGTATTCAAAATGCGTGCTCTCACGAATTAAACCACTGGCGGAAAAGCTAATTGGCGAATACCAAGATGGGTTTCAACCAGGGAAATCAACTAGTGACCATATATTTTTTATTAAGCAAGTCTGTGAAAAAGTGTATGAATATGATAAAGAAACACACCTTCTGTTTGTTGACTTCCTAAAGGCTTATGACAGTATCCACAGGACAAGTTTGTTTAAGGCATTGATCGAATTTGGTGTGTCCAAGAAGCTGGTAAGACTTGTATCGCTATGCCTGGGTAACACAAGAGCAAAGATTAATCTGGTTAACCACTGGACTAAGGCAAGGGGATAGTCTGTCCCAAATATTATTCAACCTAGTGCTTGAGAAGATCATTAGAGAAATGGATAGTTTCAAGCATCAGGGTATCCAGGTAGAAAATAGAAACATCACCCATACGCAGATGATATAGTCTTAATGACACGCACCAAAGAAAATTTGAAGATGCTAATGATGACCATGGAAAGGATAGCAAATAAATTTGGACTGAAAGAGAAACCCCCAAAAACCAAATACGTGATAGTTTGAAGACCCCACACCCAGAAATCCAGGATTTAACTGTGGATAATAACACCTACAAAAGAGTAAAGGATTTTAAATATCTTGGAAGCATAATTTCAGAAAATTCATCGTCTGGAATGGAAATAAAGGCAAGAATTCAAGCGGGTAGTAGATGCTTGCACTCAATTCAAAACATTTTGACTTTCCGGAGCATATCACGAGCCCTCAAACTAAGGTTGTATAAAACATTAATTCTCCCTGTCATTCTATATGGGTGTCAATGCTGGAACACTAGAAAACAGGAATCAAACAAGCTCGCAGTTTTTGAAAGGAGATGCTTGGGGAAGATATTTGGAGTGGTTAAAGACAACATATCAGGAGAGTGGAGGAGAAGGCACAATATAGAATTAGAACAACTCTATAGTGAACGGAACATTGTGGATTTGATGAGAAGTAGAATATTAGAATGGGCAGGTACGTATGAGTGAGGAGCGATGGCCTTGGGTAGCCATGGAGATGATACCAACAGGCAGAAGACCACTGGGACGACCAAGGAAGAGGTGGATGGACGGGATAAGAGGAGACCTGCAAAAACTTGAGGCCTGGAAGCACTGGGAACAGACAGCGAAGAATCGCAGTGAATGGAGAGCCTTCATTATATCATCACGCGGTCCACTAGGCCTGATCGCGTAAAGTAAAATAAGATTGCATATATAGATTTCGGTCGCCGCGTGACCGTTCGCAATGCTTTAAAAATTGGTGTAAATCATATAAAACTTTTCGATCTTTATGTAAAAAATCACGTACACACTGAGTCAGCTTTTACCTGAATATGGATGCTGGGTTACGGACCGGGAATTGCCGCAAGATATAGGTTTAGCGCAATAAATTTTTTTCGGCCGCAGGAGGGTTTGATTATACCCTTCCTATACCTCCGTTCATTATACGTTGCTGCCGTGGCGGGAGTGACTTTTTTTTTTTTTTTTTTTTTTTTTTTTTTTTTTTTTTTTTTTGTTTGGTCATTGGCGATACTTTGATCGGCTCTTGTGGGTGGTTATTCGAAATATTTCATGCCGCTTTTCACCTGCTACCAACTTATGTTGGACCTGCAGTGTCTCGAGAACAGTTTGTTGTTATTGCCAATTTATGAGGTGTTACATTAAATTGATTACGAAGGAAGCTTCCTTAAAGAACCGGAGTGTGTCTACTTTCAATGAGCTGGTTTAGACAACTTGATGTAGCAGTGATCTGAAATTTGATTTGATTGTGTGACTTACATGATATCGTGTTTTCAGCTTAATATTATTTGCCACAGATAAGTACGACATATGAACATAAACAATTTTATAAAGTGCTTGCTGAAAATCATACTACTTGTTGTGTCATATTTCTACCATAGATAGTAGCTGATAAGCTCGATTCATATGTGTGCTGTCATCACTAACAAAATGACGAATATTATGTTCTTCATTCCTGCACCACTCATCAGTCTTCCTAACGCATCCTATCCCCCCCCCCAACCTTCACCCCTAGCAACCTCAAGGTTTGTCAAAAAGAGAACAGCCCTAGTCAATGGCGAAAATTACAAAAATGACAATAGTACACATTGACAAAAAGTTTGAGAATCCGCGCAGACTTGACACTACAGCATTATTTAAGCATTTTCATGTTTTTTTTCAGCGACTGTTTTCCTAAAATTGAGGATGAAATCCAGTAGATTAGAAATCCCGTTTAAGTGGGTCACTTTAAAAACTTGATAATTTTATTAGGTGAAGAAGACTTGTTAACTATCATGTTAGCAGTTCCTACAATTTTTTTAAACAGTGCAATTGGTACCATTCTAGATACGTGTTCGGCAATTGTTAAAATTACTCTTAAACACTTGATGGGCTTTTCGACAACCTATTTATGTAAACGAGCATTTTCAAATTTACTGTTTTTGAAAAA
Source organism: Locusta migratoria (assembly GCA_026315105.1). Classification (NCBI taxonomy): domain Eukaryota; kingdom Metazoa; phylum Arthropoda; class Insecta; order Orthoptera; family Acrididae; genus Locusta; species Locusta migratoria. Next base: position 371,516,652 of record CM048748.1, read on the forward strand.
CAATTACAAGAAAAGACTGAATTAGAGAGCGATTTAAGGCTACAGTTGTTGTTTTTGTTGTTGTGGTCTTCAGTCCGTAGACTGGTTTGATGCAGCTCTCCACGCTACCCAGTCCTGTGGAAGTCTTTTCATCTGAGAATACGTTCGGCAACCTACATCATTTTGAATCTGCTTACTATATTCGTCCCTCGGTCTCCCTCTACGATTTTTACCCCACACGCTTCCTTCTAATGCCAAGTTGACAATTACGTGTTGTCTCAGAATGTGTCCTACCAATCAATCCCTTCTCATAGTCAGTATATGCAAGAAACTCCTTTTCTCCCCGATTCGGTTAAGAACCCTCTCATTAGTTACGTGATCTACCCATCTAATTTTCTTCATTCGTCCGAATCACCACATTTCAAAAGCTTCTATCATCTTTTTATCTGAACTTCTTATTGTCCACGTTTCACTTCCATACAATACTACACTCCAGACAAATGCTTTCAGAAAGGACTTCCTAACATGCAAATTAATATTGGATGTTAAAAAGTTTCGCTTCTTTAGAAACGCTTTTCTTTCCATAGCCATTCTGCATTTTATATCTTCTTTACGTCGGTCATCAGAAGTTATCTTGCTACCCAAATAACAAAATTCATCTACTGCTTTTATTGTCTCATTACCTAATCTAATTCCTTCAGTATCGCCTGATTTTCTGACATTACAGTCCATTACCTTCGTTTCACTCTTGTTAATGTTCATCTTATATCTTCCTTTCAAGAAACTGTCCATCCCATTCAATTGCTCTTCCAAATCTTTTGCAGTCTCTGACAGAATTACTATGTCATCGGCAAACCGCGATGCTTTTATTTCTTCTCCCAGTATTTTAATGCCCTCTCCAAATTTCTCCTTCCATTCCTTCACTGCCTGCTCATTGTACAGATTGAACAACATTGGGGAGAGGCTACAACCCTGATCTCTTCCCTTCCCAACCTCTACGTCACTTTCTTGCCCTTCGACTCTAATAAACGCTGTCTGGTTTTTGTACAGGTTCAATATAACTCTTCGCTCCCTATATTTTACCCCTGACACCTTCAGAATTTGTAAGAGTGTATTCCCGTCGACATTGTACAAAGCTTTGTCCAAATCGACAAACGCTAAAAACATAGGTAATGCGAGTATTGCATCTGCTGTTCCTACATTTGTCCTAAATCCAAACGGATCTTCCCCGAGGATGAATTCCACAAGTTTTTCCATTCGTCTGTAAATAATACGTGTTAGTATTTTGCACCCATGACTTATTAAACTGATAGTTCTACAATTTCACACTTGACTGCATTTGCTTTCTTTGGAATTGCAATTACAGTATTCATCTTGGAGTCTGAGGGTAGTTCTCCTGTCTCATACATCTTGCATACCAGGTGACTGGCTCTCCTAACGACATCAGCAGTTCAGACGGAATATCATCTACTCCAGGGGCCTTGTTTCGACTCAAGTTCTTCAGCGCTCTGTCAAATTCCTCACGCAGTATCATATATCCTACCTCATCTTCCTCCACTCGGTCTTCCATTTCTAGAATACTGATTTCAAGTTTATTTCCTTTGTATAGGCTCTCTATATATTCCTTCCACAGTTCAGCCTTCCCCTCTTTGCTTAGTACTGGTTTTCCGTCCGAGTTCTTGATATTCATACAGCTGCTTTTCTTGTCTCCAAATATCTCTTTTATTTTCCTGTAGGCGGTATCTATCTTTCCCCTAGTTATGCATTCTTCTGCGGTTCTGCATTTCTCCTCTAGCCACTCCTGCTTAGCCAGTCTGCACTTCCTGTCAATCTCATTTTTCAGACGTTTGTACTCCCTTTTTCCTGTTTCGCTTGCTGAATTTTTATATTTTCTCCTTTCATCAATTAAGTTCAGTATATCCTGTGTTATTAAGGGATTTCTATTAGGCCTTGTCCTGCAGCCTTCACTACCCTATCTCTCAGAGCTACCCATTCTTCTACTGTATTACTTTCCCCCGTTTCAGCCAATCCTTGCCTAATGATCCCTCTGAAACTCTCAGCCACCTCTGGTTCCTTCAATTTGTTCAGGTTCCATGTCCTAACCCTTAACTTGCTGAATGATTTCTTTTATCTCCTCATACATTTTTTCGATATTCTCATCATCGGCCGTGCTAGTTGGCATATAAACGTGCACTGCTGTGGTCGGTGTTGGCTTCGTGTCTATCTTTACTACGATAATGCGTTCACTATGCTGTTCATAGTAACTCACCCGCATTCCTATTTTCTTATTTATTATCAGACCTACTCCTGCGTTACCACCAACTGATTTTGTATTGATAACAGTTTACTCACCTGAACAGAAATCCTGTTCATCCTGCCACCGAACTTCACTAATCACTACCATTTCTAACTTTAACCTATCCATTTCTCTATTCAAATTTTCTAATTTACCTACGCGATTAAGGGTTAGAACATTCCACGCTCCGACCCGTAGAATGCCTGTTTTGTTTTTCTTGATGGCGACATCCTCCTGAGTAGTCCCCGCCCGGAGATCCGAATGGGGGACTATTTTACCTCCGGAATATTTTACCCAAGAAGACGCCATTATCATATGTTCATACAGTAGAGCCGCATGTCCTCAGGAGAAGTAACGACTGTAGTTTCCCTTTGCTTTCAGACGTTCGCAGTAATTGCAAGGCAAAGCCATGTTAGCTGATGTTAGAAGGCCAGCTCAGTCAATATCCAGACTGTTGCGCCTGTAACTACTAAAAAGGCTGCTGCCCATCTTCAGGAACCACACGTTTGTCTGGCCTCTCCACAGAGACCCTTCCACTGTGGTTGCACCTATGGTACAGCTATCTGCATCGTTGAGGCATGCAAGCCACCCCACCTCGACAATGTCTGTGGTTCTTGGAGGTGGAGGCTACAGTTAACAAGTTTTGAACCAAATATTATCTGTTTTGTGACAAAGAGTGTAAAATACACTGCCTACTCGATTTTGAGTTTTCACATACTTCTTATAATAAGAAACTTTTCTCTATAAAGAAATACATGCGCCTTCCTTCTTGTACATTATATTTATAAAAGTTCAAGGTAAAGCAATCAATAATCCGAAGCTTGGTTAAACACGTGTTTGGAAGTGGCATGCCGTTTCCTTCCTCAGATCTTCGAACTGACTTACTTAGACAGTTGTAGGGGGACCCACAGTTTAACGTGAGTTCCGAACCACGGTGCTACTCGGTATTTTTCACATCAACAACACTGCCAGAGGTGAAAGAAGTGGAAAGTGACATAAAAATCCTAGGACCTGGCGGGGATCGAACCCACGACCTTTAGATTAGAAGTCTGGCACTCTACCCTGTGCTACGGATTTTTATATATTTCACTAATAATGCCTACTCTCTCTGTCTCTTTGTGCTTGTGCATGCGAGCATGCGTGTTTAATTGCTGGGCCTCACAAATGTTTTTATACCATGGGTGGGCAGCAGAGCAAAAAACGTTGGGAACCGTTGATATAAACGATTTGGGAGAAAATATAAGAAGCTCCCTTAGCTTGTATGCAGATGACGCCGTCATTTACCGTCTAGTAAAATCATCTGATGATCAAAACCAACTGCATAACTATCTAAATACGATATCACTATGGTGTAAAAATTGGCAATTGACTTTAAATAATGAGTGGCGTGAAGTCGTTCACAACACTTGACTACGAAAGGAAGTCCGTTAAACTTTGTTTAAAAGATAAATGAATCAAAAGTGAAGTGCATAAACTCCACTAAATACCTAGGAATTACTGTTACTTCAGACTTAAATTGGATAGAACGCGTAGATAATGTCTTGGGAAAGGCGAACCAGAGACATCGTTTCATTGGCAGAACCCTGAAAAGATGCAACAGAACTACTCCGTCCGTCCTCTTATGAAGTATTGCTTCCCATTGTGGGATCCATATCAGGTTTGACGGAGGATATCGAAAGAGTCCAAAGAAGGGCAGCTCGTTTTGAATTGTCACGATACAGGGGAGACAGTGTCAGAGAAATGATATAGGATCTGGAGTGGGAATCATTACAACAACTGCGGCGTAGGGGTACTTAAGAAACTCTAATCGCCAACATTCTCCGCCGAATGCGAAAATATATTGTTACTCCTACCTACGTAGGTAGAAATCATCATCAGAATAAAATACGACAAATCAGAACTCGAACGGAGAGATTCAGGTGTTCTGTCTTCACTCTCGCTATTCGAGAATGGAATGGGAGATAAATAATATAAAGCGAGACGCTTTAGACCGCTCGGCTACTCCACCGCGGCTGACAACAACCTTTGAATGCTATTTGAAAACCTAATCGTATAGAATGTGTTCACCATGAAATAAATATATAATTCTGTTCCTTCTCTAAGGTTGACAGGTTTTCCTATGTAACAATATCCATGTCTTGTCAGTAATTTAATAATCCTTATAAAGGAAACATTTCGTTGCCACCATTAGCACACTACGCCACCGCAGTCGTAATTAAAATTGATACATTAGTCTTTGACAGTTATGTTACAGCGTCTTATAGATAAGCGTCAATATTGGCATTTACTAATTAGAAATTGAGGGTGTATTTTGTAATAAAACATCAGGTACCGTAATATTTTCAAATTCAAATGTTTGTTAAGCTTATGGGACTTAACTGCGGGGTCATCAGTCCCTAAACTTACAAACTACTTATGAACTACTTACAAACTAGGACGGCACAAATATCCATGCCCGAGGGGGGATTCGAACCCCCGACCGTAGTGGCCGTGCTGACCGTGACTGGAGCGCCTCAGTCACCTCGGCCACCGCGGCCGGCCCGTAATATTTCATCAAATTGTATACTACAAGTTATGACACAAAAACTTCGAAATACCACAAATAGCATTGAATAGTAGTTCCTTGTATCAGCACAAGCTGCCACAGCCGTAAAGAAACTTTTTGCCCAGTATATTTATATTTTTCGTTTAAGTGTTTGTAATACTTTGTCTCAATAACGTAACAGAGGTAAAGTATCTTCAACAATTTGTGCAGTGCCAGTACAAAACTTTTTGATGAGCTATATTTGTCAATATACTATATAAGACACACATATTGTGCTCTAAAAAACAAAATGTTCTGGGATGCTTTGCTGTAATATGATATTTTGCGGCTGCTAATTCACTACAGGCAGCTTCTCTGTTAATAGGTAGTACTCTAAGAAGAGCTAAACAAAACCGTAAGTTCAGATATCACAAACGATTTTTAATATTAAATATTGCTTCAAGTCACAATAATATTTATTTACAGTACATAACTGTGGGCTCGATTCGGGTTTCCAGTTTCTGCGCCGACATTTAATGATCCATTTTTCTTCTCTTAGAATCTCTCGGGAAACTAAACGTTCTGTAGCCACCTCTGTAATGATCTGAGCAGTTTATGGCAACACAACCACCCTTAATGTCGTATTAAAGTGCCGTGACGCAAATCTTATAGCACTGCAGTGGGTTTGTCTTACGTGAAAATGGCGGATGCGTCAGCTCGTACTTATAGGAGCCTTAGACAAATATACGTCGAGTGTTAAGGTTTCATAATATACAGCACCATCTCCATATTATCTTTGAGCACACTGCAATATGCAGACTGTAGACATACGTTAATGTATGTCTGTGATGGAAAGTTCGTAAGTTATATATATATCCTTTAACTAACGTGGTGCGGTCTATCTGACCGCGCGCTTTCATCAACAATTGCGATTTAGCCAGTTCCCTACCCATTATTGCGCCCGTCGGCTCAGTAGCTTCGAGTTTAGTTGTGAGTGGACCGGCAAAGCGTGTGGTGTTGTTCCAGAGCTTTTATAACGTGAGTGACGTCCGTTTGAAAATAGGTCGCGGTCATTTTGACCGCACTACGTTGTTTGTGTAATTTTTTCTGCTGTGACTTTCCTTACATATTCTCGATATCTTCCATTTCACAGCTTTTGAAATATGGAGGAACCAAGTACTTCTACAGGTAAAGGATCTGCTGCAACCAACAGACAGTGTGTGAACACTTTAGACCGTAACTTTGAGGAAACTGTGAGCAGATGGTTGGAAGAGTCAGATGATAGTGACTGTGACGATAATCCTGAAGAAACTGAACCACTTGTGAGTGATCAAGACACATTGTCAGAACAAAGTGCAACAGAAAATTACTCTGACGAAAGTAGTGAAAGTAGTGATCCATCTGACGACCAACGGAGAAGCAATTGCGTCTATGGCAAGAATCAGTACAAATGGGCCAAAGCTCCGCCAACCCGAGCTGTTAGAACTCCTCGCCATAACATCATCATGAAATTTCCATCCACCACGTTGACTACAGGAGCTCCAAAAGACCCATTTTCATTATGGCATCTCTATTTTGATGACGAAGTTCTCGATCACATCTTACTGTGGACAAATGCTAAAATAGATTGCGTCAGGTAGAAGTACTCTGACAAAAGCAAAGCTGAACTTCAGAACCTGGATTTGGATGAACTTTTGGCGTTTTTAGGACTTCTGATATATTCTTCTGTCTTTAAATCCAATCACGAAAATGTAAATTATATATTTGCAACTGATGGTTCAGGTCGGGAAATTTTCAAATGTGTCATGTCTAGGAACCGTTTCCTAATGTTGTTGAACTGCTTACGGTTTGATGACTTTCGAACCAGAAAAGAGAGGCTCAAAGTTGACAAAATGGCAGCAGCCTCTTTTCTCTTCAGAAAAATTGTGGAAAATTCCCAAAAATATTTCAATTTAGGCACATGTGCTACTGTAGATGAGCAACTAGTTTCCTTCCGTGGTAAATGCTCATTTGTGGTCTACATGCCAAAGAAGCCTGGTAAATACGGTTTAAAAATAATGTCCTTGTGTGATGCAAGGACCAGTTACTTCTATAATGGGTATGTGTACACTGGAAAAGGCTCTGATGGTGATACTATGCCGGACAATGATAAGAAAATGATGATACCAACGCAGTCTCTGTTGCGATTGTGTAAACCAATCTATGGCAGTAATCGCAACATTACTGCTGACAATTGGGTCAGTTCAATACAAGCTGTAGAAGAGTTAATGAAAAGAGGATTGACTTTTGTTGGAACTCTAAAAAAGAATAAGAGAGAGATTCCGCAAGCCTTCCAACCAAATAAGAATAGGCCAGTTGGTTCGTCTTTATACGGTTTTACGAAGGACACCACTCTGTTGTCGCATGTGCCAAAGACAAACAAAGCGGTTCTTCTTGTCTCTTCCATGCATCATAGCCCTGCTGAGGATTTGACTTCTCAGAAACCAGAAATTATATCATACTACAACGCCACTAAAGGAGGCGTCGATGAACTCGACAAAAAGTGCTCCATATACTCCTGCAGTCGGAGAACTCGACGTTGGCCAATGTGTTTATTCTACCGTTTACTGGACATCAGCACAGTAAATGCATATGTTCTTCAGAAGAGTGGATCAGATGAAGCTCCTGTCGACAGAGGCATCTTCCTGAAAGAGCTGGCCCGTAGTCTTGTGCTGAAACATATGCAAAAGCGAGCTCAGAACCCACGACTTCCGCAGGAGTTACGACTAACGACCCGCCGGATTTTAGGCCCTGATTCTCCAACAGAAGAAGCAGTGGAAGCAGAATTAGGTCCTAAGAACAGGAAAACTTGCAGAATCTGCCCAGCCAGCAAAAAAAGGAAGACTTCCCATGCTTGCTACGTCTGCAAGAGGCCCATATGCATGCAGTGCTGTTCCCAGGTCTGCAAGCACTGTTGTGAGAATTTGTGATTTGAACGTCTCTGATTTTTCATATGGTACTTCTTCAAGTTAAAAACTTAACATTTTTTGTTTCATTAGTTCTTTAAGAAGAAATACAAAATATACCAAAGTATGAATGTCATTATTAGCTAATGGAAAACGTATAAATGTATTAGTGTACAATATGTGCAGTAACCACTTCTGAATGCCTGTTCATCAGTAACTATTTGATGTTAATGTTCTGTTTTTTCATGTTTAATTACTTTGTATTAAAGACCCTTTCATATACAAAACAGAGAATTTCAGAGTTGTTCATATTGTTAACATTATACCCACCTATAAGTAAGGGGGTCAGATTGACCGCACCACGGTGTTAGTGTCCCATTTTTGCCACCACGTTAGTTAAAGGATATATATATATATATATATATATATATATATATATATATATATATATATATATATATATATATATATATATATATGACTATGATGCTCAATTGGTAAAATTGCATTGCAGGTTCCAAAATTACTTCCATGTGAATTCTTTGAATACATTTACATAAGAATTCTTTCCAAATAAAATCGAATTTATGTAGATTCCTTTCTGATTTCGGTGTATGCCTATCCTCATTACATTTTCAGTTCGTTATATTTATGACCACTCCCATGAACCACAGACATTGCCGAGGTGGGGTGGCTTGCGTGCCTCAACGATACAGATAGCCGTACCGTAGTTGCAACCACAGCGGAGGGGTATCTGTGGAGAGGCCAGACAAACGTGTGGTTCCTGAGGAGGGGCAGCAGCCTTTTCAGTAGTTACAGGGGCAACACTCTGGATGATTGACTGAGCTGGCCTTGTAACATCAGCTAATGTGGCTTTGCCACACAGCTACTGCGAACGGCTGAAAGCAAGGGGAAACTACAGCCGCTACTTTTCCCGAGGACATGCAGCTCTACTGTATGAACATATGATGATGGCATCCTCTCGGGTAAAATATTCCGGAGGTAAAATAGTCCCCCATTCGGATCTCCGGGCGGGGACTACTCAGGAGGATGTGATCATCAGGAAAGACAATACTGGCATTCTACGGGTCGGAGCGTGGAATGTTAGATCCCTTAATCGAGTAGGAAAATTAGAAAATTTAAAAAGGGAAATGGATAGATTGAAGTTAGATATAGTGGGGATAAGTGAAGTCCGGTGGCAGAATGAACAGGATTTCTGGTCAGGTGAGTACAGGATTATAAATACAAAATCCATTGGGGGTATCACAGGAGTGGGATTGATAACGAATATGAAAATAGGAATGCGGGTAAACTACAATGACCAGCACAGTGATCGCATTATCGTTGTCAAGATAGAAGCCAATACCGACAACAGTAGTACAGGTTTATATGCCAACTAGCTCTGCCGATGATGAGGAAATAGAAGAAATATATGAGGAGCTAAAGAAAATTATTCAGACAATTAAGGGAGAGGAAAACTTAATTGTTATGGGAGACTGGAATTCGGTAGTAGGACAAGGAAGGGAAGGGAGGAAAGTAGGTGAATATGGTCTGGGCAAAAGGAATGAAAGAGGAAGCCGCCTGGTAGAATTTTGCAAAGAACACAATTTAGTTATAACAAAAACCTGGTTCAAGAATCACAAAAGAAGGTTGTATACGTGGAAGAGACCAGGAGACACCGGAAGATACCAGATAGATTTTATAATGGTAAGACATAGATTTCGGAACCAGGTTCTATATTTATTTACGTTGTAGATCCAGAATTACATCTAGATGCCATCCACTGATTTTCAAAGAGCGCTGATCGGCTTCATCATCTTCGTTTCCTACAATGTACATTTGTAAAATCTTCGACGATTCATTTGGAAATGGTTACAATGAACCAATTTTATGTAACACTTGTCCTTGGATTCTAATCACAGAATGAAATCCTTTCTCCTCGGTTGTCACTGTTGCTCCAAATGATGCCATCTTGAAGATTGCGTTATACAGCTTTATTATTATTATTATTTCAGAAAGTCCTTCGATGTCTGTGTTTCGCCTGTCCTATATCACATGGAGGTGATTTTAGAGCTGGAAATGCAATTTTTCCATTTGAGCAACATATACTTGGTGTTTCTCCTTTAAATTTTTTAGCCTTACAATATTTACACACTTTGTCCATTCTCCCAATTTTTATAGTTGGATGTTCTTTGTATTTCATTGTTGGAGCGTACTGAAATGCCTCATTTTTAGGCAGCCAGCATGTGAAGATCTCATCAGTAACTGTCCCGAGATCTGGTTTCCTAAGTGAAGATTTGTTATGCTTGCTGTATTCTGTTCATTGTTTTTATTGCTATCCGATCTTTTTCCTCTTTTCCTGTATGATTCCTTTGTTCTCCTATCTGTCTCCCTAATTTTCTCACGTTGCTCTTCTGTTCGATCATTTCTTATTAGTTGAGAATTTTGTCGTAAAACTGCTAGACGTGCTTCTCTTTCTGCACCGCTTTCGATGTTCCGCTCCACCTTTTGTCTTTTCGACAATATTCGGGATCACGAAAAGTTGCTTTTACGTTTGGGCATTTTCCTGTAATATATTTTCACGTTATTTATTGTGGTTAATATTAAAATCACTTGCAGTAACTTGCACTCCATAGAATCAGGCAATGGTTATTAAAGAAGGAAACTACATAAATTTTCCTCGCAAAGAATTCGTATTGAATGAAATCATCGATGCGAAGAAATGTCGTTATGTTTTAAAATCAAATGATACTCGTTGAAAGAAGCACTTCATCCTACGCAACGCATGGGGGATTCACCTAATTATTTTTGTGTCCTACAAGGGTGAAATGTTACTTGTAATTCCGGCAGTTTAGTGTGCTATCGGCTGCAACGAAATATTCGCTTTAGAAATATCATTAATTTACTGGCCAGAAGAGCACTAATTATTTATTTAATCACCAACATAATGAATTATGCCCCTCATTCTACGGGACTGATTTTTGAAAAAGCATTGAACGGCCGTTGCCAACATCGGCACTCTACGCCGATGTCATAAGTAAAATTGTACCCCTTGTTGTAGTGCATTACACGACAGTTATGAGAATGAAAAAACGAAGCATCAGCATCTGTTAGTTATTTTGTGTGCTATGTAACTAACATTTCCTCAGTTTGTCCTTTCCTGTACTATAGCGATTTTTTACGCATTCCTAAACATGTTGTTGTTATGGACTTCAGTCCGGAGACTGGTTTGATGCAGCTCTCCACAATACCCTATCCTGAGCAAGCCTCTTCATCTCCACATAAGAGCGACAACCTACATCTGTCTGAATCTGCTTACTGTATCCATCTCATGGTCTTCCCCTGCGATTTTTTCCCCATACACTTCCCTCAAAATTCACAATTCCTTGATGTCTAAGAATGTGTCCTACCAATCTATCCCTTCTCTTAGTCAAGGTATGCCAGAAATTTCTTTTCTCCCCAATTCTGTTCAGTACCTCCTCATTAGCTACGCGATCCACCCACCTAATCTTCAGCATTCTTCTGTAGTACCATATTTCAAAAGCCTCAATCCTCTTCCTGTCTGCACTGTTTATCGTCCATGTCTCACTCCCATACAAGGCAACACTCCATACAAATGCCTTCAGAAAGGACTTCCTTAGGTTTAAATCAATATTCGATGTTAACAAATTTCTCTTTTTCAAGAACGCTTTTCTACCCATCGCCATTCTGCATTTTATATCCTCTGTACTGCGACCATCATTTGTTATTATATTGCCCAAGTAACAAAACTCATCTACCTCCTTTATTATTTTGTTTCCCAATCTAATTCCTTCAGCATCACCTGATTTTCTTACACTGCACTCCATTACCCTAGTTTTGCTCTTGTTAATGTTCATCTTATATGCACCTTTCAGCACACTGTCCATTCCGTTCAATTGCTCTTCCAGGTCCTTTGCTGTATCTGACAGTATTACTATGTCGTCGGCAAAACGCAATATTTTTAAGTCTTCACCTTGAACATAAATTCCTTCACCAAATTTCTCCTTGCTTTCCTTTATAGCTTGCTCAATGTACAAATTGAACAACAATGGAGAAAGACTAAAACCCTGTCTTACTCCCTTTCCAACCACTGCATCCCTTTCATGCCCTTCAATTCTGACAACCGCTGTCTGATTTTTGTACAAGTTGTAAATAACCTTACGTTCCCTATATTTTACTCCTGCTTGCTTCAGAACTTGAAAGAGTTTATTCCAATCAACATTCTCAAAAGCCTTCTCCAAATCTACAAAAGCTAGAAATGTAGGTTTGCCTTTTCTTAATCTGTCTTCTAGGATAAGCCGTAAAGTGAGTATTGCCTCCCGTGTTCCTAAATTTCTCCTGAACCCAAACTGATCTTCCCTGAGATCGGCTTCTACCAGCTTTTCCATCCTTCTGTATATAATTCGTGTTAATATTTTGCAACCATGTCTAATTAAACTGATGGTTCTGTAGTTTTCACACCTGTCTGCACCTGCTTTGTTAGGGATGGCGATTATAACATTTTTCTTAAAGTCTGATGGTATTTCGCCTGTCTCATACATTTTACACACCAGGTGAAACAATTTTGTCATGGCTGGTTCTCGCAGAGACTTCAGTAGCTTTGAGGGAATATTATCTACTCCAGGGGCCTTGTTTCGACTTAGGTCTTTCAGGGCTCTGTCAAATTCTTCTCTCAGTACAGTATCTCCTATTTCATCTCCATCTACATCCTCTTCCATTCCTACAATATTGTCTCGAAGTTCATTTCCTTTGTAGAGCCCCTCTATATACTCTTTCCACCTATCAGCTTTCCCTTCTTTGCTGAGAACTGGTTTTCCATCAGTGTCCTTGATATTCATAGAGCTGTTTTTCTTGTCTCCAAATGTTTCTTTTATTTTCCTGTAGGCTGTATCTATTATTCCCCTATTTATACATTCTTCTACGTTCTTGCATTTGCCTTCTAGCCACTCCTGTCAATCTCATTTCTTAGTCGTCTGTACTCCATTTTGCCTGTTTCATTTACTGCATTTTTATATTTTCTCCTTTCATCGATTAAATTTAGTATCTCCTGTGATATCCAAAGATTTTTTGTAGGTCTTTCCTTCCTACTTATTTTGACCTCTGCTACCTTCACTATTTCATCTCTCAATTTTACCCATTCCTCCACTACTGATTAATTTTCCCATGTTTCTGTCAATTGTTACCTAAAGCTCCCTCTGAAATTCTTACGAAGCTCAGGTTCCTTCAATTTATCCAGGTCCCATTTCCTTATTTTCCTACCTTTTTGTAGTTTCTTTAGTTTCAACCTACAGTTCATAACGAACAAATTATGGTCAGAGTCTATATCTGCCCCTGGTTATGTCTTACACTGTAGAACCTGGTTCCGAAATCTATGTCTTACCATTATAAAATCTATCTGGTATCTTCCGGTGTCTCCTGGTCTCTTCCACGTATACAACCTTCTTTTGTGATTCTTGAACCAGGTGTTTGTTATAACTAAATTGTGTTCTTTGCAAAATTCTACCAGGCGGCTTCCTCTTTCATTCCTTTTGCCCAGACCATATTCACCTACTTTCCTCCCTTCCCTTCCTTGTCCTACTACCGAATTCCAGTCTCCCATAACAATTAAGTTTTCCTCTCCCTTAATTGTCTGAATAATTTTCTTTAGCTCCTCATATATTTCTTCTATTTCCTCATCATCGGCAGAGCTAGTTGGCATATAAACCTGTACTACTGTTGTCGGTATTGGCTTCTATCTTGACAACGATAATGCGATCACTGTGCTGGTCATTGTAGTTTACCCGCATTCCTATTTTCATATTCATTATCAATCCCACTCCTGTGATACCCCCAATGGATTTTGTATTTATAATCCTGTACTCACCTGACCAGAAATCCTGTTCATTCTGCCACCGGACTTCACTTATCCCCACTATATCTAACTTCAATCTATCCATTTCCCTTTTTAAATTTTCTAATTTTCCTACTCGATTAAGGGATCTAACATTCCACGCTCCGATCCGTAGAATGCCAGTATTGTCTTTCCTGATGATCACATCCTCCTGAGTAGTCCCCGCCCGGAGATCCGAATGGGGGACTATTTTACCTCCGGAATATTTTACCCGAGAGGATGCCATCATCATATGTTCATACAGTAGAGCTGCATGTCCTCGGGAAAAGTAGCGGCTGTAGTTTCCCCTTGCTTTCAGCCGTTCGCAGTAGCTGTGTGGCAAAGCCACATTAGCTGATGTTACAAGGCCAGCTCAGTCAATCATCCAGAGTGTTGCCCCTGTAACTACTGAAAAGGCTGCTGCCCCTCTTCAGGAACCACACGTTTGTCTGGCCTCTCCACAGATACCCCTCCGCTGTGGTTGCAACTACGGTACGGCTATCTGTATCGTTGAGGCACGCAAGCCACCCCACCTCGGCAATGTCTGTGGTTCATGGGAGTGGTCATAAATATAACGAACTGAAAATGTAATGAGGATAGGCATACACCGAAATCAGAAAGGAATCTACATAAATTCGATTTTATTTGGAAAGAATTCTTATGTAAATGTATTCAAAGAATTCACATGGAAGTAATTTTGGAACCTGCAATGCAATTTTACCAATTGAGCATCATAGGCATATATATATATATATATATATATATATATATATATATATATATATATATATATATATATATATAACTTACGAACTTTCCATCACAGACATACATTAACGTATGTCTACAGTCTGCATATTGCAGTGTGCTCAAAGATAATATGGAGATGGTGCTGTATATTATGAAACCTTAACACTCGACGTATATTTGTCTAAGGCTCCTATAAGTACGAGCTGACGCATCCGCCATTTTCACGTAAGACAAACCCACTGCAGTGCTATAAGATTTGCGTCACGGCACTTTAATACGACATTAAGGGTGGTTGTGTTGCCATAAACTGCTCAGATCATTACAGAGGTGGCTACAGAACGTTTAGTTTCCCGAGAGATTCTAAGAGAAGAAAAATGGATCATTAAATGTCGGCGCAGAAACTGGAAACCCGAATCGAGCCCACAGTTATGTACTGTAAATAAATATTATTGTGACTTGAAGCAATATTTAATATTAAAAATCGTTTGTGATATCTGAACTTACGGTTTTGTTTAGCTCTTCTTAGAGTACTACCTATTAACAGAGAAGCTGCCTGTAGTGAATTAGCAGCCGCAAAATATCATATTACAGCAAAGCATCCCAGAACATTTTGTTTTTTAGAGCACAATATGTGTGTCTTATATAGTATATTGACAAATATAGCTCATCAAAAAGTTTTGTACTGGCACTGCACAAATTGTTGAAGATACTTTACCTCTGTTACGTTATTGAGACAAAGTATTACAAACACTTAAACGAAAAATATAAATATACTGGGCAAAAAGTTTCTTTACGGCTGTGGCAGCTTGTGCTGATACAAGGAACTACTGTTCAATGCTATTTGTGGTATTTCGAAGTTTTTGTGTCATAACTTGTAGTATACAATTTGATGAAATATTACGGTACCTGATGTTTTATTACAAAATACACCCTCAATTTCTAATTAGTAAATGCCAATATTGACGCTTATCTATAAGACGCTGTACCATAACTGTCAAAGACTAATGTATCAATTTTAATTACGACTGCGGTGGCGTAGTGTGCTAATGGTGGCAACGAAATGTTTCCTTTATAAGGATTATTAAATTAATGACAAGACATGGATATTGTTACATAGGAAAACCTGTCAACCTTAGAGAAGGAACAGAATTATATATTTATTTCATGGTGAACACATTCTATACGATTAGGTTTTCAAATAGCATTCATAGGTTGTTGCCAGCCGCGGTGGAGTAGCCGAGCGGTCTAAAGCGTCTCGCTGCGGTGCACGCGGTTGCTCGCCGTGGAGGTTCGAGTCCTGTTTATAACATTTAGCAGTAATTCATCGCGGAAGGAGATTAAAGATGAGGTACAGTATGGACGAAACAGCTTCTGACCGACACGATATATTTGCACGAGTGTTCAGTCAAAAGCAAGTCAAATTCATTGATACACTTGCAAAAAGTTGCATTTTTGGAGACGTCATTTGTTGGTTGTATTCATTTGAGTGGCATAAGAGAGGACTGCCACACTCGCACAATTTACTTTGGCTTAAAGAGAAAATCCATCCAAATCAAATCGATAATGTAATCAGAGCTAAAATCCCAAACCTGTGATAGGATTCTGCACTCTATGAAATAATTATGTAATGGCACAAGATTGTGTGTCAAAAAACTACTTCATAACATTATTGTAGCAGTAATTTTAACTGGTAAACAAAAAGGAAAACCAGTGTTAATACCACAAATCGAATTAATCTCAACTCCTATGCTGGTTTCTTTTAGAAGATTACAATTTCCTGTGAAATTAGCTTACAGTATGATAAGCAATAAGGTTAGTGCCAAACATTTCGCTATTGCGGAGACAATTTGAAGGAAGACTGTTTCTCTCATTGTCAACTGTACGTTGCATGTTCACGTGTCGGAGTAGCACAAAATATTTATGTGTATGCGCCACACAACCAAACATCAAATATATTTTATACGAATGTAATTAAATGTAAAATTTTGCAAGTAAGAAATGTGTACAAATACTGAAGTAATAATAAAAAGAATGTAAAAAAATAAAGAACTAAACGCAAAGTCTATTACTGCATTTTCCCCCTTCAATATTACATTTATAAAACTACTGTTATAAAACTTTAACCCAGCGTTGCGGGTAATCATAAGCTAGTAGAAAATAAATTCTCTTTGTAGCAATGCCAACTTCTGTCGTCAAATTCTGCTGCTCACAGCTGTACCAGCATCATCATTTAATTTCATTCTAATCCTGGATTTGTTTTTAAACAGGAAATCCTTGTTCGTCTAAATAAGTTATGGAAAAAAGAAAAACGGATGATATTCGGAATGTTATTTGATGATTTTTGCCTCTTCAGAACAAAACTAGCCAAGAGGACGGGTTCAGTTGTGGAATTATACTTCCTATCATTTTGCAGTTCAATAACCATTCACGAAACTAAAAGCCAAGTGAATGTACTTTAAAATGTTACCGTTGGTATCCACTTCTGTCATTGCCAGTGAAGTTCTCAAGTTACCCTGATGAGAAAGAACGACTGACTGATCAGGTGACAAGGATTAAAGAATTTAAAATGAATAACTGTTTGAAATTTTACGTCTTTCGTGGGCCAGTGAACTATATATTAATTTGATTCTGTTTTCAGAGTGGGAAACAGAATGTACTCAGAACTGCTATTTCCGTTTTCTAAAGGGATTTTCATCGCTATAGCTTGATTACTATTTCCTGAAAATTATCGAAAATATTAGGTGGACTATGTGGAAACACGTCCTCGACAATTTCCTCAAATCACGGTATCTATATGGATATGGGGAAGTGAGCGCATGAAAAACGAAAGCCTGTTCTTTCCCACTCTGAATCACGAAAGGTGATGTATCATGTATAGTTTCACTAAAATTGAGAAAATAATGGAAGTGAAAGCACATGGACGTAGCTGGCTGATCATGAGAATAAAAAACATGAGACAGCCAACCTCCATCACACTGAAACCTCCAAGAAAAACGCTTACGCCACAGACCAGAAATATCACATTTTACTGTACGAGAAAATATGCAGCCCCACAACTCTTCATAAAAAAATAAAACTATACCATAAGACATTACATATTAATGTGTTCATGTCCTATTAGGCAAGTTTATGAAAATACTTGCTAGTTAAAAACTAGAGGTTTGAAGAAATAAAATGTAGTGGTTTGTCGCTCTCGTCTGCCGACGTGCCCGCGGTCATCAAATTGAGTTTTAAAACATTAGCAACATTTGTTTCATCATCAGCAGAACTAGACGGCACATCTCCAAAAATATTCGCTTTCGGCGTCTCAGAACAATATAGTACACACTCTATAAAATGTGGCGTACAGGTCTAATGCTTGTGAATGTCTGATCACAAAAGAGCTAATTGCAACGATTTGTCACTGGAGTATTGCAGTAACCGCACTCTTGTGTTACAGTCATCTTCCATAAGGTTCTTAAATATCGTGTAAAACATACCCGACTGAATTCCAGACCATCTTGCAGTATGTCTCTCTTTTCCAACTGAATAATTCACGTAAAATACCTTCGGTTTGAACTAAGTCCTCTAAACATACAATGCCCTCTGAAAAATGTACACCTGGGCCGTAAATACTTGTGTGCAGTGAATATCTAGAAACGTGCAAGTCCAATAAAAATCGGGGCATCTATGATCGATTACATAAGACAGCTAAAATTTTGTCAGATATGGGATTCAAACCCACGCTCAACCACAAGGAGCAGAGCTCAAATATAGCGCCTTAGACCGTTCGACCGCACTGACCCATCTTAATTAATTACACGCTGTTTGCCTTAACTGTCAATGTGAAATGCATAAGCGCATTTGAACCCTGAGCTGTGTACTAATGTTGCTTACATATCACTACGTAGTGCATGATGATGAATTACCATAGACACCTTCTCGTTTCTGTGGTATGACTGATAGTGAAGTTTTTTGATGTATGCACACGACTACTCAATACCAATAAACACGCAGGGAGGAAATTTAGGTGAATGAACGAACATATATCGTGTTCGACCATTTGAACACTCAAGTGGGGCACTATCCTAATCCTTTGCATGCTATATTTATATCCATGATGCTAACATGATCAATATACAGGGTTTTTCACAAAATGTGTTTGCCTCTGTAACTTATAAAATAATAGGTGACGGGAAATTTTAATGCTGTAGGTCAACACAAGAAATGTTACACTTTCTGCGGAGATATGAACATAGTTTATTGTATCATTTTCGCCACGGCAATCCGATGTCAGTAAGTGTGGTATATTGAGCCCCGGTTGTTTGTGTGGCTCCAACTGTCGGGTATACGGCCGTGTGCGGCGACAGTCGGCAGTCTAACAGCGCATCGACGAAGCTTCTCGCTCCGTGACACCGGCGACGTTACAACTCGGCCGCACCGCATTTAGAAGGCGCATTGCATTATGTACAGCGTGTGGTATCTGCCCCTGAAACTTTGAAGGGTTGTAACTCCCAAACTAACAGTGATAGGAATGTAGTTTAAATTGATTTGGACGCAGCTGGTTTCAACGAAACCAATGCACGATACAAAAAAAAAAAAAAAAAAAAAAAATACAAAAAAAAAAAAAAAAAATACAAAAAAAATGTTCCATTTAAAAAATTATATCTTTGTTCTGTAACTCTTTGGAAAATGATACAATAAACTATGTTCATAACTCCGCAGAAAGTGTAACAAGCCGCGGTGGAGTAGTCGAGCGGTCTAAAGCGTCTCGCTTAAGTTTTTAGTGTATACTATGATGATTGTTGTCTGTGGCAGTAATTACTGAAGAGTCTGATACTCTGAGTTCTCAAAACTGTTATTGCATTATTTTAAAACAGTATGGCTGTCCAGAGCACACAGACCGATCAAATGATTAAACAAAGACACGTCTTGCAAATTTACTAAACGAGGAATTACAGGCGATGATGTAATCAAGGGAAAAGTGAATCACAAACAGTTGTTTTGCTTTAAGGCATGTGTCCAGCAGATGATTTTAGTGTAGAATGAAGTCGTCTGGAAATAAAGAACTATAGCCAGAACATACATATATGGCAGATATTTCTCTGCTGTGTGCCTACTTGTAATACACTGCTTAAAGTATGCATACAGAGACCCCTAATGAGCTAGCCCTAACATAAAGTGATGAGAGTGATAGGAGCTGCTCTGGCATGTTGAGACCTGTCAATTCCCATCAGACGCTACCTTCAACTAATTGTTGGTAGCATCTTTGTGTGATGCAATTGAATATGTATGTTATATAAAAATTAACATGCTCATTAGGGTTGCATTAATGGTAGTACTGCTGTGTAAAAATATACAAGAAAGGTATATTTTTGACACAACTGCGATTAATCGAACAGTCATGCGCCACCAAGAGTGGCACTTGTGCTAGCCTAAGGAGAAGACTGAATGAAACTCCCAAAAGATTTGCCTAAACACAAAATAAATTATGGGAGACAATAGCTATGCTTGAAACAGATATAGCATAAAACAGTAGAAGGGAATTTGGTTATTCTACATTTACATCTACATGGGATACTCTGCAAATCACATTTACGTGCCTGGCAGAGGGTTCCATTCTCGAATAGCGCGCGGGAAAAAAGAACACCTGAATCTCTCTGTTCGAGCTCTAACTTCTCGTATTTTATTCTGATGATCATTTCTACCTATGTAAGTGGGAGTCAACAATATATTTTCTCATTCTGAGGAGAAGGTTGGCGATTGGAGTTTCGCAAGTAGCCCACGCCGCAGCGATAGGCGCCGTTGTTGTAATGATTCCAAACCAGATCCTGTATCATTTCCATAACGCTGTCTCCCCTGTATCGTGACAATACGAAACGAGCTGCCCTTCTTTGGACTCTTTCCATGTCCTCCGTCAAGCCCACCTGATAAGGATCCCACACTGGGCTGCAATACTCCAAAAATGGACGGACAAGCGTAGTGTATGCAGTTTCTTTAGTAGTTCTGTTGCACGTTTTGAGGGTTCTGCCAATAAAACGCAGTATCTGGTTCGCCTTTCCCATGATATTATCTACGTCTTCTTTCCAATTTAAGTCTGAATAATTCATTATTTAGAGTCAATTGCCACTTTTTACACCATACTTATATCTTATTCAGATCGTTCTGCAGTTGGTTTTGATCTTCAGATGATTTTACTAGACGGTAAATGACGGCTTCATCTGCAAACAACCTAAGAGAGCTGCTTACATTTTCCCCTAAATCGTTTATGTAAATAAGAAACAGCAGACTACCAATAACACTACCCTGTGTAACGCCCGATATCAGCTCTGTTTTAGTCGATGCCTTACCATCGATTACTACGAACTGTGTCCTCTCTGACAAGAAATCCCCTATCCAATCGCAAATCTGGAGCGGTATACCAAAACCACACTATTTGTTTAAAAGCCGTTTGTGAGGTACGGTGTCAAAAGCTTCCTAGATATCAAGAAATACGGAATCGATTTGTGAACCCTTGACGATAGCACCCATCACTTCGTGTGAATAAAGAGCTAGTTGCGTTTCGCATGAACGATATTTTCTAAATCCATGTTGGCCTTTGGTCAATAGATATTTCTGTTCGAGATAATTCATGATATTTGAATACAGGATATGTTCCAAAACCCTGCTGCAAATTGACGTCAATGAAATAGGCCTGTTGTTTAGTGGGTTACTCCTACTGCCATTCTTGAATATAGGTGTGACCTGTGCAACTTTCCAATCTTTTGGTACAGATCCTTCTATGAGAGAGCGGTTGTATATGACTGTTAAGTAAGGAGCTATCGCTTCAGCATAATCAGATAGAAATCTAATGGGCATACAGTCCGGACCAGAAGACTGTCTTTCAAGAAGCAATGTATTTTGTTTCTATCTGCTTTCCTGAACAAATATACTTTTCGTTTATTTTTGGTAACTTTGGGACTTCCCATATTCAATTTCGTTCCGACAGCTCTGTTGTCACTAATACCTGTATCCGTTTTGATATTCGTTATGAGCTCAGGATTATTTGTTGCTAAGAGATCAGGTGTGTTTTCACATCCATTTACAATTCTAGTTGGCTCATGAACTAGTTGTTCGAAGTAATTCTCAGAGAATGCGTTGAGTACAATTTCGGACGGCGTTTTATGCCTACCTCCTGAGTTGAAAATATAATTTCGCCAACAGATCGAGGGTAAATTAAAATCACCACCTACTATTATCGTGTGAGTCGGGTACGTTTTTGTAATTAGACTCAGGTTTTCTTTTAACATTTCTGCTATTGTATCGTCAGAGTCGGGAGGCCGGTAAAAGGAACCAATTATTAACTATTTTGTTCAATCTATCCTTTCTGAACACCGTTAGATCTTTACAAATTCTTCATCTGAATTTATTTCCGGCTTGAGCCAACTTTCGCTGCATATAATGATGTGTGTTTCGGTGCTTTCTATTACCGCTTAGAGTTCTGGTACTATCCCGATACAGCTACGACAATTTACAACTGTTATACCGATAGTTTCCGGATCTACACTTCTCCTGTGATCCACTGCACCCTTTGAGGTTGCCCATTTTCTTTTTCCCCGAAGCCCTTTATCCTAAAAAACCGCCCAGTCAACGCCACACACCCCCCATACCCGTGTAGCCGCTTCTTCCGTATAGTGGAGTCCTGACCTATTCAGCGGAACCCGGAAACCCACCAACCGACGGCGCGAATCAAGGAATCTGCAGCTTACACGGTCGCAGAACCGTCTGATCCTCTGATTCAGACCCTCCACTCGGCTCTGTACCAGAGGTCCACAGTCGGTCCTGTCAACTATGCAGCAGATGGTGAGCTATGCTTTCATCTTGCAAGCAAGACTGGCAGTCTTTACCACTTCAGATAGCCGCTCAAAACCTGAGAGGATCTCTTCAGATCCGAAGCGACACACATCATTGGTACCTAAGAGAGCCACCACCTGCAGTTGGCTGCACCCCGTAACCCTCATGGCATCCGGAAGGACTCGTTCCACATCTGAAATGACTCCATCCGGAATGCTCACGGAGTGCACGTTGGCCTTCTTCCCCTCCTTGGCAGCCATCTCTCTAAGGGGCTCCATCACCCGCCTAACGTTGGAGCTCCCAACTACAAGTAAACCCACCCTCTGTGAAAGCCTGGATCTCGCAGGCTGGGTGGTGACCTCAGGATGAGAGACACCATCCGACTCAGGAACGTTGTCCTGAATAGATAGCTCCTCAAACCTGTTCACAAGACGAACAGGGGAGGCCTCACGATCGGTTCCCTGGAATGTCTTGCGCCTCCTGCCACGTACTGGAGCAACCTCCCACGCAACCACGAGTGGGATGTCTGCCTCACTGCTAGCAGTATCAGGGCATGTCGCTGCCGCAGGCCGATCGGTGGAGACGACGGAAGTCCGTTCGGTCCCCACTGCCGGCCAACAACAACGACGCCCATCGATCGCAGCTTCCAACTGTGCAACCGAGGTTAACACAGCTTGAAGCTGGGAGCGAAGTGTCACCAGCTCAGACTGCATCCGCACACAGCAGTCACAGTCCCTATCCATGATTACAGTGCCGACAAAAACAAAAACTACAGTCGCGATGCGTTCAAAGGAAGACTACACTGTTTGTTAAAACGCGGACCTGAATCTAATACGCTCGAGAGCACAGTATAAATTTACAAATTGAGACGAGAACGCGCAGACGAAAATCAAAATACTATATGTCGCTTCTAATCAGAAAATAAAGACAGACGACTGTCGCGACGCGATTCACACGGCGGAATAATACAGTAACCAGATATTTTACGCGAATATGAATCAAATAAAAACGAGAGCACACAATAACTTTAATGAACTGTAGGGAAAGCGCGCTGAAAAGTCAAAATATGTAGCTTCTAGAAAGAAGCCGGTTTCACTTACAACTGAAAATGTGCTGGCTCTGGAGAGGTGCGCACTGGACGACTAAGTATGAAATTGGCTTATGTACCCATGAAATACTATTGCTGTACTAATTACATTTATTGATAGTATAATTCATTAAAAATACACAGTCGCTAGCTTAATGGGGCATGAGAATACCAAGCAGTTAAAAAAATGCAGTTAAATTTGGAAGCTTGGTAGTCAATAAATCTAGGGTGGAAGAATGTTGTCACCAGTTTCATTAAAAATTAAAAAAGTACCATTCACTAAAATAATTAAGACTCAAATGAAAGCAGGAACTATTTCAATTACTGTAAAGACAAGTCTCACTTTATCAGTTACTTCTGACACTATAAAGAGTACAGCATGGGATGTAGTAATGCAGTACAAGTGTCACTCGTAAACAAAATTACTGATAACCCATAATTTAGTAGTAACAAAAAAAATTAAAAAAATCCAATGATGTTACGGTTAGTGGGTCCCTAATGCTCTTTACAAGTAATCAATAAATTAGTTATTATGACTTCTATTCAGTGGCCTACATAAACAACACTGGCTAGTAGGTATCACTTTCTTGAAAATATATTAACTCTTTTTGCCTACCATGAAACAAATGATTACTTTGTTTCTGTTAAAAAAAGCTAACTTTAGGTACCACTTTACTGAATGGATTTATCAATTAAATCTACTAACCTTGAATCTAGGATGACATCACTTGAACTGTACGGATGATTTATAGAAACACTGTCACAAATTTTGGCTAATGCCAAACATACATGCTCCTATATGAACTGGTTAAAAGAAATGAGCTAATTATAGGTAGTTATTGGCAAGACAGTAACTTATTCCGAATCTGCAATTTTACTTTTATCCATTGTAAAATGAGCAATGAGATATATAGTAGCAGCACCATATATTACACTTGGAATTTCTTTACAGATACGCGGGAGGAACCATACCAAAGCAATGTTACTTCAAAAATAAGCAAATTTGAAAAGAAAGGTTTTCCACAAAATTTACACTATTAGAAATGGTTGCTGCTCTTAATAAAATTGGTTTACTCGGATAAGAAAACTTTGCAGGAGAGGATTCCTACTAGGTTTTGTGACTTAGGATAAATTAAGGTTACGTACACAATAGTTATTTTACAGAAAAGCAACCTCTATTGAAAATAATCAAAACACAATATTAAAGTTCTCATCGACCAGTTACAAAATAGATCTGTTATTAGTCCAGAGTGGTGGTAAGGTGGAGGCGCAGCGCATCTAGCTCAGATTTCCTGTTCGTACTGGCTAGGTGCAGGCATTATAACGGCGGTTTCCAGTTGCTTCCATTTAACTCCACATGCAGACAGTATGAATGCTACCATTACAGTTGCAAGTCCTCCGAGGACATTGTAGGTATGTTGGTCTTCTGCCTCCAGTGAACAGGTATTTGACCCAGAAAACACGGTAGCACAAGACTGCTACCGCTCGTTGCCTGCGAGCTACTACTGTGACCTGCCTGCTCCTTTCGACTTCTTGCTGCTATAAGCTCCAACCTCAGAGGGACCATAGTTCACTACGTTATCTGCACGCCAATGCCACCTTTTCACTCGCAACGGAACTCCGTTTACAGTGGAATCACTACATCTTTTACATAGCATGCTGGTCGTGAGATATTACAATTTTCGTAATATTCACATACATTAAACAGTTCAAAAATAAAATATGACATTACCAAAGCAAATTAAAGTTACAAAACAATGTACAAAAATAAACATGTATAAGACATACAAAGCATATGAAGTACAGCAATCACATACCATACAGTAGTGGGATCGATTGTAATATACATTAAATTTAGTAATTCACATGACATAAAAATGAAATATTAGTAGCAAAAATGGTCAGAATTGGGCAATGGCGTTATATGTTCCAATCACGAGCTCTAGTGTCGGCAAAGTTATCGGTGGCCACATTATAGATTTTATAAAGTCTCCAGACAGGAGACTGTGAAAGACATATACATCTACACTGTTTACGGTTAATGTTGAACATACAGCAAATATTCTGAAATAAACAGCGCCATCTGAAAGGAAGGAAGGAAGGAAGCTTGGAGTTTAACGTCCCGTCGACAGCGTGGTCATTAGGGACGGAGCTTACGCTCGGAGTATTTGGGTAAGGATGGGGAAGGAAATCGGCCGTGCCCTTTGAAAGGAACCATCCCGGCATATGCCTGGAGCGATTTAGGGAAATCACGGAAAACCTAAATCTGGATGGCCGGAGGTGGATTTGAACCACCATCCTTCCGAATGCGAGTCCAGTGCGTTACCACTGCGCCACCTCGCTCGGTACCATCTGAAAAACACACTAGGTTGCCGCAAAACTGTTCTGGAATGGGTGTAAGTACAGAAATTTCTTCTTGCTAAAGCGTGTACCAGTTTTTGTAATAATTTGAGTTACTGATGAAACTAAAAGATTTTTCTAAACGTTCATCCAGATGTTTGCCATATTAACAGGAATCCATGCTGACACTTCCAAATGCATGTTGGATTAATAGCAGTGTCATGAAATATACAATACTACAATGTCAGATTGTTGCAATTATCGGCACAGGCAGCTCAGTCGTGAGCGAACCCACAAACAACAATATGTATGTGCGTCAAAAAATGTGTGACATAACATTTATGTCAATTCTTGGCAATCTACCATATTAGTACCGATTAAAGTAAGTCACAATGACACTCTTGGTATTTTAGTTGTTGTTGTTTATAGGGGACTAAACTACTTGGTCATCAGTGTCGGCATTTTAGTCTTGTTGTTTCTAACGAAAACCCTACCTCTCACCACAGAGCTCATAGATTGATGAAGCAAAAACATTGCTGAAATTTGTTAAGGTGTAATACTGCATATCGATGCATATTATTATGGTGGAGAATTAAATCATCTGGAGATAAATCACTGTAGCCAAAAATGCATACATTTCTTTAAATTGTGTATTCCCCATCACATAGCTCTCTTGCTCCGCTGGTTTTATTGAACGGACCTCTAGAACTCCTGCTGTGACTACCTAGCGTCTGTTTCATGTAGTTGCAGGCTAGAATACCCTAGGTTGAGTTTCTTTTTTGTGAAAACATCTATTTTATCACAAATTTACCCTTAGTTTTGAGTATCTTTTGGCATGAAACAAACATTGTGGCAATTGCTTTAAGGACATTGGAGTTAGTTTACGATAATATTACTATTTACCATGGTTTTGCTTATAAGGCAATATTTCCTTAAGCCTAATTCCAGCAATGTTGTTAAAAAGTAAACACTTTAAAACTTTCAAGGTTTTAAACCGTGTATTCTAGATAAAAAAGACAAACAGTCGATATTCTGTACTTGTGACACTAATATTAGGCAGTAGTCGACTTCACATTGCTAGGCCTAACTATGTCAGTTCTGCCATCTCGTGCTGCTGGTTGTCATCATGTGGGTCAGTAATTAGGCAAGGAAAACAGTCGATTTTACAGAACAACCCTGTTTTTGTAAGTAAATAAACAGTTACAATTCTTACAAACTGATTGCCATATTGAGTTACCTACATTAGGAATAATGACATCAGTTTAACGATATTAGATGTAAACATAACACAGTTTGAACTTGGGATGGTAGATATTTATTTCAGCTATACATTAAAAGCTGCGCTTTTTAATAAATTATTTTAGCTTAATGTCGATTGCATTGATTATAGCAACGTCTTTGAGATCCCTCTTTTAGTGTCTTCGCTGTCAGCTGTTTGTCTGTTACATCTGCACTTTGATTGTTGCATTTTTCATTCCTATCAATTAAGGTGAATCCTCATTATTGTAATATTTGAGCTAACTTGGATATCCTGAGGTTATATAGGACACAAAGAATGGTCAGTTTTTCATACTAAGAATGTGTTGTTTTTATGAGGAATATTATTTTTTTTCTATAAAAATATGTCGCTAAGCATATTTGAAAAAGTTTCACTGAGTGTCAGTTCTCTGTAACATGATACTGCTCTATTCACGTCTTGATTACGTGTATTCTTCTCCTATGCAGGTTACATTATCATAACTGTTAACAACCGTTCCAACTGTCATTAGCACTGTTAGGCTAGAGGTGCTTACTTTAGGGTTTATAAGCATTAATTCTGCCATAACGTTGAGATTTTAGATGATTTCTGGAGTTCACACTTTAAAATGAAAATTACGTTATTTGACGTTTATGTCTACATACATTGTACAGTAATGTGGCGTTTGGATGAGAGATCTACTTAATTTACCATCTTATTGGAATCTGTAACTATGCCTTGTACTTGTTTATATCGATTATTTTATTATATTTGATGTAAATATCCCATTTTTAACATTTGAATTAGTATTGTATAGTAGTATGTCGTTTGGGCGAGGGCATTACTTAAATTATGATCTTAATGGGTCAGTAACGGTGCATTGTACATTGCAGAGAAAAGTTGTTGTATTACAAATATCATATACTGGAGTTGTTTACATGAATTTCGAATATTATTAGGCCAGCTGTGCCTTTGGTAGCTAGGGGGTATACTTCAGGGCTTCTAAGCACTTCTTTTGTGATATTTGATTTAAAAAAGCGCTTTTTATGTTATATTTTTAATATGAAAGTTACATTATGCCATATAAACATCGCTTTTCTGAATAAATTCTATATTAACGGGCAATTATGTTAGTAATGTACTTAATTTACGTTCTAAATTGGGGTTTTCAACTCTTCATTGAACGCAAGTGATTGTGCTAAGAAAATCAGCCATTGAAAATTGTTTACATTAATTTCGAATATTATTTGGAATGGTGGGCTTGGAGGTATGTAGAGGGTATTTACTTTAGTGTTTATGAGCATTATTTTGTGTTATTTCAGGAAAATAGCGTGTGTTTGATCCAGAAAAAGACTAGGCCAAACCGCTATGAAAGTATAGATTCCAGTTGTTTTTGCAAAAACTTCAATTTTTATTAAAGCTGTTAGCTCTGGATGTAGCTAGGAGTACTTACTTCATTGCTGTTAGGCATTAATTTCACGATTACTGTAGGGCATTTGATGTAAATATCACGATATGTGGAGTTTCCATTTTTAACGTTTTTGTTGTGGTCTTCATTCCGGAGACTAGTTTGATGCTGGCATGTCCTCAGGATAATAACAGCTGTAGTTTCCCCTGGTTTTCGGCTGTTGGCAGTAACTGTGTGGCAATGCGATTAGCTGATGTTACAAGGCCAGCTCAGTCAATCATCCAGACTGTTGTCCCTGTAACTACTGAAATGGCTGCGGTCCCTCTTCAGGAACCACACGATTTTCTGGTCTTTCCACAGATACCCCTCCACTGCGTTTGAATTTTTAACAACAACAAAAATTATTTAGTGATTATAGCGTAGGTTCCTGTAGTCATGTCCTAGATCTTGAACCACGGCCAACATGAGAGTGACCAAGTAAGTGGTCCTGACAGTTGGGATAACAATTACTTTGCAAAACGTTTGGGCATCTTGGACATATTCTGAGTCGTGGTCATCTTTGTGCTCAGACGGCAGAGACTACCAAGTTGACCAATTAGTCCCTCAACCGATAGGGGTGAAACCTAATGAAAATCTGGGCAAGTAAGGCAAGCAACGTGCTTCCTAGGTACTTCGATTTGATGCTGACAACAATCAGAGCAAAATGCCTTGGACCTTTTGTGGTGACTCCTCATGCACGACTTCTCAAACAATCTGGATGGAATTAGGGGGGGGGGGCTATTAATATAATTGGGGGCTAAATTGGGAAGAAGGTGTAACTGGTAAAGGCTACAAGGAAGATGGGACTAGACGTTGTAGCCATAAGTGACGTTTGGGTACTGGGGCACAAAGAAGACGAAGTGGGAGAATACAAAGTCTACCTGTCAGGAGTCAAAGCAGGAGGACCACAGTGCGGTGTAGGGTTTTACATTAGGAAAGAAATTGAATCCAGCATAACTACGATAAGGTATATAAACAAACGACTGATGTGGATACATTTGGCAGCCTCCAATAACAAAATAAGGCTTGTGTCAGTGTACTCCCCCTTTGAAAGGACAGACCAAGATAGGATGGACAGGTTTTACAATGCACTCAGTCATGTAGTTGTTAGAGTAAAGGAAAAGGACAGTGTTTTGCTCATGGGCAATTTTCATTGCCAGGATAGAAAATTAACCAGAAAATGGAAAAGAAGAATGGAAAACAGCTCTTGGATTTTTTTGCCAGTTTGGGTTTAGTTATCGCTAACTCCTTTTATAAGTATTGTAAATGCGACATAAAGTCACTGAGGAGGTAGGCGACCATGATGAAATGATTAGGTAGTACTGCTGTGAAGCTGGTTAGGTCGCAAACTATTTATTATTGGTCACACTTGATGTACAGCGTGTCCTCAAAATGACGCGTTTCGGAATTACCATCATCAGATTAGAATCTAAAAACATAAAAAATATAAAATAATAAAATTAATAAAATTCCTCACATGATAGAAAAAGTAGTAGGTTACAATTCATATTGAAAATTATGATTTACGTCATATTGTACCTCATCCGTGTCATGTGCACGCGTGAACAGGTGGAAGATGTTCTTCAATATACATACAAACGCAGACTACAAGTTTTAACAAGAGGCCCCAATGTCGACCTGGACAGTATCATGTGTGTTAAAACTTGTAGTTTGCGTTTGTATGTATATTGAAGAACATCTTCCATCTGTTCACGTGTGCACATGGCACGGATGAGGTACAATATGACGTAAATCATAATTTTCAATATGAATTGTAACCTACTACTTTTTCTATCATGTGAGGAATTTTATTAATTTTATTATTTTATATTTTTTAGATTCTAATCTGATGATGGTAATTCCGAAACGCGTCATTTTGAGGGCACGCTGTACATCAAGTGTGACCAATAATAAATAGTTTGCGACCTAAGCAGCTTCACAGCAGTACTACCTAATCCTTTTATAAGCTTAAGTACATTACCGGTATATGTGGAAAGGCAGGAGAACCAGATCTGTTATTGAGTATTTAATAACAGAACAGGAATTCAGAAAGACATTCAAAGACATGCGTATTTTCAGAGGGTTCTTTTACGACACTGATCATTGTTTAATCTGCAGTGAAATTGGTTTTGTATGGCCAAAAGTATATATAACAATGATGTAGAAACTTCAGGACTTGGAAATCGGACACAAATATATAACAATGATGTAGAAACTTCAGGACATGTAAATCGGGCACAAATAGATAACAATGATCTCATAAAGGTACCATTTAGTTGGCTGTAGTTATTTACAGTTACTAGTCCAGGACCTTTATACATAAAAAGGGCCTCAATAGAAAAAAAAAAATTAATATGCTAAATTTGTCATAGTACTGCACACACAATTTGCCACTCCAATTGCTACACACTCACATTGTGAGAAAGTGTGGGGTGTTGCAGAACATGAGTGTGACAATTGTGGGGTGTTGCAGAACATAAGTCTGACGAGTGAACACTTACAGCTTTCGGTAAACAAATTCAGATAAGTCCCTTATTATTAATGGTAGGAAAAACACATTGGTATTATTTTAAAGCTCTACGAATGCGCTACAAGATTAGAGAAAGAAATTTTCAATTGGTTCCATACTTACACAGTTATTCATTGAGAAACTCCAAACATTTCTGAATAATTATATTTTCTCATTTTCGATTAATATAACTCAGAAGGATTGTAATATATGCGTTATATACCACTACGTAATAAGTTCTCACCCCTTCCTATGTAATTTGATGCAAAAGGACCTTTCTATGTTAATTCTGTGGGAATATATAGCCGTACAAATGTTACAGCACAAATATTTAAGTCTGCCATATTGATGACGTCATCGCCGTGATTCCACAGCCCGGCCAGCAACCTGGCCAGCAAACTGGCAAAAGGTTTCCCCTAATTTTTTCCAATTCAATACATAAAGGTCCTGGACTTTACTGCAAGAGGAACGTACAAGGTACAGGGACATACTGCAAGAAATGGCTAGAGAATGTCTGAACAGTAGTGTGTAAAGGAAGGAAGAGGCCCACAACTTGGTGGAATAACACGGTCGGGAGAGCCTGTAAAAGGGAAAAAGGCGTTTCAAAAATGGCCCCATACCAGAAACCAGGCGGACAGAGGAAATTATTTAGAAGAAAGAACCAAAGGCAAACGGGCAATTGCAGAATCAAAGCAGAAATCACGGGATGACTTTGGAAATAGATAAGTTGGTTCAAGATGCATGGACACCATCCTTCGAAAATGAGGGAAGAAGGAATTAACAAAAGTTTTGGACAGGATAGAAAATCTGCTAGTTAATCTTGTGCATGCCTCAGGTAGATGGAGAGAATATTATAAGGTTTCTCCATTTAGGTGAAACGTGCAACGATGTGTATTATTTTGTACAACTGAGTAGGAACGATGATCGAAACAGGATCACATCTGAGGAAGTGGAGAGAATTGGTAATAGATGATAGTGTATTAAAGCGGCTGTGGTAGATGAAATTAAGACGGAACTCATCAAATTCATTGGAATATCAGGTTTCAAGTGGTTACACAGACGAACTGAAATAGCATGGGAGTAGGGAAAGGTTCCGTCTGACTGGACGAATGCAGTAAAGCACACCAATTCTCAAGCCTGACAGCAGGAAAGACTGTAACAACTACAGAGGTATTTCTTTAATTAGTGTTGTGAGCAAAATATTTTCAGCTATTGTCGAAAGGAGCGTGCGAGTTGTAGTTGGAGACAAGTTAGATGAAAAGAGCGGGTTTAGGCCTCTTAGAGGCGGTCAGGCTTACGGCAGATAATAGAAAAGTGCTATGACAGGAACAGGGAACTGTATTTATGTTCTGTAGATCTAGAAAAGGCTTATGACCGTGTTTCTAGGAGAAAGGTATTGTCATTTCTACAAGGGTATGGATCAGGAGTCAAACTTCTGCAGGCAATTAAAGGTCTTTAAGTAGATTTTCAGGCCGCACTTAGAGTTGATGGTAACTTGAGTTCATGGTTCATGGTAGTTTCAGGGCAGTAACCTGTCACCACTGTTGTCCATACATTTTGTGGATAATATGTTGAAAACAATAGACTGGCAGGGTGAGATTAAAATAGGTGAAAACAAAATAAGCAGTTTCGCGTATGCGGACGACTTAGTTGTGATGGGAGATTCGATTGAAAGGTTTCAATCTAATATTTCAGAGCTAGATCAGTGGTGTAAGGATTACAGTATGAAGATCAGATTTTCCAAAACGAAAGTAATGTCTGTGGGAAAGAGATTGCATGCCAAAAAGGCGGAACATAGTTAGAACAGGTGGATAGTTTCAAGTACTTAGGATTATTTTCTCACAGGATGCCAACATAGTGAAAGCACTGGTATCAGGGTTAGCAAAGCTGACGCCGTGAGTGCTCTGTTACGATCTACTCTCTTATGCAAGAAGCTGTGCACCGCTGTACCTTTCGACCAACTTTGTTTTATCGGAATGAAATCTGTGTGGATACAGGTTTAATAAGGTTGAGGTTACAGATATGAAAGTAGCGAGGATGATTGGTGGTACTAACAGATGCTAACAATGGCAGGAGAGTATCCATAATGAGTAACTCAAAGTTACTCTGAGCGAACAAGCTGAGATGGTAGGGTCATGATACATGTATGGGTTCAGCAATAGAGGATAACAGGAGACGAGGTAGACCAAGGAGAAGGTATTTGGAATCAGACAAGAATGATTTATATATCAATAGAATTTAGTTACTTGACTACCCTCAATTCCTGCGGCTTAGGGATGGAGGGGGTAGTTACTAAGGTAACGTGTACCCATCCATAAACGAATATTCTGGTGGTCAGAAATACAAACGTAGGTGTTACTTACGTCAAATGACTCAGTGGAGGTGGTCGAACCAGTTGCTATTAGGGGGAGGCGATAATTACCAGCATGTTATGTGATGATATTGAGTGACATAACTATCAAATGTTTTCGATATGGATGCCATCTAGTTTCTTGGAATTTGGAGGAACAAAATATGCACATTTAGGCTGGGGTTTCGTGGTGATATGATGATAAAGGCATGTGTAATGTGATACTCTGACAAGAAGACAACATGGTTGTAGGATTTTAGAATTTCTTGATATTTATAGTACGTGAAGTTTAAGAACTCTAATAACAATGACGCAAAGTCATTCGACTCAACTCTCAAAATTCTCTAGAAAATCGACTTTGAAGTTTTGCAAGTACCTGTAAGCACCGATTACTAAAGGCGTTGCAGCAACGGTCGGGGTAGGTTAGGTGGTAGCGTTCTAGCTACACAATCATAGGGTCGGTTGTTCGAATCCCGGCGTAGCAGTTTTTAATTTAATTTATTTTATTTT
Source organism: Locusta migratoria (assembly GCA_026315105.1). Taxonomy (NCBI): domain Eukaryota; kingdom Metazoa; phylum Arthropoda; class Insecta; order Orthoptera; family Acrididae; genus Locusta; species Locusta migratoria. The sequence continues at coordinate 371,550,328 of CM048748.1, forward strand.
ATTTTTTTGTTTTTTTGTTGTTGTTGTTTTTTTCGTCATGTTCGGATACCTGACAGTTTTAATATCTAATAGTAATTTTTATAAAAAATTCACGTGTATTTGTTTATTCGTAATTTTGTTTATTTTTTAAAAATATTGTTAATAATTATTTAAATTGAAAAAAAGAAAACGCAAAGAAACATTGCAAATTCCATTTTTTAGCTAATACTGAAAATAAAAAATAAAAAATCCTTCATTTTTATGTGATCTCACACATGCCCGGGTGATAAGCATCGTAAAAACACGGAAAACAATAATTTTCACGGCATCGAGCACATCGCACAAATGCTGCATTGTTACAGTCGTAAAGCAAACTTCAATTACGTTTATGATGATTTCTCTTGTATCACGCAATTTAAAAGCGAACCATGCATACCTGATCATTTCACCGAAGACAGGAAAGGACAGCTGGTGATCAATAATTGAATGAAGTTTTCTTGTAACTAGATTCCATTTTTGTGCTAGCCCACCACAGAATTATAATGAAATAAAAGGTTTTCGCTTGGTAGGCGATGTGAGGTGTTTCTTTTATTTAACTTCAAAACATCGATTTCGTCCCTATGATGGGACATCATCAGTGCAGAATTGCAAGTCATGCTGACCTATGCGCTCTGCTTAAAAACATTTTTATCGGTCATGTCATAAAAAACATTCAACAGGTCTTGCCGGTACAAGTCACAACAATAAAATAAAATTATTGTTGTGATTTGCACCGGCAAGACCTGTTGAATGTTTTTTATGACATGACCGATAAAAATGTTTTTAAGCAGAGCGCATAGGTCATCATGACTTGCAATTCTGCACTGATGATGTCCCATAATAGGGACGAAATCGATATGTTTTGAAGTTAAATAAAAGAAACATCTCACATCGCCTACCAAGCGAAAACCTTTTATTTCATGAATGAAGTTTGATGCAATCTTCTTTATCACTTATTTCACGTCCTCGTTCGATCAGGCAGGCACAGTTTTGCAGGCGCTTAATTAAATTTTTTACTTGACGGTCTAAATACACGTCACAAGGCTGCACTAACAGGGTGAATTTTGGCGGAATTACTTTCACAGTGCAGGTACGCAGACGCCTGTCGTTTCGAAAAACTTCATTGTACAACACGGGATCTGTTTGTCCACTCCAAGAATCAATCAGTAAAAGAAACATTTCCTTTTTTACATATGGCTTTACAACACGCAAAGTCTTTGTATAGCTATGAAGTCAACTTGCCAGATTTCGATGATGTGACAATGACGTTTGTGTATTTTTTTGATATACTCATCCACTAATTTTTCAACTCTTAATCCAAATGATCCAATTGTTTCTCGTAGACATATAAACACCGTAGGCAGCAATTTCCCTGATAAGGTTCAAATTCAAATGTTTGTGTAGTTTATGGGACTTAACTACGGGGTCATCAGCCCCTAAACTTACAAACTACTTATGAACTACTTACGAACTAGGACGGCACAAATATCCATGCCCGTGGGTGGATTCGAACCCCCAACCCTAGTGGCCGTGCAGACCGTGACTGGAGCGCCTCAGTATCCTCGGCCACCGCGGCCGGCCCTGATAAGGTGAGAGAATACTGTGCAGTGTGGGAATGTGTGACTTTACTCATATTGGGCATCGCCACTAGCACCACTTTCATACCTTTTGTCCTCAGAGTTCTGTCAGAAGTGGATTGGTACTGGCACCCTGAAAAAAAGTAAATGAATACAAGAAACAAATTTGAAAGAGTGAATTCCAATCAACATTGTCAAATGTTTTCTCCAAATACACAAAATCTAGAAATTAGATAATTAGATTTGCCGTTCCTAGTCTATCTTCTAGGATAAGTCATAAGGTGAGTATCCCCTCCCGTGTTATATAATTCTTCTGAGTCCAAACTGATCTTCAGTCTTTCTATCGTTCTGGAAATAATTCGTGTTAAAATTTTGCAACCATGATTGATTAAACTGATGGTTCTGTAATTTTCGCACCTCTCTGCACCTTCTTTCTTTGGAATGGGAATTATTACATTTTTCTTAAAATATGAGGCTATTTCGCCTGTCTTCTAGATCTTTCTCACTAGGTGAAATAGTTTTCTCATGACTAGTTCTCCAAGGGACTTCCGAAGCGCTGAAGGCATGTACTCCGAGGGCCTTGTTTCGACTTGTCTTCCAGTACTCTGTCAAATTCATCTCTTTGTATCTCATATTTCATCTTCATCTCTTCCCATCTGACAATATTGTCTGTAAGTTAATTTCCTTTGTGGAGCTCCTCTATATACTCTTTCCACCTTTCAGATTTCTCTTCTTTACTCAGAATTGGTTTCCTTTCTGAGTTCTTAATATTCATACCTCTATTTTTCTTGTCTCCAAATGTCTCTTTTCGTTTCCTGAGGTGGTATCTATTTTTCCCCATGTTAGACATTCTTCTACAGATTTGCATTTGGACTACAGCCACTCCTGCTTACCTATTCTCCACTTCCAGTCAATCTCTTTTCTTAGTCGTCTGTAATCCATTTCACGTTTTCCGTTTACTGCATTTTTAAATCTTCTCCTTTCATCAACTAACATTAGTATTTCCTGTGAAAACCAAAAATTTTATGTAGGTCTTGCATTTCTACCTATTTGGTCCTCTGCTGCCTTTACTATATCATCTCTCAAACCTACTGTTTTCTACTGTTTTACTTTCTTCCGTTTCTATCAATTGTTACCTAAATCTTCCTCTGAAATTCTCGAGGACTTTAAGTTCCTTCAATTTATCCAGTTCCCATCTCCTTTTAGTCCTACCTTTCTTCAACTTCAGTCTACATTTCATAACTAATAATATATGGCCAGATTCTGTATCTGCCTCTGGATATGTCTTACAGTTTAAAATGTGGTTCCTATGTCTATGTCTATGTCATTATAAAAGCTGTCTGGTGTCTTCCGGTGTCTCCTGGTCTCTTCCATATATACAATCTTCTTTCATGATTTTTGAACCAAGTGTTTGTTATGATTAAATTATGTTCCGTAGCAAATTCTATCAAGTGGCTTCCTCTTTCATTCCTTTCTCCCAGTCCACATGCACCTACTATTTTTCCTTTCCTTCCTTTTCTTACTTTCTCATTATACTGCAATTAACGTTTAAGTGTGACAGTATATTCCGAACTCAGTAATCGTTGATATATTATAAAGGAAGTAAGCGCAAATTAATTAGGTCAGTTCGTGACATGTTTTCACTGCGACCTCTTCACGTCAGTTAGTTTCGTAATATTGTGATCTTTAATAAAATAGGGAGTAAAAGATGGACATTATAATAGTTAAAGGTGTCAAAAACCGTATGATGCACGGGAGAGTATCTAACGGAATTCAACTACGATCGAACTGTTTCGTGGACATCTGTTTTGCGCTACTTAGGACTGTTAATAGTGAGTGACGAAACTGAAGTTACGCATCATGAATGTGGGCTTTCAGCGTGTATCATGTTTGCCACACAAATTGAAAAACTGATTACTGGAGCTTGCATTTGGACAGGTTACTGTATTGATCACAGAGCAGGGTTCAGTGCTTTGGGCGTATTCTGTGATACGAAGCCACTGCCTGCTATCCTTGACAACTATTCTCTCAATCCTCTTTCACGTGAGCTGCGACATCGACGTCTCAGTCCAAAGACACACCAAGACATACCAATAGTGGGGTACCAGACGTAGTTCGGTGAAGCGCACGATCCGTGATAAACCTCGGTAAACGATGCTCAGTGTACTGTCAGTCCGGAGTCTGCCGGCTGAATTTCATAGTCTAGGATCAACACAACTACAAGTTCACATGTTGAGCACATACAAGTAATACTATCCATTAAATAAAAGCAGCCGGCCGCGGTGGCCGAGGGGACTGAGGCGCTCCAGTCACGGTCTGCATGGCCTCTACGGTCGGGGGTTCGAATCCCCCCTCGGGCATGGGTATTTGTGTCGTCCTTAGGATATGTAGTTCATAAGTAGTTTGTAAGTTTAGGGACTGATGACCCCGTAGTTAAGTCCCATAAGCTATACAAACATTTGAACATTTGAAATAATAGCATGTTTTTGTAACAAAGAATACAAGGAACAGGGAACAGCTAGTTTCTAGGTTACGATGAAACACGTCCACTGAATGTGTGGTCGTGTTCCATTTTTTAGTTATTCATTAATCTAAAACGTTTTTGCACCATTAATATTGTCTATTAATATGTTAATTTTTTTATTCCGTTTAATAATGGTCAATGCACATGTGATTGAACTTGTGTGTTCATGTGAATGCGGAAGGATGTTTTTAATATTAACAGACTGTCGCGCAATAGCTTACAGTCGCTGCCTCGCTCTTTACGGCCTTGTTTACTTTAATGAAGAATGCATGGCTTCTTTTGTCGTCTGCGCTGGCGTCTGCTAAGAGGCAAGAGACGAGCTTACTTGGCAAGATGGCGAGGTTGCTGTGTTCTTAATGTGGTGCCAACCTAATCTAGGACAAAACGACCTCTCTGGGAGCCGTTCAAGATGGTATTATCTTCCTCAGGTAGAGAGGGTTGGTAGATACTATGCTCTGAACGTGCTCTGTATGGATTTTTAGCGCGCTTATTCAAAATTAATTTCTTTTTGTAAATTCTATTGACTGTAGTGGCAGACCACGTGGTACTTAAGAACAGGATGCCACTGCCTACATGAATATAAGTTCGTTTAGTGCACTGTCACTGTAAAATTGTGCTTCAAGGCACACGCCATCTCATCAAAAACGCTGCCGCCGCTTCGTTTGTCGCTGCTATGAACCATTCCTGCATGGGTAAAGTGTCGCTAGCATTACGTGCATGTCTGTGAATGAATGAGTGTGCTTTCCTTTTCCCATTGTGTATTTTTCAAATTTCCTCCCACAATACCTCCATATTCGTAAAGGGCAGAAACAATTTTATTACGGGCAGTAAGTTTATGATTTAATTCACTTTTGTACAAGGTGTGTTCTTAATTTAGGTTCCCACATTTATTTACTTGTTCACTTTATTGACTGGATGATGATTTAAAGTATCAAACCTCTGCTTTATAATTTCATGCTCCCTGTCCCATCTTTATTCAGTCATTTTTAACATTGATTTTGTGTTTGTAAAAAGTTGGCTGCTCCCTTAAGGAGTGAGAAGTTTGATAAATTTCTGTTGCGCAAATACTGTGGCCACTTGTAAAGTAATTTAAAGCAGTAGTGAGCGTTTTAACTTGCATTTGCAGATCTCAACTGCCTGTGATCTTACTTAAATAATTTAAAAGGCTACTTTGAGTGTACACTACAACGAGGAATTCCTTACTATAGGGTAAAACCGATGATTGTTTGAAATGTTTACTGTTTTTATACACAAAAGTTTATTTTGTAATGCTGCAGATGGGACATTAGCTTCTTACAACAGTCCGTAAATAGTTACACTCACTAAATATTTCCCACAGAGCGACAAAGCTGTATGTGATCTTCTTCATGTATTTTTCTGCGTTTTTGTTATTTACAAAAAATTTGTAACGATTGTTGTAATTTTCAAACTGTAGTAGAATGATAGGCAAAACTACCGTATGTTTAGACAGTACCCGAAAGGTATTTCTCATAATTAGCTCGAAAGAGTTTCGACGTGTATTGCTCTTATGAAAGTATTGAATCTTTCAAGTTTCATTTATAGTCATTTCAATGTCATCTGAAGGAAAACAATAACTAGATGTTTTATGTACGCACGTCAGAGGTTACTAATTCTGACTTATTTTTGAAACTACCATAAGCTGTAACAGAACTTAGTTCCGTCGTCTTATCTTTTGCTTAGACATTTGGTATTAAAATGTTAAATACGTTGCATTTACGTTCCACAATATTTATTTATTAGTTGAATATGAACCGAATTTGGGCATTATAGGGCACTGATGATGGCCCACAAAAGTTGAAAGCTGGTACGAAATAATAATTAAATACTGTGAAACACAAGTACAACGTATTCTGTATTTTGGTATGAACATGTTTCTCGAAATAGCGACGTAATATTCTATAAAGAAATTGAAGACATATTATTTGATTCTATCTTTCAAACTGGACAAAACGACTGTGTTTTTTTTATCTGTTAATCCATCGTTTATGACACGTAAACGAGCTATATCATTATGTCGCCAATTGCAGAAAAAATTTCCGAAGACCAGTTTTATAGCATTCTAAATATCAAAAAACTGGAGTTCAATCTATACACAAACGTTTGAGATGACCCATGCTTTTAGTATACCCTGCATCATTCAAGTGTAGCGATTGATAAGTCAAACAGAAAGCATCACAATATAATTGGCATTACGTTTTAGAAACCATTTGTTAATGAGATGACAGTGTAATAGAAATGACTCTTCAAAACAAGCAATTAATTGCCACCCATGCGAAATTTCTGACTTCAAGGCGATCAGTAAATCAGTAAATAGACTCACATTTTTCTTTGTCATTATTTCAGTGTATTTCACAATAGTTGTAACAGTTACAAACATGTATATATTTATATCTTATCATTAGAATCAATGCAAAAACATCCCTCATTAAATCTTTCACAGGCTGATCCTTCCGCAACGGATTGATAATTTGTAGACAGAATATACTATACATTCTGCTGACGCTGAATGAAAGCAACACATGCTAGGGGCGTCTCTTCGTTTGTATTTACCAGCCCGGAAAGGCGTTTCATTGTGGAAGACCTCTCAAAGTGAGTCACGTAAAATTGTAAATGTAGCAGCTATACTGGAAGACAGGGTAGCAACACACTGGTTTTTAGTATATGCAGAGTTGACGAGGTTTCATAGTAATTTACTGGTAGAAAAAGTAAATACCAGGGACCATCATGGATATGTAGTGTAAAGTAACTTTTCCCGAACGCAAAGATTTTCTGCACAGTTTCTAATTTCCAGCGCTGTTAACATGGATAGTAGGTACCCTACATCCACAAACATAACAAACACTTGTAATATTTGAGATGTTTAAACTCTGATACGATGAAAAAGGGCATTCGAAAACATACAGTGCTTCTTCTTGGACTCTTTGGTAAAACTGTACAAGCGTCATCAACAATTACAGAATTAGGGTTTCTGACCCGGTTACAGAGAAAGTAAAACACTAAAATCAAATGAGCGCGAAAGTGTTGGCCGTTATGCGCGTAGATACAAGGTAGTAAGAGGCAGATATTTATATGGAATCGGAAAGGGAGGGTGAGAACTCATTTATGCTGCACTCGTGAAGTCATGGGGAGTGAAACCTACTACTACTGAGATCGGAGTCGTACAATCTCACGGAAAGAGAGATGTCGTTGTGAAGACACCAAGAAGTGTGAACTGATGGGGAGAACAGAAGTGTGTACGTATGTCTAAGTGCAGTCTTCGGGTAGATACGGATCTCAATTGCACCGATTGCAGGATTAATAAACAAATTGGCTGTGATATGTATAGCAAGAATTGTGGGCGGTAGATGCCTCGTTTTGTTAGTTGTGGAAACACAGTTTCCGCGCGATAAACAGACAGTTGGGCTGTCACCGACTCGTCACAGGTACTGTACGAGGAGGTCGCCGTAGAGGTCGGCGCCCGCGCCGGCGGCCGTCTTGGGGAAGAGCTGGCGGAAGGGCACTGTGCGGAAGACTTGCTGCGCGCGCTGCCGGTACACGGCGGCCAGCCACGCCTCCAGCGCCGGCAGCATCTCGGGCTGCACCACGCTCGCCGACACGCTGTTGATGAACATGTTGGCCGCGCTCACTGCAACAAGACAGGCGGCCGTCTCAACACTTCACTCTAAGAAGAAGCCGAAAATGTTCGGCTCCCCAACTCTAATGATGTTACACGTTCTTGAACTTTCAGAACATAAAGGTAATAATATCAAGTAAGAAATGGAAATTACAGGGCAATACATAGCTGCCAACGTTATCAGACAAGGTGAACTTTTGTCCAATATAGTGGGAAAGACAGCATTTACTGAAAGCAATAGCTGCGCATTTATTGAATGCTACCTCTCGCAATACATTTGAAAAGACTAGTGGAACATTGGTAAATCCAAAATAGCCAGACTAAGAATCGGTCTCGCCGAAATAGTAAAGAAACATTCATTCAACTTGTTTGATACATTTAAAAGACACCTCCAATTGCTGACATAGTTTCCATATGTTGTCTCGTCAGAAACATAGCGTTTGGACAGTGCAACTGTTTCAGCGGATTTCACACTTGTTCTGTCTGTGTCGTATGCAAATATGAAGCTTCTGCAGGAACTTGGATAATGATGTCAAACGTTTATGGAAAATCTTGTTATGCCGAGAAACGCAATACACTATTTTACGGAGACCCCTACAATGTGTTTCTCAAGTCCATGCAGATGTACACAAAATTGTAACGGCTGTTAGTGATACTCAAAAGATGGAAATGCTTAATTATGATGTTCTGTGTCACTGATACACGGGGTGAATTAGCTTCCCCTACAAATGATATTTTATGCAACTCCGCTTCACGTCGCATTACACTGCTTGTAAAGTGATTATTATATTGCGAACAAATTCTTTGGTGTGCATACTCCGACAGTTCAGTGTTAAGTAATTTGTTTACTTCACAGTAATCTACACACAATGAGCTGTATTGAACTGCGTGGTAGTTGTGAAGGCAGCCAAAGTATTGGGTAGAGGCTATGCTTGTGAAGTTGGAAGTTCTCATCCGGAGTGAATATTCCAGTTATTTTCCTTGTTTATTTTTAAGAGCAATTAATGTACTAAAACAAATGCCATGTTTGAATGTACGTGACTGAAAGTATTAGTGTCCTTAAGAACAGTCAGATGGCCAGAACACTGCTGGCGGAATTGACACTGTCCAGTAAACGTATTGGATATTTCAAATGATTCTGAAAACGCTGCAAATTTTAGAGCGGTTCTCAAAACATGAATCGCTTAAATCATTTATCTAGATCCATCTCTTACGTAACAGTGCTAATATGTCGATCTTGAGAAACAGGTTTCACAATAGCAACATTGTGGCTTAAACCTAGATAAAGTAGGATTGTACTAAAACCCAACTGACGCAGTGTGTACTCCAGTCTAATCGGAAGACATGTTCCTTGTAAGGCAGTGTAGCGGATGGTGTGCCTGTAAGAAATGACATCGGTAAGGCAGTTGAATCACCTGGCATATATATATTCATCCTACGAGTTTACAAGTTGTTTATACAAGTAGTTGTAAGAAGTCGGTGAAAATCAAAATCGAGTTACAGGTTTTGGATTATGGTTTCGAATTTCTCATACCGAAACAGTCAGGAATAAACAGTTGCCTGTAGGGAAAAGATTACTTACATAACGGAAATCACAAAGGGCGACAGGAAAACAGTGTTATCAAAATATTTGCGAATATAGTTATAACAATTTGACAGTGAAATACTGTACCAGTAGTTTGTTTCTAAGTTTTTTGGGCTGGCAGGCGCCATTTTCACTTTGCACTGCGAGTTCATAACAACCCACCTGATTTCCTCTTATGAGTCTAAGTTGAAAGGCGTATCTACTAAACTTTTTTCGAAATTGAAGAGGGTACCTTGATATGAACTCTCATTGTCCGGCGCTGTTCAGACGACACTGGAGTTATTACAGCAGGTATGACAGACCATAGTGCGACAGTATCATTGACACTGGGGGAGGCACTTTTGTCAGGACAGCAGATTGCGAAATTTGAGCAGGTAAATGGAACATTATCACTCTATCGTAGAATTAGGATTCACTATAAGAGAGTAACTACTAGTCCATTAGGAGGGAATTAACTTGCTGATATTGAGCAGTTTTAAGCCAGGATTTTTTACGTTGTGATCGCTTGTGAATTTCCACAAGGTTATTGCGGATCAGGGCCCATGACCACAGTTCCAAACATTTACCTTTCGTTATCATACCGGAAAGTTAGTAGCTTAAAGTAAGAACCGCTGTGTCAAGTAACTGACCTCAAAACAACTGATGGTGATGTTAAGACGAAATAAGTGGATATGTTCCGCTCGTAACATACCTAGTGGCTTGTAGTCTCCGAAAAGGCCGGTGAGTTCGTACTTGGTGGTTCCCAGTACAAGCTTAACGGCCACAGAGTCCAAGTTGAGGTATGACTGTCCTCCGTGTCCTCTCTCGAGATGTCCAGAATACTTCACGTGCGCTGAACCACCGTCTGAAATGCAATAACCAATCCTTTTCACACAATCCGTCCTTCAAATATGATCATAATCGATGATTCCATGACATATTTACATCAGAAAAGTCCAAAGAATTACTTCTTAAAAGAATTGCCTGATCATAGGTTAATAAATTTCTCTCTCCTGGTGCAGATTTTTTCCAAACCTACATCCCCCACAAAACGTTTCACATGAAAAATATATTTTCATCGGAACCACCAAACAGCAATTTCTCACTGAAAGCAGAAGACGTTCTACAATATTTTTACTTCTAACGGAACGATATTTTAAAAATATGTTTGCTCCATTCACTATGTATGTAATTTACGTTTAGTTTTACAGTCGCACAAGTTATATTTTCGACCTTACATGTTTCTTATGTTGTATTTAAATTACTTCAGTCTTCCATATATGATAATGTAATGTATTCTGTTGATACTCTTGATTGTTGAAGCTCAATTACATCGAGTTTCATGATGTTCATTGTTTAACAAATATTCAGTTGCATTTACTTTAAGCACTCGGAAACTGAAAATAAACAAGTAAGTTATCATCACAAAAGTTTCTTCAAAATTATGGTAATATTCCTTTATATGAATTTGGTCAGTACTGCAAATGTAGAGTGTAAATTAACCAATAGCTTTACTTAGTCACAGGTTGATCACAAAAGGCGAATGTAATCATTGTCCACAAATACGATTTTATTGACATTACCAACGGAAAATATGTGTCGACAACATTTATCATTCAAGCTTGTTCATATTTTAAATTCTATTTCATCTTATCGTAATTTTTACCAGCTATTGAACGTTCTGAGTTAGTCATATGTGCTGGTTTTGTAAGACTATTCTACTCGTGAAGAAATGATAACGAACTATGCTACAGTCTATAAGTTTGCTTTAGAGAAACTATTACTTTTTTATCAGCATGCTGCAAACTTTTCAGTTATTTATTGAAAGATATGAGTATCTTTAACTACTCAAAAAAAAAAAAAAAAAAAAAAAAAAAAAAAAAAAAAAAAAAAAAATTCGACAGAACTTTACACTCTCTCCAATGTAATATTTATACATAGGAGTACGCTGATTATTTGCTTTCTGATCTTTGTTCTCTTTCTTTGTCTTTTGGATGTAGAATACACAGTTTACAGTATTTCATCCTGTTTCTTTTGTCGTTTTACGTAATTGTTTATACTCACTCATTGAAACCTTGAAGGAACCAGTACCGTCTAGAGGTACTCCTAGAACCTCTCCAGACATCGTGTAGTCACCTTCTAGTGTGGTGCCTTCAGCAGCGTGGGCAGAGAGGAGTATGCGAGTGTTAGCGGTATCCACCCTGGAAATATAATGCCTCCGAATGAAATCACGCAAAAGAGAAGAGGAGTGCCAGAATACACGTTGAAACGATAAATTCATAGATATAGGGAGGTGTAGCGTCCCCTGGAGAAATGAATTATAATGAAATGAAATGAATTATAATCTTAAACATGTGTTAAGGGCAGCGAAATCAAAGATAAAGTTGTGGCCAAGGACTGTAATGAACATTTTTTACAACGAAGAAATATTAGTGTCATAAATGTTAACCCAGCTCTTTGTTGGAGCAGTATCTATACCACTGTATAATCTGTAATCTTTGTGCCTTGCGTGATAGAGCGACGGAGTAAGTCACTGTATTGAGAGAGCGACATCACCATAATATTTCGAGAGCCACAGTTAGAATGTTTTTACTCACTAGTACATTTGGAGGTGTGTGAAGTTATTGTAAATTGTCAGATATAATTTTAAACAGAAATGAATACAGGATTTCGTGTTCTTCATGGTCATCCACACAGACGTTTTAACCGTATTTCACAATTTTGGCTTCAGCGGCAGCATCTCCATCATCGTCGCTGAACTACTGACACCGGCCGCCATTTCGCTGCTAATTCAAATTGATAATTATTAAATGATTCAGGGACGGGAGTTGGAATAAAATAGAAAATAGGACTTTTAACAATTGTTTTTAAGCTTGGGTTACAATCCTGAACGCAGTTGGACTTGAATATCATGACTCAGAAAAAAAGGTTCAAATGTTTGTAAATCTAAGGGCGTTAAATGCTACGGTTATCAGTCAATAGGCTTACAAACTACTTAAACTAACTTATGCTAAGGACAAGAGACACACACACATAGATATGCCCGAGGGAGGACTCCAACCTCCGACGGCGGGCAACCGCGCGCTCCGCAGCAAGGGGCCTTGGAGCGCTTGGCCATTCCACGGCGGCTTTCATGACTCAGACTTTTAGTTAAATGTATGTACGTCTATGGACCAAAAAGAGTACAGCATAATTTTCAAATACGAATGTATGCGAGTGGGAAACCAGATAATTTTTTGTGTAATGTGGCGTCGGATATTTATTAGGTCAGCAACAGTTAAATAACTGGTATCTAATTCTCATGCTTAAGATAATTTACAGACTCAAGCCAGCCAATGATTAATGAACTCCTTTAATTTTTCAGTGTAAAGTTTTGTTAGCTTAATATTAGGTAAGAGTAAATGATAAAGAAGAGCTTTAAATATATATTATTAATATGAGTACTTTGATTTATGCAATCTATATCGCAGTAAATAGAGAGTTAGAATTTCGTACAATCAATCAAAACTCAGTAACGTCAGAATAAGTAGCATATTATTCCATCCCCACACACACTTGAAGATAATGTCAGCAACCAAGATAATAAGGAATATTTACTTATGCTCATTAACCAAAATTGATTTTATTAAAAACATATCAAGAGAATTTTATTTTGTTTTCTCAAAGACAGATTTAAAATCAATTATCTCATAACATTTCAGTTCAGTTAGTTACAATTTTATGACAGTAGATTTCTTTTTATATAGCTTTCACACAATATTGCAGATCTTCAAAGTTTTATATGCAGAGACTACTAGATTTGTATTATGAGCGTCGAGATTTTAAACTGTGTGAAATGAAGACTCCATTAGTAGCGGTGTGCATCAAGAACATAAAGTTAAAATATAAAATATAATATAAAGAACATAAAGTTAAAATATTAAAATAATTTTCAGCATTGGTCTTAAATTACCATTTATTTATTGCAAATCGATTTCGGCTATGGAATAGTCATATTCAGTGCAACATGCACAATCGAATTGATACATATCTGGTGTTACATGTCAAGCCCCAAGGCATAGCTACAAAGTATATAAGATATTACAGAGTGCTAACTCATAAATAATAGTAATTTACGACCAATGCTGAACATTCTTTTAAAATTTAAACTGTTGCTTATCCGAGACACAGCAGTCTATTGTCAGTAAGGCGTCCCACGTCTACTGAAATCCGTTTCTTGGAAGTTAATACGCATATACTGTATAAAAAATGGATTAATTAAGTTGTTTAAAATGTGCTGATGAAACACCTTCCACGCACTTTTTTACATAAATATGAACGGAACAAATTTGGCTGCACATCCTTCTGACAAGGAACCCCTTAAGTGTGTGTTCACAAACTATCTCAGACATGGCACACTGGAAAGTGATGCGTTAACAGTTATTACAGGAAAGCTCTTAGCTACTAATGACCCACTTTGTTCATTAGGGCCGTACGGAAATACCCTTCCTGCGGAGTGCGCGGTTGCTCTCGTAGGAGGTTCGATTCCTCCTCGGGCATACATGTGTGTCTTGTCCGTAACTTAAGTTAGTTTAAGTAGTTTTTAAGACTGATGACCACTGATCTTTGGTACCATAACTTTACAAACGTTTGAAATTTTTTGTTTATTAGTAGGGCGATAGGATATGATCTACCGGGCTGTGCAGAGGTAAAGTTTCTTTGTTTCTCAAAATGGACATCATCAACATCCCATGAACACAAAACGAAAAATGGCGCGCCACAGAGATCACAACATTTTCCACCTTCAAGATCGACGTATCTACTCTTACAGGGTGTATATAGAATGATATTAGTGTAACTGGGTCGTGAGAACGGGTAGAATGAGACGGCATGAAACGCAATGCAAAACTGTCATTTGAGCATATTGTGAAACCCGTTCAAGGCGTAGTTGAATGCCCCCACACTCCGTCAATTGTCAACATCCATTTATACGAATGTGATTCCTAGATGAATATCGTGCACAGCTTGTAGCTCGCAAGGAGTTCGCCTTCGATCTTGATTGTGGGAAACTTTGTGGTGACCGTGGCATAACATTTCTCAGACTATCCTACTTAACGTTTGTATCGAAAATTTCTTGGACAATAAAAGTGTAACCCACAGGTACCAGAGAAGGTTGATCTGTACACATCCGCCCTCCTATTGCACATGGAGAATCATTGTCGCTTCAGATTCTTTCGGTCCTATTGGTTAGCACACCACTTTCAAATCAGACACTTAACGAGTTTCTTTTCAGATTAAAACATGTCACTTGAGCATCAACGACAAGTGATCACATGGGCATCTTACAAAGCAATTGTAGGAAGATATTAACAAGGTTGTGAAGGTTATTCTCTTTCGCTGAGCAGATATGAACCTTGAGAAAAGAAAGGTCCGCGGAGAAGCGAGTTCGGGAGAAGCACAAAATTCAGAGGAAGAAAAAATGAGAAGGTATGCGTCATCCGCATGTCCACTTTGCTTAGTGATTGGCCAGTTTCAGTCGGCTTTCCCCTGACGTGTATATACCCGAAGTGCGGTACAGCAGTTGCCAGCGGACGCAACGAGGACAAAACGGGACTTACTGAAGGCTGTCGACGACGGAGCTGCCCAGGCCGGTGAAGCGCACGTTGTCCAGGCGGAACTTGACGGCCATCGCCCGGGATCTGCCTTGCCAGACGAGGGGCGGCAGCTGCTCCAGGGGGTCGATGGGGGCGGCGCCCAGCTGCGGCACCCCTGCGGGCAGGGCAGGCGCCACCGGCTCACTACACACTCCGACGAGAGCTCGTTTACGAGCGCATACACTGTACACTGATTTAACCTTAAGCTACGTGGTGCACAAGATGAGACGAATTAACGGCATTGTAATATGGTTACCTTGCAGTTCTACAGAGGACGAAAACGTATTAATAGGTACATAAGGAAACTGCAGTACCGATATTAATAACTTAATACAAAGGTGACAATTCAAACTATTTAAGTCAAAAGGTGCGAGGCCATACAAATGCCAAAATAATAATAATAATAAATAAATAAAAAATACAAGTACGCTAAGAGTAGCATAAAGAAATATTTTTTTTTAATGTTTATCACTACACTCTTAACAGGCATTAAAATCTCCAACGCCCATAATAAATAAACATTCAATACTAAAACACTAACACAGCCAACTACCTCTCTCCGTACTTATCAGGTGCTGTATTACAAATACCAAACGAAAGTAAAAGCATTTGTTGAAATTGAATTGTACTGACTTTCACGTATTAATGGTTTACTTTCAGTAACACGCCCATGCCAGGTATTACAGTGCCACAACTGCTGGTTGTATGTTGAGTATGGGTCTTTAATTTCTTCATTTCGAGTCGCTAAGATGAGGAAAAGAAGAAATTGGCAGAGCAAGGAGGGAAGGAGAAGACGGCAAAATAGAAAGGAAGAGAGAGGTGGTCATAGATGTAGTTGGATAGAGCGAGGCGTGGATGGGGAGTTGATGGACTGAATGTTGGAAGCTCTTGTTTTTCTGTAGGATCATTCATTATACGTAGGATGCTCCACAGTCGGTAATCTGTAAGTTAATGCAGAAAACGAACTAACTATTACCCCTTTACAATAAATAATGATTTTTGTTAGAAAATGCCTCATTTTTAATTTCCTTTCCATTCAATATAGTAGGGTATTGATTTGCCTGATGTACATTCTCGATTCTGTGTTCATAAGAATTATCTCAGTTACTTTCTCATTTATTTCATATTAGACTAAGCCACATCGTAGCTGGCTTTAGTTAGTTTTATTTGTTCGACTTAGCTGAAGATGATGTAACACTTGTAGGGCCATTTACCGTCGTAGTAAAAATGGATAAAAGAAATGGTACCCGACGGCAGAGTTGCTCTTTCCAACACCTTCGTATTTACTTCTTTTGTTTTAAGAGTTGCACTGGAATACTGACACACTGGAAAAATATAAACAGCCATAGTTCAAGCTGAAATCTGCTTTGCACCTATTCAAACAGATTTTCGTATGGGATTTCGTCGGTTTGGATTGAGGTAATCACGGATATACAGAACGATATAAGTTACTGAGAGTCTCATAAACCACAATAAATTTTATAGTAAAACCTTTTTTCAGCCGAAGACCCTGAAGTGTATCATGATCACTGTCGTACGAACGATATCTCAGATAATAGAATGTAGCCACCCTTGTGGTGATTGAATCTTACAAAAATGTTTTATTCTAATAATTGACCTTTTTGAACTAAAATAAATTACTTCATGTGAAAAAAGTTCCAACTGATTGAAAGCGCAAATGCGATTCAGACAAAAAAATCATAATAATCGGTGATGACAAACAACACACATGTTACAGCAATCACTCGCAATCCCATTGGTAATTCTTTATTTTAGTTTATCTAGGTTCCACATATCAACAGCTATCTTGAACTTATTTTTGTGCTTATTTTGGTCTCACAAAAATTAAGTGTAGTTAGCCATTTATCGCTAAAATCTAGGTTTTCAAAAATGTTCAAATGTTTGTAGAACTTATGGGACTTAACTACGGGGTCATCTGTCCCTAAGCTTACAAACTACTTATGAACTAGCTAAGACTAAGGACGGTACAAATATCCATGCCCGAGGGGGGATTCGAACCCCCGACCGTAGCGGCCGTGCAGACCGTGACTGTAGCGGCTCAGTCCCCTCGGCCACCGCGGCCGGCAAATCTAGGTTTTCTACAATTATAAAAACACCAATGTAATTGCGACTGATTTCTATCACCAGTGCTTCTTTGTCACAGTAGGCCCTATACAGTTGCCGTGGAAAATGTTTCCTTACACAAGTTTGTTAAGGAAATTCACTTCTCTACCCAGCGTGTCAGACTCCATAGACGAGTTGTTAAGGAGCTCACTGCCATGCCAAGGCCCAACTTTTCTTTGCTGTGAGAACTAGAGCCTGGAACTCTCAAGGACGTGATGCCAGATGCGGTCCTCGTCGAATGGCAACTGGTAGCCTCAAGGACTGCTGAATCAACAGTCGCTCAGGTGCCACGTGGCGATCGTTTGGTCCACAATGATCCAGCTGAGACTAGAACAGTGCAGTTTTTCTTATTCCCTTTCAGGCCGAGGCATCTCCGGGTTTGTATAAGTAGCTGATCCTTTCTAAAATCTCATTTACTTCTTGCCCACCGGTATATTACTAATATTTTAACAGAAAATGTCTGCTTAGCTTTATGGTAATTTCCATACGTTTTACATATTTTGTTTATCCCCGACGGATTATCAGTACTAATATTACTACACTCGTAATGTCGTTAACCAGCAGTTACCTGAATTTATCACATACAATCTAGAACATTTCAACATTAGAGTAAAAACTGAGGATGGTCCAAACAAGGATCTAAACCGGTCATTAAGAAAATTAACTGACTCGATCCAGACTGTTTTCCTAGTTTCAGTGACACTGTTACTCCAACGATGTTTCCGAAAAGACGGGTTTTAAATTCCAGTACTTGCTATTAGTGTAATTGTACACCGTACAGTGTGGAATAGGACATCTAAACAATTGTTCAAATGTTTGTCAAGCTTATGGGACTTAACTGCGGGGTCATCAGTCCCTAAACTTACAAACTACTTATGAACTACCTTATACTAAAGACGACACAAACATCATTGCCCGAGGGGAGATTCGAACCTCCGACCGCAGCTGCCTTGCAGACTGTGACTGGCGCGCCGCAGAGCGCTCGGCCACTGTGGCCGGCTAAACAATCGTGACACGTAAGGCTGAAATACTAAACTGCGAAACAATCCGATTCAGTGGTTCTTCGGTCTTACTACGAATCGAGTTGTCGTACAGATTCGTACGTATTCGAGAGGAATCTTACTAAATGCAACTACGAATATAAAATATGCGTTACTGAGCATTCCTGTTCTATTTGGACACCAAAAAAAGTTCAGATGCATTATCCAGTGACAAAAGCGGAGTCGTCTGCTGTGTTTCGCCAAGTTTGTGCATACACCACGAGAGGTGGCTACGGCTACTTGTAAGTTCTCGGGACTCACCAGCCGCCAGGAGAGGCACCGCCTGCTGCAGGGCCTTCCGCCGACATTCGACGACGTCGGGCTGGTCGTCAGCACATGTCTTGATGCCGGCAGGTGACGCTGAAAAAATGGAAACACAATAGGAATTCTCATACAGCGCGTCCGTGCTCTCTCTGAAAACTGAGCGACCTACTCGAAGTCACGACAGGCTGTCAATAAACCGTCTGAATGTTTTCAAGGTCTCACGAGATACAAGTGAGTATCTTACATAAGATACTTCTAAAAGCTCCTTAATATTCCAATAGAACAGAAGTAAGAAAACTAGTCAATAGAGTAAAAAACAACACTCTGTTGGTGTTAATCAGGTAAGGCTCCACTATTACCAGTTTGTTTCATTGTGCAGTCAAGAAGTTGATTTTCTCTCGAAGTACTAAGTGAATACTTTTTCTAAAATATTTCGAGAAGTGCCATAACAACTTCGTGCCATACAAAAAGGAATAATGATGTGGTTCTTAACATCTATATTTCGCAGTATTTATCACGATACGTAAACGGTTGCTCTCGTCGATCGTTATTACTCCAACTAACATAATGAGCAGTGCATACCGTTAATAGAAAATGTGCTGAGTATTCTCAAGAGGTATTTTACTGGACATAGGGGAGATACAGCAGTAATAGGAATTTAGTTGAAGTAAAGGTGAATCATAAAAAGAAATTTTGTGTGAGTAGACTTGTTAGAAACCGGAGGAGAAGAAAAACTGTAAAAATGAAAAGACCATTGAATCTTTATGCAGAAATAGGTTTCGATTGCTTCAATAAAACAGATTATAAAACCTGCGTATGGTAGATACAAACTGCGTAAGAATACAATCGAATTATCTAGATCAAAAATGTTAAACTACATATAAAATTGAAATGGATTATTAACTGTGAAGTAAACGTTCTCGATGTCACCTACTTCAAGCCAGCATAGTTACACGTATAGGCGGACAACAGCTGCGGGGTGTGCTGAATCTAAGGAAACATGAAAAGTGTATAGAAAATTTAAAGGCTACAGGAGTATGAAAATCACGACATAGAGTGGTAAAGCCACATATCCTAAGCCTGTTAATTAATAGACCACAAGAATGTATAGAAAACCCGTTCATTAATCTGTATCTTCACATGTCTAAGCATCGATCATCGTACCAAGGATGAGAGGACGGGCAGTTTCGCCGAAGAAGTAAAGGAGGCAAATCCAGTTGGCACTACAGTTAAAATTAGCAACGGCTGAAGAAGGGAGTAAAATATGCAAAATTGTTAAAGTTATTCTTCGTGTATCGTTATGTCACTGCGCTAGTGTCCAGAAATATCGTTACACTTCTACAGTATTCAGTCTATTTCCCACTACGCAACAGAACATAAAAATTTTATTTGTCATGTTAGAAATGATACTGATTTCCGACATCCGCGTGTGTAGCACATTCCCTGCGAGCATGTCACATTTTTGTGGGACAGACGATTACAACAGTCGAGACGTTCAGTGGCACCCTCGGCGAAAACAGACAAGCGAATCAGATGTAGCCTGGCATCTGCTCGAGTACAGTTGAAATAAATTCGAAGAGAGCTATATCATACATTATCTACGACTGCTTGATTTAAAAAGTATTACTGTTTAGTGACTCCAATAAATTTCATTAAGTTGGATGGATGTTTAATTTAAAAATGATCTGGGATGTGGTGTTCGCCTTATTAGTATCGCGCCTTCGCCTTCATCATTCAGAATCGGGAAGCTTTTTATAGTGAATACACGAGTCGGCCAGGGACAACGTACAAGTAACAAAAGGCGTAATGAGCGTCGATGTTAGATATCGTCCATAAACCGCGGCGCAATACTTTATAGTCAGTTTGGCCTGAAAGCAAGAGCAACCCCTAAAGAAGTTGAAATTGTCGGTTGTCAAAGTCAGGTGCAGTCAAATGAAATCGGTAAATGCGCTAAAGAACGAAAGAACACAACACTTAGGAAAGTAAACTACGGTTAAAAGTGTTGGGACGTCTTCGCTCGGTATCTCGGGCACTGTCGCTGACTTACCGATCTCGGCGATAGCTAGCCCGGCAGCGAGCAGCAGGGAGCAGGCGGACAGGCGGAACATGGCGGGCGAGGCTGTTCGGGCGTCGAGTGAGGACGCCATGTCCGGCGCCCTTATATATACGAGCGGACGCCGCGCCGCCGCCGCCGCCGCCGCCGCCGCCGCTGCCGCCAAGTCGCCAACCACTCCCCACTCCGGCTGCAACAACCCTGTGGCTTCCAAAGGCTGCGTGCACGTTACGTAACTGTAGTGAAGGTGTACGCCTCTCGTAAAAACTTTTTCAAATTTCCTCTCAGACGAAATGGGAACTAGCGCTAAGACTGTGTTTAGTATATTTCCTTCACTGATTTCTGTCACTTTTTTAAGAAGCCCTAAGCTTACATTATTACGAGGTGACACATGCTAGATTGGCTGCGTTGATGCGGGAAACTGGTTTTATTTGCCAGGAACTCCACTTATGCGATTTTGTCTTGTGTTCTTGGACGCTATGTAATCGACACATCTTTTATGTTTTATCACGCATCGCAAAGTCATACATCCTCGACCACTGTTTCGTAATAATCACAGTACTAACAAAACACAAGTTACCATCGACGAGATTATTTTACTAATGAATACGATATTTTATTCGTCTTTTAAAAGTTACCTGAGCGTGCTAAGTTTTCTTTGTGATAAGTCATTATCATTGTGCTCATTCGCTTACCTCTTAAGCGCTACTTCCGATGTATCGTAGTTTTACTTTACCCGTTTTTGAATATAAATTGTACGCATCAGTTTCCGTTCTGTTACCTGTCTGAAGTACGAGTAATATAATATTTCTCAACGGTTATTTCGTTGCAAGATATTTCCTCGCGCCGTCTCCGAGTCTCATAACTTGATTTCATAAGCAGCAATCACTCAGACTGCATTGGAAGCAGGCAGCTGCCATCATTACCCTGCAATCAAACTCAAAAGACTCAAAACCGATTAACAAAGATACTACCCTGAAATATATTTACCGCTTTCTTGTTTGTTTATTTGTTTGTTTGTATAGCTTATGGGACTTAACTACGAGGTTATCAGTCCCTAAACTTACAAACTACTTATGAACTACTTACGAACTAGGACGGTACAAATATCCATGCCCGAGGGGGGATTCGAAACCCCGACCGTAGTGGCCGTGCAGACCGTGACTGGAGCGCCTCAGTCCCCTTGGCCACCGCGGCCGGCTACTGCTTTCTACAAAAAATATTGATATATGAAAAACCCCTTTTCCAGCAGTGACTGAACTATTACCATGGATAAAGATCCAAGGAATTCCAATGGAATTTATCAGCAGGTGTGTTTCATAAGCGATGGTGATCAACAGCGAGAAAAAGAAAAAAAGAGAGACGATTAACAAAAATAATTTAATCATTTTATGACAATGTTCCGATTTTAAAATGTAAATTCAATAATAGGTTAAACTAGTGAAGAACTCCATAGAACAGATATGGTTAGAAATATTTGAAAATCAATATAACAATTGAAGAATGATAGTGTTACTATCTGTCAATATCTAGGGGTTACCCTAGATGAGAAACTGACATGGACCCCTCACATTAGGAATATTTGCTCCAAGGCAAAAGGTACTTTAGTAAGTACCAGGAGAGCTTGTGGAAAAATTGGGGCCTGAGCCCCAAGGGTATGCACTGGATATACACCACAGTGATTAGACCCAGGATCACCTATGGGGCGGTCGTGTGGTGGAAGAAGGTAGAACAGCAGGTTGCTGCTAAGGATCTTGGTAAGGTGCTGATACTAGCCTCCTTCGCCGTAACAGGCGGAATTAGCAGCACAACAACTGCTGGGATGGAAACCATGCTGGATATGCTCCCATTACACCTTTGGGTCAAGATGGAGGCGGCAGCTGGTGCCTACAGACTCAAATCTGTCAACAACTGGAACTCTTTGGGATATCCAGAATCACACACTAAAATAGTGAGCGAGGTAAATATAGGAAAGTTTGGGGAAATGCCAACCGACTATATTATAACCCCATACTGCTTCAACAAGCCTTTCAGTATAACAATTGGAAGTAGGGAGCAGTGGGGGAAAATAGTTCGACACCGTACGGGGGATATTGTCTGGTTCACTGACGGGTCGAAATCAGACCAAGGCGTTGGGGCCGGGGTATACGGGGTGCAGCCAAGACTGCAGGGCGTCATCTCTCTAGGGAAACTGGCCTCATTATTCCAGGCCGAAATCACTGCCATCAGGGCATGTGTGGAGGAGAATTTGCGTAGGTGCTACAAAGATCGTAGAATCTATATCTATTCAGACAGCCAGGCAGCCCTGAGATCACTGGCAGCTCCTACAACAAGGTTTAAAATCGTTGCAGAATGTCACAGGGTTCTGGTGGAGCTAGGGAAAAGCAATAGAGTAAACCTATTGTGGGTCCCTGGCCACTCGGGGATCAGTGGCAACGAACATGCCGACAGATTAGCCAGGATGGGGGCAGAGGCTCCATTTATTGAACCGGAACCTGTCCTGACAATCACCAAGGCAATGATCAAATTGGAGCTACGTAACTGGCTCAGAAGACAGCACGTAGAATATTGGACCAAAGTCCATCAATAAAAACATGGCAAGGTAATGATGCCAAAGCCATGTTTTAAAAGAAGCTCTGAAATTGAAATCCTGGGTCTGAACAGGAGAGAGATTAGACTCATGGTTGGATTGCTGACAGGCCATGGGAATTTCAAAAAACACCTACATACAATGGGAATAACAGAAGAGAACCCTAAATGTAGGATCTGTGATGACGGTGATGAAACTGCATCACATCTGATCTTCGAATGCATTGCATTGGAGAGTAAAAGGCACAGAACATTTGGGACAACCAGACCCGAAGAAATTGTGTCTAATAAAGAACTGGTAAAGGGACTCCTTGCACTGTTCAAGGGCATTGGTTGGCTTTACTAGACATACAGGGA
The DNA here is from genome assembly GCA_026315105.1 of Locusta migratoria. NCBI lineage: Eukaryota > Metazoa > Arthropoda > Insecta > Orthoptera > Acrididae > Locusta > Locusta migratoria. The sequence continues at coordinate 371,573,705 of CM048748.1, forward strand.
GCGATACCACACAATAAACTTAGTTTCGGTGCGGGCAGTGGCGGGTTAGACCAAGACTGTTTTGGCTTCCCTGAAAGAATCAAATCAAATCAAATCAAATCAATCTGCTCAAATATTTTGAAATATGTAAACTTAAGAGATCAAACAACTCAGTTCATCAGTCCCTAAATTGAAAAACTGCTTAAATGAAGTTTGCTAACTGGTACTAATGGCAACTTACACACCCATTCCCTAGGAACGATTAGAACCACCGACCAAAGCGGCCGCGTAATCGCTGACAAAGGGCCTCAATCACGCGGTCGTTCCTTCGAGGCTTAAGATCTTAGACAGAAACTTTCATGGTACTTAAAGCAGTAAGAAAGTGTCACACATTACTGAAGAACGTAGACAGTTGATACATCCAACAAGATGAAATGCAACTATGTGAAAGGTGTCTTTTGTGTCATACGCGTTTTACTTCTTTATTTGTGAAGCATCAGCAGTATCCAGTAATTTATGTTTGATTTTTTGTGTATAATATTCATTTCACAACAGTCATAAATGTTTTGAAATGTTTCACAGTATAACAGTTATAAATCTTTGGTGTGTTACAGTTTTTAAAATTATTTTCTGCTAGCTTAGAACACCTTCTGCAGCACAAGTTTATTGCGAAGTTATTTTAATTTTTCGGCATTACTTACGGTTTTTTGGCGTGGCGTTACTCCAAATGTGTCGTGATGTAGCTGTGTGTATTTGCTCCAGATGGGTAGATTTTTTTTTAATTTTATTTATTTATTTATTTTTATTTTTTTATTTTATTTTTTTGCCTCTTGATTAACACATTTATTTTGTCACTTTACTAAATACTGGTTTTGTGAGGGTTTATTTACATTGTGTAGTGTTACTAACTGTCGCTTTTCATCTGTCATGTGTGTGAGTTCCAGTACCTTCAGTATAACAGTTGTTTTGTTTTCGTGTTGTTCCCGATGTAGATGATGTGTGTGTGTGTGTGTGTGTGTGTGTGTGTGTGTGTGTGTGTGTTACTATTTTTGTTAGTTTTTCTGAATGTGAGACGTAGAGAGAGGGAGAGAGAGGTGGGGGGAGGTAGGAAGAGGAGAGGAAGGAAGAACTATGTAGGGAATTTTCATTTTTAATCAGTGTTTTACACTGTTTTTGTGGGCAGCTTGATCAGTGAGTTGTTGCTAATGTTCATCTGATCATTAATAACTTTATTATTTATTGCCAGGGCTCTTTGTATATGAGTTTTCCTGTAGTGTCAGGAGTTTTCTGTCCCCATTATTCACACTGATAATTTTAACGTCTTGTTACATGTTGCGTAGTTCATGTTCATGTTTTATCGGGTGGTCTGCATAGTAGGAACGGCTATTTTCATACTTCCAGCTTCATATAGGATCTTTACGTCTAATTTTGAAATTTCCGCCTGTCATTCTCTGAGATACTAATTCACATTCTTGGCACTGTTGCTGCATATACCTGCCCCCTCGTGTTTGTCTAGTTTGTTGCTTGAAGCTGTGACCGGATGGTGTTTTTGTTTTGTAGGAAATTTGTAGTGCTTGCTTCTTTAGTATATTTGGTATTTTGTGTGTCGATTTGTATTTGTATATTAGCTTGTACCATTGTTTACCGTTTTATTCATGATTGGTCCTTTTTTGTGTGTCTATGTAAGTTACCTTTTCGTTATTTCAGATAGTTTTTAGTGTTTTTGGTTTTTGTTTGTTACAGTTTTCTTAAGTTCTATACCGAGTTTTTTGTTTTGTCTTCCTACTGTTTGTATGTTATAACCACTGTGTCAAGCTATGAGTTGTACTGGTTTTAATTCTTTCTCATAGTTTCCCTTGCTCAGTAGGAAGTTGTTCTGTCTATGTAGCATGAGCCGTTGGACTACTAGTTTTTGATTATGAGGGTTGTTAGATGTGGCAGGTATGATTCTTGCTATTGATTTTCTGAAGATGTCAAATGTGTTGTTATTGTGGTTTCTCTTTATTGTTAATCCTAGGAATCTAACTCCATATTACCTTATATTTACATTGTGAATCCTATGGGTCTGTGTATACAATTTATGTTTGTATGGAGCTGTTCTGTTTTCGCTGCTGATTTATCTAGCAAACAGATTACCGTATATTTCCGCAGATAAGACGATGGCAGAATCATAAAAAAGTCCCTAAAATCCGAGGTCGTCTTATACGACAGTACAAATATATATATATATATATATATATATATATATATATATATATATATATTACCAGTTTCAGACTAAATTTCAATATATATATATATATATATATATATATATATATATTGAAATTTCAATATATATATATATATATATATATATATATATATATATATATATTTGTACTGTCGTATAAGACGACCTAAATTTCAATATATATATATATATATATATATATATATATATATATATATATATATATATATATATTGAAATTTAGTCTGAAACTGGTAATTTCGCAGATATGCTGCATAGCACGGTTTCGATCTCCAAACGATATATATCGAAGCGGTTAAGTATCAAAACGATACGCATCGAACAGGCGAATATTATAATCAAAATATCAACGAGTGTACTGCCGGTCTATAGTGTTCAACGCAGCGCTATATACCGACGCACTGTCGGGGAAGGTCGCCCGCATTTTGAAAAAACGCCAGGTTGGTATTGATCTTTGTCCGCCGAATAAAATTAGTGCACTGGTGGGGAGCGCCAAAGATGATCTCGGTTTGAGGAAGGCCGGCGTGTACCAGATTCCGTCTCAGTGTGGAAAGTCATATATTGGACAGACGATGCGTACCGTCGAGGATCGATGCGTTGAACACCAGAGGCACACACGATTGATGTATCCGAGCAAGTCGGCGGTCACTGAACCTTGTTTGTCGGAGAATCATGCGATGGAGTATGAACGCACTATGATTCTGGTGCAGACGTCGAGATACTGGGACTGCGTCGTTAGAGAGACCATTGAAATTCGCACAAGTGATGACCTTATAAACCGTGACTGTGGCTATAATCTTAGCAAAGCTTGGGAACCAGCGATTGTGTTAATTAAGAGTAAATCTAGCAAACGTAACGAATTGACGACCACGGCGGACAGAGCCCTCACACCGACGTCATCTCAGACGCCAGCGCAATCGGTTCACTGCGCGGCCGCGGAGGTCGCTCCGAGGGCCGAGGGTATTTAAATCACCCGCTACCAGGTTAGAACCCAGTTCCCTTCGAGCAGCCGTAGCGTGCGGATCTACGTGCCGGCGCGTTTCCAGGAGCTCAGTCCGTCAGTTCACCTGATGATGGCGACATGTATGATCGCCGAAATATTGTTCCCGTTGGACACTGTAGACCGACAGTACACCCGTGGATATTTTGATTTTCAAATACGCCGGGAGAAACTGAAGAATCACATCACGCGAATATTATGATTTTTATATGTCGTGATTTTAAAGGATGTGATTATGCAGGAACAGATTTCTCGGTAATTAACAAGAAAGCTTACACTCGAAATAGCTCGGCCCGAAATGATATATAACGAACGTACAACTGTAAATCGATTTAGTGTTTCTGAACCGTAGATTAGCACGCCAAGCGTCCTCACCCTTCTTCAGGGTACGCTGCAGATAACTTTTAAATTGAAAGTTATGTATAGGACAAACAAGATTTTTTATTTTATTTATTTATTTTTCTTACGAGAGGGCGCGTAGCGCGCGAATCTCCGGTTCAAAAACATTCGCTTAAACCATACATATCGTTTCGAAACGTATCGATTTGATATATATCGTTTCGAGGTCGAAACCTAGCTATAGCAGCACTATGCAGCACATCTCCGATATTACCCTGATGAAATTTACATCGTGCAGGAAAGATTTACAAAAACAGAGTTTTGCGCATTTAAAAAAAAATATTCCCTTTTCGAACTTTATTAATTTACTGCGTGGACAAGGGTAGATACGATAACCCATGTGCTATAAAGCAGAAATACAATTAATTATTTACAATGCAGCTTGATTTTACAATATCGCTTATCAAAAATAATTTTTCAATAGAGTCTAACCGAAGTGGAAATTGACAAAAATACTAGGCGCTGGCGGGGATCGAACCCGCGACCTTTGGATTTGTAGTCTGGCACTCTACCACTGTGCAACCGAGGAACAAAACTTACTAGTGAGTCCTGTAATCAACCATATAATGCAACATCTTATTATGTGGCAAAACAACAAACTCCTATGGGAATACTATGAAATATAGAAAAATGGAACAGTGAAAATCACAAACAAACTCCTAACACAAATAAAATACTTATACATTCCATAAAGAGAACACTCTCTTCTTCTGACATAGAAAGCACGTATATCCCAATATCCACCACAGTTACACTAAAATTAAGCGAAGAAAACCTAATAGCACACGACAAACTACCTTCACACATTATATAAATAGTAAAAACTCTTAAAGTAGTAGGAAAGACATTTTTATATATTGCACCAAAGCTGCTTTAATTTTCAGTGCTGACTAGTTTCGAGCTTTGCCCATTTTCTTAAGCCACCTATTACAGAGAACAAAGTGTGTTTTACAGGAAGATACATGAATATGGCAATGTTATATTGAATGTACAAGTCGTATTTACTTACATTCACACATATTTTTATTTGCATACTGCTTAGGTCACGCTGTTTGTTGTAATTACTTTGGTGTAATTTATTGAGCTTTTGATCCAAAGATGCTTTTGTTATATATTCTTTGCTTAATTTTGTTTGTGAGAATATTTCTGGTTATATGTAACGTGACATAATCAGTACCATTACATATATTTGTACAATAAATTTTATATTTCAACAACAACAGATACAATCATACATGCCATATCTATCTGCCCTCATAATAAAAAATTAGTCCTACGGCTCATGTTACATACACAGAGAAACGTCCCAGTAAGCAAAGAAAATTATGAGAAAGAATTAAAAATAACACTACTCATAGCTAAAAACAATGGACATAACACCCAAACAGTAGAAAGACTCAACCAAAAACAACATTAAAATTGTAAAAAGCAAAATACACAAACGCCTGAAACCCCCCAAAACATAGCCAAGGCACACAGACAGACCAACAACACGCAAGACACAAACAGCAAAAATAAATGCTACATACAAAAACAAATCAACACACTAAATAGCAAAGATACCAAAGAGACAAGGACTGGAAGTTGCATATAAAACAAACATACCCTCCTGTTACATTTACAAATAACAGAAAAACTGGGCTCATATGAAAGGCTAGGAGTATAGGAACATGAATTCCAAGAATGTAAATCGGTATCTCTGGGAATGACAGACAGAAATTTCAAAGTCAGATGTAAAAAACATACAAGAAGCCGGAAGTATGAAAATAGCCTTGCCACCATTGCAGAGTACCTGATAAAATGTGAACATGAAGTATCCAACATGAAACAAGACATAAATATTGTCAGATTTGATAATGGATTCAAAAACTCCTGTCACTACAGGAAAACTTTCATAGTTCAAGAGCCCTGGAAAATAATAAGAAAGATCAGATCAACATAAGCAACAACTTACTAATCAAGCTGGTAACAAAAGCGGTGGAAGACACTGATGAAATGTGATATGTCCTACATCGTTATTTCTTTCTCCCTTCTCCTACCGCTCCCCACTCAGACTTTCACAAAAACTAACGCAAATAGTAACATAAACACATATTCACAAGGAAGAACACAAACAAAAACCGCTAATACATTCAGAAATATATGAACACCTACAAACTATATACGAAAAGCATCAGTTGGGAACAACATCCTCACAAAACCAGTACTCAGTTTAGTTACGAAGTAAATGTGTTCATCAAGAATTAAAGCAATCTATCCCATCTGGATAAAATACATGCAGCTCCACGAGGATACATACGGAGTAACACCAAAAACCTGTATGTAATACAGAGAAATTAAAGTAACTTCGCAAAAAAAAAAAAAAAAATGTGCTACAGGAGTTGATTCTAACCTAGTAGAATATATTTTGAGTAACATAGTAAAGATCTCTAACTCTCATACTGTAAAACATATCAAAATATTTATAATTGTTCTGCAATAAATATTATACACCAAAAAAATGTATTACATACCACTGATGATGCTTCACAAATATAGAAGCGAAGCAATTATGGCACAAAAAACGCCTTTCATTGAGTTGCAATAGACGGAAATACCTCTCCACAACTTTTTAAGGAACTAAGGACGACTGAAAACAAAACAAAAATGTTCAACATTATATGAGTTTGGTTATAACTGCCAGTTTAAAATTAAGAGACTATCGGTAGATATGAACTCGAAATCGCAGTGGGATGTATGAACGATACTTGAGTCTCAACCACGCCCTCCACCCATCGCCATTCCCCAGCACAAAAGTGTCATTCCAACATGAAATACAATCGTTTGTCATCTTCACGCGAGATTATTATAAAATGGAAGAAACAAGTTTCAAGGAAGTACGCCACACCATGCGTATTGATGTCTATACGGCCGTTCGCGGTGGCCGAGTGGTTTGCGGCGCACCATTCACAGTCTGCACGGCCGTTACGGTAGGGGGTTCGAATCCCCCCTCGGGCATGGATGTTTGTGTAGTTTTTAGTATAAGCTAGTCAAATAATTAGTTTGTAACTTTATGGACTGATGACCCCGCAGTTAAGTCTCTTAAGCTTAGCAAACATTTGAACATTTTTGATGTCCATACAGTAAATACGTACGTAAGTGCAACCGTAAAAAAACTTAGTACCCAAGGCATGCAAACAGGATTTGGTGGATGATTACGCATATCGGTCAAAACGCTAACTCTTGTGGGGCTCTGAAAAACTACTGCAACTGGTATTCACGGATGAGGTGAGTATATGTTTTCCGAAATTACGCTTTTGTAGCATACCAACAAAAAGGTCCACGGGACTGTGCATTGTGCACCAATTTACATAATGTAGCGGATTTAAATAAAAATCATAATTTCAGTGAAGAACTTTGGTGGAAGAACCGAAATATGACAGTTGGTTATTTACATGTGAACAAGTATAATTAATTTTGGAACGTATTATGGTAAATATCTTGCAGAAATTAAATAAATATTAAATACTTTATATACATTCATCGAATAATGTCTTTGAAATACACATTCGTCTTCCATGGAATTATACAATCATGTCAGTATAAGGAGTATATTTAAAATATTGTTATGAAATACGTAAGTTAAGAATGTAAACGAAAATTACTACAATATGTTGGCTATTATTTAATTTAACTATATGTAGAAGACAGACTATAATATTTTTAAATGCTTATGTATGAAAAGTACATTATTCTAACATTCAATCACAAATGTCAAAGAGGGAGAGCATGGGTTCGTCTTTTACATCAGTCTGGGTTCGAGGCTAAATATAGTGGTGGATTACTATTTGATATTTTTGCTCTGGTAGCCTAATTTTCATTGAGTGGAATTTCGTTACTATGTCCCAACAATGTTGTTGTTGTGTTCTTCAGTCCGCAGACTGGTTTGATGCAGCTCCCCATGCTACCCTGTCCTGTGCAAGTCTCTTCATCTGAGAATAAGTTCGGCAACCTACATCCTTTTGAATCTGCTTACTGTATTCACCCCTCGATCTCCTTCTACGATTTTCACCCCACACACTTCCCTCTAATGCTAAGTTAACGATTCCTTGATGTCTCAGAATGTGTCCCACCAACCTATCCCTTCTCTTAGTCAGGATATGCCAGAAATACCCTTTCTCCTCAATTCAGTTAAGTACGTCATCATTAGTTACGTGACCTACCCATCTAATCTTCATTATTCGTCTGTACCACAACATTTCGAAAGCTTCTATCATCTTTTTGTCTGAACTCCTTATCGTCCACGCGCAATGTTACATTCCAGACAAATGTTTTCGGAAATGACTTTCTAACATTTAAATTAATATTGGATGTCAAAAATTTTAGCTTCTTCAGAAACGCTCTGCTTCCCATAGGCAATCCGCATTTTATATCTTCTTTACTCTGGCCGTCAGAAGTTATCTTGCTACCCAAATAACAAAACTCATCTACCACTTTTATTGTCTCATTACCTAATCTAATTCCTTCAGCATCGCCTGACTTTCTGAGGCTACATTCCATTATCCTTGTTTACTCTTGTTGATGTTCATCTTCAAGACACTGTACATTCCAGTCAATTGTTCTTCCAGATCCTTTGCGGTCTCCCATAGAATTACTATGTTATCTGCAAATCGCAAAGTTTTTATTTCTTCTCCCTGAACATTAGTTCCCTCTCCAAGTTTCTCCTTGCAATTCTTCACTGCTTGCTCAATGTACAGATTGTACAACGTTGGGGAAAGGCTACGACCCTGTCTTACTCCCTTCCAAACCTCTTCTTACCTTTCATGTCCTTCGACTATAATAACCGCTTTCTGGTTTTTGTATAAGTTGAATGTAATTCTTTGCTCCCTATATTTTACCCCTGTTACCTTTAGAATTTGAAAGAGTTGATTCCAGTCGATATTGTCAAAAGCTTTCTCCAAATCCACAAATGTTAAAAACTTAGGTTTGCCATTCCTTAGCCTATCTTCTAAGATAAGTCGTAATGTCAGTATTGCCTCCCGTGTTCATACATTTCTCCTAAACCCAAACTGATCTTCCCCAAGGCTGGATTCCACTAGTTTTTCCATTCGTCTGTAAATAATTCATCTTGGTATTTTGCTACTGTGACTCATTAAACTGATAGTTCTGTAATTCCCACATTTGTGTGCACTTGCTTTCCTTGGAATTGGAATTACTATATTCTTATCGAAACCGAGCGAGGTGGCGCAGTGGTAACACACTGGACTCGCATTCGGAAGGATGGTGGTTCAAATTCATCTCCAGCTATCCTCATTTAGGTTTTCCGTGATTTCCCTAAATCGCTCCAGGCAAATGGCGGGATGGTTCCTTTCAAAGGGCACTGCCGATTTCCTTCCATATCCTTACCCAAACATTCCGAGCGTAGGCTCCGTCTCTAATGACCAAGCTGTCGACGGGACGTTAAACTCCAAGCTTCCTTCCTTTTTATTCTTATCGAAGTCGGAGGGTATTTCGCGTGTCTCAAACATCTTGCATACCACGTGGAACAATTTCTTCATGACTGGCTCTCCTAACGATATCAGCAGTTCACACGGAATATAATCCATTCCAGGGGCCTGGTTTCGACGCAAATCTTTCAGAACTCTGTCAAATTCTTCTTGCAGTACCGTATCTCCTACTTCTTCTTCCTCCACTTCGACTTATATTTCAAGAATAGGCCTACTACCTTGAAATTTATTTCCTTTGTACAGGCCCTCTATATATTCCTTCCACATTTCAGCTTTCTCTTCTTTGCTTAGTACTGGTTTTCCGTCGAAGTTCTTAATATTAATACAGCTGCTTTTCTTGTCTCAAAATATTTCTTTTATTTGCCTGTAGGCGGTATCTATCCTTCCCCTGGTTATATATTCTTCTATGGTTCTGCATTTGTCCTCTAACCACTCCTGCTTAGCCAGTCTGCACTTTCTGTCTATCTCATTTTTTAGACGTTTGTACTCCCTTTAGGCTGCTTCACTTGATGCATTTTTATATTTTCTCCTTTCATCAATTACGTCCAGTATATCTTGTGTTCTCCATGGATATCTATTAGGCCTTGTCCTTCAGCTTATATGATCCTCTGCTGCTTTCACTATCTCTCAGAGCTACCCATTCTTCTTCTACTATATAACTTTCTCCCGTTTCAGCCAATACTTGCCTAATGCTCCTTCTCAAACCCACAACCACCTCTGGTTCCTTCAGTTTTTTCCAGGTTCCATCTCCTAACTCTTCTTTCTTCAGTCTCCTAAGTTTTCATCTACAGTTCATTACCAATAAATTATGGTCAGAGTCTATATATGACCCTGGATATATCTTACAGTTTAAAAACTGGTTCCTAAATCTATTCCTTACATTTATAAAGTCAATCTGTTACCGTCCAGTGTCTCCTGGTTTCTTCCACGTATACAGCCTTCTTTAATGATCATTAAATCACGTGTTGGTGATCATTAAATTGTGCTCTGCACAAAATTCTACCAAGCGATCTCCTTTTTCATTTCTTTTCCCTAGTCCATATTCACCTACAACACTTCCTTCTTTTTCTTTTCCTACTACCGAGTTCCAATCCCCCATCAGAATCAAATTTTCATCTCCCTTAATTTTCTGAATAATTTATTTTACCTCTACATACATTTCTTCGATGTCCTTACATCGGTAGTGCTAGTTGGCAAATAAACTTGTATTACTGTGGTCAGTATTGGTTTTGGGCTATTTTTTCAACTATAATGCATTCACTAAGCTGTTCATAGTAACTTACACACATTCCTATTTTCTTATTCATTAGCAGACCTACTCCTGCGTTACCACCAACTGATTTTGTGTTTATAACCCTGTACTCACCTGACCAGATGCCCTGTTTATCCTGCCACCGAACTTCACTAATCTCTACCACATCTAACTTTAACCCATCCATTTCTCTTTTCAAATCTTCTAACTTACCTATGCGATTAAGGGTTAGACCATTCTACCCTCCGATCCGTAGAATGCCTGTTTTGGGTTTCTTGATGACGACATCCTCCTGAGTAGTCCCCGCCCGGAGATCCGAATGGGGGACTATTTTTCCTCCTGAATATTTTACCCCAATCATAATAGATTCATACAGCAGAGCTGTATGTCCTCGGGAAGATTAAAGGTTGTAGTTTCCCCTTGATTTCAGCCGTTCAAAATGTTCAAATGTTTGTAAATCTGTCGAACCAATGTGCGTGGTCATCAGTCCGTAACTTACAAACTACTTTAACTAAGGTAAATTAAACTAAAGACAAACACACACACACCAATGCACCTAAGGTACGGCTGTTTGTACCGTTGAGGCACGCAAACCACCCCACCTCGGCAATGTCTGTTGTTCATGGGGTGGGTCGCAATAACATAGATTACATAATCCGGTACTAACAAAATACGTGAAAATCAGTGCGATCTTTATTAATGACCGTCGTATAAAGCAAATACTCACTAATAGCTGGAATGGTGGTTAAAAGTAGCAAGCTGCTAACACGCTTCAAGAGTCAGTCTCGCCAATAAATACTGTTTACCGCATTCATATAAGCTACAGAATGCTCTTTTTCATTTAAACATTTATGTTAACAACGCCAAGTTTGTTTTTATTTAGGATTATACACGTTAAAACTTTCAGACCTGTGCGTTTGAGTCTATCAGTTTGACAAGAAAACAACTACGTAAGCAGTAACGGAAGTTGACGATTTTTTTCAATACATCGATTACTATTCTTTTTTCATCTTTGCATGAGTTAACTTGCACTGCTATAATCCTGTCTTTGGATTTAGCAGAATTTATTATCGTAGAAAACTACACAAAAAATAACTCTTCTCGACAGTTTGAAAGCTCAGCATAATGCACTTCATCTCATTTTTTTTATAGTCTTCCAATCCGTCGCATTCCAGGAGACGATAAGATTACCCCTGGAATGAGTCTAGTGCTGCTCTATCAAGCATTCCAGAGTACCGTCGTCACATAATGCCAAAGCACTACGTTAATGGCGAACGAATTTTCCTAAAAAATCTTGTACAATGAAATAAATCAACAATTTTAAGATTACATAGTGTATGATTATGTGTGTAGGCCTATATATGAATTCAGATACAGTTTTCAAAGTATCTTTTAGTAACGTATTGTATATTCCGTTTACTATGTCGACAATGGGTACAGCCGTAAAATTGCTTGTGAAACGTGTCTAGAATAGAGTGAATGAATTCTATCCCATTCATGTAAAGGTTGTGTGGAAACAGAGAAAAAAACCGTGGACCATTCTGTTTATAATATGTAATTTTAGCGTGGCTGTATTAGGAACTTAGTGTTGATTACACGCGATGATTTTGAAGCATATTTTAAAACATGTCTGCATAAAGAAAATGGTGTCATAGTCCAAAATAATAGTATATTAGATTTTATTACTGGAAAACTAATTTTTAGTATGACTGTGTGTACGCAGACGTTTATTTCTGAAAACTCTTAATGTTGAGAATATAAATGAACAATGTAATTACATGACGGTTCATACATTATCAGTGCAGTGGCTGGATTTTGAGCAGTTTTTGAGTACACAAGTAATTGTAAGTTTATTTAGGGGTTGCGTCGGTGGTGCCTGGTGTGCCGCCGGTCGGATCACGTCGTGCAAGCTTTCAGCTGACAGACTACGAGACGGAAGAGAACAGGACTTTCAGCCGCTCTCCGGTTGGCCTAGACCAGTCAGGAATGTCGTGCAAAACGTCATCTCGACCTGCGGCCATGAAAACGTCAAATCCAGTACCATATACCTCGTGTTACTCGGTTTTCTCGTTATATTTTTTTAAGTAATTTTATATGAAATGTGTTGTACCAAACCATTTATATTTAGTTACGTGTAAGGACTTCCTTTTGCCATCATTTCTGCATCCCATTCCGAATATTAGATCAACTAGACCACGGCAGACTACATAATACTGCATACGTTTTTCACTTTATTGTCATTCGAAGCATGCATTTCGTTTCTTCCATTTTTCAAATTGTAGAACATGTTAGCATGTACCCTTATGGTTTTGATATTTTCGCGACGAAATTATGATTCACCTTGAATTTCTACGTAACCGTTCACATGAAGGCGGAGCAAATGGAAGTTAATTTTGATTTGGTTTGTTTCAAGAGGTCCATTCACTCTTGGATAAATAGTGCTCACTGTTATTACTGATTTCGTCTTGTTTAGTAAAAGAAAATACTATTATCTGATTAATGTTGCATAAATGTTTAAGACGTTGTTAACGAGACCTTATGTGAGTGATTTACACTAAATTTCGTACAAGTATTGTTAGTTTCCCAATCTTACTCTAGGTTTTATTCTGTAGGCTACGAATATCCAAGTTTGTATACGAGATTTGTTCAAATGAAGTACGAAGCGACTCTGTGGCTATAACTGAAGTCATTATTCAAATGTAATAACCAGCTGTCTGAGCACAACTATCAACCTGTTTAACGAGACGAAAGATACCTCTTCCCAGAATTCCTGTGGTTGTAACAAGAGCCAGTCCTGCACTGAGTCCTTCATTTCGTCGTCCATGCTTAAGCGCGTCCCATTGAGATGTTTTTAGCGGACAAAAGAAGAAGAAAAGAAACCCCTCGAAGCTACAAGCGACATGTCTGAGCTGCTCCCACTTGAACTTCGTCAGTACAGTTTGTGTGACGATGAAAACGTGTGGACGCACGTTATCATACAGCACAATCACTCCCTCAGTGAACAGTCCTGGCTGTTTGCTGTTGGTGGAGTTGCGTAGGCTACGGAGTGCCTCAATGGGCACGTCACAGTCAACGGTTTTTCCGTGGTCGAGAAATTCTATGAGTATCTGACCTCGGACGTCAGATAAGACCGTGAGCATCAGATTGCCTGCTGAGGGCACAGTCTTAAATTTTTTATGGGGAGGTGACAAAGCATGCTTCGCGTCTCTACATGTAGCCCTACGGTATCCCAAAGTGGCATATTCAGATTACAACTGGTTGTACCTCGTAAGTTATGATTGATAGATTAATGTCATTATGAATGAGAGAACGGTTTTCCAGTGTGTTCAATTACTGCACCGTATGTCTCACCACTGATGTTATTTGCAAAAGACAAGGTACTTAATTACTAAAGTTGTTTATTATATACTAAAATCCCTCAAAGTGGATCAGTGAGTCGTATTAATGTGAAGTATCATTTTTTACTTTAGTGGTCATCTAACCATTTTCTGTAAGGTATTCAAGGTGTGCAAGTAAGTCCATTCCATTACAGGCGAAACTCTTCCAGATTTAAATCCAACATATTATGAGATAAAATGCGATTGCAAAAAGAAGACAAATCACAACTAAAATATGTTGATAACACTTACAAGGAGAGGACGTCTACTCGTCATCGCCAAATTCTTCCAAATTTATGGTACATGTAGGGCGTGGTCAGACACGAAAGTGCCCCAAGTGGGAACTCTAGATGGCCAGGTGTTTAGGAAATAAAGGGAAGTTTGTCACGGATCTATCACCATATGGAACTTTCAACTGCCCCTGTAAAGCCGTGTTTAGGAAACCGTGATTGGCTCAGCGGTAAAAGACCGAATTCGTATTAAGAACGTCGCGGGTTCAACTCCACCCAGTAGCAATTTTTTCTGCTTTTTGCGAATGAGTACATCTACATATTGTTCCCGAAGCGATCGTGAGGACAAGATTAGATTAATTACATCACGCACGCAGGCATTTAATACTACCTCCCTGTGCCCGTCCCCTCCCACGCTTGGCTCTCCCCTCCCAGCTCCCTTCTACGGTGAGTCCTTGCGCCTTCCCCCCCCCCTCCCTCTCCACCCGTCCTTCAATCACCACGCTTTCCCTTCCTCCCCTTTTCCCACTGCGGGGCCCCTGTGTCGATATATTTTTACAGTGCTTCATTTAGTGTTGTGCCACGTGCTACGTGCTCAAGTGGTGTTTTAGTACTACAGCAGCCGCCTATCAGACCGAATATTCGAGCTGCCATATGTTTTAATTCTGTACTTCGTCGACGTCCTGTTTGTGTCATCAAGTGTTATTTTACTCATATGCTCATGTGGCTTTTTTTTCTACCACCGTGGCTTTTTTAATTTCGCACCATGTGTTTTTTAATTCTCTTTGCCTCTTGTAATTGTCTCACTTTTTATTCGCCTTCATTTTGTTAATTCAACTTTTATTTTCTCCTTTAAGACTTTTTATGTTCATGTTGTATGAATTTTTATTTTTCTCGGCTGCAAAGCAGCGATGAAGCTGCTGCCAGCCTGCCATACATGGGGCGTGAAATCCAATTAAAAATGATTAAATAAATAAAATGAAATACAAAATAAAAAAGGGGCATTTCAACAATCATTCTTCCCATGTTCAATACGTGAATGGAATGGAAAAAAAACCCTAATAACTGGTACCCTATATCATGCACTTCACAGTGGTTTGGGGAGTATTGATGTAGATGTGATGTCACAATTAACCGCAACATCATATCATTAATTTATATAAGCATAAAAAGAAAGGACATTGGGTGAAATTCGAGACTACAAACTTTTAAAAAGGGACTGTAGTTGACGTGTACTTGGGGACGTCCTGTATGTAAATCGATACTCCCATACTTTTAAATTGATCAATTACATGTACCGGGGTGATATCCATTAAAGGAACAGGGGGAAGCAATAATTTTACCTCCATCTTGCCACGTTATTAATGCCTCCATTTTGCAGTTACATTGTTTTTTTAATGTCTCTATAGAAAAACAAACCCGCGCACCTTTCAATAACCATCCCATCTCTTACTGCTGAGCCAAACACCGCTTTCGAAACAAACTCTCTCAGTGGCAGTTGAAAAGGTGCATATGGTGATAGATCCGTATCAAAATTCCTTTTATTTCCTAAACGTTTAGCCATCTGAAGTTCCCACTTGGTGCACTTTCATATCTCACCACGCCCTACATGTACCATAAATTTGGACGAATTAGGCGATGTCGAGTAGGCGTCCTCTCCTTCTTAGACTTCTCTACATACCACTTACTGAATCCAGAAATACCTTCATACCGATGTTGGGATATAATTCTATACTTGCATTGGTCTCAGGATACCCAAACATCTAACACGCTTTTTGAGGTATATTTAGCCTTGAGCGCCCACCCTTTGTACTGTGATCGTTATTATTATTATTATTATTTTTTGTTATTTTTGTATAGATAACTTTCGGTGACATTTCAGATAAAGTCTCCAAGTTTATATGTTACTCATCCTTTGACTTGAAGTCGCCGTTTTTCTACCGATTTCTTAAAATTGTTATATTCACCATAACTTCTTTCAGCCTCACCTGTTCCAAAAGATGATCAGTTTTCACGTTTTGTTCACAGATATAACATTAACAGTTCGCATCGTTTTACTGAAATAAGTAGCCACTCACTGCTTATAGTCTTCCGAATTTTGTCACTGTTGTGCCTCTCACCAGGTCATAGGTCGAAGATGCACAATTGAAAATTTGCAGCTTGTCTTGTTCATTCCTTCACTTTTTGACTTTTTGGCTATCTTACATTGATCTGGTTAACAATCTTCTGGCTGTACCACAATTTAATTTTTTCCTATGCGTGTGGATGTACGAAAAAGATGGAGTACAGAGGCGCATGTTTTGGGTGTGTGCGTGCGTGCGTGCGTGCGTGTGTGTGTGTGTGTGAGAGAGAGAGAGAGAGAGAGAGAGAGAGAGAGAGAGAGAGAGAGAGAGAGTGATAGAGGGGGGGGGGAAGGGGGAGAGGAAGGAATAATGGGAGTGTGAAGAGAGTGGAACGTTTCTGTTACTAGAAGCAGTGAGTTGTTTGATGTGTACAATCGATCGCTTAACAGGATTTTCTTTCCGTTTTTGTATATGAAAAAAAAATGTTCTTCTGTTAGTAGTGCTTTCTGTTGTTTATTTCAATTATTTTCACGTCTTCTTCTGTGGGTGATAGTTCGTGCTTGTTGTCATGTAGACGTTCAGAAAATATAGAGTTATCTGTTCCGTACTTTCAGGCCTTAATGTGTTCATTGATCGAACATCAAACGTTCAGTTTGTTTGTGCAATCTCCAATCAGAAATATCACATTTCAGTTGATACGTTTTGGCACATTTATGTGTTTTTGTCCGTTTTAGGTGTATTTTTAACAGAATCGACAGTTGTATACACTATTTTTATGCCCTGCCTTTTGAAAATGTTGGTTACCTTATGTGTGATTTTGGGTCGTTAAACCGTTGTGTACCGTTTTGTATTTTTTATTATTCTTGGTAGCTGTTATTGTATGTTGTGTTTGTGCTTATGTGTAGAGGTTATTTTGTGCTTTATTTGGTGTTTTGCGCTTTTACATTTACGTTGTGTTTTTATCTATGTGACCATTGTTTACAGCTATTTGCACTACCACATCAGTTATATCATATTTTATTCTTTTGGTATTATTTTTGGGAAAGTGATCTTCCGAATGTGGTTCAAAAAATATTTGCTAATGCCCTCAATTTGGATGCCCCACTGGTAATACGTCTTTTTATAAAATTAATTATTGAACTGGATGTAGTTAAGCTCAGTTATGTGCTGTAAGAATGTTTTCATAATCGCCTTATCTTGTAGCTGACTGTGTTTTTTGTTTTTTTGTTGTTGTTTTTTTTTTCTATCAGTGATTCTGGTACTGGTTTGAAGCAACACATGTTTTTATGTCATATGAGAGTGGTTGTTGTGTCTGTGATTTTTATATCTTTTGTTTGTTGGCTTATCTATGTATTGTTTCTTATGGTTCTGTCTTCTTATATTTTAGGCTAAAGTCTACGGACATTTCCATCTTCACTCCTCGTTCCATGCGTGGTGCTAAACGAGGAACAATGATGGGGCTGCTATACTACCATACTGATCTCCTGGCTCTTTTAGTTGAAAATGAAAAATCATTCAGTGGTTCTTTTCACAACCAACAAGCAAAGAGATAATGTCCTCCATCCAAAAATAGAAGGCATAAGCAAGTTCAAATGACAGTTCTTGTCAAGAATCCTGCGAGATGGAAAATTCGATGTGGTCGCCATTCAGGAAACTCATGCTGCAGGTGAGCACCAATGAGAAATGAGAAGGCTAATACCGGGATATGATATCGTAGGTGCAACATATCACCAAGTATATGACACAGCTACATATGTCCATAGCACTACTGAAAATACCTCAATGCTTGCAGCTAGCTCGAAAGATGACATACATAGCGCTATCATCAAAGTTGGAGCTGTCACCATCATAAATATCTACAAGCCTCTACTTTCACCATGGCCCTCCAAGATGATTCAGGTACAGGACCACCCAGCGATCTTTGTGGGCGCTTGCAACAGTCACCATGAAGAATGGAAATATGGTACCACTGATACTAACGGAGTACTTCTCATGAACTGGGCTGCGGAACATAATATCTATCTTCTATCTGATGCAAAAAACAGAGGAACATTTAGATGTGTTGCATGGGAAGAGGAATACAACCCATACCTATGTTTTTTTCCTTTTTTCAGTGATCAGAATAATCAACCTATGCTCACATCATAGAAAGTACTTCAAGATTTCTCACATAGTCAATATTGACGTATATTCTAGAGGTTGGAATGAAAATACCCATGGAACTTCTTATCCTCGTCCACGATGGAACTTCAGGAAAGCAGACCAGACAGCATTCTCGTGAGACCTTGATAAATATGTTAGATGGATACCATCAACAAGCAACAATTATGATATATTTATGGGTCCTGTAATTGCCACAGCAATAACATTCATTCCTAGAGGCTACAGACTGGCTGGACTGATGCAACTGAAAAGCTACACCAAGAATTCCTTTCCAGTGGTGAACAAGAAGACGGGGATGAACTGCTTCTTAATCTATGTAATGCTCGAAGAAAACGATGGACTGATATTGTAACATCTATGAATTTCACATTATCGAGCAGAAAGGCATGGTCATTGTTAGGGAAACTTGGTGGGTCCACTCCCAACTGTCGTGGAAGTTGTGCAATCACTCAAAATAAAATTGCATATCATATAATTAGTATTTCTAGACTAGCAAGAGCCAAGGACATCCAAAGACCGTTAACCAGTCTTACGTACAAAAGCCCTCCTGATTTGGTGTATATTTGACCATTTGCTGGCAAGATATTGAGTCAGCCTTAAAAGACAAAAAACTGGTATAGCACCGGGATTTGATGGGATTCATCCTGAGTTTCTTATTAATTGTGGAACAAATACGAAATTTTGGTTATGTAGACTTCTAACCTATATTCTTAAAACATGTAATCCACCACATAAGACACTTACAATCCTAAAGCCAGGAAAGCGTTATAATGCTCCGGAGAGCTATAGACCAGTAGCACTGCTTAGTTTGTGCTACAAATTACATGTAATGCTAATCTTGAACAGAACTAATCCAAAAGTGTTTGCAACGATCGATGCTGAACAAGCAGGAAGCTGAGTTGTCCAAGTCTTGTCACTAACTACCTTCAATGAAGCTGGATTCCAGCAAAGACTAAAGACTTCAAAAGCATTTATTGACTCTACGATAGGGGATGGGGAGAAAGTGTAATCAGGAAACTTATTAAAGTGAATTCTTGTAGGAGTCTGGCCTATCTTGTATATAACATGTTGAGTGACAGAACATTTCGTGTAATCATGAGGGATGAAATCAGTAAACCCAAAAAAATAAATAATGAACCCCCACAAGGGTCAAAGCTTGCCCCACTGTTCTTCGGTTTATATATGTCAGATATACGCTCTACAAGATCTATACGTGGGGTACACAGATGAGTAGGCTCTCGCCACCAAAGACCTATGCTTCGAGAAGACAGAAGAAATGTTGACAGAAGATCTCTCTCTATTTTGCGAAAATACTGTCGAAAATGGAGACTCAAATCTAGTGGGAGTAAAACAGAAGTTTCTTGTTTTCACCTGAACAATAGAATGGCTTCTAGGACCCTGAAAGTATACTTCGATAATACTCTTCTTCGCCATAATAGACACCTCAGATATCTAAGTGTTACACTCAATAGAACACTATCATTTCAAGAATATGTGAGAAAGAGTGCTGATTATATACTGACACATAACAACATAAGACGAAAACTATGTGGTTCTTCTTGGGGTGCAAGTGCAACTACTCTAAGCTGCTCAGCTCTAAGTTTAATTTACTGTACTGTGAAGTATTGTGCCTCCCGTCTGGATGAACAGTCCTCGTTTGAAGACAATATACGTAATTTTAATGACACAATGAGAATGTTCACGTGAACAATCAGATTAACTCCAACTCAATGGGTGCCCATACTAAGGAATATTGCTACACTCCACTTCCATAAATGCATTGCTCTGGTTAACGAATATAATAAGTTCTAGAATAATCAAAGATTTCACATTCTTGAAGGTATTCCCCAGCTACGTATAGACAGACTTGAGTCAAGACACCCACCCATCTATAAGGTGGAGAACCTTTTAGCTAATAGTTTCCTGACTGAGAGATAGTTTAATAAATGGAGACAATTTGTTTCAGCAGAATCCTTAGATATGCCATACATTACACGGAAGGTATCTGCCACTGAATAACCTCAGAAAGTATGATCTAAGTTAAACCGGATCTGGGCTAACCATTGTGTGTGTGTGTGTGTGTGTGTGTGTGCAGATATGTTGTATAAATGGAGGAAAAAGTTTTCATCCTGCTGCGTCAGTGGTGCTGAGAGGCAAACAGTGAAGCACATCAAACAAGAATTCCCACTGAGACGTTTCAGTGGAAAAAAGTGGATATTTCCTGGCGACGCCGCAGGCGATTACCTATGTAAATAATGTAGATATTCATATTCCATACGATAAATAAATAAATAAAATCTTATATTTTTAAAGTTTTGCTATCTTGTTTTTGGGGCTTTTGTTAAATCCACAAGCGGCCTAACAGGGGTCTTCTGTCTATGGAGTGTTGGTTTGCTTTCGGTGATAAGTGCATTTGACTCATCTTGGGCTACTTTTCTTTTTCCTGTGTTGTCTACAACGATTTAACATATTTAGAGTTGTTTATTTTTCTGAAATCTGTTTTGTTGAGTGATTTGGAAGGTTACTGTTGAAAGGGGTGTGTGTAATGAAAAGGAGGGAAATGGTGTATAAGAGGAATCCTGGCAGGTTTTAAAATTAAATGAGACTGTGCATGGGGAAGTACTGATAGGAAAAGACTCCTGACAGGATTCACAAGAATGAAAGTGTGTAATAAGTCATAGAGTGCAAAGGGGTTGATTTCATGTAAGTATCGATAGGATAAACATTGTGTTTGCACTTTATGTAAAATTATAGGAGTGCCTAACCCTCCAGAACCCAACTAATCGAACTCTCAAGACTCAATTAAACTGCCCTAAATCCAGACGTGAGACCCTTACAAAAATTGCTATGAACAATGTAAGGTTATAATCGTTCCACCATCAAGTAGACCTAATAAGAAAGTTAAACGGGTCTGACTGATAGGATGCGAAGCGGGGTATTCAACAAAAAAGTTGATTTTGCTCCTCTTATATAATTTAAGGGAGTAATAAAAGTTTGAACATTTCCCGATCAACTGAGAATCTGGGAAACAAAATACTAAACAGGATCAATGAGTAAATATAATTAAAGATAGAATTAGAAGTTAAATAGACGGATCCAACGGCGAAATGCATAATCACGTACCGTAACAAAACTATTACTTCGTGCGTTACTAAGTTATAATACAGCGTTCACAATGTTTGGTCTCAGATAAAGACGCCGGTGACCCTCACTACTCTATGGTTTGTTCAAAACAGTGTCACTCACTCATGTGGCCTGTCAAGTGTGTTCGCCTCAAAGAGCCTTGTGTAGATACTCCACACCAACCACCTGATCAGTGGAACACAGATGCGACCTTAGCAAGGAGAATCTGAATGTACAACTCGTCTCTGCTGAGAAGACGGATGCACAGTGAAAAAGATAGTTGTGACTGGCATACATAAATTACACATCTGGTTGGGCCCTTTCATCCCTCGAAGCATTTTTTGAGAAAAGTTATGTGATATGTTCTCTTCAAATAATAGCAGGGCACATCAAAGCATTTTTCTAACATAAATAGCAACCAGCATCATGTCAAATACTCTCCAACAGAGTAACTGACGAACAATTATATTTGAAAGCAGATACTCCATTCTAATACACAAAATATATAGCAGTAGGAAATATTCTCACAATTAAGCAAAAGCATAAAAATGTGAAATTTACTGATTGAAGAACAGACTGAACAATGTCCCAATTTTAAAGAAAATGGGAAAGTGGAAATAAACAGCAGGTAAACAAATATTACAATTATAAAATTGAAAAAATTACAAAAAATAAGAGAGAAAACCACCATCATAAATGTGTTACATTTACATGGATATCTGTTGTTCAAATCCTCAAATGTGAGAAAATGTGGTTTAACAAGAATATAAGCAGATAAAGTTTATATGGGGCCACAACCAACCAGTGGCAATTGGTTCTAGACACTGAGTGATGGGACACTATCAAATGTCGCAACAAACAGAACAGTCAGGCCAACACCGAGTAAAACGACGAGTTTTTTGTCGTCATTAGGGACTAGATAACTTTACCATATATTCAAGGCATCTGGTTTGTAATTAAAATATTTGTTATCACAGTATGGGAAAAACACAGTATGAAAACACAAACATACACACAGAAGCTACACGAAGGTAGCCGCTGCAACAGTGGTGGGTGCGCAACGATGGCCACCTCTAGAAGTGGGCAGGTTCGCAATGGTGGCTGCTGATTGATAAATCCTCGAGTCTACAATATTTGAAGTATTTTTCACTACACATCAGTCATTGCCCTTTAGCGTCAGTCCAATTTGGCCACCACCAAGGCTCATGTATGGAAGATATGGCTTTCATTCACAATGACTCCTGTCCAAGTCCCACTGGACAGTCACTGCCACCCTTGGTTGCCTCTGTACTGTGCTATGTGACTAGTGGTAGTGGTGATCCCCAATAGATGTCCATGGCAGAACAAAACGTTTATACTATTACACGAAATATACATCACAACAATGTGTATAAAACTTGACATTATGTACATACCCAAGACTATACAAAAGGTATGAAACCAAGAAAACTTACTCAGAGTTTAAGAAAAATACACAATGAGATGAAAATTGGGTTCATATCCTATCAAGGAGATGCTATTATAAATGTTTGTAAAGCTTATGGGACTTAACTGCAGGTTGATCAGTTCCTATACTTACAAACTACTTATGAACTAGTTTATACTAAAGACAGCACAAACATTCATGCCTAAGGGGGGGGGGGGGATTCAAACCCCCGACGGGGAACGGCATCGCGCATTGTAGCTTCAATGCGATCGGCCACTCCACCGCGGCGGAGATGCTATTGAAGCTTATATAAATAACAACGATATAACGTAAATTCAACCCTAATCGACAAGGAAGTTGCCACAAAGCTCATCAAATTAAAGCAAGGAACCAACATTCATTATTTACACGCAGCCTATCAAATACTGTAAACTGAATAATAGATTCAATTCTCGCTCTACAGAAAACATACCAAGTTAGCTGCTGAACACAAGCATTGTATGCATAGAATCTCTGAACACAATGTAATCAGACCAACCATTGACAGCAAATTTTTTTTCCATTTACGGTATAGTAACGTTGTATGGCGTATTCATAATGACATTTATCAAAAATTTTCTAATGTTTGTATATCTATCGGACCAAACTGCGTGGTCATCAGTTCGTAGCTTACAAACTAGTTAAATTAAGTTAAACTAACCTAAGGACAACACACACACACCCATGCCCCAGGGAGGACTCGAACCTCCGACAGCGAGCAACCGTGCGCTCCACAGCGAGGCGCCTTAGACCGCTCGGCTACTCCACCGCGGCTGACATTTATCCATATACATTAAATGATTAAATGATTAATGATTAAATGATTTCAAAGTAAGAATCATTTGCAAACAACTATCCCTTCAGCACAATCAGTTCATCAGAGAAACCAGTCAGATACCATATATGTACTTCCTAAATACCCAGAGGAGGAACAGCATCTCTGTGACAATTCACAACACCTCTCTAAGTGTGGCTGATGACACGTGGAAAAATGTTACACACCTTTCATGACGAAAAAATTTGAACCATATCCAAGTTTTTCCACCAGTTAAACATTCATTTTGCAGTAAGGTGTGCCATTCTTACTCACTCTGTCATTGAGCAAATTAAGAAAAGGGTGCAACGATTCTAGATATGAGAAGTTGTAGCAGTAATCTGAAACAGTATGATAAACTTAAGGCAAGCAAAATAAAATACCAATATCTGAAAACTCTCACCTAAGTTGATTTATTTACACTTTTACCTTAGATGAAGGTTAAATATAGGGTGTGCTTCAAACCCAGGACCTACTCAGGAAATGGTTTAACAGTACATATGTGGTGTACAACCCAGCTTTGGCCATTTTAATCGATACCATCTCTATTGCGTTTGCATGTACCAGTCTTCTTACTCTGAATGACCCAGAGTGTAAAGTAAAGAATTTATGTGTTAAAAGTTGGTAATTCTTGATAGTTATGGCTGTGCATAACAACTTTTTGAAGCACCTGTAAGATTTTACCTATATGGGTTGATGATTTCTGTTTCTTACTGTTGTTTGCAGCAGATTTTAAGTTATTAATGCCATTTTCATTATTGCTCTGTGGCGTCCTTTCCTGGGTGTTCGGAACTGAATCAATTTGTTCCGTTTCTTAACTGGGTCAGGACTGAACACCACCTTTACTGGAGGAAAAGTGGTGAACTCATGAATCTGACAAAATAGTTCCTAAGAATTGTGTTTCTTAGAGCGGTATTTTAAACATAGTTTTCCTCACTGCCAAGTTAGACTCAAGGTGGAAGCAATGGAGAAAAATGATAGTAATTCTGCATGCAGCAAGAGTAGCCTTTTACTCTGCAGATTTAAATTGGCAACCATTAACAGAAATGCCCATCCTGACCCAGGAGGGATTTAACAAATGATTTGCTCACAGACGCTACATTGGCTCTTTGTAAAGGCATAAGCCTGACGTATTTTGATGTGAGTTGTATCACAAAAAAGACAGAGGCAAATCCTCTACTAGTCCTAGGTGTTAGAAAGGTCACACAAACGTGGAGTACTTTGTACGATGGAGGGAGTGGCGAAGTCTTTGATACCTGAAATCTTTCGGATTCTGGGAAATACCATCAGATGATATAATGCGGCCAAGAAAATTCTACGTTTCATAAATTCAGCCTTACATATAATTACAGTATCACCAGCCTTAGCTAAGACAATGAGTAGTTCACTGAGAATCCAGTTATGCTCTACTTACATTTTAGCAGCGGTTAGTATGTCATCAACATAGAGAACAACTTCCTTTCTCAGGTATCAGGAAGGACTCAATCAAAACTTGAGACGAAATCACTCGAAGAGACACAGTGTCCGAAAGGCATTTTCTTAAACTGATATCAAAGACCATTCCATGGATGTGAAGAGTACTTGCAACATTCAGGGAGGAGTTCAATATGACAAAAAACGGACCTGAGATCGACATAAGATATTGTCACATTGAAAACTGCAGGTGTTTCCAGAATTCGAAGGCTGGTCGTTAATACAGCACATTTTACACTTAGAATATGTTTATTGCCAACACAAGTGTACACTCAGTACAGACTGACTCCTGCTTGGAGTGCTCCACTATTTATACACAGAAAGAATTTTCTGGAACTTAGAAGTACATCAAACATAAGACACACATAGAACATCCTGTAAATATTAAATACAGAGAAATAAATTTTTCTGCTCATGTCAGGATTTGAACTGGGCACAGTTGAAAGTAGCCTGATATTAAAATAAGCAAGATCTTGGGCAGCTGAGTTAAAAGTTAAATGAAAGTTAAAATGCTCACTCCTGCTATAAATTACTTTATGAGTAGCCACTGTACATGCACAACAGAAATGTATGTAACTGCTCACTCCTTAAAGGAGCAGCAAACATTTTAACAAGCCCAAAATCAATGATAAAAGATAAATGAATAGATAATTAAACATGGGATGGGTAGATGAAATCATAAAGCAGAGGATTGATACTTTAAAATCATAATCTATTCAGAAAAATGAGCAAGCAACTAAATGTGGGGAGACCAAATTAAGCACACACACCTTGTACAAAAGTGAATTAAATCATATAATTACTGCCTGTAGTAAAATTGTTTCTGCCCTTTATAAATATGGAGGTAACGTGGGAGGAAATTTACAAACACGCAATGGGTAGCTGAAAGCACATTCATTCATTCACAGACATGCACATAATGCTTGGCAGTATGTTACTCTCTAGGGACACTCAATAACAGCAGCAAAATGACGTGTCGATGGTGTCTTGAAGAGATGGCAGGTGTCTTGATCACAAATTTTGAGTATACTGTGCACTAAACAAGCTCGTGTGTGGTGAGGCAGCAGATCACTATACTTCAGTACCATGTGGTGTGTGACCATGCCGAAATACAGTGCCGAATAAGTGAGTAAAGCAGATGTGAGAATTCGTATAGAAGAAAATTAGTATTAACAAAAGCATGGCTGAAAGCTGAAGTAACGATCGTTACGAAAGCATGTGGTGCAATGGGTCATAGAAGACACGAAAGACGGAATCAAATCAGAAAATCTGAGAAATATTTAGCATACCCGCAGATACGGATGCGAAGTGAAAAGTTAGTTAAAAACACGGAGGAAATTCAAATGTACTAGGTTTAGACACGGGCTG
The DNA here is from genome assembly GCA_026315105.1 of Locusta migratoria. Taxonomy (NCBI): domain Eukaryota; kingdom Metazoa; phylum Arthropoda; class Insecta; order Orthoptera; family Acrididae; genus Locusta; species Locusta migratoria. The sequence goes on from CM048748.1 coordinate 371,600,151, forward strand.
AAGGCCACTCTAGTGTATTCTAACTTGAGCAAAACCGAACACACAATCATCACTGGAATGAAAATGCAAATAATAAATTTACACTGAATTTACTAGAGTTCTGTGAATTAAGAAACACTTCGCCCCACAAAGCGAAAGAATTACTCAACAGAACTATCACTGAAAATCCAAGACTGCCTGATCACAAAGAAAGGAAAACCCTAACAGCACGCCTTCCTCTCAGCATGATTCAGAGGAGTATTTTCTTCCACAGTCGTCAGAGCCAGAATCAAGAGTATAGCTCGGGATAACTGGGTGGAAATTACAATACGCACTTATTTAACACTTTACTACTGCCAGGTTGTTGTTCAGTGTCCACGGTCATAGTTCGTTGTCTGTCTTTCCAGCTCCAGATGCATCTCAACATGCTGACGTCGCTTCCTCTCTGTCTCAGTGTCAGTGGTAGGAACAATCTTGAAGCATTAGGCACAGAGGAGGAGGAACTTTGTGAGGACCCTCGATGGCGGGTGATGACAAGAGGTATTGCCATTCTCTCATGGCATAGTATTTGTGAGGATCCGACATCCAAGCAGGAACCAAGAATGTGGAATGCCTGCTGCTCTCGTCGAGTGCCGTCCAGCAGGGTGTGTGTCAGTAGTCAGACCAGCGGCGACCTCGCCTCCAGAGATTGCCGGCTGCAGGTGACAGCTGCATCAGGGAGCATTGCCCACCTCAGTGACAGATGTGTGCATCATTTGCTGTCCGCTGCCATCGGCGCACGTGGGGCGAAGGCACACCTGTGCTGCAGCCCTGACCACTGCCGCCCGGCGTTGTGTTTGACAGCGCCTGCCAGCCACTCAGTGCCGTGGTGGGGGTGAGGCGGCATGCTGTCTGTGAGTGACCCCCGAAGTGTGGCGGGGACGGCCCTTGCGGCCTCGCGACGTTAGAGGCCTGGAACGTGGCCGCCCACGTGGCTGGTCTGCTGGCTTCGTCTTCACTGCCTGCAATGCGCTGGCTGGTCGGGACGGTCTGGTGGGCCTCTCCCATGCCGTTGGAGGCGAGAGGGCCTTCCCAGTTCTCGCAGCATTGCGGCACGCTCGGAGGCGCAGGGCGCCGGCATGCGTTTCTAGTAACAGTGTGGCGTGGCCGAACTGTTTCCTTGGCCCTTAGAAAACAATTGTTACAAATATTCGTTTCCCAATGGCGTCCATTATGCTGGTGCAACGTAACACATTCCTCACAACATACAAATACAAAAATTACACAGACAATGTATAATCAATAGGTGACAAAATTAAAGTAAATTACACAATCGTAAATAAACTACATTATTCGGGTAAGTTAGTCTTTACAAATCATGACCCACTCTTATCAAACAGAAGTTGTAACACATTAGAAATGGTTAAGAAATATCCTAATACTATCACAGGGACTTAGACAAAGCTCATTTAATAGTGCTGATGCTGGGGCCACTGTCGGACAGACACACACTCACAGTCACAGTCACAAGGGGGCGCCAGCAGGAAAAAAAAAAAAAAAACAACCACATTGGCAAGGATCACATAGCAGAAATAGCAGCACCTCTATAGACTTACATAAATTGACCCGCCACCATCCTAAGCTCGCGCTACTGTAATCTACCATGCAAACTACATGCTGGGCCCAACTACTGCATCCACTGCCTACAGTCTGGTTCCCGATCCCTTGCAGATCATTGGATTCTTCTTGTCTCTCCAGCAAGTACCTGTAGAATCTTAATATAACTAATAGACAATTTATTACGATTAGTGGCACTACACCCGCTTACTGTCCATTTGAAGCAGTACTATCAGGATTCAATGACTGCTCCAGCAGTTACCCGATTCCTTAAAAAACATTCAATTCTCGTTAGAAAATAAGCGTAGTATAAAAACAAACGAATCGATAAATTAACAACCTAGTTCTAGAATCAGAGAAACACTAAAACAAGACTTGAAAATCCATAAACACCTGTAACAATCACGAACATTAAACACAGTTGATTAAGTGAGGTATATAAATCACCAACTTCCTGAAAAACATAAATCAAGTCACACACTAGTGATCAGATGACCTCGTTCAAGGCTCATCAAATAACCATCATAAAATGTAAACATGTGATCTAGGTTCCAGCTAAAATCTACATAAGAAAGTGATTGTGGAGTACATATTCCTAATCCGTACCACGTGTAGTTTTCAAATTCGGGCATTCATCTAGCACTGTGGTAGCATTAATCATGGGCTCGACCTTGTAGACTGGGCAGCGTACTTTTTCTCGTCTACAAAATTCAAATGAGCCTGGTAAGGTAGATTCTTCAGTACAACCTTCTCATTTATTATATGCCTCAAACGCTGTTTGCTGTAAAAGGCAACACAGTTAAGTTTGACATGTTAAAGCTAGCATTACGGTTTGTTGATTAATTGGAAAATTAGAGACGTCACCCAGTTGGCATTACAAACCCTTGTTCCAATGGTACACAACATGTTCAAAAACATCTTCTATGCTTCACCAATTCCTAACCCATTTCTGTCCGGGAGGCGGCACCATTATGGCGCCGTACAAGAAGGGAACACATTGGCAATTTGAAGGTCACAGGGCACTCACATACTAGCTGTGGCAGTACTACTTACCATCCTCCCTGCTCTGGAGGAACATGCCTTTCCCATTCACTCACTAGCGGTACTGGATATCGATACAACCTAAAATATCAAATGACCGTAGCACAGCTGAAAAAAAAAGATTCACCCTAAAATATCACACTTTATTTTGGTACTAATTGTAGTTATATCACATATCTGGTGCAGCAGTAGAACAGCACGCACGAATGACTGAGAATTGTACTAAATTTACCCACCACACAGACGGTCCATGGTAAAGTAGCAATCAAACGGCTGTTTAGCGGAGTCAACATTACTGATTGTCCCACAATATTTAAGTGCGCGCACCGAGTCAGCATGCCTCACGTGTCAATTGTTTGTACAGAACACAACTTATCTCACCCAGTGCTGCATATACTCATATGCAGAATAACAAATATCACAAATGCGTCTCCTAAGGGACATATTGTCAGCGCGTTCTATAACCCCGAGAACAGTGGAAAGATACACCCTAAATACATAATCGTATATGCGTCTTCTATGCGACATGTTGTCAGCGCGTTCTTTAACGCCTGAAAGCAATGGAAAACATTTAAAAAAATGTTCAAATGTTTGTAAAGCTTATGGGACTTAACTACGGGGTCATCAGTCCCTAAACTTACAAACTACTTACGAACTAGGACGGCACAAATATCCATACCCGAGGGGGGATTCGAACCCCCGACCGTAGTGGCCGTGCAGACCGTGACTGAAGCGCCTCAGTCTCCTCTTTTTTATGTTGTTCTATGGGTAGTTCTCTTCGTTGCGGACGCTGATCGTTTTTGTTCGTTCTTGTTCGGTGTGTTGTTAGCTCAGCTTTTTTATTACAGAGGGCGTTCAACCCTCTGACCGGGCGCGCTGAGCCACGGCGCCCGGCTTTTTTTTTTTTTTTTTTTTTAAATGTGGAACGATTCATGATTTTGCGCGTCATCCTTGCGCAGGTGCCATGCTAATATTCTCTGTATCGTTCCAATTTTAGTATATGTACTGCCAAAGCAAGTACGTCTCCTCGGCCACCGCGGCCGGCAATGGAAAACATACTAACTACACAATTGCAATTGCATGTTCTATGCAGCACATTATAGGCGCGTCTTTTAACGCTGAAACACAGTGGAGAATAGATACAAAATACACATTAAAAACTTGGAATCGGTAACACATAGAAAATACACAAGAAAAATCCTTCTTTAAGAGGACTTCCGTTACATCGCCAAACTTTATCCGTCTGACGAGTTCTCTCTCCTGTTAGTTGGCGTACCGCGAGCAAGGAGGAACCTCATTGTTTTGACATCGATGCTCCGGGTTGCGCAACGGGCTTTTTGTTATGCTTTGGGTCGGGCGGAAGCACTTCCACACCATGTGGAGGCGTGTTCGGCCGTTCCCAGTGCACTCTCTTTGAATTTGCATCGCGCGGATCGTTATTATAGGCGTGCCAGTTATTGCCGTTCCCCCACTTGCACTTTTTCTTCCCGCGGTAGTCACTTTTGTACCCGCTCTCATTTTGATTGCGCCATTGCCCATTTTGCTGAGTTCGCTGGCCGTTTCCCCAGAATTGACGATTATAACTATTAATCTGTTCCTTCTTCGGAACCTGATTTTGATTATTATTCCTATTTTACTGTTTCACTGGAAAGTTATCCCGGGGGGGGGGCATAATCAAAATCTAGATCTTGAAGGAGGGCTTGAATCTGCTCCACGTTGTCTTTGTATCTCCCTGCTAAGAGAGCGTTAAGGCACCGGATAGGGGTTGGTCAAATAATAGTTCTTATTTAACATGTCCTGAAAAAACTCAGCTGGACCGCAGGCACCACCTCATTCATTTCACGGGTCCAGATGTCTGTGCACGAACTTGATTTTATGCCCATCAGGCCAGTTCGGCGGAAGCGAGAAGTCAAATTGGTCTCCCCAAGCCTGCCTACTGGGCGCGTTCAGCAAATACTTGAAATGTTCTCACCATTAGAAAGTGGTTTCAATCGAAGCCCAGTGCTGGGTCCAGATTACAACGTGCGGTCCCATTTTGAGCAAGGCTCGAACTTGCCTCGTATTCAAAATCAGCTCCGGTCGCGGCTGCTACAAGTGCCACGGACCGCGCGGCTGTTATGGCACGTGGACGCCTCTTGATACCAAGCCAACCACACATGTGTTTCGTCAGCGTGGTTTGAATTCTCATTTAAGGGCATGGGGTTTAATTCGAACTGTGCAATCCTCTGTACCACATAATCTAGCGTGTTCTGCATACTACTAACTGCAGTGGACACAACATCGACATGGCCAGAAACTGCACCAATACTGGTTTTAATCGTTTCCACACGTTTTTACACATGTTCATGCACAGTGTTCACCTGCGTGACCACGTCGTCGATGCGCGAATTAGAGGCTTCAACATGATTGCTAAGTCCGTTGACTCACGTCTCTACGGTCTCAATGCGTAATTTTACGATTTCTATCTTTGCACTGTTCCAACTAATTCCATCAGCCAGTTGCTCGCGGAGGCTAGTGATCTCTTGTAACATCTGCGTCTCTTGATTCATGACCTGTTCTTCCATTTCGTCAAGTCGCTCATCAATCTTTCGTGACTGCTCTTTTATTTCGCGAAACTGATTGCTAGTGCGCTGGTCTATCTTCGCAAAACGTTCGGCAACCTCTTTCGAATGCTCTTTTATTTTTTCAGAAATCTGCGCTGTCATTTGTTTGAAAAGGGTGGTGAGCGCGTCAGGCAATGCGGCTACCGGCGGCTACCCCTGGGTTATTCCCACAATCCTAAACACAAGAGGACCCTGGCTGGCGGCTTCCGGCGTCTGCTCGCCTCTAAGTGACCCATCGCCTGCGCTTTGTACGTGGTTTTCAAATGAAAGATCATTTTCTGTTTTAGAAAAATCTCCACGTTCGCAGCATCATTTAAGGCAACGTGCTGATTTTCAGGCACCACCGAATCTAATACCTGCGACCTATCACGTTTCTCGAGTCCCTTAAGAGCGATTCGCCTACCTGTTTCAATTCCTAAAAGTGAAACGCTATCCATTTTGGCAATCACGTTATATATTCACATGCACGTTAAAATATTCACAATGAAATACCAAAGCAACAAGTTCCGAGCCACCCACGTGGTCAGAAGACGTGGTGCATCTGTAAGAGTTTCACATATATCATGCAGCGCAGTCATATTGCACCCGCGTTTCACAGTGCGTAAACTCGACACTTATTTTTCCCCAAAATTCACGTAGTAAACCGATCACTACTGAAAGAGAAAACAAATGCAATGGCAATGCGTGCTGAAAACACAATGGAACTACACTAGCGCTTGCGATTTCTACTCATTCATACGCACTCATACACATTCAAAGGACGGTAGGGCATCTAGAGAAGCAAGCGAAAATTGAAAATGAATTCAGGAGACGCCAGAAGGACGAATCCTGGCAGCGGTAAGCCAAGTGAAAGTAGCCAGTTATTAAAATAAGAAGATCTCGGGCAGCTGAGATCCACAATTTAAAGTTAAAACACTAACTGCTGCTCTAAAATACTCTATGAGTGGACACAGTACATGCGCAACGGAATAACACAATATGTAAAAACAAATTCTATTCAACGTGAAACCTTAACTTTTCCCGGCGAAATGAATGTTCAAACAACTCACGGGTATGCTGCAGGAGGACACCCTGCCATTCTCAAGGTACAACTGCACTCAAGGAAGCAATGTGCAAGCGTATTTAATACTCGGTTTTCAAAGGGTAAACAAGGAAGATACCACACACAGTACAAGTTACTGCAGAGTCAACGCAACCAAAGATAACCAAACATCATAATATCGATAGTGACTGTTAATCAACAGGTGAGGCAGCATTAATTTTGTCCCTTTGTTTTTAACGATAGACAATGACGGATTCCAATCAGAATTTAAACAAAAACCACCATCTCTGTTTATAAGGTCACTTGCTAGTTTAATTTCAACAGCTTCCTTAATAACACTGTGCGAATAGGTGGAAGTGCATGCCAAAATCTCCGTGTTGTTGTATTCCATAAGATGACCGGTGCCAAGACAGTGTTCTGCACAGCGGATTTGTTTGGCTGGTGCAAGGGCGTGTAAAGTTTTTGTTCAACACACCGGTCTTCCACAGTCCTGATTGTCTGACCAATATATGACATGCCACAACTACAAGGAATACGATATACACCTGCCTTACGCATACCAAGGTAATCCTTTACGGACCCAAAGAGCGCCTTTATCTTAGAAGCTGGGCGAAAAACAAATTTTACATCATATTTCCGCAAAATACGCCCAATCTTCTTGGAAATGTTTCCTGCGTAAGGCAAAAAGGCCATAGATTTGGTTGCCACTTCATTACTATCGTCACTCACCCGTTGCACAGTAGGCTGATAGCGCAACGCACGTTTTATCTGTCTCATACTACAACTATTCTGACGAAAGCTGAACTCGAGATGTAACAGCTGACAAACTTTCATGGTCTGAAATGACGTGCCCTGTCAACCAAGGTGTGAAGTACTCCTTCACGCTGAGCTGGATGGTGACAAATATCAGCTCGCAGATACAAATCAGTGTGAGTAGGCTTCTTATAAACAGAATGTCTCAATGTACCTTCAACCTTCCTTCTGACCAACACATCAAGTAAAGGAAGACAGCCATTCTTTTCCACCTCCATAGTGAACTGAATATTCGGGTGGATTGAATTTAGGTGTTCCAATAAACGGTTTAAATTCTCACTACCATGAGGCCAAACGACAAAAGTTTCGTCCACATGTATGAAAAAACACGCAGGTTTCAGAGTCGCTGACGGTAAAGCACGTTCCTCGAAATCCTCCATAAACATATTCTCCACAGTAGGTGACAACGGGCTTCCCATTGCAACTCCATCAGTTTCTTCATAGTACTGACCACTGAATAAAAAGTAAATGGAAGTCAGCACATGTCTGAAAAGATTTGTTAACTCGACAACAAACTTAACGTCAATTAGCTGCAACGAATCTGACAGAGGAGCGCGAGTGAAGAGAGACACAACAACAAAACTCACTAAAATATCGGAGTCATTCAAACGCAATCTCTGCAATCGACGCAAGTTTGTTGAGTCCAATGGTAGGCAGGTGTGAACACCACATTATGAACTCGGCGGATTTCTTACGCTTGTGTCAACATAATAGGCATAATTTTATCAAAATCGGATCGCGGAAAAAAATATATCGTAATTTTAAGTGTTTTCAGCAACCTTCGTGTCTGTTTCTTCAACTATTAAAAACATCTTATCTCCGAAACTACTTCACGAATTTGCATCCGGTATTCCACAGGTAACTTAAGTGTAACTGGAAAATATATAGACTTCGTTTCATAAAAGTCGGATCACGGAAAAAAAGAATATCATAATTTCAATTTTTTATCTACGGCAGTTATGTCTGTCTGGCTCTTTGAAGACATATTTCTCCAAACGTACTTGACGAATTTTTATGGGGTTTTCACGCGTAACTTTAGAACATCGTGCGGTTACAAAAAGGCTTCAATATTTAAAATTGGATCTCAGAAAATAAAGATATCATAATTTAATCATTTGCTTAAAAACTATTGTGTATGCCTATTTGTTGAGGGTAATCTGCAAAAGTACTACACGAACTTTCATGGGTTCCCACACGTAAATTAAGAGTAGTTTGGAGAGTAACATAGGCTTAGTTTCATCAAAATCGGATCAGAGGAAGGAAAGATATCGTAATTTTAAATTTCTGTGTGTACTATGCTTATAGGTATGGTGTAGTACAGCAAATCTCCAAGAGTACTACACGGATTTTCCTGTGGTTTCATAGCTCAACTGAGAGTACTTTGGCGCAACATATAAGTTTCACTTCATCATAATCGGATCAGGGTAAGTAAAGATATCTTAATTTTTAATTTCTGGTGTATGCTATGCATGAATTGCAGCGTAGTGTAGCAAAGAAACGATAGAGGCGCTGTTACTGATATAGTATACCAAATAACTAATAGATGGCTATGCTGTGTTGTTTATTCTCTTAACAAAAGTGTAATACACTGAAACAAGGGCTATGATTTTTCTTATGGCAGCGGTGTAGTTTATTGATGTTGGTAACGGCCGTTGAATCGTTTTTGAAGAATCATTCATGTACAATGAGGGGAATAATTCCTAGTGTTGATAATGAAATAAAAAATTAATGTTGTTCCGATCAGTAAATTAATGATCCTCCTAAAGCAAATATTTCGTTGCTATCATTAACATACTAAACCGCTACCACTGCAACTAAAATTTAACCCAATTATGGCACACAAAAATAATTTTTAGAATCTATATCCCGCATGCCTTGCAATGCCATGGAAAGAAAAGGAAGTTCTTTGTTCCGCCGGTATCATTTGAATTTAAAACATAACCAGATTCCTTCGCGTCTATTAATACTCAAATTTACACAAGGATTCTTTGCAAGGAAAATGGAATTTATTAAGTTTCCTTTCTGATTCGGTGTATCCTCATTACATTTTGAGTGCGTTCTGTTCAGGAATGGCTCGAAAACGCCATAGTACAGGAAAGGACAAAGTGAGACGATGTTAGTTACATAACACACCAAATAAATTATGGCGTTGCTGCGTTTTTTTTCCATTCTCAATACTATGGTGTAATTCAGTACAAGAAGAGGCACATTTTACTTACGGCCGCGGCGTTGTGCGCTGATAGCAACTGCCGTTAAATACTTTTTAAAAAAATCAGTCACGTAGAATCTGAAGGCATTTGTCTGGAGTGTTGCCTTGTATGGGAGTGAGACATGGACAATAAGCTGTGCGGACAGGAAGAGAATAGAGGCTTTTGAAATGTGGTGCTACAGAAGAATGCTGAAGATTAGGTGGGTAGATCGCATTACTAATGAAGAGGTACTGAATAGAATTGGTGAGAAAAGGAATTTTTGGCATACCTTGACTAAAAGAAGGGATCGCTTGGTAGGACACATTCTTAGACATCGGGGAATCGTAAATTTAGCATTGGAGGGAAGTGTGTGGGGTAAAAATCGCAGAGGGAGACCACGAGACGCGTATAGTAATCAGATTCAAGGGGATGTGGGTTGCCGTTCTTATGAGGAGATGAAGAGGCTTGCTCAGGATAGGGTAGGGTGGAGAGCTGCATCAAACCAGTCTCCGGACTGAAGACCATAACAACAACACAACAACAGAATAAGGTAAATAATTCTTTATGTTCACGATGAAATAAATAATTTATCCTGTTCTGGTCAGTAAATTAATCATCCTCCTAAAGCGAATAGTTCATTGCCAACGTAGAATAAGCGGAATAATTCTTTATGTTCATGACGAAATAAATAATTTAAGCTGTTCTGGTCAGTGTATTAATTATCCTCCTAAAGAGAATAGTTAGGTAGGACATACTTTTTCCCTAGCTGTATCCCATAAGCTTTGCAATGTCATGGAAAGAAAAGAAGTGCATCTTTGGACGGGTACGAAGAGTAGAAATATCTATGAAGTGAGCATTGGTTTCCGTGCATCTTATCAACATTAAATTGGAATTACCAATTGATACTGAGACAAAGCCACACTTTCCACACATTTATTTGCTCTTGTACAGCACTGGTTGCAAAGAAGCCCCACCACTTTTTCGCAGAGCAACCACGTAATATGAAGTAATATCTAAATAAATGTCTCACAGAAGCAACAAGGAAGTTGAGGAAGCGTCGCTGAAAGGGCCGTTTACACATAGTCATCCGTCTTAATCGAACAAAGAAGGACCAAGATGAAGTCATCGATTAGTAGATTTTTTTCCCAATATCAGGTGATATCTTCACCTTAATGCTGGGGACAGAAAATTTTCTGCGCATCTGAATGCTCACTCCAGAGATATTTCTGCTCTATGCCTGCCACTGGAGATAATACACACTGGAGATAATACATATAAAATTTGTAATTTCTTACTTTTGGCGCAGACTACATTACGATGGAGAAAGACGTCTTCTTTCGCAAAGACAATTGTACTTAGATTTATAATCCGACTTCTGAAAGTATAGTTCTATTACACAAGATCTATTTCAACTTCGTGCTTTAAGAAGTAATCACTGCAGGACGTGAGGACATGTTTCAGCTGAAAGAGTGGTTGAAGCTGCTAACACACTCAAGACAATTCACTGGAAATACTTATATATTTAAAGTTCTATACAGACGATCAGCTGACGATATTCCTTCAACGATTACCCAAACTTACTTTATCGCACATTGACACCACCATGACATCTTATTTAAACATATATAAAATGCTCTGTTGATTGAATTACCAGACTTTCATTATTCGTCGACTTTTCGATAATATGGAGCACTGCATACAGAATAACTACATTGTCCCCAATGCAACACTGCAACATTCTAATACTTCAGCGTACGCTTACTGTGAGAGATAAACAGATTAGAACTACGCCATAGAACCAATACATGATGCTGTTATTATTAATACTATTTCTCATTTCAACGATAAAAGTGTTTTTAGAAGTTTATGACAGACAGACAATTTACACACCTCAGTCTTAACTTTATGAAAACAAACTAACTATGAATTTACTTCGTTCCGAAGCAATTTCACTTTTCGTATGAAAAACTTTAGGAACTTTCATCGTTTTCGACAATGACTTCTACTTAAAATTGACATCTTGGGTAGGAGAACTGAGTTTATTGACAGAGCGATACAACAAGGATTCTCTTTTTGCTGACCTAGGTCTGAAACCCTAAAAAAAAACGTGTAATACATAGATCGCTCTTTAACAACCGTTGCGAAGCACGAACATATATGCTAGTATTAAATAAGTGTCCGCCTCCGTAGTCCAGTGGACAGCGTGGTTGGTTGCCACGCAGGGGGCCCGCGTTCGATTCCCGGTCGGGTAGGAAATTTTCTCCACTCGGGGACTGGGTGTTGTGTCGTCCTCATCATCATTCCATCATCATTGACATGCAAGTCGCCGAAGTGGCGTCAGATAAAGAGACTTGCACCAGGCAGGCTGAACACGACCCCAGTTGGGGTCTAACGGTCATAAATGCCACACGATCATCATCATCATCATTAAATAAGTGTGGTACGAGGCTAGACCGTTGAGTCATCATTAATTGGCACCGATACGAATTCATACTGAGGCCACGCCAATATGCCGCCTCCAACTGGGGAGGGGGTCAGAAGAGATACTAACGCTGCGAGCATGTCGCGAGACATTCAATTTGCTGGATGACCATCCTGAATCTTATGACGTTCGTCTTGAATTAGCAATCCAAGCCATTTCACTAATGCTCTATTTCTCTTTTTTCTAATGATTTTTTTTCCGACTAGGTATGACGTGGGATATTTCGTGTTTTGTAGTTCTTCGCAGTAGAAACCTCCTGAAATGGGCCTTGACAGGTAATACTTGAGAAAGTATGCTCGTGGATTAGTCTCCCTCACGAGCATACCATCACGTTCCTTCTGAGAATTGAAGACTTACGTCAGAGGCCCCAGACTCCCAGGTCCCAGGCATTCCATCTGCAAATTTACAGTATCACATTAAACAATTGCCTCACAGGTGTTGCTTACGTCAAGATTAGAGTGCTGAGGTCATTAACCCCCAGTTCCCTGTTCACCAACCAATGACTGCTATTAATGTTAGTTCTGCAGTGCAAGCACATTAATGCTTCTATTTCTTTGTGGTCAATATTCTGATCAAGGTTAGAGCACTGATAACATTAACCCCCAGGTCCCAGGTTTGGGTTTTGAGGGCTTTCACCACGGAAACTCCATGCAACCTAATAAGTATATGTCAAAGTGGGCTACTAGAGGAGTCTTCAAACAAGTCCTACTAGCAAAGTCAATGGTGTAGATATACGACCACATAAAAGTTCACACAGTGCTCGGATAAACTTGGTAGATACTGAGATGTGATGTTCTCGAATTCTAGGACATATCTAGTTTTACCCCTGTATACAAACTCTGTCATGGCTCTAACAATCATCTCTGATCCTTCTGTAAGGTCATCTAAGTGCAGGCATTTAGGTAGTATTACCTCACTTCTTATTTTCTGAATGATGGGGCGTTGTAAAAGCATCCTGGGACCATATATTGAGCGACATCATTAGAGCAGGATTCCAGTTCGGTCTCTGTTCCTCAGGACATACAATAACTTTATCTCCATCACTGTTTTTTTTTCATTAAAAAATCATTGGATATTTGCTATAATGAATGAAGCCACTACCGAAGGGCTTCAGGTCCATCGACTTAATAAACGTATGTCCCCAATTGCGATACCACATCGTCATGATGATGCTCAAGATGCGAGCTACAATCACAAGAGGCAATTCTGTAATGCACACACATTCCAGGATTCCAGATGATTCAGTGTGTGAACTGTTGCCTCTTTATTTGTATAGTATGTCTAATCTCTTCTTCTTCATGCAAGAATGAGCTGATTTTAGATGCATGTGCTAGACTTTTTGTAAGAGACCACAGTCCTGAATCAAATAGCAGTTGGTTGATATTTAGATTCATCTTTCCTGGTAAGCTGTTTTGTGAGCTGTTTAGTGAGGAACATGCCACATATCGGTTATGTACAGGAGATGATAGTGGTGGTATAAAATGTTCTTTGGTCGAGAAGCACAGGGTTCATTTAATCTCCAATAGCTTAGTGATCAATGTGAGGGTATAGATGAGGTTTAACGTTTGTTTGATTGCTCATAGTGGTCAAGACAATGTCGCCAAACCCAAACACTTCCTTTGGATTGACTATGGGTAAAAAGTGATATCCCAATCCAAAATGCTCGTTTGCTCCACTGACCAGTTTCATTGCTCTTTATTTCACCTCAAGCAGTTACTGTAGATAGGTATGGCCAATGGAGAGCTGGTAGGTCATCTTCGCTGCACACTCTTTTTAACTACTTATGCACAGTCACTGTGCTAATTGGATTGCTGGTATTCTCCGGTTTTATTCATCCATCCTCAGTAAAATTGCCCCATGACCCCTTCCTATAAGGAAATTTGATTTACTTCATTAGAAAGTGTATGGTCCCCCATGCTGAAACATGTCTGTTTGTTGTTTAAATAAGCTCATAAGTATGGACATGTGGATATTGGGCTTGGAGGATGTTAATAAGGAATTGACTTCTCTTTTTGATAAACAAAATTTTACATCCAATGTATCTCTGATTAAGCTACAAATATACACAGACATATGTCTGTGCAAATGTACGATTTCATTTAATCTTAATGAATCCGAGTCAGAGATATTAATAAGGTATTTCCTTCACTACTATCTCTAGCATGTATTTGAATATGAAAGGTATCTTTCTGAACTATTTTTCTGTCTTGTTCTAACACTATGCAAGTTAAATTAATGAAGGGTTTGTAAACAACTGACCGTTTGCTACTAATTGACCATTTTCAACCGACTGACCGTTTGCAACCGACTGACCATTTGCAACAGACTGGCCGTTTGCAACCGACTGACCGTTTGCAACTAATTGACCCTTTGCAACCAACTAACCATTTGCAACCAACTGGCCGTTTGCAACCGACTGACCATTTGCAACCGACTGACCGTTTACAACCGACTAACCGTTTGCAACTAATTGACCGTTTGCAACCAACTAACCATTTGCAACCAACTGACCGTTTGCAACTTACTGGCCGTTTGCAACCGACTGACCATTTGCAACCGGCTGCCCGTTTGCTACCGACTGACGGTTTGCAACCGACTGGCTGCTTGCGACTGACACAGTTCGACGAAATAGAAAGTCAGCCATTGTTTTCCTCACACAGTCGGAAAAAATCTACAACATACATTCAACAAAACATACTTTAATTTTACAAATAACAAATTACAAGGGAATACCTTTCGAACAAAAATTAATAACATTACTTCTTTCTCTTAATAATTTGGTGCAAAACCTTAAGCAAGCCCTGTGACACGTTAATACATAGCTTTTATTGCTGGGTCTCTAGTTATGCAAGGAAAGAAAATTGTAAGCTTAGGAGTGGTACAAAAATCGTACTAGGCATGTTTTTTGCAGGTTATGTTAATGCACTGATGCAAAAGAGCCCACAATGTTGCTGCAAGTGCTATAGTGACATTTAACTAGCATCACTAACATGGGAAATTACTGAATAAACTAATTAAGATTATTTTTTTACATACTGTGTTATTAATAGTGAGAGGATATATAAACATCGCTTTATGTGCTATAGTGATATTTAACTAGCATCACTAACACGGAAAATTACTGAGTAAACTGAATAAGATTATTTTTATATACTGTGTTATTAATAGTGAGAGGATATATAAACATCGCTTTATGTGCATACATTCCTTACTACTATGATATCTGGGTTGAAGAGACTCATTTATGTAGCATATATCCTGGGTCTGAAATTATGCTGGGAAAGAAAAATGTAAGTGTAAGACTGTCGTACAAAAATCGTACTTGGTACGTGTTTTTGCCGTTTATGTTAATGCACTAATGGAACAGAGTCCTCAACTAGCGTCACTATCATGGGAAATCATTGAGTAAACTGAATAGAATTTTTTAAATTTTGTTTTTACATACTATGTTATTAATAATGAGAGGACACTATTCATGTTGACAAATTATTTCCACCTTCCTGGTCGAATTAAAGCTGTTATCCAACAAGGAAATAGCATCAGAGAACTACTTCTTTTATTGAGGTGATATACATTACCTTTCTTTGTAATTGTCAGTTATATAATTTCGATATATCGATTATAGCAATGTCTTTGGTATTTCAGTATGACTCCCTCTGTGACTTAGTGTCTTTGGAAAAACATCTGTTCGGTATCAAGACATTATATACGATATGTGACATTTTTTAATCAATAAATAACATCCTTCCTAGCAATGAGTGCCCTCTTCTTACCAACCTAAAGTTATATATATAGTTTTTTTTAGTGGATAATCTGCAGTTATAGGGCCGAAAAGATTAGTTTCGCAGTCTTTTGTTATTTTACTTATACACTGCTATTAACAATATTTTGTTTATATACTGCTGTTTACAATAATTTCAGTGTTTAGTAGACACATTAGGGCTTTAAGTAACTGAGAGATACTGAAGTTAGAGGTGTTGGCACTGATTTTACGATATTCACAGTATAAACGTCACGTAATTTTCTGCGATAACATTTCGTATTTTGATATAATCATGTCATCAAACGCGGAAATTAGGCATCAGCTATAGCATAGGGAATGCTTCCTTTTACGTGTGACATAATATATTTCTCGTATGGATAGCAGTTAGAAGGTCACGTAGCGACACCATACCAAATGTAGGCTATTGGCTTTGAATATTAAAAGTATCATGGCTGTTTCCATCTATTTAAACCAATATTGGGCTTCTGGTGAATGGAAATAGCTCGAGGAAGTTTGCTTTATGGATGTTAAGCGATACTTCTATGAGAAAATTGCAGGATTAATGTTTTTCATTCCCATTTAAGAGCTAAGTTTTACTGTCCTTTTTTTTACCATAAAGACGGGTTTTCCTGCTTGCATTCTGTACTAGTATGTTATTTAGGAGAGATTTCTTCTTAATTTTTACGATTCAAGTCCTATATCTGTGACAAAACTGCAGAAATAGTGTAACATATTCCGATTTTAGGGTAAGTTCAGCTTTACTTTGTTTTACCATGAATATTGAATTTTCAGTATACATTCTATACTTGTATCTCATTTGAGTGAGGGATATACTTAATTTTCACGAAAATTCCCCGAAAAAACACCAGTATTTTTCTTTGTTTGCTGCTGATGGTGCCATCTGTGGGCAAGGTGCTTAACTTGATGAGCGCTCATCTTTGATTTACATATTTTATCACAACAACTGTTTATTTTCAATTGTTATTCACTTTAATAGTGCATGAGATCACATCCTTTATTTAGTTTATTGGTATTAATTTCATAACAACATTACAATATCGATTAAATGACCTATATTGCTTCTAACAAAGTAGTTACTGCTGTGGCAAGCAACAAGGACTCTTATTTCACATTTTTGGGTTTTTGCAACATTATTTAAGGTTTAAAAATCTTGAATTCAGTTGCATATTACTATTTCCTTATTCATATTTTATAAACAACACTTGATTTTCAGTTATTTGTACACATTTTGTTTTGCTCTCCTTGCAATATTAGGTGTGGACAGCTATATAGTTATCATTTAATGTGCTTTAATCTGCCCAAACTCTCATATGGCAGGCAGTTAGGAAACTTAAGTCTGGAGGTGAAAGCCCTCAGTGCCCAACCCTGGGACTTGGGGGGATGAATGCCTTCAGTGTTTTTGGAAAAACTATTCAAAATGTTCGCAAAATGGTTGATGTGAAACTCGTGACGAAACGGGATGGGCACTAGGGCGCTGCAGCTTTAATTGCGAAGCCAAATAATAAAAGGAGTGTCATATTTCAGGAAAATTTTGTAGCCATTGAGATAGGCCAACACGTTGTAGTATTTGATAAACCAATAGCTGTGGGATGGACATTTTAGACATATGTTGCAATATTGTTTCTGTCCACCATCTTGTTTATGTCCGCCATATTGTTTATGTCCGCCATATTATTTATGCGCGCCATCTTGTTTATATCCGCCATATTGTTTGTCTGCCGCAGCCGCCATATTGTTTATGTCCGCCATATTGTTTTTGCCCACTTTATTGTTTATATCCGCAATATTGTTTACGTCCACAGTATTGCTTATGTCCGCCATATTGTTTAGGTCCGCCATATTGTGTACAAACGCCATATTGTTTATTCCGCCATATTATTTACGTCCACCATATTATTTATGTCAGCCATATTGTTTATGTCCACCATATTATTTATTTCAGCCATATTGTTTATGTTTGCCATCATTAAGTGGTCATGACGTCACTGATGATGTCATTGATGACATCACTGAAAACATCATTGATGATGTCACTGATGACATCACTAATGATGTCATTGATGACGTCACCATATCCAGAAGCTTCTGTCTTGGGTCTGGAAACCCCATAGCGTACCAACAGGGTGTCCAGAAAAGGGCTCCCTGATTTCAAAATTAAATATCTCGAAAACAAAGATCGATAGAGGAATGCAGTAAACGGTATGTTTTTTGTGAAAGCTGTAAAAAGTTTATACAGCAGTTTGAAATAATAGTTACAAAAGCTGCTAACAGATGGCGCTCTACGCTGTACAGCTCATATCAGCATTCATAAGTGAAATAATCGTATGAAAACAGTCTTTGCAAACAATCACATCACAATGTTTTCAAAATGTTCACCATTGGCACTACAGAGGTGGCGCAAACGAAGAATGAAATTCGCCACCACATTTCGTAGTGTCTCAACCGAAATGGATTCACATGCCACAGAGTTCGCCGTTTCAAGCTCGTCCAGCGTGGCGGGATGCTTCGGGTAGACCATGTCTTTCACTGTGCCCCACAAATAAAAGTCACAGGGAGTCAAATCCGGCGAATATGGAGGCTAATACGTGCCTGTACCAGTAAATTTGGGATATTCCAAAGCAATGGCTCGATTCGCGAAATATTCCTCAATAAAGCGAAACACTTGTTCGGTCCGATGTAGTCTGACTCCATCTTGCATAAAAAAGAGCCAATAATGCCTCTGCTGCATACTGCAGCCACACAGTAACTTTAGGAGAAAACAGGGGTTTCGCTTCACACCAATATGGCTTTTCGGAACCCCGAAATCGGCAGTTATGCTTATTTACGTATCCATTCAGGTGGATGGATGCAGTCAACATCAAATCCTTCACTATCAATCATTGTGAGCATCTGATTAGCAAAGGCAACCCTTTGTTGCACAGCTCGTACGGGTATGGCCTGGTACGTTTGAATTTTTAATGGAAACATGTGTGGGCTCTTTCTCAGTATTTTCTGCGTGCTGGAACGCTTCAAACCAGTCTCAGATGTAATTCTACGGACGGCTGACATTGGATTTCTCTGAATAATTCCAGAAACTGTGGCGATATTTTCAGGTGTAACTGCGGTTTGCTTGCGACCAACATGCCCCAATAGATCATCAGTTACGCTGCCTGTTCGTTGAAATTTTGCGAAGTGCGTACGAATGGTTTTCGCATCTGGTCCTTTTGGAACATTTAATCGTGCTTGAAAACTTCGCCTTGTTGCCGTAGGACTCTCTTCTACCCTGTGGTACTCTAGCACCAGAAAAACGCGTTGTTCAATGGAGTACATGGTTTTAATCACTTCCTTCGGTACGCTAACCTCCTTTCACGTTTCAATAGTGGAACTAATCTCTCTGGGCTTCGGATCACTATTTATACTAGGCATTATGTGTGGCGATTACAGCGCCATCTGTTATCAGCTTTTGTAACTATTATTTCAAACTGCTGTATAAACTTCTTACGGCTTTCACAATAAACATACCGTTTACTGCATTCATCTATCGATCTTTGTTTTGGAGATATTTAATTTTGAAATCAGGGAGTCGTTTTCTGGACACCCAGTATGTGCCACTTGTTTGTGCAGTGTTCACTCAATAATTCTGTTAACCACTGACTTGTCACTTGGCTATTCACTTTTCTGAAAGAGTTAGATGTAGTTACGAAATGTTTAAAAGCTAACGAATATACCCTCTCACTTCTGTCACAGTCAAAAGAACTGCTGAATGTAGGCTCCGAACTTGTCGACACAGAGACTGCTGTCGCCACGAGAGTCACTGGCGTTGCATTGACGACACAACTGTGGCCTGCTACCGCCTAGCTTGGCTGGCGATTGCTTGCACAATCTAAGATTCCAACAAGTTTGAACGATAATACATCCCTCTCCTTCAAAAAAATTCATACCCAAACTTTTATTGTCATAGTTTTACTGTCTTACATCATATTTGGTATTCGACGTACCTTAATTTTTACTTACTTAATTACTATATTGTACCATCCCATACTGGTTACACTGTTACATTTATATGCACTCGTATTATTTATTATCAGGTGATCACCAAGCTGCAAATGTCTGATGGATAGTTATTTCCTTGAGCTATTTTACTCATAAATTAAATGAATTTCACAATTCTTGTTGTTGATATACTGATAATAATCGTGCGGTGCTTCCGTTTCTCGTGATAATGTTTCATGTATACAAAATTTGAGTAATTGAAATTTGTTCTTTTCCGGACATTATTCATTCGGTGGTTCTAAAAAAAGTTTAATCTAGGATATTTTTTGAAAGCTTTTTTTGGAAACAGTGATCTTAAATTTTAAATAATTAGAATACGACAGTCCAGATCGCAAGTCGCTGCGTTTTTCATTGGCAACCGGTTTCCGTCCTACACGACCATCACCAGGCCTTTGGCACTGTAATATAACATAGAGAGACTTAATCGATACCTGTTGCCAATTAAAAACGCAGTAGATGTAGATCTTTTAATTCTAATTTCATCATTCCCGTTGGCTTATTATTAATATAGCTTATGATAATTACAATGTCGAAATTGTATATACACTTTGTCCACTGAGCAGCGATTCTCTAGAATTGGCTTTGGAATCAAAATATTTTTCTTGTACTCAGCTTTGCTCATTCTACCCAGTAATAATTGCATTGCGTACGACCGATTCTTAGTCTGCATTATCCTTGCGTCACAGATAACTACATTTCCATTAGTACAATGTTATAATCCTGTGATTGTCATTACTTCATGAGTATTTCTTCGTGATGAAACTGATAACACTTTGCCTGTCTCAAATTGTACCCATTTTCCAACGAAAACCAATTTAATTGGATATGGGTGTACCATGTATAACTAGCACTGTGAGTTCCAACTAACATTTGGAAATCATATTTCAACGTATAAATTAGATTGATTGGTATCTACCTGCACTTATATATACGGTAGGAGAATGGTATATTCTTGTTAATGAAAGACATAACATGACTTAATCCGTCTGGAAAATCTCTTTGTCCTCCTTGTCACGCTAGCAAAACTTGAGGTAAACTTAATACTGGCGTGATTGATTGTTCATGAGCAGCATGGCATATGCCTTCATGTGAAGTTTCTACTTCTAACCTCACGTCTTCTATTGTTTCTGATGAAGTGCTATTACCTTACCATAGAGCTCACTCAACGGATTTTGTTTTTCCCTAAATCATTTAAAGTATTCCTCGTGTTACTCATAAACTGTTCTGGTACTGTTGTTAAGTTTCATGCTGTTTCCATGAAATTCAATACTCCCCATTCCATGTTTTCTTCTTTTTTAATCTAGGGGATTTAACTTCTGAGGTTATCACTCCCTAGACTTATAAACTATTTAAACAAACTTAAATTAACTTACACTAAGGACAACAAACACACACACACACACACACACACACACACACATCCATCCCCGAGAGAGAACTCAAACCTCCGAGAGGAAGCAACCGCACGCTCCGTAGCAAGGCGCCTTAGAATGCTCGGCCACTCCACGGCTGTTCATTGGTTTCTAAGCGTGTTGTGCGTCGCTTTACCGTTGTTTTTGTCTCATCTGCTAACTCCTGCACTTTACTAACGGTGCTGATTAAATTTTGAATGTCCTCATAATTTGCTGTTCCAAATACTATTTTTAGCGTATTTCCCCCGTACATCTAACCAACTCTGGTTTTTACGTACTAATGTCCGAGGAACAATTACTGTTAACTGTTGCACTTGTAATCTCAATTTCCCATAAGACAGTTTTAATAACCGACATTCAGCCTGCACATCGTCGAATAACTCTTCCTTCTCCATTTCCTTTTTGCGATGGTGAACATCTTCCTTGCGATCTGCTTACCTCATTCCTTACTTTCCATATTATACGTGAATTCTACTGTGCATCTGTGACTTGTCAGCAAGACGTCTGCTTGCTTCCTGAATAAAATATTAAACCTCATCTGCAGTATAACACACCACCATACCTAGAAATAAATTTCTGTGCAACATCTTGGCACCCCACCTAAGACAAAAGAAATTTATTCAAACTCTTCCCCCTTTAGAATAAAATAAAAGAAGATCATGGTACACAATATTAAGACTAACTAATACCTAGTATATGGGCATACTGTTCTTGCTTCTTCTTCTTCTTTGATCTAATTACATGGTGTACATTCCTTAAATGTTCCTTTTCTTCAATATTTGAAGGAATCTGTGGTAGTGCATCAGTTTCCCCTTTAAATGGTTTCACTCTAATAATATGAGCTATGGAAGATTGCGTCGATAACTGCAGTTTTGCAGTGACTGGTAAAGTCATTTCAATTACTTTATATGGGCCATGTTCCCAACTTTTTTGTTTTCCCTTAGGTGTAGAGGGGTTAGCTAGTAATATCCGCTTTCCTGTCCTTACTGTGGCAATTAACTCGCTAGTTGTCCTATACGTTCCTGTTTTTGCAAAGCCTTAGTGTTCGCACGTCTAACTTTCTGCCTAATTTCTTTTAATTTTTTGGCAAATTCTTTCAGTGGTTCACCCTGGGGACTCAATTTGGTTTGAAGTACATCAGAAGGTGAGGCCATTTTATAGCCATAAACTGTCCCATCCCGTGTGGGTTTTATTAGTCTCACATTGGGCGCTCGCCCGGTTGGTGTCTAGGGAAATGGTAAATGAAATAGCCAGGGTGGGCCAAAACATAAACTGTGGCGTCTGTCTCAGAATGAGCGGCTGCAAACAGCGTCTGGCCAAGAGTGGGCGGCTGAATTCATGCTCTGTGGGGCTCACTCCCTCATTAATCAAAACCCCGTTATCCTTCGGGATAACCCAAAACTTATATTTACTCTCTTTTCATTATAGAAACACAACCTCTTGGATTACATAGCCCAGGTGGTAACCAATCCACCCCCTTTGATGGAACAAGTGGACTTATGGATTCTGGTGAGTCTACAACATAATGAGAAACCTATAACTTTTTTGGAAACTATAAATATAAACTCTCTTCTACAAGTTAGAAAATTAAAACAAACGCTAGACATGCCGAGAGAAAAATGTAATGATAACAGCTGTACGGGAGACCAGATTTAGAAATGAATGTTGTTTTTAATCCGAAGCGTTTAGAATATCCAAAGGAAGAATGCATTGCCTTTATTGTCAATAAGAAAATGGTTGATTCAATCTTGTAGTTCTGTTCAAGTCTTGGAAGAACGCCACTGCTGTCGTTCAAATCTATGAATAAAGCTTATACGATAGTAAATTTCCATGCACCCACAAATTAATCAAACAAAAAAAAATCGACGTCAGCCGACAAAAACTGGGAAAAACACCATTCAATAATTTTGATAGGTGATTTCTGCGCACAAACTGGTAGACAAAAACGGTATAAACAAATTGTTGGAGACTATCCTACACATAAAAATCAAAGTGGTGAGCAATTGATTGATATTTGTAGGAACTGTGATATTATTTTAAAATCCACAATCTTCAAGCTTCTACCTCCAAATGCTAAAACTTGGAAACATCCTAACCCATTAGCTTACCAAGTGAACCGTGTAGTTATTACTAAAGAATCAATACTCAATGAAAAAGTTTTGAGGAATGCCAACAATGATTCAGATCATTACTTGTCTAAAAAGAAGTAAAAAAAATTTTAAAAAATTTAAAAAAACCTTACTTACCAAACCAAATAAAAGAGACTGGAACTGAACCACGAAAACTATACTGACCAATAAGAAATGTAAACAGTCATAGTAGAATGAAGTTTGAAAAGAAGCAATTGAAAAACTGAAAAGCGTAAAGAAGCTTGGATAAAATGGAACAGCAAGATAACCTCTGAAACTTATGAAAAATATTTGAAGGTTAGGAATGATACAACAAAAGTATTGAAAACAAGCAAGAGACTGTTCAATAAGAACCAAATAAATGAAATAGAAACGAATTTTAGAGGACATCACACTCTAGAATTTTATACAGCTTTTATATCACAACTTTCCAAGTTGAATGCCTCCTACATTACGTATAAAAGGACTTCATGGAAAACTAAATTTAATGCCAAATAATATGCTGCAGCATTTGAATTACTTTTCATACCTACTAAATGCTAAAAGTCCAAATAAAGTGCTCGATTTCTATCTTACTGTTCCTTCCTCCTCCAGACAGTCCTCTCTTCCACATTAGATGAAATCGTGGAAACTATACAAGCCATGAAACATAACAAATCAGGAGATGAAGATCGCATATTGGCTGAAACGTGGAAATACGCAGATCGTGATAAAATAAAACATTTTAATGATATCGCACTGAAACTCTATCTTCTGACTGGACCATACCAATTATTCACCCACTTAATAAAAAAGGCGATAAGAGTGATCTGAATAACTACTCAGGAATGTATTTGCTACCAACGACATACAAGATCTTTTCTAGACTGTTATTAAAGAGAGCTGAATGAGTCTCAGATCAACAACTGGGGGAATATCAAGCCTGTTTCAGGACATCAAGATACTGTAGAGAGCAGATCCATAATCTGAAATCTGTTACATTATATACCAAATCAAGGTCAAAAAATTGGTTGTGTCCTTTGACAACTTCAAAAAAGCATATGACTCAATTGATCAAGGAACTATAAAGAGTACCCTCGCCGAATTTGGTCTGGACATGAAAATAATCAGTCTGATATGTGCCACTTTAAATAAAATCGTGTCAAAGGTCAAATTCAGAGGTGAACTATCGGAACTATTTGAAATTTAGAGATTACACTCCATCTCTCATCTTTATTAGTTGATTTAACGTAGGAATAATCATGCAGTTACTTCATTACGAGCCTTATTGAAGTTGGAATTTTGGTGCAGGGTGGTTATGAGTGAGAAAAGAGAGTTTGCTTGGCTTGTTCGATATGGGTCCTTGGGCGTAGCAGGAGGAATTCCATGGCGGCCGTTTTGGGCGTTTTACCTGACGGCGCTGCAAGCGACGGCGAAGGTGGCGTACCGCCAATCGTCACCCCAACCTTGGGTGGAGCTTTCCAAATTGTGGAAGAAGGCGGTCGAAAATTGTGCACAGTCTTAAGAGAGCCGTCCTCTTTGATTTGAGAAAGATAGCGTAGGTGGCTCCCTCCGCATTATTACGGTCGCCCAGCTTTGGCGTCGGAAAAGATAACACCACGACGGGCTGTCCTCTCCGACAGTGAGAATTGAGGTCAATGTGTCGGTTTTGCCAGCAAGGCTTGCCCCGGAAGCGAGTTTGACGGAAGGTTACGTCGATAGCGTTAGAAACGCCCCAAGAAGGCTTGAAGGATGAGTTGATGGACGGGAAAGCTGTCTCCGATTGGCTCCTGTGGAGAGTTTGAGTTTTTCGAATTCGCCAGATAAACGTTCAATTTCACTGGCCATTGCTGGGAAGCTGTATTTTGATTGGTTTTCTGGAGGAGAAGGGAAAAAAGCCCTCGATTCGGGTCTCTGTAGGGTATGGATGAGAAAAAGACTTCGATTCGTGCCTCTGTAGGCTACAGAAGTAAATAAAAGGACTTGGGATCGTGCCGGCCATGGTGGTCGACCGGTCTGCGGCAGGCCAGTCATGGTCTGCACGGCCGCTGCGGTCGGGGGTTCGAATCCCCACTCGGGCATGGATGTTTTTGCCGTCTTTAGTGTACTCCAGTTTATAAGTAATTTTAGGGAGTGATGACCCTGCAGTTAAGTCCCATAAGCTCTGCAAATATTTGAACATTTGAACTTCGCTTCGAGTCTCCGTGGGGTACGGATGTGAAGATATTGCTTATTTAGCCGAACATGGACTTGTGGACTCAGTACAAATTTCAAAGGTTGCTCTGAGATATGGATTTGTACTTATAGTTCTCGTGAGGTGAGAATAATGTCGTATTAGTAGCACCGAAGCTCTAATTTCGACGTGTTCAATTTTCCGGAGTCGCCTTGGTCTTCATAATTTATGCGTAGTAGTTTGTGCAAACTGAAGTGGCCCAGACTTGGCTGAACTTTTTGAGGTCGTTGGCTGATGTTAGGTAGCACAGCTTCCGAATAACGGAGCAAGACTTCCTCCGTGGCCGCGTACATTTCAGCTACCGACCGACAGGAGCCTTTCCACAGCGGTGCAGCGAGATCACACTTCTGCTCGACAACTGGGAAACGTATGGCTTACACTCGCCAACAAGAGATAGCCGTTGCATTAGCGAGAACGATGATTTACATAAACAACCCTGCACTGAATATTTCATTCTGACAACGACCTTGATTATGAATTCTCTTTCAGTTACGAAGTTTAGAGAGTTTTAGTAGTGGTTAATTTGATTTACCTGTCAGCATTAAATTAATGTCGATGGAAGACATTTTAATGGAAAGCGTCATTTTAGGTTAGAGATTTCAGTTTTGTTTGTGTCTTAACACTGATGTTGATATAAATGTAATTTTAATGTGGCTGCATATGAAGCTATTTGTGTGTGTGTGTGTGTGTGTGTGTGTGTGTGTGCAAAGTAATTTGATCTTTAACTGGTATACAGGACCAAACTAGAAATTAATGACAATAAATGTTCTGTTATTAGCTTATAATTGTTCAATCTTATCATTTTTTGACAAACAACATGAGTTATTCAGGAAAATTTGGAAGGTCAGCCACACCTGTCCTTCATTCCTCTCGTAACAATTTTTGCAGAACCTTTCATTGCCGTTCCCTGCAAGAATTCCCTTTTTACCACATTTATTCCCCACAACAAAGCCTTACATTTGGCGTTCATACCAGGATTTCCTTGCTCCATATCCAGTAAAACCTTACAAAATGTGTACAGGAGTGAGACAATGTGACCTGGTATCTCTATTGCTTTTCAACTGTGTGCTGGAAAAGATAGCGAGAAAATGGAAAACAGCCGTACCGCCATGTTATGGCACACAAGAGAAATGGCCTAAATGTAAACTGCTTGGCGTTTGCTGATGTATTTGACACTTATTTCCAATGATATTGACTACGCTAAGGTTCAGGTGTCCAGGCTATTATCCATTGCTGCTAAAACTTGCCAAATAGTATTCAACAAA
Organism: Locusta migratoria; assembly: GCA_026315105.1. Classification (NCBI taxonomy): domain Eukaryota; kingdom Metazoa; phylum Arthropoda; class Insecta; order Orthoptera; family Acrididae; genus Locusta; species Locusta migratoria. Next base: position 371,626,730 of record CM048748.1, read on the forward strand.
ACTGAATTTACCACAAACATCCTACATACACCTCCTCACAGTGAAATAAAAGAGATAATCAAGTAGTCGAGAAAATTTTAATACCTTGGAGAGATAATTACACCGGAAGGTTCATAAAAAGCAGCTGTGAAAAGTAGATGTTGTAAACTACAAGGTGCTTTTGATCTGTACAAACACATACAAAAACTAAAGCTTTGGCATTAAACCTAATATTATGTTGTTATAACACCGTAATTAGACTATCAGCTTTGTATGCATCACAATGTTTCAAAATGACGAAGAAAGGTCCACTGAGAAATCTGGAAATAAAAGACCTGAAAATTTTGAGGAAAATCCTTGGCAGCATCAGAGAAAATGGAGAATTCCCTCGAAACTACAACTATGAATTATATGAACGCACAGAAGACCTTGTTACCTGAATGAGGATGCGGAGAATGATGTGTTTTTGGTCATCTGGAAAGAATGGACACTGAAAAACTTACTCATCACATACACAATCGATTTCAAAAACAAAATCATATTCCAAATGGGCAAGTCAAGTTAAAAAGGAAATACAGGAAGCTGAAATATTATTCGAGGACATTCAGGATAGACACTTTTTCAGAGGGAAGGTCAAAATTACTAAAAATATTATTCCGCTTACTGCGTCGTCTACACGTTCTGCCTGGAAATGGTCACAGAGGAAAACGAAGTACAGTCAAGCAAAATAAAAAGCTACTGGAAAAAGAGGGGAAACAAATTAAGGCAGAGATAATAATCTTCGTGCTCCATAGCTGGCCGAAACAAGACAAAAAAACTAAAAACCAAAAACAAAAAAATCTCAAATGGTTACAGTTGAGTTGAACAGTGAACATCGTAAAGAGATACCAAGAAGTCGAAATAAACATCCTACTCATAGTGTTGTGAATTTAAGGAATGGCTTAACAATTTTGCTACTGAACGATGAACTCGATTAGAACCACTGACCCTGGGGTTGAAAGGCCAGAACGCTACCACGTCAGTTACATTTACAGATGCTGCAACAATTCTGGTTATTGGTACTTACGTGTACTTCACTGACCTTCAAAGTCGATATTCTCGAAAATTTTAGAGAGTTGCGTGGAATGGCTTTGGCTGTTTGTTGAGTGCTGAACTTCAGGTACCGTAAATAACAAAAAATTCTAAAATCCGATACCCATGTGATCTCCTTGTAAGAAATCTGAGCATTTAATTTTTGATCTCATGACATTGTGTCGTACATGTGGTTTGTGTAGGCTACGACATTATTACAGTTTTGGTATTAAAAAGTCATATTTTGTATCTTATATGTAATTAGGCTAAGGAGATATAGCAAGGTTCCATGCTATACCCTGCTTGAAGAATGATGGTTCATTGTCCGAAATAAAATTGTGACATTATACTCTATGTAACAGGTTCTTCGTAGAAATTTAAAAACTTGTACATTATTGTTCCCCAATAATGATTTCAGTGGTGTTTAATTTTTGACTCTGCGCATGTTGATCAGTGTGTGTGAGGAGGTCATTCAATGTGTATGGGCCATTATCGAAGTGATTGGATTCCCTATCTTTTATAGTCGTTTGATAGCATCTATATCGTGGTATGTGAGTTCCACATCTGACAGTTTTGTTAGTGTTATAGTGCGCACACTAGAAGGCCAGGTAGGACGGCGCATTCAAGACGGAGAGAGGATACAAAAGTCGTCGCTATAAATGTTCAAATATCTTTAAATTTATCGGACCAAACTGCGTGGTCATCAGTCCGTAGCTTACAAACTACCTAAACTAACCTAAGGACAAACACACACACACACACACACACACACACACACACACACACATATGCCCAATGGAGGACTCGAACCTCCGACGGCGAGCAACCGCGTGCTCCGTAGCGAGGTGCCTTAGACCGCTTGGCTACTCCACCGCAGCAGTTAAACTTCGATTGCTGAATCACTAGGAACTACTTAGTCCAATTATTTTAACGAGTATATAAGATTTTTTAACCCAGATAGCGCTGACGTCCTTCTAGAAGGACGAGAACGGCAGCTTACAATTTTATTCTTGTCGGTAAGAATTCGGTATAGTGTCACAGTTTATTTCTTTGAATCGCCTGCACCCATTGCAGATAAATTTTAGGTTGGATTCTCGATTGCAAAGTGGTTGGATACAGCTGCAAAGTTGAGGTTCATGCAGATGATACTGAATACAGGGTGAGCAAAAAGTCAGTACAAATTTGAAATCTTAATAAATCACTGAATAATGTAGATAAAGAGGTAAAATTTGGCACATATGCTTGAAGTTCTATTAGAAAAAAAAATCTGAAACGTTCAAAAAATGTCCAACAGATGGCGCTTCATCTGATCAGCAAAGCAATAATTAGCATAACAAATTAAGACAAAGCAAAGATGATATTCTTTACAGGAAATGCTCAATATGTTTACCATCATTCCTCAACAATAGCTGTAGTCGAGGAATAATGTTGTGAACAGTACTGTAAAGCATGTCCGGAGTTATGGTGAGGCATTGGCGTCGGTTGTTGTCTTTCAACATCTCTGGAGATGTCAGTCGATCACGATGCACTTGCGACTTCAGGTAACCCCAAACCCAATAATCGGACGGTCTGAGGTCTGGGGACCTGGGAGGCCAAGCATGACGAAAGTGGCAGCTGAGCACACCATCATCACCAAACGATGCACGCAAGATTTTTCACGCGTCTATCAATATGGGGTGGAGCGCCATCCTGGATAAAAATTGCACGTTTTGCAGGAGTTTATCAGCCAGGGTGGGGATATGCGATATTGTAACATATTGGTGTACCTCTCACCGGTCACTGTAGCAGTTACAAACCAATATCACGCAATTCCTCTAAGAAAAAAGGCTCGATAATGGTAGGTGTGATAAATCAACCCATCCGTGACTTTCTCGCCGTGCAATGGATTTTCCACGACAGTTCTAGGATTTTCGGTAGCCCAAATTTTGCAGTTGTGGGCGTTGACAGAACCTCGGACCGTGAAATGAGCTTCGTCGGTCCACAACACGTTACTCAACCAATCGTCATCTTCCGCTTCACTAAATCGCCAGGTACCCAGGATGCCGATGGATTTTGTAAGGGTAGCATCGAAGGATACGCCAACCAAACAGTAGTGTATGGAATGCCGCTGCGACGTGCGACTGCACGAGCGCCGTCTTCTCCGTGCATAGACGAACCCGCTACAGTCTCCATTTCTACCTGAACTGTCTCAGGGGCATTACGCCTTGTGCTCAGTCGGTCACTAGGGGGCTATCGTCTATACAACCAATGGCTACGAACTTCGAAATCATTCTCGCCACAGCTGCATTTGTCAACGGACCTTTACCCGTTCGAATCCCCTTCCTATGCCGATAGGATCGTAACGTTGAACTAGTACATTCCCCATTCTGATAATAAAGCTTCACTAAAAGTGCCTTTTCAGGTAACGGCAACATGCTGCGACTGCTGGTGCATCTGACTCTCTCTCTCTCATTAGCTCCTTTTATACATGATTTTCGTGTGCATTCACTGACTGCGCCATCTGTCGGACATTTTTTGAACTTTTCTTTCTTTTTTGGTTCTAATAAAATCCCATGTCATTCCAATCATGTGTGTCAATTTTTACCTCTCTTTCTACATTATTCCGTGATTTATTAAGTTTTCAAATTCATACTGAATTTTTGATCACCCGTTACTTCCTTATAGTTGGGTTTATATTTCTTGAATTTTCTTCAATTTTTGTGACATTTATAGGTATATTTTTCACCTTAAATTCTGTTTTAATAATAATTATTTGTTGTTGTTGTTGTTGTTGTTGTTGTGGTCTTCAGTCCGGAGACTGGTTTGATGCAGCTCTCCACAGTACCCTATCCTGAGCAAGCCTCTTCATCTCCACATAAGATTTACAAGTTTAAAATTATACAACATTCATTCTGTCGTCATTCCAGAAAGAAGGACAGTATTGCAAAACTAATGGCGTGATTGTGAAAAAATCACTTATAACGACCTTGTGCAGTCATATGAAGATAAATAATACCTTCTGAGAAAGAAATTAAACCAAAAATAAATCCGCGCTCTCCGGGTTAATATGAAAACAGCAGTCGAGCTCGCTGAAATATTACACTTTATTTTAAATAAAGGTCACCGGTTTCGATCTTATAATAAGATCATACTCAGACCGATTTGTGTCATGTCGCTGCTGAGACAATGAGCGTTTCAGCAATCGCCATACACTCGCTGCCGACCAAAAGGAAATATTTTTTTCCTATCTCATGAACGTGTAAGAGACTTATTTCAACTAGGAAAAGGAATTATTTTGTAACGTGAAACCGATACCACCTTCAAAATAGGTTATGTTGATTTTTGAATGAAACATACGAGATGAATGTGTGACATACTACAAATTTATTGTTTTTATCAGTCTGTCTGTGGGCGTTACGGCATAGTCAGTTAAACCGGATGACGGTGCAACAGCCAAGAACTGGTTTGTAAAAATAATTAATTTGCGGGATATTACACATTTATCTTACGTTTTTTATTCAAAAGGAATAAACTATTCTGTCAAGAACCAGCGGAACTGTTAGTGAAGATGTTGTTAACTTTTAGAGGAAAAAACAAAACAATAAAGGAAAACGAGTGATTCCTGTGAATAAACTTTGTTCTAGATGTACACTCGATCGACTGAGTACTAGCATCAAGTGGCGATTTAAGGACAATAATAAAAACGAACTATCTTCATCATCGGGTGTAGCTCTTTTACCCGCTCTGTGAAATTCCAGTTCGTTGCAAGACATGCATGACGAAAAATAAGATAGCAAATATCGAAGCTTTGGTGCTAATAATAAATAAGCAGTATTCACGTGGAGCCTTAGTTCACGCAGATCATCTAGAACATTGTTTACCAGGTGGACCATTGAAAGATCTCACTGTCAAGTCAATAATTATAATCTTAAATGAGGCAATTAATGTTTGAGATGCTAGTTAAAGAGTTAATTAAATTAAATTGTTAAAAATAGAGCACAGAAGTGTAATGTAGTTCCAATGTCTTTGACAACTAACAGTTGTGTGCTAGGAGTAAAGTTTAGGGCTAGCCTTTATTTCTGAATGCCTTAGGTTAGGTAATCACTGGGTTATTACATCTACTATCTAAATAACACCAAAACATTGCAACAATGGACTTTACACTACTATGACAATGTATTTTTTATTTAATTTATTAGTACGATTTAAATTACTTTATATACAACTAGCTGAAAACTCGGTGTTGCCCGGTTATTTAATTATTTATTCCTGTCTTGAGTTAGTACTTCTCCTATCCCTTCTCTCTCTGTCCATCCCTTTTTTTCTAGAGTCATTTTAACGGAGAAAATATAAGAAATAACGCTGTCTTGCATAATGTAAGAAATTTAACTGCAGTATGCAAAGATAGGGAATAGTCAAAATACAAATGACATAAAATTCGTACGATCTCATATTTATTGAATGTATGTTGTACAATTACATAATTTTGCAAGTTTATATTAATTTGCAAAAGTGCTGTATGTCTGTAAAATCTCATGCGAATACAATTAATAATAAAGAAATAATAGATCAAAACTTAGTGCATCATGGGGCAGTTTTCCATGAACGTTACTGATTACGTGCTCTTATCTCATGAACTACGTGTCGTACTTCGATACAATCTAGAAGGTACATTCAACTATATGTGTGTTGTCTGTAAAATTTCCTGCGGCTACAATGTGTAGTGTAGAAATTCTAAATTGTAACGTCATACCGAATGCCGTAGTTTTAGTCCATGAAGAGTGGAAAAGTAGAAAGCGAGAAACTTTTTTCCTTTCATAAATTTGCTATGATTCTTGGCAAGAAATAGTTCAATAAAGGTTTGAAATTAAGTTTAAAGTTTGTTGCAAGACGCTAAGTAATGTCGTTCTCATATACTGTATCCATAAAATCTCGTCGCATTATGTGGCAGATTCTTTCAACTCCTATTGTTTATGAGGTTATATCTCGTGAACCATGAGTCGTATGTGATTCTTACCATTACAGAATTGATACCTCATGGTAAGGAAGATGTGTACTAAATTTGGTGGAAATCGGTCCAGTGATTTTAGGAGGAAACTAGCAGAATTGTCGCGTAATGCAGCAATTTTTCTCGCATCGCATTGTGTATGATGTCATATCTCGTGAACTATGTGTTGTACGTGTTCCTATACATACGGCGACCATCCTCATGGATTGAGGCTTACGTGTGCACTATTTCATAAAGATTCTAATAAAAGTGTAGATTTGTATGCAACACTTACACATAAACAAACACACAAACATACGGATACTCTGCTTTATATATAAAGATTTTGCTTCTGTAACTCTCTTTGTGCGCTTCGGTTGCACAGTGGTAGAGTGCCAGACTACAAATCCAAAGGTCCCGGGTTCGATCCCCGCCAGGTCCTAGGATTTTTATCTGTCACTTTCCACTTCTTTCACCTCTGGCAGTACTGCTCATGTGAAAAATACCGAGTAGCACCGTGGTTCGGAATCCACGTTAAACTGTAGGTCCCCCTATAACTGGCTGGGTAAGTCAGTTCGAAGGTCGGAGGAAGGCAACGGCATACCACCTCCAAACAGGACCATGCCTAGTAAAGCACTGTGGTGTTCAAACCAATCTTCGGATTGTTGACTGCTTTACCTTTAATTCTCTTTATTGAAATCATATTGTTATTTATAGAAATTAAAATGTTCAACATTGACGTAAATAGTTAATGCAAATAATCCGTGTTATACACGCTGCTGAGTACTGTCCAGGTTTGAGAAAACAGAAAATATATTACGTCATCTGGAAGCTAAGCTTGCTACACTGCTGGGCAAGCTTCAATCTCTGGGCCGAGCTCTGGGGACAGCTGATTTAATGAAGACAATCGTAACACAGCGTGCGTAAACACCTGTCCAGACTACATGTGGTGTGGCCGTCTGGGAGGTCTCAGTAGGAAACCTGATGTTGGCAACACAGGTTCTTATATCTGCACAGCAGCGGAGCGGAACTCACTCTCAGATTAGCAGAACGGGTTGCACAGTGGCTTGACTTGTTAGCTAGTCTTCCGCAGTGGGAGAGAGCACTACCTAAACTAATTCATTTGTCCCTCTCTATTCCCGCACTTGATATTCAGAAGCTGTTTGCATACATTCGGTTTTCTGTCTCACACTCTACGATCACTGAATACTAGTTTGCTCCTCGTGGAGGAGTTCCCATTCATTGTAGCAATGGAACCGTGTGGCCATTGGATACAGATGAGATACCTCGTTTTACACCGATTTTGCTACTCTGCGCTGAGTATGTTATTCACATTAATCCTTTCTAGCAAACCAAGAGAAGGAGCACGTAGAAATCGTAAAACGATGGTAACCTGTCTTCACAACCCGAGACAAATGTGAGTCTTTTACAAACCTGTCAATCTGACATGCTGATGGTACACAGGATATCACATCTGCTTTCGCAACTGCCTCCGACGTCAAGCTGCCACGGGCACATTATTGAACAAATACTTCCGCCCAGTTCCGTAACCTGTTTGAATGAAACTTCCTGAAAGGGTTAATTTCCACATGTGTGAGGCAAAATAAATATTGTAGGATTCCGCTACACGTGCCGATGAACGAAAATTAAATGTATCTGTTATAGACAGGAATTTCTCCACGAAGGAATGAATTAATGGGTGATTTATTAATGTTTACCTTGTTGTGTTGTTTTAGTACTTTTTCACAATTATTTGTATTTTTAACGTTCAGTTTTCCACATTTTGCAAATCCATTTCTAAAACTGATTAGTAGTCACAATAAATTCTGAATACGTACAGATGCGCTTCATTTGTAATCAGGATTCAGTTATGTTTTTCTTTTATTGATAATGATGAAACGACTGGTTCACATAATTTTGTAATATGTGACTTACACTCATTTGTTTGTATGAAAATAAATATTATTAACTGTCATTGGTACCGTACATGTCAGCCTTTTTCATTCTTAGCATCTGTTTTTTGTATCATATTATGTTTTGACTGGAACAAGTCATAGTAATTTCTTTGTGATTGATATTTTTTGTCCGTCTATGCAACTACAAATAAGATGTTACTTGTTTCACCATAGTTGAATAGACAAACAAGAAATACTCGTCGCAATTATAAAAACAAATACGGACGTCATAGACACAAATGAAGAATAATTTATTTGTACTTCAATTCAAAAGTCTGCGCAAACACTGTTTATTTAACAAAAGTTTACTGAATTTGTTATAATGTTTAGTAAGTAAACATGATATTTATTTACTAAAATTACATTTACTTACGAACTTCTGTGACTGTTTGACCATTCTAGGAGAAATTTATTCATCATTCACTACATTCAAGTAATTTTTCTTTTAAATTTGCTTCGTCCTGAAAACAATATTATTCTTACGCCTCTCATAATCTAATTTAGCATGAGTTCTAGTAAACATACGTGACCTTATAATGTTGCAAATTAGACCTCTAACAAATTGCGCACAAATCTCTAAATCCATCACGTATTACAACCTACCAAATCGTTCAGAAATCCTAAAATATATGAAATAACGTGTATAAACCGCCACTAGAAAAACCCATTGTTAACGCTTTTGTCGACTCAGAATATGTCGCCTGGAAGTGGTGCAGAAACCAGACCTCAACCTATCAAACACCTCTGAAATAAAATTCACACAAATCACTAAATTCTCGGCAGCATAAAATAAACCTAGAATCTGTGATATCCAATAATAGTACTTTGAACTTTTGCCTACTGATTTGTATTAAAACTCAACAGAGAAACATCAGATCTCTACAATAATAGCTTGAGTACTATTTGTTAAAATGATACGTCTCAACAAAATCTTAATGACTAAGAAGAAAAAGAGAAAAGAGCTCCGAAGGCAAGTATCCTAGTCAGAGTTTGCAAATACGTAAAGGAATGGATTACGGACAATTAAGTAACTTAGCTAAATATTACCAGTGCTAGAGAAGCCGCGCGAATATTTTGCACCGTTAGTGAAATGACAAAAAAGTTGAGAAAAATGGAAGTGAAGCTAGATTTTCCGCATAGCTTTCTTCAGAATCAATCAATGCAATTGTGGTTAGGTCAAAAAGAACTGCGTACCTTAATTAGAACTGATCGTAAAACAATCCGATTATAATATTCAATGCAAGGAAGAAGGATACCGCGTTTGAATAAAAATAAAGGATTGAGAGATTTAAGTTAATTCTAATACCTGATGACAAATTTGCGAATGAATACCTTTCGTTTAAACCAAAAACGAAGGAATTCCGTCAGATAGAACGGCGTGACCGACTGATTTTAGTTTACAGCAAGCTCATCCCCATAAGAAATATACGAAGGAAGTGGCGTTTGAGTCTAGAAAAAGGAAGGCTAGAGATATGTAAGTTCTGATACTTGATGACAAATCTGTGGATGAATACCTTTCGTTTAAAACAAAAATGTATGAAATCGGCCGAGTAGTTTGGTCTGGCCGACTGATTTTAGTTTTCGTAGATTCTTTAAATATGTAAGCTCTTTCTCAAAAAATTCCAAAGGAAAGACTTGGGAGTAGCTTCAGATTTGTAACGTCCGGCGGTTGAGCACCGTTTCGTTTGTATCCTCTTTAACGTACAGTTTTTCCAGGCGCTTGTTTTTTGTGAAAAGAATTGTATACTGTTTTTCGGTTACTGCTTCCTGCAGCGGAGCGAGCCTTTCGAAGTTATACTAAGTGAAATACAGAAAATCAAAGCTAAATATGGTTTGTTGCCTCTTAGTAAGAAACTGTGCAATTGGTCTAGTAGAGGAACTCAAATATCAAAACATTGTCGTGCCCAAAATAATGAAGTACACGTATCACAATAGTGAAATAAAAGGATTTCTCCTATAGCACCAGAAAATTTTATTACCCCAAAAGATTAAATTCAACAACATAAATCAGTAAACGTTTACAAGGAAAAAGCAAACAGTTGCTTTTTATAGCTTTCCTTCAATATTTATTGAACATGACCGATTTCTTTCAGTCTAACAATTCATAATCTGACTGTATATTTTAAGTCTGATTCTATCAATACAAAAACACTAGGAAACTTTTGTAATATTCTGAACAGCAAATAATCCGCCAAGAATGACCAAGCAACTGTAGTGTTCAAATTGTGGACTTAGCATACACTTCACTTACAGTTAACGATTTTCATATTTTTCTAAATGTAAATAATTCATTCCTACATTTTGTTAATGTAATGAAATGTATGGTTGGGACAGGGAAACAATTACATGCTATTTTTATGTAAATATGTAAAAGTAAGAATCCATGAAAGTATGTATAAAAATATGTGGTCCGATTAGACAAACATATGACAATGAAGAAAAAGGATACACATGTGAAGGAAGTACACTGAATATTTGCAGACGATGGTGATTAGTTACTTTCCTTAAGATGTGTTCTCTACGTTGTTATTTGTAATATACCTGAATCATGTAAATTTGAAAAATATCTGCAAAACTATAATGTGTTGTAGAGCAAATCATGGAGCAAAAATGAGCAGAAGCTAGAAAATCTAAATAATTTCCACATTGTTTAAATCATAAAATAAAATAAACCATCTGATTAACTGCTAAGCATTTCGAAATCGGCGACGTTTAATATATTTTTAAGAAAAACACTGAAAGGTGACTCGTTACTGTTTTCCGAGAACGCTCCATTCATTACAATTTCCATGTCCACAATGGATATACGTTTTCCGATTAATTAAATAAAAAACTCAACTGATGAGTATAGTCTCAATTCATTACACATCAAGACAATGGGTGAAAGAGGAATTGGAATAATTCCCCCTATTTCCCGTTGTAATACATTTGAATAATTATATCTTATCATTTAATTGCAACCAACGTTGACGGTATTTGTGAACATACAATTCCTCGAATAATGTTGCTGCCACTGTGTCATAATAAACACGACATAATCCGGATTCTTAAGCCAGAGTAGAACTTTTCTGTTTGCTGGCGCCCCTCTCGGGGCCATTTGCACTAGGGACTGCGGCAAGGTTGCGCTGGACAAGCCGCGCGCGATGCTGAACTGCAAGCAGGGGCATGTTCCCACTAGCGACAGCCGCGCAGTATACGGCAGACTTGTCAAAGCATCGCCCTCTACGGCGCGGTTTTTGCATGGCGAGCAGCTGCCACGCAACGCTCACCAAGTCTCCGGCCAATCACAGAAGAACTCCTTCGTTGATTGGCTAGAGACTTGGTGAGCGTTGCGTGGCAGCTGCTCGCCATGCAAAAACCGCGCCGTAGAGGGCGATGCCTTGACAAGTCTGCCGTATACTGCGTGGCTGTCGCTAGTGGGAACATGAACATGCCCCTGCTTGCCGTTCAGCATCGCGCGCGGCATGTCCAGCACAACCTTGCCGCAGTCCCTAGTGCAAACGGCCCCGAGAGGGGCGCCAGCAAACAGAAAAGTTATACTCCGGCTGAAGAATCCAGAGTATGTCGTGTTTATTACGACACAGTGGCACCAACATTATTCGAGGAATTGTATGTTCACAAATAGCGTCAATGTTGGTTGCAATTAAATGTGCGACGTATGCAGTGTCCGCAAGGGCCCCACGAGAAATACTCGTACTTGGCCTCGTGTCCACAGCGGCTGAGCGCATTTTTGTCGAAGAACTGCAGCCAACGTTGCACCGGGCTTATCAAGCGATTTCAACAAAACTATTCAGTGAAAAAAACTGATTCACTCTTATCTTACAGCTTGATTTTATTCGCTCGATAAAGGCTGCATTTATTCACCACAAATATTGTACTGCACTTAATGAACGTAAAAATCTTCAAGTGATTTTAAAAAGTTTACAGAAATAAATACTCATTCTGTAGACTTTTCGTATGGTTTATTTTACGCCATACATTATTCCGAATGAATTGTAGCCAACATATCGAAATAGTATGTACAGTTGAGAGCAGAATGATACATCTTCCCACTTTCGAGATGTTGGTACTTATTTTCCACGGTCGGGTAGAGCCTTCTTCCAACTGTACATTGGGAGTCTTGAGGCAGTAACAATCGTCGCACTTCACAGTGTTCTTTCAAACGACAGCACATTAACAGCGACATATTTTTTCATATGATCGCTACTCGTAATGTTTTTATTCCCACGTAAAAAAAAAGCTGCGGTTTTTCTTCGCTTTTTTTCTCTTTTTCTTAACAGCTTTTCATATATAAAATAAGAATGCAGTGGAATAGTCCACGTTAATGTTTATGATATTCTGTGTGTGCTAAGGACTTTTTTTTTTTTTTTTTTTTTTTTTTTTTTTTTTTTTTTTTTGTTTTTTACAAGATGTAATTGCATTGTAACAATAGGTTTGAATTATTTCACTTTACAACGTATCCTTATATTTACTATGGCTGCAACAATGTTTATATGTGAGATTCCAAACAAAGAGTCCTTTGATGTATTTCAATTATCAGAGGGGATAGAGTGCCTCGGAAATGATGCACGCTTTGGGGTGAAATCATTAACGAAAAGCGTCATTCGTTCCTGTGAGATCTACTTACGAAATTTCTTAGACCTACTTTCTCCTTAGAATGTAGACATGTTTTATGAGCACCCACTTTCAATAAGAGGCAAGATCAATATAATTTCAGAGAAATATTAAAACTAGATTTAGGTCTCCCTTTTTTCCGCGACCTATTAGAAAATGAGATGGTAGAGAAATAATACGAAAGTAGTTAGAAAACCCTCTGCCGTGCACTTAAATGTGATTTACAGAGTACATATGTAGATGTGTTATCTCTATCTCTTTGTAACGGTACAGACCCTTAATTCAACTATGTCTTAGGGGATGACTTATACCTGCTACCTTTGGCTGTCAGCACACAAATACATTTATTTGCAAAACTAACTTTCAAATTCCAAGTAAGGGAATTTTTATCTAGTGCGGTAACTACTAATTAACTGACTACAACGTGAAGGTTGCTTTTTTACTCAAATTGTTTATTATGTCTGGCGAGAACAACTAAATTCGATACACTCCATGTGATATGATTAGCTCGAGCCCCCAATATGCTAAAAATATAGCAATATGAATGTTTAACCATTTTGATAATTTTCCGAAAATGGTTGCTGTTAAAGTTCGTTGTCATATCCAAAAAAAGAAGTCAGAAAGCGATGGATAATTTCTGAGCTCCGACTACCTGTTCAAAATCAAAGTCCACACACGTCCGAAAACATTTCATCTACATCTATTTGGATACTCTGCAAATCACATTAAGTGCATGGCAGAGTGTTCATATGTTTTATGATATTTCTCCATAGTCCCACTATGTAATAACTCACGGGAAAAGGAACACCTAAATCTTTTTGTTTCGATTTGATTTATTTTATTATGATGGTCATGTGTTCCTATGTATGTGGGTGCTAACAATATATATTGAGAAAGTTGATGAAAGCAATTTCACAAATAGATCTCGCCGCACCAAATAACGCCTTTCTTTTAATGATTTCCACCCAACTCGTGCATCATTCTCGTGACACTCTCTCCGTTATACAGAACGAGCTGCCCTTCTCTGAATTTTCTCTAAATCGTCTGCCAGTCCCACCTTTTAGTGGTCATATGAATGACCACACACTTATCATAATTGAGATTCAATTGCCAATTTTTGCACCATATAAATACCTTATCTAAATCATTTTCCACTTTCTTTTCATTTTCTGGTGACTTTACTAACCAATAAATGACAGCATCATTCGCGAACAGTCTAAGAAAGCTACTCAGAGTGGCTCCTAAATCGTTTATAAAAATAAGGAACAGTAGAGGCCCTATAACACTTCCCTGGGGAACGCCAGATATCACTTCTGATTTACTCGATGACTTACCGTCAATTACAACGTACTATGTTCTTTCTGACAGTATATCACGAATCCAATCGCACAACTGTGTCGATATTCCATAATCACGCTATTTAATGAGGAGACGCTTGTAAGGTACAGTGTCGAATGCCTTTCGAAATCTAGCAGTACGGAACGTATTTGACATTCCTTATCAATAGCACTCACCACATCATGTGAGTAAAGAGTTAGGTGTGTTTCACAAGAACGATACTTTCAAAATCAGTGTTGACTATGAGACAATAGGTCGTTCTCTTCGAGGTAGTTCATAGTATTTGAGGAAAGTATATGTTCTAAAATCCTGCTGCAAACCGACATCAGTGATATAGGCCTGTAATTTTGCGGATCACTCCTATCGCCTTTCTTGAATATGCAACCTTCCACTCTTTGGGTACGCGATGTTAGCTAAGCGAGCGCTTTTATATGATAGTTAGGAATGGGGCTATTGCATCAGCACACACTGAAAGGAACATAAATGGGACCGGGAGACTTACTTCTGTTAAGTGATGAAGTTGTTTTAACACTCCAGGGACATTTATTCCTAAATGAAGCACGGTGAAAGCTGTTCTTGGTAGGAATTCTGGAGTATTTGCTTCGTCTTCTCTAGTTAAGGAATTTCGGAAAGGTGTGTCAGGCAATTTTGCTTTAGCAGAACTGTGATCAGTAGAATCACCGTTACTATCACATAGTGAAGGTACTATTTGTGTTTTGCCGCTAGTATATTTTACATACGACCAGAATTTCTTTGGATTCTCTACCAAATTACGTGACAGAGTTTCATTGTGGTAACTGTTATAAGCTTTTCTCTTTTAAATTCGAGCTATATTTCCAGTTTCAGTAAAAGATTTCCAATCTTGGGTACTTTTTGTGCGTTTAAATTTTGCATGCTTATTTCTTTGCTTTTGTAACAGTGATCTAAACATGTTTTGTGTACCACTGCGAGTCAGCCCCCTCTTTTGTTAATTTGTTTGGTATTGGTCTGCCAATGGTTGTCGATATTATATCTTTGAATGTAACTTCTGATCGACACTGACATTCTTAGTTGCAAAAGACTGGAAATTTTTACTCAGAAAAGCTTTAATCAAATTTCAATCTGCTTCTTTTGAATAAATATATTTTTCTTTCAATTTTGCTAGATTTGCAAAGTGCGATATTCAGTCTCTCTACTACAACTCAGTGTTCACAAATCCCTGTATCTGTTTTGATACTCTTTATTAGCTCCGGATTATTTGTTGCTAGGAGGTCAAGTATGTTTAACAACCATTTACTATTCTAGTGGGTCCAGCGCGGCGGATCCTGCGGCTGTGTTGCACACCTATCGTCTCACTCGATTCCACTGCACGCGCAACACACATCTGCCAAGATTCAACTGCTGCAGCCTGTTCCCTCGGCCACTCCCGGCACGCACTTTTATACTCTCTGTGACGTCTTTCCAGTAATACATTACCTAACGACTTTTAGTGATTCTCGCAGTAGTGTGGAAAAATTTTAAAATAATGATTGAAATGTTGATATGAAGACATCGTTACATGCGCGCTAAGATTCTGATGCAAATGCGTACCCCCAAAATCTTAAGTTTAAACAGATTAATATGTTCAGTATGACAAATAAATAAGTTTTTCGGCTTATTATTTTTCCTTAAAAGTACATTATTATTCGCAACATAAAAGTTGCAGATGATATGGTTAGAACAAACTTTGCGCCTCCATGTGACCTTTTATATGAGCCCTGGCTCGTTACTGTAGTTCAATTAGTTTAGTCTCTTGATTTTTCGAATGGAATAAATACACGTTCTCTGAATAACTTTTGATATAAAATTAATATAAACAATGTCAAAGAAGGGAATGCTGAAAGATGGAAAGAGTACATAGAGGGGCTATACAAAGGAAATGTACTTAGAGACAATATTGTAGGAATGGAAAACGATGTAGTTGAAGATGAAACAGGAGATACTATACTGAAAGAATAATTTGACGGAGAGCTGAAAGATCTAAGTCGAAACAAGTCCTCTGGAGTGGACGACATTCCGTCAGAACTACTGAAGTCTCTGGGAGAGCCAGCCATGATAAAACTATTTCACCTGGTGCGTAAGATGTACGTGACAGGGGAAATACCCTCAGACATTAAGAAAAGTGTAGTAATCCCTATTCCAAAGAAAGCAGGTACAGACAGGTGTGAAAATCACAGAGCCATCAGATAAATAAGTCATTATTTACAGAAGGATGGAAAAGCTGGTAAAAGCTGTCCTTGGGGAAGACCAATTTGGATTCAGGAGAAATGTAGGAACCGGAAGGCAATACTAACCTTACGGATTACCTTAGAAGATAGATTAAGGAAAGGCAAACCTACAATTCTAGCTTTTGTAGATTTGAAAAAAAAAATGTTCAAATGTTTGTAGAGTCTATGGGACTTAACTACGGGGTCATCAGTCCCTAAACTTACAAACTACCTATGAACTACTTACAACTAAGGACGGCACAAATATCCATGCCCGAGGGGGGATTCGTACCCCCGACCGTAGTGGCCGTGCAGACCGTGACTGGAGCGCCTCAGTTTCCTCGGCCACCGCGGCCGGCTGTAGGTTTGAAGAAAGCTTTTGACAATGTTGATTGGAATACACTCTTTCCAATTCTAAAATGGGCAGGAGTAAAATATAGGGAACGCGAGGTTATTTACAACTCGTCCAAAAAAAAAAAAAAAAAAAAAAAAAAAAAAAAAAAAAAAAAAAAAAAAAAAAAAAAAGAAGACAGACAGCAGTTTATCAGAGTTGAAAGGCATGAAAGGGATGCAGCGGTTGAGAATGATGTAGCCTTTCCCCGATATTGTTAAATCTTTACATTGAGCAAGCTGTGAAGGAATTCAAGGAGAAGGAATTAAAGTTCAGGGCAAAGAAATAAAAAAATTTTGTTTTGCTGATGACATTATAATTCTGGCAGAGACAGCAAAGGACGTGGAGGAGCAATTGAACGGAATGGACAATGTGTTGAAAGGAGCATATAAGATGAACATTAAAAAGAGTAAAACAAGGGTAATGGTATGCAGTCTTAGAAAATCAGTCGATGCTGAAGGAATTAGATTAGATAACGAATCAATAAAGGTGGTTGATGAATTTTGTTACTTAGCCGGAAAAATAACACATGATGGTCGCAGTACAGAGGATATAAAATGCAGAATGGCAATGGGAAAAAAAGCACTTTTGAAAAAAGTGAAATTTGTTAACTTCGAATATTAATTTAAGCGTAAGGAAGTCCTTTTTGAAGGCATTTGTTTGGGGCGTTGCCTTGTATAGGAGTGAAACATGGACGATAAACAGTGCAGACAAGAAGAGGAATGAGGCTTTTGAAATGTGAGCTACAGAAGAATGCTGAATGTCCGGAACGTAGATCACGTAACTAATGAGGTGGCACTGATCAGAATTGGGGAGAAAAGAAATTTCTGGCATACCTCGACCAAAAGAAGCGATCTATTGGTAGGACACATTCTTAGACATCAAGGAATTGTGAATTTAGCGTAGGAGAGAAGTGTTTGGGGTAAATCCGCAGAGGGAGAGAAAGACATGAATATAGTAAGCGGATTCAAATGGATGTAGATTGTCGTTCTTAGGAGGAGATGAAGAGGCTTGCACTGGATAGAGTCTGGTGGAGAGCTGCATCAAACCATTCTCCAGACTGAAGACCACAACAACAACATAAAAGATGTCAACACATCATCTTAATTGCGCTGTTTTCCTCTTTCATTTGCTTCTTCGTGCTAATTTGTGACTGTAATAGTGTCAGCGTAGTATCTAAAAATAAAAACAATACCAATTTTCGGCGGGGAAAGAAATGGAAGTTTAACATTAGGTTGTCTGCCATGGTCCTTTCTATATGCTCTCCGTCCTCCGATGCCAAGCTGGGCGAGTCTTACCTCCTCGCAGCGGGTGTTTGCCTCTTCAGTCGTCGCAACTTTCGACGTTCTCCGCGGTGATACTAGTGCGCTTTGCGCTCCAAATTGGTGTTGTACGTCGTTGTAACGTCACATCTTTCCAGTTACTGGAACCCACGTACACTTCAGTCTGTTATTAACGTCAGTCGTTCGCCTTCGTCTATAACTTTAAACCAATCCTTGCTTCCATTACCAAATTGACTCTCAACATCTACGTAGGATACTCTGCAAATCACATTAAATTGCCTGGCAGAGGGCTCATCGAACCATCTAACATAGCATTCTCGAATAGCACTCGGAAAGGAAGAACATCTGAATCTCTCCGTTCCAGCTCTGATTTATCGTATTTTACACAGATTATCATTCCTACCTACGTAAGTTGGAGTCAAAAATATATCTTTGCATTCGGAGGAGAACGTTGCCGACTGGAGTTTCGTAAGTATACCCCGCCGCAGTGATAAACGCCTTTGTTCTAATGATTCCCATCCCAGATCCTGTATCATTTCTGTGACACTGTTCCCCTGTATCGTGGATTCTTTCGATGGCTTCCGTCAAACCCACTTGATAAGGATCCCACACTTGGCAGCAATATTCAAATGACTACAGACAAGCGTGGTGTATGCAGTCTCTTTAGTAGTACTGTTGCATCTTTTAAGTGTTCTGCCAATAAAATGCAGTCTGTGGTTCGTCTTTCCTACGAATATACTGGACTCGCATTCGGGAGGATGGTGGTTCAAATCCACCTCTGGCCTTCCAGATTTAGGTTTTCCGTGATTTCCCTAAATCACTTCAGTCAAATGCCGGGATGGTACCTTACAAAGGGTACGACTGACTTCCTTCCCCATCCTTACCCAAAACCGAGCGTTATCTCCGTCTCCAATGACAAAGCTGTCGACAAGACGTTACACCCTAAGCTTCCTTTCTTCCTACGACATATATCTTAGTGAGTAGTCTACAATCATTGCAATTAATAGTAAAACGATTATGGTATGGTCATGAAAGAATGATAATTGTGCTATTAATGGTGAACCTCCGCTTTGTAATTATAAATTAGATCATGTTGCCATATGATTTTCTAATAAAAGTTCAGACCTTTATTTTTAGAGCTGAAATCTAATGTGTTAATCTGCTACATTAGAATCTATAAATTATTGGTCGTTCTGAATATCTATGTTCTGCAGGTGGATTATTTTGTAATCATTCTGTTGATGTTATATTTGTTCTGAATAATAAAGTTCGGATTTTAATTATTCTTTCTCATATAATTAAAATGAATATAATGATTCTCACAATTGAGGTGATTGATCGTTTTCTTGATGTGACATTTTATTATGTATATGCATCAGGATAATCTGAATATCATCATGGTATTCCTGGTAATCCTAAGAATTGTTGTGGGAAGAGTGTTTAATTTACTCCAATAAATATAATGGTGAAATGAATATTTAATAATTTATTATTTATTGTTATTACTATAAATGAGGGAATCATTGGATAAGTCCCCCTATGACTGCAAATACTGCTTCTATGAAAATTATATAATGAAAGTGTGTGCCTTGTAATACAATATCTAGTGATGAGTTTGCAAGAACTAATCCTGTTAGCCCTCCTATTGTAAATGGGATAATGAATCCTAATGCTCTTAAGAAAGGTGGACTGAATTTAAAATTAGTTCTGTAAAGGGTTGTTATTCATCTAAATACTTTAATTCTTGTTGGTATGGCAATAATTGTTGTTGCTGATGTGAAGTATCAACGTCAACATCTATCCCAACTGTAAATATATGGTGTCCTAATAGAATAAATCCTATTAATCCAATTGATGGTATTGCATAAATTATACCAATGGTTCTAAATTATTCAGCCTGTCATCTTCCTTGACGAACAATATGTGAGATGATACCAAATCCTGGTAGAATTAAAATGTATACTTCTGGATTTCCAGTCAATGAAAATAGATGTTGATAGAGATTGGATCTTCTCCTCCTGCTGGATCAAAGAATGATGTAGTTAAGTTTCAGCATGTTAATAACAGTTATTGCTCCTGCTATAACTCATAGTGATAATAGTAATAATAATATTAGTAGTGCTGTAATTGCTACTGATCAAACAAATAATGGTATTTGTTCTTTAGTTATGTTATTTGATTGTATATTAATTTATGTGATGAAATTAATAGCTCCTAGAATTGATGAAATACCTGCTACATGTAATGAAATGATTGCTAAGTATACAGAGGATCATCTATGTGGAATAATTCTTGCTAGTGTTGGCAGGTGGAGGGGTAAATTGTCCATTCTGTAGCAGCTCCATTGTCCCCTATAGAGATAGAGATATTTACTCATGGGAAAGCTATATCTGGTGCTCCAATCATTAATAGAACAAGTCAATTTCCAAATCCTCCAATTATAATTGGTATAACTATGAAGAAGATTATTACAAATGTGTGAGCTGTAGTAATCACATTGTAAATTTGATCATCTACAATTAATGTTATTGGTTGTCCTAATTCTGCTAAAATAATTATTCTAATTGAAGTTCCTACTATTCTGGCTCAGGCACAAAAAATAAACTATTAGGTACCAATATCCTTCTAATCAGTCGAGCATAGTCATTTTTGCATAAGATTGCTGAATTAATAGTTGGTAGACTATAAATCTGTTTATGAGAATTATTTCTCTCTTCCCCTTATTTCCTGGCCTTATATTTAATTATGATTTTAGATTGCAATTCTAGAAATGTAAAAGTACTATTTACTAAGAACTAATAGGGAACTTTTAATTATAACTTTTAAGATTATTAGTTTTATGAACTTCAAGTCTTAGTAAAATAATATAAGAATTGATGTGCAGAATTGACTGATTACTGAAACTGTTTATATAATAGGTAGTATTTTTCTTTGTTCCCTTGTTTTGATTTTTATTGATAATAAGTTTCCATTATTTGATAGAATGATTGCTGAAAATCTAATTAATATATAGTAACATAATGTGAGTGTGATGAATATAATTATACGAAATACTATAACTGTTATTTTATTGTTAATGGTTATTTCAATAATAATTCATTTTGATAAAAATCCTAGTGTTGGTGGAAGTCCACATAATGATAGATGTGAGGTTATCATTATGAACTTAATTTTTATATTTTCTATTAAGTATACTTGATTTAAGATGAATAAATTTATTGTTTTGAATAATAAGATTATGGTAGGTTTAATGTGGAGTTGAACAAGAAATATAATTCTCATATGTTTTTCTATGGTTATTGATCTAATTATTTATTATAGATGTCTGATTGATGAGTGTACTGTACTTTGTCGTAATGATGTTTGATTTAATCCTCCTATCGCCCCAATAATAATCCTTAGTATAATTACTATAAATGTTTCTTATTTTAATGTAATAGGATAATGTTAATATTGGGGCGATATTTTGCCTTGTTATTAGGATTAAGCAGTTGACTCACCTTTTTGATGATATTACTTCTGGTAATCAGAAGTGGAATGAAGTTGCTCCTATTTCCATTATTATTCGTAACATAATTATTATTAAAGGGGTATTTTCTTTGGCACATCATATTGTATGTTTTATTTGAACAATTAGAATTGAAATCAATAACACTGTTGATGCTAGTGATTTAATAATGAAGTATTTAATTGCTAATTCATTAATTATAAGTTTTTAGTATCTGTTAATATTAGAATAATGGAAAGTAAGTTGATCACTAATCCTACTCAAACTCCTGATAAGGAATGGACAGGATCGTTCCTATCATCATTGATGATAGGAAAAGAAGTTTTATAGAGTTGTACATTAAAGAGAGAAGGATAATACTTTCATAAATGGGGTGTGAAACAATTAGCTTAACCCAGATAGTGCGTAATTATTTTGGATTAATTTTTTTCTCAGAAGCTATTAATTGCCTTCATGTGACTTCACAAGATCGTTATAAGTGATGTTTTTCACAATCCTGCCATTAGTTTTGGAATACCGCCCATCTTTCTGGAATATCAAACTGAACATTTTAAAATTTCAATCTGACAAATCATTATTATTAAAATAACATTTAAGATGAAATATATACATGTAAATGTCTCAAAATTGAAGAATGTTCAAGAAATATAAACACAACTATGAGGAAATCTTCATTATCATTTGTACGAACCACAACTTTGGAACCGTATCCAATCAACTTGCAATCAAAAATACAAGCTACAATTTATCCACAATGGGAACAGGCTATTCAAAGAAATGAATTATAACACTGTGCACGAATTCTTACATACAATAATAAAAAAAAGTAAGCTGCCGTTCTTGTCCTTCTGGAAGGACGTCAGCGCTATCTGGGTAGCTCACCTTTTTACTTATACATTAAGGTGAAAGATACAAGTCAGTTTTTGATACTAAAAGTGATACTTCAAGTCTATCTTATTTTTGTAAGATGTGTTACAGTGTGTCCTATCAAACAATCTCCACTTTTAATCAAGTTGTGCAACAATTTACTTTCTCTCTTGATTTTCATCCAGTAGCTCTTTATTAGTTGTACGACTTACCCATGTAATTATCTATATTAGCACCATATTATGAAAGCCTTCAACCTCATCATGGCTGATCTTCTTGTCGTTTACTATTCGCTGACATTCAAGGTCATACTCCACAGAAATACCTTCGTGACACCTAGTTTCTCTTATATCAAGAGGAAAACAGTAGTAATGAAGTATATGATAGGATGTAAGTATTTAACCAACTTCGGCTTTTTTGTATAGCTTCATGGTTCCATCAACCACATACCCTGCGGATTTGTGACATCCAGGTATATAAATGTAGAAATTTATATATTGACATTAAACTGTGTCGGAAATGGTAGTTGTTAAGTTTGTTTTGTTGGGCCCCTATTTGTAACATAGCCTCATGGCTTCCACCGGGGTCTGACTAAACTGCGAGTTTCCGTGGCATCGCGGAAAAAGCTGGCCGCTGCCGCGCTCAGCCCTCACTGCTGAGGCCGGATGTGCTGACCAGACAGTGCCTGTACGCTTCGGGCATACAGTCCACAGTGCCCATCTTTCTGGAATATCAAACTGAACATTTTAAAATTTCAATCTGACAAATCATTATTATTAAAATAACATTTAAGATGAAATATATACATGTAAATGTCTCAAAATTGAAGAATGTTCAAGAAATATAAACACAACTATGAGGAAATCTTCATTATCATTTGTACGAACCACAACTTTGGAACCGTATCCAATCAACTTGCAATCAAAAATACAAGCTACAATTTATCCACAATGGGAACAGGCTATTCAAAGAAATGAATTATAACACTGTGCACGAATTCTTACATACAATAATAAAAAAAAGTAAGCTGCCGTTCTTGTCCTTCTGGAAGGACGTCAGCGCTATCTGGGTAGCTCACCTTTTTACTTATACATTAAGGTGAAAGATACAAGTCAGTTTTTGATACTAAAAGTGATACTTCAAGTCTATCTTATTTTTGTAAGATGTGTTACAGTGTGTCCTATCAAACAATCTCCACTTTTAATCAAGTTGTGCAACAATTTACTTTCTCTCTTGATTTTCATCCAGTAGCTCTTTATTAGTTGTACGACTTACCCATGTAATTATCTATATTAGCACCATATTATGAAAGCCTTCAACCTCATCATGGCTGATCTTCTTGTCGTTTACTATTCGCTGACATTCAAGGTCATACTCCACAGAAATACCTTCGTGACACCTAGTTTCTCTTATATCAAGAGGAAAACAGTAGTAATGAAGTATATGATAGGATGTAAGTATTTAACCAACTTCGGCTTTTTTGTATAGCTTCATGGTTCCATCAACCACATACCCTGCGGATTTGTGACATCCAGGTATATAAATGTAGAAATTTATATATTGACATTAAACTGTGTCGGAAATGGTAGTTGTTAAGTTTGTTTTGTTGGGCCCCTATTTGTAACATAGCCTCATGGCTTCCACCGGGGTCTGACTAAACTGCGAGTTTCCGTGGCATCGCGGAAAAAGCTGGCCGCTGCCGCGCTCAGCCCTCACTGCTGAGGCCGGATGTGCTGACCAGACAGTGCCTGTACGCTTCGGGCATACAGTCCACAGTGTCCATCGCCTTCTGTCCTTTGTGTTCCAGTACAATTCTATTATTCGTAACACAACTAATTTCTTACCATAACGTTTGTACAAAAATCGGTAAGGTTTCGTGCTGTTATAAGAAATGAGCCACATTTCTCTAATTAAACTCTTTCCACCACTTGAGAACAAAATCATAATTCGTTAACTTCTTACGTTAATAATAGACAGTAGAAGGTAATTGTCTGCAGTGACGGAAATGGCTACAATAATTAGACACTCAAAATGAGGCACAATTATGTGTGGTGTGTCCCAGAGGCATGTTATGGAGTGCTGATGTTTCTTGTTTATATAAATGATATATTTTCCAGTTTAATTGGTAATTATAAAATATTTATGTTTGCTGATGACAGCAGCTTGGTAGTGAAGGATGTTTTTCACAATATTCACACAGTATAAACTAATACACTTACAGAAATATACTGAGTTTTTAGAACAAATTTATGCTAAATCACAGGAAGACTTAGTTTTTATAATTTCTAACACATGATTCAACTAATATGATATTTTTATTACTCATTTTACAGTGTCTAATACATAATTCAAATAAACTGACATTTGATTACAGAGAAAGGCCATATGGTGAGATTGAACATTTAAAATTTCTCGGCATCCATATATATACCGTAGTAGGAAGCATATGTTAAGGATCCTGTTCAAAAACCAAATGCTGCTTTATTTGCCGTTCCAAAAATATCTGAAGTAAGTGATAGTTTAACACAAAATGTAGTCTATTTTGCTTATTTTAATTCGTTTATGGTGTTATGACTTACAGTTTTTTGTCGGGGGGCGGGGAGGGGGAAGC
Organism: Locusta migratoria; assembly: GCA_026315105.1. Lineage (NCBI taxonomy): Eukaryota > Metazoa > Arthropoda > Insecta > Orthoptera > Acrididae > Locusta > Locusta migratoria. The sequence continues at coordinate 371,651,538 of CM048748.1, forward strand.
GGTAATGGTTTATTTATTTTGCAGAAACGAGGGATTTGAGCAATATGTGTTGTAATATTATCAACCTTTTGTCAGTACTTGCTCATTAACTTAGGAAGTCTAGCATTGGCTTTTCTATACATACTTTCTTTAATGTCGTTTCTTGTCAAAATATCTGGTTATTCCTGAGAGCAGCAATGGTATGAATTCTGGTATTAATTATAATAATTATTGTATACATGTGGCGTCTATTCCGAAAGAACAGACGTCACTTCTGATCCTGCGGTTGTTATTGTTTTCATATTCGCAGAATATATGACATCAACTGCGAATAGGCAAAGCTGAAAATGTGTACCATTCCACATTAATATTATTTCCAGCATTCTCAAAATCTATTAGTACTTCAGGTTAACGATCTGGCACTTCGCCAGTACTTACACGTTCTGAACAACATGCAGTAACAGCTGCATTGTAAGTGCACGAGAGCACGTTAATATCCTAACATCCTAAATTCTTAAACCACGCTGATTTTTTTTTCGAATGTTTTTAAAGGTAGCACAGATCCGGTAATCTTGAATGTACGGGACATAAATCTAACGCGCTATGGTACATCGCTACTCATCCCGACTCCATGGAACTCGACACAAGGGTCATGAGCACAGCTCCTTTGTGCTTCGAGATGTAAGTGCCCTATTGGTCCAGCACACGCCTATTTGATGGAGAATGAGTGCTGTTAACAGTGTCCAGTCCTCTACAGCCTGGTTGCTCCGTCTCAAATAACTGCCTGTAACTGTTGTTTTGAATTTATCAAAAAGATGTCGCCTTTGGTACGATTTCTCATTTTTAATCTCAATCAAAGAGGCAGGTGTGAAGCCTTTAACATATTGTAAAACGATACGGTATAGTGCTGTTCAAGATGGCCGCGTGAATAAGGATGCCACCATTTTGAAGCGGAAGGTAACGGTCAGAGGATTGTGTCCACCTTCAGGCATATTTCTTTCCACGCATCTTCGTGTTTGAAGCATATTATGGGAGTAACCAAGCAGATATTTTGTATTTCCAAGTATATTGCGATTTCCAAGGCTGTGATTTGGCAGACTGGAAAGCAGCCTTCGAATATGCGCAAGTCGAGGCACGGGTGCGGACTATAGGGTCTCGTGTTTACCACAGATCCACCTGTGTGTTGTCGTAGTCTGGATCTTGTTAAAGACGAATGAGTCAACAAATAACTAAACATTTAAATACATAACAAATTCTTCTTCAGTTATAGATGTGGTGGAATATAAGGAAAGACGGAACATTTCACAAGAAGCAATTATGCTGTCTCTTTGTTTCATAAAAAGGATCTAGTGACCGATAATATTCCAGTAGTATTAATACAAGACGAATACACGGATACTGGCGAAAACTTACACATTATTTCTTTCCTAGCCTAAGTAGTACATAATGATGTGCAAAACAATAAAATAAATAATTATTTATTTTCTTAGAGACTTTATCCACATCGATATTGTTGTATTTGAGGTCTTCCGTTTAAATATTACTTCGATAAAGCTCCCTACGCAACCCTATCCTGCGGACGCCTTTTCATCTGTCCTCCATTTGAACCTGATAACTCATCTCCCTCTGTGATTTTTACACCACCCATTTCCCTCCAATACAAAATTGACGATTCCACTGAATTTCTCAGAATGTGACCATTCCATCCGTTCTTTTTGTCACGATATCCCAGATATTTCTTTTTCCCGTTCTTCAGAATTTTCCTGTAGCATCAAATTTCTAAAGACTGTGTCATCTTCGTTTGTCTTCTGTAAGAATGCTTTTCTTCCTTTAGCAATTTGAACATCATATCTTCTCTAAGTCGGCTATCATGGTATTTTGCTGCCCTAATAACTACTTAACTATTATCTTTATTTTGTCGTTACCTATTCTAATTCTTTAAGAATCACCTAATTTTCTTAGACTATATCCAGTTAGTCTGGTTTTGCTCTTGTTAATGTTAATTTTATACTCTTCATTCAGGTCCATTCCATCTAGTTGTTCTCCCAGATCATTTGCTGTATGATTCAGAATTACAACGCCATCGGAAAATCGTAAATTTTTTAGTTATTCTCCCCGAACTTTAATTTCTTGTCCAAATTTCTCCTCGCTTTCCATCACAGCAATATCAATGTAGAGATTCAGTTACATTGGGGAAAGGCTACAACCCTGTCTCAATCCCTTCGCAGTCACTACATCTCCTTCACGTCGTTTGACACATAACTGCTATCGGGATTCAGTACAATATGTATAACACCTCTGTTGTCTATATCTCACACCTATTACTTACAGAATCTTGAAGAGTGTATTCCAGTCAACATTGACAATTTTTTTTCCAAAGCTGCAGACATAGGCTTGCCTTATCTTGGGGTGTCTCCCAATATTAGTCGTAAGGTGAGTTTCTCCGTTTCTCCCAAATCCAAACTGGTCTTCTCCAAGATCAAGTTCTGCTAGTTAATACATTCGTCTGTAAGTAATTCGTGTTAGTATTTTGCAAACATGATCTATTAAACTGATAGTTCTGCAATTTTCGCACATGTATAAACTTCCCTCCTTTGGAATAGGATTTATTATAGCCTTCTGGAATTTTACCTCTGTCTCATACATTTTGCATACCAGGTGAAAGTTTCTTCATGACTGGCTCTCTCAAGGATATCAGCTGTTCAGAGCGAACGTGGTCTACTGCAGGGGCCATGTTTCGACTGAAATAGTTTAGAGCTGTCAAAGTTTCCTGTAATATTGTATGTCGTATTCATCTACTTCCTCACGTCTTTCTGCAATACTGCATTCAATTTCATATTCCTTGTATCGACACTTTGTATATTGCTTCTAGCATTCAGGTTTCCCTTTTTCGCCTAGTACTGATTTATATTTGAGCTTTTCTTGTCTCCACACATCACCAATTTTCCTGTAGGCCATATCTGTCTTCCCCCTATTTATGCATTTGTGTTGTAGTCATTCCTGCTTAAACCATCCCCACATCTTGTCAACGCAATTTTAAAGCGTCTCTACTAACTTCTTCATTTGCTGCATTTTTATATTTTTTCCTTTCATCTCTTAAGCTTAGTTTATCCTGTCCTTCTACCTATATGACCTCCTCCGCTAACACTATTTTATTTCTGAGTGGTACACATTCGTCATCTACTGTGTCGTCCATTTGTTTCCGTCAATCGTTGTTCAAAACGTCGTCTACAACACTGAAAAAATCAGGCTCCTTCATTTTAGATTCCATTCTTTAATTTTATGCCTTTTTATTGTCTCTTAAGTTTTAATATACACTTTATAACAAACAAGCTGCTAAACCCGGTTTTGCCCGAGTATTTAAGCGTTTTTCAGTCTAATATTACAAACGAAAATAAAAATTCGGAAAAGATTTCATCTTCTTGTATTCATGACAACTGATTAAAACTTACGAAACAGTAAAACAAAAATATATGCATAATGTACAAAATTTAAGAACGAAGAAGATCGTTTAGCCAAAATTCGTATACAACAGCAAATAATGCAGCGAAACGTTAGGAAATACTTCAATATCTACGTTACGGACTATGGGAAGAATTCATATGTGCCGCTATCGTCCAGTTGCTGAGGTCATTCGTGTCTCTCGTCAATATTTATTTAGGTACATTTTAATTCACATTTACATTCTTTTGCTAACATGTAAACATAACTACAGCAAGTCTGAAATAGTCGTGAACATCTTCACATAGTTTTTCTTACCTTAGCTATGCGCCTCTCTCTCACGTTCTACACCGCGATTTTGTAATCGTGCCTACGCACGCTTTGTCAGTTCTATAGAAAGCTACTGTTTTCGTGTGCAATTGGTTGCGCTTCACAGTTCAAAGATGTCAACAGCACTGAAGGCTTTCAGAAATATTCTTAAGCTTACTGAAATGCAGTGCTGTCTTAAGTAGTAAATAAGAAATATATTAAAATATGGTGTATAATGTGACATGTTTGTAACTATTGCAATATTAATTTACTACGTCATATCTATAGTTCTATGCGTTGCAGAATGATATAATTTTTCAGGTATATATGCATTGGTATAAGTGCTGCATGTATGCTCCTTTCCCGAAATCTGTTGCGAACGTTATTCACTTATTAGGAAACTGTCTCCGAAATGTATTTCCATTGAAGTCGGTCATGTAGACGTAATAAATTACAACCTCATGCGCCATGCGGCGTATTTTTATTAACTTAATTCGTTTTAACGTAATATCTCCTGAATTAGGTTTCTGTTATGATGTAATCTGCATACTGTCTGCAAAATATGTCGCGAATAGAGTAAAATAAATATTAAATCTAAAAGTCAAGTGTGATGTGGTGATTTTCTATGAACCTAATTGTTTGTGTGATCATATATCATGAACTACATGTATTCGTTCTTTTCTTATGTTAGTCCATCCCTTTCTTCCCTTTCTGTCCATCGGCTTGTACTTACTATCTGTGCATTTAAGTTTCGTTTTCTTGCAACTCAGTGTTTATTATCATTTATCCTTGACTATGTCTCCTACAATAACATAATTTTCCAGATTTGCAGAGAGTAATATTAGGTAACTGCCTGCAATGAATAAATAGTGGGTGAATGAAGTCTCGCAAGTCACGCGCCGGGTGATGAGCATTTTTTGTGACTCATTGTTTACGAGGTCATATCTCTTGAACTACGCGACGTAAGTACTTTCCAATCCCACAGCGATTGTTCTCTAATAGTAAGAAAAATGTGTACCACGTTTAGTTGAAACCGGTCCATTAATTCAGGAGGTGTTGTGAAGAAATAGAGCAGGATGTAGCACTTATTCAGAAATTTCATTGTCTATGACATCATATCTTCTGAAATATGTGCCACACTACCATGTAAATTTGAAGGTACATTCAGTGGTATGAATGCCTAATGTCTGCAAAATATGACATGAATGGTGTTAAAACTGAAGCCGTAATAAATCGAATCCTCATGCGTGATTATGTGGTTTTTCATGGACCAAATTGTTTATGACTTCGTATCTCATGAACTATATGTCGAACTCTGATATAATATCGAAGGAACATTAAGTGGTATGTGTATGTACTGAGGCGGTCGCGGTGGCCGAGGGGACTGAGGCGCTTCAGTCACGGTCTGCACGGCCACTACGGTCGGGGGTTCGATTCCCCCTCGGGCATGGATATTTGTGCCGTCCTATTCGTAAGTAGTTCATAAGTAGTTTGTAAGTTTAGGGACTAATGACCCCGTAGTTAAGTCCCATAAGCTGTACAAACATTTGAACATTTTGTATGTACTGTCTGTGAAATATCTCGCGAATACAAGTTACAATGTAGAATTAATAACTTGTTATGACATGCCAAATGCTGTAGATATACATCATTAAAGTATTAGGCAATAATTAGTAAGCCATAAACTTTTCTTCTTTCATCACTTTGCTGGGGTTGTCAACAAGAAAAGTTTCGTAAAGATTTGAAATTATGTTTTAAGTTTATTGCAAGTGCTCTCATTTTCAAATAGTTGACGAATACAGTCATTCTACCGCACGCTGTAAGATGAGGCATAATGGGGAACCCAGTCGCGTCGCTATTCGTCACAACGGCGGCGGTCTACACAAGTCGTCGCGCAACTTCAAGAAGAGGCGATTAGTCGCTCCAGAATACTTCGGCCTCTGGGGGCGCCACAGTCCCGTTATCTCTTTGCCTCCTTCGCACACCGACCAATGGGCAGAAAGGGTCTTGCCTGGATATGCCGCGCGCACCACAGTCACGACAGTCAGTACAGAGGAGTTGGGAATTCCAGCCAGTACCAGGAAGTTAAACGAGTCAACAGAAGAGTGCCATCCACGAGAGCCAGCTGTCTTAATATGTGCCGCAACATTAGCCACTAAAAGGACTCTAAGTGAAGCATAGCAGAACTGTATATTAGATAGAACTTTGTACCATCACAAACACATCCAAGTTAAATATTACTTCCGTGCTTAATAAAAGTATATGTGAACTAATCAATTCTTTTAATTGATCCACATCCTTGATAGTCACAACCCACCACCTTCCCAACCTACAGCATCCCGAGGTCACAAGAGGTTACCTCCGGAATATTTTACCCAAGAGGTGGACTTCATCAAGTATCCACAAAGTAGAGCTGCATGTCCTCAGAAAAAGACGACTGCTGTTTCCCCTTGATTTCAACCGATATTACTTTTATTGTTATTAATGTCACTGATTGCAGTTGTATAAATAGTTCATAATCATAACTGTGAAGAAGCATGTTCTAAGTTCATCTGAATCTAAAAATTTGTGACCACCCAACATGTTATCGCATGTGTTGACACTGCCCACAATTTAATGTATCTGTACTGGTATACAGCAGCACTCGAACATGAAGTACCAGTATATTTCAACCGCTGGAATATACATACATACGGAAAACGCCACCATAACACCGTGAAAATTTATGTAGTAAGTATGATCACATGAACTTAGGTTGTTTATGACCTCAAGGTTACATGGCTGTTATGACAATTGGCTGGGTAAGTAAGTGTAAGTGGTGCCAAAATAACTTAAACATATGTGTGTAGTAATTACCTCATCACAGATAAGTACTCTAACTTTATACTGCTGTCAGGACATAATAACTGAATAGATATGAAAATAGAGATTGTGTGTAGGTACAAATTTGTGTTAGTTTGTGCAAAAATTGTCAATTATAATTAAGAAACGCAAAGAGGTATCTTTAAAAAAAATGTGTTTATCAATCGTATATACTTGATATCTTAAGACATTTGATTGTGTTATGACATGTGGGAATCTTTATAACTTTGGGTTGTTGGACAGCTCATTAAAAGTAAAAGTAATGTATGGTAATAAGCATACGAGCTTTGATTGCACCACTCACTCCTTTATCCCCCAATTTTACTTCAGTAAACAAAAATTTAGCCTATACTGATTTGTTTGTTTTCTTGTTGTGGTCTTCAGTCCGTAGACTGGTTTGATGCAGTTCTCCGCGCTACCCTGTCCTGTGCAAGTCTCTTCATCTGAGAATACGTTAGGCAACCTACATCCTTTTCAATCTGCTTAATATATTCGTCCCTCGGTCTCCCTCTACGATTTTTACTTCACACGCTTCCTTCTACTGCTAAGTTGACAATTCCTTGATGTCTCAGAATGTGTCCAACTATCTCTTCTCTTAGTCAGGATATGCCAGAAACTCCTTTTCTCCCCTATTCGGTTAAGCACCTCCTCATTAGTTACGTGATTGACCCATCAAATTTTCATCATTCGTCCCTATACTGATACTGTGCGGATTAGACAACATAAAACTCATGCACCATTCACGGATTAAAAATAAAGCCTGTTCTGGGGGCTGCATAGAAGTCGGTACTAACAATGAGAGTCAACAACTTGCCGCTAGTCCTTCACCCACGGTTTCCAGTAGATTATTCCTGTTGGTACCGCCCACTGCTTTCCAAGTAGTTCCTCATTTTTGGCATCACGAGTCCAAGTGGATTGCGCAGTAAACGTTTCTATATTTAGGATATTCAGGCAGGCGAGGAAATTAAATCCAAGACTTTTTACACCAAACACAGCGACCCTAACCTTTTGCATACAGTGTTAGTTATGCGTATTGATAGCATATTACGAATCTGTTTCATATTTCATTGAAAATGAGAACATGTCAGACTAATTATGGTGGAATTTGATGATCTGAATTAATTGCCCTTATGTGTAACGTAAGTCACCTTCTCATGAAAGGACTGGTGTTTACATAAGCGAATATTGCCATTACGTAAAACATCTCGAAAAACCGGTCGGGGGAGTCTGCTTTGTTGGCCAATAGTTAATGAGAGTTCGGGAAAGGATGACGTACCCGCCTCTGCTTAGTTCCATTACATGAGTGTTGAAGGGCGACAATCAGTTTAACTCGGAAACGCTTTCTTTAACTTCACTCTCTTCAATATGCCTGCTTGAAGCCTGATAATCATTGTGATTTTAACAGTATAGCTTTTCTGTTACCTTTCAACATAAAGGGTGAGACGTCGCTATGATATTTCATACAGGGTGAACTCGACGGTAAAACCACGATGACTAAAGAATATTGGTAGTTTCTGTCATGGAAAATTGCTTCTGAAGCTTCATAAGCATCTACATCTACATATACATCACATTTAAGCGCCTGTCAAAGTGTTCATTGCACCGCTTTCACACTATTTATCTACCGTTCCACTGTCTAATGGAACTTCTCCGTTGAAGCTCTGATTATTCTAATTTTCTTATGATCATTTCTCCCTATGATGATGGGAGTCGTATTAGGAGGAGAAAGCAATCGACACCTTACTGCACTCGCTGGATGAAGTGTATAAGATGTTCAGGTTGCACAAGCTCACTCAAAAAGTCTCAGACGCATGTCTGGTTGAAGGCAGATGCGAGTCACATCTGTGAATAGCAATCGATGCCAGTTTTGACGAGTCCATGCAGCAAGCTGTTGCACTCATCTTTACCGCGCTATATGGAGGATAGGTGTCAAAGCTAGACCTCACCATGAGCGTTGAGGATGAAGGTGCATGCCATCCGGCCTATTCAGTACATTTTGTGTCGAGCACGACGTCCTGTAGCTGCATGAAGTTCATTATACATCGTTCCTCTCAGCGTTCCTCCGAGCTGAAATCCGTAAGTAGCGGTCATCAGCTGCTGTGGTATCGTTTGGGCACCCATAGCAAGTAATCGACATTTCGTTGTATCACTGTACCTCCGCGTTTGAATAACATCGATTTGGAGCACTCCAAGACTTCTGGAAATTTACCTTGATGAGAGTCCCTCCTGACACATAGTACCAATCCAGAAACGATTAAACTTCAGAAATGACCTGCGGGGCATGGCAGAGCTACAGACAATACAAGCACTGTGCCTCCTTCCCTGAGTTATGACTGGAACTATTCGGCCATCTACACACTGCTAAAAAAAAAGTTCAAATGTTTGTAAATCTAAGGAGCTTAACTGCTGCGGTTATCAGTCCCTAGCCTTACAAAGTACTTTATCTTATGCTAAGAATAACACACGCACCCATGCCTGAGGGAGGACTCTGACGGCGAGTAGCCGCGCTCTTCGCAGCAATGCGCCTTGGAGCGCTCGGCCACTCCACTGCGACTTGGCGCTGCTCATGCGTGGTTTTTTGCATCTTTGTGCTGTTTCAGAGACATCCATGGACAGTCTAAGCAACTATGTTATTGATGCTGTTTAGACATTCCAGTGTGTTCGGTAGACCTTGGAACAATGGTGATGCACAAGTTTTTGTTTTTCCTTGAGTGTATAAAAATCAATTGCCATGTCTTAGCATCACCAAACTCAGAAATGACTTCACTGATTTGAATAATTTTAGTTTTATCTTATTCGTTTTAATACAGGGGTGATTTGGAGAACGGAATTCGGGAAACCCAAAGGAACAACAGTTGTTGTTGTTGTTGTCTTCAGTCCGGAGACTGGTTTGATGCAGCTCTCCACAATACCCTATCCCGAGCAAGCCTCTTCATCTCCACATAAGAACGGCAACCTACATCTGTCCGAATCTGCTTACTGTATCCATCTCTTGGTCTTCCTCTGCGATTTTTACCCCACACACTTCCCTCTAATGCTAAATTCACAATTCCTTGATGTCTAAGAATGTGTACTACCAATCTATCCCTTCTTTTAGTCAAGGTATGCCAGAAATTTCTTTTCTCCCCAATTCTGTTCAGTACCATATTTCAAAAGCCTCTATCCTCTTCCTGTCCGCACTGTTTATCGTCCAAGTCTCACTCCCATACAAGGCAACTCTCCATACAAATGCCTTCAGAAAGGACTTCCTTTGGCTTAAATCAATATTCGATGTTAACAAATTTCTCTTTTTCAAAAACGCTTTTCTACCCATTGCCATTCTGCATTTTATATCCTCTGTACTGCGACCATCATTTGTTATTTTACTGCCCAAGTAACAAAACTCATCTACCTCCTTTATTGCTCCGTTTCCTAAACTAATTCCTTCAGCATCTCCTGATTTTCTTACACTGCACTCCATTACCCTAGTTTTGCTCTTGTTAATGTTCATCTTATATGCACCTTTCAGCACACTGTCCATTCCGTTCAATTGCTCTTCCAGGTCCTTTGCTGTATCTGACATAATTACTATGTCGTCGGCAAAACGCAATGTTTTTAATTCTTCACCCTGAACTTTAATTCCTTCTCCGAATTTATCCTTGCTTTCCTTTATAGCTTGCTCAGTGTACAAATTGAATAACAATGGAGAAAGACTACAACCCTGTCTTACTTCCTTTCCAACCACTGCATCCCTTTCATGCCCTTCAACTCTGACAATCGCTGTCTGGTTTTTGTACAAGTTGTAAATAACCTTACGCTCCCTATATTTTACTCCTGCTTGCTTCAGAACTTGAAAGAGTTTATTCCAATCAACATTGTCAAAAGCCTTCTCCAAATCTACAAAAGCTTCTACATCCTGGCATTTGCCTTCTAGCCACTCCTGCTTAGCCATTTTGCACTTCCTGTCAATCTCATTTCTTAGTTGTCTGTACTCCATTTTGCCTGTTTCATTTACTGCATTTTTATATTTTCTCCTTTCATCAATTATATTTAGTATCTCCTGTGATATCCAAGGATTTTTTGTAGGTCTTGCCTTCCTACCTATTTTGTCCTCTGCTACCTTCACTATTTCATCTCTCAATTTTACACATTCCTCCTCTACTGTTTTATTTTCCCCTGTTTCTGTAAATTGTTGCCTAAAGCTCCCTCTGAAATTCTTAAGAACCTCAGGTTCCTTCAATTTATCCAAGTCCCATCTCCTTATTTTCCTACCTTTTTGTAGTTTCTTCAGTTTCAGCCTACAGTTCATAACCAAGAAGTTATGGTCAGAGTCTATATCTGCCCCTGGGTATGTCTTACACTGTAAAACCTGGTTCCGAAATCTATGTCTTACCATTATAAAATCTATCTGGTATCTCCCGGTGTCTCCTGGTCTCTTCCACGTATACAACCTGCTTTTGTGATTCTTAAACCAGGTGTTTGTTATAACTAAATTATGTTCCGTGCAAAATTCTACCAGGCGGCTTCCTCTTTCATTCCTTTTGCCCAGACCATATTCACCTAATAACTTCCCTTCCCTTCCCTTCCTTGTCCTACTACCGAATTCCAGTCTCCTATAACAATTAAGTTTTCCTCTCCCTTAATTGTCTGAATAATTTCCTTTAGCTCCTCATATATTTCTTCTATTTCCTCATCATCGGCAGAGCTAGTTGGCATATAAACCTGTACTACTGTTGTCGGTGTTGGCTTCGTATCTATCTTGACAATGATAATGCGATCACTGTGCTGGCCATAGTAGTTTACCCGCATTCCTATTTTCTTATTCATTATCAATCCTACTCCTGTGATACCCCCAACTGATTTTGTATTTATAATCATGTACTCACCTGACCAGAAATCCTGTTCATCCTGCCACCGAACTTCACTAATCCCCACTATATCTAACTTCAACCTATCCATTTCCCTTTTTAAATTTTCTAATTTTCCTACTCTATTAAGGGATCTAACATTCCACGCTCCGACCCGTAGAATGCCAGTATTGTCTTTCCTGATGATCACATCCTCCTGAGTAGTCCCCGCCCGGAGAACCGAATGGGGGTCTATTTTACCTCCGGAATATTTTACCCAAGAGGATGCCATCATCATATGTCCATACAAAAGAGCTGCATGTCCTCAGGAAAAGTAACGGCTGTAGTTTCCCCTTGCTTTCAGCCGTTCGCAGTAGCTGTGTGGCAAAGCCGCATTAGCTGATGTTACAAGGCCAGCTCAGTCAATCATCCAGACTGTTGCCCCTGTAACTACTGAAAAGGCTGCTGCCCCTCTTCAGGAACCACACGTTTGTCTGGCCTCTCCACAGATACCCCTCCGCTGTGGTTGAACCTACGGTACGGCTATCTGTATCGTTGAGGCACGCAAGCCACCCCACCTCGGCAATGTCTGTGGTTCATGGGAGTGGGGAACAGTACACTCGAAAAAATCAAAGTTGATAATTTTTTTGCGTATCACTGGTCCGCAAACTGTCCTATCGACTATGCATTCATCTCGCAAGCACGACTGTTAGATATACGACTTTATCAATCCCCTTTCGTTATCTGCAATGACTGCACCCGGTATGCACAAGGTGTGCACACCGACCTGCTTCCCCTTCTTGGGAGTATTAAGCCTGACGGCACCAATATTCTCCTTACATTGTAGCTCCCGAATACGAGTAACCCAGGCAGAGCTGTTTTATTCGAAACATAACAAGCGTCTGCTTCTGTATACATCAACGGCCACAGGCGTCGCGCCGCGGTGGACTAGCCGAGCGGTCTAAAGCGCCTCGCTGCCGAGCGCGCGGTTGTTCGCTGTGGAGGTTCGAGTCCTTCCCGGGGCATGGGGGTGTGTGTTTGTCCGTAGGTTAGTTTACCTAGCTTTAGTAGTTTGTAAGCTACGGACTGATGACCACGCAGTTTGGTTCGATAGATTTACAGACATTTTTGAACAGGCGTCGCACGAAACCTGTATGCCACGTGTCTGGACCCCACAGAACGTCTTTCACTGGCCTAAGGCGTTCTACCACGTCACGACAAGTAACTCGATGGGACAGGTAACTGGAGTGGCCACAGCTGCAGACAAATCGGATGCGACGTAGGTCAAGCAGGACGTCCGTAGTATTTCCTCATTTAGCTCAGAGCAGTTATGCTTGACTTCAGCCTCAAACTGTTTAGCCGAAGGTAGCACAGCCTCAAACTCCGGAGCGAAGTGTTACGAACTCAGCTTGCATTCACACATACCAATCACAGTTCCTATCAAATCCAAGACGTTAGAAAAATGAATCCTTATCGACACGTGCTGATGTATCCTAGAGAATATACAAACGAAAACGGGAGAAACTGTGTCTAGTAAATTAGACTAACAAGGGAACTCCACGAACCCGAGGCGGCAAAACTTTTTGAAAAGTTTAGGAAGTCCTTACCATGATAAAATTTATGGCGCATTGAAAATCTGCGGAATTTTATTTTAACCCTGCGGAATTAAGCGTTAAAAATTGAACAAAATCCGACTATCTCAAAAACTATCAAAGATAAAAATTTCAATCCACTTTTTTTCCTATGAAACCGGTAAAAGTAGAGCCTTTGGCGAAAATTTCGAGCATTTTGCGATATCTCCAGCCGTTTGTAAAAAAACTTGAAATTTGTGCATTTTTGAACCTCTTTTTGCTTGTCAAAATTATAATTAGGCAGTAATAAGCAGTGAAACGCATAACGACGTCTGAAGTGATCATTTTAAATATATACCTTCCGGTTGGTATGGTAACAACAAGGCAGAAACCAGAATTTACACGTAGTGGGTCAACAGCACGGTTAACTAACGCAGCAAATTTCTGCGCCCTATATATAATAGGGAACGTTAACATCAGCCTTCCTGAATATTTGGCACAATAAAATAATCACCTCCCATACGAAAAGCAAGTAATGGTTTTAAAGGCACGTCTATGATTACCACTGGGAATTCAGGATATTCGGAAACGACAGGATCAAGGATTGGAGCCATTACAACAGGTAAACGTCGTCTGTTACAAAGTTAATCAAAAGTACAAATTATATACAGTTTTTACATTCCTAGTCTTGAAGAGAACATACACGTTTAAGGAAATAATGGACAAAGCCTACTAAGAACGGTGAATCGAAATTCGATACTGGCCAAGATTGAGAGGTAGCCCTCAGCCGTTGCAACATCTGTAGTAATCTGTTTTCTCTCAATCGTAAATAATTTCTGTTGATACACTACAAAATCGTTGTTTGCTGTTCTAATTGCGACTTACGATAAACAAATGTATCTGACATTACGACACCCAACGAACTTTTCTCCGATAATTTCGCAACCGATTTTGCATTAATGTAGTTACAGGTTTTATTTTATTTTTAAGTCAATGATCACAAAGAATTTTAGTCGTATAGACAACCAATTTAAAATAACGGATCACCGTTCTACTGGCGACCATGTCGCATCTTATGAAATATCGTTTTCTTTCGTCGCGTAATGTGAGGGAGAGGGAACTTTCTGAAATGTTCTATTTTGACATACGAAAGGTACAGCAATCATTGTAATTTGAAACTCTACTGTTAGTCCGTGTTTGCGTTACAAATGTGGGTTTGTGGATCCACCTTGATGTAAAACCCTAGTTTATTTACATACCCATACTAGTTTCCTATCCCCATGAACCACTGACATTGCCGAGATGGGGTGGCTTGCGTGCCTCAACGATACAGATAGCCGTACCATAGGTGCAACAACAGCGGAGGGGTGTATGTGGAGAGGTCAGACAAACATGTGTTGTTCCTGAAGAGAGGGCAGCAGTCTTTCAGTAGTTACAGGGGAAACAGTCTGGATGACTGACTGAGCTGGCCGTGTAACATCAGCTAACATGGCTTTGCCATTCAGTTACTGCGACGGCTGAAAGCAAGGGGAAACTACAGTCGTTACTTTCCCCGAGGATATGCAGCTCTACTGTATGAATATATCATGATGGCGTCTTCTTGGGTAACATATTCCGGAGGTAAAATAGTCCCCCATTCGGATCTCAGGTAGAGGACTACTCAGGAGAATATTGTCATCAAAACACACAAAAAGGCATTCAATGGATTGGAGCGTGGAATGTTTTAACCCTTAATCGCGAAGGTACGTCAGTAGATTTGAAAAGAGAAATTGATAGTTTAAAGTTAAATATGGTAGGGGTTAGTGAAGTTCGGTAGCAGTTTCCCGCCTCATGACCGCTGGATCTTCATTCTATACTGGGCGTCTGGCGAGGTAAGGTTAGTTCTTCTCTGGTATCCGCGATATGGTAGCATTTCATTGTCTAGTACGTTTAACTTAGGCTCGTGAACTTAGAATTTTTTTTTTTTTTTTTTTTTTTTTTTTTTTTTTTTTTTTTTTTTTTGGAATATTTTCTCCGATCGTGTGCGGAGGAAATGTGTTCTCGTTTTTCAGTTCAGTGATTTCCAGTAGATAAACGCGGTGAGTGTGACTCTAGTTGCAGTTGGATAACGACCTGGTATGTCATATATATATATGAAGAAACATGTAACGTGAAATAAATTGCATCATCAGGGAAAGGTTTGTAATCGTAATTTGGAGACATCTTTTGTATTCTGGTATGCTGACCTGACATAGATAAAGTTTAAGTTCCGTGTTCTGGCTCTAGATGGGTCAATCGCGCCCGAAAGACCGAGACAGCATTATTATTGTTATTATTTTAAGTTGGTCCAAATCAGAGTGTGCATAATATCATTAAGATCAGCTGCGTAGATCGAGAATTCATCGCAGACAAACGTCGTGACGCGGTATGTAAAAGGCTGCAGTGGTCACAGAGGCCGCCGGTTCCCGCTGCATAGCCGACGTCAAGCACTGTGGGGCTTGTCTAGCACTCACAAGCCCTATAGTAAGATACTCTCCGCCATGCAACGTACGAAATCTTATGTACACATTGACATTTCTTCTGAAGGTCAAGTCCAAAATTCATTAAGGTTGGAATAAAACTGTAGATTCGTGAAACGTGAATTTTATCCGATGTGGCGATACTCCCGTTACGAAATCACCGATTTCGAATTTTATAAGCTATTCCTCTGCGTTTACGTTAGTTTTCTAAGGCATGTCGGTACTAAGTCGAACAAAACAAAACGAAATGTTATCGAAAACGGTTAACCCATTACTGATTTTCGTAAGATCACACACAGTAGTTGAAAGTACAGATTTCAAAATTTGGGACAAAACTACTCAAGTCTTTGGTCCCTAGACTTAAACTACTTATGTTAAGGACAACACCCATTCGCGAGGTAGTGCCCGAAACTCCGGCGCCGGCCGCGGTGGCCGAGGGGACTGAGGCGCTCCAGTCACGTTCTGCACGGCCACTACGGTCCGGGGTTCGAATCCCCCCTCGGGCATGGATATTTGTGACGTCCCTTAGTATTAGGTAGTTCATAGGTAGTTTGTAAGTTTAGGGACTGATGGCCCCATAAGTCGAGTACCATAAGCTATACAACACACACACACACACACACATATATATATATATATATATATATATAATATATATATATATATATATATATAGTATATATATATATATATATATGAAGCTCCGGCGAGAGCTGCTGTGCAATCTTAGAAAATGTTCAAATGTTTGTAGAGCTTATGGGACTTAACTACGGGGTCATCAGTCCCTAACTTACAAACTACTTATGAACTAGCTAAGACTACAGACGGCACAAATATCCATGCCCGAAGGGGATTCGAACCGCCGAACGTAGTGGCCGTGCAAACCGTGACTGAAGTGCCTCAGTCTCCTTGGCCACCGCGGCCGAGACTGCAGTCTTAGAGATGACTCCACAGACCGCTCTGCCATCCCCGCGAGGCATAGCACAGAAAAATTAGAATAATGTGAAATATACGAAAAATTTTAAAAGCATGGTATTGCATTGTGTAAATTCGGGAAAAATGTGTAATATGAAATAAATTGTAGCGTGAAGGAAACGTTTCGAATATAATAATAATTTTATGTCATTCAATAATCTGGTACAAATCTTTCGAATAGACGCCGTCACTTCCACGAAAAATATGCCCGTAACCTACCCCACTTACCTAACCGGGAAAATGGTGCTAGCAGTTTAGCGTGGAATTGGAACCACATGTCTTTTTTGGAGAGAGGAAGGCTAGATTCTGACTCGAAAAAATCTGTAATCCGAGCCAGTTTCGAAAGCGTGACATTCGGTTTCTAACCCGAGGACTTTAACGCGAGCCCAGACTTCAAGTGGAAGCTCAGCTCCAGTTGCTGAATACTTTCCCAACTTAGATAAAAATCCAATACTCTGAGATTTTCAGCTATCAGTCGATTTTTTTAAAAAATCTTTATTAGCAAACCATGATTTCGGCCAGTAACTGGCCATTATCAATGCATGTGTTTAAGTAAAGATGTTAGTTATCCATATTAATAACATCTTCAGTTAAACATATGCACTGATAATGGCCAGTTACTGGCCGAAATCATGATGTGCTAATAAAGATTTTTAAAACAGATCGACAGATAGCTGAAAATCTCAGAGTATTGGAAACATATCACAGTCGTGGAACGCAAACAACGGAAAGTAACCAGGTTAGATAAAAATATTTAATTTGCAATAAAATGATATTGATGTTATTATTCGATACAAAACCTATTTTATCTTGTAAGGCGGTCCAAATCACACGCACTGTGCAAAATTTCACTAAGACCAGTTCAATAGTTTCGGAATTATGCGGACAAACGTCCTGACATTGGATAATCGATAAGATTTCCGGGTGTATTTTATTAATGAAGAAAATGAGAAACGTGCTTTCCCAAAGTATTTGGTATGTTTCATTCATAGTACGCCTGTATCCCGCTGCGCTTTAGACTCTGTGCATTACTAGTTAGTCATTTCATGAGGAACACAATATTCCAACTAAAATCAGTCGTATAATGTTAGTTGAAACGAAACAGTTTCATTACAACCATAAACGTATGTAAATGAAATAAAATTGGTGATCAATCACTGTTGCAATATACGAGTTACACTAATCAAAACTATTTGGGGATCAGTTGAGATATCTAGGTTCTGAAGTATTGTCACTGGCAGAATGAACTCGAATGGCTCGACGTCTTTCTGTCGGTTCTACAGAGTGGAGGTAATATTACGGCAACTGAGGTAGTGGTAATAACAGACAGATGCGCAGAGAGGGTTGGTCTTCACTCCTTTTAGGTAAAACCCACATAAACTTCAGTTAAGGAATTGAGACACAAGTATATCATATTGTATCACACACAAATTTCATTTGTAACCAGTATCTGAAAAAATATATCACGATATATGTTCCGTATGATATCTCACCTGATCCCCTGTTTTGAGGAGTGTATTTGCCAATAGTTGCTTCATCCGATATAGTGGAATGAAATGAAAGGTGAATTCATTGTTGCGAGAAATATGTATTGATGGCTTTAATGAGTTTATCGACACTTCTGATAGTGAAAGACATTTTTGGGCCTTACGTTCGCGTATTTATTTATTTGAATGTTCCGTTAGTTCATTTCCCATTCTCTCACTGCCCAAACGTTGGTACGTGTAATGCACAATAACATTTCGAACATTATGTGTTTATTCCAACCTTTGCTCAGTCCACCTCCTCCTTACAGCTCTCTGTATTCATCTACTCCTCCCACTATTCGCCAGTTTAATCTTGCCGCTCGGTCTCCTCCTCACCCTCTCCCTTCTCTGCCTCTCACCTGTTCCTCCCCTCTGAAATGTTCAAAATGTTTGTAAAGCTTAAGGGACTTAACCGTGAGTTCATCAGTCCCTAAACTTACAAACCTACTTACGAGCTAGCTTATACTAAAGAAGGCCAAACATCCATGCCCCAGAGGGGATTCGAACCCCCCCCCCCCCCATGGGGAATGGCCTCGCTTATCGTAGCATAGCGCCTCAAAGCGCTCGGCCGCTCCGCCGCGGCTCCTCCCCTCTCTCTGTCAATATAATCCCACCCCCTCCGTCTTGACGTATTACCTCCGCGTCACCTATATTTGTTTCATGATGCAGTTTCTATCCATCTCCGGCCGCTCCCCCCCCCCCCCCAGCCCCCGCGATTACATCTATGAATAAACAAAATTTTTAACAAAAATTCGATTTAAAACACTATTATAAAACACATTAATATGCACTAAAAAGTAAAAAGTAATTGCGTATTCATCTACAAGTTAACAATTCTCTTAATTTTTCGAATCATCAATATGTAGGTATGATCTATGTGTTTACCATGCAAGAAGATAGGTAGGTACCTATCCGTTTTAAATGTAATTCAATACCATGCTCTCCACTCCCATGAACCACAGACATTGCCGAGGTGGGGTGGCTTGCGTACCTCAACGATACAGATAGCCGTACCGTAGGTGCAAACACAGCGGAGGGGTATCTGTGGAGAGTCCAGACAAACGTGTGGTTCCTGAAGAGGGGGCAGCAGCCTTTTCAGTAGTTACAGGGGCAACAGTCTGGATGATTGACTGAGCTGGCCTTGTAATATCAGCTAATGTGGCTTTGCCACACAGCTACTGCGAACGGCTGAAAGCAAGGGGAAACTACAGCCGTTACCTTTCCCGAGGACATGCAGCTCTACTGTATGAACATATGATGATGGCATCCTCTCGGGTAAAATATTCCGGAGGTAAAATAGTCCCCCATTCGGATCTCCGGGCGGGGACTACTCAGGAGGATGTGATCATCAGGAAAGACAATACTGGCATTCTACGGGTCGGAGCGTGGAATGTTAGATCCCTTAATCGGGTAGGGAAATTAGAAAATTTAAAAAGGGAAATGGATAGGTTGAAGTTAGATATAGTGGGGTTTAGTGAAGTTCGGTGGCAGGATGAACAGGATTTCTGGTCAGGTGAGTACAGGATTATAAATACAAAATCAATTGGGGGTATCACAGGAGTAGGATTGATAATGAATAAGAAAATAGGAATGCGGGTAAACTACTATGGCCAGCACAGTGATCGCATTATCATTGTTAAGATAGATACGAAGCCAACACCGACAACAGTAGTACAGGTCTATATGCCAACTAGCTCTGCCGCTGATGAGTAAATCGAAGAAAATATATGAGGAGCTAAAGGAAATTATTCAGACAATTAAGGGAGAGGAAAACTTAATTGTTATGGGAGACTGGAATTCGGTAGTAGGACAAGGAAGGGAAGGGAAGATAGTAGGTGAATATGGTCTGGGCAAAAGGAATGAAAGAGGAAGCCGCCTGGTAGAATTTTGCACAGAAGATAATTTAGTTATAACAAACACCTGGTTCAAGAACCACAAAAGAATGTTGTATACGTGGAAGAGACCAGGAGACTCCGGAAGATACCAGATAGATTTTATAATGGTAAGACATAGATTTCGGAACCAGGTTCTACAGTGTAAGACATACCCAGGGGCAGATATAGACTCTGACCATAACTTCTTGGTTATGAACTGTAGGCTGAAACTGAAGAAACTACAAAAAGGTAAGAAAATAAGGAGATGGGATCTGGATAAATTGAAGGAATCTGAGGTTCTTAAGAATTTCAGAGGGAGCTTTAGGCAACAATTTACAGAAACAGGGGAAAATAAAACAGTAGAGGAGGAATGTGTAAAATTGAGAGATGAAATAGTGAAGGTACCAGAGGACAAAATAGGTAGGAAGGCAAGACCTACAAAAAATCCTTGGATATCACAGGAGATACTAAATTTAATTGATGAAAGGAGAAAATATAAAAATGCAGTAAATGAAACAGGCAAAATGGAGTACAGACGACTAAGAAATGAGATTGACAGGAAGTGCAAAATGGCTAAGCAGGAGTGGCTAGAAGGCAAATGCCAGGATGTAGAAGAATGTATAAGTAGGGGAAAAATAGATACAGCCTACAGGAAAATAAAAGAAACATTTGGAGATAAGAAAAACAGCTCTATGAACATCAAGGACACTGATGGAAAACCAGTTCTCAGCAAAGATGGGAAAGCTAAAAGGTGGAAAGAGTATATAGAGGGGCTCTACAAAGGAAATGAACTTCGAGACAATATTGTAGGAAGGGAAGAGGATGTAGATGAAGATGAAATAGGAGATACTTTACTGAGAGAAGAATTTGACAGAGCCCTGAAAGACCTAAGTCGAAACAAGGCCCCTGGAGTATATGATATTCCCTCAGAGCTACTGAAGTCTCTCGGAGAACCAGCCATGAGAAACCTGTTTCACCTGGTGTGTAAGATGTATGAGACAGGCGAAGTACCCTCAGACTTTAAGAAAAATGTTATAATCCCCATTCCAAAGAAAGCAGGTGCAGACAGGTGTGAAAACTACAGAACCATCAGTATAATAAGTCATGGTTGCAAAATATAAACACAAATTATTTACAGAAGGATGGAAAAGCTGGTAGAAGCCGACCTCGGGGAAGATCAGTTTGGGTTCAGGAGAAATGTTGGAACTCGGGAAGCAATACTCACTTTACGGCTTATCCTAGAAGATAGATTAAGAAAAGGCAAACCTACATTTCTAGCTTTTGTAGATTTGGAGAAGGCTTTTGACAATGTTGATTGGAATAAACTCTTTCAAGTTCTGAAGCAAGCAGGAGTAAAATATAGGGAGCGTAAGGTTATTTACAACTTGTACAAAAACCAGACAGCGATTGTCAGAGTTGAAGGTCATGAAAGGGATGCAGTGGTAGGAAAGGAAGTAAGACAGGGTTGTAGTCTTTCTCCATTGTTATTCAATTTGTACACTGAGCAAGCTATAAAGGAAAGCAAGGATAAATTCGGAGAAGGAATTAAAGTTCAGGGTGAAGAATTAAAAACATTGCGTTTTGCCGACGACATAGTAATTATGTCAGATACAGCAAAGGACCTGGAAGAGCAATTGAACGGAATGGACAGTGTGCTGAAAGGTGCATATAAGATGAACATTAACAAGAGCAAAACTAGGGTAATGGAGTGCAGTGTAAGAAAATCAGGAGATGCTGAAGGAATTAGTTTAGGAAACGGAGCAATAAAGGAGGTAGATGAGTTTTGTTACTTGGGCAGTAAAATAACAAATGATGGTCGCAGTACAGAGGATATAAAATGCAGAATGGCAATGGGTAGAAAAGCGTTCTTGAAAAAGAGAAATTTGTTAACATCGAATATTGATTTAAGCCTAAGGAAGTCCTTTCTGAAGGCATTTGTATGGATTGTTGCCTTGTATGGGAGTGAGACATGGACGATAAACAGTGCGGACAGGAAGAGGATTGAGGCTTTTGAAATATGGTGCTACAGAAGAATGCTGAAAATTAGGTGGGTGGATCGCGTAACTAATGAGGAGGTACTGAACAGAATTGGGGAGAAAAGAAATTTTTGGCATACCTTGACTAAAAGAAGGGATCGCTTGGTAGGACATATTCTTAGACATCGAGGAATCGTAAATTTAGCCTTGGAGGGAAGTGTGTGGGGTAAAAATAGAAGAGGAAGACCAAGAGATGGGTACAGTAAGCAGATTCAGACAGATGTAGGTTGCCGTTCTTATGTGGAGATGAAGAGGCTTGCTCAGGATAGGGTATTGTGGAGAGCTGCATCAAACCAGTCTCCGGACTGAAGACCACAACACAACACAACCATGCTCTAGCCCCCACCAGAACCTGCTTGAACCCCCCCCCCCCCAGACCATGCTGCACCGCCCCCAGACCCACCTCGAAGCCCCCCCCCCCCCCCCCCCCCCCCAGAGGAGTAAAGGCGCAATACTGTTCCTGTACGACGGCGACCTTTTTTAATTTTAATTTATTTATTTATTTATTTTAGGAAATCAAGTCAGCTCGGAATGACCTTAGCCCCCCGCAGAGCACGATCCTCGATACGCAACTGATGAATAACAAACAATGATCAAAATATTTTTAGAATGCTCAGTAAGTAAAATGAAATGAAAAATATTAAACTACTTGTTAACTATGAATTATTATGATAGTATAATGTAGTTACAATTATTGTTATTTTTACGGTCGGTGTCAACCAAGGTAGGTTTGTAACTATATACATAGTTATAGGAAAGATGTGCTTGTGCCGCAGGCGTTTCGTTGTTTCTCTTGGATGTTGATCGATTACGTCTTCCCGGCCGCGGTGGCCGAGGGGACTGAGGCGCTTCAGTCACGGTCTGCACGGCCACTACGGTCGGCGGTTCGAATACCCCCTCGGGCATGGATATAGTCTTAGCTAGTTCATATGTAGTTTGTAAGTTTAGGGACTGATGACCCCGTAGTTAAGTCCCATAAGCTACATTTGAACATCTCATAAAGTCACCAAAAACATTTGACTACGTCTTGGATTACGATTCGTTTCTCTCTCTTGGACTTCTCATTCCAACTTGTGTCGTGGTTCTCTATCTGCCCCGTTGTGTCCCTCGGCTCGCTCGGTAGGCTGATGTCTATCCGAGCCGACTTCGGTCTCAATATTCTCGTATTATTTTTGCTAGGTATATTGTAGTGTTCCCTAGGTTGACACCGTCTCCAAAAATAAGAATAATTGTAACTACATTATATTGTCGTAATAACTTTACTTTTAAGCAGTCTAATATTTTTCATTTTATATTACGTAGGAGAATTGTAAAAAAAATATTTTGATCATTGTTTGTTATTCATAGGTAAATTTTGAGTTTAAATTTAAAGTCGGGAGGTACCTACCTATCTTCTGTGTGGTTAACACATCGCACCTACATATTGATGAGTAGAAAAAGTAAGTTAATTATTAAGTTGTAGAAGAAAAAAATGTTCAAATATTTGTATAGCTTATGGGACTTAACTACGGGGTCATCAGTTCCTAAATATACAAACAACATATGAACTAGCTAATCCTAAGGACGGCAAAAATATCCATGCCCGAGGGGGGATCCGAACCCCCGACCGTAGCGTCCGTGCAGACCGTGACTGGAGCGCCTAAGTCCCCTCGGCCACCGCAGCCGGCAGTTGTAGAAGAATACGCATTTATTTTCTTTATTACGTTCTACTCAGGGGCGGCTGCTGGGGTAGTACCGCTGTGCCATGGCGCCACTTGTATGAAAAGAGAAGAAAGAGAATTCCATACAAACTGCACAAAAAACATTGTTTCCTAGTGTATGTTCTTTGATTTGAACAGGTACGTTACGTCGCGAGAGCGCTCTCGCGGCAGATTTCGGAAGCTTGGAGCAACTCAGATTGGCACCGCCTGCACCCATTTGGCGTTGTGTTACAACCGTTAAAACGCTGAACAGGTTTCTGGGCGGCGCTTACGGCGGGGGTAGAGCCAAATCATGTACGTGAAGTTAGCCCCCAACATTGAAAATTTTTTAATTTCTTTTGTTGCTCTGGGTTGCTCTCAGGTTGCTCTGCTTTGCTCCAGGGCCACAAATCTATAAATTTAAAAATAGGCCAACAATTAAACCAAAACACAACTTTCGACCAGCCCCGACTTTTTGAAAAAATCTATCTTTTTATGCTTGCTCTGAGTTGCTTAGAACAACAGTGTCCTCCGACCAATAGTTTTCAAATGGGAAGGAAAAATGATTTTCCGCCAGCCCCCACTTTTTGAAAAACCGAACTTTTTATGTTTCCTCTTAATTGCTCTAGTTGCTCTGTACGTT
The DNA here is from genome assembly GCA_026315105.1 of Locusta migratoria. Classification (NCBI taxonomy): domain Eukaryota; kingdom Metazoa; phylum Arthropoda; class Insecta; order Orthoptera; family Acrididae; genus Locusta; species Locusta migratoria. Next base: position 371,675,757 of record CM048748.1, read on the forward strand.
GCTCCAGAACAACAATGGTGAGAGATGTCAGCACATCTCTCATCAGATTTTTCATTGTAATTTCTTATTGGTGAGCAACAATCAAGATGAAATGGGGCTGAATACTACATGCGGGTATGTTTTAGTCGTTGGGAGAGAAGCGAGCTTGCTGTGTAAAAAAGTTACAAGGTTGGCAGGCGCCAGGCCTCCACCGGAGGGATGGGGGAATGAAGCGAAAGCAGGGCTGGCGGTTTACGAAGGTACCTGCGTCGCCACCAACCGGGAGAATAGGACGCTTACATATCGTAACTTATCGGAAAAGTGTAAGTGGCGTCCTAAGGGTGCGGGCTACAGTGTTTGTGCGAAGAGAGCAGGTGGATGATTCCCCAGACGGAGGGCAACTGCCTGGCGCCAACATCGTGTGCCATGTCTGGGAGTGCCTGCGCCCAAGGAATCGGGAGAATTCCATCGTTTATTGCACCTTCTTTTACGGGATGGTATCTGCCTTTGTGTTTTAAGCTAAGACTCCCCGTAGTTCGGGGACGGCAGCCTCCTACCGACCGCTGAGGGCTAGACAGCATCGGCGATATCTCGTCTTCTTTCTCGACAAGCACGAAAATTACTCCAACGGTGGAGTTTGTACCCAGTTTAGGCGGAAACACTGCCAGAGCGTGCGAATACCACTAGTTGCGTGGGCAGAACGTTCAAAAAAACGCGCGAAGGTCTCTGAATAGCTTTCGTGAATCTTAGGGGTATGGCCCCATGGCACTGGCTTTTTAGCTTGCGGTGAGAGCGGGACTCTTCTCTTAGCTTGGGTGGGGGATGGACTTGTCTCTTAGCTTCGGCTGGAGAAAGAGCTTACTACATGCTCGACTTGGACTTATAATTTTGTACAACCTTCAGAGTCCGCTCTGAAAGTTAAACATTCTGTGTGAGTTCTGTTTGACAATTAATAAGGTCAGCCTGCCTTAACTTGTGCTTTGTTTGCACAGGAGACGATTTTCTTGGGATTCTGAAGTCACCTCCGCCTCCAAGAAATACTAGTGTAGCAATACATGCTGTCTGGAGTGGCATAGACTTTGTGGAATCACCGAGATAGTTGGGCACTGTGAGCTATCGAGTTTACAGCGGTTGGTACTGTAGGAGTAATAGCTTCAGTGTTGTGAAGCAAATAGTTGTTTCCGCGGCCGCTAATATTTTCAGCAGCCAGCCATCAGGCGTCACCACAGCTGTACTTCGAGAACACGCCTCTGCTGCAGCTTTGGTAACGTACCGCCAGCATTTGCCTTTGTCTGAGAGGAACTGCGTAGTATTCACGAACTTGTGGAGGAGAATAATAATAATTAGGGACCGCACCGAAATATTCAGCCTCGCTTTCTGTATCGTCATCGTGTCATGAGAATTGTTTCGGTCACTGGGGAATAGGGAAGAACTTGCCAGTCACTGTTATCTAAATAACTGATAACATACTTTCATGTGACACTGAATTAGAATTAGTTCATTATTTAGATATTTCTCGTTCAGACTCTTACCAAGTGGATTTGTTATTTTTGTATTGATCATTCTTATTGTGTTTTTTGAAGTAAATGATATATTAAGTTTGTTAATTAAAGAATTGTTCTGATAGCATCATTCAAAACAGTAGATCCCCGTCATTCATATTTGGATGGGTCTTTGAAGTGTTTCAGATAGCATTCATTGAGTGCAATTTTTAAACTTATACTCTATTATAGAGTAAGAATCAACAGTACGAAACTCGTTCGCGAAATTTGACTGAAAAACCTAAGAGATTTTGGTCATATGTTAAATATACTAGGGGCAAAACACAAAAATACCTTCACTACGTGATAGTAATGGCGATCCTGCCGATGACAGCACTACTAAAGCAGAGTTCTAAACATAGCTTTTAGAAACTCATTCACCAAAGAAGACGAAATCAATATCCCAGATTTCGAATTACGAAAAGAGGCCGTAATGAGTAACGTAGATGTAGATATCATCGGAGTTGTGAAGCAAGTAAAATCACTTAACAAGAATAAGTCTTCTGGTCCGGACTGTATACCCATCAGATTTCTATCGGATTATGCTGAAGCGATAGCTCCTTACTTAACAGCCATAAACAACCGCTCTCTCAAAGAAGGATCTGTACCAAAAGATTGGAAAGTTGCACAGGTCACACCTATAATTAAGAAACGCAGTAGGAGTAACCCATTAAACTACAGGCCTATTTCATTGACTTCAGTTTGCAACAGGGTTTTGGAACATATCCTGTATTCAAATATTATGAACTATCTCGAACAGAATGATCTATTGGCCCAAGGTCAACATGGATTTAGAAAATATCGTTCATGCGAAACACAACTACCTCTTTACTCACACGAAGTGATGTGTGCTATCGACAAGGGTTCGCAAACTGTTTCCGTATTCCTTGATTTCCAGAAGGCTTTTGACACCGTACCTCACAAACGGCTTATAATCAAATTGCGTGGTTACGGTATATCGCCCCAAATTTGCGACTGGATAGGGGATTTTCTCTCAGAGAGGACACAGTTCGTAGTAATCGATGGTAAGGCATCGACTAAAACAGAGGTGATATCGGGCGTAGGGTTTTTGGTCCTCTGCTGTTCATTATGTACATAAACGATTTAGGGGAAAAACAAAGCAGCTCTCTTAGGTTGTTTGCAGATGAAGCCGTCATTTACCGTCTAGTAAAATCATCTGAAGATCAAAACCAACTGCAGAACGATTTGAATAAGATATCAGTATGGTGTAAAAATTGCCAGTTGAATCTAAATAATGAGAAGTGTGAAGTCGTACACACGAGTAGGAAAAGAAATCCGTTAAACGTTGTTTACATGATAAATCAATCAAATGTGAAGGCCGCAAACTCCACAAAATACCTAGAAATTACAATTACTTCTGACTTAAATTGGAAATAACACGTAGATAATGTCGTGGGAAAGGCGAACCAGAGACTGCGTTTTATTGGCAGAACCCTTAAAAGATGCAATAGAACTACTAAAGAAACTCCATACACTACGCTTGCCCGTCCTTTTATGGAGTATTACTGACCAGTGTGGGATCCTCATCAGGTGGGTTTGACGGAGGACATCAAAAGAGTCCAAAGAAGGGCAGCTCGTTTCGTATGTCACGATACAGGGCAGAGAGCATTACGGAATTGATACAGGATCTGGGATGGGAATCATTACAAAAACGGCGCTTATCGCTGCGACGTTGGCTACTTACGAAACTACAATGGCCAACATTCACCTCCGAATGCGAAAATATATTGTTGACTCCTACTTACATAGGTAGAAATGATCATCATAATAAAATACGAGGAATCAGAGCCCGAACGGAGAGATTCCCGCGCGCTATTCGAGAATGGAATGGGAGATAAAATAGTATAACGGTGGTTTGATGAACCCTCTGCCAGGCACCTAAATGTGATTTGCAGAGTATCCCATGTAGATGTAGATGTACATGTAGATGTAGAATCAGTTTACAGGTGGGTCAGCTTCTCCTGCCAATTGCATTTCCTTCCCCCCATAAACCTTTTATTTTCCGGCTACTACCAGGATCTTCCCCACACAAACCTCACATTCGGCAGATCCTGCCACGGATGTCTGAATCGTGGAGTTTATTGAGAAATAGTCAGATCGCGTTATCGTAGTAAAGTCAACAGGTTGTTAGATAGTTTTACATTCATGTAGTTTAAAGAAATGTTGTACAAATAAATTGGCGCAACACTTAGTTGTAGTAAATTAATTCACAATTTTATTACAGGAATATATGTGTTGTCGTGGCTTCTGTGCCACATGTGTTGTCCAACTGCGTTTCTTGCGGCGTTGAATAATAATAAAAGTAACAATTTTTGGTTGGGAAAAGTATTATAGTGTGTTAGTAACTCATGTACGATTAAAGTTTGAAGTTAATTATTATCTTGGTGAATGAATTCCGTTCATGTCACCATGCTCACAGTATAGAAGTTTGCTGAGGGAAAGTTGTGTAACAAGGCCGAGTCAAATAATGTTTTACGAGGTACTAAAGGAAAATTAATGTTGACGAGAAACCGTGGCAACAAACAAGCTACGCTCACTTGTGTGGAAATGCAGAGGGGTTTTAAGTGGAACAAGTTACTGTAAAGCAGTCCGAATCATTGATACAACATAAGCATAGAGGTAGATGAAAACAGAGTGAACCTTGTAATTACAGATGAAATAGAAAATGTAGGTGAGGATGAGTGTCTTCTCTCTCAACAATCTGTTGTAGAGACAATGGTTACTTTCGATATTGATGATGACGTTGCGACATCGTCACTCACATACTCACATAGAGTTGAAACACGATCGGAAGAATCGGGTGGAGCACAGAAAACTGCGCCACCGTCTGATATCATGCAAATAATGCAACAACTATTACAAGAAACTATAAGACAGGCGGAGAATACTACAAATTAAATAGAAGGCGTTAATTAAACTCTTGAACAGAGATTAGAACAGGTCAGAGCCAAGATTAACGGGGTAAAAATGGAAGCAGAAATCGTAAAGAAAACTGCGCATGACGAAAAGAAACAGCGGTTGATGCAAAGAAAGACGCACGGGTTGCAAGCAATCGGCGCACGAAAATCAGCATTAGTAGCAAATCGGGAAGTAAAAAAGATTCGCAAAGAAGTGACAGGGATAAAATCGGCAGATGAACAAGGCAAGCGAGTTGTTAGAAAAAAAACGATAAGCTGAAGGGAAAAGGAAGAGAAATTCAAGAGATTGCGCGAAAACAAGCGGAATTCGTTGAATTAAATGTCGAGCACAAACAAAGCGCGAACGAGCAAAATGAACCGGCTCGTGATGTTCGTTTCACACAGCAGCCTGTTCAACAGATTAGTGCAGGTTATTCAGGGACCACACGTCCTGCGACGGAAGATGATACAAGAGAGAACAGTACACGACACAGGGACACATTGCCGCAACGTGTGGACGGAAATGATCAGAGCGATAATATTACGCGCATATTACATACACCACAAAATTTACTATATGTCGCAGAATTGCCGAGACAATGGGCCGTGGAGACGGTGGCGGAAGATAACTGTTACCGTCTCCGGAGGACCGAGTCTTGTTTACAAGAACAGGCAGCTGTGACAACAAACACACCGAGCTGTACATCGATAGCAAGGCAAAGTACAGGAGCGGCAGAGTTGAACGGTGAAAGAAGCGGTTCTCTGGAGGTGTTCGATTGGAAACATTTCCTCTGGGTACAAAGTTTTCAGGTATATAAAGACGCAAACAACGCTCTTCATCCGAAATCTTTCACTGACAATTTGACAATGTGCTTCCCGAAACGTGGCCGCTGCGTTTTCGTCTAGAATTTTTGTGTGTGGACACATGCAGGGAAACGTAGCCGAACATATGAGGTGTTGCGGAGTCATGGTCATCGTACGAAAACTTTCGTACAACATTCCTGTCCACGTACTGGTCGTAACAAACACAAGATAGAATTACGGAAGAGATACTTATGAGTAAGGATTTGGAATCCTCGGGCTGATACGTTTCTAGAATCACTGGTCAACTGGATTCCTTGTCAATCGGAGGAAAGAAGATCATGAGGCCGTTTCCTCAAACTCACACTAGAATTCCAAAGAACCCTAATAGGGAAGTGCAATGACACGTTGGAAGAGTTTACGACAGCCTTGTGTGAGGCAGAATACATCAATGATAGACACAGTCACATCAAAAGGAAGAACGATAAGAGATGCCAATCTCCAAACGGTCATAACAACGGCGGAAGGCGTGTAGATGACAGACAGCGGCCAGAGAACGATTATGGACAGCAACAAAACTGGATTTATGCTCCGCAATCAAAATGAAGAAATAGGCAGAACCAAGAGCACCAAGGATTTAGAAACCAATTTAGTGGGAGAGAGCCATGGGGAGCAAGACATGAAGGTAACCACTAAAACAGATGATATGACCGCCGATGAAATAGCCTGCGAAGGCAGTGGAAATTGTGGAGTGTCGTCCGCCAAACCCCACAAATGGGCACAGCATTGATCGTAACAACGGGGATTGACTGGTAAATTCTCCGGGTGCCACGCAAGAAATTCCCGCAGAAACAATCAGAAACGATGCGGTATTATTAATACTGAAACATGAAAATATTCGTGAGATTTTGAGATGAAAAAGGCACAATAGGGCGTCTAGAAGTACCCCCTATCATTAACATATCGATAGGTGACATTCAGCTGACAGGGATTCTTGACAGCGGCAGTCAGATTTCGGCAATCCGTTCTACGTTGTCAAGAAGACCACCAGTGGCCGACACTAAAACTAAATTGCATGAAAAGACAGGTGCACCGATCGGAAATCAAGTTGACGCAAAATTACAGACGCGAATGAAACTGCAATACCAAGGGCATAGCTGGGAGTCCAACTTCATTATTGTACCAATGTTGGCCTGCGATCTTCTGCTTGGCATGGACTTCCTTGCAGAACACTTGGTAGTGCTAGATTTTGGATGGGGGGGGGGGGGAGATTATACTAAATACAGACAACAAAACCACCATCAGATTCAACAACCAAGTGTTCAAAGTCGAAATGCCAGATGAATGTCTGCGTCTGTGCAGCTCAAAGTGCAATTTTGTTGAAGTTAAACAAGAAGCAAAACCACTTATAGAATAAGATTTGTTTGGACTAATAAATAATTTAGGGAATAAGAGGGTAGAATTAAACTATTAATTATAAAAAATAATTTTGGCGTGTATATTTTTCTAACTATAAATATATATGATAGCATATGACATTCCTGTTAGTTTCTATTTATCTGAAAGTGTGTCCTGCAATTGCATGTTGTTTAAGAATATTTGTTCATCCTTGGGAAGTCGAGTGAAACTCATAAGAATGATGCAGCACAATATAAAGACAAAAAACCTCTCTGCAAACTGTTCTGTGTAACTCGGACAATGGTGGACACTCATAAAATTTCTCAGGTTAGATCTATTTCATGTCATCGTTGTGCTGAGTTTTCAGTCCGCTCGAAATGCGATTGTATTCGAAAGGAAATGCTGGTGTGCGTCCAGGTGTATTCAGAACCGAATTTAAGCTACAGAATATTGGAATTTGACATAATAACTACTCTAGTGGCATGGGAAAGGTGTTCCATGTGACCCATGATTATTTTATCTTGTTCTTCTGGACGGGGGTGTCCAATCAGGTTTTCGAGGCGTTGATTTCCGGCCACGTGGAGGGGCGTGTTTGCCGATGTCTTTCGTGTCGACGGTTTTGCCGATGTTTCGTGCCAAGAAGTCTGCTTGTAGCAGCTTATTGACTATCAGTGGTGAGAGATTAGGACGGTCACCTGTGGAGTGACACAGTCCGGTGATGATGCGTTGTGTTCTTGCCTGTCCGCACCAGTCTGTGTAACAGAGCAGTTTCGTGTCGAGATTGGATGGCAGTTTCGAAGACAAGAACTAGAGATTACGATAGAGTAGAACTACCACTTTGTAGACAACCTTGCAGTAATGTTGTTAGAGGCCTCAAGTAGAAACTAGAATGTATCCACTGCAGTGTAGCTAGTACCAGTAGAACTAGTAGAAAACCTGTTGCATGTCTTTACACTTTCGCTCTCTCTCTCTCTCTCTCTCTCTCTCTCTCTCTCTCTCTCTCTCTCTCTCTCTCTCTCTCTCACACACACACACACACACACTCCCCATGTATCTACTCATATATATAAATAAATATAATTGATGAAAAAAAAAAAAGGATCAATACCAAAATGCGTGCACTCACATTATACTGACACCACATAAGTATAGTAAGTTAAAATTAGTTACAAGTAGAAATTGTAATTGTAATGAAAAAAAAATAATAATAATAATAATATTGGCCACTAGGGAAAGTTTAATTTATAACTTTTGTTCAAATGTTCAAATGTTTGTAAAGCTTATGGGACTTAACTACGGGGTCATCAGTCCCAAAACTTACAAACAACTTATGAACTACTTACGAACTAGGACGGCACAAATATCCATGCCCGAGAGGGGATTCGAACCCCCGACCGGAGTGGCCGTGCAGACCGTGACTGAAGCGCCTCAGTCCCCTCGGCCACCGCGGCCGGCTATAACTTTTGTAAGTCACACATTTTATTGTTTGGTGTGGCGCAGCTAAGATTTCAATGTAAGTTTACAATTTATAAAACCTTGGCAGTGAAAATGCTAGTACAGTTTGTGCAGGTGAAAGGAGCTGGACACATGTGGAAACATGGTGCAGGTCGTGACACTGGCCCTGGGGTTGACAGGACGGAGAAATCTGAATAGCGTGGAGCATTCTGGGACGCGGCGCCTGACACAAAAACAGCGCAACACAAGGGGGGACCCACTTCTCGGGGCCGCTGCACAGAGTAACATATACAGAGAAGCAGCCCACCCTAAACCACTGTCCTACGCTCCCCTCGTATTTCCGTAAGATGCTAGCAGGTGTCAGGCTCTTCGCTAGCTTAGGGTGCCTCTCGCACATCAGAGGGTAGCGTGGAGGGGAGGCTGAGGGGAGAGCTCGTGCCGCCTGCCACTAGGCCACGGCAGTGTCCGACGTGCCGGCGTTTGAGGGGAGGTGGTGATTGGGGACAGCCGCTACCTGCCGCCTGCTCTGGCCAGTTTAAAGAGCTGCTTCTGACCGCAGCGCAATCATGGGACATCTTACAGAACTGCTGGAAACCCTCCCTACCCGCACCCCGGAGCGTAGGACCGGGCCCTTACGGAGGTTTCCCATCTGTATATATTTCTCTGTGGCTGCAGTCACCCGCCACACGCCATCAGCAACACTATGGGGCTCACAAGGGTCGACGCACGGAAGCCATCTGTCAAAGCCGAGGGGCCACCCAATGAATGTGGTGGACGGCCTTGACCGATGTCCCAGCACAACACGGTAACGGTGAGTAAGAGTGCTTCGCCCCACAGCATAGGCGTTCTGGAGCACTATTCGGAACACGTACAGCGACCCAACGCACACACAAATATGTCAGATTTTCAGTAAGAGCTAGTGTAAACGATATCTTGGTGGCCAATTGCACACTACTAATAGGTTGAAATATTTCTTCTGAGATAACTAGCAGAGTAACATAGAAAAAATCATATATTCAAAAAGTGGAGGATTGTCAAAATTTATTTTTTCCTTCCCATTTCACAACCATCCGTTTGAGGACACACTTCTTCTTGAACTATTTTGAGAGAAACAATAGTAATTCAGAGCAAGCGTAACAAAAGCAATTTTTTTAACAGCTGGGGCAGGCGGAAAAACTGTTTTGCTTGTTATTTGAAAACTGTTGGTCCGAGGACATTGTTGTTCAGGAGCAACGTTCAGAGCAACTAGAGAAACTCAGCGCAACCATAAAAAATTCGATTTTTCAAAAAGTGGGTGCTGACGGAAAATCTAATTTTGCTTCTCATTTGAAAACTATTGGGCTGAGGACATTGTTGTTCTTGAGCAATGTTCAGAGCAACTCAGAGCCAGCATAAGAAATTAGATTTTTCAGAAATTGGGGGCTGGTGGAAATTTATGTTTTTGTTTAATTGTTGGCCTAATTTTACAAATTTGTGCCTCTGGAGTAAAGTAGAGCAATCTTAGAGCAACCCAGAGCAGCAAAAGAAATTTAAAAAATTCCAAAGTTGGGGGCTAGCTTCACATACATGCCAAATCACCCTGACTCACAGCTTTGAATGTCGGCCGCTAGAGAGCTGTAGAGAACAGAATCTGAAATACCTGACACGAAAGAGTATCCCATCTGCCATCTGGTGACAACAGACTCAAACTTTCTTTTACAGTACCACAATCTTTCTGCAACTTAGAAGTGTAATGAGCGTTTCCAAATGCATTAGCATTATTTTCTATTGTCATTTTTATAGGATAATGCAACACACTGACACTCTTTTCAATCAATTTTAGAAGAAGTTCAATGTGATATCTTATTTGACCTTAGTCGGTACAGACTTGGGGGTGGTAATGCAAACATTAGAAACGTCATTGATTACATAGGTAACGTAACGATTCCCGCCAAGGGACAATGGATCACAGAAGAGTGTAAAAAAGTTAATAAGAAAATAGATACTTTGGTAGTGTGTGTGATGCCATCCTAAGTGAAATAACGTTTTCAGTTCATTGGTCACCTCACTGTAACCAATTTAATCGTTGTGAACCAGTTATGACAAATTTTTCTGGAATTGTTTTTATACAGATCTTTAACTCACTGACACACATATATTTCGTGAGAAAAGAAAGTTGAAGGAAAAGCTTCTGGTTTTCTATGCTAGGCCTGAGTTCATATTTGTTTCCTTTTACGTTTCTTTCGTTCATTCTAGAAGACGAACTTTTCGAAACTTTTGAAGAGAGTGTTAAAATGTCGAGATAGGCATTGTGATTAGCAGTTTCGACATCAGATGCTGAGCGTTATTTCCCAGTAAACAAGAAAACTAAGACTTTCCTAAGCTATACCATGAGAGAAAAAGACTGAGTGCCTTAGGGATGATATCCTGTGAGAAGTCATTTGGATGCAACATGGAAAATAATATAATCGACCTTGATTTGAAATTTTGTGATGAGAAGTACAGACGAACTGATTTTCAGTACCGTTCGCATTAGCTGATTATTTTGAAGCTGTCTTCCCAAAGTCATAAGGTTTCTGCTTTTGGTGAGTACAACACTTTCAATTTAATATGTCGGGAATTTGATTAAAATCTGTAATGTGGATTTTGGGAAGTTAATTTAATTTATTCACTTTTTGTTATTTCGTATACTAATTATATTTCTCAGGCTGGTAAGAGGAAAAGATAGCTAAAGTAACCTTCCCCTCTCCTTCTTTTGCAGAATCGAACACAATCGCTTCCTATTATTCTTCAGAAAGCAAAAGTGCAATTTTGATAATTTTACTAGACCTGTAGACATTGGTAACAGTGCAATGGATCTTGGGAAATCAAGACGGACAATCACGGGTCAGCTCCAGATAGCCAATGATGATCCGCTTTTTTATTTGTTTCGCATTCATAAACAAATGTGCACTGTCGCCTGCTTTCGCCTGTAGTAATAATGACTGTCACCGTAAGTCCCGTTTGTCAGAAACTTACAGCTGCTCATTTCACTCTCAGCAATTGAAGCAATATGTAAGAAGAGCAGTATTTATTTCTGTTACCCTTTACTTTTTGTTTGGCACAGATATTGAGAGATACAAATAATTGAGAACATTTTGTAATATCTTAATATGTGTGGTGGTACTTTACTAAACTCATAATCGTGTATTTAAGATTTATTTTCGTTTTTAATATTATTAATTTTTATTATTATTTTGTGGCACCATCTTACAAAATCTCACCGGACGCACTGGTTTTAGTGCATATTAATTTGTTTTGGGATTGTTTTAAAGTCGGTTTTTTTGTTAAATATTTTGTTTAATTTGCGTATTTTTAGTGAATGCGAAGTACTCTAATTGTTCTGAATATGGGTAGATCTTCCAAACGTGCTGTTCATATGAGACAGCGCCATCTAAATGAAACAAACGAAGTCAGGAAGAAACGTCTACCTCAACAGAGCAAATCTACCTCGAGTTATTCCAAAAGAGACTTGAAAATAGCACAAAAATAGACTTTCAAAAATGCTGTTTAAATGAAAAAAGTTTTGAACAGGGAAAATATCGAAAAACGTAGTCAGCATCTCGGCTTGATTAACGATCGTCTACTGAATGAGACGGAGGACCAACGTGCCCACCGTCATAGCTTAATCCACGATGGTTTATGTAAGGAGACGGAGGAGCAACGTGCACACCGTCTCGGAGTAATCCACGACCTTCTATCTAACGACACGGAGCAGCAACGTGCCCACCGAATAATACACAATAGTCTATCTAAAGAGACGAGGGAACCGCGTGGCCATCAACTCGGATTGATTCCGGATACCCCATAAAAGATTCGTCCGAGTATTGTTAATTTGCTCCAAATAATTGAAGAGTTCCGTTACTTTGTCATAGATCCCATAATCAGAACCTAACCAAACTCTCATCAAACTACCCTTGAAGTACATCCATTGCAATGAAAAAAGAATAATCGAAATCGGTTGGCGTGATATTGAGTTATTCATCCGTTTGCCGCGCACATACTTAATGCAAATTTAACTTATATGGTTTTCTTATGGATGCCATTGTCAGAACACAGGAAGCATCAGCTTTCAAATAAAAAAGTCATCCAAAATCGGTTCACACAGTCGAAGGTTCTGAGGTACAAACATAAAAAAATTATAGTCGAATTCAGAACTTCCTCCTTTTTCAAAGTTGGTTAAAAATTTGGAAACATCTGCAACCTGTCATGGAGCCGCGGCGAAATAGCCGTGCGCATGAAGGTGGCATGCTACGGTGCGTTCCACGTTGGAGGTTCGAGACCTCTATGGGGGTATGTGTGTATTGTTCTTAGGTTAAGTTAAATTAGTTTGTAAGTTTAGTGACCGATGACCACAGCATTCAGGTCCCATAACTTTATAAACATTTGAACATTTTTCATGACGACGAATCCTACCGTATGGTGCACTATGCTATGCTGCATGTTGTATATTTAAACTTTCTTTGGAAAGACGCATATGGTAAGTATCATTGTGAGCTGTAATATATATTCCTGTCATCTGTTATGTCTGAGAATACATTTGCAACATAAGAAAATCGCAGTTTTTCCAATTTTAATCTATTTTTGAATCTATGGTGTTTCTTACGAGTCCAGTGTGTACAAATGCGGCACTTCGCTACATTTGAATTCAAGGGAAAGTTCCATAGAAAAACGTTTCAGCTCGTTGCAAGTTCTTCAATTTTTAGGGTAATTTTTCCATTTTTTTCTTCCAGACAAATATTGCCCCGACAATACACACACAAACAAGATCTTTCATAAATATGGCAACTTTTTTCGTTTATATAAACATATCTAGGATATCCATTTGTTTTGTAGGAGTACCTTGTTATGTAGTATCGATTCATAGACATAATTAATTTGCAGTTAATATATCTTTGAAAAACCATCTTTGTGTATGTAACCTCAATGTTAAGTGTGGACTATCTGTTTAGTATGAATTTATCTGACGATGGCCTAAGAAGCCGGAAGCTGCTAATAACAAGCAAATAAATAATATTGTGGAACAAAAATACTACGTATTTAAGTTTTCAATATGTCTTTGTTCCTCCAAAGGGGGGTGCCGGCCGCGGTGGCCGAGGGGATTGAGGCGCTCCAGTCACGGTCTGCACGGCCACTACGGTCGGGGGTTCGAATTCCCCCTCGGGCATGGATATTTGTGCCGTCCTTAGGATTAGCTAGTTCTTAATTAGTTTGTAAGTTTAGGGACTGATGACCCCGTAGTCCCATAAGCTATACAAACATTAAATATATAAGTATATTCCATAAACATGAAGTGGATATTTTGAAATTCTTCTAATACTGCTGCTGAGCCGCAGACTGCCACACATGACAACCGCTCACTCTCATGCAGATAATCTTTTGGCCAAAGCCTTCATAAGTCGCGAGACTTCGGGACGCAGCACCCGCTGATAGCGGTCATGTGCCGTGACATCGTCTGTGTGTCTATGTGCTCAGTTTCTGATGAAGGCTGTGGGCAAAAGTTGTGAGAGCGTGATTGCTTTTCTATGTACCTGTCTGCTGGGCGATCAGTATAGTCAACATAGATGCATAAAATGTAAATAATTTAATTCACACTAATAACATAACCATATAAATATGAACATTTACATGTTGTTGTTGTTGTGGTCTTCAGCGCGGAGACTGGTTTGATGCAGCTCTCCACACTACTCCTTCCTGAGCAAGCCTCTTCATTTCCTCATAAGAACGCCAAGCTACATACAATTGAATCTGCTTACTGTATTCAGCTCTTGGTTTCCCTCTGCGATTTTTACCCCACACACTTTCCTCCAACGCTAAATTCACAATTCCTTGATGTCTAACAAGAAGACCACATGGGTGTCGGATTTTTATAATTTTTTTATATGTTTGGCACGTAAAGTTCGAACACAAATAACAGTCGGCCAAATCCATTCGATGCAACACTCAAAAATTCGCGAGAAAATCGACTTTAAAGTTATGCAAGCACACGTGAGTACCTATAATTAAAACATTCATGCCATAGGTCGCTGTAGCTCAGGTGATAACGTTCTAAAGTCTCAACCCTATGGTCCGTAGTTCGAATCCTGGCCGGGCCGTTTTTTCATTTTTTCCGTTGTGTGCGTATACTTATAAAATTTTAATATCTAATAGTATTTTTTACGAAAAATGCACTTGTTTTCGTATATTAGTAATTTTCTATATTTTATAAAAGGTTGTTAATAATGATTGTTTCAATAAAAAAACGTAAGTTGAATTTTACAGTATTGGCTTCACTATTAGTTGACGACAGTAGTCTCTGTTTGTTCAGTTTTTGAAGGGTTACGACGCTATTTTTGCAAAGTCATCTCTACAACTGTAATGACTTTCCAAGCAGCTAACCTACTCAACCATCGTTTTACGTGACAAGTGTTCGGCTCGTCTACACACATGTAAACAATAATTGACACAACACATTAATTTTCGATCCCAAAGTGTTTTTTATAACTAAATCCGAAAGCAACGGAAAACACATTTGGCACGGTGGGATTTGAACCACGAACTCCACGACTGTGAGGCCACAACGCTACCACCTGAGCTACACCGAGAGATGCTGCAAGTGTTTTAGTTATTGGTACTTACGTGTACTTTCAAAAATTCAAAGTCGATTTTCTCGAGAATTTATTAGAGTTGCGTCGCATGGCTTTGGATGATTGATATTTAAGTTCTGAAATTTAAGTATCATAAATACAAAGAAATTCTAAAATCCAATACCCATGTTGTCTCCATGTAAGAATGTGTCCTACCACTCGATTTATTCTTTTAGTCAAGGTATGCCAGAAACTCCTTTTCTCCCCAGTTCTGTTCAGTACCTCCTCATTAGTTACGCGATCCACCGACCTAATCTTCAGCAGTCTTCTGCAACACCACATTTCAAAAGCCTCTATCCTCTTCCTGTCCGCAGTTTTTATCGTCCGTGTTTCACTCCCATACAACGCAATACTGCACATAAATGCCTTTAGAAAAGACTTCTTATGCTTAAATTAATATTCGGTGTTAACAAATTTCTCTTTTTCAAGAACGCTTTCCTTCCCATTGTCGTTCTGTATTTCATGTCCTCTGGTACTCAGACCATCATGTGTTATTTTACTGCCCAAGTAACAAAACTTATTTACCACCTTTATGATTCGTTATCTATTAATTCCTTAGAATCACCTGATGTTCTCAGATTGCATTCCATTAGCCTTGTTTTGCTCTTGTTAATGTTCATTTTATGTGCTCCTTTCAGCACAGCGTCCATTCCATTCAAGTGCTGCTACAGGTCCTTTGCTGTCTCTGCCAGAATTACAATGTCATCAGCAAAACGAAGGTTTTTATTTCTTCACCATAAATTTTAATTCCTTCTCCAAATTTCTCCTTGTTCTCATTTATAGCTTGCTCAATGTACAAATTGAATAACATTGGGGAAAGGCTACAACCCTGTCTTAACCTTTCCCAACCTCTGCATTCCTTTCATGCCCTTCAACTTTGGTAACTGCTGTCTGGTGTTTGCACAAGTTGTAAATAACTTTCCGTTTCCTGTTTTACTCCTGCTGATTTCAGAAATTGAAAGAGTGTATTCCAATCAACATTACCAAAAGCTTTCTCCAAATCTACAAAAGCTACAAATGTAGGTTTGCCTTTCCTTAATATATCTTCTAAGATAAGCCGTAAAGTGAGGATTGCCTCCCGTGTTCCTACATTTCTCCTGAACCCAAACTGGTCTTCCCCAAGGTCGGATTCTACCAGCTCATCCATCCTTCTGTATATAATTCGTGTTAAAATTCTGCAACCATTACTTCTTAATCTGATGGTTCTGTAATTTTCACACCTGTCTGCACCTTCTTTCTTTGTAATGGGGATTATTACAGTTTTCTTAAAGTCTGAGGGTATTTCCCCTGTCTCATTCATCTTACGCACCAGGTGAAATAGTTTTGTCATGGCTGGCTCTCCCAGAGACTTCAGTAGGTCTGAGGGAATGTTGTCCACTCCAGGGGCCTTGTTTCGACTTAGGTCTTTCAGTATTATGTCAAACTCTTCTCCTATTTCATCTTTATCTACTTCCTCTTCCCTTCCTACAATATTGTCTCTAAGTTCATTTCCTTTGTAGTGCTCCTCTATATACTCTTTCCATCTTTCAGCTTTCCCTTCTTTGCTGAGAACTGGTTTTTCATCTGAGTTCTTTATATTCAGACAGCTGCTTTTCTTGTCTCCAAATGATCCTTTTATTTTTCTGTAGGCGGTATCTATTTTTCCCCAATTTATACAATTTTCTAGACACTCCTGCTTAGCTATTTCACACTTCCTATCAATCTCATTTGTCACTCGTTTGCACTCCATTTTAATTGTTTTATTTACTGCATTTTTATATTTTCTAAATTCACCATGTGAGATGGGGGCTGTAATTAGTCTATTTCTCATACTAACCTTGTGTTATTGTATCTTTCTCTTTACGCTAATTATTGAAATATATAACATTTTTCTCTGTAGATCATTCTTTATTTTGATTTCAGTGCCTTTGGGGACACATCAGGCGTGATGGGCTCCTGGGATCGTAGTACATTCTATGTTTATATGAAAATTTCGGGATTTTATTGTTTATTGGCGCAATTTGGCTGCTAAAGAGAGCAGAGCAGAGCAGAGACGCTCTTGGAGGTCTCCCCCTCCCACCAACTTTCGCTCGCCTTCGGGGAAGGACGAGAGGTGCTAGTTTGACCTGCTCGGGGCCACGCTACGTCCGGGGTGGCGGAGTATACCTGGTAGAATGTTTTTAGAGTGTGTGGGACGCTTTACACAATTCTGGACCGCGGTTTACGTGGGCGATAGCGGGGACTGCCTTTTTAGTCATTCGGCCGTTTCGCAAGAGAGGAATTTGCCGGATACAAACAATAGCAGAGTGTTCCGGGCCTCCGGCTGTTTATAGAGACGTATTGCCCTTAAGCGTTATCTAAAAAAACTTCCTTGAAAGCAGCAGAGTTCGAACGTAGTTAGTGTGACAAATGGTTAGGTTGAGAGGAAAGCTTTCTGCCCGTCTGGCACCCCAGGGTTTGGCTCCAGCGGCAGTATATATAGCACAACGTTAACAATTTTAGGTCGTGCAGGGCATTCACCCTGGTGAAATCTGCGGGAAGCTTTGTTGGCGTGGGCGGAGCCTCTTGGCAGCCGCAGAGAACACGTCCTGATTTGGCAGATTATTTTAGTATGACAGCTAAACAATTTGTCCACGGCGCTACGCCATCCGATTGGTTGGACTATTAGCCATTAGCAGAGATTTGTGCGTCTTTTTCGCGTGGCTTCCTTGAAAGCAGCAGAGTTCGAACGTAGTTAGTGTGACAAATGGTTAGGTCGAGAGGAAAGCTTTCTGCCCGTCTGGCACCCCAGGGGTTTGGCTCCAGCGGCTGTATATATAGCACAACGTTAAAATTTTTAGGTCGTGCAAGGCATTTACCCTGGTGAAATCTGCGGGAAGCTTTGTTGGCGTGGGTGGAGCCTCTTGGCAGCCGCAGAGACCACGTCCTGATTTGGCAGATTATTTTAGTATGACAGCTAAACAATTTGTCAACGGCGCTTCGCCATCCGATTGGTTGGACTATTAGCCGTTAGCAGAGATTGGTGCGTCTTTTTCGCGGTGTGGCCGCCCGTCACTTGCCATGAGCTGCGGCAGAGCGCGAGGAGACAGCGGACTCCTCCTGTTTTTCAGTCCGATGAGTACGGACCTCGAAAGACTCCGGTTTGAGCGTCCGAAGTGTACGGAGCTCGGAGACTCCTGTGTGATCGTCCGAAATGTATGGACCTCCGAAGACTCCTGCTTTAGCGTCTGAAGTGTATGGACCTCGAGAAACATGCAATACTCCGTTTAGATTAAAAAAAAAAAAATGTTCATCAGTCCGTAGCTTGCAAACTACTTAAACTTAGGTAAACTAACACAAAGACAACTCACACACCCATGCCCCAGGGAGGACTCGAACCTCCACGGCGAGCAACCGCGCGCTCCGCAGCGTGACGCTTTAGACCGCTCGGCTACTCCACCGCGGCCGTTTAGATTCGCGGGAAGGACATCGTTTTAAACGGTCCTCTGGCTAGACTTGTGTTTGATTCCGAAGATTAGGGCTAACTATAATTTCAAGCCCCTGTGTAGCCAATGCAATTGCATTCTGTTTAGCAAAACCTCCAACCTTTGACTCAGCCAGTCATTTTTGTGTCTCAATATTTTTATATTTGTAAAAGATTGTTTGAATACCATTATCTGTTTTACATGATAGGAAATGTCATCTGATTCATTTTTTATGTTTAATTATTATAAATTATTTTGAGCAGATCGTCTTTCATTTAAGAACATTTCTTTTTCACTATTTTGGAGCGGCAAGAGAATAGTTAAATTCCACAGTTTACCAATAAATTTTCAAGTACATTTTTTTTGTTTGGTACAACTGATACATTTCAATAGAGTAGGTATTCATTATATGTTTAAAAATATAATCACATCATAGCTGATCAGTAACATTTTAATTTTCCATATTTTGGAGAAATACGGTGGCGACCGAAGATAATTAATTGCTGTCCTATATATATATATATATATATATATATATATATATATATATATATATATATATATATATATATATATAGAATTCATAAAAAACGACATAGTTCACACATGGCGACTCTTGCCACATAACTAACGACATAGTTCCCAACCAAGTAAATTTAGTATTTCCTGTGATATTCGAGGATCTTGCCTTTCTACCTATTTTGTCCTCTGTTGCCTTCACTATTTCATCTGTCAATGCTACCCATTCTTCTTCTATTCTTTGATTTTGCCCACGTTTCTGTCAATTGTTGCCTAAAGCTCCCTCTGAAATTCTCAAGAACTTAAGGTTCCTTCAATTTATCCAGGTCCCTTCTCCTTGTTTTCCTACATTTTTGCTGTTTCTTCAGTTTCAGGCTTCAATTCATGACCAACAAGTTGGGTAGGTCGTACAGTTTAAAACCTGGTTCCGAAATCTGTCTTGCCATCATAAAATCTATGTGGTACCCACCAGTGTCTCCTGGTCACTTCCACGTATACAACCTTCTGTCATGATTCTTAAACCAAGTGCTTGTTATGCTTAAATCATGATCCGTGCAAAATTCTACCAGGCGACTTCCTCTTTCATTCCTCCCGCCCAGTCCGTATTCACCTACTATTTTTCCTTCTCTTCCTTTCCTACTACCGAATTCCAGTCTCCCATCACAATTAAGTTTTTCTCTCCCTTAATTGTCTGAATAATTTCCTTTACCTCCTCATATATTTCTTCGATCTCTCCATCATAGGCAGAGCTAGTGGGCATATAAACTTGCACCACTGTGGTCGGTGTTGGCTTTGTATCGATCTTGACTATGATAATGTGATCACTGTGCTGATCATAGTAGTTTACCCGCATCCCTATTTTCTTATTCATTGTCAGACCTACTCCTGTAATACCCCCAACTGATTTTGTATTTATAATCCTGTACTCGCCTAACCAGAAATCCTGTTCCTCCTCCTACCGAACTTCACTAATACCCACTATATCTAACTTCAGCCTATCCATTTCCCTGTTTAAATTTTCTAACTTCCCTACCCGACAATGTCTGTGGTTCAGCAAAATGCACTGACGCTGATGTCGAACTGCCCGAGCGTCATCTTTGAGTAAACTTACACAAACCACAACACACCCAGTAAATCAAGATACTATCACCCGCGTCCTTCACATTGCTAGTTGCTTTTCATAGATTACCCAGAAACAACCAAGAAAAGGGCATATGTTAATTACTTTTTCCCCTCTTTAGAAGCACCAATACTATCACCCGTCAAAGCATAAAAATTCGACAAGCATCTGGGATAATTACTGCACACACACACACACAATATATATATATATATATATATATATATACGTTAAATTCCTCAGGGCGAGAGAGGTCATCCTATGAACGTTTCTGTTAACTCACAGCCAAGCACACTATAAAATACAAACTTAGTCTCACGCAAGTTCACAGGCAAAAAGCTAATATGACTCAAACTGACACCAGTACCATGATGGACCTTCAGTAAGACAATTTAGTTTTGAGAAGATATGAACAGGAAGACTTCAGGTAATTAATGGTGCTAAATTTTTAAAAGGTCTTAATGTAAAGCTATCGTCAGTCTGAAGACTGGTTAGAATTCTATAAAGCCTTACTAGGTATGGACCTGTTAGAAGTTCCATGGCGTTGCCTTCCTCGAAACTTTGAAGCAGCTTACCCACCCATCTATAGGAGAACGTACTGTTCATCGTGCATTTCGAATCATGGCAACTCGGCGTTTTTCACATCATTAGCATTTTCACATCATTAGCACTGTCAGAGATGAAAGATTTTTTTTAATTATTATTTTTATTTATTCAGTGCTCAGAAATTTGATCCGGTAGTCATTAGCATACTAATTTTAAATACAATATTTCAGTCTTTCTCAAGTTTTTAAGTGTCACCAGTTAATAATAAATTCCACTTTCACATATACTTCTGTGGATGGGGGCGATTCCAGTTCCTTGTAGTTGTCCCTCGGTACAGCATGGCGAGGAATTTTTCAAAATTTTATCATCCGTCACACGTCGTAGCTGTTGAAATTCTAATAAATCTATGGGATTTAACTACTGTGGTTATCAGTCCCTAGGCTAACAAACAACTTAAACTAACCTCAGGTCAAACACGCGCATCCATGTCCGATTGAGGACTCGAACCTCCGACGGCGAGCAACCTCGCGCTCCGCAGCTAGGCGCTCGGCCACCCCACCGTCGCTGGCATTTATAACTGAGCCTACGAGCCAAGACGTCTTAATTGGATGACGATAAAGGGGTAATAGGATGGACAAGAGAAGGACTTCTAGATTGCTCATGTTGACAGGATATAATAATAACGTAATTTCAGAGTAATACGTGTGTCCAAACATCGTCGAAAATCAAATCGTACGTCAGCAGTTGTGCTGTAGGCAAACAGTTAATGATAGTTTCTATTCAGCTGTCCACCAACACGCCGGCAACTTCATTCAGATCCGATTTCAATTTCTCGTTCCAGCTGCGTCCTCGGAAAGGGCAGATCGGCCGCAGCGAGGCGAGAAGATCGGAGATCAGAAGGTCAGGCCCACTCAGTTGGCAGCCGTGCCGCCTCTCTCAGATTTACGAGGCTCTAGCGTTCCAGCGTGAAAAACCGAGACAATGCGCAAACGTGGGCAGAAGGCACATACCTCAATGCAGCCAGCTCCCCTTTGTCCAGAAATACTCCAACTCGGCATGTGTGGTTTTATCTGCGTAGGATATTCCGCCTACATATAAAGGTTTTACAGAAAAAAATCCATTTGTATTTAAGTTGCGTAAGTGCCAGTCACGAAGACTGTACATGCGACATACGAATATGACATGAGTGTTAGAAGCACAGTATAGTATGCTGGGAAGTTAGAGTAAATCCATACGTCAGACACATGTGGAGTGTTGTTTATCTGCTGCAAGGGATCCGTTAGCGCTGACATTGACTATCAAAGTAGGTATGTAGAGCAGACTTACTCATAATAGTTCGCGATCGGGAGCGCTCACTTGAGTTCGCGGATTTGCCGCGAACTTGTTCGTTCTTTTAGTTCGTCCGCTCCCAGTGACGGCTGAGCGGCGTGGTCTGCGCATGCAGACATAGCTGCTTCATGCGCTTGCTACTTGAGCCGCTAACGATATCACGCAAACCATAAGAAACAGTTTCTGGATAATTTCTCGCGTTTAAGTTTAGAGTTATCTCTATATCTTGGCATTATGGAATTTATTAGTCAGATACTAAAGAGTGCAGTATATTTCAAAGCAGAAATTTTGTAGCACTGAACTATGTAATCTAGCAGGCAGACGCTAACCTCGAAATGGCTATTATCAGCAGAAGGCAAACACATGAGTTTTAATACAGTTCGCGACCTATCGTGCATATTTTATTTCGAATCCCCCCTCGGGCATGGATATTTGTGCCGTCCTTAGTTGTAAATAGTTTGTAAGTTTAGGGACGGATGACCCCGTAGTTAAGTCCCATAGACTCTACAAACATTTGAACATTTTTGATAATTGGCTGAATAGAACCGCGACTCTTTATGGGCCGGATCTCAAACAGCACGCTCCACTCCTCGGAGTGTAGCGAATGTCCAGTGGAGTGTACTAAGGATTATGTGTTGTTCATAGTGTTGACCGAAATACTTCATATCTGATTTGAATATAAACAGAGTGTATTAGTTAACGCTATCGAGCTCATTTTTGAGTGGCAATGTACTGAGTGGGCTGTACTGAGACTGTTTTACCATGCCGGTTTATAGCCAGACTAACATTCATAGTTCATTCTTGACTTCATCAAGAAGCAGGGAAAGTGCGATCTGCAGAATTTGATCAAGACAGATCATATTTAGTTTCGATTTCAGCAAAGACACAGCTAGCTGCTTTCGGCGCATTTAACGGTATTGTGTGAAAACTCTTTAGGCGAACTCCACTCATCCCCAAACAGCAATAACAAATACATTTTTTTGCCATTGTGTAATATTTCTGCAACTGTAACAGCCTTGAACGTAAACTGATGAAAATGAATTAATTTCAAAGTCAAATAGGTGCGGCTCTTCAGTCATTCTACCACTCTATTCTATTTTTAAATAGTCTATATGTTTCATCTATCCTGTCAACCTATCTGGAACTTAGAAATTATAAAAATTTAATTTGTTTATTTATTAATTTGAGTTTTCGTAAAAGTAAATAAAGCCAAAATTTAAAATCAGTTTTTTTTTTTATTTATTTATTTCAGTACCTAGCGACATCACTTTAGTACCCAGAGTGATCCTCACTAGTTACACTTTGTTAATTTTAAGACCTTTTCTTATAGGAGATGTCATCTACGTCTATCTTTACATAAGCGATAAAGTTTCACGAATTGTAGGTAGGCAAGAAGCATCTTTCTGACTTTTACGTGACATGCTCTTGATGTCTTCCTTGCAGGAGCCTTGGGTACAGTAAATAGTCAGATCAGTCCATTGCGCATTATGAATAGTTGGAAGAGTAGAATAAAAATTTCAACAGCATAGGTTTCATGTTAGAAGCTTATCTAAGACTAATAATTGGATGGCCTATTGTTCATCACTAAATAATAAATTGTACTTATTCGATTTGAGTAATAGATTTATACATTCGTGCATGCTGTGGTTTTGTTCAAGATCGACGTAGGAAAATTATGAAACAATGGCGACAGTGCGAATGTTGGCTTGCGCAGTATATTTTGCATTACTTGTAACTGCCTTTTCAGTTCATCGATACTCTGCTACCAGACAGCCCATTTGTAAAAATTAGTCAGACAAGACTAAGTTCATTACGACGGGCATCGCCTAAAATACCTGGTTCTATCCTTGCTTCCGCGCCGACAGTTTTCCTTGCCTCGTCTATTTCCTTCTGTGTTTTCTGTAGTATGTCAGTACCTCATTCGGCAAATCACTTCTCAAATTCTTCATTAAACTTCTTCTCCTTAAGCAGTAAGACTTTCCAGAATCTTGAGATCTCTCTCAAGAAAAATATCATTCACCTACTTTTCTAAATTTGACAGACTAGACACCTAGTAATCTTTTAATTCTTTTACATCTTTTGATAACGTATTGCCCTGATCCGGAATCTCACGGTAAGTCGTCGTGAGACTAGTGATTTAAGTGTTTCTCTGGCTGACATTTGCATGTACATGATCATTCTGATCTTTCAAGAAATTTGAAACTGTTCTTCTTAGGAAATGTGGCTGTTCTGCTGAAACTTTAGAAAAGCGTTTCTTTTTCGTCTCTATTTTGAGAGATTTTCACAAATTTTGTATTTACTTTGGGTTTTTGTGTGCCAAATTTATTTTTTACTATTAAAACTCAGTAAAATCTAATGATGAAGTCGGCTTACAATGTGAGCGGATTCTTGGCTATTAATCGATTGCACATTTTCGGATTACTGACATTTTGCCTCGTTCACTTGAGAGCTTTCTTGACGTGCAATAAAAAAAGCGTTGAAAGGTAGCAAATGTTTACCTGAATACGTATTAACACATCAACTCTTTATTATGTAGCAGTGCTATATTTGAAGCGCTGGGCACCAGAATTTTTTAAAATGTACCACGAGGCGCTACTAGGTTCTGCTTGGACGAGAGGTGAACTCCCATTCATTTAGAAAGTTTAAACTGAACTTAATGAAATCAGTTCTCGCCATGAAATTAAATGAGCAGTGTATCTTAGAGAATGGTACTCGAATTATGTTAAAGTTGTAATGAAAGAACAAAGTATATCAGCACAAACAACCAAATGAAAATGTGAAATTACATGGATCAAATATTAAATTATGTCTCACTATATAGAAAAACCTTCCTGAACAAATACATCTACAGTTTACACCTAGAATTAAGTAACTGTCTTATGCTATCCCAGTTTGTGAAACTGTTAGATGTAGTTCGACAGTTCAACTATCTGTGGATAAAGAGATGCTGAAAATTTCATCTGTACATAAGAAAAGCTTTCCCTCTTGATTGCTAAAAGAACAACTACTCAATCTAATTTATCTGCTGCAAATCACATATTCTTTGACAGAGTAGTAATTCAACAACCATCACATTCAACAATCAAAAAACACAATATCGGTCAAAACACAACATTGCAAACAAATATGAGTATAACACACTCAAAAACATA
Source organism: Locusta migratoria (assembly GCA_026315105.1). Taxonomy (NCBI): domain Eukaryota; kingdom Metazoa; phylum Arthropoda; class Insecta; order Orthoptera; family Acrididae; genus Locusta; species Locusta migratoria. The sequence goes on from CM048748.1 coordinate 371,700,602, forward strand.
ATTACTAACACCAAAATAGCTTGTCTATAACAAGAAGTAAATTACTAAATAGTTTATCATCAATAGTGCCTTTGTTGGTTAATCTGACAAAGGCAACGCGGCTGTGAACCAGATAACATAACCAAAACTTCAGAAACCTTTAAAAATAACTGCATTATTCAACAATCTCATTTCTCCCTCAAATACCAAGCTAAAATGCGAAAGTTGGAACTTAAATAGTGGGAACACTGCTGTGGAGACACTGTGCAATGGAATCTACTATTGTCGCTGATAGCACACGTTGTTGACGTACCTACCTTACCTCCGAGCAAATGGACGTTCCGTCTCCCGTCACCGGGCTTGTGCACAATCAAGGGAAGCGCAGTCACTTGTGAGCGAGCTGTCTAACAGTTTCACTATGTTTTCGAAACAGAAACAACGAAGTAGGATCGAGATTGAATGTGCCAGAGGTCGCATAGCACGACAGTGTCATTAAGTTCTTCAGGACGCATGCGAGGAATCGGCATTGCCGTACAGAACATTACCACATTGGGTAAAAGATTTCAGCGAAGGTCAGCAAACTGTGGCAGACATGTATCGGGCAAGTCGTCCTAGTGTCTCTGAGGAAGAAGTGCATACTGTTGCCGAGTTAGTGGATTTTGATCGACGCCAGACGATTGTACGCAACCCGCCCATCATTTTGCACGGCAATGCGCGGGCACATAAAGCGCAAGTTGTGGCTGCTGTGTTCGGTCGATGAGACAAGTACTGTACCATCCACCATACTCCTCGAACTTCCGTCCTTGTGACATTGATTTGTTTCCGTATAAGATGGAACAACTTCGTTGCATTCGCTTCAGACCTGTTCAGAGATTCGACAGTCATTGGACCTCTCCATTCGCACCATCAACAAAACAGGCTCTGCTAACAGTATACTATGGATTCAACGTGGCTGGCAACGGGTTCTACGCAATGCTGGAGACTACTTTGAAGGACAGTAACAGGTGCAAACAAGTAACGCTTTTGTGACGGTTGTGAATAAATAGTGTCACTATTTATGTTCCAGCGCTCGTAAAAAACCTGATTCGTCCAATCGTGAATGCATTAAACAGTCATGGATACAAAACAACTAAAATGCTTCATGATATTATACGTAAAGCATAAACATTTACATCAATTACTCTGTAAGGATCATTTACTAACTAATTTACATCAAAATACACAAATCAATAACGTTTACATCCTTGGACATACACTAGTCAAAATGATTAGGGTACCCGTTGAGTTATCTACATTCTGAAGTATTGTATCGGCAGAATTAGCTAATCTGATTCGACGTTATTCCGTTGGTTCTACTGAGTGGAGACAATAACATTACGGCTACCGAGTTAATGATAATAACAGACAGGTGCTGCAGAGAGAGTCGGTGTTGACTTGTGTTTACTCTACCAAACGAATTGCAGTTGGGTTTAGACAATTTTAGAGAGCAGCAACAAGAACGTACCTTACCCAAAACTATGGTATGTAGAGCCATAAGAAGATTGGAAGCGGAACAGATACAGACCGAGGTGGCTACAATTATTGGCGCCCCTCAACGTGTAATTTCCAAGATCTGGACGCGATTTCAAAAAACAAGAACCATTAAAAGAAGGAAAAAGCCAAGGTCGTTCAGGGTAACATCAGCAAGAGATGATCACTATCTCTGGTTAATATCCCGTCTAGTTAGGAGGTCGAATGCAACCCAGCTGCAACGCACAGTAGAGGGAGAAATTGGACGCGCAATATCAACACAAACAACCCGAAACCGCCTTCGGGAATGAGGGCTCTACGCAAGGTGTGTGTCCCATTAAATCCACGATGCCGTTGAATATGCAGAAATTGTGCGGAGGAATATCAGGATTGGCGTCGTAACGAATGGTGCCATATTCTGTTCACAAATGAGTCAATCGTCGTTTCCTGCTCTGGTGATAACGAGGAACAATTCTGTTGATGTCCAGGAAACATCATCATATTACAGTAGCGGACAAACGGTGTGGGCAGGAGACATTATTGGCCGGACTTCTATGTGGTTCAGAATGTCGCTTCGACTACTCAGACCTATAGAGACGATATCCTTCGTCTTTTTGTTGTGTCCTGCACAGGTGCCTTCTGGTGGACGATAATGTTCGTCCCCACAGAGCTGTACTGGTGGACCACATGCTTGAAACTGAGGAAAGTGAACGAATGGAGTGGCCAACTTGTTCACCACACTAGCACCTCCCACAACGGTTGCAGAACTGGATATTTGGACTTATGGAAGAATGGCTAGATATCCATAAACAGTTGATGAATAATCTCATAATGTCCATGCCACGCAGGTGTGAAACTGTACTGGCCGTCCGAGGCTATTACATACCATATTGGAGGACAACGAGAATGATTTTTTAACTATTATGGTAGGCGATGGTGCTTCACTCTAAGTAAACGCCGTGTAAACCTCAAGTAAAGAGTCGAGACAGCAGTATCACATACAAATTATATTTGTAATCAATACCTGTATAAAATAAGTTACCATATGTATAATGTGTATGATATTTCACCTGATCCTCTATTTCAGTTGAGCGATGTAATTCGTGTGAAAATCAGGACTATACGTGGTACACGCATGGCAACTGTATGTTTTTATACATTTACTGGCTCAACAGCATTAATGGCTGATTTGAGAGAGTGGAAAATATTTCGCATAAATTTCCTAGTCATTCTGTGATATTAGTTGGAAATTTAACAAATACTGAGTAAGGTATTCAAAGGGCTTAAACGGTTGGTAGGGACAGAGATCTGAGCGAAATTGTTCTGCACATGATCGGAAAATTATCTTGAAGAGTTCAACAGATATAAAACTCGTGGAGGTAATAGCTGACAAATAGACCCGAAATTTTCCATTCAGTTAGCGCATAAGTGGGAGTAAATGATCATTAGGCTGTTTCAGAGTAACTGAATACAGCTTTAAACAGGAATATGAAGATAAGCATGAAGATCGCCCTTTTTAACAACAGGCGCATATTTCATAGTGCATTATATTGGTATCCAGCTTGAGAACATCGAGCTTCATTGGATAAGGTTTAAGATCATCGTACAATATGCCTTAGAAAAGTGTGTACGAAGCAGAAATGTAGATGGGAAAGATCTACCAAAGTTAGAAAACCGAGGCACAAAATTGCTACGGAAGCAAACAGATTTTACCGCAAATTTAAACGTTGCCGATGACTCACAGACAAGTAAAAATTATCTGAATTCGGAATTAGCGTTAAACGTGTTATGCGTGATCCGTTCAACTAATTCAAAAGTAAAATTATATGCACTGAAGTGGAAGAAAAGTCTAAGACATTTTGGTCATACGTAAATCAATAAACGGTTCGTAAGTATATGTCCAGTCAATCTGTGGTCATAGTGGCGTTAAGGTACAGAGTAACAAACCACTCAACTTTTACAAAATAATAACCCAGCTTGAGAAGACTGGATCGTTGCTGAACTCTAGAAATATGCTGGAAGCAATGCCGTGGGCAAGCTCACTTATATCATCCAGGATGTCTGGGAAACGGAGAAATTACAACTCGACTGGAACACGTCTCTGATCCCCCCGTTTCACAAAAAGGGATATTTTACTTACCTGAAAAACTATCGTGGAATTTCTCTTGTCCGAGTAACATACAAGATTCTCTCGAATGCGTCAGTAACATGGGCAGAAGACCAACTGGCTAGTCAACTAGGAGAATATTAGGGAGGCTTCAGGAAGACCCGATTCTATGATAAATAGGTGGTCAACCGTAAAACTGTAATGGGATCCTTGAAGATGAGGAAACGGAAGGTGGTCGTCACTCTTGTTGAATTTAGAGTGGCCTACTACTCCTATGATATAGACAACAGAGTTCTTTACCAACATCAAAGAAACTAGCAGAGGATTGTTACAAGCTCAGGGAAGTTTCAAAAGAACTGAGAATGTCTTTCTATAGCCAAATTACAAAAGTGCCTCTAAACACGTTGACGATCCGTCTGTTCGTCTTCCGGCAAAACAAGAAGATTTGCACCACTTGATTGACAGATACTGAGAAGACATTAAAGAAATGGGAATAACTGATCTCCAGAACTGATAATCTACGAGACGCACTCTGAAGTTAAGTCCGATGATTTCAGAAAAAGCCGAAAGAAAAGTTATCCTTTGGACAGAAGAAAGGAGGGAGTTACACCGACAGAGGATGCGATTAAAGGACAAAAATCAAATCCCAACAGTTGCACAAGCGTGGTCCATAGTACATCAATTAGAAACAAGAAGAACAACAACAAGAAGAAAAAACTTCACCCGACCTAGAAACGTTACATGAGTCAAAGAAATGCAAACCCAGAGCTTTACCGTGACTCATTAACCATTGCAGCGATTTCATTGCTCTGTATTATTTTATCGAAGAAAATAAAGCAGCCAAGATCGCTTTCTTCATTTAATTACATGACCGGTTTCGGCGTGCATCTTCAGACTTAATACACAACTGTTTTTAACGAACTGAGCTGCAGTATATAATAGCAAGATATACTTATCTAACTAAAATTATATGATTACATACCTGTAGTAATTTTACAAGAATTCACTGCTATTACCACAATTTTTTACATAGTAAAATGGTGGATATCCACATTGAGGTGTCAGCAACATAAAATTTACAAGTCAACAATATAACGTCTGAACCCATCTTTCTTATGGTCTTAACCAGAGGCACTTCAAAATCCAAGTTCAATACTGACTGAAGCCAAGTACAATACTAACTATTAGGCGGGAAGCGATAGACAAAGGTGTTACATGTACAACAGAATATATTACATATTGGTCTTTGCCTTTGAGGCAGCCTTTTTTTTTAATAACATACATTAAACACCACACACAAGTTACATGAAATACTATTTTTATACATTGAATGTTAAACATATACAATTTGTATGAAGTACAATGCTAAGTACCATAGAGTATGAGGTGCTATGTCAGATATCAAACATCGAAATAAGCGCCATGTCAAGCGATCTACAAGAAATTTAAAATTATTACATATTACATTTTAATATATATATATATATATATATATATATATATATATATATATATATAAAACCAGATTACATATAAACTAGTATACCCTGGAAAATAGTTTCCATGTGAAATGAAACAGAGTGGATAGAATTTGTCAACCACATTCTACCCTTTGTGTGGCAGACAATGGCAAAATAAGACTATATGTATAGATTATTGGTACGTGGGTGTATAGGTCATTGTCCCAAATGGACTCTATATAAGGCAATATTATACCACAAAGTACAATAGTTTGTGTCAGCTACCTCGCATGTGTAAGAAGAAGGGTATGGTCTACTAGCATCTCGGGCCAAGTACAGACATCATAGTAACTGCTTATGTACCTTATCTACTATTGACATCAAAAGTACAATTCATAAGGCATTCCATACATAAATTGTTCTGAACATTCGAGAATAAGGTTGGAATTTATGGATGTTGAATTTTTTCCTTGAAGTTCAAGCTAAACACTAACTAAATACAAAATTTGAAGTTTTTAGTCTGCTAAAAGTACTTTTCATTTTGATGATCGATGAGAGTGACAAAATTGTCAAATTCTCATTGCCAATATTTCGAAAAATATAAGGTTCATTATGGTATAAATTAAGCATATAGCTGGTTATTGTAGGATGTCTTGGTCACTGAAAATTCAGGCTCCTAGCTTTACCTACTACGCAGATACATTGGTGTTGAAAGTGCCGTCAATGGTCTCGAGAAAATGATGGATTTGGCGGGAGCACTGCTGTGCTACCAGATCTTATTGAGACATTCAGAAGAAACGGGACAAAAATAAGGTAGTAGTACAACATCTGCGTATTGCTGTAGAATTCTAGCAGCCGTAGCTGTTCTTCATACGTCTCTGTTATGCAGCCATGCCTCGTCTTATAGCCTTGTCTGTCCGAATTTCGTGTCTTAATACCGCTGATCAGTATAGATCAGTGTGTTCACTGAAGAAACAAAGCCGTCTTTGCTGCTATTGTCCTATCTGAGTAGCACTTTCATGACAGAGATTGAGTCCTGATCACTGAGTTAGATTACAAGTATAACTGTCGGAAGTTACTGCTATGAAGAAACACACGCTGTAGCGTCAGTACAAGGCAGCCAGTACTGCGTAACTTCGTCGCAACATAGCTCTCATAATCCGCTATCAGTAGAATTAACTTGATCGGAAACGTAAGAGATATGAGCCTTGAAATTTTCTAATAGCTATGACATCATTGATAGAGTAAGGCATTACATATTTAATTCACGTAGTTTTGTGCCTTTCTTCTTCTTCACGAGTTGTGTAAGAAATCAGAAACAGCCCCACTAAAAATCGCGTAGTTGCTTCAAAATTTCAGTTGTTAAGAACTTCTAAATATGAAAGTGCGGAAAAGAAACAGGTGCGTAAACACTTTTCGGAAGCTTCTTTTATATTCCGGAATATTTTATGAAAGATAATAGGTACTTTGAAGGTACTGAAGAACAAACACTCAACAGCGCTTACGTAACCTGCCCTTGAAGAGCTTTTTTCACGGCTGTGTTGCGCTTAAACGGTGTGTGACCTTCGTCAGAGTGAGTCTGCTACACCATCTGTATGATGTTTTAAGGCAAGAGGCAGAAATTTGAAGGCAGAAGATGGCGACCGGTAAGCAGTACTGCACATGTTTCAGGCAGATCACGTGACGCAAACGACCTCGCCTTTGTCACTGGCAAGTCGTCATAGCGAGACCTTTTCACGAGCGTCAATTCTTAAAGCGTCCATGTAACAGTGATCTGCTCGATATCCCACTGGCCGTCTAGTACGTTTATACATCGCTCATGCTCGTTGAATGTCTACTAAATTGCATAAAACTGCTTCTTAACATGTTTGCTAGAGTTGACGATAGCACAATACAGCGTAAAATCTGCGTCATCTCACGCTGCATATTCCACAAAGATCAATCGTTTAATCTCACTAACACAGCAAATATGTTTACCCTTCCATATACCTGAGATCTGTAATTTCAAATAATGATTTTCTACCATAGTTGATCTGTTGCATTAGAGAGTTGAGTACTATTTGTTTCTGTATCGGTATGTGAAGAAGACGTGCCATTGAAGACTGCTAACGTATTTCTGTATTTGAGTCCGCATTACTTCACGCTTAAAATAATTTTTCAAAAAAAATTTGCCTCTTATTTCTTTACTCGATAGCCTTATTCGAGCATCATTAAGTAAATCACGACTTCTAATTTAAGAAATTGTGCTTCTGATGCCTTTGTTGTGCAAGTTTGATTAGTGTTGCATTCTTATCAAAATTACGAGCAACTCACATACTTTTTTATTATTATTATTCAGAACTTTGTTAGTTGTTTATCTCTTTTTCATACAGCTTCTACATTGCGATTAGAATGCATGCGATTTTTCTATGACCTGGAATGATAAACCAGTTTTTTTCATACACCTTCTGCATTGCGATTAGAATGCATGCGATGTTTCTATGACCTGGAATGATAAACCAGATTACTATAATTCCGCCCTCTGAATCACAAACTACGGTGACCTTTTTAACTTACTCTCAGTAATTTTCAGATTCTAAGAACAGTGTAACAATGTTTGCTTACGCAGTTAGACCGACATAAAAACATCGTGCCTAACAACAGTAACTATTTTCTCGTGCAATTGTGATGTTACAAGCCTTCAACGCGATTTCAAAATCATCTTACAGACATTCTGCAGCGGAAAATAATATTATTTATACTACAGTGTTCAGTAGAGCTAAATTTAACGTATTTAATCAGCAGGGGGAAAGTGTAATTCGGACAGAATTTCTTTTAACAATTTACCTCATAACGAATCAAATGCGAGGCTTCCCAGTAAGTACTGCGTGTATATGTGTGACACCTCAAAAAATCATTTCCTACCACTCCAGCAACATTAAGTGCCATCAGGAATTAGTCTTCGTCTGCGGAAAGGGGGTGGGGTCGCAAGAAAATGTCAGTGGTAGAAAAGGCTGGTAAGAAAAGCCAGTTTTTCGCACCAAAAGCCAGTTCACCAGATGACCACTAGAGGGACATGTGACCAAAACCGTCATCGACTACACATGACCTTGCTACTAAGATTATTTCGGTGTGGCGTTCATTAGTAGATAGTTAATTTCTGATAACGTCGTACTAAGAAAATGCCTTTTACATCAAGTGAATTGGGAGTTATTGGTCCATAAAACTTTCCGATATCCTCCTTTTGACGTGGTTGGAAGAAGCAACCTGTCTACGCGAGGAAGTAAAAAATGTGTCTTAACCGTTTGTCTCTTCAATTTCTGCCCCGCAGTATACAATTCATGGATCTGGCGTAATTTGATATAGGGCGACCTACATGATTATTATCCAAAAGTTCACTGGAAAATAGTTAATTACATTTATAGTGACGAAAATTAAATCTTTGAAAATATTTTTCCAAGTTTCATTTTCTTCAAGTGTTTTCTTCCAGTAGCTAGCGATATCACTTTAGTATCCGATGTGATCCTCACTAGTTACATTATTTATATGTTTTTCATGCAGGAGATGTCGACTGGGTTTATGTATGCATGTCATTAAGTTTCAAAGAGTGTAGGTAGATGAGGAACATCTTTTTGAATCTACTGAACGTGCTGTTGATTACGTCCTTGCAGGAACCAATGGTACGATGTCAGATTATTTTGTTGCACAACGAAACAGTACAGTTCTCGTTAGAAATGTTGGAAGTTTATGTGCCCATACATCCGTCAAATTTATCGTATTAAATAATTCCTAATGATCGTGATTAATATTAGCACTAGAAGTGATTAACAGGACGTAACAGCTAATATCGGCACCTAACATAAAATTACTGGGATTTATACGCGAAGATATGAGCGGAAAAAAGGACTAACCCGCAATATTTCGAGGATAGTAAAAGAAAATTTTATAATTCAGGCAGGAAAAAATACATAACATTATTTAACACCTATTTTTGTTTCAGAAAGGACTAGTTAATGTTTCTGATCAGTAAAATGCTCTATATTGCAATGTTACATGAGAAGTAACAAAGCAGCCGGGCGCAGTGTCCGAGCGGTCTGCGGCGCGCAAGTCATGTTCTGCACGACCACTACGGTCGCGGTTTCGAATCCCCCCTCGGGTATCGATATTTGTGCCATCTTTAGTCTTAGCTATTTCATAAGTAGTTTGTAAGTTTAAGGACTGATGTCCCCATAGTTAAGTCCCATAAGCTGTACCACATATGAACATTAGAAGTAACAAAGTAGAACAATATAATGTTACGATTACAAACTTAACATCAACTATCGTTGAAACTGTTACTCTAGGCCAAGCATGGGCAAACACCGCCCCGCAGGCGCGGGCACCCTCGCCGTGCCCGCAACACCGCCCGCGGGCAGTCTTTGCCGCGCTCCTGCCCCGCGCACAGTGCGCAGCGGCGTGTGGGCACTAGCGACACACGGTCGCGGCCGGGGCGGTCAGCTACAGTGTACTCCGACCGCGTGGCGTGGGCGGGCCCGCCGGAAAAGCTGGCCAAGCCTGCTCTACGCGTAACATTGCATGTCATGCCAATCATATTTTAATGAATTAATTCTGAAATAAGAAATACAAAAGTTCCTGTAACACTCACAGTAAACAGTAAGAATGTAATTTAGTAATTCCTGTAATCCTTCAGATTGGCAAGTTTTATAAATCTTTTGTATATTTGAGAGTACATGTCATATTACTTATATCTACAGTTTCAAAATGCTTAATACTATACTGTCATAAGTATATTTAAATAAATATAAATATGAAATATATAATCTTACCTCCTACCCAAATTGAAGTAATGTTGGTGAAACTTATCAAGCAAATGTTCTACAGTAATTAACATTTCGCCTGTCAGTTTTAAATACCAAAAGGTGTCTTAACTGTTTTCTTTAACAAGTCTGGTTGGGATATAAATAAATCGTAACAGTTCCTTTTTTTTCCAATTAAGCAGAAATCGCGGTTACAAAGTGAATACGTACGCCCAGGCACTAGATACATATGTTCCTTAGAACTGATTATCCCTGTGTTCACTACATTCAGAAGCACTAGATGTATTGAATCGATCAATTAGTGTTTCATAATATGAATACAGTTTGCACTTATTTTTAAAATAGCATCCTTTTCTTTCCGTAAGAGGGAAGCTAGAAGACAGTGAAGGATAATTTTGTGGACAATTCGCCTCCACCTCTAGTCAAAGAAATAATTTATTTCTCTCTAAAATCTGTTGCGTTTGAAGTGACGATGCTAGAAGTCAATGATTCAGAGGAAGAGAAAGAGAACAGCTGTGTATTTCTTCCATTTTCCAGCATAGCTTGAAGCAGATACACCGTCCCAGACTACGGAGACTGCAGTATATATATAATGTGGGCGCATGACTGTTCGAATTAAATGTATTCAAATTATTCTTAATTTTGTCCTTGTCATTTAAAAGCCTTTTTTCGATCACTGATTTCAGTAATTAATCTATTTAAAGATTTGTAGTTGTGATTGGGCGCATGACTGTTCGAATTAAATGCATTCAAATTATTCTTAATTGTGTCCTTGTCATTTAAAAGCCTTTTTTCGATCACTGACTTCAGTAATTAATCTATTTAAATATTTGTAGTTGTGATTTGGACACCATTGTGGGCTAGACGGATTCTGTGTCTCTGACTTACTTTCCAATATTTAATTATTTCCATTCATTCCGGTGAAATTCAGAACTTGCAGCTTCCATTTTTAATTACAAATCTGTCTATGTCGAAATAACCGCCTCGCGTAATGCGATTGGAATGCTATTCATTTATAGACGGTACTGGCATTAAAACAGTTACTATATTAACTCAACCTCCGAATTACCATCTGCGGTGAGATATTGTACGCACTTTTGACATTGCAAGAATCCAGTCGAGCAATTTCAACATCACGCAGCAAAAAGTTTTTCTTTCATATACAGTCTCGCCGTCTTATAATATTGCTTGCCTTCCATTTAAGCCGTAATTAATATCTTGTTTGATAATCCATCTGAATCTGCTTACTATATTCGTCTCTTGGTCTTCCTCTTTGATTTTTTCCCCACACACTTCCCTTGAATTCTAACCAATGCTAAATTTACGATTTCTTGATGTCTAAGAATGTGTCCTACGAATCTGTTACTTCTTTTAGTCCTACTTTTCTCCCCAGTTCTGTTCAGTACCTCTTCATTAGTAATGCGACCTACCCACCTAATCTTCATCATTCTCCTGTAGCACCACATTCCAAAAGCCTCTATCCTCTCTCTGTCTAAACTAATTATCGTCCGAGTTTCACTCCCATACAAACAAAACTCCACACATATCCCTTACGCTTAAATTAATATTCGAAGTTAACAAATTTCTCTTTTTTTTAAACTGTTTTCTTCTCATTGCCATTCTGGATTTTATATCTTCTGTACTGCGACCGTCATGTGTTATTTTACTGCCCAAGTAACAAAACTCATCTACCACCTTTCTTGCTTCGTTACGTAATCTAATTCCTGCAGCATCGTGTCATTTTCTAAGAGTGCATTCCATTAACCTTGTTTTGCTCTTTCTAATGTGCATTTTATACGATCCTTCTCACACACTATCCATCTCGTTCAACTGCTCTTCCTGGTCCTTTGCTGTCGCCGACAGAATTTCAGTGTCATCAGCGAAATGCAATGTTTTTATTTCTTCACCTGAACTCTGATTCCTTCTCCAAATTTCTCCTTCAGTTCCTTCACAGCTTGCTCAATGAAAGACTGAACAACATTGGGGAAGGCAACAACCCCGTCTCACTCCCTTCCAAACCACTGCGACCCTCTCATGCCCTTTGACTTTAATAATTGCTGTTTGGTTTTTGTACAAGTTGAACTTTTGGCTCCCAAAGTTTATCCCTCCTACCTTCATAAATTGAAAGAGTTTATTCCAGTCAACATTGTCAAAACCTTTCTGCAGATCTACAAAAGCTAAAAACGTAGGTTTACCTTTCTTTAACCTATCTTCTATGATAAGTCATAATTCATTTGTCCTAAATCCAAACTCATCTTTCTCAAAATCGAATTCGACTAGTTTGTCCATTCGTCTATAAATAATTCGTGTTCACTATATTATTCTTGAAGTCTGTTGGTATTTCCCCTGTCCCATACATCCTTCGTACCACATCCTACGCAACAATTTCTTCATGACTGGCTTTCTTAACGATCACAGCAGTTCAGACGGAACATCGTCTACTCCAGCGGCTTTGTTTCTACTCAAATCTTTTAGTGCGCTTTCAAATTCTTTTGGCAGTATCGTACCTCCTACCTCATCTACCTCTATTTCGTCTTCCATTTTTAGAATACTGCCTTCAAGTTTATTTCCTTTGTACAGGCACTCTATAAATTCCTTTCAACTTCAGCTTTCTCTTCTTTAAACGGGAAGGAGTCCGCCTGTCTATTCAAACAATTATGTTTTTTACTTATTCCCATATATGTTTCGGAACCTTTGTTCCATCATCAGTGGTATATTTATTACATCTGAAAGTATCAAATATTTACAATGTACAATGTAGTTTAAGATTCGAAAATATTCATGAAAAATATTAGAAATATGGTTTTCCTGGCGTTTTTACATTTTACGTTTCCGACTGAAACATACCAGTACTTTATGGTCTGCCATCTGCAAACAGATTACGTTTTTGTGGGATGTAGGCTTCTGAAAACAGTGAAATTTTATTTTTCTAACGAAGGGAGACGTGTTTAGGAATCGCGCGAATATTTCGAAAATTTCTTGTTGTTACTCACAGTTGTGCTTGGGAATGTTGCTCTCTTGTGTGGTAATTGCGTCCACACTGATCACAATACATTTTCGGCACTTTAGTGCACTTTTTTCACCACTTATCGCTGTTCTGGCGAGTTATTGTGTGTGAATTCGCTAACACTTTCACTTCACTTTCACTGTTATGGCGGTTTGTTGTGTGTGGAGTTGTTGCAGATGTTCAGTTGTTCTCGACTTCTTGTGGAGCCAGAAATGAATAGCTATTTGAGTTGTTGTCTTTGTACAGTCCCTTCATTGTGTTGAATAGTGTGCCACTGCATAGTGTAGTGTATTCATTCACGACGTTTTTACCTTCTGCTATTGCCTTTTGTATGTGGAAATTTTCTTATGTTGTCAGTTTGTAGTATTTGTTGTGGCTAGGTTTCAGTATTTTTAAATCTGTCTCTATTTTTAATGGGTGATGTTTGTGGACCATTAAGTATTCTTCAAAAGTGCTATGGGAGCTAGTATTTTTAGGGCTCTGAGGTGTTCTGAGTATCTGATTCTGAAGTTTCTGCATGTTTGTCCTATGTATACAGACTGACAGGAGTTGTATGTGAGTTCATATATGCCGGAACCATTGTATCTATCTGTGGGTGTTTCCTGTGTTCTCAGTTTTTTCTGTGTTGTGTTATCTGTTCTATATCCTATTTGGAGTCCCTGTTTTCTAAATATGTTGCCTAGTCTATGAGTTATTTTGTTGTTGTAGGTGAGTAAGTGCCAGTTTATTTTGTCTGTGGGTTCTTGTTCAGTTGTATCCTGTGAGTGGTCCTCGTTCCTGCTTTGAATTCTGTGCTGATCAAGGTTTCTTGTATGTGTGGTCTGTTCTTTCCTTTTCTGTTAGCATATTTTATTGTTTAGTTCCTCTGTCATTTGTATGTCATAGCCATTTTCAATTACTACTTGTTTTATTATGTTTAATTCATGTGTATAATTTTGTTTGCTCATAAGCATTCTGTTTAATCCGAGGACCATGGATCTAAAGCTTGCTTGCTTGTGCTGTGTTGGGCGGTTTGGTTGGTTGTGAATGGTGGTACTTGTTGTAGGTTTCCTGTAAATAGTGAAATCATGTTTGTTGTTTCTCTTCCTTATAGTTAGGTCCAGGAAATTTAGTGAATCATCTGTTTCTGTTTCCAATGTGAAGTGGATTTTTGGATGAACATTATTTATTTCTTCATGCAACTGTTTTATATGCGCTGGTGGTTCATTAATTAGGCATATTACGTCACGAAAATTTCCACATACAAAAGGCAATAGCAGAAGGTAAAAACGTTATGAATGAATACACTATACTATGCAATGGCACAATATTCAGCACAATAAAGGAACTGTACAAAGACAACAACTCAAACAGCTATTCATTTTTGGCGCCACAAGAAGGCGAGAACAACTGAACATCTGCAGCCACTTCAAATAAAACAAACCGTCATAACAGTGAAAGTGAAACATCTGTAAGCGAATTCCCACACAACAACTCGCCAGAACAGTGATAAGTGGTGAAAAAAGTGCACTAAAGTTTCGTAAATGTATTGTCATAAGTGTGGACGCATTTACAACAGAAGAGATAAACATTCCCCAAGCACAACTGTGAGTAACAACAAGAAATTTTCGAAATATTTGCGTGATTCCTAAACACGTCTCCCTTAGTTAGAAAAATAAAATTTCACCGTTATTAAAAGCGTACATCCCTCAAAAACGTAATCTGTTTGCAGATGGCAGGCCATAAAGTACTGGTATGTTTCACTCGGAAACATAAAAGGTAAAAACGCCAAGTAAACCATATTTCTTGCATTTTTCATGAATTTTTTCGAATCATGAACTACAGTGTACATTGTACATATTTGATACTTACAAATTTAATAAATATCCCACTGATGATGGAACAAAGGTTCCGAAACATGTATGGTAATAAGTAAAAATCATAATCGTATGCAAAAAAAGGCGGACCCTTTCCCATTTATTGCACTGCAACAAGGAAAAACGAGTACAGCAAAACCAACATGATGAACCTTTCTCTTCTTTCCTTAGTACTGGTTGTTCAACTGAGTCATTGATATTCATACCGCTACTTTTCTTCTCTCCTAATGCCTCTTTTATTTTCCTGTGGGCTGTATCTATCTTTCCCCTAATTATACATTTTTCTACGGTCTTGCATTTCTCCTCAAGCCACTCCTGCTGACCCAGTCTGCACTTCCTCTCAACATTTTTCAGACGTCTGTACTCCCTTTAGCCTGCTTCACTTGATGCGCTTTTATATTTTCTCGTTTCGTCAATTAAGGTCAGTAACTACGGTGTTAATCAAGGATTTCTATTAGGCTTTGTCCTTCTGCCTATATGACCCTCTTGCGGCCTTCACTGCTCATCTCCCAGAACTACCCATTCTTCTTCTATTGTATTAGTTTCCCTCGTTTTAGACAATCCTTGCCTAATGCTCACTCTAAAACTCTCAACCACATTAGGTTCCTTCAATTTGCCCAGATTCCCTTTCCTTAATTTTCTACGTTTTTGTAGACTCTTAAGTTTTAATCTAGATTTAATAACCAATAATTTACGGTCAGAGTCTGTATCTGTCCCTGGATATATCATACAGTTTAAAACCTAATTTCTAAACCTTTGCCTTACCATTATAAAGTTAATCTGGTATATCCTAGTGTATCCAGGTCTTTTCCACATATATAACCTTCTTTCATGATGATTAAACCAAGTGTTAGTGATTATTAAATTGCACTCTAAACAAAATTCTACCAGTCGATCTCCGCTTTAAATCCTTTTCCCCAGTCCGTATTCAGCTACTACAATTCCTTCTCTTCCCTTTCCTAGTAACTTGTTCCAGTTCCCCATTACCTTTCTCTTAATTGTCTGGATAATTTCCTTCACCTCCTCATACATTTCTTCGATTTCCTCATCATCTGCTGGGCTACTTGGCATATAAACCTGTATTACTGTGGTCGGTATTGGCTTCGTATCTACCTTGACTACGATAATGCGATGACTGCGTTGCTCGTAGCAGTTTACCCGCATTCCTAGTTTTTATTCATTATTAGACCTACTCTTGTAATACCTCCAACTATTTTGAATTTATAATCTTGTACTCACCTGACCATAAATCCTGTTGCTCTTTCCACAGACCACTAACGCTGTATCCTACTTTAACCTATCCATTTCCATTTAAAATTTTCTAACCTCCATACCTGATTAAGGGATCTAAAATTCCACACTACCACCCATTGAATGCCAGTTTTGTCCTTCCTGATGACGACATCCTCCTGAACAGTCCTCGCCCGAAAATCCAAATAGGAGACTACTTTACCTCCGGAATATTTTACCAGAGAGGATGCCATAGGCATATAGTCATACTGCAGAGCTGCATATCCCCAGGAAAAGTAACGGCTGTAGTTTCCCCTTACTTTCAGCCGTTCGCAGTAACTATATCAAAGGCAAGTAACGCTATAGTAGTGATAAGGTAGCCCATTGTTGACATTACATAACTCTTATTTAGAGAAACCCAAGAAAATCTCTTTGCTGTATTACATACAAACGTCAAAGTGTGGGGTAAGACCGATATCAGTTTTGATATTTGTCATACACATCAAAAGACGAAAGCATTTTTATTTCGTTTTCTTTCGAGGATTAGCCCGTTTTTCTACGCATGCATTGATTTTCAATGAAGATACGTTGATGGACTTTTACGATCCCTTCACCCTTTTGTGTCCCAGGCTCGTCGCCGCTTTTGTGTCTCATTTCCGTCGTAGGTGTCGGTGGCCGAGTAGAAAGACCGACACAGGAATAAATGATGCACGCTTGTGCAGGAAGGAGGTGACCAGCCAGTGGGACAGCAGAAACTAGAAACACTAGAGTAAATTAGAACGAGATACATATTTCTTAGAGACTTAGTGATACTTAACTTTTACATAGCTCAGTACTGCAGAATGCTGATACATAGATGAGCAAGAGGCCTGCCTAGTGCCTATCTGATAGCCTATCTGATTCCAAAGTGTTAGCTGGTTCCTATCTCAGTCCCATGTGTACGACGTCGTTCAGTAGTGGCCACGAGCGGGATAGCAGCACAGAGGGCGCTCGTGGCTGACATCGTAAGAACGCCGCACCGTGCGTGCATGGCGGCGCGCGGCGAAAGTAGGTGGCGCGCACTTTAGACTTGTGCGACACCACACCCCTCCCACCCAAACCACCACGTCGTCGTGGCGTAGGGCTGAAGGCCACGGTGACGGCACTGGGAGGAGGGCCTGGGTGGGGGCGTTACTGGTGGGACGGGCGTCGTAGCTGAGGCTGGGATCGAGACGCCGTCCGCGCCCCGGTATACACCTTGCGATCCACCGGGAAACCCACCAAAACCAGGGAAAGGGCGCACGCCTACGCCCAGAGGGAGCAGGTTATCTTCTTCTGAGGTGCGTGGCCCAGGCGGCGGGGCCACGCACGGCCCCGGAGTCCCTCTCGTTGACGCTGGCAGCTGAGGCGGCGACGGAGGCGGAGGGACCGACTGCGTAGGAGGCGCGTCGACGTCCATGGGGATCTCGTAGTCCGGGGACGCTGCGCCCGGCGGCGAGCGATGTGGCTGTGCTCCCTGGCGGTGAACTGGGTCTGGAATCAAGAAACCAGAGACAGGATAGCGCGGCCTGTGCAGGCGCAATTGGTTTGCGTGGCGCCGCAGCTCCGACCCTGTGGATGAACGTACAACTTACATATTGCGACCGAGCACGTGCTGAATGGTGCCCGGCAACCAACGGTTCTTCCCAGCAAACACCTCGTACATAACCGGCGTAGAAACCTGAAAACGCGTAGCGCCATACGAACCGACTCGGTGTGTGGGAGGCTGCAGCAGGTGAAGGAGAGTGCGGTGACGGCGGCCGTGTAGCAGCTCGGCAGGAGACGGGCTGTCACGTGGCATGCACCGATACGTAGACAGGAAAATTTGAAGAGCTTGCTGCTTGGAGTGCTGACCTATCATCTTTTCCATGTGAGACTTGAATGTTCGAACGAAACGTTCTGCTTCACCATTGGACTGAGGGTGAAAAGGTGCGGTGGTGATATGCTGAATGCCATTCACACGACATAACTGTTGAAATTCCGCACTATCAAACTGAGGTCCATTGTCACTGACGATAGTTTCAGGCAAACCTTCGATGCAAAAAACTGATGTAAGGGCACTAATTGTACTAGACGCCGTCGTTGAGGTCATGGCGATCACGAAAGGAATATTGCTGAAAGCGTCTACAACAATTAACCAGCGCGTATTCCAGAAAGGTCCGTCAAAATCAATGTGTAAACGTTGCCATGGTCCCTTGGGGCGTGGCCAGTCTGAGAAACGTTGCGGAGGAGCATTCTCCGCACAAACAGTACACTGTGACGTCATGGTCTCTATTTGGGCGTCCATACCAACCCAGGTACAATGACGTCTGGCCAATTGCTTTGTCCTAAGAATACCCCAATGTCCTTGATGCAGGAGGCTAAGGCCTCCTTTTCTATCTGACTGTAATTCTGTTGCGTTGGCGTCAGTAGCTTTGATGCAAAGGCAATAGGACGTTCGTGAGAACGAATACGATGTGACAATATTGCACCCAGACCATACGACGAGGCATCCACTGCTAGTACTACAGGCTTCTGTGGGTCAAAGGGAATCAAACATGCATCACTGAGTAGTGCAGTCTTTAATTTGTCAAAGGCAACCTGACAATCTTTAGACCATACAAAAGGAACATTCTTCCTACGTAAGCGATACAATGGAGCTGCAATCTTAGAGGCATTGGGATTAAATCTGAAATAATAGCTAAGCTTTCCCATTACTGCTTGCAATTCGAGCACATTCTTAGGAGGAGGCAAATCCTTGATTGCTCGAAGATAAGGGATGGATTCCTTGGGCATTAATCACATGGCCTAGGTACTCTATTTCAGTTTGAAAAAACGAACACTTTGTTTTATTACAACGTAGACTTGCTGCAGTCAACACTTTGAAAAGGCACTCCAGTTTTGATAAATGTTCCTCAACTGTGCGCCCTGAGACCACAATATCATCTAAATAGTTCGAGCAGCACGGTACAGAAACTGTCAGCTGTTCCAAAAAGCGCTGAAAAATAGTGGGGGCGGAAGAACTGCCAAAGGGTAGGCGTTGAAATTGAAAAAGGCCCATGTGACTATTAATGGCGAAAAACTTTTTTGACTCGTCATCAAGCGGAATCTGTAAGTATGCCTCTGCTAAATCAATCTTGGAAAAGAAGCGAGGCTGTCTTAATTTGTCGATCAGTTCGTCAGGTCTGGGCAGGGGATAAGTGGCTACAATTGTTTGACTGTTCACTGTTGATTTGAAGTCCGCACAGAGACGAAGTTTTCCTGACGGCTTGGTTATAATTACTAAAGGTGAGGCCCACTGACTCGCAGAAACAGGAGAAATCACTCCAGTATCTTGCCAACGTTTAAGTTCTTCGGCAACCTTATCACGAATTGCGATAGGCACTGGTCTAGCTTTACGAAATTTTGGTACTGCAGATTCTTTTAAAGATACATGTGCCACGAAGGCTTTGGGCAACCTAGTTCCGGCGAAAACAAGTCACTGTATTTTTCACACAATGCATTGAAATTTCAAGCACATCTCTTTGAATTGATAAGCCAAACAAGTCGAATGCATTTAGTCCAAAAATGTTCTGCGTAGATTTGGCCTGAAGAACAACAAAAGCAACTGTTTTTGTTACACCTTGAAAAGAGGCAGGCAGGCTACACGTTCCTAGCACGGGAATATTTTGTCCTGTATACGCTGTTAGCACTTGCTGAGACGGCCTCAGTTTTGGTGACCCCAGAAGTTCATAAGTGTCTTTTTTCATTAAAGTGACAGCGGAACCAGTATCAAGCTGAAATGGCACAGTCTTATTTTCAATGGAAAGGGTCACAAAATGTGTTTGCTTGTGGCGTTCGACAGGTGCGCGAATGTGGGCAACGTCTGCTACAGTTTGTTTGCCACACTTGCGCATGCGCGGGCTGCGTGCGGTAGGAAGTGGCGCAGAATCGGCACTGACATCATTGTCACTAGATGGCAGTACCGCCGGATCGGCGTCCGCGCAATGCGAGGCTACTACAGATTCACTAACTACTGCACTAAACTTTTTAGTAGCTACATTAAGTCTACTGTCTCTATCTACACAGTAATGGGTACTTTTACAAGGAGAAGTTGCAGGAGACACTAGGTTCACTACAGGATTGCACTGTACATAGTCATTATGCTTATCCCGAACCCTTTTCCGTTGCACAGTTTTACGCGCTCAACGACGCTTGCGACATGGCTCACAACATCGTTTTGCAGTAGGCACATAACTTTCTTGCCTTTGAGACAAAAGAGAAACACTGTCCAAATCCACAGCGTGTATGACATTTACTCTGCGAAGCACTGTTCCTAACAGCACCGTTCCTTGAATTTTTGTTTTGGCTACACACTGTCTGTACATGTCCCGATTTAAGACATTGACAACAGGTTGCGTTGCGACTAGGGCAATGCACACGTTTGTGGCGAGATACACACTGAGGGCAAGACTTACGAACATTTTTCACAAATGAGCATTGGCGCCCGTTATTAAAATTACTGTTTCTAACACGACGGGGCGTCCTTTGTGTCTCATTTTTACACTGCCTACTGTTCACTGTTCAGCACGGCCGGTAGAATTATATGAATCCCTAGGGCTAGACTGAGAACGATAGCTAGGAAAGCGTCCGTTTCGGCGCACTGAATTAACACTGTGGATTTGCATTTCTACATCTGCTAAGTCCAAGGTATCATGCGCATTAATAAGCTGCAGTACACTGTCTAATGAAGAATCAGACTGTTTTAAAATTGCTGCCCTAATTATGGGGTCCTGAATGTTCTGTGTAATCGCATCTCTCAACATCACGTCACTATAAGAAAGTCCACAAGAGCAAGTAAATTTACATTTGTGGGTTAAGCCCTACAATTCAGTGATCCATTCCTGGTGTGATTGCTCCGGTAATTGTTTCAGTCTGAAAAATCGGTACGGCGCTGCTGCTACGAGAACTTTTCTCTCATAATGAGCATTCAGTGCTTCTACAATTTGGTCGAATTCTAGATCACGAGGAGATGCATGGGGGAAAAGTTTCTGCAGTAACACGAAAGTCTTGGTGCCAAGTACGGCGAGAAAGAAGTGTTTGACTATCTGACCTGTTAGTTGATGAGCCGCGACGAGTTCTTGAAATTAAGCGAAGTAGTCACTCCATTCTTCCTCATGTTCGTTGTACTGGCGGAATGTAGGAAGCAGTGCGGCTGCCGGTGTAGGCAGCTGATGCGACGGCTGTTGTTGTTGGTTAGCTGCCTGGGCCGTTAACTGTGACACCGCTTGGAGTAGTTGCGTGATTTGTGCCGTCTGTAACTGAATAATTTCCATTAAGTTAGGGTTCGGGGTAGTGGCCATGCTGACCGATCAGGCGCTGCGCATACAAGTAACTAATAACAACATACAAATGCAAAGGAAAGGAGGACGCACTGCAACAAAAAAGTCCACAAAACACGTAACAAAATATCTTCCCCTAAAATTCTTATAATAAGGGTGGGTGGGCGGGAACAATTTCTGCGTGCTCCGACTGCTGCTGTCTGGCTGCTGCAAGCGGGCTGGTCCAAGGTTCTTCTATCGCTCCTCGTCACCACTTTTGTGACCCAGCCTCGTCACCGCTTTTGTGTTTCGTTTCCGGCGTAGGAGTCGGTGGCCGAGTAGAAAGACCGACACAGGAATAAAGGATGCATGCTTGTGCAGGTATGTAGGTGACCAGCCAGTGGGACAGCAGAAACTAGAAACACTAGAGTAAATTAGAACGAGATACATATTTCTTAGATATTTAGTAATACTTAACTTTTACATAGCTCAGTACTGCAGACTGCTGATACATAATTGTGCTAGAGGCCTGCCTAGTGCCTATCCGATAGCCTATCTGATTCCGAAGTGTTAGCTGGTTCCTATCTCAGTCCCAAGTGCACGATGTTGTTCAGTGGTGGCCACGAGCGGGATAGCAGCACAGAGGGCGCTCGTGGCTGTGCGCGCCGTGCATGCATGGCGGCACACGGCGAAAGTAGGTGGTGCGAACTTTAGACTTGTGCGACACCACATACCCACTGCTCTCTTCCGTTTAAATACCCTAGATCTATAGTCAAAGCAGTCGGGCAGAGAGTTACTCAATACACAAATTAGAAAGAGTAGTGCCGAATACTTAGCTATGTGCTCACGCATTTCATACTGTGGCTTCTGCTTGCTGTTTTGTACTGTGAAAGATAAGTGTAACTCCTACAGCACCTTCTCTAGATATGTATGGAATTTAATGTAGTCTAATCATGTCTGATGCTGAAGAAGGAATGTCCTCACACAGTGTGTACAAACCATTTAGCTTACATTATTGTTCGTACAAGGGTTATAACACTGTACAAGGTAAAATAAAAAATATTTATTTTACATATAGTGGACTTATAGCTTGAGTTGTACATTAAGGATAAATAAATTTCACTAAGTAGCGTTTATTTTAGGACTGAACTTTGCTTGTCCTGTCCATATACAGCATACAACAATACCCTAACACATAATACTGATCTTTTAAAGCAGTTATCTAATTAATGTAACTTCTCGATTATATAGGAAGAGTTATTTAAGCGGAAGAATAAACCCATTATATGTAGTGCTCATAACCATATCATTATTGGTTTATTACATCACACAACAGCGAGAGATGTCACCCTGCTGGTGGAAATTTGGGAGGTACGTCAAATTTGACGAATGTTGGACTGAACAATCTGCGGTTAATGGATCTTGTAAGAAATTAGTAATACGGTCACTAGCTCACTATGGGGGTGGGGGGGGGTAAGAATTTAAAAGGTAAGCTAAATAAGAACAAAATTTAATCACAGAAGATACATTAAAACCTGACTGGTGACAGAGTCAAAACTACGGAACTCGGGCATAAAAGCAAAGACACACTTAGCCAAGTGCATTACGGTTGATCAGAAATTGTCAGAAATATGTTGCAATACGACACAGCAACACAATCTAACTACTAAAGAACTACTGTTTAGAAAACAAGCCGCTTGTCAACTGAAAACGTGTTGTTCACTGTAACGCTGAGAGTAATTCGAGTGATACTGGAAAGAATTCAAAACCGATAGTCAGAGCCGGTTTAAGGCTACCACAGTAACTGCAATCGCGGGGGCATGAACTAGACAGGGCCCTGCCTTGACCCCTGTCCAAATTTGTTCTCACTTAACAAGGAGCCGGTTTCCTTGAGAATGTAAAAACACTGCGTACACACTAGTCCTGTTGTTGAGAGCACCTTCATTCTTGATTCTAATTTTCTTTAAACAGACCAGGTTTGTAAAATACCTCAGCAGCCGTTCTGCTTTCCAAAGCACGATTAAGATTTGCATTTCCGTCCCATTTGGCCCCTGGGTTTCCCGGAAATACCGGAAATGTTCGATATCGATGAACGGCGTGCTACGCCTTGTTGCCTACAAACTACTAAGTGATGAGTGTGACGGGGGCAGACTTCAGCAGTTGCTTTATCACAGTAATCCGTACATCCCTCAATCACTGTGAAATAACATAATTAAATGTTCAATACATTACAAATCTGGCGTATGCCTCTTTGCAGTTAAATTTGTGACTGAAGGAAAAATGTTGTATCCGAGCGTATGTTTATATGGACAAGACGTCGGCACACGGAGCGTGTGTATCTGAACGATCGTCGCCAACGTGACGAGTTTCTCATGTCAACACGTGCGAAACGCACGTTTGTGAGTCTGTTACAAAGTTTGAGGCAGTATCATGCATGCCATAAATTCTCAAAGTGCGTCTGAACGATCACCCATAAGGTTAGAGAATGCCCCGACGTCACACCACGTGGCTTTCCGGGAGAGCGGGGCAGCTCTTTTCGGCAGAGAGCTGAAGACGCCATACTGGCCCTCAATTGATACTCGTATTTGATGGGTTTCATGTATGTAACTTAGGTCTTATGAATATATGTCAATTCAAAACAAGTAAAAGTAATTGAGTAAATTGAGAATCTCTCGAAAAGCGGTATTACAGAAATCTGACGTTTAAGGCAACGGCCCACTGAATTGTGCCGTATATGATTTGTTGGGATTACGGCATATCCACCAATAGTGTATACAGTACGACTGATATATAGGTTGGCTGCGTAGCGCACGCAGTAACGTTGTGGACTGTGAAATTGTCATGCGGCACTGTATCAAGGGTCACTGTAAGCAAGTATTTTTTCCTCATATTCGGTTTTTCTGATAGGTTCATAAAATTTCCTATTCACGGAATTATACTACATAATAGTCGATGCTATGTAAACATAAGTATACATCAACTGAGGAGTGAATTTGTTGGACTAGGTTTATGTGCAGGACAGTTTGCGCCTTACTTAGAGTAAAATACCTACTTTATTGTTTCACGTCTTGCATTTTACACGTTTTAAAGACTTTACTACTAAATAGTTACATTGATCGAAGAAGAATGATCTTTAAGTTTTACTAAAAAGCGAGAGTCTCGCAATAATGTTTGTCTCGTGTGAAGGCTTATTCTAATTTTATATCGCACAGTTTTTGAAACTTTTACAATTCGCTGTACTTATTGACATAATATGAAACTCTTCAGAGTCTTATATTTCGTTGTTACTTATGTAGGCCTATATAGTAGAACAAGACAAAGATTATGCACAACTGCGGAAATAAGCTTTTTAAAAGAGGTAAAGCAAGAATTACATTCCCTTCGTTTCGTAAACAATGTGATTCTATGACCAGATGCCGCCAACTGTCACTGGATCGCACTGCGATCGCGTTCAAATGTTTGTCAACCTATCGGACTGAGCTGCTTGGTTATTAGTTCGTAGCTTACAAACTACTTAAAGAAAAGTAAACTAACCTAAGGACAACACACACATCCATCCTGAGGGAGGATTCGAGCCTCTGATGCGGGAAGCCTCGCGATTCGTAAAGTGGCGCTTGAGACCGCTCGGCTACTCCCGCGCGGCTGCGATGCGTGTAGAACGTTGAGACACACGTGCCGTATGTACAAGTCGCGCCGTCTCCGAGCGTTCAGCCGCACGTGAGACTCGGAACGTTCACAGCACACGTTCAGAAGACACGCCCCTTGTGCCGACAGCCTTACGCTGCATACCAAACTTGAGTGTATAGGGTGCATCGCATCACTTTCACATTAACTACCAATTGGTTTTCTAATAAGGCCCGGAAAGAAAGAAGATTTCAGCGTCTCCGTGTGGGGTCTGATATCTTTTATTTTTTCATGACGATTATGAAATATATATTTTTGCTTGCCATATTTAGTATGTTTATTTAGCCATAACCAGAAATGTTGCATCGTTTCCCATCCCATCTTGCACAAAACCAACTGCATTTCGGAATTTTTCAAGTCCTCCGTTAATCCAAGAAGAGTAAAGAAATGTATACTTCATGCAGTACCTTTAGTTGTTCTGTTGTATCTTACAAGTGTTCTGCCAATAAAACGCAGCCTTCTTTTCGCCTTACCTAAAATATGCTCTGTGTATTGTTTCCCATTTATGTTCAGTACTTAAGCTCTTGATTCTTTTGATTTATAATTTTTATATTGAAGGTATTTCACTTATCTGTCTATGCAACTGATTTAATAAAATATGCTATTGCCATATGCATTTCGCCTTTATTTGGAAGGCATCATCAGTGGCAATATTTCATGGATATAGCTTTACATCTGGTGCTCATTGGTTGCTTCCAGCTGTTGTGCTTCAATTCCGTGCATTTTGCTGTTTTTGTTGTTCCAGCACTTCACAGTTAGCACCACTAGGCACATGCCATTTTTTTTATTTATTTTATAAACGAAATCAAACTGATTTTTGTTGTACTCATGTGTATGATAAAATTCAACGATTTCAAGTGAAAGATCTCATAATTAATATGATTTACAACAGAATAGCAATTTCCACACCATACGGAAGTAGCCGAGCGGTCTGGAGCGCTACGTTACGGATCGCGCGGCCTCCGACGTCGGAGATTCGAATCCTCCCTCGGGCATGGATGTGTGTGTTGTCCTTAGGTTAGTTTACCTTAGATTAAGTAGTCTGTAAGACTAGAGACTGGTGACCAACGTACTTTGGTCCTATAGGATTACAAACATGTGAACAATTTTTCAGCACCATACAGATATCCTGTGTAAATTGTTGTGCAGTTTCTTTTTATTTCTGATGACTTTACTAGAAGATGAAGAACAGAATAATCTGCTGAGAACCGAAGATGGCTGCTCAAATTCTTCTTAACCGTTTACATGAGCAAGAAACAGCAGAGGACCTTTAACATTACCTTGGGGAATCCCATATATTACTTCTGTTTTAATTTTCAACTTTCAGTCAATTACTACCAGCTATATCAGCTGACAGGACATCACGAAAAAAATTCCATTTCTGACACGATATATCGGAAGCGCGCAATTTGAATAAAAGCCGTTTGGGAAGTATGGTGTCGACAGCCTTCTGAAGCTATATAAATATTGTATCAAACAGATCGTTTGCCGACAGAGTTTGTCACCTCATGTAAGTTTCACAATTTTTTTTCTAAATCCCCGTTGACCGTGAGTCAATAGATCGTTCTGCATGGTGTCTTCAATGTAATCCACGATGCCTGAACACAATATATATTCGAAAACCCTGTTGTAAATCGACGTCAACAATGACGTAGGCCTATAATGTAGCCATTTTTTCCCGAATTCCTTTGGATATGCTGTGACATGTGCAACTTTGCAGTCTGTGGATAGAGGTGCTTCATTGAACGAACGGCTGTGTGTGAATGTTAAGTATGCAACTGTTGCATCAGCGAACTCTCATTGTATCTATTTCTTTGCTACTCATGTTGGAAGCTGTCTTTATTTCGAACTGAGGAAGATTTACTACGTACATTTTGTGGCGGCATTTCGGCTAGATGTTTTTGGTAACTGTTCTTCAGCAACAGTTTCATCGGTAGCAGTTTTTAATAAGCTGTTAGATGATTGAGTGATGAACATACGAGATAGTGAAAATTAACATGTTATCGCAGTATCTCTACTTCTTTCTAACGCTTTTTGTCTTTGTTCATTGTCCACCTCAACAAAAAATGTCGTGGTCCCATAATGATAATAAAAATAGCGGAATATGAAATGTTTTAATCATCACATCCAGGCGGCTGTAATGAGATATAGAAAAATAAACACTTCAGTTCCTGGAGCTAAAGAGGTTACAGAGTATTAAGTGGCATCAGAACCTTCAAATAGCGTCCCTGTTATCGAAAAATGATCTTAACATACCAAACGCTCATTGCACTGATTTTTGACCCCTTGACTATCTGCTGTTAAATGAATGTCGGCACTTGGAATGACCGCGTGGTGTAAGGCGTCATTCTATGGACTAGGCAGCCGTTCTCACTGGAAGTCCGATTTCTCTCTCGGACATGGGTGTGTGTGTTGCCCTTAGTGTTCGATTGTTTAAGTAGTTTGTAGATTTAGCAGTTTGGTGCAATAGTTTTACAAACATTTCATTTTGATTTTTTGATATATTCGTCGCTCGTTTGTCAAGTGATTCGGTGAAAAAGATTTCATTATTTTTGAGCGAAGGGGATACGCCTCATCTGCCACGAAATAAAAAGACTCTCGTCTTGCATAGCTCGACCAAATTTACTAGTCTAAGAAGCTCGTCCATCGCTATTCTTCCACACTCTCCTACGTCCACTGTAACAAATAGGCTTTACTAATGTGTTTCTGCAACTCCTAACAACAAAAATGAGAAAAATCCGTTTTTGTTCACAAAGTCCATCCCGAACGCGATGGTGCCTTATTTGCACAAGTTTACTATCGACACTATGAACTCAGTTACGAAGATTAGACAATTCGTAGAAACGGTAAATTACTTCTATTTGACTGACGAAGTTGTAGGCAAGTATTCAGGTTGTATATTTTGCCATAAAATAGGTGATACTTCACGTACAGTTCATTGAACTGAGAAATGGTTTTTCATCCACTATTCAGAAGCACTCTTGAGAAATTTCATTGCTTCAACACATCGAGTATGCCATATTTCTTCCTTGTTTTAACGCTTCTTGTTCCGTAGCTGTAGTAAAACAGTTTGTTAGGAATAAATGACCGACTTTTTGCAACTGTACAAATTATACAGTTGCAAAATACGTTCATTTACCCTAAAAACATGTTATACTTTCCATCTTTTCTCAACCATAACGAATGAACCCGCTATTTTCTTTGCTGCTGACTATTTAGGAATGGCAAAAGATCCATTTCATGGCTGATGACGACGACACATCGGTCGGCCCGCCCTGTGTGGTGTTGCTGCGTCCCGCTCGCGTCTCGGCGCCACCTTGCCACCGCCTGGCGTCCGCGTCCGTTTTATCGAATATTTCCTGTACTTTCTGCATATCTGAGTAATACTGTACATTTAACACGGCATAGCCTACTGGAGATCCGTCTAGGGTGGCAGCAGCGTCGTGTTTAAATTCGACAAAATAAATAAATAAATAAATAATATTAAAGCTACACCGATACATGAAATCCACCATACCTGGTATTCTTGCACAATCTTTACATCTGTGCAAATCCGTGAATTTAATGCTAACCGGCTATGAATGTCATATCATATACTTAGCTCCTTGTGGCCGAAAGGACTAAGGCGCTCCAGTCACTGTCTGCACGGCCACTACGGTCGGGGGTTCGAATCCCCCCTCGGGCATGGATATTTGTGCCGTCCTAGTTCGTAAGTAGTTCATAAGTAGTTTGTAAGTTTAGGGACTGATGACCCCGTAGTTAAGTCCCATAGACTGTACAAACATTTGAACTTAGCTCCTTGACGCCTTATAGTGCAAATGAAACCGTTCTATACGTACGGCACGGCATTGGCACACTTAATTGGTACCTGACCCCTCTCCCTCTCCTAATCTTCGGCCCACTTTGATAAAACACCATGCCAGCACCAATTAGACGTAATATTACATATTCCCTTATTAATCAACTGCGCACAAAAATATAATAAAAAATCAGAATACAGCCTGAGGAACTACAGTAGTGTTGCAAGTCTTGAAACCTTGCTCACTACAGATAGCGTGAACCCGAATTCACAGCGCAGCACCATTGTGGTGTAGTAATAGAAGTTTCTTTCAAGCATGTGGAACCACCAGGTGAGCGGCACTTCACTCTACTTCAACACACTATCTTCACCGCATGTGAAGCTCGTGACTCCGAGAGGTTGGGTGTTTTCTAGCTTCCCTATACAGCACTTCCCCTGCTCGTCGCACCCCATGGCAGTTACCAAGATGTATTTCATTGCGCAACAGTTCCGCTACACATTCTAGAGGCATTTCCATCTAGTGCTCAAAGCAGTGTTTCGTGCTTCGGATTTTTACCTAAGTTTAAGAGCTTTTGCGCGGACGACGTTCATGAGGACTCCTTGTCTTTCCAAACAGAGAGAAGTGCTGAAATTCGACAGACGGGTAAAAAAAAAAAAAAAAAAAAAAAAAAAACACACACTTTGAAATCGACGCAGATATGCCGGGACAGACTATTGTGACGCTCCTAGGACGGCTACTGTGCTACAAGCATGCAACTGTGATGAACACCTGTAACGAACTATCATAAGTTGTAAGTGGCATTTATCGGCCATATGACTCACTAAACAGCTCTATTGCCCGACTGCCGAAAGTGTTAGTAGGCCTAGGCCAATGCGAAATCGCACTGCTGCTCCATTTGTATACAAAGAAATCTAGATCCGTGATGTTCATTGACACTGTGAGATATACATACATACAAACACAATGAGATCACGAAATTAATCATAGAAATTGTTAACAAAATTACATCGAAAAATGTAGGGGGCCCCTAAATAAGATTTGACTTCTCATGGGGTCTTACAATACCTTACAACCGGCCCTGCTAATAATTATTATACGCTGGTTAGTTACTATGTTCTTTAAGAATGACAGAACTGGAATCACCGTAAGTTAATCTGATGGGGCTCTAATTACTGGTTTGTCGGTTAGTAAAACACAGTTATTATATACTCCCGTTAGCCAATACTCTCTGTTGATCCATTACTTCAGCACTTCAACAGGTTTGTTTTCAGTAAACTTAACACTGTTAGTAATGTCTGAAAAACAATGCTCAATCATATTAACTCGAGAACTAAAATGTTTTAAGTATGTTACTGGGTAGTTGTCCATTTACGTGTGATCATTTCGGATTTAGCATCGATGAGAGAAACATAATCTTATTTAGTAATTATTTGACGTGCAGTCGAAACAACAGGTAACACTTTTAAGCATTATTAATTAAAGCTTTTATATGCACACTAGCCCTGAAGTGTAAGATGAATAAATAACTGGTTTTATTTTGCTTCTGCATTGAAGCATGGCATTGTTATTTTATGATGCCTGACAATAGACTATTTACTTGCAACGAACCGGGGCCCACGATATTCTTCTTAAATTTCATTTCCTTTTGATCATGGTCTACTGAAGACGCTTGCAAAATTAGAGATTTCCCAGCCATAAATTACTCTTCCTCCACTATAACGTTTCGTACCGCACATTCCGAGAAACTATCGTAAAATTACTCTCACTAACTATTCCCGACAGTAACTAACTTCGCTCTCTCGCGCTACCAAAGACACTACTCCTACTCTTCATGGATTCTTGATTCGGTACAGTGGTAAACATCCACGGCTAGGGCACTTCATCCTGATTACAATGTTTCTTTTCTCAGTGTACATTAAAGAATTACAGTGTATTTGTATACGGACTAACATTAGAGGAAACTAACAGGAATTTATATACAAAACAGAAATTACATTATATTTACATGTTTTTATATTATTATAAGTGCAAAAGAATGTTTGGTACTGTGTCGTATCAGAAGTTATGGTGTGAATTTAATATTCCTGTTCATACTGAAACCATTGGAAAGGTAAGTGACGCATGATCACCCATTTGATGTGCAGGCCAAAGTTGGTCTTCAGATGTAGAGGTCCAGGCGCAATAAACGATTCTGTGGCAAACCTCTGGATGGAGATATTCCCCTACAGGCCCTAAAATACAATTTCTTAGTCACAACGCTCTATTCGGAACAACGGAACGGGGAAATAAAATGTCAGCACAGAACAGATAAATGAATGAGCGTCTATTGAAAGGGCCCAGAACTTCTTCCGCTTATAAATGGCCACATAATACGAGGGACGGAAAGCTGGTAGAACCCAGACACAAAAGTAATGGAATTCTGATCTTTGACTGGAACGTATATGTAAAGAACAGGCTAAACATTGAAAGTGGCCGCATATTTAAAGCGATAAGAAACACTGTTACGTTTAGTGAGATGATTACAGATCAGGAATGTCAAATTATTTGGGAGAAGATAAAAATTAAAAGTGGATTGAACATGGACCCTCTCGTACAGCAGAAGTAGTGGCGGTACATTTGAGAGAAAACTTCAAAAATATTTAGAAATTTTTCTAGACACGTTATATTATTAGCTGGATTGTTTAATTTTACGTACACAGAAGCTAGAAATTTTGCGAGGACTTCAATGCGAGATGCCTACAATACTTATCACAACAAAACTGTCTCTCGAAATTTGACTGAAAACCCTAAGAGATTTTGGTCATATGTTAAATATACTAGGAGCAAAACACAAACAATACCCTCACTACGTGATAGTAACGGCGATCCTGCCAATGACAGCGCTACTAAAGCAGAGTTAATATACATAGCTTTTAGAAACTCATTCACCAAAGAAGACGAAATCAATATCCCAGATTTCGAATTACGAAAAGAGGCCGTAATGAGTAACCTAGAAGTAGATACCATCGAAGTAGTGAAGCAACTAAAATTACTTAATAAGAACAAGTCTTCTAGTCCGGACTGTATACCCTTTAGATTGCTATCTGATTATGCTGAAGCGATAGCTCCTTACTTAACAGCCATATACAACCGCTCTCTCAAAGAACGATCTGTACCAAAAGATTGGAAAGTTGCACAGGTCACACCTATATTCAAGAAAGGCAGTAGAGTAACCCATTAAACTACAAGCCTATTTCATTGACTTCAATTTGCAGTAGGTTTTTGGAACATATCCTGTATTCATATATTATGAATTATCTCGAACAGAATGATCTATTGGCCCAACGTCAATACGGATTTAGAAAATAACGTTCATGCGAAACCCAACTAGCCCTTTACTCACACGAAGTGATGTGTGCTTTCGACAATGGTTCGCAAATTGATTGTGTATTACTTGATTTCCAGAAGGCTTTTGACACCATACCTCACAAACGGCTTTTAATCAAATTGCGTGGTTACGGCATATCGCCCCAAATTTGCGACTGGATAGGGGATTTCCTCTCTGAGAGGACACAGTTTGTAGTAATCGATGGTAAGGCATCGACCAAAACAGAGGTGATTTCGGGCTTTCGACAGGGTAGTATTATTGGTCCTCTGCTGTTCCTTATTTACATAAACGATTTAGGGGAAAGTCTAAGTAGCTCTCTTAGGTTGTTTGCAGATGACGCCGTCATTTACCGTCGAGTAAAATCAATGAAGATCAAATCCAACTGCAGAACGATTTGAATAAGATGTCAGCATGGTGCAAAAATTGGCAGTAGACTCTAACTAATGAGAAGAGGGAAGTCGTCCACATGAGTACGAAAAGAAATCCGTTAAATTTTGTTTACATGATAAATCAATCAAATGTGAATGCCGTAAACTCCACAAAATACCTAAGAATTACAGTTACTTTAAGTCATTAAACGAAATGAAGTAATATGTCCATTTTCTCTGTGAAAAAGAAGATTATACCTTAACGCCGAAATGTTAAACGTCTTTTTCCAAAGCTACTTCCAGGAGGAAGATGGTTATATAATACCACCAACAAATCGTCGGCCGAACATCAGAAATGTCAGATATCAAAATAAGTTACAAAGGGATAGAAAGGCCCCTGGAATATCTCTACAGGGAAAACGCCGCTGAATCTTCAAATGTTCTAGTGCTTGTTAAGTTATGGAACCTAACTGCAGTCATCGCTCCCTAAACTTACAAGTACTTAAACTATGTTATCCTAAGAACAACACACACACCGACGTCCCAGGGAAGACTCGAACCTCCGTCCTGGAACGGCCGCGCTCTCTGTAGCAAGGCACCTTAGTACGCACGGCTATTCCGCCGCGGCCGCTGGTTCTGACAGGATACCAATTCAGTCCTATAGAGTTGTGCGAAGAAAATTAATCTTGGAAAATGTTTTATTCTAATGTTATATGACATTGATATTACCTAACAACGCAGGTCGTGGAGGGGATGTGATACATAATAATCTTCAAATATAGACAGCCAAGATCGCAAAATACTTATGTATTATATCACGACTGGTTTCAGTGGGCTATGCCACCATCATACGTCCCTCTGAACCATTTGATATCGGAGGGTAAGATATTCGGACAGGAAGATACTCAGTAGGTATTGTTTCACGCCCCCAAGACCAGCCCTTTCGTCCGAGTTCGAGCAATTCGTAATACAGACCACTGTGTCCATCAATGAATTTATTTAAAAGTCCTGAAACAGTCGAGATGTTAATATGTCGAATTCGGTATTGAACTTGATTATTTTGTCTTATTTTCTGTGATACGCTTGTTGCAAAGGAACAGTCAACACGCTGGGCGTTCCACCGCGGCACTACCAAGAGTGAAAAAAGTGAAAAATCCTGATGAAAACCATAGGTCTGATTGGAAATTGAACCCTGGACCTTTGAATTCACTACCACTCTACCACTCTGCCATCTAGCAGCAGCGGCAATGTTTATTACTCCTCATTTCAAGGTAGTTAGTCTCCACAAAATTAATTTTTTGCATCTTCCTCATAAATAACACTTTGGCATTTTGGGTCATTGATTAGTTAACTTGCTTGGGTCTCAAAGTTTTTCAAATGCATGTTTGTAGGTTAGATGGATTTAATTTTATATGCCTGGTATACATTTATATTTATCAAGGTGATCACTTGCTGATAGGACAACTAAATATCTTTCCCTACAGAGCACCTATAGTTTCTGTGAAGTGGTATCATGATGCCCATATGCCATTTCTCATTTCTTCAATGATTTCTGTGTTAGCCCTCAAAGCTATTCCAAAACAATTTTGACATTTAGCAATAAGAATTCCAGTAAGATTTCCCTTTTCCACCCAAAGGCCTGGTAATGGCCCACGAATTCCATTTTATTAATAATATTTTTGCTGCTATATGGGTTCGATTCCACACTACTTTATAGTTTTTGAAGTCACCATCTTCATAAATTTCTAAATTCTCCAAACCTCTGAATTCCATGAGCGAGTAAAAAGTTGATTTGCTCCATGTGGTTCCCTGTTGGGCTCTGAGCCTACGTTATTCCTACGTATAGATCAGAATGCTCAGCATACTAGGCAGCATAAGATGCAGAATTCCTATCATCCTTTACATGTTTATTGCATCCTATGCGTGATTTTGACATTACTTCAACGTCAACCACTATCCACATATTCACAGTAACCGCAGCTACAATAGCTGACAAAGATGAGTGACCGCGCTTTTGCAAGGTTCTATCGATACAAACACCTCATTCAATTACCTACTATTTCTTCAAATTATTTGTCAGCTGATCTCATATATTTATCTGGGTACTGAGATTTTGCAAGCAAGATGGCGCTGACATAATCATAGTATGCTGGAGCCAAAGGATATGGAGTCAAATTCATCAATGTTACAAATTTGTTAGATTCACTGTACCGACAATTAACTAATCACATATAGTATACAAGCCTCCTATTGACAACAGGGTACTTATACTGTGTGATGGTGTGGTACCGGATGCCATGTAGGGTACGGGGAGCAGCTAACTGCAGGTGGGGGCTCACGTCGGTACCAATGATGTGCGTCATTTCGGATCTGAAGAGATCCTCTCAGGTTTCGAGCGGCTAACTGAAGTGGTAAAGACTGCCAATCTTGCTTGCTGTATGAAAGCAGAGCTCACCATCTGCAGCATAGTTGATAGGACCGACTGTGGACCTCTGGTACAGAGCCGAGTGGAGGGTCTGAATCAGAGGCTCAGACGGTTCTGCGACCGTGTAGGCTGCAGATTCCTTGACTTGCGCCATCGGGTGGTGGGTTTCCGGGTTCCGCTGAATAGGTCAGGAGTCCACTATACGCAGGAAGCGTCTACACGGGTAGCGGGGGCTGTGGGGCGTGGACTGGGCGGTTTTTAGGATAAAGAGCTTCGGGGAAAAACAAAATGGGCAATTTCAAAGGGTGCAGGTGGATCACAGGAGAAATGTAGATCCGGAAACTATCGGTATAACAGTTGTAAATTGTCGCAGCTGTGTCGGAAAAGTACCGGAACTCTAAGCGTTAATAGAAAGCACCGAAACACACATCATTATAGGCAGCGAAATTTGGCTCAAGCCGGAAGTAAGTTCAGAAGAAGTATTTGCAAAGGATCTAACGGTTTTCAGAAAGGATACATTAATAGGTGGGGGCGTGTTTGTCGCCGTCAAAAGTAGTTTTTCATGTAGCGAAGTTAAAGTTGATAGTTCCTGCGAGCTATTATGGGTAGAGGTTGTACTCGAAAATCGTAAGAAGTTAATAATCGGTTCCTTTTACCGACCTCCCGACTCTGACGATAAAATAGCAGAAAGGTTCAAAGCAAACCTGAGTCTATTTACAAAAACGTACTCGACTCACACGATAACAGTAGGTGGTGATTTTAATTTACCCTCGATCTGTTGCCGAAATTATATTTTCAAATCAGCAGGTAGGCATAAAACATTGTCCGAAATTGTACTCGACGCATTCTCTGAGAATTACTTCGAACAATTAGTTCATGAGCCAACTACAATTTTAAATGGATGTGAAAACACACTTGATATCTTAGCAACAAATAATCCTGAGCTCATAACGAGTATCAAAACGGATACAGTTATTAGTGAACACAGAGCTGTCGTAGCTAAATTGAATATCGAAAGTCCCAAAGTTACCAAAAATAAACGCAAAGTATATTTGTTCAGGAAAGCAGATAGAAACAAAATACATTGCTTCTTGAAAGACAGCTTCCACTCGTTTCTAACACTAAACGTAGGTGTAGACCAGATGTGGCTCAAATTCAAAGAAGTGATATCGTCAGCAATTGACAGTTTTATACCAAATACATTAATAAAAGAAGGAGGCGATCCCCCTTGGTACACAAAACAGGTCAGGACACTGTTGCAAAAGCAAAGGAAAAGGCATACTAAATTTAAACGAACACAAAATCCCCAGGATTGGCGGTCGTACTCAGAAGCTCGGAATTTAGCGAAGATTTCAATGCGAGATGCCTACAATATTTATCACAACGAAACTCTTTCTCGAAATCTGACTGAAAACCCAAAGAGATTTTGGTCATATGTTAAGTATACTCGGGGCAAATCACAAACAATTCCTTCACTACGTGATAGTAATGGCGATCCTTCCGATGACAGCGCTACTAAAGCAGAGTTACTAATCATAGGTTTTAGAAACTCATTCACCAAAGAAGACGATACCAATATTCCAGATTTAGAATTACGAACAGATGCCGTAATGAGTAACGTAGAAGTAAATATCATAGGAGTAGTGCAGCAACTAAAATCATTTAACAAGAACAAGTCTTCTGGTCCGGATTGTATACCCATTAGATTTCTATCTGATTATGCTGAAGCGATAGCTCCTTACTTAACACTCACATACAACCGCTCTCTCATAGAAGGATCTGTACCAAAAGATTGGAAAGTTGCCCAGGTCACACCTATATTCAAGAAAGGCAGCAGGAGTAACCCACTAAACTACAGGCCTATTTCATTGACGTCAATTTGCAGCAGGGTTTTGGAACATATCCTGTATTCAAATATTATGAATTATCTCGAACAGAACGATCTATTGACCCAACGTCAACACGGATTTAGAAAATAACGTTCATGCGAAACACAACTAGCTTTTTATTCACACGAAATGATGGGTGCTATCGACAAAGGTTCGGAAATCGATTCCGTATTTCTTGATTTCCAGAAAGCTTTTGACACCGTACCTCACAAACGGCTTTTGATCAAATTGCGTGGTTATGGTATATCCCCCCAAATTTGCGATTGGATAGAGGATTTCTTGTCAGAGAGGACACAGTTCGTAGTAATCGATGGTAAGGCATCGACTAAAACAGTAGTGTTATTGGTCCTCTGCTGTTCCTTATTTACATAAACGATTTAGGGGAAAATCTAAGTAGCTCTCTTAGGTTGTTTGCAGATGACGCCGTCATTTACCGTCTAGTAAAATCATCTGAAGATAAAAACCAACTGCAGAACGATCTGAATAAGATATCAGTATGGTGTAAAAATTGGCAATTGACTCTAAATAATGAGATGTGTGAAGTCGTCCACATGAGTACGAAAAGAAATCCGTTAAACTTTGTTTACAAGGTAAATCAACCAAATGTGAAGGCCGGAAACTCCACAAAATACCTAGGAATTACTATGACTTCAGACTTAAATTTGAAAGAACACGTAGATAATATCGTGGGAAAGGCGAACCAGAGACTGTGTTTTATTGGCAGAACCCTTGAAAGACGCAACAGAACTACAAAAGAAACTGCATACACTACGCTTGTCCGTCCATTTTTGGAGTATTGTAGCCCAGTGTGGGATCCTTATCAGGCGGGTTTGACGGAGGACATCGAAAGAGTCCAAAGAAGGGCAGCTCGTTTCGTATTGTCACGATACAGGGGAGACAGCGTTACGGAAATGATACAGGATCTGGGATGGAATCATCACAACAACGGCGCTTATCGCTGCGGCGTGGGCTACTTGCGAAACTCCAATCGCCAACATTGTCCTCCGAATGCGAAAATATATTGTATATAAAACTCTTCTGGGTTTTGGACCTCATCGTCAAAATATCAAACACTTCACCGACGTTTCGGCCACTATTGCAAGTGGCCATCTTCTGGGTGTTACATTTACTGTAAATGTAACACCCAGAAGATGGCCACTTGCAATAGTGGCCGAAACGTCGGTGAAGTGTTTGATATTTTGACGATGCGGTCCAAAACCCAGAAGAGTTTTATATACAATGACAACGGCCGCGGAAGCCTCCGTTTACGAAAATATATTGTTGATTCCCACTTACATAGGTAGAAATGATCATCGGAATAAAATACGAGAAATCAGAGCTCGAACAGGGAGATTCAGGTGTTCTTTCCTTCCGCGCGCTATTCGAGAATGTAATGGGAGATAAATAGTATAATTGTGGTTCGATTAATCCTCTGCCAGGCACTTAAATGTGATTTGCAGAGTATCCCATGTAGATGTAGATGTAGATGAATAAATTTTTACCCACACGTCCTTGGTCCACTCAAGTTCATATTACATGAGTATGTAGTGGCTTAACCTAATGACCGAGAGTTCCTGCATAAAATGCGCGCGCGCGCGCGCGCTTGTGTGTGTGTGAGTGTGTGTGTGTGTGTGTGTTTTGCCTTTCACGAGTTGAGAAAAGCACTGAGGGAGGAGTGGGCACGTTGCGCCAAAATCAGCAGTCGCGCACTAGGCGATTTTTGATTCGATTTGGGCATCGAGTGGGTATATTCTGCAATTAAGTGCAGCACTGGACATATTGTCCGTTAAGCTGCATATGTGCCACTCTTGTGTTGAGAAAAATACATTGAGTGTAGCAGTGGACGTGATCATGGTACTTTCAGTTTCATACATTGAGTAGCTCTCTCTGTTTTCAGAAACTGCAAAAAAGCACAGGATGCCAAAATCCCTCCAAAATGTTAATCGGACCGTTTTTGGCAGGTCTAGGATGCCATCATTAGATTAATTCCTTTTTCTTATAAAAACAATGATTCTAAAACTACTTACATGTTTTAATTGCTGATACTATGTACTTGTTCGATAGTCTGTTTTTGTGTTGTCGTTTTTGCTTACAGTTAAAAATTGTTGTTAGTATCTTCCTCCTCCGCCTCCTCTTCGGTTTCTTCGTCTTGTTTGTTTACCTTACTGTGTCGCTAATTTAGTTGTATGTAGGCTCGCCGTCGAGTCTGAAGGAAGACCTAGTACTGTTGTGTGGAAATTTGATCTATGGATCTATTCAGTAGTTTGTATTGTGCCTTATCTCTGATTATGTTATGTATACGTTGGTTGATGTCGGTGTTGTTGATGTGTAGTGCAAGTGTAGGATGTCTGTTTGTGATCCGCAGAAAACGATCATGTGTTCTGCAGAACCTTCTTCTCCATATGTACGTGGTGATGTTCGTCTTTGGCTCACGTGGTATAACTATGTGGGATAAGGGTCATATCCGATCAAGAAGTGAGTCATACCTTGGCTGGGTTCCATGTGCTTCATTTTCAACCTGTTCCTGATATTGGGGAGAAAACTGTACAATCATCGTCCATTATCTGTTGCGTCCTACTCTCTCGGCACTACTTCAGTTAACACTTCGTTTCTATTTCTGCGCCAGTTACGCGCTTACTAGGACTAGTCTCCTTACCTGTAGCGAATTCAGTGCCGCTCTGTATATTTTATCTATTGGATGGATACCTAGGATTACACATTCAGCCGATGTAGTGGTTAAGGCTCCTGATAGTCTTCAGGAAGCACTTCTTTGCTCTCTTCGGACAGTTTTTTTGTAGATGGCCAAAATCATTCTATGTGTCCATGTGCTGGTTGCGAAGCATAGCACTAACTCGAAGAACGCACAATGGAAAGTTCGTGTAACTGGCAGGGAAACTTTGTGGTGGTTAGACTTTAGCCCTTGCACATTTATGTAGTACTTTCTTTGCTTCGGTGGTAGGGATCTTGACGTGTTCATGAAAATTAAGGTTTCCGGCTATGTATACACAAAGATAGTGTTCAGTCTTGGTTCTTTTTTAAGTTTGTCTTCCGAATTTTGATTGCTGGGTCTCTTTGCTGGAATCCCTTCAATAGTATGCGTGCTATCTTGTTTTCGTCTATCTCTAAAATAATGTGTGTGCACTATTTTGTTATTGTTTTTAGTGAACCATTTGCTCTTTATCTAGGTTTCTTTGTTGAGTGTTATTAGACTAAAAGATCGCCTTCATAACCAACTACACCATCAGTCTGTATGTCCCACCATCTGTAGTAGTTGTATAAGAATTCAATTGTGATGTCCCAGAAAACAGGGGCACAGATCGAACCTTGAGGGCACCTTCGGTAACTCATTTGACTATCTTTTGGCGTCCATTGGTACTCCACGATCCTGTCCTACAGTTGTCTATCACACTAAATTAATGTATAGTGCTGCAGATAAGCTGGCTAGATAGAAAACAAGTTTTACACCTCACACTTCAAGCACAGTGTGACTTTAATGATGCACTTCGGACAAGTCCATTATCATATTTGCATCTGTTTTCTGACGACAGCCACACATATAGAGATGCAAGAACATGGATTTTGAAAAATTTGTTCCTTATACAAATATAGGCAGACTACCTGCAGAAGGCCAATTTGCCTGGGTCAAGAGACTGTCCTGCGTAACTCCTGTTTCTGGTAGAGGGGGTGATTTGAGTTTCCTATTGGAGACCATCGTGGTTATTAGGTCATTTATGGAGATAGTTTCAATATTAGTTACTATAACCGATGCTATTAAACGGCCTAGTAGATGTCTGTGGGTTTGGGAATCTTCTCCCTTTTCAGTGTCTCGCGTTCTACAAGGTGTGCAAGCACTCATTGCGTTTATGACCTTCGTGTCCGCACTTAGCGCAAGTGGGCTGCGTTTTGTCCTAGGACGCAACAGTTCAAACACTGGTTGACCACTTTGTAATTTTCAACTCTAAGCGCCTAAAAATCGATGTAAATCCTTTTTGAGTAAAAAATTCATATATTGATATGGTAATTTCCAGCACCTGGTGGTTATAGCCATGCACTTTTGGACCATTTCTAAAAAGAATCCTGACTTCTCTTCTGAATTTATTTGACAGTTCAGTTGTGAGATCCAGCTCGTACAAGCTTCCGAGAAAGTCAGCGTCTCTTAGTGTATCTGTGGTGTCGCACAAGTTTAAAGTGCGCACCACCTACTTTCGCCGCGCGCCGCCATGCACGCAGGGTGCGGCGTTCTTACGTTGTCAGCCACGAGCGCCCTCTGCTACAACTCCGCTCGTGGCCACCACTGAACGACATCGTTCACTTGGGACTGAGATAGGAACCAGTTAACACTTCGGAATCAGATAGGCACCAGTGAAGACTTGGCTATCGGATAGGCACTAGGCAGGCCTCTAGCTCAACTATGTATCAGCATTCTGCAGTACTGAGCTATGTAAAAGTTAAGTATTACTAAGTCTCTAAGAAATATATATCTCGTTATAATTTACTCTAGTGTTTCTAGTTTCTGCTGTCCCATTGGCTGGTCACCTCCTACCTGCACAAGTCGGTGAGCCACTCAGTGGATGAACGGTGAAATTGTAGAAGTGGCAGCGCTTTCCATCTGGGAGCTCGTTGTTAGTCGCTCAGTTGTCTGCTACTTATTCACTAGATGTTAGCTTACGGCTACAGGTGGGCAACGTCTGCACCTAAGTCCATCAATACGTTCCTTTCCGTGATTTGTACACCACTATGTCAACTCCTGTTAGGAGTTTCGTAGATTACTCTGTGTATTGTATGGAATGTAGGAAGATAACTTTGTGTTTAACTTCCCGTCGACAGCGTGCTTATTAGAAATGGAGATGATTCTCGGACTTTTGAAGGAACCATCACGGTATTTTGCAAGAATTTAGGGAATTTACGGAATACCCTAATCTGGATGGCTGAAGGTGGATTTGAACCACCGTCCTCTCGTATGCACCATTGCGTCACCTCTCTCGGTTGTATTGTTTGAAATATATGTATACTTGGCAACTTGTATATTTGGTTTTCAATTAAGACGCGTTTTACTAAGTTATGTACTATCACTAAAATGAATGAACGGTTCTGACAGATTAATTATCAATCTCTCTGGTTGTAAAAGGGGTGGACAAATTCCATTCTTTCCTTTTGTTTCGTATCTATTGCAGGAATAAGACGCTCTATCCATTTCTTAAAACGTCACTATAAGGAAAGAAACTATGTAAGTTATTCAAGTAACAAAAATCACACATATGGCTAAGAGGTCATTCAAAAATGTTCAAATGTTTGTATAGCTTATGGGATTTAACTACGGGGTCATCAGCCCCTAAACTTACAAACTACTTGTGAACTAACTAATACTAAGGACGGCACAAATATCCATGCCCGAGGGAGGATTCGAACCCCCGACCATAGTGGCCGTGCAGACCGTGACTGGAGCGCCTCAGTCCCCTCGGCCTCCGCGGCCGGCAAGAGGTCATTCGTGACATAGGTCTTGTATGGAGTGTTCTCAATTTAATTGCCAGGACAAAGTCTATTAAAATTCCGAGATTTCGATGATATCTTCCGTTATCGAAAGCAGATGATTTTATACGAATTGGTCGTGCCAAATAAACAACATTTTGTATACAAATCACAGTCCTCCTTGCTACGCGTGGATTAAATTATCATTGAGGATACATACTACCTTCCACATTAGTAGAAGATTAATTTAAAAATGTTTGTTTGTGAGATCAAGGATAATTATGATCTTGGTAACTGTCCGCATCTGTAGCCTAGTCGTTGGTGTGGTAGCTCAGCAAGTTCGATGAGAGGAATCGACGCCCTGCGAATAAAAGAAAAATACTGCGCCAAGAACTGAACGAACAACCTACGACAAACATGAACGAACGACCGCAAAATCCGACAAACCCGAAGAAGAAAAGAGTTTAACAGCGTCAATGACTACCACACAGGGGGTCCCGTTTCGTGTTCCAACAAGGAACTGGGTGTTGCCCGATGTGCCACATAAATGACGCTAGATTTTTCAGAGACTGGGAATTAAATTTGTCTATGCAGAAATACCCAACTAGCCTTCTTTAAAAGATTTATGTAAATCACAAACAATTGCAGTTCGTTCGCCTTGAAGGGGACAGTAATCCGACACCTACACAATATCTCAACCGTTTATTTAATTTACGCGAAATAATAACCAAGTTCCTAGACGATTATGAAACTATCATCTTTCTGTTAAGCAGCAACCCGTCGGCATCTACTGATGGTTTCCTTGTGCGACATTTGGTAATGTTGACGGGACAGTGAAATTTGGGTTCATACTGTAAATATTTTATTCTTGTCAGGGACAACACAGCTATGTTTACCGGCTACGCGTAAGCGTGTCTCTGTCAAGGCCGAGAAGGTTCGTGCTGTGGACTGGCTTTCCAGGCGGCCGTGAAGCCGCTGAAAGCGAGACCTGCTCTGGAAGGCCTCGACCGCACAACACGGAAAAATCTTACGAGACAAGGAAAGTCTCGGTAGGTCAGATCAGACCAATGAGAAGGCAGCATTGCTCAGACCGCTTGGTGCTTGATATGCAGTGTTTCTTTTAAACTAACGAAGCTAGAAGTAAGACATTTGCTTTAAGACGAAAGGTA
The DNA here is from genome assembly GCA_026315105.1 of Locusta migratoria. Classification (NCBI taxonomy): domain Eukaryota; kingdom Metazoa; phylum Arthropoda; class Insecta; order Orthoptera; family Acrididae; genus Locusta; species Locusta migratoria. Next base: position 371,744,014 of record CM048748.1, read on the forward strand.
ACAACAATACCCATATCTTATATTCAGAGATGAGCAGTGTGCATATCCCTGAACTGGATATGCGTAATCACTGGAAACATTACAGTGTGGTTCTGTTCAAGACAGGGGCCTGTATTACATTCGAATTCAAAATGTTCAAATGTTTGTATAGCTTATGGGACTTAACTACGGGGTCATCAGTCCCTGAACTTACAAACTACTTATGAACTACCTAACACTAAGGACTGCACAAATATCCTTGCCCGAGGGGGGATTCAGACACCCGACCGTGACTGGCGCGCCTCAGTCCCCTCAGCCACCGCGACCGGCGTGTAGAGATCCTTATACGGAAGACACAAGTTTTAACCGGAGCCCAAGTACTGTCCGCTTCTGACGTCAAGTACTTTCATGCCTCTGTCTTCAAAAATGTTCAACTGTTTGTAAGCTTATGGGACTTAACTGTGGGGTCATCAGTCCCTAAACAAACAAACTACTTATGAACTGATACTTAAGACAGCACAAACGGCCATTCCCGAGGGAGGAATCGAACCCCTATGGGGAACAGTCTCGCACATCGTAGCATAGCGCCTCAATGTGCTCGGTCACTCCGCGGCGGCGCCTCTGTCTTCCTGCTATACTGTGTGCCACATAGACTAACTCGAGATCATTGACTTTCGCGGGAAACTTCTGAACCGATTGAGCTACTCAAGAATTCTGCAGAACTTTTTCGCAAAATTCAAAGGTCCCCAGTTAGTGTGTCGGTGTAGAACCCTGCTTCATTCTGCTAGGAAGTTTACTATCAGCGTACCATCGGCAACAAATTTAAAAATTTCAACCAGTAGTTGTGTATAATTAGCTGGTTACAGTTATTTTATGTTTTCCTAAGGTACTATTGTTTATACACTTGATGGTATTCATTTTTCTTCACACCTTCACCCTCTAGTCTGAACATGGAATTTTCGATTACACTTTTCTATAGTTAGATATTGTGATCCATAAAATGTGCACGTTTCTTCCAGCAATTGGACTCGTATGCTTATGCCTGGCGCGTCATTTCACCAACACTTTTTCCAAAGCACACAGCTCCATTTGCACAGATGCCGAATCGCATCTCAACTTATTGCTATGTTTGTAACGTTACAATGGCAATTGATCTCACATGGTTATTTACTTGTGTTCTGCGACAGCAGTATGATGGAATTAGTTGAAAACTTTGCTCAAAAAGGTTTGGTACCTACTTTACAACAGTGCTGATGCAAGTGTCATATCTTGGGAATTTGGAATTCGAATGTTAGGTTTTCATTCTCTACTTTAGAGACGGCATTCACACAGTTGTGCCCTCGTATGAGCATATTTTACTCTGTCAGCAACTAATTACTTGTCACTGATACCAAAACTATCTCAAAGAGAGTACTTTCGAATTGTTTCCTTTGGCACACACTACACTGACAGCTGAAGTAATTGCCCATCTTTGCAAAATTCTTACAGAAACTAGCATGCATCATAGGAACATCGTTCATGTGTTACAAACATGTTTAAATGTTTCATGGTATTGTTTGCATGCAAGTGACTACGCACATCGGGAAAAACGTCTTGAATCAAGCGCATTAGCACGCCTACCAACAAGGTTCAACATATTCATTATCGAGACCAACAGAATATGTACTCATGCAGTGTTACAGGGACGTGGAATTATTCCCTCTTTTACTTTCTTTTTCAACTGGTGCGTACTGTGATAGTATGCATGTCAATAAACGGTGTAACTGGTTTCGTTAAACAGGTCTAGCGGCAACAAGAACAAGAAAAGTTTGGAAACTCCGCGAGCAGTACGCACAAAACATCGTAAGTATCGATGAAACTCTTTTAGTTCTATATTACTTCAGCCCGACTGCATCTCCTCTATGTAGTCTTTGAAAATAGAAGTTACATTGAAGTAGTAAACATGAGATAATTAAAAGTCATTTAAATTGGAATGCTAAGAACAATACCTGCAGATGTCAACTCGATTATCGTCCGTCTCGGTGGTCGTTAGAACACATAAAATTATGAATAATGCAGGAAACAGCTTTGATCGCATAAAATCCTTATTGCTCGAGGTGCAGTCGTCTGTATGTAATTTACATAAAAGTAAAACAGTATTCAGTGTGTAACGTAGAATAGCGTCTGAACGCAGGAAGAACTTTCAGGTATTCTGATCAATCCTGGCGTTTCAGGGAAGAAACGGGGAAGAAAATGGGCCGTGCCCTTTAAAACGAACCACCGCGACATTTGGAGCGATTTAGGAAACTCCGGAAAGCCAAAATCTAAAGAGCTGGAGATGGGTTTGTAGCGTCGTCCTCTAGAATACAGTTCCGGTCTGTTAGATCTGCGCAACCTCACTTTGTTTGTCACCAGAAGTAACAGTTATGAATGCGGAGAACACTGAAGTAATGAATAGAAAAAAGTAAGAAGATACAAAAAAGGCGCTTCTAACGGTGGTCCAAACGTTGGGCAATTTCATTTATTTACAATACAGTCACAAACTCGGAATGATTATATTGACTGGGACGGTAATCCCAAAGTTACAATGTTCTTCTGGACATGCCCGAAAAAAGAAATACAATATCCATAATCGTCTCCAACAGACAAATGACAATTTCTGTACGGATGCACAAATACGTCCGATCGCTTGCGGGAATACGGTTAAGGTTGCGAACAACAGAAACGAAGGAAAAACTGAGCCATTAACTCAGAACAAAATAGAGTCCCATGTCCATAAGGAACTGACTATCCGAAGACAAAAATATATAAATCAATATGTTAAGACTACCGCTGGCCCAAAGCGAGAAATCCGGGTTCGCATCCCGGGTTGCGAGGATGGCCTCGTGGTCTAAGGCGTAATGTTACGGAATAGTCAGGCTTTCTCGCCGGAGGTTCGAGTCCTCCTTCGGGCATGTATGTATGTGTGTTTGTGTGTCAGTGTGTGTGTGTGTGTGTGTGTGTGTGTGTGTGTGTGTGTGTGTGTGTGTTGTCCTCTCTGTAAGATAGTTTGTAAGTCTAGGGACTGATGATCATAGTAGTTTGGTACAATCGGTATTCAACTATTTCAACATTTGATCACATCCCAGTGCAGAACAAATTTTCAACTTCGACATTAAACATATTCCATTGCGCTGCAAGAATCGAGATGTCTGAATATTTCGAAGACGTGGACTAAATAATCTTTTTACCCTGTAGTGTAGGGTGCTGAAATCCATTTTCATCGGAGCTGTGTAAACGTTGACGGTATTGCGCGGGAAAAGGAGTAAAATTTCTGTCTGGCTGTTCTCATTTACGTTTTCCACGATGTACTTAAAACACTCTTGACAAGCTTACGGTTTGCTTGTTCAAATGTTACGATCTAGACGAGTTACTGTTGCGCCTATAATAACATCGTGTTGACGAATCGGATAATTACGCCGCACTCCAAATCACGCATTAGGACAATCTGTCGTTACATCGTCAGGAAGAAGCCAAAGGTCCAAGAACCGTGTTCAGTGACATAAGGGTATATTACTCTCAGGGACTATAGCAGTAGTGATCCATCTGCCACGATAATCAGCGACCACATGGTACTAGGCAGACGTTTCTGCGCACAATCCGTTTTCACTCTGCAGCCAGTGGCTCTGGTGAGTTTGGATTGAGACAGCGTACAACCTTCACTGTAGCGTACAGCTCTGTGGCATCAGCGGCTACTTACTCCCGTGTATCTTCCTCAGCCTTTTAAACCGGGTTGCAGTGTGGACCTGTGAGATGGATGCATCGACGGACTACCGACAAGTAGCGCACAGCGTGTTTCTGCCATCAGCAGTAGCTTGCGGGATATCGCGACACCCGTGGATCTGGTTCCGGACGTTTTCGTAATGGAGACGTACAATACTGACGCCATGTACGATCAGCGGCAGCCGCTCTGACATCATCGAAGGACGAAATGTGGATATATTTTGCACCTGCTAAACCAACAGAGAGCACTGGGTACCAATCGCTTGCAAGTGTCTGCGGCCAGTCTTGCTCTAACACCGTGATAACACACATCGTGGCTATTACGAGGACTGGAATGGTGCTCTTCTGCCTTTAGCGACAAGAGCTGATTCTGTCTTTATACGTATATTATGTTTTCCTGAGGACCTGTCTGTGCCAGGCTCCAGGGTGAGTTGGGGGTCGGGGATGAGAGGATACATCTGCGGGGTAAAATAAAGAATACGGCTGGTTGTTACATGAAGCACTAGTGGCATTTTCTCAAAATTAATGTTTTTATTTATTTATAATACGGCCCTGCACTGCATTGTATGGTTGTTCCGTCGCAGCTTCTTGTTGGTAGATTGCTTTCACTAGCAACGTCACCAAATATCTCGTCAACTAAAATTATGTGGGATATATTGGGAATCATACTCGTTCTCCATGCTGTGCAAGAACAATTGCCGGATTGCAAAAAAGGTACAATATGCCTGGTCAATCTATCGCGGGATGTGAGACATTTAATATCCTTTCATTGTGAGAAAACACTCCTGCATGCCATCTAGAGGTATTTACAGATTGTGTAAACTGTTTGGATATTGTTCAGTATGGTAAGTGTGTTTCAAAAAACAAATGTTTGTTAAGCTTATGGGACTTAACTACGGGATCATCAGTCCCTAGACTTACAAACTACTTATAAACTTATACTAAACACAGCACAAACATCCGTGCTCAAGAGAAGATTCGAACTCGGACAGGGAACGGCCTCGCGCATGGGAGCATTACGCCTCAACGTGCTCGGCCACTGCTCCGTGGCTACGTGTATTTCAGTCGGTCTGATGTTTTTATACAGTGATGAGCTAACTACCATTACACTTGTCAATAAAAATGCTTGTGCTTAAAAGAGTTGTATTACCTTAAGAGTACGTTTACACCACGAAACAAGAACAAAAAAAAAAGTTAATAGTTCTTTGAGAGTGCCACCAGATTCCTGTTCAAGCATGAGAGGCAGCTTTTTTTATGAATTAGAAACTCATTCTCATTCGTTTAGGCACGAACTATGCGAGTTAACAACTTGAGCTGAAAGAAAAAAAAAACTGTATTCAAGTCTTTCTTGATACCTTAATACATGCCGTTATTACTGGTTTATAGATGCCTCTTGAAGAGCTAAACGTTCACCATGAACAAACATGTCAGCGTTAAGATAGATATAAATCTAAAAGCCGCGGTGGAAGGTTCGAATGCTCTAAGGTGCCTTGTTATGGGGCGCGCGGTTGCTCCTCGTCGGAACTTCGAGTCCCCCCTTGAACATGAGCGTGAGTGTTTGTGTGTTATCCTGAGGTTAGTTTAAGTACTTTGTAAGCATAGGAACTGATAACCACAGTATTTAAGCCCCATAGATTTACAAACATTTTGAAGAAAATTAGAGATTCTTCTGCTTACAAATGCTACAATAAATCTCGTGACATGTAAGTCAGGAGCCCGCCAGTTGATTAACACAAGCTCAGACAAACTTCCTCCTGGGACTGCAGAATGTAGACAGCTGCAGGCCGCAAACGGGATCTGATACTGCGCAACTGCGCCTGGGGGTCGCGGCCGCAGAACCTGTCTGGAGCCGCGTTGAGGAACTGGCGCGCCAGCCAATGGGAGGCCGCGCGGCGCGCCGAGGCAGCAGTGGCCTCCAGTACGAGTAGCAAGCGACCTTGTTCTTCGTTCCCAATACAAAACATTTCCCACAACCGTCTTTCTCATGTTGAACTACACCTCTGAACGGTAATCCGTACACTATGGCAATAATCTGATTTAGTGGGACACTAAATTATTAAAACAAAGAAAAATAAAATAAAAAGCAGAATTCGGTAACACACCATTATGGAAACATATTATGCACTGACGCTCCTAAACATACGTTACATAAAAACCTCGAAATTCATCCCATGTCAGATTTCATACCTTTTCGATGAAATTATCATCTTCTTCGATAGTTTAATGGCTTCACTAACGTCGGGGCTATGATGTCATCAGGCCGGTATTTGGGTGTGAAACACTGATTAGACGGAACAGAAACGCAAAAAAAGAGAATAAAGGGACATACCTACACCACCCCTCTTGTTTAAAATTAAGATTGTAATTTTTGTCTGTGTGTGAATGCTGTCTTTCCAGTATACGGGCATACGATGTACAAAGATTAATAACTTCTTATACACTGCTATTCATCCAAAATGCAACATCAGAAAGGACCACAAATATCAGAGCCAAATTTATTTCGGACATACATGTACTACAAAAATCATTTGATTATCCATGTAAAGGGCAAAAGATGACGAAATCAATATTACATGTCACAGCCTCGGCAACCAAGCCAAAGAGAATCTAGATGTATTACACAGTGAACACTTTCAGGACCGGATTTAAAAGTCGTTGATAAATTTTCTGAGTTCTACGGGCGTGATCCATGTAATATTTCTGCTCTGGATGTGTCGGTGGGTTAAAGCTGTACATGCAGCTTCCGCAGATTATAAAAGTTGATCCAGTGCAGCAGCGAGTATCCTCGGCTAGTCGTTCGATAATGAACGGCCAGATGTTTTAGAAATTTAGAATTGGATGCCATCAGCCTGCTTGAATAGCATTGGCGACGAAGTAGAGTTGAATATTCCGCGCCGCTCGGAGAGGCCCATGGTCCGAGGCGTCATGTGCGCTAGTTCCCGCCGGAGGCTTGAGACTTCCCTCGGGCACAGGTGTGTTTGTATTTCCGTTACTGAAAGTTAGTTTAAGTAGTTTGTACGTCTAGGGACTGACGATCGCCGCGGTGGAGCGGTCTAAAGCACCTCGCTGCGGAGCGCGTGGTTGCTCGCCGTGGAGGTTCGAGTCCTCCCTGGGGCATGGGTGTGTGTGTGTGTGTGTGTGTGTGTCTGTCCATAGGTTAGTTTACCTAGGTTTAAGTAGTTTGTAAGCTACGGACTGATGACCACGTAGTTTGGTCCGATAGATTTACAGACATTTGAACATTTTGGACTGACGATCATACAATCTTGATCGAATAGGTTTACAAACATTTTTAACATTTGCACATTCTGTGACACGCGTTGCCGTGCATTATTATGTTTCAACGGGACTGTCGACTAATGGAGAGTTATGGCTGGGGAGGGAGGAACAGGTTCCAACATTTTCTGCTGAGTTTAAACGTTTTTTATTTAGTGAAGCGTTAATGCTTACTATGGAAATGCGGCAGTAGGATCCAATACCCACCGCGTATTCTGGCGTAGGATGCCTCTCCTTACATCTGTAGGCTAAGATCGCACCATCATTGAGTTTAGGGTAGAGACTAATAACTGAAAGCGAAATCAATACCTTACATAACAAGAGTAGTATTACAGTATCCCTGTGCACAGTACCGAATGTCCTACCATCTCTAATAAACAAATAGTGGACGAGACCTGAAATTTTAATCTCCCTTCCTTCATTCCGAATTAAAACTGCTACATACGTATCAGTCTCGTATTGTAATTAGTGTTAGTCCTAAATACTTCACCTTAAAATCATAACACGCAGGGAACAGACAGACTGCAAAGAAAGAAATATAGCACTGTATGAGAGAAGAGAGATGGAGTTAATTTTATAGGCAAACAAGAAAGTCTTATACATCGCTCTGAGTATCTGCTCCAACAAGTAATGCGTCCAGAGAGTCTCGGGACGCGCTATCTGCGCGCTCATGTGTTTTAAACGTCAATTTTTCTCCATATTTTCTCCGGGTTTAACTGACGTATTGCGATACAACGAACGCCATTCTTTTGGTCACTTTCCATGCTATTGATTGCATAAGAAATTACATGGCAATCTATTTAAGAAAGTTTGTATTGAAAGCAATATTTGTTTTCGTTTTAGACTGTCTCAGAGTACTTACTTTTTTAATGACTATTGTAGTTACAGTTTGGTGAAACATTTCATTGAGAGACACTACATAACTGACAACTGGTCTAAATGGGTGGACTAGCGAAACGAAAGAATAAAACTAGCCTATTAACAATTGGTGGATCCATTGCTATCTTTCTCATAACATCTGTCTGTTACCTGGGCAAATCAGCTGGCGTCGTGTAAGCCGGCTCAGCCGCAGCGCCAGCGGCCGCGCGCACCTGCGGCCGGCCCCTGCCGGCTGGCCACCGCGCCACGCCGCGCCACACCGCGCGGGGCTCGGGCCGCCTTTTCCTCGTCGCGTTCGCCCGACCTATCAGGTTCCGCTACGGCGCGGTTCCCCCGCTCTGGCATCCGCTTAGCTCCGGACACCAACCGCAGGCCTCCAGCTCACGCGATCGAAACCGGAAGACTGCTGCGTTCGCTTCGGCTTATTATCGAAAGGGGGTCAACATTGGCCGTAATTCTCCCCACGGCTCTGGACCGAGCGTCTTTTGGTTGCAAAGCGCGGGTACTTGTGACAGAATTTTCACGTCTTTCGCGTCCATTACACTAAGACATGCCTACCGAGTACGCGAGAATGGCCGCGTGATCTTGAGTTTCATGTTAGCGATTGCGAGGCCCTCCTGTTGGAGGTTTGGGTCCTCCCTCGTGAATGGGTGTGTGTACCGTCGGTAGCATAATTTAATTGAAGTAGTTTCTCAGTACAGGCACCGATCACCTCCGCGGTTTGGTCCATTAGGATTAAAAATATTTGAACAATTGATTTACAAATGCTGATTTCTTAAGGCTGTCCCGGTAGAACAACAACAGCATTATTCCCAAGCAGCGAATCAGCCATGAAGATTGATTTGATTTGATTTGACTTTTTTCAGGGAAGCCAAAACAGTCTTGGTCCAACCCGCCACTGTCCGAACCGCAGTATCGCTCCCAGTATATATAGTAAAGCCAACCAATGCCCTTGAACAGTGCAAGGAGTCCCTTTACCAGTTCTTTATTAGACACAATTTCTTCGGGTCTGGTTGTCCCAAATGTTCTGTGCCTTTTACTCTCCAATTCAATGCATTCGAAGATTAGATGTGATGCAGTTTCATCACCGTCATCACAGATTCTACATTTAGGGCCCTCTTCTATTATTCCCATTGTATGTAGGTGTTTTTTGAAATTCCCATGGCCTGTCAGCAATCCAGCCATGAGGCTAATCTCTCTCCTGTTCAGGCCCAGGATTGCAGAGCTGCTTTTAGAACATGGCTTTGGCATTATGACCTTGCCATGTTTTTCTTCATAGACTTTCGCCCAATATTCTACGTGCTGTCATCTGAGCCAGTTACATAGCTCCAATTTGATCATTGCCTTGGTGATTGTCAGGACAGGTTCCGGTCTAATAAATGGAGTCCCTGCTCCCATTCTGGCTAATCTGTCGGCATGTTCGTTGCCACTGATCCCCGAGTGGCCAGGGACCCACAATAGGTTTACTGTATTGCTTTCCGCTAGCTCCACCAGAACCCTGTGACATTCTGCAACAATTTTAGACCTTGTTGCCGTAGCTGCCAGTGATCTCAGGACTGCCTGGCTGTCTGAATAGATGTAGATGCTACCATCCTTGTAGCACCTTCCACACACGCCCTGATGGCAGTGATTGCGGCCTGGAATACTGAGGCCAGTTTCCCTAGAGAGATGACGCCCTTCAGTCTTGGCTGCACCCCATATACCCCGGCCCCAACGCCTTGGTAGGATTTTGACCCATCAGTGAACCAGACAATATCCCCCGTACGGTGTCGAACTATTTTCTCCCACTGCTTCCTACTTCCAATTGTTATATTGAAAGGCTTGTTGAAGCAGTATGGGGTTATAATATAGTCGGCTGGCATTTCCCCAGCCTTTCCTATAATTACCTCGCTCACTATTTTAGTGTGTGATTCTGGATATCCCAAAGAGTTCCACTTTTTGCCAGTTTTGAGTCTGTATGCACCAGCCACTGCCTCCATCTTGACCCAAAGGTGTAATGGGGGCATGTCCAACATGGTTTCCATCCCAGCAGTTGGTGTGCTGCTAATTCCGCCTGTTATGGCTAAGCAGGCTAATCTCTGCACCTTACCAAGCTCCTTAGCAGCAACCTGTTGTTCTACTTTCTTCCACCACACGACTGCCCCATAGTTGATCCTGGGTCTAACCACCGTGGGGTATATCAGTGCATACCCCTTGGGCTCAGGCCCCAATTTTTGCCACAAGCTCTCCTGGTACTTACAAGAGTACCTTTTCCCTTGGAGCAAATATTCCTAATGTGAGGCGTCTATGTCAGTATCTCATCTAGGGTAACACCTAGATATTTCACTGTCCCATTCACAGGTAGCGCTTCATTGAAATGTTTTAGATTCCAACTTGAATGTTGGATATGCTTCTTTGTGAATGTTACAACAACAGTCTTCTTAGGTCTAACCCCAGATCCTGTTTTCTGCACGAGTTTTGCACAATGTCCAATGCACCTTGTGCCATATTCTTCACTGTGTTAGCAACTTTGCCAAGTATTACTATGAAAAGATCATCTGCGTATCCTTGGCAAAAGTACTGCCTTGAGTTTAATTCTCCAATGAGATCATTCACCACTTGATTCCACATAAATTGGAAAGAACTCCTACTTGCAGGCAACCCCTAGTGGTGTTGATTACCATTTGTTCATTCATCATGGTAGCCTCTGCCTTTCTTCCGCTGAGCATGGCCCTAGTCCACTTACATATAGGTCATGCACCTCTCCTGCCCTAACCATGGAATCGAAGGTCGTGTTGCTAGAAGCTCCCTCGATGTCCAGGAAGATACAGAGGGCTATTTCCTAAAAGTGTAGTGCTTTCTCCACCTTCCCAACGAGTTTGTGGAGAGCTTTCTCACATGATTTACCTGGCTGATATGCATGTTGGTTTGAATGTAGAGGATCCCTACTTAACCTCCTTTCTCCAGCATGCACATTAACCAACTTTTCCAATGTCTTAAGAATGAAGGAGGACAGGCTGATTGGTCTCATATCCTTGGCCTTGGTATGATCAATTCTCCCAGGTTTTGGAATGAAGACAACCTTCACTGCCCTCCAGGCATTGGGAACGATTCCTGCTGCTAGGCTAACCCTGAATAACCTGCATAGGAATCTAATAAGATTTTCTCTCGGTTGTTGCAAGAGAGCTGGAAAGATTCCATCGGGGCCAGTGACTTGAACGGTTGAAATGTTCCCACCGCCCATCGGACCTTACTGAAATCGACACACTCCTTGGCCAAATCCCAGTCCTCTTTGCGAATACCTGAGAACCGTTGTCTCTCAGGAATCACATTCTGGTCTGAGTTATCTCCCACAGTATATGGAGGAAAGTGAGTCTTGAGGAGCAGTTCCAGCGTTTCATTTGCTGTCTTTGTATACTCCCCATCCTCCTTCCTCAATGTTCCTCCTGGATTAGTTGGTGACCTAGTGAGGATTTTATGAAGTCTCGCTTGAGCAGATATGCCCTCCACTTCCTCACAGAATACCTTACAGGATGCCTCCTTTGCCCGTCTGATGGCAAGGTTGTAATTGACAAGGGCCTCACGATACTTTGCCCATTGTCCTTTGCACCTCGCAATTTTAAACAGAATTCGTACCTGTTTCCTTTGCATTTCCAGGTTATTATTCCACTAAGGCACACTCTTATTTGTGCACTTCTTGGTGGTTGAGCAGTTGCCCTGGTATGAGGTCCCTATAGCTGAGGTTATGGCCTCTGCCTCTTCCTCAAACTCTGCTGGATTCCTTATCGCAGTTTTAATTTCCGATAGGCTGAAGTCAAGGTCTCTCCTATATGACTCCCAGTCCGTTTTCCTAGGATTCCTATAGGCCATGGTCTGTCTGGTTCCCATTTCAACCTCGAATTTAATATACATGTGATCTGATGAAGATAGCTCCAGGACCATATGCCACTGTTTGACGTAACTTCCCATCATCATGGAACCAGAAGTTATGTCAATTACTTCTTCCCTTCTACTATTCCTGAATGTAGGTTCATCACCCCGAATCAGGATCTCCATGTTGTTAGATAGGAGAAATTCAAGAAGGTGCTCACATCTACTGTTGGTGTCCTTGCTGCCCCTCGATAGATTGTGGGCATTGGCATCACATCCCACCAACAGTTCATCACCTTGCCGATGGCAGCCTTCCGTCAATCTCCTCACTTCCAAAGAAGGAGTTGAGCTGTCTTCGTAAGGAAGATATGCTGAGGCCGAAACAATATCCCTCGTGATACCTCCCTCACGTTGCTACATCCTGATCGTCACCAGGTCCCTGGAACAAAAATCCATCATTGGTATGAAAGGTATTCCATTTCTAACGTAAATGCATGTCCTGGAGTTTTTTAGATTTCTAGCATAAATCAGCTTACCTCCAGTACCACCGAGGCCCGATATACCCCCTTTGTATAAATAGGGTTCTTGTATCAGGGCCACGTCCACCACCTGTGTCCCCAGGCGACGGCTCGGGGCAGCAGTGGCCCCTTTGCTGTGCTGCAGGTTTATCTGCAGCACTTCCAGTCCCCATCTTGCTGCCATTATTGCCTTTAAGGTCTTTGATTACACTGACGGCGACCTGCGAGAACCCTAAAAACAGTTTCAGGCGTTGCTCTCGTATTGCCTTCAGAGACTTCTCTCCGACTTCCACCACCAGGGTTCGTCCTTCAGGAACGACCTTTTGGTTAATTACCCTCCAATCCTCTGTCAAGACTTTTGGGTTCTGGACCCTTATTTTCTCGAACAGAGTCTTTGGATGGATATTCTTAAGGATCTTTGGTACCCATATTGATACCTTTTCGGTCTTCAGGAGTTCGGTTGCTGTCTTGACCATCAGCTTCGCATCCTCCCACGGGGATATCATGGGCACCTTGTCCTTAAGCCATTCTGCTGAGTGCTGCCCCTCACAGACAAAAATGAGGGCACCGTGATCTAGATAAACCCTCCTGAATTTGGGTCCTGGGCCAGCGTCCCCCCCCCCAATCTCCTGAAAGAGGGCCATCTGCACGCGCTCCTCCTGCTGCGAGGTGATGCTCACCAGTGGGTATCCTTCTTGGACAACCGCCATTCTAAAGACCGAGACTGCAGTACTATAGGTCTGTTTCCCTATTTACTGCCTCAGCCTTTTAGGATCACGCTTTTCCAGGGAGGAGGGCGTCTTAGATTCCTCCCAAACCCTCTTGCCACCTGTCTTTGACGTCGAGGGGGTCTGTGTATCCCCTTCGACCTGAGGCAGTTTCTTTTTGGGGGTCTTGGGCTCAAGCCCTTTTGATTCCCTCCACTTATGATTAGGAAACCACTCTTTTCCTTTCTTTTGCTTCTGTTCCTTGAGAAGTTTCCTCCTCTGAGCCCCAGAGAAGGCCTAATCTGGTCCAACTTCTCTGTTACAATTCCCACTTCTTGCTCAGGTCTAGGCCCTGATTCAGAAGTAGGAGTGCATTCCATCGGTCCTGAGTATCTGAGATCTCAGATTGCCCCCCAGATTCTTTTAAAATACTTTCTTCCTCTGTGTTCATCTTAGTCCCACGAGATTTGGGGATTTATGTGGTCCACACCACGATAACCACGCGCGGTGCGCGGTGCGCGGTGCGCGGTGCACGCGCGGTGCAGGGAGGTCGCCTGGTATCCCTGAGGCTCCGTTCGAGACACATCCACCTATGTGCCACGCACCCCTCAGCACGGATCGCATCACACCTTGAGTTGGAAAAGGAATTGGAAAAGGACTGGGAGAGGATAAGGAAGACAGGACGTCGTGGGACACTATTGGTCTGATCCATCAGCTGAGGCCTTTCCGGCAGTAGGTTCTCTACCTTTGGTATAGCCCTCAGCTTCACACGGATATGCAAGCCTCTCCACCCGCACGGACAGTGCTTCGTCGAGGTGGTGTCCCCTGGAGAGGTCCATTTAAGGTTAATTTTATCTCAATAACTCAGTTTAGGTCAAAAAATTGGTTTTAAGGATTATATTTGAAATTCCCAAGAGATAGATATTTTTAAGTAAAAATTAAATCACTCCAACCACAAATTTCATCTCACTGCTTATTATTAATATTCCGCAGCTAATTTGCTCACAATTGGGATCAGCGATATTCTTTTCAATAAAAATTATTATTACGCTAAAATCGCAAAATAATATTTATTTATGTGTTTTGACGACTGGTTTTGGCACGCTGATGTGCCATCTTCTGGCCTCTGGTAAAGACCGGAAGATCGTACCTCAGCGTGCCAAATCTTGTCGTCAAATCAAATAAATAAAATTTTGCGATCTTGGCTTAACATTAATTTGAATTCCTCACCTACTTGGAGCCAGCCTGAACAACTGAACTAAAATTTGAAGCTCCAAGGAACAAATCAAAACGCGAATATAACCAGACCAGGGTGAAAGATGTAAGAGAGGAGAACTAGCTTCTCCCACTGCTCGCTTCAGTAACGTTTAAATAAAAGAATCTTGACATATTCGTGGTTATATTAAGTAGCTAATACTGTTCATAATTTCAAGTCGTATAGCATCCAACATGGCATATTGGCTGAAAATTATGACACTATCTGATGTCATTACAGTGCATGTACCCCTCGCCCCCATCACCGCCATTAGAAATATTTGCTGTTACAGATGAAAACTCCTTCAAGAGTTCACTGCGCTCGGTAAATAAGGTTAACGCGTAACAAAGCGCGAATACGTCAACACTTTTTCATACAAATGTTTCTACAGCTGCCAGATAAGTTGAGTACCTAGTTGGCCTCCTTACAGCTTTAGCCATGGTATATTCGCTTTTCGTTGGACTGTCATACAAGCGTTTTTCAATCCGATTTCCAACTATCATCCTGTCACCGTCGATCAGCAGCCACAGTCGACAGATTAATTACAACGTCTAAAAATTTCTTAATGAAAGATCAAGTAAACGCCATTGATACTCCACTCTAGGATGGCATCTTACATTTGAGGTTGAGAATACTTGGAAAGGAGACCAATCAGATTTTTACGTCATTCATATAGTATTACAGGTATGATACAAAAAGGCCGCGGCGGAGTGGCCAAGCGCATTGAAGCGCTATGCTACGATGCGTGAAGCCACTCCCCGTCGGGAGTTCGAATCCCCCTTCGGGCATGGATGTTTCTGTCGTCTTTAGTATAAGGTATTTCAATATTAGTTTGAAAGTTTAGGGACTGATGACCGCGCAGTTAAGTCCCTTAAACTTCACAAACATTGAAAGACTACCGTTTGTCGTCTTCCCTATATTTTTTTGTATATTTCTGTGAAGTTATAGTTTATTTAATGCCGTTAGATTATCATTTTGCTAAAACTTGAACCCCACTCTTTTCAAGGCTTGAGGAATACCAATTTTATTTCATGTGTTTAAATATTAATTAATATTGCTAGGTTTTTCTTATTTTGTTATGTTGATAATTTATTATTATATTAATTAATGTGGCATAAATGTGACCACTGTCCCTGTGAGAATTTTCAGTTCCTTTACTTTTAAGTGGCTGCAAGAATCTATGGCTGTCTGAATGTGGGGAGTGATAGCTCGTTTTGCATCGTTCTCTCTGGCTCAGAGTCGATAGCTTCTGAGGCTACCAAAGAGGTTTCTAGCCCCTTTGGTTACAATCCAGTCAGCGAGCCTTCTCTAGGTAGAATCTCTCCGTCCATACCACCGCTGTTTCTTGGATTTTCCGCCTTCCGGTGGCTTCCCACGTCTTGTGGCCGCTGGGTCTGGTCATTCTGGGCTGGTAGTCTGGTGAGGTAAGGTTGGTTCTGCTCTTGTTTTTGGAGATGTTAGCGTTTCATTGATTAGCATGTTTAACTTAGATTCGCGAACTTAGAATCATTTTTTTTTTTTGATTATTTTCTCCGATCGTGGGCGGAAATGAGTTCGAGTTTTTCAATTCAGTGATTTCCAATAGATGAACGCGGTGTCACAGACACTAGTTGCAGTTTGATAACGGCCTGATATGTTAAAACCTTTTGTGATCATGTGGCAGTGTATGAACTCTGTGTAAATACTTTCTAGCTTAGTGGGGCCAGATTTCTAATAGGTGATATATTCATTTTATACAGTACAGGTAAAAATCATCTCATCGTTTCCTTCCATACTTGATATGCGTTTCACGCAACAAAGCCTTCAGTTTCCACTCATGTTTGTTCCATGCCTATCAGGCAAGTAACTATGCGGGTATCCTTCTGAATTTCACAAATATTTCGCGATCTTCTCTCCCCGCCTATTTTAATTTTGCTGTCTCTTCTCCGACTGGTAGTACGCACTCTGTCATTAATTCTCTCTGAGTCTTGTACAACCTCCTTCAATAGCTTCTTTATGTAATTCTAAACATTTCTATGGGTTGCATTACGTAATTATTATTTTTATTTTTCCGACTTTGTAATTATTTCATTTTTGTGGTTTTTCTAAGACAGGACCTCATCGGTCTCTGTAATTGCCCCCTATCGCGTGTAGCTGTATTTCATTCGCTTCCTTACATAATTCTAAGCATTTCTATGGGTAGCATGCCGTAGTTAATTTTCTTTATTTTTCGGAAACTGAATTTATTCAAATTTATCGGTTTTCGGAACCACGAAGAGTCCAAGTTCCGACTTGCGGGGCTTGCAGTTAGTCGCCTGAATTCACGCCACTTCTCATATAAAATCAGTACCTAGATCGATTTCTAACAGACTGCAACTTAAGATTCTGTATAATGAATCCAATTTTCAGCCAATTCACCTTCAGTGGAGTGCGTTCATGTAACGTAGCTGTGTGTCGCCGTTGGTGTGTTTGCTTGCGGTCCAATTCAGATGTAATTTAACGCCGACCGCGGTGGCCGAGGGGACTGAGGCGCTCCAGTCGCGGTCTGCACGGCCAATACGGTCGGGGGTTCGAATCCCCTCTCGGGCATGGATATTTGTACCGTCCTTAGTATTAGCTAGTTCATACGTAGTTTGTAAGTTTAGGGACTGATGACCCCGTAGTTAAGTCCCATAAGCTATACAAACATTTGAACATTTCATAATTTAACTTGCCTATACACACGCACCATCTCAAAATAGGCAAGACAGACCAGAGCCAGCTTCAAAGTGTTTTTTGTATATTTTGTTTTGTGTTACCTCCGACTTGCTGAATTTCGCCTAAGATAGCGGTGCCTGCTTCCGCCTCGTCTCAGCACGCTGAGTTTGGTGGTTTTCGCTGTGGCATTGCGCGTGTGTTAGAGGATGAGTGTTGTTTGTGATTCCTTCCCCCCAGTAGCATTAAATCATGTATAATTTAGCCTGGGCACCGTCCGCATTTATCCATGTAAGCGATGCATTTTTATTTTATTAACAAAATTGGTTCCCCATTTTGCTTCTTTCCTATCTGAATAAACAAGTTTAAGTTCAGCATAATCCGTAAATTGCCTATAAATTGTAGTTTTATAGCACCTTCCCTCTTTTATTTAATATTGTTCTTCACAAGTGCTGAGAACAAGTTCAGATGCAATTTTTCTTATGTCTAAGTTCCGTTGCGCCATAACTGTTTTCTTAGCCACCTTTCTAAGATAATTTTAATTGTGGTGGCTTGCTTATTAATATTTGTGTGTAATAACTGGTGACCTGCTATGTATATTGACCACTGTAGTATTAACTTCCTGTTATTGAAGTAATTTGAAACGAGTCAGTTCTCAGTTTGGGCCAGGGAACAAGGCTTTATAGCAGGGAGTAACCAGTAGTTCACACGGATCTCATTTGCTAATTTTAGTGATAAATCAAAGCTCTTGTTTCGTACAGTGGTCGAATTTTAACATTTAAAACATTAAGATACAAATGAGAGTACTAACACTCAATAACTGTAGTATTTCAGACACAACTGAAATAACTATTGAGAAATTACCAATAAGATAGTTAAGAACAAGTATGTAACTCTAAAGGATTTCCTGGCAATGTAATGACATGATGGGTAGTCGGGTGTTCTGCTGGATATCAGGGTCGAATTAGCAAAATATTTCGGCTACGTAACTCGTAACGCTCATCAGATGCGACTTGAGACTGCTTTCTGAATGGTCTAGGTTCAGCATTGTCTAAGGCCTTCCCTTCCACTGGCGGTAGCAGGTACTCCCTCTGTAGTCCGCGCCCGCTAGATCCGCCTCTGAGCGTTCCATCTGCGGTCTGGCGGTCCGTTTGCGGTCCGCGCCCGCTCGCTGAGCTGTTCTGGTGCTTTGAGTTCCGTTTTCCGACTGCTGCAGCCCGTGCCCGTCATACCCGCCTCTGAGAGCTTCATCGTCGGTCTTGCGCTACGTCTGCTGGCCGTGCCCATTGTGCCCATTCCTGGACGTTTTATCTTCGATCCCATTATCCTGGTTCTCTGCTTTGCAATCGTTTTGCATATCCACGCCTTATTTTTTCTGTTTGTGTTATGCTGGAGCTGTCCTCGCTGCTTCTTTAATCATTCCAGAGCAGGATCCCAGGCTCTACTTAGTTGGTAACACGTGTCTCGGTTCATGACATTGTCAGGCACTTTCATCTCCACTGATTATTTGATAACACCGTCAATAAATCTGACTGTCTGTGCCAGAATCTTTGTGTCTTTGGAATTAATGAGATAATCCAGTTCCAGACAGTGTTCAGCGAAGGCGATTTCGTTACCTGCCTTTATCGGACGTGCCTCTGATGTTTCTTGCTCCTCATGTCCAGTGTTCGGGTGGTCAGGATATGTAGGACATTCCACATTGATAAGGAGTATTATAAATCCCCGGTTTCCATAACCTCAGGTCGTCAGAAGAGGGTCTAGTGGGTGCGGACCATAGAGGGAGCGCCTAGGGCCAAGATTGACGCAGAACAGAACGTCAACGCTCCAGAACATCTCAGTGAACGTGCGCGGACAGGAAGCGGACGGCCAGACAGAAGATGAAGTTCTGAGAAACGAGTCTGACAAGCGTGGACCACAGAGGGAATGCTTACAACCGCCACTGGAGGGGAAGGCCGTAGACATAAATAATGGACACGGTCCGTTCAGAAAACAGTCGCAGATCGCACCTGATGAGGATTACGAGTTTCTTAGTCGAAATATTATGCAAATTCAACACTGATATCTGGCAGAACACCCGACTACCCATCATGTCAACAACTAGGATTAATATAGACAATAAACCAACATACACAGCAAGATGTTTGCAAATTTGACACAGGTGAGATTAATTAGACATTTTGTCACTGCTATTCCCGCATCTTACTTGAAACAGATCAGTACCAAATAAGGTCCACTTGGAAAATCGCGCATTATTTTTTCAAGAAAGATATTGTTTTGAAACAAGGGGTGCACAGTAACATGACAGCTAACATCTGTAGAAGTAATTGAACTTTCCAAGAGGAGAACCTTAAACACACGTGCATAATGTTGATTCTGAAAGGTGTCGTAACTAAATACAGGGCAAATATCAAATGAAGTTTACCTCTCTATCGTGGCACTCAGTACAAATATCTATCCGAACATACAAGACAAACTGACATGGCAGCAAGAAGCAGAAACTGTTATCACGTTTAGTTACACGCTATCTCCATTTGTAGCAGAAATTACATGGTTCTCAGACCATTAGTTTTCCGTTCCTGTGCAGCTAGACTGACAGTCAACAACATGTTGTTTTTCCTATTGCTGGGTACACAACAAACCGTGGACGCCACATACAGTTTGGCAAACACACTAGCAGTCGTCCTAAGTGTAGTTCCATTCCCCTGTCACAGCAAAAGACCCTCACTTCAGCAGCGCACTCCCTTTATAGCACCCTGGGAACATCGAACTTTCTCCAAAGAGTTGTCTGAATCGCATAGGTCGACCACGATCTAGTGGCACCAAAGAACAGATATCAAAACTGATGCCATAGCTGAACCTTCACCATTAAAACTGAAGGAGACTTTGGAGAAAAATGAAAGGGAAGAGGCTCACTCCTACTTCATATAATGGCGTACTACCCAGCTTGACCTGACTTATGTGGACTCTAAAGATCTTCCCGGTAACGGCATCCTTAACGAGAAGGTTAACTGGCCCCAACTCCTTCTCGATGGAGTACAATCCTACAAACAGAGCGTTTAATTTCCGGAAGTGTCAGGCGTTATTGTCACGACCTATTACATTTTTAATAACGACAATATCCCTGATCTTAGCCTGGAACAATGTCTTGCCCCGATTATTTAGCTTGGCGGCGATGCCAAGTATCGCTATAAGCCTCATGACTAATGGAGAGGGGGACAAGACCGTTAATATTCTATAGATTGAAAATGAGTGAGTTGACTGGATAGGCGAGCATTAATGTGGCTGGTTTCGCGCCAGTTGCCTCGTACTGAACAGGGTAAAAAACAAAATTCAGACAGGGCAAAGTAGAGTCTCACTTTCTGGGAGCATTAGTTGTCAAACTATTCTGACGATGTAATATATATATAGACTTACGGGTTGTCAAGGTAAAGCAATGCAATGTCATGTACATACATTCAAAGTACTGTATAGATATGTTAAATACACTTGAAATGTTTTAGGCACAGATAAACGTGCAAGTACATTAAATGGAATCGTCACAGCTCTTTAGTACATCACAAGATCTACTTAATAATGACCCCTTTATTATTCCTCTGCATTTTATAATGCTGCTTAATCTGAATATCATGTGAATAAGAAACACAGCAAAGCACTCTGGTGTAGATGAATTACAGTAAGCAAATTTACACTGCTTTAATATATTTAATATATTTTCTTTCACGAATAGGACACTGCTGTGACGATTATCTTTATGACTCGTTTCATGAATAAAATCACACTTCAAACATCATTACTCCTACAGCATAAGTATTGAAACTAACTACAGGGATGTAGGTATTAACTACTGAAAGGAGAACCGTAGGCTTCTAAGAAAACTTTCTTTCAAAAAAGATCAAACAACAATGAAACTACAAGTCGTAGTTGTGCATCAAACAACATACATATAAATATAGTATCAATATCTTGTGGTTAGATCTTTTCACAATGAAATAATGTGAGAGATGCCTGACTCATCACATAAGATACCTCTGTATAATCAGTGTCTGCGACCAATGCGGACAGATTCACAAAATCACAAAATGGACATACGTCCTCAGACTTCCACAGACAACTGAGAAGTACTGTCCCACCTCACAGCTGCAGCTGAGTGTGGGAACAAATAGATAATATAACCAGGTACCTAAATAACTTTGACGTTTACTGCCAACCTAAGGAGGCATACCAACATAACATTCAGTTTTTGGCATCTAGGACAACAGTCTAGCGTCACCCTTTTATAGAACACTGTACACTACAGGATCTAATGCCACCATCTAGGGAATTCTTATTTCTTGTACCTCTGCACAAAGCTAAGACATCCACGTAACGGAGGTGTGTACCTTAACCAGGGTTTTGTAGCCCAAATCTCCCACCCCTTAATAATGAAAGTAATTAAATATTGGCGAAATAACACCCTGGAAAGCAGAGCTTCTCTTTACTGGCTGTGCCTACTAGATGGCTTGAGGTACCCATATCAGTTTCATTTCGTTTCCTGATAGGGCCCCAAAGAGGGTTTTGATTTTGCTCGTCTTTTAGTTTCACAAATAAAAGTGGTATATCCGTTAATATTGCACCTGACATTGTGTAAGTGCCAGAAATGTCAACTTTAGTGTCGGATTCAGGCTCATCAAACTTAGGGCCGACTCCATCAACTTCTAGTCATATCATCCCTTGATATGCCTCACCTTGAACTGAAAGACAGATGTTTAAACCATGCAATTCTTCAGGTCTTGTCGGATCTGGCTAAGACACAAGGCTTGATGGTCAGCTACGTCAGATTCTTAACGCTCAAGATGAACTTTTCAAGGCAAACAGTAGGCCTAGTGCTTCATGCTCTTATATGGAATATTGAAGTTCAGTTCCAGGTAAGACTCCTGGAGGTGATGGCCACAGTACATCTCTCATCCTCTTGTTCTTGTAACAGGACTGCAGCAGCTCCAGCATTTGTCTGGAAAATAAAACGTTTCTGAAAATTGGGTACTGCTAAAACAGGAGTATTTGCAATAGTGGTCTTGGTGACCTTAAAAACAGTTTTTTGCCTCCCCCCCGCCACCCCCAAATAAAGATTTTTCCTTTTTATGTAACCAATTAAGGGGCATGGTTAGCTGTGGAAATCAGGCACAAACTTCCGGAAATAATATCCCACACCAATAAATCGAGGAACTTCCTTTTCACTTTTAGGAGAGAAATACCTCTTCAAGTTCGCTCTTGATTAATACTTATTCCATCGAAAGAAACCAACTGACTCAGGATGGAGACTTGTTACCTAGCTAGCATAATCTTTGATGGCCGACCAAAACCTAGTCATAACATGACTAAGGGGTTCTTGAAATTAATGTCAATATCATCAAGACAGTTAAAGACACATCTAAACTTTAAATTCACCAAAGTGGTATCCAACTATCATAATAGGATGGCAGCATCCATAGCTAGACCATATTAAACTCTATTAAAGTCAAACAAAATCCAATCCATACAAAATTGTAATCGGCTTGCAGTCCTCAGCCAATGGAACTTTCATAGTACGCTTGATTTAAATCTAGTACAGAAAACAAGTGCGCCTCGGTTGCACAGTGGTAGAGTGCCAGACTACAAATCCAAAGGTCGTGGGTTCGATCCCCGCCAGGTCCTAGGATTTTTATTTGTCACTTTCCACTTCTTTCACCTGTGGCAGTATTGCTCATGTGAAAAATACCGAATAGCACCGTGGTTCGGAACCCACGTTAAATTGTAGGTCCCCCTATAATTGGCTGGGTAAGTCAGTTCGAAGGTCGGAGGAAGGCAACGGTATACCACCTCCAAACAGGACCATGCCTAGTAAAGCACTGTGGTGTTCAAACCAATCTTCGGATTGTTGACTGCTTTACCTTAAGGAAAACAAAGTAGCCCCAGAAAGCCATGTAAAAAATTATGTAGATCGGGACATGGGGCAGATCTTGAAATAACTTTCTTATGCAAGACACGGTAATCAATTATCAGTGGCAACCCTTCCCCGTTTTTTTAGGAACAAGAGAAATGGGAAGAGCATTACGACTCCTTCTTGTAACACGTAATAACTAAAACTCTTCGTCTTACGAGGAGAAGGACCACAAGGCGCTTGTTACACTGACTTCTTTACCTGATTAGGTTCGTAATTCCACCCTTGTTAGATAAGACATCAGGGAATTGTCTTAATAACTGTAATAAGTGGTGCTGTTGTTTTTAATGATGATATTTTAAAGGGTACTAAACCGCTATGTCTTAAATCCCCTGTTCCTGGATTTAACGTTATATCTTGATGCATAAAAATCTGGCGCTTAACACAAAAGGGAAACCCACAAGGTGTAGAAAGTGACAATGAATATTCCCTTGAGAACAAAATGGAGGAAACATGAAAGAGATAGTCAATGTGTTTAGATGAATATCATATCTACCTGATCACAAGGAAACTAACGGATGAACCAGCCACGTCCACACTCTAAAAACCTCTAGTTTTCGACACAAAAGAGCTGTGGGGGTGGGTACCTGACAGATCAGGCTATAGCACCTACCATTAAATGCAATGATAAAAACCAGCTGGGTGAATAAAATGTACAACATAGTTATCCATGGAGGCTTCATGACCTAGAAGTAAAGGGTGACAAAAAGACGAAAGGGACTAAAATTGCACCACAACGACACATAGGCGGAGTCTCACGACAGAGTACATATCCATATATCAACCAAGTATGCCCAGTACAGAGGCAGCAGAGGATAACTGAGTCCTGACCATGAATATCTTGATCACGCGAAGCTTATTTGACACTCTTAAGACTATTTAGAGCTCCAACCATCACACACCTTCCCCAATGTAGCTCCAACCGATTTCCATGGCACCACTTTCCAGAGGTCATAACGTAGTGGTCTGCAACCCGATCGACTTGTTCACTCCCCATGTGGCCCAGGATCAGACCAGAGAATAGCCAGACCTGCCAATGCCACGGGACAGAGTCTTGGATAGATGACACTAATTAATGCTTAGAGAAACACTGGTCAAGTGCTTGCAAGCCACTTAAGGAGCCACTACAGATAAGAAATGACTGCCTGGGGCAGGCTCAGTGATGTTCAAGAGCTCCTGAAGTGGTGATCACTTCTGCGGTGAAGATGCTACTCTCACAAGGCAAGACATGCTGTCTGATATGGTCACCATGGATATATCCATATCCAGCTTGACCATCTACTAGAGATCTGAGTAAACAGCTTCTGCATCACAGAACGAATCGAGGAGGGTCAGGAACTAGTGACAGTGGGACTAGTGGGACAAATTCAGACAAAGCTGCAAGCGAGGGCTGGACTTATCTGAAAGGAACAGTGGATTGGATGGGATTCAAATGAAGAAAGAAAGGAACAAACGTGAACCACAATTTGGATAACCCATCATGGAGGGAAACGGGATGTAATAGCTGGTAATAGAAGCCTGCAATGCAGGTTGTAGGGCGAGGCTTAAACATGGGCAATGTAGGAAGCTAGTAGCTGTTGCTGTTGCCGGCACAACAGCATGGGAGGGACCCCAGCTTCGACTAGAAGGCTTGCCACTGCACTCTTGAGAAAACCCTTGTCGTCAAATGGAGAACATTGTGCAGAAATAGGTCCATGCCCTGCAATTCTGAAGGCAATGCCGAATTGTACATTAAGCTCTCTTAGTCAATACTATGAGAGCCTTGTAGAGCTGCAGGAGTGTTGGAAATGCATGCCTCCAAGCAGTGTGGCTGAGACAGTAAGGGATATTCAGGTATTTCCAGCATTTTCGGTGCAGCTGCCGAAGGTGAGGAACCCAAGTGAGCCAGGCGTTGTAGAACAGGCTTAGGAAGCAATTAAACTCTTCGACGACGAGTTCATCAGCCAGGTACAGCTCTGAACTGATTTGAACCACCCTGTGGTGACAAAAGTGCATCGGTTATGCTCTATAGGCGGAGTGTAGGAAACCATGGGCAAAGCCATGATAACTAGTTTCTAATGGCTCTTTGCAGAACTGAAATACATGCAGATATCATCAGTAAACGAGGAAGAAACTGATGACTCCACGGCTACAGCAAGACCGTTGATTATGACTGAAGATAGAGGTACAAAAACAGGGCCCTGTCGGACACCATTCTATTTATCAAGTGGTGAACTAAGAAAGGTACCAATATTAAGCCGAAAAGAGGTGTGAGAGAGAGGTAGTTTTGTATTAAAATCGGAAGTGGACACGGTAAGTCAAGTGTTGATAGTATACTGTATAAATGGCGCCAGGTTGTATCATACACCTTCCAGAGGTAGAAAACGACAGCAACAATATGATAACGGAGAGTAAAAGGTGTAAAGATAGCAGACTCCAGGATTGTCAGTACCGGAGCGGCCTAGACGAAAGCCTCGTAGTTGTGGGCCCAAGAGTACCCAATCTTCAAAAATCCACATTATTCACTAATTCACCTTACGTTCGAGGAACTAGCACAGAACGTTGGTGAGGCTAATCGGGCGGTAACAGTCAGCAACCAGTTCATCAGCGCCAAGTTTTATCACCCGGATTATCATGCTATCCCGTTATCGGGGCGGAAAAATACCTTCTGCCTGGATAAGATTGAACAGTGCGAGAATTTGGTGTTGAACGTCTACTGAGAGGTGATGGAGGAACTACGATCTGATCCTGGAGAGGTATCATACTAAAGCAGCATGTGCAAAATAATAATGATCTCCGTATGCTTGGCGATATTGCTGGGCTCAGTGCAAAGCGAACCTCGAATAGGGAGACTGAGTATTCCTACTGTTCGGCAGTATCTGAAGAGTGCTCACCAACATTCCAGGATGGCCTCAGCGCCCACAAAGGTATGGACACGCTGAAGTGAGCCAGTGATGTTTGGAACAGTTGCCTTGGCCGTGGCAACAATAGCTTCAGTGATCTGTTTAACCACAATATCAATGTTGGCTTGTAGAGGAGAAGGAACCACAGCATTGAGGTGTAACCCTGCCAATCGGCCCTATGGAGAGATAATCGGGATGGGCGGTCTGCATGTTGAAATTGCAGAAGCGACAAAAAATGGGAAAATGGCCGCTAACGCAAAGTTCATCATGGATCCTCCAACTAAGATGCAGGAATAGGCTTGGGCTACAAAGGGACAGGTCAACTGCTCAGTAAGTGCTAAAAATATGTGTAGGCATCAGTGTTCATAAGACAAACGCCCTGTTGTGTCAAAAGGATCTCAACCTCCCTACCTTGGGACCCATGGTGTGGGTTTCATCCCCAATAAAGACTGGTAGGCATGAAGGTAACCCAAAATAATGGGTTCGGAATTTGGGCGACCAAGCTGGGATGTCAGTGAGAGAGACAGCCTCATCCAGGGGGACATGGATCCCCACTGTAACTGCCTCGAGAGTCATGCATAGAGACATGGAAACACTGTGGATGGAGGCGAGAACATATACATAGACACCACCAGATACCCCAGATACCATTTCGTAATCAGCTCGGTTTTTTGTTGAGAATATAATATGCCAAGATCGCTTGCCGAATATTTTCTTTTCTTTTATATGATTTTAGATGACCAGTTTCGACAATCAATTAAGATTTCAAAACCAGTCATCTAAAATAAAATAAAATATTCAACAAGTGATCTTGGCATATATATTCCCAACAAATAATGTAGATCGCCCCCTAGTTTGAAAAATTCAAGCATATACAACACGGCTTTTATAGTAGTCCTGATGGTCACGAAGGATTGGGTCAAATGGACAGGAAACCAAGTTTCCTGTAGGACTTATCAGAGCACAGGGAAACGGCACAATAACTGTTGCAGCTCAGCTAGATGGTGGAAAAACAGCCACAATCCCACTTAAGGATTTCGTTTACCCTAGATCAAAAGGTCAGGATACGATATATGAGAAAGTTATTCTAGGGAATCACTTGGTGCCAATGATTCAGAACCATCTGTGTCAAGGAACATGGGTTCAAGGATTGGAGTGAAGGCCAGATCATCGGCAGATGCGAGAATCTCCACCTCATGTTCAGAAGCTGAAGAGGATGTGACTTTGAAGCTACCGAAATTTTGGTTTTGAGGGCTGGGAGGGCCTCTGTAGCTTCAGGGTCCAATGCAGGTCGGGAAGTCCTCTGACAAGGAGCTTTTTGATTCTTTATCCACATTGAAGCCTCAGAAGGGAGTGTCCAGAGAGACCCCTTCCTAGCAAGAGGAGTCTGGGAAAGCTGTTGCTTCTATGACTGGGGTTGGGGACCGGTGTCCCCGATGGTGGGAAGGAGGAGGGACAGAAATTCCTCCCACAGAAGGTGTTGGGGTAGCAATTGCTGAAGAAGCGCCCAAAGGGGACACGGCGAGATTGAAAACCCGTAGGACCCACAGTGAGGAAAGATACTAGCGATGCTGTCGTCTCCACAGAGATCGGCGACGACATGACAGCAGCAAGCGAAGTGACCAGGTTAATAGGGTGGAGCCGCTGATAATTTTTAGCGCCTCAGTGCACGTCAACTCATTCAGAAACTTGATTTCCATTATTTTACGCTCCTGTTCAAAATAGTATAGTTCGGTGAGGAGGGTGAATAGTATTGTCCACATATCACGCAGAAGTCAGGTGGGGTGCATGTAGCGTCCGGATATGATGGTCACCCAATGGCTGTATATTCGGTACGGTTAGCATTCCATGATGGGTGCCTAAGGTTTTATTGCACAGTAAAGATATGGTACACCATGCTTACATGGTGACCTTTCCCAAATGCCTCGCACATTGGAGGAATTTGGAAATAGGAAGGTCAAAAACTATGAGTACTCCCCTTAGCCGTCTCTTAGACAGGCAGGAATACCTCAGGACTAATCATACCACCAAACCCGTAGAGAGAAGTAGCCAGGCTGTTTTGAATGAAGTTGATCGATAACAAACTCACTGCTCATGGAATTAACCGAACTGGAAGGTTGCGTTCTCCAATTGTAACTTAACAATAAAACCGAATTTCCAGTGTCTAACATACCACAAATCGGTTTGGGACCAATTCGAGCACGAACAGGGGTCCAATAAACCTTAGATAAATTCTGCTCATGCTTCAAAACTTCTAATTCCCCTGCCACCCTCTCGCTATCAAAACTCGACGAAGCAGTTCTATTATGTAACTCTTGCCAACTCGGTGAACACTCACTCTCCTTTTTATTAATAATCTCACCCTAATGGAACTAATATCTTTATTCACGGCCGATTTCCTTAAATGTATCGAACATTGTCTGCATCAGCACTCAGATGTAACGGTGTTTTAGGTTCGTCGTCACATTAGTTAGACATGTACACACATATTTTAATTTGCTTAAAAGGATTTTGTGATTTACACAGTGAATAGTGACACGGAAAATATTTTATTAGTGTTCTGGTGTTTGAGAAAACGACTGTACTACAGTTTTTGAAAATGCGGGAAGAAGAGAAATTGGACGGAAGTCTGGTGGAATTTTTTTATTTCCTTTCTTATACACTGTTCTGCATGTGGATGAGTTGTACAAGGCTGACAGAAATGCATGACGCAAGTCTTGGTGACTGACAACTAGAAGCCCTGGGCCAGGGTCAAGGATTGCACCTTCTCCATTTCTCCCTGAAATGTTCGTACAGCGACACCAATACTAGTGGAGCAAAAATAAACGCAAAAGTCGTCATCAAACAAGAAGGGTGATACAGGAGCTGGTAGACTATTGACGACCTCTAAAAACAGAGCGATGCTCATTACAGAGCCCTGTGGTGCCTTTTCCCCTTGATTTGCGGGTCCTATGGGGAGTACTACATGTTTTGCCATATCAGCTTCCATGTACAGATTGAGGACTCTGAGTATAACAGATTATTGGTGGAGAAACTGCGTTTAAGGAAAGCACCATGAGGCAGAGCCAGAAGGCCTGAGTCTCAAGGAGCCAACAAAACTGCCGGCTCAACATGCATTCGAGCAACTTGCACAAAACGTTTTTACGGATAATGGGGCGGTAACTATCCACCTCTAGCGAGTTATTACCAGATTTTAGTCCTGGGGCGATACTTTTTCCCGCCTTTGCAACGGGAACTCATCCTCGCTGCAGATGAATTGAAGATGAAAATTCTGTGTCGCTGGTATTCCGCTTATGTTCAAGCATTTCGTAGTTAATGTGGTCTAGACCTGGAGCTGTATAGGGGCATTGGAAAGGATGCTAAGGAATCCCCATTAATTGAATGGAGCACTGCATGATTG
This sequence comes from Locusta migratoria, assembly GCA_026315105.1. NCBI lineage: Eukaryota > Metazoa > Arthropoda > Insecta > Orthoptera > Acrididae > Locusta > Locusta migratoria. The sequence continues at coordinate 371,773,129 of CM048748.1, forward strand.
GGGGTTGCGTCTAGTAAAATAAAAACACTTTCATTCTACCTGCTGTTTTAAAGGGCGAATGTCAGAGGATTTCAGCCTCTGCCTTGGAAACAATGGTCTTGGTTATATTTTGGACCACCACATCGATGTGGATCCAATAGTAGCAGTAGAAGTGGAAGTGTCTTAGTCAGCCTTATTAAGAGCCCATTGAGCTATTGTCCAGGGTAGTAATCGGAAGATCAGGAAGAGGCCACACAGGTCGTCTTATATTCGCCAATGGACAGACTGTAGAAGGCCGGGGCTGAAGAATGAAAGATCAGTGACACAATGAAACGTATGAGAGCATACATCAGTATTTAAAAGGCAAAGGTCGGGCTGTGCCAATATGTTTTCCACCTCTTTGCCGCTTCATATTTTCACCCCACAAGGCGTTATTGGCGTTGAAGACACCGATGTTTATGAAAGATGTGGAGTAATTCATCTTCTGAGGGATGACAGAGATTTTTTTTTTTTTTTTTTTTTTATCCTGACAGAATGGCACAATTTCGTTATATACAGAGCGAAGGATTTATACATAGACACCACCTGACATCCTGTCATACTTTGTATAGTTCCTGTGATTATCCCTGAAAGCCATGATCGGTGGGGGTCTGCATGGCTAAAAACCTGGTTTTCTGAAAGCCAATACAGGAAGCAGATGAAATGCATCAAAGTTGTCATAACAGCCAGGTGGTGGAAACAACTGCCACAATTGCCCTGGAAAATTTGATTGTCGGTGTATATGGAAGCCATGAATGGATTGGAAAGGCATTTTTATGACACAGGGTCACTTTTTTCCACCATCTGAACGCCAGTGGTATCCATGTCCATTGCTTCTGAGGCTTTGGTAAGTTCTAGATCCTCAGAGGACACTACGATCTCCAGCCCCTCAGAATCAGAAGTTAGAGGAAACGGTGGTTTGGAGGAACCGGAATCTCTTATTTTTTCTGTTCCTTGTTTATCTTCCTCTCATCTCGTTTTTCGTTCCTCTTCGATGGCTGGGCTTTGCTCAAGTAACTTTACGGAAAGATAAAATTATGGAAGTCCATCGACCAGCAGTTGTGGTTCCTTCATCCACAGGTTGTAAACCACTTTCTCACTGGAGGAAGCCTAAGAGATCCTTACAAAGGTTTTTGCTTCTCCACTTAAGTATGGGGACCAATGTCACTGATGGCTGGAGGACGGGGAGGCAGGACTGAACCTAAAATAGGTGTTGTGGAGGTATCAGGAGTAGGCCAACCCCGAGCCATCAAGAGGGCACTTTTAGTCTGGCGGCTCTGTGGATCATTCGTGGGAGACGTAAGTTATTGTCGTCTCCAAAGGGGGCGGTGACGACGTGGCTGCAACAAACGATGTCACCGTGCAAACAGCGTTAAGCCAATCATTTTTCCTCCTTAGCCTTTGTATAGGTCAGTTTGTCCAAGGTCTTATATTCCGTGGTTTCTGGTAGCGGATCCTGCACGTCACGTTTATGAAATTAATAAATAAATAAATCTATAAGCTGTACCATTCTTCCTGCAAAGTTGTCTATCTTTGATGCACAATGCCTCTCTCATAGCGTTTCCAGAAGGGGTCTATAGAACACCTATGCTGCCCATGTACATGCCTTACCCCACCATCCAAACTACAGGCATCTCTTTCCGGATGTTGTCCTTGAACTACACTTCTTACCCTGTGGGAGTAGTATCTTCACTGCGTAGCTGATAGCTATCCGTCGAGCACTGGAGCACCTTATAGCCTGTCCTGGGGAGTCGTATATTATATGTAGCGTCTCCCTGAGCGGCTTGCAAGCCCTTGACCAGTGCTTTCCAAAACACCCACTGGTGCGGTCAATCCAGGAATCTGTTGATATTCTCGTCCAGTCTGGCCCCACTTTGGTTTTCGTTTGGACCCCGGGACACATTGGAATTCCGGGGAACGAAAGCGTGGATCGGCTGACTGGGCAGGAAATTACTGCAAGCCCCTTAGAAATTGGTATTCAGGAGAGGGACCTCCGATTAGAGTTACAACAGAAGGTACTTGGGCTTTGGACCACTGAGTGGGTTGACTCATCTACCCCAAACAAGCTCCGTACAGTGAAGCTTTCTACAGCTCCATTGAAGTCCTCCCTGAGGGCCTCTCGGAAGGAGTCAGTTGTCCTTTGTCGTCTGCGTATTGGCCACACGTGGATGACACATGGCCATCTACTTCGACGGGAGAATCCTCCACTTGACAGTGGTCCACTTCCTCGTGGGCTGTCCCCTTTTAGCTGCCTTACGACAGTCCTTTGACCTGCCAGCAGCACTTCCTTTTATTCTTGGTCACGATGCTGCTACAGCTGATTGTGTTTTACATTTCATCCGTGCAGCTGGGTCTTATCGTTTGATCTAAAGATGGGTATTTTAGCCTGATCACTCAGGCACCCATCTTTCACACATCTTTACTCTTCTTATTTTGTGCTGTCTCCCTGCTTTTACTCGTATGTTTTAGAATGTGCGGAGTGGCTGGCTTATCCTTTATTATTCTCGCGATCAGCCAGCCACGATTTTCTGCCGTAACCTTTTAGTACAGTTGTGTTTCTTTCCTCTTTGGGTTCTCTGTCGCTAACTTTGCGAAACCACAAAATATGCCTAGATTGATAGTAAATGTTCAGATGTTCGTAAATCTATCGGACCAAACTGCGTGGACATCACTTAAACTAAGGTAAATTAACCTAAGGACAACACACACACCCATGCCCCAGGGAGGACTCGAACCTCCACGGCGAGCTACCGCGCGCTCCGCAGCGAGGTGCTTTAGACCGCTCGGCTACTCCACCACGGCGATTGATAGTAAATTTAACTAGGAGGTGCATAATCACAGAACTGCTGAAGCACCTAAACAAGCCATACATCCTCTGCGAATGTTGTCAGAAATAAGGGAAATAAAAATAAAAAAGCTAGCGTACTATTCATCCTTCCTTTTCATAATGTTATACAGAATTATTTTGTGGGCAAATCATCAGGACAAGCTACATTTTTCTTAGCCCAAAAAAGTGTAATACGATTCATTTGTGGTGTGAACTCTAGAACGACCAGTAGAGGGTTATTTACAGAAGTTGGGATACTAACCAATCCTTCCCAATGTATTTATTCTGTAATAAAATTTGCCATTAAAATATTAATTTTTCAACAGCTTAGGTCATGAAATCAATACTAGAAACAAGAGTAACTTTCGCAAGTCACTTACCTTGACTCGTAAAATCGTCCACTTTCCATAAATACACATTTTCAGTAACATGCCAGCAACCATAACAAATTAGCCCTCGATAAAGCTCCGTTTGAAAATGCTCTGCAGGATATTTTGGTGGCCAACTTCGTCTACCCCACTGATGAATTTCTTAGCAAAACTGATTGATGTGTGTATCTTATCGTATACAATACTCAAAAATGTTTATATTCTGTTCAATCTGACTTCCTTGCTAATGTTGTGCAATAATGTAATCATAGCAAATAAGTGATCGCAAAAAAAATCCACATCCACAAAAACAATTTAATTTGGAATCTGTGGAAGGTATAGTAACACATTTGATCTCATTTTGCAAGTATTATGTATGTTGTTTTCTGTTCTGCTGCCAAAAGTATTTCCTCAGTTTGGATCAACTGGTACTAAAAGTACAACTAATCTACAAAACAAAACAAAAAACTAAAAGAACTTCCTATTCTTGAGCGAAATATACTTATGTACAACATTAGGCATTTCTTTTTAGTCGGATCGACAATGGAGGGGCGAGCTTCCACGAGAAGGCTTTTCAGAGGAAACCTCTTGTCACAAGTCGTACCTGGAAGTTTGGTTTTGGGTCCAGAATCTACAATGCTGAGGGTGATGCCGAACCATATGATAGACACCTGTAGTCGAGGTGGAACTGGATCAGAGCCATATAGATGGGCGGAAGGGTAGAGCGATCTGCACCCCAGGTGGTGTTACTCAGGCATCGAAGAGTGTTCACATGCAGCTAGTACTTTTGCTTAAGCCAATTCAACGGGTCTTCGAAAACCAGACCATTAATCTCGTATGCAAACTCGGCACAAGAGGCTTATATGACACTCAACTGATCTTAATTTAAAAGCTGAGCACTTGTTAAGCCAAGCCACTTGGAAGCAGCTGTGATTCTTTGCGACTATTAACTACCTTCAATTCTCCAACAGTGCTGAAACGAATACGACCTTCTCCTCTGGTCAGTCCCTCTTACCTTCCACTTTGAATTCCTTGGCTGCCGTGTCGCACGAGACGCAGCAGTTACTTCTGAAGTACTGATTACAGGAATAATCGCTTGATTAACCAACGCCGCCTCCCGGCTGGAGACCCGAGAGATCATCAGCAGTATACGCCGGGAAAGACTACAGTCGCAGATACACCTTTGCTATCTTCCAGTGCTTCATTTGCAACAATATATTGGAGATATGGATGAAGGACTATAGAAAGTGTGAAAGTGTGAAACATAGTACACAGATGAGTGGATAAAGACTTCTTTAGTGTAAGAACGCAGTGACAAGGGTAACATCAGGTGTCGCTCAGGGATGTTTTATGGGGCAGCTCGTATTCTATAGATACATAAACAACCAATGAACAGCGTGAGCGGCGTGCGGCTGTATGCTGATTAGTCTGAGATGTACAGGAAAGTGTCTTTATCAGGTGATCGTAGGAGGGTTTATGAAAACTTGAACGGAATTTCTAGTTGATGTGATGAGAGGTAAGTTGGTCTAAATGTAGAAAATGCTAGTTAATGCAGCTGAATGTGAGAAACAATGCAATAAAGTTCCCTTACAACCTTACTGGTGGAATGTTTAACAGAGTAAAGATTTATAATGCTAGACGAACGCTACAAAGTTTATACCGCTGGACAAACGCTGCAAATAATAGAACGAGCATGCAAGTGAGATAGTATGCAAGGCGAGTGGTTGACATATGCTGAGTGCAGTTGAGGATAGAGTATTGCCTCTAAGGGAACGAACGAAAACCTTGAAGGAATCCTCGTAGATTCAATCTGTCAGCGTAGCGGAGAAGCTTCGTGATTTCATAGGGGAAACCTCAGAGGGAAAATGTTTCTCTCTAGTTGAGAACCGGCATTTGAAGAAGACTGCAGAGCGATTCTACTGCCACCGAAGTGCCGGCCGCGGTGGCCGAGGGGACTGAGGCACTCCAGTCACGGTCTGCTTGGCCACTACGGTCAGGGGTTCGAATCCTCCCTCGGGCATGGATATTTGTGCCGTCCTTAGTCGTAGTTAGTTCATAAGTAGTTTGTAAGTTTAGGGACTGATGACCCCGTAGTTAAGTCCCATAAGCTGTACAAACATTTGATTTGCCACCGAAGTAGATTTCGCATTAAGAGAACAAAGGTAGGATAAGCGGCATCACAAAAGGGAAACTCACTGACTATTGCCTTCAACGCCGACCTGTCCTAAATATGAGGATTCAACAATGCAGTGTTTATTTCTACTACTAAGTTCATGGTAGGGTATGTACGTAATTTCGAGATCTATGAAGGTCCATTATTATACAGAGTGTTTCGGTAAGAGCGTGCAAGAATTTAAGAAGACATAGACATTGCCCCACTGAACAATTTGAGATAGGGAATCTGAAGTCGGGGAAAACAGCGTAAGGAAATATGTAAGTAAACTTGGGTGCGGCTATGTCTTGCAGTTTTCCACGTTATTTGAAACTGATATGTGTACAGGTTTACACCTACTATGCCATTTGTTAACATGTAAATTTTTCATTTCCAGCATTGAAGTCACGATGCAGGTACCCTGGTCGCTAGATTGGAATGGGAGGTTCTATTCCGTGACCCATGTCACTTCAGTATGAGACCCCAGCGGATTGAATTAGTTGCCAAAATTGTTGTTGTTTGTGATGTGATCTGAAACACACCAGAGAAATTTGTCAGGGGGTGTCGGAATATTGTTCGCCGTTGTCATGATTGCATTGAGGTTTCAGCACACTTAGTAAGATGTTGTGAAAATGGTATGTTCATTGTGTCTTTGATAACATGGGCATTTAACTATAACTAATCTATATTTGTTAAGCTAATGTAAATTAGGTATGCTGGATCCTCGACCCCAGATTCCCCATCTCAAATTATTCAGTCGAGTATCTTCTACGTCTTGTTCAATTTTTGTAAGCTATAAAAGAAAAATCTTGCATGTGCATTATATTGCATCACTAATATTCTAGGCGTTAATGGGCCTTTACGTAAAAATGGAATATAAATATATAAGAATTACATTTCTGTTCCGTTAATTGCTCACCTAAATAGAAACTGATCATTTGAACAATAACCTGGACATTCTAAACGTGTGTTCCAGATTGCGACATTCACCAGTACCCTTAACAAGTCCTCTTGCACTGCATGACTGTATCCGTTATGGCATGCTGTCCACTGTTGGTCTATGGCACAACGGTGATTCGGCGTAGATCCCTTTGATTTGTTGGTGGGTCGTCTCTTCAGAAACAGCCTTTTTCATTGTATCGATAGGACTCATGTCTGGGGAATATCTCTGACATTCTAATCTTCCGATGTCGTTATCGTGATGGATCGCATTCATGACATGTATACGATGAACGTGAAAATTGTCGTTCATTAAGTGCCTCACCGAAATAATGCCGATATATTTGCACTTCACGTCAGAGGATGTCATCCCTTCCCTTATAGTCGTTTGACTGGCTCCACATAACCCCTCCCCCCAAATAAATAAATAAATCTTGCTGCACTGCCTGGACTGTGGACTGTGGACGTTTAGGTTACCCGGGCTGCACACAAAAATGTTTCCGACGTCTGCTTGTAGGCAGATGCGAATCTCATCTGCGAATATAACTTGATGCCAATTCTTACCAGTCCATTTAGCTTATGTTGGGCCCGTCTGTATTGCGCTGCTTTGTGCCTAGGTGTCAAATCTGAATGTCGCCATGGTTGTCAGGCGTGAAGATGCATGTCATGGACCCTATTACGTAGGTCTTAGTCGACGTCCTGTGGCTACATGAAAGTCATTATTCTGCATGGTTACGTTCCACCGAGTGGAAATCCGTAAGTAACGGTGGTAGGCATTGGGTGGTTAGAGCTAGACAAGTCCTCCGCCGCCAATTACGGTCAAAGTTGTCTTGGTGTAACGAGTGGAGTAACGAGCGGTGTTTCACAGAGCTGTTATAGTGTGGGAATGGATGTTGTATTCCGGGCCAGCCCTTATCGGACATGCGATAGATCGGGAGAGCAAGAAGATTAAAGCAGCAATCCTATCTGATAGGCGACGAAACACATGCATGCACGTGTGTTTGCGCTTTATTCTGTTGCAACATGGTCGCCATGGAGCTCCGAAGGAATGGGAGCACAATAGGCTACAACACTTGCTGAGTTTTAATGCTGGCTGATTAGTGTGCCGGCAGTGTGTGTTAGGAATGCAGAACCATTATGATGACACATAAGGGCTCAGTATCTCATTGTAATCCATCCAGTTTGGTGGTCTAGTCAGAATCGCAATTCGTTCCAATCCCAACTCTGCCTGCATGATGGTCGGATAAAAGCTGGAGACACCGTGGGGGGAGACTGTTCAGCTGTAGCCTTTTGCGCATCCATGCTGGTCCTAGTCAGGTATTATCGTTTCGAGTGGTAGTGCACTCCAAACCAGCAGTCATTAAGTACACTTGGAGGGTACAGTAACTAATAACATTACATAGGTCTGTAGTGCAGAAACGTGTTGTCCCCTTCATACTTTCGGTGTTTCTGACGGTCATATTGCTTTGAAATTATGTGCTTTATTTATTTACTTTATTTATTTATGTTTCGTTTTTGAGGTCTAAGGTATACGTTAAGCCAGCATTCGTCAAACTTTCCAGCTAAAAGTCAATAACGTCATTGCAGGACTTAACCTATTGTATCTCTATTGAAATGTTAATTTATCGCCAACTCTCTGTCCCATGCCGCTTCCCTCAGTAGAGAAATTGTAGATAGAGCGCGGTAAGATGGCTACCAGTCCTGACTATTATCAACAATTCCTGCCCGCAGTTGTTCTCGCTGTGACATGATATTAAGTGGTCCATCAGTTTGTAGGGCTTTTTATAAGTTCCATTCATGCAATGTCGTACGATAGTGTAATGATCACGGTCCACCGTATTTACCAGCTCTCGAGTACATCAACATGGATAATAGTGGATTAATACACTTAAACGATCCTCATCAAACGAGACGTAGAGTGTCAGTAAGGAAACACTTTCGCACTTCCTTTTAGTCTTCGTTTGTTAGATTAGCCACAGGCTCAGTTTCCTTGTGTGCTCTTTTGACAAGAGATTCTCCAAAGTGAAGATAAATTTTTTCAGACTACATTTTTTCTGTCCACAGCGCTTCTTGTCTCCTAGTCTAATACATAACCATCTGTAAGACACATTACAAACATGTGGAAAAACATTTTTTTTTCCACCATTTGAACTGCTTCTTGCCAAGTGGATAGTGAGGCACTATTTGATCAGAACGATCCACTCATGTTTTGTGAGTGTTGTAGTCCAATAATGCAACGGGTTTTATCTTGTTGATGCATCCCTGTTTAGTATGAACCGACACTTCCGATATTGTGGCCTTGTGCACGATGAAAGCATCAACACATTCCTTGTATCTTTCCACTTTAAGCAAAGTAAGTGTTTCGCCTCAAATAATCAGAGCCGCCCGAGTCTAACTCGGGCTCGGGCCGCTCGGCAATACCATGCAGCCCGAGTCAGACTCGGGCGCCGGCACGAACGTGATTAAACGATCCACTTTAAAATAAAATGTAATTGTCTCCATAGTGGGTGTAAATGTTTCTCATTGCGTACCCTATTACTGGACTCAAGCAGAAGAATGTCGGAAATGTTCCGATTCATTCACTTGGCATTTTAATTTATAGCTTCCACAGGTCCACTCACTATCTCCAAATTCAAAATAACAACAAGTAAACTCAAATCTGAATAGTGAACTAGAAGTAAAAACAATCCATAAATAAAACCATATCAACCGGAATACCTAAACGATGAAGTAAAGAAAGAAGGGAAACTGCTGGGAAAGAGTGCCTCAATCGTCAGCTCGCTTTCCTCACCAAATATTTTGATACAGTGCCAGTAGAAGAGAAAGAGAGAGTGAAGATAGTCATTCTGGGAGAGAGCCAATTGCAGCAAAAAGAAAAACAAACTGATGGACACAGAACAGTCGGATTTAATCCAAGTAGAGAGTATGAAATTAAAAAGAATTAACAGGAGACCAGATCAGCGAATTTTAACAATAAAAATTCTGTTCATTCCCATTCCCAGTTTCCTTGTACCCAAATGTTAAGTTTTCCCTATCGGTTATAAGCTGTAACAGACCACCTACAAGGACACGTATGTAATTGAGAATGGAGAGATAGACAGCGAATTTAAGCGATTGGCAAAGTGAGAGGAAACTAATAAAGACAATGGAAGTGACACAGTGAAAGTTGCAGAGTAGGACAGATCGAGAGAAGCCGAAGACAGTAGCGGTATGCAAGTTTTTCAACTGCCCCCCCCCCCCGTCATTAAATCTCACGGTTGTTAGTGTTTACCTGAACTTGGTCAAGATCTTCCCAGCTAACTACCCACCACCAGCAACAAACCACCATAGAAACGAGGTGTTTCTTACGTTAAATGGGTCATACCCGTCCCAAAATCTGAATACACCACCGGATTAAGAGAGTGGTAGAGAGAGAGAGAGTGTGAGAGAGAGAGAAATGTGCCAGCAGCAGAAAAAGGTGACATTAGGAGGGGACACGTCTAGACAGCGAGAGGAAGATTATCATTACGAGGAGGAACTTGATAAGATAACATACCATGTTCTTTGTTGAATGAATCGAATATGTCCGTATGACAAAAATTTTGCTGATGAAAGCGGAATAAGGAATGAGGCAGCTTAGTTCCACAACTTTCTTATCAGAGTCTTTCGAACAGGAACATACACTGGTCTCAACGATTGGGGGATCAGGTGAGATATCTAGGTTGTGAAGTATTGTCATCGGCAGAATGAACTTTCTGTCGGTTCTACGGAGTAGAGACAACAACATGACGGCAACCGAGATAGTGTAATGAAAGATAGTTGCTAGAGAGGGGGTTGATGTTGACTAGTTTACCAAAATTATTACACAAGCACTTCTTTTCGAACAGTGAAGTGAGCAGGTAGTGCCTTGCAACAACAGCGTGACTTACCCGAAACTATGACATGGAGAGCCATAGGAGGGTCAGAAGCGGGACAGCAAGGCGGCTGCAGCTAAGGGAGTATCCCGAAGTGTAATTTCCACCACCTGGACGCGACTACAGACAACACGAACCGTTAAAAGAAGGCAAGGCCGACATGTCCACGGATAACATCAGCAAGACACACCGTTAACCGCGGTTAACAGCCCGCCGAAACAGGCGGCCGAGTGCAACTCAGCTGCAAAGCACCCTCCAGGCAGCAACACAAACAGTCCGAAATCACCTTCGGTAATGGAGCCGCTACGTACGGGGGCATGTAGTGTGTGTCCCATTATAACCACGACAGCATTTAGCTCGCAGAAAATGGGTGGAGGAACATCAGGATTGGAGTCACAACAAATGGCACCGGGTTCTGTTCACATATGAGTCAATATTTTGTGTTCAGCCGTACAATCGACGTTCTCTCATCTGAAAAGAGCTTGGAACTTGGAACAATCTGCTTACGTACAGGGATCAGCACTATGTCACTGTGGTAGACGAATGGTGTACGCAGTAGTTAGTATTGGCGGGCGTACGGACCTCTATGCCGTTCAGAATGGCGCTCTGAATGCTCAGAGGTATAGAGACGAGATCCTTCGACCTTTTGTTGAGCCATATGCTGGTACCTTAGGAGATGGCTTCCTTTTGGTGAACCACAACACTCCACACAGATATACACTGTACTGGCCAGTACAGTTGCACACCTGCATGACATCAGTGGTATGATGTTGTGTGTCAACTCTTAGGGAATATTTGGCCATTCTTTCATGACTGCAATTTCCTTCTCTGCAACCGTTGTAGGAGGTGCTGCAATGGCTGCAGTGTGTCTGCCAAGTGCATCTCTGACATGCTCAATTGGGTTTAAGTGCGGTTACAAAATTCGTTGTTCCCTCAGCTTCAAGCTTGTTGTCCGCGTGATCACACACCATATTAGAGGGCAACGAGAATGACTGTTTTCATTATTACAGTAGCCCCATACTACTTTAAGTAAACGCCGTGTAAACCTCAACTAAAGAGCCGAGACAGCAAAGTATCGTACTGTATCACACACAAATTACAGTAGTAACCAATATCTGAATAACATAAACTACCATACTTACTCACTCGAATCCCCTAAATGTTTCTGCTCGTTTTTGCTCTGGCAAGAGCATTTTTCTGCTGGTGTACATACGGTCGACATCCGCGGTAAGCGCGAACACTCTGATCGATACTGCTGCGCTGCGCGCGCTGAACCACGTATCATTTCGACAATTCTGACATCACTTTCAGTTTTACAGGTCGATCGACAACCACGGCCGGAGGCAGCGTCGAGCAGTCCAGGCAAAAGCAAACGTATTATAAAATAAGGCCAGGTGTGACGGAGAGGCTGGCACGGCCTCGGCGCGCCATTGGCGGGCGCCGTGGGGCCTCCCACGGTGGACGGCCCGGCGGAGGCGGTGGGGGCTGCGGCGGCGCGGCGGCCGCGCGCCAGTCATCCGCCGGCCGCCACCGCCGAGCCACGCACCCAGCACCACGCACCTGCAGCGCCGCGCGCGCACCCGCCTCGCCTCACCTCACGGCGGCTCAGCCCACAGATGGCGGTAAGTGAGCGGCGGCGGCGGGCACAGCTAGCGCTGCCTGCACCCGACTCACGGCCGCTTCTTCGCCGCCGCCGAGAAGCCGTTGCCTCTGTCAGTCGCGGCCGACGGAACGTAGCTTACAACCGCCAGTGATTGTGACCGTATCTAAGAATCTGTTGTGAAACACCGAGTGTCGCACAACAGGGGGCGAGTGATGTGCAACATAGCCGCGCTTCGTCTATGTTCAAATTGAGAGTGCAGTAGATATTAGACAATAATTCAGTGCAAGTGACCGTCCGATTTCACTTCTGAATGCATATGTCGAGAGCGGTTATACACCGACAAATCGGCAGTGGTGCTGCATTATAAACGTATGCCTCCATCAACATTCTCCGATGTAGACTGGTTCATTTACAGATTTTACGACTGACTTTTGTGGAAGTGCACCGAACGACCAAGACGGAACACAGTGACAACAAAGCAGATCGAGTGTTTCACGCCGCTTGTTCCTATCGTTATTTTCCGCAAAAGTTGTGAACCATTCTTCTAGAACTAAGTTTCTAAGAAACCACAAAGCACGCGTAGTATCTCGAAGGCATCTCGTTAAAGAATCGGTGGATAGAAAAGCATTAATTTTGTGACAAGAAATAAGTAAATTAAGACAATGATATTATTATGCAAAGACATATCCATTCCTTCGGCAGGTGACTGCAGCATAGAACATGCCTACGTAAAGTGTTAAATGCTTCATATGGATGTTAAAAACTATAAAAGCTTGTTGATATCCATGTATGACTAGAAAAATAAATTAAATACAAGAAGAAAAAGAAAATAAATAAATAATTCCTTGTCTCGTATTAAGCGCTGACTTAAATGAGTCTCAAACCTGTTGTGTTGTGTTGTCAGAACCATCTTGACTCCGTGAAACGTCAACAGCGCCAGTTTCTCGAATACATTTCGTTTGACAAACAGTGCACAGTGAAAATATAAATAAAATAAAATTACTGATTTCCTCAGTTATTCAAAACGAGTTCCCTATTTTGCGTAGATATATGCTCTATTTCTTGAATGCAGCCCATATTATTTAAAAAACAAAACGAATTTCTCAATTTCAAACCATCCTAAGTTAACAGCAGCGGTAATGTTCTTTCTGTGTTCAGAAGGAATGGTGTAACATTCTCACTGCAGCTGAAGATATGTCATCTGTTAAATACTTGAAATATTGATCAAATACACGGATGTCTAGTACAGTTCTCTCCAAGCAATATTATGAAATATATTCACACGAGTATTCCTTGTGTCGCGTGCAGCGCTGACTTTAGGAAGTCTCATACCTGTTATGTGTAATGTCCGTCTCGTTACAATAGAAGTGAGCGAAGAAGCTCTCAGTCGTATGAATGTGTAGCAGTTTGGACCACGTCCAAGGGCCAATGTTTTCTAATACAAGTGTATAGGCTCTGGTGTAATCGTTACTCATCTAACTGGAAGAACACCTAAATTAACTTTATTTAGTTTTTAAACCATTTGGATCCGTCTGCAGCGACCTTTAACAATCGTGATAAGAGGGAAACGGCATTCATCGTGAGCAATCTGATTTCCTACAAATCAATTTCGATTAGAAAACACCGTCATCAGTCAATAAGTTAGCAAGTGCAGTAACATAAATTTTATTGCCAGTTTACTTGCTCATTTGAGCACTGATCATGCTTATTCTATAGCCAAACTCGATTTGTTTCGTTTCATAATAATAATAATTTTAGCAGCAACTGGTTGGCTTCAGCAATATTCGTTCTCTTAATCACAAGCAATGTAATATTTGTTAACAATGTTGCATATCATACAAAATCTACATTTGTAACCGTGTTGAACATACATGATTTATGTATGAACCGTCAACGAAATTTTCGCTGTAATTGTCAAATTATTCTCAAAGTATACGTAGAAATTTGAATAACTAATTCTTGACGTTTTATTTTATTAGAATTTTTATTGAAATTCCAGAAATTTCGCTAATACAATACAAGCATCACTAACCGATGGGCGTGACGAATTTTCTTTCATCTCTCAAGATTTCAACTGAACTGAAATACGCCTGTACAATTGAATTTATTTGACGTGCCTTCCTTCCATAAAACGGTTGTATGTATAATTGCCATGAATATACGTCACCTAAGTGACAATCGTTCGACATCACACTCATCTCGACGTCGTCTTAATTTTCTCAAACGTAGAAAGTGCACCATCACAAGTTGTCTGGCTGATTGCCCGTGGTGTTTCTGTGGATGGTCAATCGAGTACGGTCATCATGTTCCACAATTTTCCTATGATGTTAAGAACGTTACCTTCTGAACGCATGAGACAGGCACAGATCCCTACACTGCATGAATTTTCATTTTAGCGTAAATTATATATATAATGTTCACCAATGCAGGGGAAAAATATTGAAAACATTATATAACTCATTTAACAATGGGAAAGTCATTATTTAGTACCTGTTGCCATTTGGCAACATCGTGCACAGAAACTTTTTTTTTTTTTTTTTTTTTTTTTTTTTTTTTTTTTTTTTTTTTTTTTTTTTTTTTTTAGAGAAAATACTGGTATCTCAAATATGTTCTACTCCTATGAGATGTCTGTAAAATGATTTTTTTGGCTGTTTTTTACTTGACAGAAGTGATATCAGTTTGTAATTACAATGTAATGCTCAACAGTGAGTAAAATCCACTATAACGCACTTCGTTGAATTTTTCCTCTGTTCATGACTGCGCTGCAATCTATGGAGGAAACGATCAACTAAATGCTTAGAACAGACTCCAATGTATACAAAATGCATGATATTGCCATCTGGCAACAAGAAGTACGCCTGAAAATTTAAAACAAATTTGCGTTGCCAATCGGTAACACCATGCCGTGTAGGGTTATGCTGTTGTTTTAACCAAAACCGGTCGTGACATGATAAATCGCATAAAACAGATGCGGTGTTTTCATATTAATATTAAATTGTCTTATCCAGTCAACACAAATTTCCACAAGCGTTTTTTTGTTGATGTGGTCATCAGTGTCCTCAATCAATGCAGGTTTTTCTTCTTCTTTTCTTCCTTTTTTATCTATCGGACCAAACTCTGTGGTCATCAGTCCGTAGCTTCCAAACTACTTAAACCTAGGTAAACTAACCTACGAACAAACACACACACCCATGCCCCAGGGAGGACTCCAACCTCCACGGCGAGCAACCGCGTGCTCCGCAGCGAGGTGCTTTAGACCGCTCGGCTACTCCACTGCGGCATGCAGGTTTCCATCAGAACTTTTTGTCCCCTACCATTCCGTCCTCTTCCATTATGTATTTTGATTGTCTTTAATTCGTCCTCCTCCATTTCTTGTTCCATAGCGGCAGTTCCTGTAATCTTGGACTAACATCTGTCTCTTGTTAGGTATCAATACCATCTTCAAACTTTAATTTCTATATTTGAATCGCATTTTATTTCATGAGCTCAGTACAAGTGGCTACATGTTCAGAGTCTAAGAACAATCACTTTATGTAAATCTGAAGAGATATTATACCTATCTCGTGAGGTAGTACTAGGTATCTAGTAAATAAAGGAAGGTGCTTAAGTAGGAAGAACAGTGACAGAATGCTCACTGAATGTTCTGGTCCCCTCTCCTACGAAATACGGTGAAATCTATCAAATACAAACGGTTGAAAGCAAGGGGAAAACAGTTCAGTAGTTTTCGTTTCCGAGCACCTTTTACAACTATGTTAATTGACTAAAGTAAATGGTTTTGTGCTTTGAGATATTTAAAGTTCCTTTTAGATCAACTAGTTACTTGGAAGTAAATTTTCCTATCTGTTTATCCATACGTTCCACTCTTTTCATCGTTTCTTTTTTTTTTTTTTTTTTTTTTTTTCGTCAATCATATAATTACATGCCGATCTTTCACTATAATTTCGCTGTTCACGTAAGAAGAGCAGCATATAAACTATCTTTTGTATAGGCACTTTAAGATATTTCAGATGTAATGACCTATATTAAATTGTGCAAGAACATAGATGATATTGTAAAAGACTATTTTTGAACTTACCATTTAATTCTGGTAGAGACAGAAAAAGTCTGAGAAGAGCAAATGGCAGTACCGGGAAAGGAGAATATAAGATGAACACTATCAAAAGGAAAATGAAGTTAGTGGAATGTAGACGAAGTAAAACAGGGGATGCTGAGGCAGTTTGACTAGGAACTAAACACCAAGGTAGTAGATGAGAGTCATTATTTGCGCTGTAAAATAGCTTTCAAGGCCGAAATAACTTTTATTTAGATTGTGTATGGCAATAAAAGCATTTCTTAGGAAGAGAAACTTGTTATCATCGGGTTTAAGTGATAAGAAGTATTTTTCTAAAGGCAGCTGTCTTAACTATAACTTTGTATGGAAGTGACATGCACCATTAACAGTTGAAAAAATCATCGCAACTGAATCTTTTGTAATGCGTGCTAGCGATGAATACTTATGATTAGACGAGCAGATCACATCAACAGTCAGTAGGTTCCGAATAGAACTGGAGAGAAAAGAAATTCCTGGAAGCGGTTGGTTAGTATGACACATTTCGAGACGAGAACAGATGGCCATAAGCAATTAGTATTTCAAGATGAGGCGATCCTGCACCCAAAAGTATTTCATTCATGAGATGACTAGAGAGGAGTTCAAATGTTTGTAAAACTATTGGACAAAACTGCTATGATTATCAATCCCTGGACTTACAAAATACTTTAAATTACACTAAGGACAACACACACAAACACACACACACATGCTTGAGGAATTACTCGAACCTCCGGCGGGAACGGCCGCCCAGTGGGTAGCATGTCGCCTTAGACCACGCAGCTGTTAGAGTGTTGCGCCAGAGGGAAGTGGGGCAGATAAAAACTTTAGAGGGAGAACAAATGATGAGCACAGTAAACGTATTCACAAGGATGTAGATTGCAGTGTTTACTTATAAACACCAGGCCTTGATTGGATTGAGAAGCTTGGGGATCTGCATCAAAGAAGTCTTCGGACTGTAGACCTCATCAAAATACTGAGTTTTTGTGGTCATATAAACTGCGAGGCAATTCTTGATCCTGCACCCAATCTCATTCGATTTTTTCATATGATAGATAGTTCAATCTTAAGTTCAGTCACACCCAAATGAAATACGTGGTCAAATTCAATTTATACCAAGGAGAAAGCAAAGGCAGTTGCATTATCAGTTCAAGAAACAGCAAGCAAACCAAGACAGGCAAAAGTTAGTAGAAGTAGATATTCTCATTTTCGATGCACTACCACCGTCGTATCTTAGCAAAATGTATTGTCGGGAACCCGAAAAACATCTGATCCTCCTGTGTAAAATCGATAAGCGAATTTAGTCACTGATGCATCATTTTGGGGTCGTGATCGAAGACAACAAAAGGAAAACTGAAGTTTAAAATTTATCGTTTAAGAAATCGTTCATGCAAGAGGATCATAAAAACATCCTGTCATTCGATCCTCGCGGAAACTCCCAGATGGAGGACATATTAATAGGTACCCTGACAGAGCTGAAGACAAGTAATCGTCAGATCCGGATGGAATCCCATTTCGGTTAATAAAGAGTCCTCCACGGCGATATCCCTCATTTATCTTGTAAGTATCGCGAATTTGTGGAACAATGCAGTCCCAAGCGACTAGAAAAAGCGCAGGTGAGTCCCATTTATAAGAAAGGAAAAACAACGGACCCGCATAATTAGGAATCAATGCCATTATCATCAGATTTATGTACAATTATTGAACATATTCTCAATTCGAAAGCAGTGTATTTGCTTGAAAGGAAAAGCAGTTGTTCATGCACCAGCACGGTGTTTAGAAACAATCTCTTGTGTGAAACTCACACGATATCATTCGAGCCATTCGTGATGGGCAACAAGCAGACAGCATATCACTTACTTTTCTAAAGGCATTTGACACGCTTCCGCACTACAGAACTGCTTAGGACGGTACGAGTATACGTAATGGGTTTCCACATAAGTGAGTGCCTCGAATACTTCCGAAGTAACAGAGCCCCGTCCGTTGTCATTGTCGGCGAGTCTTCATCACAGTCGAGGTTACCGTCGAGTGTGCCCCAGGAAAGTGTTATAGAACCGTTACTATTTTCTAACCACATAAATAATTGGACTGACGGAGTGAGAAGCAAAACGTGGCTGTTCGCTGATAATGTTGTGGTGACCAGGAAGGTGTGGTTCTTGAATGGTTGTAGTGTAGACAAAACCTGTAGTTAAAATGTTTGTAAAACTAAGGGACCAAACTACTGAAACCATCAGTCCTAGACTTACAAAGTACGCTAACTTATACTGAGGACAACAAACATATCTATGCCCCATTGAGGACTTGAACCTCCGATAGGAGCGGTAGCGCAATCCGTAACACGGCCATACCCACGCCGCAAAATTTCTAGTTGGTGTGGGGAATGGTAACCAGTTGTGATGTAGAAAAATTAGTAGCAAAATCAATACCATAATGTTCAGAAACAGCATATTTAATGTGCTGCTTGACACAGTCACATAAGTTAAATATCTAGGCGTAACGCTGTAGAGCAATATGAAATGGAACGGGCACGTACGAACAGTTGTAAAGAAGGAGGATTGTCGACTCCGGTTTATTGTATTTTGGAAAGACTGGTTCATCTGTAAAGGAGAACACGTATAGAACGCTTGTGAGACTTTTCTTGTGTACTGCTCTAGTGTTTAAGATGCCCATCAGCTCTATTTAAAGGAAGGCTTAGAAGCAGTTCGCGGCAGGCTACTATGTTTTTTACTGGTAGGTTCGATCAGTGCATCTGCATCTGGAACACAAATGGGAATCACTGGAGGGTAGCTGATGTTCTTTTCGAGAAACTATGAAGACTTGCAATTAATATTTTCCCCTCGTTCTGTCTACTAGTGGAACTAAAAGAAAACGACTATTGGTGGTATTAGGTACCCCCCCCCCCCAATGTCCCTTACAGTGGGTTATGGAATATGCCTTTAGATGTAGATGTAGGATGATTGTTACGCAGACACCCTATTGAGAAATCAGGTTGCAATCCTTGGTTACTGGTTTTGTGACCTGCAGGCCTTGGGGAGAGAACGTCTGCTATCTAGTGAGAGTCACACTATAACATGCACTTTTGATTTATGGTTTGGAATTGATTTTCACAAATCTCTCGGCATCTTTAACTTCAATATCTCAATTTTCTAGGATATGTATTCACTATTTTACGGTAGTAATGATGATAATACGAATGCAGGCAACTGAGATGCAAAGAATCATGCGAAAGCAAAAACTAAATTTATGTTCAAAATACGATTTAGAAATATGTGTAACGCACCTGCAGAAGTACATAAAAGAACGTTATTCTGAAGTAGTGAACCGTTTCAGCATATACGCTAATTAATTACAAAGTGAATTAAAGAATTTTCTTTCATACATAGCCGGATCTTACATACCATAACGAAAATTATATTTTGACAGTTTTCCAAACCTCTGAGTCATGTAAGCTTATCCAGTTACAGATAATATTTTGAATATTTTATTTTATTCATTGGAATATTAAGTAAGAGCTTAGATTCTGTTAGGATCGCTGATTTGATCTTTATATTTTCGTAAATAACTAGCAGCACGCACTAAAATAAACTGTATGTTGAATATTGCCATAATTTATATAAATAGTTGTGACATAGTTACTGCAATATGTTGACTTTTTAAGAAACAAATATATAATACATTATCGGTGTATGAATATATTCTCAACAATCTAATTCTGTTGCATCATATGAAGAGTTGAAATGTTTGTAAATCTAAGGGACTTGATTGCTGCTGTTATCAGTCCCTAGGCTTACGAACTACTTAAACTAACTTATGCAAGGAAGATTTAAAACATAAAGCAAAAATGTACATCTGAAGAAAAAGTTAGAAATACAGTTATCAGATATGTGTATGGACAAACAATGATAATCTGAAGAAGTGTATCGTCTCAGTTAACTAAACATATACATTGAATTTTGAACTGGAAATAAAATCAATGATAAGGAAGCTCAACTCCAAGAATTGCAACGAAAATTAAATTGTTACAAATACGTCTGCCTAAACTCAGATTGATAAGCTTATATAGTTACTGTTGTAACTTCTACTTTCATGAGTTTATTCTTGAATCTAAATCATTTGATTCAAAAGATATTCAGTTAAAAAGCCTATAGGAATATTTCCCAAATAATTCATATTTTATGTAATTTGTGCTACTTTGTTAAGATTTTTCAGATTTATTTTTTGATGAAATAGTGTCAGATTGAGAACATAGTATCCTTGATAAAAATTAGAATCTACTGTGCGAAAGTTCTTTCATTTATAGTGACATTATGTTAATGTGAAAAAATAAATCGCCAAGTGTTTTTGACGTTATATAAAACTGCATTACATAAAACTACACATATATACCTCCCTTTCTCCCACTGTTTCCAATGTACAGCTCTCAGTTTCAAATAGAGATCATAGTGTAGAAGCATTATAAAATTTGTTATATGTAAGCTGAACTAAATGGCATAAGAAGATAAATGTAGTATCAATGTTAATTACATAATCTTCATCTAGGCTTTGTAACACACCAAGATTGCTATTCACTTTGTAGTGGGAGGTTATCTGCTGGACCCAGTTATGGGAGTATTAGGCAATTTTACAGCCAAAGTAAAAATAAAATAATTGCGATTAACTAACTCTTAATCTTAAGGTTGATATTATTATCTAAGTACTTTGAAAAATTCATACACATTACAGTTAACAATGACACTGCAGAGGGTCTCTTAAGTATTAGAGACAAAGTAAAGTGGCCATATCTGCCCTTATACATTCGTAGTAAAGCAGAAACAGTAAAAGGTAGCTAATGATATGACATTA
Source organism: Locusta migratoria (assembly GCA_026315105.1). Taxonomy (NCBI): domain Eukaryota; kingdom Metazoa; phylum Arthropoda; class Insecta; order Orthoptera; family Acrididae; genus Locusta; species Locusta migratoria. The sequence goes on from CM048748.1 coordinate 371,793,858, forward strand.
TTTCTGAATACCTGTAGTTGTACAAGGTAAGATCTCTTCACGAAAATGTTGCAATAATGTTAAATGATAAACACAGTTGTGTCCTGCAATTGATATTAAATATATACACACACTGAGGTGACGTAAGTCATTGGACACCTCTTTACCCAGTGAGGAGCTGCTGCTCCAAGTGGTATCGACTTAAGACGATTTTGGAAGTCCAGTGCGACAATATTAAAATGTACTGCCTCTATAGCCCTCCATTATTGCTAAAGGCTATCGGTGCAGAATTTTGTGCATGAACTGCCTGCTAGATTATGTCCAATGAATGTTCGACGGGCTACGTCGCTCAGTAGCTATATCTTTCACTGGAATTGCCCACATTGTTCTTTAAACCAATTACGAACACTTGTGGTCCGATGACATGACGTATCGTCATAAATAGTAGTTGAGCATAATAATTTCTGGTGATTAATAGTTCAGTTGGACCCAGCACCCAAACCAATATATTCACAACAGCACACACCATTAAGGTGGCACCACCAACTTGCACAGTGTCATGTTGGCAACCTGAGCTCGTGGATTAGTGGGGTCTGCACCACACTCAGACCTCAACATCACCTCTTATTAATTGATATTAGATCTCATCAAGCCACGATCTAGCGTCTAACAGTTATGGTCACAAGCCAAAAGGAAACGTTGAATGAAATTTCGTGCTGTTAGCACTACTGCCATAGCCTATAAACTTCAATTTGCGCCACATTAACGGATACGTTCTTTGTGCATTTCACATTGGTTTCTTCTATTACTTCACCCAATGTTGCTTCTTTGTCAACGCATCTCGATGCAGACGATGTCACTCTCAGCTAGGAACTGCAGACCGTCAGCGACTGTTGTGTCTGCAGTGAGAGGTAAAGCCTCGAATTCAATATTTTCGGCACACTCTTGACAGTTGAGTCTTGGAATACCTAACGGTTTACAAATGGAATGTTCCAAGCCGTAATTTCCAATTCATAGTCTGTTATCACAAATTGTGAAGCCATAATTGTGTCTCCAATGTTTCGCATAAGTCAGCTGAGTACAAATGGGAGCTCTGCCAAAGCACCGACATTTTATAACTAGTGTTTGCGGTACTGCCTCCATCTGTGTGCAGATGTTGTGGCAGTAGTGGAAATTTGGCGCGCGAGAAGCATGTAAGGGCAGCGCACTGGCAGAGCCCTCAATTGCACTCCAGTGCTCGCCGCATCTCGGAATTTAATCTTAATTACTTCAGGGATAATGATAATAAAACTTATTATTTATTGACCACTAACAACACACGAAATCTATTTTGTGATTTATACTGGGATAATGTGAAAATAATTAGATTCCCCATCTTGATTTGATGATAGCTCTCTAAAACTGTTATATTTATTAACAACAGAAACTATCATTTCCAGAGACCTCGTGATTTTGCTTACATCCGTCTTACGTTAAATTTCCTGCTGGGGCCATAATTTTCATGAAATACGCTTTTGATATGTGACTGAAATGCACTCTTGCAAATTATGACGGTATTAAGGGTAAAATACAGCGAACAACAATTATACATATACGACTTGTAAGAAACCAAATGTCAGTTATAAAGGTCTAGGCCCTATGTGCATCACAGAGACGCAGTGATTGGGAAGAAAATCAAACAAGGAAATAACCTTTCCGTAATGTTATGCAATCCGAGTAAGCTGTGAAGGAAAGGAAGGAGAATTTGGAAACGGTGTTTAACTTTAGGGGGGAAACTTTGCTGTTTGCCTATGACATTGCAATTATTTACGATACGCAAAGGACTTGGAAGAGCAATAGAACGGAATGGTGAAAGATGTACTTAAACAATAGAGAAACGAGTGTAAGAGATTGCAGAGTATTATAATAAGACAAAGCTGAAGGAATGATCTTAGAAAAATGAAATAATAAAAGTAGTAGACGATTTTTGTTATATGGTCTGCAAAATAACTTTTTTATAATCGAGTGGAGAATATATCAACACGGAGTGGTGGTAATGGGAAGAGAGTGTTTATAAAGAAGTTCGATTTACAAAGATCGCATGTTAATTTACGTGTTAGGTATTCCCCGACGGCATTTGTTCAGTTACACTGAAATGAAACTTGGACGATAAGCCCAGGGCCGGATCTAGGACATATGCCAAGGGGGACAAGCTTAAATTTGACGCCCCTTCTTTCACCCCCCCCCCCTGTAAGAATCGACTTTTTGATGCTGTACATTTCATTCCATTCCATGATGGTGGTGGTGGCGGCTGATGCAGCAACAGTGTTGAATAATTAAAAAATGCTCAGTCTCTGTTGGAATATTTTATTCTACAATATCGTGTTTCGCGCTGTTAGCGCATCGTCAGATTGTGCGGAGATGGAGCTATCTATAGCTGTGGAGGAGGTATCTTAACAATTTGTGTTGCCATTGGGCGCCATAGCAGCAGAGGAGTCGCTGTCGCGACAGGTCCACGTTTACAACTGGTAGTATTGTAGTTATTAACAATAGTATTGCAGTTATTAACAATACTACCAGTTGTAAACGTGGACCTGCCGCGACAGCTCCATCTCCGCCCAATCTGACGATGCGTTAACAGCGCGAAACGCAACAGAGACTGAGACTGAGCATTTTTTTAATTTTTGATGCTAATTGGGTTACATATTTGTAAATAAATGTCACAATTTCACAACATGAACTTATTTTATTGACTGAATTAAGATCAAAGGAAAACAGAACAATTTTAATACATACCAAAATATTACAAGATTACTCATCGTACAAAAATCAATTCAAAATTTCGCTTTTCAAGCTTTATTTGCTGCAAAACTGTTTTTGATATCATCATAGTTTAGAGAAGCAGCTCGTTTGTGCCCTATGGATATTATACTCAGATTTGTTAAGCAGTCGTGCTCCTCAAGTGTATTTAATTAGTTTCAGCTTCCTGAAACGTCTTTCTCCAGACGAAACTAGAATGGTAAGATCTATTTTAACGTTGTAGTAAGGTTGGGATACCCCTCTACCAATTTATCTTTATAAATTAAACTTAATGTTGACGATGCAGTGGAATCTTGCAAGGCTCTGTCTACTGCCAGCGCATGTTGTCCGAAACTTTCAAGTTTTTCCTCGCTAAGATCTTCTGCCAGTGCCGCTGCTTTGGCCTTCAAGTCCTCCACTTCCATTTCTCGAATTAGCACACCTCACAGAAAACTAAATTTTGCACCAATTTTCTCAAGTGCGGTAAACCTGGTACTAAGCTCTGTCAATTATTCCTTATTTTTTCTGTGAATGTTGGATACTTCATCTTCACAAAGCTCATCGGCCATTTTCTTCTTTCTTTGAATCCTTATTTCGGAGAATACCGTTGATATCTCATTATCTTCTGCTAGCACTTTGGCCTCAGAAATAGCAAAAAAATGTTCAAATGTTTGTATAGTCTATGGGACTTAACTACGGGGTCATCAGTCCCTAAACTTACAAACTACTTGTGAACTACTTACGAACTAGGACGGCACAAATATCCATGCCCGAGGGGGGATTCAAACCCCCTACCGTTGTGGCCGTGCAGACCGTGACTGAAGCGCCTCAGTCCCCTCGGCCACCGCGGCCGGCCCAGAAATAACTTTAGAGGTACAAGAATCCCGGGAAGTTTTGAGAAAGCCCAAAAGTCCTTGAATGTTTCGAACAGCTTTATCAATTGTAAAGTATTAACTTCGCAGAAACCGATTAACATGAGCAATTTATTTTAATATTGCATACCAGAAACAAGTTAAAGTAATGAATTTCAGTTTTCTCATATTTTTTAAAATAGATCTTGTCTCTGATTTTGTTTCTGGTGTTGACAATTTAAAAGTTTCAGTTTCTTCCAGGGCCTTCAAAACTTTATGAAAATGCTTGTAAACAGCTTCAACAGCATCTACTCTTGCAGATCACCTAGTCTTTCTGAATGTCTGCTGAATCTGATCCTACTAAATTTAAAGAGTGAGCAGCACATGGTACGAAATAGGCCTGTTCATTCTTCTGAAGTATTCTTGACTAGACTCGTTTGTACTTTCCAGCCATGTTTGCCCCGTTGTCATGAGACTGCCCCCTGCAGTACTTAATGTTCAACCCATCTTGTTCCAATTTTTGCAGTATTTCTTAACTAAGGCCTTCTCCTGTTTTGCCTGTAACTGTAAAAAAGTCAGTAAAACTTTCCACAATCTCTGAGTTATTCTACTTGACATATCGAATTACTTGTGTCGTCTGCGCATTGTGGTTGATATCTGGAGTGCAGTCAAACATCAGTGAAAAGTATTTAGCAGCTAAAATATCTTTAATTATATCTTGTTTTATTTTGTCAGCAATCAAGTCACGGAACATCTTGTATATTTTTGTAAAAATAGCTAATCTGGCCTTTCTTGTGGCGTTCAATACGCAGACGTAGAGGGACACTATAGTATGATATGAGATCAATTGTATTTAGAAATTTGCCGCTATGTGGATCACCGAAATCACTATCTTCTTTTGTTCCTCTAAAAGGATTTCCTTGCTTAGCTAGAAAAAAGGCAGCATCAATAACACAGTGAGATTCCTCCTGTTTTATCTGGCCTTGCTGCTCAGCGTGCGATACTTATCAGGTGGGTTTGTCGGAGGAGATCGAAAGAGTCGAAAGAAGGGCAGCTTGCTTTGTATTGTCGCGATACAGGGGAGTCATGGAAATGATACAGGATCTGGAATGGGAATCATTAGAACAAAGGCGTTTATCGCTGCGACGTGGGCTACTTACGAAATTACAATCGTCAACATTATCCTCCGAATGCGAAAATATATTGTTGTCTCCCACTTACATAAGCAGAAAAGATCATCTGAATAAATACGTGAAATCAGAGCTCGAACAGAGTGATTCAGATGTTCTTTCTTCCCGCGCGCTATTCGAGAATGGTATAGGAGATAAATAGTTTAAAAGTGGTCCGATGAACCCTCTGTCAGGCAGTTAAATGTGATTTACTGAGCATCCTGTGTAGATGTCTATCAATTCCACCGCCACCAAGAGAGGACTCTAGATCCTAAATGCTTTTGACTTTCAATAAGGAGTGTGCGCACCTGAAATACTTTTTTTTATAAGGATTGGAAAGTTATTCAAATTCACCTGTTCTACAAATATTTCCTTGATATGAAATATGAATATTCATTTATCTGAAAAATGAAATATATGCAAATTAATAAACATTGTGCATTTACTTATACAATAACGCAAACATCTCCCTCATTCTGGCTAATATCTAGTTGATTTTTAGTTTGATTAGCTGAAGTATCAGGGCAACACTGAAGTCAGCAACCAGGAATTTTAGTTTTATTAGATGATTTCGGTATTTCTTGCAGTCATTTTACTTTTAATAATTCTGTGTCAGTTAATTTTATTAAATTATACCAGAAAGTTGCATTCTGTAAAAATAAATAAATAAATAAATCTGTCAAATAAATAAATCTGCCCCCTTTGCCCCTCCCTAGATCCGGCCCTTGGATAAGCCATTCAGTGAAGAAGAGGGTAGACCCTTTCGCAATTTGATGTAACAGAAGAAACCTGAAGATTATTTGGGTATATCGTAATGAGGAGCAACTGAATAGAAAAAAATTCTGGCATATCTTGAGTAAATGCAGGGGTCGAAAGGTAGGACATATTCTGAGACATCGTGTTGATGGAGGAAAAAATTGTAGGGAGAGGCTAAGAGATAAGTACAGCATGCGGTTCAAATGGAGAAAGTTTTCTGGGTGTATTGTGAAAAGAAGTGGCTTACACAGCACGGAGTAACGGGGAGAACTACATCAAACCAGTCTCCGAAATGAAGACTACAACAACTTGCCAACAATCTGTATGGGAGATACAACATACTGTATTTCGATTGTCACGATAACACTATCAAATTATATATTATATATTATATTAATTCAAATATTTAAATGTTTGTAAAGCTTATGGGACTTAACTGCTGGGTCATCAGTCCCCAAACTTACAAACTAGTTATGAACTAACTTATACTAAACACAACACAAACATCCATGCCCGAGGGACGATTGGAACCTCCAACGCGGGAGGCCGCGTGATCCGCAACGTGGCGTTCCAGACCGCTCGGCTACTCCCGCGCGGCACAATTTATTTGACCTGCATGTTCACCCGTTATGAATCTAATTGAACACACTTGGCATAAATTGAAAAGGGCTTGGAAAGTACGACATGCGAACTACGCTTAACTCGAGTAAATGGATTGCTATTGATGAATGGGATATATAAGGCCAGCAGTGATTAAAGACCCCAGGAGCAGCATGCCTTCTTGAGTACAGGGTGCGACTCGTAGAGAGGTTCGTGCAACTCTTTATTTAAAGAGGTTGCTACACAATGCACGTACCTTAAGAAACACTAAAGAAATTATTTCTTCGGTTTTGCTTGACAGGAAATATTATAATTGATAATTCACTACAGTATAGAACATCATATAACTTTTGTTCCGTGGCTGAGGCACGGCTTATGTAGGCTTATATATACTGAAAAAAAATTGAGGATGAGTCAGATAATGATCAGTTATGTTTTCTGATAGATTAATGTACCACAGAAGCAGTTCTGACGTCACGCTTGGTAATGGAAGCAAAATGTAAGACGCGTTCAAACGACGTACCAGGCGAGATATAGCTTTCGACAAAGTAAAATGATGAGAAGTGATCGTTATCTCAGTACAATACCTGCACGTTGCAGGGAAATATAGATAATATGCAATACAAAAAGAGAAAGAAAAATATGAGGAAAGAATTTATTTCTTCAGTGAAAAAGGGTACAAGACAGATGTTGCAGCGCCTTTTAGTTATCCATCGGAGAACCAATGTCTGTAATGAAAGAAAGATTAATGAAAGGGATTCACTGGTCACCTTGCTACCCTCAGTGAAACTGCAGAGGTTGGCTAAATGAAAAACACGGTTTAATGAACCCACACTATGGATGTAACGTACACGCAACAAAATTGGAATTAATAAGTAGCAAAAATAAATTTAATGATACCATCAAAATTCTGGAGCACCAAGTAGAGGAAGTGAAGAATTGTGCCATCTTGAAAGCGAAACATTGACAAGAAGAAAGGAACGAATAGCAGGAATATCTGTTTATACTTCATGAAATAACTTTCGTTTTAGTTTACGGAGCTGTAGGAGGGAAAAACTGCAGGGCAAGAGAGATTTTGAAGATATTCTACAAACAGTTAGCGGTACTGATGATGTGTTAAACAGTTGACACACGTGAGAAATTTGTGGCTGGTCACATCAAAACACTGGAATGACTTCATAGGGAGCAAATGGTAGGCTCAAACTGTACTAGCTATTCGCGAACTGTTCTATAATTTGATAGTGTTATCGTGACAATCGAAATACAGTATGTTGTATCTCCCATACAGATTGTTGGCAAGTTGTTGTAGTCTTCATTTCGGAGACTGGTTTGATGTAGTTACTCCGTGCTGTGTAAACCACTTCTTTTCACAATACACCCAGAAAACTTTCTCCATTTGAACCGCATGCTGTACTTATCTCTTAGCCTCTCCCTACAATTTTTTCCTCCATCAACACGATGTCTCAGAATATGTCCTACCTTTCGACCCCTGCATTTACTCAAGATATGCCAGAATTTTTTTCTATTCAGTTGCTCCTCATTACGATATACCCAAATAATCTTCAGGTTTCTTCTGTTACATCAAATTGCGAAAGGGTCTACCCTCTTCTTCACTGAATGGCTTATCCAAGGGCCGGATCTAGGGAGGGGCAAAGGGGGCAGATTTATTTATTTGACAGATTTATTTATTTATTTATTTTTACAGAATGCAACTGTCTGGTATAATTTAATAAAATTAACTGACACAGAATTATTAAAAGTAAAATGACTGCAAGAAATACCGAAATCATTGAGGATACCTGCACGGTGGACTCAAGAGTTGTCTTCCATAAACTTGAATTCTTCTCCTAAAAGCTGATGAAACGGTTAATTCGATTTTGGTTTCTAGGATGTTATCCCTGCACTGAGAAGTCTTGAGGTTGCTCTTGATGAGGAACAATTTCATCCAAAACATGCACATGAAATACAACCGGAACATGATTTATCCATCACTTTGCTGTACTCGACTGACGCTATGCTTCTCGCGTGTACATGACCAGGTTCCCTCCAATCACTTTATCGACGGTCATCTCGTATCTGAGGTAAACGACATTTATCTGTGAAAAAAAGTTCGCGGAAATTTTGGTTACTTCAGTCTTTGTAATTTTGGGCGCACCTGTATCATTCAGCGTGGTGCATAAGGGCCGGTCCTCTCAACGGCGTTCTAGAATGCAGATGTCGTGCTTTCGTAAAGTCTGGTTTGCCAATTACCTCCCGGGAGGGAGCGAAAAGCCGCGAGCCTCTCGCCCCATATGTGTAGAGCTTAGAGATGCGAAGGTCCTGCAGGACCTGACCATATTGAAACAAAATGAAAACAATTCCAAAATATCTTTAAATAAGAGGCATTCTTTAGCTCGCTGACCCATACGTATTCAAAACATAAACACAGGTATATACATTTGATTCGCCGAACCGATTCTGTACTGATAAACACTCTGGGATACACAGGCTGTATCGGCATGATCACATGTTCATCTTGGGGTAGGGGGGTGGCAAATGGAAGGCGAGGAACAATGTAAGTCACATATTATTGGAAACATTTTTGTTTCACTTTGTGGCATTATCAACTAGTGCTCTTATTCAAATTTATGTATAAAAACAGTCTTGAGTGAAATTATTTAACTATCCAACTAGTTTCGGTCCTTATTTTGGACCATCTTCAGGACTGTAGCTCCAATGATGACGTGGAGCTACAGTCCTGAAGATGGTCCACAATAAGGACCGAAACTAATTGACTAAATAAATAATTCATTACACTCTAGACTGATTATATATATAAACAATTTAAGTCACATATCTAGCGTTCCTTAAGTGCCTGTTTCGAACAGTAGTATCTCCACGTTATTTAGTTCTAAGGTTTAATTCCTTGCTGCGGCATAATTCAGTGCCTGTGACGAGTCAAGTTCACGGCGTTCAACTCACAGTGGGATGCTGGCAGTCTTGAAACTTCTTTCCCTATAACAATGTCTGTTTTACTGGACGATAGTCATCATCTCTCGCTTTGGGAATTTACAAACTTTCTTTTGTTTTCCGTTTTCTTCCCTTCTTCTTTCGTACATTAAGTCTAAGCGACAAACTAATCGTGACGGAGGGCAAACGGTCACAATTTCCGGCATCATGGTGTTGCTATTGTTGGCAATATGCACCATGGGGAAGGGGGCTTCGTTTTGTATTGCCGCCCCGGGTCTCCAGCTGCTTAGTCCGCCACTGCGAACACTACCTGTTCGATCACCATACCACATAGCTCTGACTATTCACCTTCCAACTTCTTTTGATGTACTTGATGACATCAGGCAACAGTCCGTGTACAGTGAAATATTCATCTTCCTCTTGTCATACAATGTACTGTATACTGCACTGTTTATTGAATTAAGGTCTAAATGTTACTGCGCCTGTATTCAACCAAATGGGTTTGCTTTTGATAGACGTACAGCCAAGTTTGTTTATATTTTATGACAGTTTAAAGAGCCAAGTTCATTGAATCATGTCAGCTTAACTCCAGGACTTATGTGTTTATGGCATATACTCGTGATACAAAACTTTTTTTATGTGGGTGTGATTATTCCTGTACAATATATCAATACTGCACATCCTTTTGACGAGTGTCCTGGAAAGTTGAGGAACTGGAAACATTGTCGACCGCCTGTTGACAGAAGGCCGTGGACAACCTGCTGCTGGTGCGCTGGGACCAGCACGAGGCGCAGCTGCTGGAGCGGCTGTGCGGCTACTTCGCCGACAACGCGTTCGTCGACGTGACGCTGTGGTGCCCGGACCGGCGCTTCAAGGCGCACCGCGTCCTGCTGTCCGCATGCAGCGACTACCTGGAGGTGAGGGCGTGCCGCCTGCTAGTTCTACACGTTAACTGTCAGGTTAACTTTCATTCCAAGTCTTCAAGTTGTTCTTCAGGTCTTGAGAAATGCATTTAAAATATGCCACTGATTATTTAACACAGAGGTTTGTGAGCCCAGGCAGTGAGCCCTTGGACCGTGAACACTGATAGAGTCGAAGACGAGATAAAAATTATCGTCAGTCAGCACAGAATGAAATAAGAGCTCTCAAGTTCTATCGCTATAACACTATAAAATAATTGGTGCATTGTATCATTTCGAAACCCTTCCCTCTTTTTTTCTTTTCTTTTTTTTTTTTTTCTACACACAAAGAATACTGAAACAGAAGTTGGTAAGTCGGGCTTTTTTCTCTCTTTTCTTTTCTTTTCCAATGGTGATAATTATCAATATCAAGTCGAAACAGTCAGTTAAAATCGTACACATTCACGAACTGCGCTAACAGGCATTCCCCACTTCTCATGGCGTAAACACATACTGTGGCCGTAATTTATCGGGTTAGTAGTTTCTCGGACACTGCTTCACAGTAACACCTCTCGTATGTTTTCTCGCTAACAAGCAGGCACGCCGCAGTGTAAGTCACATATTATTGGAAACATTTTTGTTTCACTTTGTGGCATTATCAAACAGCGCTCTTATTCAAATTTATGTATAAAAACAGTCTAGACTGAAATTATTTATCTAGTCAACTAGTTTCGGTCCTTATTTTGGACCATCGTCAGGACTGTAGCTCCAATGATGACGTGGAGCTACAGACCTGAAGATGGTCCAAAATAAGGACCGAAACTACTTGACTAAATAAATAATTCATTACACTCTAGACTGATTATATATATAAACAATTTAAGTCACATATCTAGCGTTCCTTAAGTGACTGTTTCGAACAGTAGTATCTCCACGTTATTTAGTTATGATAACTGTCAGGATTTCGTGGCAGCTTGAGTGATGGCAATGTAATTAACTACCTCCGCTTGACACTGTACCGAAGTTTATACAAGATATCAGTTTTATCACATCTTCATCGAATCAAAAGTATTTAAATATTTTTGTGATATATTTACAGTGTCGGCAGAGAAGTGCTTGATATTACTTTTTTTATTTTTTCCTCTTTCTCACATAGTTGCCATAATTTATTACACCCTTAATGTCAATTTATACAGATTAAATTTCGTTTTTGCTTCTCTTTCTACTCGTCAGTTGAAATGTAAGGCTTTTACATGGAAGAACGTGGCTCGCACAATGTTACTAGCAAAATTCAGCTGCAAAACAAAATTAATTGTATTTCTTTTTCTTTTGTACTAAGAGCCAGTAACGTTATAATAAAGCTTTCTACAATAATTATGTTTTCTTTTTTCTTAATATGGCAAAATAAATACCGCTCTTGTGTTCCGAGCGCCACGGTCTTGCCGTCATAGCGGCGAATCTGCAATTTATTACTTCCAGGCCCTGCTCTATGATTTTCATACATGAAACAGGTTGATAGCAGAACTAAAACGATTAGAAATCGTTAATTTGACAACTACAGTCTGTCTCAAACCTTTTGCGGAGAACTGAAACTATCGACAGGTGGTTCACAGTTGATTACATAAGGGTACTGCTTGTCGGAAATGCATATTTATTGCGTTATCGACATACACAGCATACACTCCACAACCACGTTTGTAGCCGCAGTTCCCAACAGCCATTAGCTGTCTCAGTGAACGTATTGCATGTCTGGGGTGAGGACAATTCATAAGCCACCAGTAGCAGTTGTTACCAGCATTGATTCGCTGTCAGTGTATGGGCGTCATTGTCCAAGATCAAAATCAAATGTTGAAATGTTTGAATAGGTAAGGGGCCAAACTGTTGAGGTCGTTGGTCCCTAGACTACTGAATATAACATACGCTGATCACAAAACACACACACTCATGCCCGTTCAGGACTCGAACCTGCGAAGGGAGCGGCCGCGCACTCGCTGACATGGCACTTCATACCACGCGGCTCACCAAGGTCAGCTAATTGGACCTTATTTTCTACCTCCCCGTTTCCCTGATCGAAGGCTACCTGGACTCATTCCAAAGTTTTAGCACAGTTCTAAGAGACTGTGCCTCTTGTATTCCGCGAAATGATGTAGTTTCAAAACGACGATGCTGCAGACAAAATCGATATTAATGTCCGCAAACACCTGAACAGTTTAGACTGGAAGGGAATTTTCTGTAGTATAGTTATAGAGTAGTACGGCAAAACTTCAAGAATCGTGAGACTGTTTCCATATTATCTTTTACCATCTGTGTATTTTGATGAGGTTGTTTGCAGATAGCAGCCCAGGCGACACCCATGCTGACTGGGTCGTAGAAGACGTGATGTCTATTTCTATCATAAAATTAAATTACCTTTCTCTTTCACTGTATAACGGTGTATTCCAGCCTGGCAATTACTTCCATCCGAGTATGGCATTGTTGTCTGGGAGATCCCAATCAAGATTGTTCGGCTGTCTTAATGCAATTCTTTTGTTTTGACGCCCCACGGGCGACTTGTATGTCAATGATGATGAAATGATGATGAGGACAACACACAACACCCATTCCCCTGCCAGGAATCGAACCGGGCCCCCTGCGTGGTAGTCAGTGACGCTGTCGAGCGAGCTACGGAGACAGACTCATTCCGACCAACAGCTCATTATTCGAATCACTCTACCATATATATCATTCTCGAAGGACGCTTCTGAAATGTCGCTGAATTATCTGTGCAGTGTAACGAATTCCGGTAAAATTAACGAATGAAACCAGGTCGAGGAATCGACACACGCGATGCAGCACACTCATGATTAGCCCTCGTTTTGCCGCTGCGCAGCGCGTCGCCCTGTAATTGCGGCTGGACCCGCCCGGCTGGCGGACAGTCAATTCCTGGTCTGCCACCGCATGGAAAGCTACTGCCTCTTGAGCCACCATTTCCAAGGCATTGCTGTCACTGAGCAAACAAGACACGAGAGATTTATTGGCTCTACAAAAAAGGAAGAGCACAGGCTTTTGTGTTATGTATGAAACACGGAGGGTCGACTGTAAATATTCGCTTTATCTATTCGTATTTTTTGCAAAATATGTTAACATATCGTTCAGATATCTAGGAAATCATTGCACAGGCACTGAAGTACACAAAAGCTCTTTCCATAATTACATAATGCTTCCGCGTGCCATTCCGATTGCTATATAGTGGGTTACATTTTTTCCGCTTTTGTGACCTTGAGTCGGTAAACACGGTGTATCTGGAAAAATATTATCGCCTTTATGACCCTCACAAACTGTTCAATCTAAACAACAAATTGGTCCAAACAGCTTAGGCCACCAGTTCCTTGGCTAATGAAGCCACATCATCCACATGCAGTTTCAAAGACAGTAGCGCGCGTTACTTAACAGCTCATGAGAGAGTCGTACCTCATTTGAAGCAGCACCGTTATAAAAGGGTATGTTGGCTATCTAAGCGGGTGCAATACCATGCTGTAAGATTCACGTCCTTTCTCAGCGAATGACACGGTTATGACGTCACCCGACACCGTCCGTCCCTGGCTCGTAGCCAGCCACAGAGCGCAACGGGCACCTGAACCTGCTAGCGCCTTGTCGAGTAACAAAGTTTCATGCTCTCGAACGAGTCTCGCTACATGATGCCCTTCAGTGATGGGCATAACACATGTTCAACGCTACCGTGATCATACTCTAGCGGCTTACGTTACTGAAAGACAAATCAAACGTTTCACAGAAGAGATGGTCCGAAGCTACAAGCTACAATGTATACACCATCTCAACAATTTAAATTACACCAGCCTTTGATATAAATGCGCATATTGCAGTTCAGTATAAAAATAAACGAACTGAATGTTCGTCTGCGATGATTACCAAGGAAAATACCTAGAATATGGTTCTCAATAAACTCTCACGGACCACAAGTTATCACAGTTGATGATTTGTAGACTCGTTGACCTTCTACGTCTCTGAAGATACAACACAAATTCAATCCGCCCTTTACTTCACACCATGACGTTTACATACTTCGACTGCAACAATATTCTGAATTCCAAACGTGATGAGCAGTCCAGTAACTTCGATGTTATGTGTATTACCTTTAATAGCAAATACATATAACTCAAATGTTTGTAAAGTTTATGGGACTCAAATGCCAGATCATTAGTCCCTGAACTTACAAACTACTTACAATCTAACATACTACAGGCAACATAAACATCCATGCCCGAGGGAGGATTTGAACACACGACGGGAAACGGCATGGCGCATCGGAGCAGAGCGCCTCAATGCGCCCGTTCACTCCGCCGCGGCTATATATATAACTAATCTCAATCACATTACAGTTTTAGCATTCTTTACTATCATTAACTAATTACAAATATTAATAAATGTTATAAAAATCTTAGTTATACATATATGTAAACAGAAATTTAAAAGGACTCTTCTCGTAGCACTAGATTTACATCTTCGATAAACTGCTTCTTTAATCGTACATTAAGAAGAAAGATTAGTGATCAACATCCCATCGACATTTTGGTCATCAGAGATAGAACACAAGTTGTATAGCCTATTTTTAAAAACACTGTCTCGATTGCAAGAGAATTTTTAATTTTTATTTGACAATCGGTTACAGTCTGCTTCTGGCCAACCATGACAAACTGTATAGTTTTTGTTGATGATGGCAAAGGAAATCGACCATGCCCTTTCAAAGAATCTGTCCCAGTATTTTCTTGGAGTGATTTATGGAAATCGTGGAAACCTAACTACCTAGAAGCGTATTTGAAACGCAGTAAGCCCTAATACGAGCCGTGAGTGAAACCACTGCGCCACCTCACTCACTAGTTGAAAATCACGGTGTTTTCCTATCATAGTCAGTTTTAATTCCTACGTCAGAAATACGCCGAGCAACATACTACTTACACATAGTGTAAACGAAACGCTCTCAAAAATCGATATTTTCATCATATTCCTACCATCACTTTTTGAGATTCTTCAGTTACTCTAGGCAATTTCGATGATTGCTGGGATGTTTTTATCAGAAAGGCCTTCGCCAATTTTCAGGATTTTTTTCCAGAACTGAAAGGATGTAAAAATTTCTAATGATCTCGTATTTGACAGCAACCCAAGCAAGGGGCATGGCTGCTAGCCAGAGACCGACTTTCGCGATCGACGTCATCTCCCTGTTATTGGTGATACAGAGTGTAAGTCTTACTTAATGACTCTATGCAACCTGAAACTATGCGAGCGCCAGAGAACTTCAACAAGGTCACATAGTTCCAAAGGTGACGTAACGAAAACATATATCCAGGTGTTGCCTTCTAATGTGACCTATTACCTGTCCAATCAGTGACTCTTTGGTTTACGTACGTTGTTGCCTAATTTATATGAGTATTTCATCCCCAAATCTTATGTGTATTCCATCACACATCTATTGCACCACGTAATATACAAATACTGAAGGAATATATTTCGGCGTTTCCTGTTCTCCCCTGTATTTAAAGGAGATAAAATGTACCATAATTATATTTTGATCATTGTTAATATATAGTTGATATTTTGGAGACGGACTATTTCAATATAATTACGGTACATATTGTTCCTCAGAGATACCCAACGAGCACTTCCGAACTGTCTTACCTCTTTATCTGTCAAGCTGCGCGACAAGCGCAGGGCCACGCGGGATTGGCCGTGTGGTCTGGAGCGCCACGACACTCTTAGCGTGGCCCCTCCCGTCGGAAGTTCGAGTTTTCCCTCAGGCATCGACATGTGTTGTTGTTAGTGTAACTAAGTTTACATAGTTTGTAAGTCTAGGCACCGATGATCACAAACATTTGAATTTGACAAACGCAGAGCACAACGATCTTTCTAATTCCTCGAGGCTGATCTCACTGCTTCATTACTCAAGAACCTTGCAGACTTTTCTCTTTGAATGTATTTTTTTCAGTAGATTTAAGTCTGTAGGACGTCAAAGAAGGCAAGTGTTTTTCAAGATAAACAATGTTTTCCGGCTCTAGATCAGAAAAAAATGTAAATAGGTGTCATCCAATCGTACTGGCAGGCAGTAGACCTGTCTTTAAAGGTATCGTTACGTTACGAAATGCACAACACCGCCATATCCTACTGATATGAGCGATACGTTAGTAAATGTTGTTGGATTTAAATAAGTATACCGATTTATGACAGTCGCTCATCCATGTCTCATATACAAAAAACAGTAATGTGCTCCTTGACATAGGCAAGAATACTGCTACTTACCTATACATTTTATTATTATTATTCAGTAACTGGAAGGAATATTTACAATTTGCTCACACAATAAGCCACTACCAGGTTTTCATGTTTGTTAAATTTCAGCAATCTGTAATACTTAAGCTAGAAACCTTAACACATATTATGCCAACAAAGCACCACATCTTAAGTGCTTCAATCCACTTCTCTTCCAGTGTTTCCAATGTCCGTCTTTCACTTCCATACAAAGCCGTGCTCCAAACGTACACTCTGAGAAATTTGTTATTCGAATGAAGTTCCATACAAGTAGACTCCTCTTGGCTATGAATACCATTTTTCCCTTTGCTAGTCTATCTGGTATGACCTCTTGCTTCTCCTTTCGTGGGTCTTTTGTATTCAAGGTAGCAGAAATGGTTATCTTCGTTTTCTTCTTTATTGTCAAGTTTGATATTAAATTGATTACCATTTTAAATTTTCCTTGTTTTTATTACATTTCCTTACTCATTAGACCATGCCATCCACTCCACACATCCAGTAATTATTATACACTTTCACTGAAGATAGCACTATCATCAATTAATCAAAGACATGCTATCATCCGTGACTTTTTCTCCCATTCTTGATTCTTACTTTCATTTCAGTCATTGGTTGTTTGGGGTATACTGGTCGGTATGAGTGAAAGTTTATATTCCTGTATTAGCCGATTTAAATCGGAGAACTGCGTTCTTGCTCTTACAGTCTTATTATTCCCTCATGGTACCTGTAACTATTGCTTTTTTTAGTCTTGTTTCTATTGTCAAAACGAAATTTCGGAACTGCCAATTTGTTGCTTTCATATTTGTAAAGCAGATATTATCTAACTTTTATTTTCCATTCTGCTAAATACGGGGTGATTCAAAATAAGTTTACAGTCCTCGAGAAAGAGAATGAGTATATAATATTTTGAACAGGAAACCATGTCTGAAATGATCTCTTATAGATTCTGTAAAACAAATCTCTTCTACTGAAAGATTTTTGCTTTTCGTATTTTGGGAGTAATAGGCCTAGTGCGAACGAAAACAAGGAAAAATGTCTATTAAACATAGAATTAGTGCAAGGTCCTTGTTCAAAATAATTGTCACTCACTCCCCTCTGTCGAAGTTTCAAATGTTTGTTAAGCTTGTGGGACTTAACTTGCGCGGTCTGCATTCCGTAAACTTAAAAAATTCTTATGAAGTAACTTATAGTAAAGACAACACAAACATCCATGTTCGAGGGAGGATTCGAACCCCCGCCGGGGAATGGCCTCGCGTATCTGACCATAGCGCCTCAAAACACTCAGCCACTCCGCCGCGGCTCTGTCGAAGTCTGTTAACGTTTTTATGACACAGCCTATATTATTGTCATTCATAGCACTGATTCTGTGGCAGGTCTCTCACTTCCCTTCTCTAGCTGCCTTTGAAACTGCGTGGATGATATTTTATGAGTGTTTAGTGGTACGCCGCCTGTCTCATACATTCTGTACACAAACTAGAATATTAGTTTGCCATTTCTTTCAATGATTTTAGGAATTCCAATGGAATGGAATTCTTTCTGGCTTGTTTCAGTTCTTTCAAAGCCCCCTCTTACATCATCTCCAATTTCTTCTCCTACGTCGTCACTGTTATACGAGTATTAAATAAGTTGAGAAAATAATGTGACCACTCTTGGCGTCCGAAATAGTGACATCTCTTTAGGACACAAATATGTAACTCCCTGTCCCTTATATCATGCGAAACTCATCGCTTTTACAGTGTATTCCTGACATCTAAAATCGTCACAAGCTGTAAGATTAATATTTTCTATTACAGACTACTAGGAAAATTACAAGCAGGTTTACCAATATTGCCATCATAATCGTAGTTTCGCAATAGATTTCAAATGGTTATCATGAAGTGAATGAAACACTGAAACTATAAGAAATATGGTTGCCAGAACAGACCTCTGCGTTCTACAACTGCTCTCAACAAACTGTCCATTTACGTCCCGCTGATAGTGTCGAAGTTGCCATAAGCTAGAAAGTTGAAAATCAATCTGAGAGCTTGCGGTTATTTCTTCGGGAACTTTAAGACATGAGGAGCATTGCCTGCAGAAAGAACAAATGTGTAATTTTAGGCAGTCACAAAATCTCTTATGAAATTATTAATATATGTTATATGGCGCAGAACACACAACGTCAATGAGGAAGGAGAAAAATCTTTAGGAAAAGCTGTTACACGGAAATAAGGCAAGAGGACAAACAATCAGTTCGGAATATTGTTGCTGCAAGCGTGTCCTGTCAAATTTTAAGCAGTATAAAATATCTTTTGTTTTATACTCTCTGTCTTGGTATGTCCTGCCTAAATCCAGGCACATGAATCTCGTTTTTAACAATAATCAAGGGTTTTGTTGCATGGTGACGCAGTTACATCTATAAATCACATTCAGGTAGATAATTGTAATGTACAAAATATTCCATATTTGACTACGTCGTACAGCTGATGAGCCGGCCGCGGTGGCCGAGCGTACTGCGGTGTGTCAGTGACAGTCTGCACGGTCACTATGGTCTGGGGTTCGAATCCCCCCTCGGGCATGGATATTTGTGCCGCCCTTAGTATTAAGCTAGTTCATAAGTAGTTTGTAAGTTTAGGGACTGATGACCCCGTAGTTAAGACCCATAAGTTCTACAAACATTTGAAACATTTTGAAAGCTGATGACTCTTTAGCATCCAAGTGCGTCTGTTACCGATGATTTTAAGTGAATGAAATCATTATTTCTCTCAAACCCTATCACTGCAGTAATTTATATTTTAGTCTGTAGTTACAGTGTCTTTGTGTTTATTTACTTTATCTCTTCTAAAGGAGTAAACAAATATTAAATAATCAGATCTTATTCTCAATTTATGAAATTTTCTAGTTTATCTCACTGTGACATGAAAATTGGAGACGGACATCGACTCGAACACGAATCACCCAAACTTCAAAATTTCCTTTGGAACAGACAGCAAATGTGCCAATACATGCAAACTCCGATATAAACGTGTGCCTCTCTGCCGCAGCACTCACTGTAAATGTGTGCAAGAAGTTTCGGGATGTAGGCCAATGTGACACATGGAGAGCGCGCTCGGATAACCGACGGGATGCCGGTGCGGTGGCTCATTGCGTTCCGTGAGAGGGCCGGATGTCCTCATAAAAAAGAAAAAACCTGAGCCTAGGATCATTAAGGAAGAAGTACGATATGACGTATGTTCGCAAGGAACCCAGCTACCTAAGGACATAACGAAATAGAAGGGGAAAGGGGTTAAGGCAACTGCGAAAAGTGGGAAATGCGGGTTTAAGTCCCGGTTCAGGAAACATTTTCAGGAGTCACAATATGATAAAATAGTTTATGAAGGCAGCTTAATGTGGAAACAAACTGCGAATAAGTATCTAACTGTTTCTATTTAGCATACCGGCTTCTGTTTTCGGCAGACAGTACCATATTCAGGCCACACCCTGACACACAGCCGTCAAACCCGCTTCCAAATACGGCGCGCCTAACGACCATGGGTAATACGAGTGACTTAAGGCCTGCAATGAGAGTGCGCGTCTCCTTGACGGTACATGATAAAGGCACCGTGCACCTGGAACGGAACAGAATAACAGTTCTGCATTCCGCAGCCTACGAGGTTGGCTCGCTTGAATCCGCTGAGTTGGCTCGTGGCCTTCCAGCAGCCGCCAGCGCGCGCACTCCGTTCACCAGGCGAGCGACTGCTGGGCGACAGAGCCGCGCCCTGTCTCACCACCGTGCCCTGCAAGACGTGAGGTGGCACCGATTCTCGCACAAGCCACTCTTCTACTTAAAGCGGCAAGAATACTGAACAGGTCTCTAAAACTAATTGTTACACTGTCAACTTTTGAACGTCATTGGCGTTCTTAGTAACTTCATTTCATTGGCCATCTCTTCTTAAACATCGCCCAAATATTCACATCGACATACTTACTACAGGAACCGTAATCGATACATCACTGTTGCTAATTTCAGAAGATTACATAATTGACAATAAAGTCCAATGTCAACCCCGGAATTTGATTAAATCGTTGCCGCGGTGGAGTAGCCGAGCGGTCTAAGGCGCATCGCTGCGAAGCGCGCGGTTGCTCGCCGTCGGAGGTTCGAGTCCTCCCTGGGCCATGGGTGTGTGTGTTGTCCTTAGTTTAGTTTACTTTGGCTTAAGTAGTTTGTAAGCTACGGACTGATGAGCACGCAGTTTGGTCCGATAGATTTACAAACATACATACATACATACATTCAATCGTTATGGAGAGTTCCTCCGTTAATGCCTGCTACAATTTTGTCCATGCTCCTTACACTTAGTGTCCAAGTTGATCTGGTGAAACCCAGAAACCAGTCATTCTGCAAGCGTCGATCACACATTCTCAAAGTCAGCTATAAAATCCAGTGGGCGACAAAGAAGTATTGAATATTGTGTGCCGCGTGTGGTGACGCATTATCCTGTTGCAATGTGGGCATCGGGAAGCTCATGAGGCATGGGAATGTAACGGATTCAGATACAAATCATAATATAGGGTGCATGACCAGTTGCCGATGCACAAGGCAACATTTCTGCAATATCTCCGTCTCCCGACTTGAATCCGACTATCGTGGTGGTTTAGGCAGAACCTGGAACCAAACTTTGAATGCCCATTAGCGTTCAGAAGCACAATGATCAGGTTACAGACTGGAGACATTTTGGAGAGAGACCTACGAACTATTGCTTTATGCATCGATATACTTGTCTTTCACCCACTATTATAGTTGATATTGCATTTCAAACCCATATCATCCTGTATAGATTGACGGTAACAGCGGAACATGTCGGAAGTGGTGGGAGGTGTTGTTCTCTGATACCTTCCGACGTTGCCGTCTGTCGCATTGCCACAGGGTACTGCAGGATTCACGTCCGATGTAATGTTCGGAACTCCTTCCTCTACCATCGGTTTGAATTGATGTCTTGGCTTACCTGTTGTCCTCATCTCTTGCCTACCGAAAATGTCTGGCTGAGGAATCCAGTAGAACTGAATCACATGATGCTACAACATATCAGCTTTGGCTTTATATGGAAGCTGAATGAATCCACAGATTTTTTATTCAGTTCTAATGCGGGTCGCTGTGTATATAAGTAGGGATGGGACTGTGAGGCGCGGCGACTCGAACGCACCGGGAATTTCTCGAGCTGCTGGTGCTCAAGCGATTCTCGAGAAGCTCACGAGAAACGGCGCTGCGGCGCGTGCAGTTGTCCGCCAGTTGCCAGGGGCAGCGTGCACTCGCTTAACTGAACTCATCGCCGACAGGCTACTCTCCCAGTGATTGTGATTCAAATACAGATACACGCAAAGGAAAGTTGTGGCAATGGCTGTACTTTGCGGAGAATGGGGATTCAATATTCAAATGTTTATTAAGCTTATGGGACTCGCCTGCAGAGTCATCAGTCTCTAAACTTATAAACTAACTTCTACTAAAGACGGCACAAACATCCATGCCCGAGGGAGGATTCGAACCCCCGACGGGGAACGGCGTTGCGCATTGGAGCATAGCGCCTCAATGCTCTCAGCCATTCCTCCGCGGCGAAAATGGGGATAACGTCTATTGCAACGCATGTCTTTTTTAAACTGCTTAATGTAGCAAAAAATGCAACAAGCGTGATAAGACGTTTAACATTACACAATACATCCAGCAATCGAATACATACGTCCAGGAACAGCGAAGCGCATTCTTCTATTAACGAAATTCAGACAAAGTAGCCAAGGTTTTATGTATGTTATGCATTTGTACTAGATGAAAAGGAAATTAGGTTTAAAAAATTGCATAGTTGCGTAAGCAGTCCTCCAGTATTCGAAAACTTTAATTTTTAATTTAGCTCCGAAAGCATACAACATCCATCAAAATTAACACTATATAAACTTTTGGACAGTAGGAAAACAGCGGACAGTCACTATTGCAGTTGTAAATTGTGGCAGCTGTGTTAAGAAAGTACTGGAGTTTTAAGCTCAAATCATAATGACAGAAACAGAAATCGACGATACCGCTAAGTGTTGTCGAATTTTTTTTTTTTCTACAATAAGTAAATGTATGCAAAAAGATTTTGGGTGTAATATGTTTTAGCATTTCTTTATCATTTAGGTATAAATACACGCGGAATGCATGCTTGTTTTAAGTAAGAATGTTTTCGTTTCGTACGAAATACACGTTCTGTTAACAGTCTTAAGATTTCTGTCTTCCGCAAAAAATTCTAGTATTACTACTACTATCACCTCCACTAAATCAGTACAAATAAAAGAAAGCTGTGAAAGCCGTGTACTTGACACCAATGTATAGAAAGTGCAACTTCTAAATTGCACGTACGGAAGATAACGATTGGGACTGCTCTGTCTCAGTGCTCCCTTGTTCAGTAGTTTCGCTCAGCTTCCAGACAGTACAGCACTGTCGAGAACTTCTAGAGGGTACTAGAGAATTTCCCGTTAATTTACCTTAATGTAGCTCGTTTCTCGAGCGCGTTGACTGCTTATCTCTAGATATAAAAATCAGTGTAGGCAACAACACTAATTTCGTCATCAACCTCTCACAAGGTTGTATATTAAATCCTGTAATCGTTGTAGAATGTGTTATTTCCCAAATAAAATCGTCTGTGATATTTATGGTTATACTTGGAGTTATACTTTGATTGAAAAGCAGTGGATATACAGACTGAAAAATTAAACTTTGTACCATGGTTAGGTTTCGAACACAGGACTTTCAGTTCAGGAAAGTCACTGTGTCTTAGTATAGTGAGCAGGAGACAGAGATTCCAATTCTGTCCTTCATTCATTCATTCATTAATTCCTACTATATGCATAGTTATGTATGATTGACTACCATGGCCAACATCGCTGTATTTTCTGTTTTTAGGCAATGAGGGAAGATAGGACTGCCTTTCGTTAAACAGAAATAGAACTGAAAATTTCCCAAGCAAAGTTTAGATGATCATGTGCAAATAGCAGATATTAATGCTTCCTATAGGGGACAAAATACTTTGGATCAGACAACTGATACCCATTAATATAAGATTATTGTCATCACTGCATACGCAAATTTTTCATAGAATGAAACCTTCAGGTAGAGGTTACACTTTTCCAAAGTTATGTGATCTTGAGAGCGATGTACTTGACCACAGAGACTCTGTGCTGCATATATTAGGTTTTATTTCATAGGAAGTACCCTGTGTAATACACCAGTACGTCGTGCGCTGCTTGAGCAAGTGTCGGTCAAAAGGGGGGGGGGGGGGGTCGGCTGCAGTGGCTGACAGTCGGCGACGTCGGTGTTGCAGCGCGTGCTGCTGGAGCAGCCGTGCAGCAGCGCGGAGCCGGTGACGGTGGTGCTGCACGGCGTCGAGCCGGACGACCTGAGCCGCCTGCTCGACCTCATCTACAAGGGCGAGGCGCGCGTCACCGCCGGCGACCTGCCGCGCTTCCTGGAGACGGCCGCGGCGCTGGGCGTGCGCCTGCTGCAGTCGGCCGCGCTGCGCGTCTGCGCCGCCGAGCCGGACCCGGCAGCGGCAGCGGGAGCCGGAGCGGGAGCGGCAGCGAGAGTGCCATCGGGAGCGGGAGCGGGAGCCGACGCAGCCGCCGGCGCCTCCGGCCGGCAGTCGCGGGGCTCCGCCGCCGACAGCCAGGTGAGGCTCACCAGCCAGCGTCCCTTCCCTTCTGCATTACCCTCACCATCATCTGTTCAGGAACACAGCAGGCGCACTACAATGGTAGTTATAATACCCACGATTTTCTCAGGATGGGCTATTAATAGTAACACACGGTTTCTTGAACTTACACACACTAATTGCGAGTTCATGACGATGACGGCAGCACTGGTCGGAATATAAAACTCTAGGGGCAGTTGACAGAGAACTGCGTTGATTGTCTCATGGGTGAGTTCCATGTGCATTCGTGGGTCCAACAGATCAGAGAAAGCAGTACGTCATGTGACAAAACGTCAGGAAAATCTCAGCCTCGCACCAGCTGGTTAGATAACACGATTGCGTAAAAGGAAAAAATTGTTTTGGAGGATTGTCAAAGGACATTGTAATGAACACATCTAAACTTTGCTTGAGGACCTAACTGTCAAAAGTTGCCTCAAGGCAGTTGCCACGACATGTGCATATAGCACATTGTCAGGCCTGAGTCCTCCCTCGTGTGTGACCTTAAAGGAAGTTTGTAATCCTACGGACTGATGACAAAAGTAGTTAACTCCCTTAGATTTAGGAACTTCTGAACATTTTAACTTTCTATGCAATGACAATGAACAATGTACAGATGCTTCAAGGTCAAGACTTCACTGTGTGCGAACAAGTTCTACAAAGAGAATCTGGTGTCCTTCAAAGGCTTTGTCAATCCTTACTCCAAAGAGCAGAGAGATACAATGACATATATGGATTCCAAGTGGAACACCTTTTAAAGAAAACGCTCTTCTCGATCTATGTTTATTGTACTTTTTTGCTTGTGTCGTTTAATAAAACTGTAAAAATATTCGACACTTTTTGACACCCCTCTTTTCTTGTGGTGTGGTCTTAGTCAAAAGACTGGTTAGATGCAACTGCCGACGGTGGCCTCTTTATTGTTGATAAGAACAGTAACTTACATCCCTGTGGACCTGATTAGTTTATTCGTCTCTGGGTCTTCTTCTGTTATTTTTACCCCATATTCTTACCGTCAATACTCAAGTGACAATTGCTTGATGATTCTGAATGTGTCCTACCAATCCATCCCCTCTTTTACACATTCAAGGACGCCATACCCCCTTCCCTGCCACCCCCTCTCCCCCAAGAAATTCTGTTCAGTGCCTGCTCATAAGTTTTGCGACCTACCCATTCAATCTTCATCATTAGTCTGCAGCAACACATTTCAGAAGCTTCCATCTTTTTTTTTCTTCTTCTTAGTATCCTTCTTCTTCTTCTAGTCCAAGTTTCACTCCCATGAAAGGCTACATTTTTGAGAAATGCCTCCAAAATGGTCATTCGATGTCAATGATTTGATCTTCCTCCCATAACCATTCTGCATTGTATATCTCCAACGCTTCTGCTTTTGTAACATATTTTGCTATGGAAACAACAAAATACATTTACTTCTTATTATCTAAGTAGCTAATTTTTCCGATGCGCGAGGCCATTCCCTCTCGGTGGTTCGAAACCCCCTCGGGCATGGATGTTTGTGCTGTCTTTAGTATAAGTTAGTTCATAAGTAGTTTGTAGTTTTAGGGACTGATAATCCCGCATTTAAGTCCATAAGCTTGGCAAACATTTGAACCTAATTTCTTTAGCATGGCCTGTATAAATATAAATACAAATAAGCAACGTGAAGTGCACGAAGAGGAATGTAAATCGTGATATCTGTCACTTTAAATTGCCAGGATCAATACATGGAAACAAAACCGCAGGCTGACAGCCACCAGCCGCCAGAAATCAGTGTCGAAAGGTCATCACCAACAGTGACAGCATCGATTAGACCTACACTACCCGAGGCACCACCGGCGAGCGTAGACCGCCGACTTTCAGCGCCGCAAGAAAATATACCGCCCATGGAAGGCACAGAGCGAGGCCCGCACAGTCACCCTGGAGCAGCGGAGAGCCTGTCCGCCCCGCCGCCCCGAGCCTTCGCGTCGCTGCGGCCCCCGCAGTGTGACACGACGCCCACGTGGAGCGTGCTGCCCCCGCAGCCGCAGCAGCCTCAGCAGCCGCAGGTGTCCGCGCAGGGCGCCGGCTGCGGCGTGCCGGCAGCCTCGCAGGCGGCCACGGCACCTGTCTCGCAGGCCGGCTCGCCGCACACCGTGTGGCTGGTGCCACCCGCACTGCCTCCGCTGCAGGTGAGCTCTCATCCACTACGCACAGCACCCGCTTTCACAAATTACACTTCACATACATCTACGTACATACTCTGTAATCCACCGTAAGGTGAATGGCGAAGGATACACTGTACCACTACTATGCATTTCTTTTACTATTCCACTCCCAAATATAAGAGCCCTTATTTCTCTTATATTGTCTTTGTGATCATTACGCGAAATGTAAGTAGGCCGCAAGAAGAACTTTCTACAGTCAGCTTCATATTCCGGCCGTCTAAATTTCCACGACAGACTTTCTGAAACAGAACGTCGTACTTACTCCAGCGATTCCCATTTGAATTTCCTCGCGCATTGGTCGAACCTACCAGTAACAAACCTAGCTGCTCGCCTCTGAACTGTCTCTATGTCTCCCTTTAAATTGCGGGTCTCAAGCACTTGAACAATACTCAAGACGTGGTCGTACAAGCGTTTTATACGCGGTCTCCTTTTACAGGTGAAGTACATCTTCTCAAAATTCTCCCAATAAACCAGTCAGCTGTCCACCTTACTCACAACTGTCCTTACATGTTCGTTCCATTTCACATCGCTCTGCAGTGTTACGCCTAGATATTTGGAAGACGCGACTGCATCAAAAAGCTCACTACTAATACTGTATTCGAACATTATGAGATTGTTTTTCCTACTCATGCGCATCACCTTTCATTTTCCAACAATGAGAGCTAGCTGGCATTTTTGCACCTACTAGAAACTTTAAGTCATCATGTATGCTATTACAGTCAATTAAAGACGAAACCCTCCCATACACCACAGTATCTTCAGCAAACAGCCGAAAATTACAAGTTATTCTGTCCATCAGATCATTTATAGATTTATATATATAGAAAATAATAGCGTCCTGCACACTTTCCTGGGGCACGTCTGACGATACACTTGTCTCTAATGAACACTCGCCGCCGAGAACAACGTACTGCGTTCTATAACTTAGAAAATCTTCCAGCCAGTCACAAATTTGTGAACCTATTCCATATACTCGTATCTTAATTAGCATTCTGCAGTGTGGCGCCACGTCAAACGCCTTTTTGAAATAGAGAAAAACACAATCTGCCTATTGCCCTTCACGCATGGCTCGCAAGATGTCACGTGACAAAAAGGGATGCTGAGTTTCACATGAACGATGTTTCCTAAACCCGTGCTGATTCATAGAAAAAGCTTTTCCGTCTGAAGGAAATTTCAGATATTCGAACTCAGAATATTCTCCAAAATTCTACAGGAAATTGGTGTCAATGATATTGGCCTGTAATTATGTGGGTCATTTCTCTTTGTTATGAACGGGAGTCACATGCGCTTTTTTCCAATCACTAGGAACTTAGTTATATCCGTTTCAACATCTTGATTTTCTTCTTCATAAGAAATACAATTTACTTGATATTCTTTGAAACAGCGAATCATGTCTGACTTATATAAACTGGTCAAAACAGTTAGGGCATCAGTTGAGATATCTAGGTTATGAAGTATCGTCATTCCGTCGGTCCTGTGGTGTGGAGACGACAACATTACAGAAACCGAGATAGTGGTCCTAAGAGGAACTTGCTACAGACGGTTTGATGTTGACTTGTGTTTACCAAACTAATTAAACAAGCAGCTGGCTTCAGATACTGTAATGGACAGGTATTTCAATGAAACAACAACTTGACTTACCGGACGCAATGGCATGGAGAACCATAGGAAGCCTGCTTGCGGGACAGACACTGAGATGGCTGCAACTATTGGAATGTCCCAAATTGTAATTTTCAGGATCTAGACGCTATTTCACAGAAACCGTTAAAAGAAGGAAAGGCCAATGTCGTCCTCGGGTAACATCAGCAAGAGATGACGGATAGCCGGCCGCGGTGGCCGAGGTGACTGAGGCGCTCCAGTCACGGTCAGCACGGCCACTACGGTCGGGGGTTCGAATCTCCCCTCGGGCATGGATATTTCTGCCGTCCTAGTTCGTAAGTAGTTCATAAGTAGTTTGTAAGTTTAGGGACTGATGACCCCGTAGTTAAGTCTCATAGGCTTAACAAACATTTGAACATTTTGATGACGGATATCTCCATTTAACACCCCGTCGAGACAGGAAGGTGAACGCAACTCAGCTGCAACGCATCCTCCAAGCGCAACAGGACGCGAAATATCAACACAAACAGTCAGAAATCTCCTTCGGGAATGTGGCCTACACGAACGGAGGCCTATGATGTATGTCGTATTCAAACCATTTAGCCAGCATAAACTGAACGATTGAGCAACAGGATTGGAGTCGGGGTTCTGTTCACGGACGATTCATGATTTTGTGTTCAGAATGACAATCTTCGTTCCATCACCTGGAGAGAACGTGGAACAATCATGCTTATATGCAGGAAACATCATCATATCATGGTAATTGTTTAGATTTGTGACTGCAAAATATAGTACTATACCACACAAAAATGATAATTGTAGCCGATATCTGAATAAAATAGGTTACCGTATGTATATTGTGTATGCTATCTAACTTGATTCCATTATTGTTTTGAGTAGCGTAAATCTGAATAAAATAGGTTAAAGTATGTATATTGTGTATGCTATCTCACTTGATTCCCTTATTGTTTTGAGTAGTGTATATAAATATAAAGCGATATATATCGTAACAAGTAGCTGAAAACCTAGCATTGCTAGGATATTGATTTATGCTCTCCCTCCATTCTCCCTGTACAACTTTTCAACTTTTCATCTCGTCCTGTCCATATCCTCCACCTCTCGCGTCTCCTCCTCCCGCTTCTCATTCCGCCTACTTCTTTCCCTATTAAAATTACACATATCTATAAACTTTCTTGGTGCTCGGTTAAACAGTATCAAGGTTTATTGCAACGTATCTCCCGTCATTCACCGCAAGTCCTTCGTGACTTACAAAAACTTTTCCTTGAAACCACATGTACACGCTATGGACGATAATCTGATACGTACGTGCGCAAAATTTCATGATGGTGAAACGCAGCTCAGAAATAGCCGCGTGTTCAGGAGCGATATGTCGTGGATTGTGCTTCCGCTCCCGTTGAAGGTCGAGTTCTCCCTCGGGTGTTCGTATTGTTCTTATTTTAGTACTTTGTAAGCCTAGTAACAGAGGACCTCAGCAGTTTGGTCTTTTAGCTTGACAAACATTTGAACATATGACTGCTGTAACGGTACCGAAGACTGTTATAAAGTACTCTCAGTAATGCACCATATCAATTTGTGCACTGTGATGTCCCTCTTGTATTGAAGGACAAGTGTGCACAAGTTCATCAAGATCGGAGTAAAACAGTAGATTAGTGTAGATGTGTGCTGTAGATTACACTCCACCATGTACCTTACACAATATTAGGTAGACATTGTCATTCCTCTTGTTTTCTAGGAGAATTGTGAAAACTTCATTCATAACAGAATAAAACAGCAGATACTCGTTCAGTTCAAATGTTTGTACAGCTTATTGGACTTAACTATGGGGTCATCAGTCCCTAAACTTACAAACTACTTATGAACTACTTACGAACTACTTACGAACTAGGACGGCACAAATATCGATGCCCGAGGGGTGATTCGAACCCCCGACCGTAGTGGCCGTGCAGACCGTGATTGAAGCGCCTCAGTCCCCTCGGCCACCGCGGCTGGCATACTCGTTCAGTGATTATCTTCTTCTTTTGAAGATTGGGCGCGCAAAATATTTTCGCAATCGTATGAAAGATGTACAAGAGCATAAGATACGATTCTTATCTGAAGTGTCATGCCCATATAAAATTCCAACTTCGATTTTATTTTCAATGTTTCAGCTCTTACTTTTTTTAATCAAAGCACCCGTTAATAAAACGAAGAAAACAAAAATAGAAATTGTGAAATCAGTCGAGATATTTCGGAGTTTTAGCTTGACTGATGCACAGCTTTTTTTTATTTTATTTTTTATTTTTTTTACATGTAATAGATAAAAAGTTACAAACCTGGATTCACTACGTAACATGTATCACTACAGATATCACGTGCTATATTGCTCAAGTCAACTATAAAAGATGTATTTAAAATATCAATTTTAAAATGTGAGATTAAAATAGGTATGCCAATCACACAGAAATACGTCAGCTAGTCTAACAAAAGACCTATCCAATGTGTAAATTGCTAATGTGGCGCAAGGTAATATCGTCATAAAAATTCAGTTATAAAAGTTTTAAATTCTCTGCAGTGGCTTACCTCCGCAACGTAGTAACTTTGATTATTAGTTTAGACACATAAATTTGGGAAACCATAATTTATAAAACTAAGAATTATCAGAATAAAGAAGCGCTAAACGTCTCAATTAGTCTAACAGTCTTTTTGCGTGTGGAAAATCATATCGAAAACGATATTCTAAATATGTAAAAAATTAATAGCATACATTTCCAATACAGAGGGGTAAATAATTTAAAACTTTGGGTACGATAGGTAAATCGTCAATATGAATGGTCCCTGAAGATTAACTAGCTTATGCAAGAACAATATCATCTCATGAAGCTAAAGGAAAAAATTACAAGTTTTCTTATTTTTAGGTACATTAGATTTCATCTGAAGGAGATATTGGAAACTGGGTAAAGGCTTGTAATAAAACTCGTGCAACTGTACCTTCCATTTCAAACTTATGCAAAGTTCCTAAGGACCCACATGTTGGAGTGTATGATATCTGGTTATTCTTACTTATGACTCAAGTGGCACCAAGTCATGTAAACTACAACTGAGAATTATATCCTTTAGTCTCTCCAATGGTAAAAATGGAGAATAATGTTTTCCGGGCATAAATTGCTTCAAGCCAAACAAAAACGAAGCCGAATAAATCACAGACTGTATTAAGGTTCATTCATAGTGTTACGTTAACAAATCGTAATATTTGGTGTACATGGCTCTCTATGTGCATCTTGAGGGCGATAGAAGTGAAAAAGTTCCAAAAAACTGATTAACTTGTTTTTCTTTTTCATGCCTATAAAACATCATCTGCAGTTACGCCTTAAAGGATAACCTATATTACCATATGCTCCACGAATTAGGTTGCACTCCATCAGTTTTCATAATCCAGTCCGAGGGAGTTTGCCATCGATCTCTATGGATCGAACTTGTGTGATCACTGTGGGGCACCATTTTTCATTCCGTGATCATGATGCATGATAATGGATGGGGTGTCCACATTGTGAAGTGTAATATATCCAATCCCATAGAAGGACACTCATTTTCTGTCTGCCTCCAGATTCAGATGGTGGGTCATTAGCAGCTAATAATTTCCAGTCACAACACTTCAAATTAATGATTAATTAATGTAACAAGGCAGCCTAGATAGAAATTCCTTTCTTTCCCTGGTAACCAGTTTCGGTCAATTACATGACCAGCCTGGCCGCGGGACTGAGGCGCTTCAGTCTCGGTCTGCACAGCCACTACGGTCGGGGGTTCGAATCCCCCCTCGGGCATGGATGTTTGTGCCGTCCTAGTTCGTAAGTAGTTCATAAGTAGTTTGTAAGTTTAGGGACTGATGACCCCGTAGTTAAGTCCCATAAGCTGTACAACCATTTGAACATTTTTGAATTACATGACCATCTTCAGACCACAACTGTAATGTTGGCCACCGGTTGTTTTTAGTTGGAGCTGTCTAAAGTTTTAATTCTGACTGCTTTAGGTAGCTCCAGCTGAAACATTACAGTTGTGGTCTGATGATGGTCATGTAAGTAACCGAAACCGGTAACCAGGGAAATAAAGCATTGCGATCTAGACTTCCTTTTACATGAATTAATAATTACTCGTAATGCTCTCAAGTTCTCAAAAATAAATGCTTCGAATGAGCCTTACTAAAGATTGAACTTGTGACCTTCCACTAAAGGGGTTTCTTATAAACTACTGAGGTGACTCCCTTAACCAATGCCAAATTTTAATTTTATAGTTTACAAGGTTGTATTTTGAATAATCAGTAACGACTATAATTATTTTTTAACCTGGCGTTTTGTTCTGCTGATATTTTGGCCCTACACATTGGGCAATGCGTCTTCAATATGGATATCTCAGTTATATCTTCTACCAGAAGAATGTGTAAAGGTGACATTCCATAATTCAGGTCTCTGTAAATTACAATTCCCATTACGATATATGCCATATCTCGTCCCTCCTCTCCAGTCCTCCCTAAGTGTCTTAAGGACAGTCTTATACTTCACTGACACGCAAGCTTCATTTCCGGCTGCTGCGATGCAGGTCTGAACGTAGTAGCCGGAGACAACGGTTGTGTGCCTATGTGATTGTATAATGAATGGACGAAGACTGTGGCCGAAAAGCTAAGTTTGTATGTCGATGGCGAGCATTAGAGAACACGGGCAATAGGGACGCTACTTCTGTAGTGTACGGCTTGCGGGAATTTGGGGTACGCTTTAAGCAGCTAGCAGGTTAGCCCAAAGCGGAAGACCTGATTTAGTATCACTTGTCACCATTGATTTATTTCAGTACCCCAGTCCAGTCGGCCTAATTACTTTTCTTCCTCTTTTCATTATAAGTACGTCTGCATGGCGGCTGTGAACCAGACTGGCCTGAGCACTATCCCGGCCCTGACAGGGCAATATCATAGGCATACTGGGCCATCTGGTCACTGGTGAGAGAAAATATGTTGACAACCGTTTACTTAGCTCCATAAAAGATTTTTTTTCGCAGATTCTAACGAGATTCGTTTGGCCATTATCTACAAATGCTGGTTTGCTAAATTCACGAAGAGAACGTACATCACAGCAATAACTGTCACGAGCTGGTAATTAAATAAAAAACTTCTAGTAAACAAAGTACCATCAACAAGCCGGTTGTGAGATAATTTCGAGATGCCAGTTACTTCAGAATGTCAATGAAATAGAAACCTATCGTTTAAGAACCCTTATAATTGGACTTAATCCCACATTCCGCCAAGAAATCCTGAGACATTACAAATATCCCCGTTTTCCGCGACATTATCTTGGATGATTACTCAATAATGGCGTACTTGTGGAACGCTGCGAAATGAAAGCACAGGCACCTTGGGGGACAAGCATTTTTCTATTGCCTAAAGCGCCAGTAGAGTCCAAGTTGAAAAGATCAAGCTCCTTTTATGGGTTGGTGTCACCTGACAAAGGTACGGATTTTTCTGTTTTGGTTCATAACAAAAGTAATGTATAGCATTCCCG
Source organism: Locusta migratoria (assembly GCA_026315105.1). Classification (NCBI taxonomy): domain Eukaryota; kingdom Metazoa; phylum Arthropoda; class Insecta; order Orthoptera; family Acrididae; genus Locusta; species Locusta migratoria. Next base: position 371,827,146 of record CM048748.1, read on the forward strand.
TTTAAACGACTGACGATCTGGATATTCCAAACATACTGTATGTGACGTTTGTATTCTCATACACATCGTGTATCGTTAAGAGGTTATACTGGATTCTTCGTGTACTAACTCGCTGAAAAAAATGCTTTTTCGCCTTTCATTTGAAACACTTTGACAAAATGACACCTATCATTTTCCGGCGACGCGATTATGGTCATGTCAAAAGTATGGAAATATTTCATAGCGTCTGTCTCTCTTATCCAGTAATGTAGTCGCCGTATGGGCCTTATTTATTCACAATTACGTTGGAGATCTTTATATGACCTTTTTTGGGATACCATATTGTGTGTACTTCATATGAACAAAGAAAGGAAGGGAGACTAGGATTAACGTTCACTCTTTAAAAATGAAGTGGGCATACAGAGCAACCTCGGAAATTCACAGTACAGCCAACATTACCAGATACTGAAATGACTGCTGACCATAATACAGCTGAAAGTGGGTCACAATAGGTATTTACGGATGCGCCTTCTGAACTGTGAACTCATTGCTTCGAACTTTCGCGATGGAATGAAGGCTCGTTACCACTACGGATTCCGATATCCTTCGTGAGCTTATTGATTATCGTAGGACTTTGTTCATTAAGGCAGGTACCCTTGGCACCTTGGACGTGTCCTCGGAGAGAGCGCGGCCTGGCTCTCAGAATGCAGCCATGTTCAGCAGGAGAACAGCACTTGACCTCGTCTCGACAGAGGCGAGCTGCGCTATGTTACGCAATCGTCTGTCGTGACCTGAATATTCGTCACTGCCGGCGAATATTTTGTTTCTCCAAGCTTGCGGGTGAGTGGTTAACTCTCTAAACATCGGACTGCCCGAGTACATCCTCAAATGGTGATGTCGTGCGTGTTGAAATGTATTGAGCTGAACTTCTCGTAGAGAAACGTTTTTCTAGGTGATTTTTTGACATCTGCACTATGTAATTTTTGGAACAGAAATGTATAACACGGATAACGTATGTATTAACCAGGACTTAATTGTTGTTCGAAGCAGGAGGAACAAGAAAGAGCAGAATTCAACGTCACGCCGACAATGGAGTTATTTGAAATTTATTTAAACATCCGTCATAATTAAACACGAAAGAAGGACTTTAGAAAGTAAAACCAGTCATTCTTCTGATGTCGATACTACTTCAATAAAACGATAATTCGAAAGTATTCGAATGAGTTCTTAACGTTACTAGACGATCGATATACCAGAAAAACGCAAAGCGTTATTGTTCAGTATTCTTGTACTGTTATGAGAACGGAATTTAACAGCAAAATCTGTTATTAACTAGTCATTCGATTGAGCGAATGATTAACATATTACTACTTGCATTAATGTTTCTCAGAGATCCACGCGGAAAAGAGTGGTGATGTTTGCATTTTTCTGCAATCATGGAAAATGTGAAATAATGAAGATCAAGCACTATCAACCAATTGCTCTTTTCAATTAAAGAAGAGCAAAGCGAAGTTCCACGATCTGGCAACTGGCTAAGTGGACACGGCGTCACTTTATATCGTGTGGAGCGGGTACGTTCAGCACCCCGCCCTCCCTACCGTTCTCGGGTCTTTTGATTCGGTCAGGTAGCTCCTCCCGAACCTCACAAGGCCGGGTGCGCCCTGTTCGAGTCCTTCAATCAAAACGAAATCCGTTCGTAGTATCCAGATTCGAACCAATGTCCTCCACATGGTGGTCAGCCATGCTAACCATTCAGTTACGGCAGCTGACTTAATAAAAGACTCTTAGTGCTGAATAATACGTCATGTTTTATAACGTATCGAATTCAGAATAACCCTGAATCATGTATCTACCCATTGTCTTTCCTGATATATTATTTATCTAAATGAGGTTCAAATGTTTGTATAGTTATGGGACTTAACTACGGGGTCATCAACCCCTAAACTTACAAACTACTTATGAACTACTTACGAACTAGGACGGCACAAATACCCATGCCCGAGGGGGGATTCGAGCCCCCGACCGTAGTGGCCGTGCAGACCGTGACTGGAGCACCTCAGTCCCCTCGGTCACCGCGGCCGTCTATCTAAATGAGGTTACTTAGTTTTCTCTTAAGCTGGTTTACGACAGTCCATGCTTCTACCTCTATTTAAAGCTACTCAAAAATGAACGGATGATTGTCACTTTTGTTACCTAATTTTTCTGATATTGTCTGAGTGGTAGTTTGTTGTATGAAATAGATTCGTGAAGACCGGGTGTAACTGCTCGTACTTAAATCGGCATTACTACAAGTAAACTCGATTATGTTATTGTGATGCTAGTTAAAACACTCGTGTTGTGTTCACTTAATGAATCTATGTTACACAATAGTTGGTGAGTTCAGTATACCCATCAGACGCAACAGGATCATCCCCGTCAGTGAACCCAAGGAAAAAAAAGTATCACGTTAACGTCACCTCCACGTTGTCGTCCTTCTCCCTTAGTAACTACTTATTAATAATATGCATCTCAGGTGGATATCGACTTTCGCTAGCACTTAAGGCGATTTTATCAACTACTTTGTGATTTTGCTAGAAGCTTGTTCAATTTTATAAGATGAAATTTATTGCTTAAAAGTCTGCTTATTTTCAGTTGTAACTTGGTGACTTCACCTTCTGAGGAATTTTTTTACTACAACTAGAAAGGGAATGGGAAGGGGTCTTACACAATACTGTTCGTAAAACTATTAATACAAAATCGATTAATTCCTTAACCGCTTTTCATTTTATGTTATTCTTCTATGTCTATGAAAATTATACTCATAATTGGAGCGCCATCTAAAAACGATGCATAAAAAGTGCATGTCACATGCGTCTTTCACACACTGTAGATAAAATACCACTACCACCCAGAAATTACACAGAGTACGAGTCTGGAAATTGACAGTATTTGGTGTCTTACAATTTTTAATTTCACACTTAATTACTGACAGTAATAATTACTTTCCGAGATGTTGGATATAATTACAGATTTACTATATTTAATACGGGTAATTTCAATGCAGATACAATCAATTTAAAATCACTTCTGCTTGTAGCAATTATTTTATTAAAATAATAAACTGGTAAAAGTGATAAATTTTCAATTGAACCTATGTTCGCTTTTGTAATTCATATCAGTGTTGTCGAGATCCTCCAGTATCGGAGTAGCACTCCAACATTGAACGTTATGGGGAAGATTGTGCCTATATCTCAGACCTACGTGACATTAAGATTGAATAAATAAATTTCTGTGACAAAGATTTCCTCACGGTATTATCTCAAATAATAATAAGAAGCATTTAATTATAGTTTTTGCTAAATGTTAAGAGTACTTAAATCCTTACTATTTCGTTTAAATTTGGATGATTGTCTTTGTTTGCTAACATATAAAATGGTTGGTGGTAAAGTAATTTTATCTCAAAATGACGAAGCATGGAGGTTAGATAATTGTGGGAAAATTTAAGAAAAAACTTTTGAATAACACGAGATATTTTTGAAAATTTATTAAACAAATTTTGATAGAAAAAGAAAAATTCTTATTATAAGCTTTATCGACATATTTTCTAGAAAGTATGATATAGGCAAGCAATAAGCGTTGTGTAATGAACGATCGATATTTAGTATTCAAGTTGAAGAGTCATATCGACATGTTGGTGGTCGTAGATGAAAACGTCGTAGCTGTGTGTCTCGACAAATGAGTTAATGTATATCCAAATAAATAATATAGCGGCTACAGGTCTCAGAGGTATAAGACATCATTACCAACGTTTCATTTTGTCACAGATCAAGAATTTTCTCTGAACTACATTCAAGTGAAGAGTATGACGAGTTCCATCACGAGATGTGTAGCCCAAACAACAAGTAATATTATTCATGTAAAGGCTTTTTGTTCTTAATTTTTTAGGGGTTGGGACTGTGATCACCATCCTTGATTTCCAACTGTAATCTGCAGTGTCGGTATTAATTTAAGGGACTTCAATTAATCATTCCCATTAGCAAGATTTGTATCTAAAATAAGCTGTCGCAGGAGGAGGTACGAATTATATAAGCACAGTAGATGCAGTCTCCTTATTCAGTTAATTAAATTTCTGACGCCGGAAAGACTCGAATATACGACATAAAGGCTATGAGGAAGAGAAGGTGACGCAATGCTTTTCTCGAAAACAGGTTTCATCGGCAGCCACTGGAGAGGTCGCCACCGTCTGCAGGACTGTGGAGGACGCCGAAGAGAAAACAAGTTCGATTGGAGATATAAGTACAGGGGCAAAAAATTGTTGACAAGAAGTAGCCACAGATACTGAGAAGCCATTTAGTTGGCCGCACACGCCTTTACTTACCTCCTGTACTACCGGAAAGGAATACGAAGATTTAGATACCGTACTAAGAGCCGAAACATCCCTGATAATGCCAAATGAGGGTTACAGTCCAGTGACAGTAGTATGAAGTGATCATTGTCTAAGCCGCGGTGGAATAGACGAGCGCTCTAAGGTGCCTTGCTGCGGAGCGCGCGGTTGCTCCGCGTCAGAGGTTCGTCTATTCCTTTGGGCATGTTTTTGTGTGTGTGTGTGTGTGTGTGTGTGTGTGTGTGTGTGTGTGTGTGTGTGTTGTCCTTAGGTTAGTTTAAGTAATTTTTAAGCCTAGTAACTGAAACTCCAGTATTTACGTCCCATTGATTTAAAACGTTTGAACATTTTTTTCACCTTTGCCTGAATTTTTAAGTAATTGTGGTCTAGCCGTAATCCATTACGCTTATAAACCGTAGTTAATATACATACGTTCAGCAAAGGAGAACTATAAGAACACAGTCAAGGATTGGCGATAATAAACATTAATAGGACACAATAATTAGTAAGATCTGAAGAAACGATTAGCATTTTAGTCACCTCATATGAGTACGAATCCTCTTGGGAAAGTAGCGACAGGGGCCGCCAGGGCCGCAGGTAACTCGTTCCATGTGTGTCGGCATCTCTGAGTGTTCAATGCAAATAGCGTCCTGTGGTATAGCCATCCATGCTACATTCACCTAATTACGAAGTTTATGTGTGATGTTGTAGAGTTTGGCAATGGGTCAAAGTGCTCAAAAATATTCAGATGATTGTGAATCTAAGGGCCCAAATTTCTAGGGTCATCGGTCTCTAGACACGTGCCCTAAATAGAACCGAGTGACATTTGTTCTTGTACCTAATAAGGCCTTGAGTTGACACTGTATGTCTGGTGTGAATGCAGCCCCTCCTCCCTTTCCTGTCTGCAGTGAACCAAAATGCGGCTATCATTTTCAAATATACCGAACTTGGATTGGTTTCAAAACGCAATTCAATGTCAGTGACTTTGTCTCTTCTATCATTGCCATCTAGAAAGTTTCTACACATTACTCAAAAGAAGTTGCAGAAGTGAATGACGTGTAGGGTACACACAGGATAAATTGGCCTGTAGATGCGCAAACGGCTGGCTAAACATGGGGAACATAAATTTATCCATGTTATTTGGATTTTTTTGAGGTCTGCGACTGTATTATAAGCTTTTTTGGAATGATTAATGCTGCATCAGTCACTATTTATAAATATTTTTATTGGCACGACGCGTTTCGGCAGCATGCTGCCATCATCGGGTGAATTTTTACAGTTACTGGTTACATTCTTGATGTATTGTGTTTTGTGTTGTGGATGCCAGTGAGGTTATGTTTGTACAGATTTAACCCGTTAGGAAGATATAGCTATTTTTACAATTATGTTTCATCATTATAGTTTTTGGATTATTGTAGTTTTTTATTTACTTACAGTTTTGCTAATCTTGATAAACTTGTTGTCTGGCACACACAACACAAGCACATAGTTACAAATACACTTATAACACTTGTGGACATTTTGTATGCCAGACAACAAGTTTATCAAGATTATCAAAACTGTAAGTAAATAAAACACTACAATGATCCAAAAACTATAATGATGAAACATAATTGTAAAAATAGCTATATCTTCCTAACAGGTTAAAACTGTACAAACATAACCTCACTGGCATCCACAACACAAAACACAATACATCAAGAATGTAACCAGTAACTGTAAAAATGCACCCTATGATGGCAGCATGCTGCCGAAACGCGTCGTGCCAATAAAAATATTTATAAATAGTGACTGATGCAGCATTAATCATTCCAGTAAACATGGGGATACAGGTAGTGGCGGGGGTAGCGGCCGGAGCGGTGAGGGGAAGTGACCAGCGCTGGAGGGGAAGTGCTGCTCTAAACTGAAGCTCCACTACTTGCCGGAGTTTTATAAATTCTCTCTTCTCTACGTAACCATACCTTCAAAAATACCTTTTTCGAAATACTTAATGCAATGTTATTAAGATTTATTTTTATTTTTGTCATATTATTATTAACATTACCTATCTTACTTTGAAATACATGTTACTTAAAGCGTTAGTTATGTAACATTTGTGATACAGGATATTAACTGATTTGTTAGTATTACTGGTGTGCATGCACTTGCAAATAGAGATATTTTTCATTTGTCTTCAGTTTACTGCACTCATCTTAATAGAGCTTAAACAATCAGTCAAAAACAACACTAAATCAAACACCCACAATACGAAACGCGTTAATATAACCGACGGTATTTCTGCCCCTGTATTATAGATGCGCTTAAATTTAAAAGGAATGCTCACTTTCTCCTGTTCTAGAGTACTGTAGACCAGAAAACGTAAATGTTTCCTTTAGCCTTTAAACACATTAATACCATATAGTCCGCAGAACTACTTATCCTTATCAGTTATCTGCGTGTGGTATAATCAGACGTTGTACTTTTGAAAGGGGCCGGTGTTTGACACTGAGTCTTTGTCAAAGGCGTTTGTCCCTGCATTGGTGATATGTACGACATACATGTATAATCGATTGATACAGTATTGATTTCATCGCGAATCCCGCTTGTGCCTGCATAACCACGACGGTCGGATTAGGTGGTGAGACACTGTTGAACTTTTGTCATATGAAACGCCATATTGATCTTGCACCCGGTACTATGATTTGGGGTGATATCGAATTCCACTCCCCAAGTCCTGTAGTAAGCATTGATAGTACACCTCTGATGTGTTAGAGCCTATTGTCCGTCACTGGAGTTTGCCACCGGCCACATAGTCACAGTATAATGGGTGTCCTTAAGTGGCTATTGTTTGTCGCCCATGAGATTGCCATACTCCCTAGGCGTCCCTGTCCTCCAGATCTGTAACCTATAGAAAACGTCTGGTCGATGACTGCAGAACGATCTTTATCAACTCTTATCTCCCAAATTAAATTTGGCTGTGATGCTTCCTGTCATTCATAGTGCTGCATTTTGAATGGGCCGTAGTGCGCTTGGAGAACGTTCCGCTCTAACCGAACTACTATGGGGTGTATAAAATAAATTTCAAATGTTTGTATAGCTTATGGGACTTAACTAAGGGCTCATCAGTCCCTAAATGTACAAACTAATTATGAACTAACTAAGACTAAGGACGGCACAAATATCCATTCCTGAGGGGGTATTCGAACCCCCGACCGAAGTGGCCGTGCAGACCGTGACTGGAGCGCCTCAGTCCCCTCGGCCACCGCGGCCGGCTATAAAATAATTGTACGATCAACTTTGGAATAAGACTGTGCATCTGTGCGCTCTAAGAAACCTTGCTGCGGAGTGCACGTATGCTCCCCGTCGGAGATTCGAGTCCTTCCTCGGGCAAGGTTGTATGTGTTGTCCTTAACATAAGTTAAACTAGGTTGTATGTCTAGGGACTGACGACAACTACAGTATACATATGTGAGACACAAATAACGACGTAAAGGAAAGCCCGCAAAATTATTTTCTGCTGTAAGCAGAAACGTTACGTAAGAACTTGAAAGACAGTTCGATTAATTCTTTCTGACGTCAAATGACGCAATGCCGTAACCTGGCTGAATTCCAGTGCGCTCACCGAGAACAGGTTTGTCAAGCCGTGGCATTTTGGATTTTGCTACGATATGTGAATCAATGGGCAGAACAGGAACGTACTCCACAAACCTGGACACTGGACGGCTCCCGTATTACGCGTACTGCGTGAACAGACTGTACAGCTTCAGCAACAGGATTTGTAGCTCTGTAGTAGGCCTTAGAAAGGTGCATGTCTCAACTATTCGACGCCGTCTGCTGAAACTGGAGTAGTGCCAAGATGCCTACTTCGTCCGCTTCGAATTCCAAACTTCTCACCTTACAGTTTACGTAAGAACGTTGTTCGAGCCTGCAGAACCTCAATATTTGTGCACAAGTGATTCGAAGGTTTCCTACAGCACGTCACCGTCATTACCGCTTTGCCGGTTACAACACACATCAAAATACTTTTTCACCATTTTTGTATGCCATAAAAATATCCCTACTGGACCTAAGCTGACATGATTTGAAAAATGTTGTACTTTGAAATGTCATAACATGTTAATAAACCTTTAGTGATATCTATGGCAAATATAACCATTTCGTTGTCTGTATGCGTATGAGTTGTACTTTCATTCAAAATAAAGTGTATCAAAAGTACAGCGCATTTGTAGACATTGTGTGCACTTACTTCGATGGCAACAGAACTATTAACGTTTGATCGTACACAGAATTTTGCTTCATGTCAAAGAAGTTGCCAGGTAAATAGTAATGACTGATGGAAGAATGTGGGATTATTTTCAAACTGCAGATAGTGTTCATGACTTGTTACGTACTGGTCGCCCTAGGGCAACAGCTGTGGCAGGCAACTGGTATAAAGACTTGAAGAAATACGCACCACACTGCCAACCTGTTATACAATGACTTTCTGTGGACCACTGGGAAGCAAGTGTCAAACTGGACTCTACGAAAGGAATTCCACAAGAACACTGTATATTCTAGACGACCATGAGGAAACCTGGCCTTCATCTCACAAACCATTCTGTACAATTCAGCTGACTTAAAATCATTAAGAATGGAATGTTGAACTGTGGCACATACTTCACAGATGAATACCGCAAACGTTTTACACCTAATGACAACGTGTGTGTATTCAAACGAGGTAATGCATGCCGTTAACTGAGTACAGCAATGTGGCGGATCAGTGGTGTTCTGGGCGGATGCCATGAGGCGATTCGGGAAGTCATGGTTGCTCATCAACGGCAAGCCGCGGTGGAGTCTTCCTGCGGAGCGCGTGCTTGTTCCCCGTCGAAGGTTCGAATCCTCACTCGAGCATGGGTGAGTGTGTGTGTGTGTGTGTGTGTGTGTGTGTGTGTGTGTGTGTTGTCTTTAGGTTAGTTGAAGTTACTTTGAGTAGTTTGTGAGCCTACGGACTGATAACCGCAGTTGCTAGGTCCCATAATTTACTAACACTTGGACTTAAATATCACTATAACATCCTAAAACAAAACGATAATATTCGACTACATCGTGCAGACATCGTCAATGACTTCCGCAATTGTGGCGGTATTACACAATGGCATTGACCTGCAAAGTAGGCAGCTTGCCACAGTAAATTATGTGTGGTTAACAGTCATCAGATTGCCATAATCATTACTGATGACAAGGAACATTACTAAGTCGATACCTCAATTAGAAATGTAATATCTTCCGGCAGATCCTCTACATTTTCGGGAAATACTGACTCCCCAGAAAAAGAAACTACGTTCAGGTTTTCAAACGAAATGGATATAATTTATTGCGCAAGAGTACAAACGTGTTCACTATATGGAACAAGTACAGACACCAAACCCTCTCTGAAAAAATTGAATGGAAGGACTAAAAATATATATCGTGACAGAAGGGTTGCAGAACGTCAAAAGAAATTAAGTATTGGCGGCGGTTGTTAAGCTTCTAACAAAGTAGAGGGAATAAGTTATTTAATTTAACAAATGCAATGAACTGTGACGAGAATTGCATACTAAAAAGTTTTCTTTATTAAGATGAAGGTGATGTACGATTGATTCATACATCGCCTGAGACTTAAGAGCTAAATGCTAGCCTTCAGAATGACAGAATGAGCTAAGATACTGTATGTCTTCTATTACCGTAAGCTGTTTGCGTAGCTCAAGGTTCTGTACGTGACTTATTTCTTTCTTCTAATGTGCGTTACCGACCGGAGTAAAAGTAGACCAGTTTAATACGTTAATTAGACATTTTCTAAAGGTGACTCCACTAGCATCACAAATACGAAGTTCGTCACAGTCTGATATAGCTTACATTTAATAAATAACTTTTGTTTAGTGCAATTTTTGTGAGAAATGAAAGTGAAGTCAGGTGCCTAATATTTCGGGAGTTAAGCATAGACGATCTTAGGAGATGTTCATTGCTGCTAACTTTCTGATTGGTGTCTATGGTTGTCGGAATGTAGTCACAATATCTCTTTATGTAGATTTTTGTCGTCTACTGTAGGATACTTTATCTTCAAATAACTTAGCTCAAAATATCAAACATTTCTACTCAAGAATAAACCATACTCACACGAAGGAGGAGAGTGACTGCGCAACAAATTTAAATGCTAAACCCTTAACAGTGTGTCATTGTAAAGTGTAGGTGTAAAATTACTCGCAAAGGTGACCGCGTAAAAGCGTGGTACCCTTTGACGTCACCCATGGGCAGCCCGTGGTTAACGAGAAACACAATGCGCGGTGCGCCCATCACGTCATGTGATCAAGGTAGGCCTGAGGCAGCGCGATCTCTAGCTGGTTGGCTGGCCGCTAACAGACAGTAGGTTGTGGCCTAGCAGCTAGCCAGTCAGCTAGCGACTGCACTGTCTCGACCCTACTTTAATCATGTGACGTGACGCAGCTCGTGGGCAGCCAACACCAGCGGAGACTAAAAATAATCCGCTGTCTTATCCACTCATAGACAAGCATACAAGGGCAGTGCCAATTCGACGAAGTTTGTGCATGCATTATTCTATGGAAAATCTAAGGAACTGTGTAACTGATGCATTAGCATATCCAACGTCAGTGTTCAGAAGACCTTGGAGCCAAGGTGATTCAAATGTTCAAATGTTTGTATAGCTTATGGGACTTAACTACGGGGTCATCAGTCCCTAAACTTACAAAGTACTTATCAACTAGCTTATCCTAAGGACGGCACAAATATCCATGCCCGAGGGGGGGATTCGAACCCCCGACCGTAGTGGCCGTGCAGACCGTGACTGGAGCGCCGCAGTCCCCTCGGTCACCGCGACCGGCGCCAAGGTGATGAAACACTTGTTATGTATGTAGAAATTAAGCTCTAAAATTGAAAAATGTGGGAGTAAGGAATGAATTGCTTAAACTTACTAAATGTTTAACAGTACTGTATACACAGTATGGATTCTTTAATACTATGATACAGAAGTATTTAACTTCAAGGATAACATTTTACTCGCTGCAGTCGCAGCATACTGTGCTGACGTTGACTATGGCCATTGGAAATGCTCTTTGAAAACTGAATCACATAAAATGAAGTGAATAATCTTTCGTACGAATCATTACATAAATAATTCATGCCATTTCTGCTCTATTGTTGATAGGTTGTATTCTTGTCTGCTCAGTAGATAATTATCCTCGTAAAGTGAAACTTTGGTTGCCAAAATTAGCACACTATGTTGGTACTGTCATAAGTAACATTTAACACAAACTTTCATCAATAAATTCCGTATTTACTCGCCAATGATACTCGCCTTTTTTTCAGTTCTTTTACTTCTGAAATTGTGAAGGGTACTATAGGCGGAAACTAAGTAAATTCCATCGTGCATTGGGTTAGTTCAAGATGGCTAAATATACAAATAGTATGTTGTTCAATGTGTCACAGTTTCCATCGCAAAAATGCGCCTGTGTTATGCTCTTCTTACAGTGCAATTCGTGGTTATCATAATATTCAAATGTTTGTTAAGCTTAAGGGACTTAACTACATAGTCATTTGAAGTCTGGCAGTTTACCACCGATCCACAGAGCCACGCTCATTTTGCTTGTTGTAGATAATTGTCAAGTTCAAGTGTTTGTATAGCTTATGGGACTTATCTACAGGGTCATCAGTCCCTAAACTTACAAACTACTTATGAACTACCTTATACTAAAGACGACATAAACATCCATGCCCAAGGGGGGATTAGAACCCCCGACCGTAGCGGCCATGCAGACTGTGGCTGGAGCGCCGCAGACCACTCGGCCACTGCGGCCGGTGGTTAGCAGAAGGCACGTGCTGTTACAACACCTGAAACACAAAAACTTCATTTTCACGAGCTACTGCATGTACATCAAGATTCATTGCAAAGTCGACTGCTCTGAAATTAAATGCTGCCATACACCTAATTCTCCGATCACCGATACCCATTTTTCTATGTTGTTAACAATATAAATCTGAATTCGCATTACCCTTGGGAAAATGAAACCCTAGTGACACTGAATCGAGAGGGGTATTCAGCTGCTGTTACCACTGTTCCAGTAGCCAGCGGCATACATTATTGCCGAATTTCGTGTATATTAGTGGTGCCGAATTTCCCATAAATAACATTCGTGAAGTTTTGAGATTTTTTATTTCATTTTTTGATCTCAAAAATAAGGGGTATGGGGTTGTTATAGGTGGTGGGGTACTATAACCGAGTAAATACGGTATTTGGCAGAAAATTTAGTAGTATTAAAAGATTTTAGATGGAAAATAGAATTTTCAATGGTCACTCATAGTCTGCTTCACTTTTTATCACCCCCTTAAAATAGTGAAGTAAATTAAACCCACAATGTTTAAAAATATTACATATTTTACAGCTGAGAATACAGAACTTGTGTTCCAATGACACAGTAAAATTTCAAAAAATGTAAGTTAAATATGCTGTACTTGTCAGATTACGAGAAATGCTGCTGCCGGCCGCGGTGGCCGAGGGAAAGAGGCGCTCCAGTCACGGTCTGAACGGCCACTACGGTCTGGGGTTCGAATCCTCCCTCGGGCATGGATATTTGTCCCGTCCTTAGTTTTAGCTAGTTCATAAGTAGTTTGTAAGTTTAGGGGCTGATAACCCCGTAGTTAAGTCCCATAGACTATACAAACATTTTTGAAATGCTGCTTGTGACTTAATGATAGTTTAACAGCTACCACCATAAATTGCAGAAATAGCAGAAACTGCAGAAGTCACGGAAATTGCGGAAGTAGCAGAAGTAATGGAAGTAGTAAAAGTTACAGAAGTAGCAGAATTGGCGGAAGTAGCAGAATTGACAGAAGTAGCAGAAATCACAGAAGTAGCAGAAATCATGAAAGTTGTAGAAGTCACTGTAGTAGCGGAAGTACCAGATGTCTTGGAAGTAGTGGAAGTAGCGAAAGAGGTACATCTAGCAGAAGTGGTGGAAGTAGAGAGTAGTGAAAGTAACAGAAGTGTATAAGTGGTACGAGTAGCAAATGTGGTCAGTATTTAGCAGAAATCTTAGATATGGGAAAATGGCGCATGTAGCAAAAAATTCGGATGTAGAGGAAATTGTGAATGTAACAGAAATTGAAGAACTAGTGGAAATATAAATGCAGCAGAAATGCTGATGTTAAGGATGTGGCGAAAGTTGCAGAGCGGCGGAAGGCGGAAGTTGCTAATGAGGGTGAAGTAGCAGATGTGGCGGAAGTCGCTGATGAGTCAGAGGTTGCGGATGAGGCAGAAGGCGCGGACCCGGCAGAAGGCGCGTATGAAGCGGAAGTCACTTTTGAGTGAAAGTCACTTATGAGTGAAAGTCACTTATGAGTCGCGGATGTGGCGGAAGTCGCGGAAGTGGCGGAAGTCGCGGATGTGGCGGAAGTCGCGGATGTGGCGGATGCAGTGGGAGTTGCTGGTATAGGTCAAGTCTAGTAAATAGCAAAAGTCGCAGAAGAAATCGGAGAAGTAGCAGAAGTCACAGAGTATGCAGTTCGTTAAGTGCATGTCAAGTGCATGTTGTGGGTTTGTGTACTGCTAATATAGACTCTGACAAATCGCAACTTCGAATAGCAGGTACTGAAATGTAGCACTTACAGAAATACGGCAAAGTAGAGTCTCAGCGAAGCCCTAGATTGACGGTCCGCTGTTGTGCTCGCAGATGGGCGCCAGCGCGGTCGCGGACGTGGGGGCGTGTCCGCGCGGCGACATGCGCGCGCACCGCCTGTCTCCGGCCGCGGGCCAGACGGGCGGCGGGTGCGCGCTGCCCGTGTCTGCGGTGCCCGCGCTCGCCGACTGCGCGCGCCAGCCGCCGCCGCCGCCGCCGCCGCCGCCGCCATGCGCGACTGACAGCGCCTTCTCACCGCAGGCCGGCCCCCCGCAGCCGCCCGCCACCTTCACCAGCCTGCTGCGCGACGCCGAGCTGCCCGCCGAGCCGCTGTTCGCGATCCGCCAGATGCCGCCTCTCCCCAGTCCAGAGGCCACCTCCTTGCCGCACTCGGCGTCTCCTCTGCAGGGAGCACCACAGGCGGAAGAGCGCCACCGGGAAATAGTGGCCGAGGACGGCGCCAAAGACGACCGACGGATGGTCCAAAGTGACACCCACCTACCGGAAAACAGCAACCAGCAGCAGACAGAAGAACAGGCGCAGAAGCAACGCAACAAACAGAACGCGTGTGCCGAGTGTGGCAAGACTTTTGCCACACGCTATTCTCTCAAGGTGAGTCCATCATTATAAGAGAAGTGCCCAGAAGTGCTATCATTATAAAAACCATACCTTGTACATACACGTTGGTTTAAAGCCTTTTCGGCAAACATCTAGTGGTAACACATCATCTCATAAGGAACAACTTATGTTAAACACAATTCCTTTTCCAGTGACACTAGATACTCTTTAGTATTCGTGACCAAGATGTTCCACTCTGTATCGTCAGCAATTTTTAAATTCGTAGATTTATGATATCACCAAATCTGCCCATTGCACCAAGGCCATGACATCATCAAATCCCCTGAAATCCGATACCACCACACGTCGTGGAGAGACAATTGTCATACAGTATGTAACACGTATAAGTGCAAATATTTCCAGGGGTGATTCAGAACAGTGTACCGAACAACAGGGCATATGGCTTAATTACTGAACCATATGAGATATTAAGGTAATACATACAAATATATTCCACTTAAGCATGATTTGAAAAATATTTCTGAGACGATGTAGCAACTTTAACTGGCTCACACTAATACCTTCCACACAGACAAGATGTCTGGATGACAGGCAACACTCATTGCATACAAACGCCACCGATTGCCTACACCGTCTGAAGAGAAGGCCTGCCTGCTGCCGAGCCACGTCACGCAGAGTAGGTCGCGATCGCGTAGCTCACTGGCTGGCCGATGCGAGGCGGTGGGCAGTACCCATCGGCCAGCCACTGAGCTACGCGATCGCGACCTACTCTGTGTGACGTGGCACGGCAGCGTGCAGGCTTCTCTTCAGACGGTGTAGCTTGCACTCGGCCACCTCTCTGCGACCAAACAGGTCTTAATCAACACCATTGCCGCCGTCAAGTGCCACTGAACATTTAAGATGTTTTCCATGATGTCATGTATCACTCCAGCACGTCCGTCACTCAGATTTTGAAATTATAATCTATGAGGCCACAATGTCATCTGCGTAGAGGGCAAAACTTTGACACCATCTTTAGCCTGTTTGTGTGCTTTTGTGCGTGTGTGTGGGTGTGTATGAGTGTGAGTGAGAGAGAGAGAGACAGACAGACAGAGAGAAAGAATGCGTATGTCTTTGTAGAGAGACAGGAGTCGAAGGCAGTCACATGAAAGAAAGAGCAACAGTTACATAAATAAAACATTCAAACACCTCAGTCCACCACGCAAGTAATCTTTGGCACTACCGTATTAATCTCAAAATAAATTTACTAGAACCTGAATTTACTGAGGACTGCTTCATTTAGGTTTTTGGGCGAATGGCGGAACTGTTCCTAGGTTTCAGGGAGTTCATTGTTGGTGCTATTGCAACTAGTTAGCTTACATCATTTATTCCGGCTTCTTTCAGACTTACAATGAATTTACATATCTATCTTTATTGTGAACTCGGGTCCAAATTTGGTTTGCACGACGCTATCTGAAGAAGTGAATCCACAAAACAACCCCACTGGTCACTGTGATACTTCTCGATTGGGTTTTCGTTTGATATACTCCTATCAGAATCTATCAGATCTGCTCTGCACTTCAAATTTTTTTATTGACAATACGTCGACTACTGATATTTGTGCAAGATGCAGTTGTGCAACACGTGGTGCAAAACAGTTGTTTAGTTTTATGTACTTATGCTGTCACACTATATCTCTGCTCCATTTTTATAAGTCTCCGAAATGCTTTTGACAGTATCGCTCACACTCGACAAATGCGTAACTACGGATTATCATTTCCATTGTGCGAATCGATTCTTGAATTCCTGTCAGTAAGGTCACAGTTCATAGCAATAGATGGAAAATCATCTAGTAAAAAAGAAGTGATATCTGGGTAACTGATGCTCCTAGGAGACCATTTGAGCAGCCTTCTGAGATTGTTTGTGTTGATTCTGAGATTAACTATCAAGAGAAGGTATCAGAAAATGGAAAGCAGTTGGGTAATTGAAAACAGTTTATCACATTCACTATATGTCAACAGTTGCGAATAGTTTCTGATACATTTACATGTTTCAATCCTTTTGGATCATCTTCAGAATCTTGTAGATGCCTCTACAAGCCGACAAGCTTGCTTTATGAAAAATACTTACTACTAGTATGCTAACACGCCCGTTTTCGCTCGTGAAGGCACTCGCCCCTGTGCTACACGAAATGTGACGGAACTGCACAAATTGGCACGAGAGCAAAATAATGTAACTAGGTTCTGCATCTCACCTTGCGCATGCGCAAAGCGTCCCTGAAGGCGACGCCCCTCCCCCTCCCGTGGATACGCCACCGTCCGCGCCCCAAGAGTAGAAACAAACGTGATATTTGCTTAAAACTGGTTGTAGCTTCAGAAGATCCTAGATGAACAATGAAAATGCTGTTAAACTATGTGAATGGGTGTTTGGTTAAAGATTTCACATTGTTGAATAAGAAAAAGAGGATTATAGTCAGGCTTCTAGCTATATTTTGCCCCATCTTCACGTCTATAACAGATTCTACAAGCAATAGATACTTTGGTATTGAGGTGGGGGAAATCAGCCTTTGCGCATGCGTATGAATCGGTGCAGGTGCTCGTTACAGTGTCTCGTGATGCCAAGTTGGTGTATCCCTTTATTGAAAGAGTGATTTTCTTACAATCGCTTAACAGTGTATTGAGTCATTTTTGCTGCACTCCAGGTTTGCTGTGTAGATTCATCTGTTGTAGAAGCCCATTTTCAAGTAATAATGATCAGCGTTCGGTATCTTTTAGACACAAACATCTGAGTTTTAAGCTTGGAAGAGAATTGAACCCCCAGTCAATTTAGGCACCAGCCGCCACTGGAGACTGGGGTAGGTCAAATTTAGCCCGTTTCCAACATTCTCCTGTGCTGCTCCTGTGCTGCGCTCGATCACAGCGGACCCCGTCTGCCCGCAGGAGCACATGCGCACGCACACGGGCGAGAAGCCGCACCTGTGCGCGCAGTGCGGCAAGCGCTTCAGCCAGCGGCGCAACTACCGCTACCACCTGTCGCTGCACTCGGGCTCCAGGGAGTTCGCCGCCGAGTGCCCCGAGTGCGGCAAGACGTTCAGCAACCGCAGCTACCTGAGCTCGCACATGAAGATCCACCGCAACCAGCGCGAGTACGCGTGCGCCGAGTGCGGCCGGCGCTTCAACCAGCGCGTCGCCTACAACATGCACGTGCGCATCCACTCGGGCGACCGGCCGCACCGCTGCTCTGTCTGCGACAAGGCCTTCTCCCGCAAGGTGCTGCTCAAGCAGCACATGAGGACGCACACCGGCGAGAAGCCCTTCACCTGCCAGGTGAGCCGCTTCCGCCTCTTACAACCGCCCGTATCCTTTCTCCAAGTCATTTATTAGGATTAGATTTCCCAATCCGATCGTTAAGCGAACAGCGGAGCAAATAGCAACGGGTTATAATGATGCTTGCTTTCAGCTACGTTTCATCTCTACTACCTGTAAATTAGCGAAGTAATCAGTGTCTCTAGACCAAATGATTTTATCTTCACTATTCTATTCGCATATACTGAGATAGAGATACCTCATTTTGCCTGGCAAAGAATAGCAACTCGAATTGTCATTGACGGAAGAAGTCGTCGTAAGACCGCTGCTTTATTTTACCGTAACGGTCGAATAGCTCTAACGTAGTTCAAGAACAAATATTAAACTGGAAATAAGAGATGAGGAAGGCACGTCTACATCCTCGTGCAATGGCACGTGAGGACTTGAAAAACATGCCAATTAGTTGATACTACATTTATTTTACGTGAAAACTATACACACACTTGTCGGTAATCGAAGTAATTGTAAGTAGTCACGTGGCAGTAGCCGACGGGTCGGAGCGACACGTTGCGGATGCGCGGCCTCCCGCGTCGGAGGTTCGAATTCTCCCTCGGGCATGGATGTTTGTGTTCTCTTTAGTATAAGTTAGTTCATAAGTAGGTTGTAAATTTAGGGACTTGTGACCCCGCAGTTAAGTCCCATAAGCCTTGCAAACATTTGAACATATGAATTGTAAGTAAATTCATCCGTTTTCAATATTTTTGCCATGACGCTTTGTTTAAGGATTCGACTATTATAAAATGTAATCTTTGGATATGTGAAACTTAGAAAACATATAAATGCACAATTTGTAGCGAATTAAGTTGTAAAATATTACATGTATAGTTGTAAATATTTAAAAAAATTGACTTCAGTTAGATTCGAGCACGCGTCCCTTCGTTTGAAAACCGTCAGCTGATCCACGCAGCTTGTATTTTAACTGTTTTCACCTTCTCTGATAATTACGCAGCTTTAATTGGCCTATGTAAGCACTAAGCTAAAGCTCCGCTGAGAGCTAGAGCTGTGCCGGGACTGAGGCGCTCCAGCCACGGTGTGCACTGCCACTACGGTCGGGGGTTCGAAACCCCCCTCGGGCATGGATATTTGTGCCGTCATTCGTATAAGGTAGTTGATAAGTAGTCTGTAAGTTTAGGGACTGATGGCCCCTTAGTTAAGTCCCATAAGCTTAACAAACATTTGAACATTTGCTAGAGCTGGCAACACTAGCACTTCTGAACTTGGGCATGCACAGCGCCCTGTTCTTCGACTCTAGATTATTCGGCTGGACAATCTTCTTTGCTTCTGATTGTACTTTTGTTTGTAAATTCTCGTGAATTGAAACAGTTGATTGTATTCTATATTGGTTGTTAAATCGACATTTGATAAAATACTACCTGACAATTATCTGCATCAAGCAAAATGAGCGTGACTCTGTGGTTCGGTGGTAAACTGCCAGACTTTAAATCCAAAAGTCGCGGGTTCGATTTTCGGTTAGTTCTGGAATTTTCATTACTCACTTCCTTTGCTTCTGAAAATGAAAAATACCGAATTGCTCCGTGTTTCTGAATTCACTTTAAACTGGACGGGTAAGACGCTTTATAGGTCGGAGGAAGATGTTCAAATGTTTGTAAATATATGGTACTACTCTGGTCATCAGTCACTAGGCTTACAAACTACTTAATCTAACGTGTGCTAAGGGCAACAAACACATTAATGCCCGAGAGAGGACTCGAACCTCCGACGGCGACAGCGGTGCGCTCTGCAGCTAAGCGCCTGGGAACGCTCGGCCACTCCACCGTGGCGTTCGGAGGAAGCCAACGACATACCACCTCCATCACGATAATACAGTGTTGAAATCAATCTCCAGATTGATGATTTTTTACCTTTACCATTAATGTACATGATTTCTGAGTTCGGTCTTCTAGGACACTGTAGTGTTTATGGCATAATGAGTAAATTGCGAATTCGGTCTTACAAATAAGGTAGGAAGGAAGATTAGGGTTTAACGCCCTGATGACAGCGAGTTCAGTAGAGACGGAAGTCATGCTCAGATTTTTGGGTAACGAATACACATATTAGCAGTGATACTTACGATCGCATTGACTCGCCAACATTTAGTATGTAAAACAAGTGGTCATCAATGTCATCAGAAACGGAGCGCACCGGTGAAAATGTTTCAAATTTAAAATGTTTGTTAAGCTTATGAGACTTAACTGCG
Organism: Locusta migratoria; assembly: GCA_026315105.1. NCBI lineage: Eukaryota > Metazoa > Arthropoda > Insecta > Orthoptera > Acrididae > Locusta > Locusta migratoria. The sequence continues at coordinate 371,847,234 of CM048748.1, forward strand.
GTGGCATCAGTTCCTAAATTTACAAAATACTTATGAACTAACTTATACTAAAGACAACAAAAACATCGAAGCCCGAGGGAGGATTCGGATCCTCGAAGAGGAACGGCCTCGCGAATCGGAGCATAGCGCCTCAATGCGCTCGGCAACTCCACCGCGTCCGCACCGCTGAGCTCTCCATCTGTGGAGCTGTATTGTTGATGTGAGACTTCAGAAGAATAGCGTGCCACGGCGTGTCTGCCCACAGGTGTGCGACAAGCAGTTCGCGGACCGCAGCAACATGGCGCTGCACGCTCGCTCGCACTGGGGCATCAAGCCGTACCACTGCCACCACTGCGGTCGCTCCTTCTCGCGGAGGAACAACCTGCGCTCGCACATGGTCAGCCACATGCCGGGAGTCGAACTGGGGGCCGCCCAGTACCAGCCGACTACGGCGGGGGCGCCGCCGCCGCAGCGCAGGCCGCAGCCGGCGTTGCGGTCCACCAGCGTCATCATCAGGACTGCCACGGCCACGCGAGGGGCCAAAGTCAGCCCAGGCGACGGCCGCGCCGCCACAGCCACTTAACTCCGTGGCCGGTGGCGACACACCGTCACCAAAATGTACCATAAACCCTATCGGCCCGCGGCGGACGAACGTCGCAGGCTGCGAGTTGAATTGCAGTTCCGAGCCTGCCGAAGAAATCCCTTCCTTAGTGATAGCGAAGGAAGAGGAAAAAGTGTAATATAGTCCACATACGTGACGACACCAAGAGAGCATAAGCGAAATACACTGTGGGTATGTAATTGACAGAATGAAATGTGGAACAACTGACATGAGTGTCGTCGGCGAAGAAAATAATGCTTGCCGGGAACTCTTTCTTCACGGCCAGATACGCAAAGTGCGAAAATTGACAACTGTTATAGGAGAGCAGCAACTTCGTTTATCGAGTGCATAAGGTCCAGGGGAGGAAGGTCCCACCTTAAGTGATCACGAAGCTGACACTATGACATCCAAGACGCAGATCATGGTGCGCAAATGTAAATACCAATGATAACAACAATGCAGCACTTGCTCGAGTTCAGCCTTTGTTTAGATAATGTCTGGCTTTGAAAAGCATTTATTCTTGACAAATGGCCAAAGATACAAAAACTTCAGTGATCCCTGAAGAATAGAATAATGAAAATAACGTTGCAAATGCAACAAAGCCAGTGCCTTTAATTATATATTTTACTTATTAAATTAAGAATGTACATAATAATTAAATAAAAGAAAAGTTCTTATGTTTACACATAAATTTGCCGTATTTATTTGCTGCTACACACATTCACTTCAAACATCAGTTATTCTCCAGCCAATCAAACCAACCATCACAATTTATTTCACATAAGATAAATAACTACATTCCACCTTATAATGGAATGTCCAGTGGGAATTAACAAAATAGGACAGTTTACAACTCACCACAAATACGTGACGACAAGCTGCGACAGGCACATAAAAAAGACACACACATACAACACTTCAGCTGTCGGCCATGGCCTTCTTCTTAAAATAGAACGTTCACACAATGACACAGGCACACAACGGAATGCGACAGCCATAGCTGACGGTTGTGTGACTGTGTTGTGTGCCCACAGGGGCGGGTCTAGAACATTTTTCCATACAAGCGGCATACCATTCCATTCGCCCCCCCCCCCCCTTTCGCCGCTTCCGTCAATCTCCCCATATATTGGTTGCCTTTCTTTGAACTTCTGAGTAAGATCTTTAAAAGTAAATATAAGTGATCGTTGAATAACGAATTGAGACTTTTTCCTTTAATGTAAGTACTATATCCACATAGTCTGTCACAGACATAAAATTTCTGAATCTTATTCTGCTTCTAGGTATTAAAAGCAGAAAGAATACATACCTATTTTAGCTTTTAGTGAGAACACTACAGCTTCAATAAAATGTGTTATTAATTAACGTCAATGGATATATAAAATGGAACTTGGTTTTATTTCAAAAGTTTACAAAGTAATTCACTATCATGGGAAAAAGTACGACAGGATAGGATAGGTTAGGATGTTTTGGGCGCACAACAGCAAGGTTTTTAGCGCCCTGACAAAAGAATTACACAACAGTAAATAAAGTAGGTCTTGGCAATAATCAGAACACATATTGCAAATCAGCGATGTAAGGTGGTATACTGAAGCACCCAACCTGACAAGTCCTTAAAAGAAAATGTCGGAGTATAGAGGGACGCTGATCGCTGATGTTAAAGGCATCAGCGAGCCCTCCTGTAACACACTAAAACCTCCAGCCTAAGAGCTTAGGCCAGAGTCGAGAACGTTTACAAAATTGTAAAACGTTCGTCACACTCTCCTCGTCGTCAGCTAAAACAGTGGGAAGGGCACGACCAAGATTAGCCGCTGCCCTCTCAGCACGATATAAAAAACACTCAATTAAAATGTGGCGTATAGTGATTTGCACGCCACAAGCATCGGAAATCGGTGGATTCTCCCGACGGAATAAAAAGCTGTGGGTCAAAGGGCTGGAGGGCTGTGCCCAATGCGAAGGCGCGTCAGTGTCACTTCGTAATGCCTGAATGGCTGGCAGGAGGTTCGCCACGGTCGGACAGTTGGTTTAACCAATCGCAGTTTTTTACCTGTCACTGCCAGCCACGTCTCCTCCCACAACTGAAGGGACCTCTGGCGCAGCACAGAGGAGACGTCCCGAAAGGGAATGGTACACTCTGTGAAATTTGGGTCACTCCAGGCCGCCTTGGCAGCCACATCAGCCGCTTCATTTCCCCATATCCCAACATGCCCAGGTAACCAAAGAAATTACACCTCTTTACCCTGCCGTTGGAGGAGGTACAGTTGGTCATGGATCAATTGTGTTATAGTGTCAGCCGGGTACATGACCGGGTACATGATTGGAGGGCACTAAGGGAATCGGGCCAGAGTAGAAATTTTGTACCTCGAGCACGCTGGATGTGTTCCAGTGCCTGGAGGTTAGCATGCACTTCTGCCGAGAAAACGGAGTAGGCAGCGGGCATACGAATCCCTATGATGTGACCTGGAAACACTGCAGAACACCCCACCGAGTCCCCTTGTTTTGATCCGTCAGTGTACACCATTGTACAATCACGATGCTTATTTAAAATGTTAAAAAATTCGGACTGAAACGTCATGTCTGGGGTGCAATCTTTTTTAAAACTGGTTAAATCTGAAAGAAGACCGGGCCTTTGTAATAACCAAAAGGGATACCTACTCCATCCTCGACGCAAAACAGTAAAATCTGAAGCACCCATATCTAAAAAACAGTCCTTAGCACGAATCCCAAAAGGCCTCGTAGCTCGAAGCCATTACGAAACAACTGTTCCATAGACGGCCGAGCAACAGTATCGTAAGCAGGTGTATATGGGGTGGACAATGCGGCATACGCCTGACGCACCATGAGGAGCTGTCGCCGTATGGAAAGCGGTAGCTCAGCAACTTCGGCGCAAAGGCTTGGTATAGGGCTGGTTCGAAATGCCCCGGTAGCCATACGAATCCCTTCATGGTGCACCGCGTCCAACATTTTCAGGTAGGAAGGTCTTGCAGACCCATACACTGTACAGCCGTAATCAAGTAGAGATCGTACAAAGTCTCTATAAAACTGGAGCAGACGAGTCCTTCAGCTCCCCAAGAAGTGTGACTAATACACATTAAAATACTGAGTGCTTTGAGGAACCGTCTCTTCAAGTCGTTAAGATGCAGCAACCAAGTAAGTTTACAGTCAAATGTGAGACCCAGAAAACGTACAGTGTCTTTAAAATTCATCCGCAGTTCGGGTAAGTTAAAAATAGAACGTGAACGATTAAAAAGAACACACACAGACTTCTCGGTTGAAAATTTAAAACCGGCCTTCCATGCCCATTCGTCTAGCGGCCTGAGAGTGTGCTGCAACTGACGTGTTGTCATTGCAAGGTTGGAGGAAGAACAGAAGATAGAGAAGTCATCAACAAACAGGGAACACTGGACAGGACTTTTCACAACAGAAGTAATACTGTTAATGGCTATAGCAAACAACGTCACACTTAAAACACTAACCTGAGAGTCACCTTTTGCCTGCTCAAAGCGGTCAGAGAGCACGCCACCAACGCGATACCTAAAATAACGTGGAGAAAGGAAAGACCGAATAAAAATGGGAAGACAACCTCGAAATCCCCAGTCGTGAAGCTGCTGAAGTATAAGATGCCTCCAAGTAGTATCGTAGGCCTTCTCGATATCAAAAAAGGTGGTGACGGCGCAGGATAGCCTGTTGTATAGCCGCCTCCAGAGAGGTCAGGTTATCGAAGGTGGAACGATATCTCCTGAACCCACACTGGAAGCGACTAAGGACCTGCCTGGATCCAGACAAGGCGGCGGTTGACCATCCGCTCTAAGGTCTCTCCAATGCAACTAGTGAGGGCAACACTACGATAGCTGCTTGGGCATGTGCGATCTTTCCCAGGCTTTAAAAGGGGGATTAAAGTTGCTTCTCTCCACGAATCAGTAAAGTGACCTGACGACCAAATGGCATTAAAAAGATTCAGGAGGATTTCTTTATTTCGCTGTGTTAGGTGCCGCAGCATACTGTAGTCGATTCTATCATTGCCAGGGGATGTGTCATGCGCCACAGACAAAGCAGAATCCAGCTCCCACAGTTTGAAAGGGCAGTTGTAATCCTGATGACCAGTGGACCAAGTCCAAATTGCCCCTCTCAGCAACCACTCTGTGGCGCTGGAATACCGGATCCTGACTGGCAGTAGCTGTAACATTGGCAAAATACATAGCCATGGTTTCGGCAGTTTCTCGCGGGCTGGTGTGGAGAACGCCACTCCCCATGATAGCAGTCACTGGACACCTCCCCCCTTTCCCAAAAATCCTCCATATGGTCACCCATACAGTGGAACTTTTAGTGGAGCGGGTAAAGGTACTCAGGAAATGTTGCCAAGATCTCTTTCGGCTCTCTCGTATAACTCGGCGACATTTTGCCCTCGCCATCGGAAAGGCTGCGAGGTTGTTTTCACTTGGAAAAATTCTTGAACCTACGCAGAGCTGCACGTCTGGCCCTGATTGCTGAGTGACACTCAGCCGTCCACCAAGGGACAAGCTGCCGTTTTGGTCGTCCTAACGACAGCGGCATATATGCATTAGCAGCACTGTGTATCGGTTGAGTGATACAAACCACCCATTCCTGGACATTGCCTCGAATTTCCAGCTCAGCGAGTTGGCTGAACAGTGTCCTGTCAGCTTTACTGATCACCCATTGAGGTGGTCTGCATTCAGGCTCTACTCTGTCTGGCACGTGAAGCCAGATGGGGAAATGGTCACTACCATGCAGGTCATCGACCACTTCCTAGTGTGTAGAGTGGGCGAGGGCTGGAGAACCACGCGAGAGGTCTATGGCTGAATACAAAAACGTGTGGGCTGTCCCATGTTTAATAAATGTGCGCTCGATGAGAAGCCTCTCGGTTGCTCGACCCCTGGAGCAGGTTCTGGCAGAGCCCCAAAGCACGTTGTGTGCATTAAAATCCCCACAAAGGATGAGAGGGTGGGAAAGCTTTGTCAGAAGTTCTTCGAGAGCCGCTACATCAAACGTGTCATGAGGTGGCAGATAGAGGGAGCACACTGTCAAACGGTGGAGCACATAGACGGAAACTGCAACAGCTTGTAACTGTGTAGTGAGAGAGAGGGGCTCAGAGTGATAAGCCGTATTAGCAAAAATTGCCACTCCGCCTCTCGCTCTCTCTCCACTAAGATCGTCCTTCTTGTGGAGTACATAGCCACGGAGCTCAGGGTTGTCAGTGGATTTAAAGTTTGTCTCCTGGAGGCATATACAAAGCGGTCTACCCTGAGTCAATATACAGAGTTCCTCCACATGCGTCCTGAAACCCTGCAAGTTCCACTGCAGTATTGGGGCCATTTATCAAGGAGGTTGGATCTTTACCCTCTCTTTCTTCCGAGACGGAGACACTGAACGTGGTGGAGGTCCAGAATGGGGGCGAGAGGGTTGCCCCTGAGGGAGATCCAGCTCCATGAGATCTGGAGCTGGGTCAGACGAAGGCTCAGGTGGAATAATTTCAACGAAGTCTGAAAGGGTCATGACTGTTGTTGCCTGTGACTGTGGTTTGGTGGTAACCTTCTTTGGTTTAGGTGGCTTGGTGGTGGAGACAGCGGTCGTGATTGCAATTGTGGTGACAGTGGTGCCGTTGGTGGTGGGTGTGGCAGTGGTGGTGACGGTGATGGCGAGTTCTGCAGGAAGAAGTACCACAGGCTCTTCAAAGGCAGTATCCGTACCTTTATCAGCTGTCGTCAGAGGGGCTACGGGATGTGCAGGTTCTGCAGCCTGACACATGCACGGGCAAGTGCATGTGTTGGTTCCTACACTGACAACCTCAGTTTTGGTACAGGCATCAGCTCTGGCAATTGACTTTTGCAGTACTGATGCGAAGGAGGTGGTAAATGCAGCAGGTTGCATGGCCTTTTAGGTCTTCTTGGCCTCTGCATAGGAGAGAGGCTGAGTGATTTTGATTTTCTGTATCGTCTTCTCCTGAAGGTAGACTGCACAATCCCTACTCCCTACAGACTGGGTGGTCGCCTGAACAGTAGACACAGGTCATAGGTGGAGTACAGTCAAACACATAGTGTGCTGCTTAACACATTTGCCGCAGGTAGCTTCTCCTTTGCATCCCAAGGTGGTATGCCCAAAGCACTGGCACTTAAAACAGCGCATGGGGTTAGGGGCATAGGATCAGGCATTTAAACACGGAAAACCCGCCTTAATATGCTCAGGTAGTCGAGGGCTATTGAAGGTGCTGATGAAGGACTCAGATGGGACGAGTTCTCCATTCACCCTTCTCTTCATATTCTGCACATCGACTATGCCTTCTGCAGTCCATTCTTCCTTCAGTTCATCCACTGTCAATCAGATCTCTACAGGAGACAACGCCCTTGCTATAGTTAAGAATACTGTGTAGCTCCTTTCGATTTTATATTCCCCAAGACTCTTAGCCGTTTGTAGTTTGGACGGCTGTTGACTGCCAGACGTTTTACTGACTTTAAGGTACCAGCAATTCCTTCGATACCTTTGTTGATATAGAAGGGCGATACCTTCTCAAACAAACCTTCCTTTCTCTTCACGACAAGAAACACATTCTGGTTAACAGCTTGTGTTCTGTTAGTCTGAACAAAGAATTTTTTGAAAGCACCTAAATCTGGAGGGCTGGGAACCCAAGCCCCCTTTTTTGATTCGATGTTGGTACCCCCCCCCCCCCCCAGTGGTACACCCATCCCACTGGAAGGTTCATGGGTTAAATTAGAGTTTTTCATCTCGGTCCAACGAGTAGCTAGGGAAGTACGTGTCCGCCTAGACAGAGCCCCACATGCCTAGGTAAGCCGTTTACAACTCAGGTTGTAAGCTATATCGATAACCCTACGGCAGGAGTCGCCAAGTGTAAACTAGGTTGATAATCCTATGGCAGGAGTTGCCTGTGTGAACTATGTCGTTGGTTATATATATATATATATATATATATATATATATATATATATATATATATATATATATATATATAAATTTAGGACAGCAATTAATTATCTTGGGTCACCACCATATTTCTCCAAAATATGGAAAATTAAAATGTTACTGATCAGCTATGATGTGATCATAGATATTTTGAAACATATAATAAATATTCCTACTCTATTGCAGTGTATCAGTTGTACCAAACAAAAAAATGTACTTGAAAAATTATTGGTAAACTGTGGAATTTAACTATTCTGTTTCCCCCCAAATAGTGAAAAGGAGAATGTTCTTAAATGAAAGAAGAACTGCTCAAAATCAATTTATTACAATTAAACATGAAAAATCCTATATTGACAAAAAATTAGATGACATTTCCTATCATGAAAATCAGATAATGGTATTCAAACAATCTTTTACAAATATTAAAATATTGAGACACAAAAATGACTGGCTGAGTCAAAGGTCTAAGGTTATGCAAAACAGGATGTTATTAGATTGGCTACACAGGGGCTTGAAATTATCGTTAGCCCTAAGCTCCCCAGAGTAAATAGGCAGATCTCAAAAGAATAATATAAGGGACAGAATCCAACAAGTCTGATTCATATAACCCCCCAGCAAGTGCGTCACCTTACCCACAAAGACGATCATTGACGGAAGCGTCTCAGGCTCGCAGGCAGCAGACGGTGGGAGCGGATGAGCTGAAATTTTTTATCCGATCGTAATTGCTGCGACCTATTAAGCAGGGTCGACATGTATCTTAACACAGCGTCACTAGCGTCGGCGTCGCTAGGCAGTTGCTGTGCGATTCTATAACGCTAGTAGACTAATCAATGTTTTGCATAGGTGCCACAAAGGCCACTTGTCACAAATCGATCAGTCACTTGCGTAATAAGATTTGTAAAAAAAATAATAATAATAAAATAAAAATAAAAAACAGTGCCCGATTCGCAAAGGCGCGAATGCTCAAATAGAGACTTCTAGCAAAACGAAAACCAATCTGTGGCCGCTCACAGCGTAACCACCGGACAATGTAACGTCTGTGAAGTAAACACAAGTTCTACAAGGTCAGAATCTTCGGAATCACACACAAGTCTAACAAGAGGACCGTTTAAGACGATGTTCTCCCAGCCAATCTAAACGGAGTATCGCGTGTCTCCCGAGGTCCGCACACTTCGGACGCTCAAACAGGAGTCTCCCGAGGTCCGTACACTTCGGACGCTCACATAGGAGTCTTCGAGCTCCGTACACTTCGGACGCTCAAACCGGAGTCTCCCAAGGTCCGTACCCCTCAGACGCACAAACAGGAGTCTTCATGCCACCTCGCGCTCTGCCGCAGCTCACAGCAAGTGTCGGGCGACCACACCCACGCGCGAAAGACACACCAATCTCTGGTAACGGTTAATAGTCAAACCAATCGGATGGCGTAGAGCCGTTGACAAATTTTTTAGCTGGCATACTAAAATAATCTGCCGAATCAGGACGCTGTCTCTGTGGCTGCTAAGAGGCTCCGCCCACGCCACCAAAGCTTCCAGCGGATTTCACCGTTCTCCGGGGTGAATGCCCTGCAAGGAATTTCAGCTTGCTCCTAGCTACGGTCACACGACCTAAAAATGTTAACGTTGTGCGATATATACAGCAGCTGTAGCCAAACAGGCAACCCCCTGGGGTGCCAGATGGGCAGAAAGCTTTCCTCTCAACCTAACCATTCGTCACGCCATGTTCAAACTCTGCTGCTTTCAAGGAAGTTTTTTTAGATAACGCCCAAGGGCAATACGTCTCCATAAACAGCCTGGGGCCCAGAGGTCTCTGCTATTGTTTGTATCCGGCAAACTCCTCTCTTGCGAAACGGAGGAATAGGTAAAAAGGCATTCCCCGCTATCGCCCACCGTAAACCGCGGTCCAGCATTGTGTAAAGCGTCCCACAAACTCTAAAAAATTCTGCCAGGTATACTCCGCCGCCTGTAGCGTCGGCCCCTATCGTCATTTCCCGAAGGCGAGTGAAAGTTGGTGGGAGGGGGACACCCCCAAGAGCTTCTTTGCTCTGCGCGGCCTGCCCGTACCCAACACGGAAAACCACTTTTTAGCAGCCAAGCTGCGCCAATAAACATTAAAATCCCGAAATTTTCTTATAAACATAGAATATACTACAATCCCAGGAGCCCATCACGCCTGATGTGTCCCCAAACGCACAGAAATCAAAATAAAGAAAGATCTACAGAGAAAAATGATACATATTTCAATAATTAGCGTAAAGAGAAAGATACAGTAACACAAGTTAGTATGAAAAATAGACTAATTACAGCCCCCGTCTCACAAGGTACGGCAGTATCCCCAGAGGTTCCTCCTCAACAGCCATGCATCCCATCAGCACGTAGCACACCTTGGGATTGAAGGTTTTCTTTATAGAGGTTTGTACCATCCTCGCGACGCGGGCAGTCAAGATCCCCATTCCCCGGTACACACAACGTTCCACCGCCGCGCCACACAGTGGTCGCTGAAGCGTGCCCAGAGGTTACGGTGTCTAGAGGACTGGCGGCGCTTACCAGTCCCCAGCTCACGACCCCGGCTTCGCCAAGCCCGTACTCAGCAAATTAATGCTGAGCCTCTGAGGGGGGGGGGGGGGGGAGTACGACACTACGACACACAAATACAAAAAATATCATTTCATTTTATGTTCGTATGTTAAACATAATTAATTTCGTAAACTGTATGTAAAAGTGAAGAAAAGTTATAACTAAATAGTTGACTTTTAGATATTTTTCCATAAAAATAGTTCATAATTGATAGAAATGGCCAAATTTTATTTGTACACAACAGTAAAGGAAGACACAAATTTGTAGGATATGACAGACAAATATTCTGTTATTATGGTCATGTATATTCTCTACAGTTTTCCAATATATCTATGATTTCAAATTTTTCCTTGCACACAAACATCACAGTGAAATTTTTCTAGCCTTTTACTTGGCAAAATCTTCCATAACAATTTCCGAGTCTATTGACTTCAACGTATCTATTTCGATGTCTAAAGTTGACAGTCCACATAATCTTTTATGAGAAAGTGTTTACCTAAGGTAAGTCTTTATCAGTTTTAGTTCTCAAAACTAAAACTGCTTTCACCGCTAGCTACAGATACGGTAAGGTCAGGATTCGCAAACTTACAACAGTGTTGGGGAAAATTTCAATGAAATTTCTTTTTGTAATATAGGATAATGCACATAGTGAAGAACTTCCAGCAGAAAGCATGGGTGCTATGATCAAATCTTCATTGTTCATTTCCATCCCACTGACGTCAGGTTCATCACCATCACCTACCATAGTCTCAAGAGTCATGCATTAAGTTTTCAGTTTTCTACTATCCCACGACGGCAGATCATGAATCTCGTATATAGGGTTAAAGCTCTTACTATGGCTGGTCATAAGCTCAAATCTATCATTAGTGAAGACATAGCTGTATCGAGTATCAGGTAGTAAAATTTACCTGCAATGAACTTTCTGTTTCACCTTCATCAATAGGTTCATCGTTACTTTATTTTCTTTTTCAAATACTGAATGAGATCTAAGTTTGTCAGCAAGCTCTCTGACATCTGTTACCACACTATTAAACCCTTCTTCTGATCTCATCTTCCTGAAGAAAAATGCGAACACTTTCAACTAGATCACTAGCATTCTGCAGATATACAGTAATTCTTTGGAGAGCTTTTCTGACTTGTTTCATCTTGAACATCAATTCATACCACACCATTGTACAACAACAAAAAATCTAAATTTTTATAGCTTTCTTGCAATGCCAGTTGCGCTGTTTCATACCACACCACTGTATAACAACAAAAAAATCTAAATTTTTGTAGCTTTCTTGCAATGCCAGTTGCGCTGTTTCTTCCAAAAGCGTCTTTTTTAGAATCTTCGCTAGCTTCATAAACAACATCATACACTTGCTCAGTGTAGTATCTAAGAGGCTCCAAGGCAACGAGTACCGCTAAGTGGTTTTACAGTCATCCCATTGCTTCTTCAAAATACCTTATCTATACGTAGATGCAGAAAATATATTGAAAAGTTCTTGAACTGTACTGAAAAAGATCACAGCGATAGGACATGATAGCGCTGCATCGTTCACCGCAAGGTTTAACGAATGAGCTCTACAAGATACAAAGAATGCTCGAGGGTTAAGGTATTTCTTTCGTTGTTGAACTCCCACATTTTTTCCTTTCATATTTGAACTGTTATCGTATCCTTGTCCCAGCATATTTTTCGAAATGAATCTGCCGTCTTGTCAACTTGTTTGAGAGAACGTAGGTGACGCATTCGCCAGTGGTGTTTATGACTGAAATAAAGACAAGGAAATGTTCTTTGATAATAATTTCTTTTCCAGACTCTATGTAACAAACCGATTATTGACATTTGTTCTGTGTGACTCACGTCAGGAGTACAGTCTAAAATACCTGAGTAGTATGTTACTTTTTTAAATCCATTTAAGATTTTATTTTCAAATTGTATTTATTATGTATTCCTTTACTGAGATAGTGAACATTGGCTTCCTTAGAATTTACCCTTCGCAAATGTTCTTTTAATACAACATCAAATGTAGTGATATGCTGTATTAGTTTCAAGAAATTTCCATTATCTTCTTTCAAGGGAATATCTGTTGCTCCTCGAAACGCCAACTCCTGCGTGCCAAGAAACTGTGTTAATCAAAGCAACCTTTTTAATACTTCAAACTAATGTTCAATCTCAGCCTGAACGAGTCTCTGAGTTCTCACCATGACTGGTATGCTTTTATATGGTTTTTTTCCACTCCGAAAACCCCGACGTATTTGCAAGCAAGATAGTTTCACCACTGGAAAGTTTACAACGATAACAAAAAATAGAATTTTTTGAAACAGAATAAATGAGCCATTCTCTGCAGATTTCTTCCCTGTTAGACAATTTTCTTTTACAATTTGCCGGAGTAAATCTTCTACCTCTCTTATCGGCAGGGAAGTTTGACATAAGTTATTTGAAAAGGGCCACTTTCTACAAGAGTTTGTAGTATGTCATCATTTATTTTATCTGGCCACTGACCTAATCAACCTATAAGTTAACAACGTGTGAAGCAGATGTTCTTCCTGCAATATAAAACACAGTCCCAGTATCAAGATGCAGCACTCAAAGAAGTGAACCCCGGTCATCTGAAGCACCAGCCGCCACTGGTGGTGGGTGATTTTTTACAAAGTAAATAAACTTCCTTTTAGAAGTAATAATAATAATGTGAAATGAAGATTAGTAGGGTAAATAACAATAATAAGCATTTACCGAATTTTAACTTCAGTTTAACGAAACAATTTTTCCGCGTTGGCAACACTGCGGACAATACATTATAAATACTGGGATCTGGCGAGCACTACTGTCTCTACCAAAGGGCCGGCCACAGAGCCAGTCACGTTCTGCACGGCCACTACGGTCGGTGGTTCGAATCCCCCCTCGGGCATGTATATTTGTGCTGTCCTTAGTATTAGCTAGCTCCCAAGTAGTTTGTAAGTTTAGGGACTGATGACCCCGTAGTTAAATCCCATAAATTCTACAAACATTTGAACATTTTCTCTACCATAGGGGCACAAGGGGCACTGGTCTAAGGCCCCCAGCCTGATGGGGCCCCGAGAAACTCCTTTCTTTCTCCTGGGCAATGACATTTTTAAATGAATTTTTCTCGCACATATTTATTATAAAGACTCAGAAATTGTCTCGAAACTTTTCATACATGGTGTGGCAGTGACTGTTTGCTGTATGCGTGCAAAATCGTAGTTGTTATTGCGGGCCTTAGCTACAGAATACACGGCGACACGGTTGTAGTAGATCTTGTGGCAGTCTGCTTCAGCTATAACTTGGAGGAACATTGTATCCAATAGAGGCCTTCAATCGACGCCACACGGGACTGCTGTTGACCGGCCAAGCAGAGGATAGGATCTTACGTCACGAGACGTCAGTGCAGCAGCCCCAGTACCGGCGACGTCTAAGTTGCCCGCCGCTGCACCGATCTCAGTACCAGCATGTAGCACCGCGCCATGGGAATGGAATACATGAGCGTCGCAGTGTGTAATGGGGTCCTAAGGAGGGGGAAGTCTAGCAATCACACAGATATATTCACTAGATAAGGGCAGAAGCGTTCATTTTTGGAACCTAGTTTTTTTTTTTTTTTTTTTTTTTTTTTTTTTTTTTTTTTTTTTTTTTGCCAATTTCTATCGTTTCATAACAACCGGAATTGCGAACAAGTAGCATTGGCTCTGTACTTGCCGTTTTACACATTGTACAAAAATTAATTTCCTACAGTCCAAAGAGCACCGGTATAAATCGCTGTTACTTGCAGAACAATGATCTTCACCGTGGTAATAAAACAAAATATCTACCTTCCGTTCACTCTTGTGAACCGTTTCTTTGAACCCGTTCGTTCGCGAACGACCCATCTCTACAGTGTACAGACCAGAGGCATTTGATGGTAGGAGTCTTTTTGTAGTAGGTGAAATCAATATTTTAGAGTACAATAGTTTCCAATATTCAAACATGTGAAAATGAACAGTTCATCAAAAAATGATATATGGTTTTTTCGTACAACGTAACTGAGGAAGTGCAAAAGAAATCCTAGTGAGCAACGCGAATAGCCTCATAATCTCATACTCTACCGTAACTACTATCTTTGCTAATGAATCACACGTAAGATCCAATGCTTTGAAAACCGGGTCAAACGGTGAGGAAGCAAGGATTTCAGATGTGGAATAATGCCTACAGACTTGCTTTCGACGAAAGCATGCAGCTAACAAACCTATTTCGAGCGCAGTACTGAAGGTTACATTTTAGCATTAATCTCACTTGTACGTTTATTTTAGCATCCCCCTAGTAAAACATATAAACGAGGTTTCACTGTATATCATTGTGATGTCCTGGTCACATTGAAAATTATGACCATTTAGCCAATACGGCATTTCATATTTCCGCCTATGTATTATTGCTGAACGTCAACAAGAACAACGGAGTCTCTCGTCAAGTTTTGTGTCAGTTTATGTTCTGGGCATCTGACAAAATATACAGGGTGTTCCAGCTATCTTGTCCACCCAAAATATCTCTGGAACAATAACAGCTATGGAAAACGACTTTCACCGGGTATCAATGTACGGCTGGGGCCCATGAATGTACATATTTGGAAACATTCTAAAACGAAAGAAAATGTGTTTTTAACAAAAACTTATGTTTTTATTTTGAATGGACACCCTATATTTTTTCTTCAGCAATCCATAGCATGACAAATCACATAAACAATGGCGTTGATTGCATCCCGAGATACTGCGACGCGAAGTTGACGTTTGAAAAACCCGAAATGCGCTGCTAGCGCACGTCCTGAGGCTCAGGCGTGAACCCCATGCTGCCCGTAATCGCGATGTGATTGACATGCGTAATCGCACTTCTATACTAATCAAGAGGTCCGAAACGAATAATACGGTCTGCTACCATCTTGCATTAAAGTCGTACATTCCAGCAAGTATTTATCCCATAGGCTAGGGGTGATGCGGTTCTGTAACGTTAGTCGCAACGTTAACTTCGCTTATCGTTAATCCGTTATTAAAAAGGTAATGCCGTTCAACGTTGAAACTTTACTTTATTGTAAATCTAGCGTGACAGTTAATCATTCACTCATAATAGTAAAATTCATGTTGATGGTTTTAGTGAAACGAGCAAGTGGACTAAAGGTTTTACCGTTGTTAAGGTAAAAATGTTTTGATATGGGAAGTTCAGGTAAGACACAGAAGATAAATGTAAACATGTTTAACCGATTAGTTTTATTATCACATAATTATCAATGTTATGTTTACCTAATGCGTTACATGACAAATTGTTTCAAAAAAATGTTTCTGAACATCACTGGGTAAAATGGCCCTTTGTAGAAACATGCACTGTAATACATGCACTACATACTAAAGATAGCGTTCACATATCATGCTCAAAGTGATAACCATTGGCTTGCATACGTAGGGTCACTCTGCGGATGAAGGCTGACGTATTTTGTGCTACTGTTTCCTCTTTGATGGCTGTACAAGCATCAATAATGCGTTGCTTCATGTCCTCTGGTGTTGTTGGTTCATGTTGGTAAACAGCATCCTTCACTGCTCCCCAAAGAAAAAAATCCAGCGGTTTAAGGTCCGGAGATCGGGCAGGCCACCTAACTGGGCCACCACGTCCAATCCACCTACCAGGGAACTTACGGTTCAGAAGTCGTCGTGCTCTTAAGTCATTATATGCAGTGCATCCGTCATGCTGATAACACATGACAATTCTCCTGTTCAGAGGTAGAGTTTCCAAGAGAACAGGAAGATTATTTAGTATAAATCTGAAGTACTGTCTGCCATTTTGGACGCCATTTACAAAGAAAGGTCCGATAATGGTATCTCCAATAATCCCACACCAAACATTCACTTTCCATGGACGTTGATGCTCTACCTGACGGAGCCATTTTGGATTGTCTGTGGACCAATAATGCATATTCCTCATATTAACAATTCCTTTCTTGGAGAATGATGTCTCGTCGGTAAAGAGAATATCTGCGAAAAAATTTGGATTAGTTAGAATTTTTTGCTGAGCCCACCAACAAAATGTTACCCTGTTGCTGAAGTCATTTCCATGAAGATCCTGGTGTAAATGAACATGGTAAGGATGAAATTTATGACGTTGAAGAATACGATGTGCACTTGATTTCGACACACCAACTTCACGTTCAATTTGACGTGGGCTGATGTGAGGATTCACAGCTACGATAGTGAGCACAGCAACTTCAGCAAGTTCATATGTGCGTGTTCCAGGACGATGTCTAGGTCTTGGATTTAAGCTTCTCGCGTCACGTAGACGAGATGTGAGACGACCAAACATCCGGCGCGAAGGCGATGGCTTGTCAGGGAATCGTCTTCAGTACAGTCGTCCTGCCTGAACAGAATTTCGCCCGCCTACAACAGGGTACAGTACAGGTGAGTAGGGTAGAAAACAGACATATTAACGTAATAATCAAATGTTCTCTAACAGTACTATAAACCAACAAGCTATCTAATAACGAATTTCCCGTCAACGTACATTCTCCATAGATCAGCAGCATTTCTACCATATCTTCATGTGCGTACATAATACAGCATAAGTTCCACAACACAGCGTTTATTCACAATGTGTATTACCTCCGTGCCGTCACTAGATTACTCTGATGCACGACTACACTGGCAAGCGGTGTAGTGCACGCCAAAGCAACAACAAATGGGATGCTCGGAGGGTGGTGGAGTACAGGAGTTTGCATGGGCCGCAAATCACAAACAAGGCGAAGTGGTAATTGGCTGTAGTGGGAACTACGTTGGACACGTGTCTAGGTAGAGCTAGGCCTTGGATGAACGAGTGCGCGAAAGGCACAATGGGTCATTTAACGCATTCGATAAACCTTATTTTGGTTGTGCAGGATAAATAAGACAACCTGACTGGTGTATACCGATCGCTACTGGTTCATATTGTGTACGTAGACACACAAAACGTGTAAGATGGAAACCATTATGTGCTAATGAGAGTTGATGGCAGCAGACCGTATTATTCGTTTCGGACGTCTTGATAAGTATGGAAGTGCGATTACGCATGTCAATCACATCGCGGTTACGGGCAGCATGGGGTTCACGCCTGAGCTTCAGGACGTGCGCTAGCAGCGTATTTCGGGTTTTTCAAGCGTCAACTTCTCGTCGCAATATCTCGGGATGTAATTGGAATATTGCGATGCAATCAACGCCATTCTTTATGTGATTTATCATGCTATGGATTGCTGACGAAAAAATATTGGGTGTCCATTTAAAAAAACTGAAGTTTCTGTTAAAAAACACATTTTATTTCGTTTCAGAATGTTTCCAAATATGTACATTCATGGGCCCCAGTCGTACATTGATACCGGTGAAAGTCGTTTTCCAATAGCTGTTATTGTTCCAGAGATACATTGGGTGGGCAAGATAGCTGGGACACCCTGTATATACATTTGTTACGTCGATGTGTAACAGTTATATGAGTATACCTCAATCACATAGTAAAAGATAAAATAATTTACTTGAAAAATTTGCAGCATTCGTCTCTTCATGGTAATGTTCCCTTTTAGCTCCGATTTTGAAAATTAAAAATTTATTTAGCACAAAAACTGCTACATTTAATGAAATGCAATAATTTGGTACATGAACATTTCCATAAATTTTTATTAACGCATTTATAAAATGTTTGTGGCCATTGGAAATAAATTAGGTTTTGGTAACTGCGCGTGATCTAATTGGACGTTGTACTACACTCACAGAGTGTAGTATGTGAACTGCCCGAATATGTGTCATTGACATATACGACATACCTACCTTGTTCACAGTATATTTTTATTTTACTTGGTCATTGCCTTTACTACATACATGTAAACGTTTCACAAGCACAGTATCGTTTTTTGTTTCTTTGATCACATCTGGTAAATAATTGAAGTGTTACTTATGCTATGATTTCAACGTGTAAACAATAGATGGGCATTAAAAAAATGATCTGACATACATGAAGTCTAACTTGTGGAGACGTTACTTCACTTACAGGACGCATTTTCTCTTATTCCGGGAAAAGTAACTTTATTCATATGTTTGTAGAGCTTATGGGACTTAACTACGGGGTCATAAGACACTAAACTTGCAAACTACTTATGAACTACCTTATACTAACGACGGCACAAACATCCAAGCCCGAGGGGGAATTCGAATCAGCTATCGGCTCCTACTTTTTCACCCACTTTCTTTACTGTTCTTATAGTCCCAAGTGAAACCCCCGTACTAGCTTGAACTTTATCAAGGGAACTCTTTTACGTTATACACAATAGCTCGTGTCTGGTTATGCAGAAACCTTCCTACACCAGCTGGTGGGAACTGCAATGCCTTGCTATGTATGACAGTCTCCTGTTTTTTTTTTTTTTTTTTTTTTTTTTTTTTGGCTTCAGGTAGAGAACATCTAATCAGATAGAAATGTTTAACATATGGAAGCAGCAACACATGAACTTCAATTTCTAGAAGGGTCTTAAGCAGACTGATGCGGCCCCATAGAACAAAGTAGTGGCCTCCTCCGGCGCTTAGGACAACAATGCGCAACGGCCTCACCTACAAAGAAACCGATGGACTCGCCCGGTGCTTAGGACGGCACTGCGCATCGGCCAATGCATCCAGTACTGGTGAATTCGGCATTGTTGGAGTTTCTACCTTGCCAAGCGATAGTTCATTATCGGGGTTCTTCAAAGCGCCATTTTATAGTACGCGATTCACTCTGTTTACTTGGCAATGTCTACTTGATATTTTTGTGGTGTCTTTCAACAACGTCAAAAAGAACATACTTAAGTGGTTCAGAAAAAAATGTAATTCAAAATGAAACCATTAGCAGACTACCTAAACTTATTCATTTTTCACTGTTGAAGGATATAAAAGGCAGATTGATTCATCTACCTAATCAAGGAATCTCTAAATCTCAAAGTTTAAAACGGTGCCCATGTTTAACATAGAGGATTACCTTTGTGTTTCGAGTTCAACAGTTCCAGTTATAAAGACAGCTGCACACACTTCACAACATGCTTCTTCCATCTAAAGCCACTTGGATTCACCAGATAGAAGTATGTTAGAAAACATATCTCACGGCCTGGTAAGTACGGTGATGAAATTTTCACGGAAGAAGTCCGTTTTATTTGGATTCACAAGGGCCCAGAGTTTTTCAAAAAGAAATATAGCGACTACTCAGAAACCACTACACATTTTGCTGATGTAAGTCATAAAACAAAAACCAGAAAATTAACAAGGACTGTTTTCACTCGCAAATTGACGATTGGTGATTGTGTGGAAAGAAAGTGGCTTCTGTATTCAGGATCCATAAAATCAGTGTACTGTTGTTGTTGCCGTCTATTCAGTAACACTGTCCGCAGTAATTTGAGTTCTTCCAGCTGATACAAAAATTGGAAGCAGATAAACAACTTATTAAAGTAGCATGAGAACAGTTTACAGCACAGGGAATCAATGATGAATTATGTTGCAAGAAGCTAAATTGTTGATAATCGAATGCTTTCCCAGCTTAATGCTGAGGTCAACTATTGGAGGAGCATATTAAAAGAAATTGTTGCAGTTGTGAAATTTTTAGCTTTAAGGGGGCTAGTGTTTCGTGGAGAAAATTATAATTTGGGAAGTTATTTGGGATGCTTAGAATTAATGAGCAAATTTCTTGCTGATCGTATACGAAAGTATGGCATTTGCGGCAAAGGAAATACATCATATTTGTCTGCAAATATTTCCATTGAATGTATTAATGTAATGGGACAGAAAGTGTTATTGACGATCGTCTACGAGTTAAAGCAGACAAGTACTATTCAATAAGCGTGGATTCCTCGCCTGATCTCTCCCATGTTGACCAGCTCACTTGCATCGTAAAAGATGGCCAGCCTGTTGAGAGATTTTTGCAATTTTTGCCTATGGGGGAGCATAGGGCTCCACGTAAAGAAGATACTGTTACGAAGTTTTTCATAGCTTTGACATTTCAATAAAAGATTGCCGCGGACGGAGCTATTATAATTCAGCAAATAAGACTGGAAAGTATTCAGGTCTTCAGACAAGAATAAAAGAAAAATGTGAATTTACTATTTTTGGATCATATGCCACACACTCACTAAATTTAGTAGGTGTTCAGACGGCTCCATGTGTTTTTGAAGCAGTAGCATACTTGCAGATTGTTCAAAAATTACTCACCTTTTTTCTGTTTCGAACAATCGATGGAAAGTTTTGATAGAATGTTTAGGTGCAAATAAATGTCTGAAGTCTGTCTCTGGAACGAGATGGTCTGCTCGTGCTGACGCTCTTAACGCTTTGCATCCGATAATGTTGATGATGAAAGCTCATTGATATATACAAGAAAAAAACAGGGGGCCTAAAATAGAGCCTTGGAGGTCCTCGCATGTTATTAGTTTGCAATTTGATGAGACCTGATATTTCAGTACACCTCTCTTTCCTATTGACACCCTTTGCTTCCTATTAGAGATATACGATTTGATCCATTCGGCAGCACATCCTGTTATGCCTTAATATTCTAATTTGCTCAAAAGTATATTGTGATTTACATAGTCAAATGCCTTTGACAGGTCACGAAATATACCAGTGGCATTAATTTATTGTGTAATGAATTAAGTACATTCTCACTGTATGTGTGGACGACTGTACATTATCTTTTCTAAAATTTTTGAGAATGCAGGAAAAAGTGAAATTGGACGTAAATCAAGTAACTATTCAGTTGGCCTCACAAGGGCTCAGTGCACCTTGCTTGCGAACAGCACTCGGCAGACCAAGACGGTAACCCATCCAAGTGCTAGCCAAGCCCGACAGTGCGTAACGTCGGTGATCTAACGAGAACCGGCGCATCCATTTTTTCCCCGTCTGTTAGATATATGGTTTGCGGTCGTTCGTTCAGTTTGTTCGTTGAATGGTTGTCTCAGTTTTTTTTTTTTTTTTTTTTTTTTTTTTTTTTTTTTTTTTTTTTTTTTTTTTTTTTACAGAGGGCGTTCAGCCGGGCGCACTGAGCCGCAGCGCTCGGCTCCACTGGGGCACGGCCGTTGGCACACTTCCAACCGTACCTGAGCACGGCGGTGTAAGTGCTCCAATAGCGGCAGAAAGTGTACAGTTTGGGATTGGCAACGTTGGTATCTTTTGTTTTGCATTTATTTATTTATGTTGACCATCAATTATAAGGCTAGAAACAGTTCCATTGTCAATTAAGATGGTCACAGTTGCATCAGTTTCGACCATAGCTTGAATCTCTTAATTTTACATTATAACCATATTGACTGTGTAACAATTCCTCCCTGATGTCTACTCCAACGCCGAGCGGAAATGGCCGTGCACTCCAAAGGGCCTTGCTGCGGAGTGTACGGATGCTTTCCGCCGGAGGTTCGACTCCTTCATCAGGCATGGGAATATGTCTGTCGTCTGTGGCGTAGGTAGTTAACGTAGTTTGTAAGTCTAGAGACTGATGACCATTGCAGTTTGGTACCATAGCTTTAAAAATATTAGATTTCTTTTCTACCCCATCATTAAATTTAACCTATCTTCTACAGCTGTTGTCCTTGCCTTCATCGTCTACACCAGCCGCTTCCGGAAGCCAAGAAAGAGCTGGAATTAGTATGTTGACTCACTCGTTCGGTTAATTTCATTCTACTCCACGACCAGGTCTTGTTCCATTAGTCTTAGGTCCCAGGTTACCACTCCTGTTCCCATAAAGTCTTGCGGATCCACTTGATTCACCAGTCGTATCACACAAATCATATTATTCGAAGCATTCCGCGAAGTTGAACGATGCTCACACTGTTGTACCCTCCTTGCATTGCTGCCCTGATAGTCGAATTTCCGTTTCTTTCCATAATTCGCTGAATTATTATTTGATTGCAATTTCGATCACGTCATTGGTCATGAGGGGAATTAGTCTAATTAAAATACCGCGTAATTTCCATTAGTGTTGGAATTAGCTCTCGAACACCCGTTACTTCAATTAGGATTAGTATTGCGAATATCGTTATAATTCTGACAGTTTCGTTAATTGTTCTATGTTCTCCCATTCCGATAAAATCCGTTATGACACCTTCCAGTGCAATTGTTGCAAGCATTCCCACTATACAAATTGATATGATTCCCTAATCGCCTGACGCCTCCTGAATTACGTCAAAAGTCTCAATTTTGTCTAAATCCTCATCCGCTACACTGGATAAGTTTTCGCGCCAATGTTTCGGCAACTTTTATTATAAAAATCTTCTAACCTATGTATGTGGGGCTATTTTATCTAAATAATGAGTGTAACACATATTTCAAAATATTGCCTCAGACTGCCTTTCCTGACATTATAAAACCCTGGACTATATAAATTAATCGATTTTTTAAAGGGGCGTAAATCATAATTTTTACCATTTTTACTTTTTTATTATTTCGAAAACTATTTAGGTAGGCCTATCTATTGGTTTTTAAAGGGCGTTTGTTACGACTTACATGGAGAGACACTAGCACGTCAAATATTGCAGATTGTTTGAAAAAAAAAAGATTAGCGCAGTTGTTTTCAGTTTCCCGCTTGTTTCATAACCTTTGAATTACAGACTCTGTTTGTTGTTGTTCAGTGCTCAACTACTTCAAGTTAAATAATAAAATGAGTGATAATAATAATGTGTGAAGTGATGATTACACAGAGAAATCAGGTAAAAGGAAATGTGGTGGACGAGCTTACATTTGCAATCAATACTCTGTTTGTCACTTTACATATTCCCACAAAAAAAGGGATACATCAAGAGGCATTCAACAATAAACGGTCTTGTTTGCCACACTTTCTTCATGGGTCTTGTTTCAAAGACACCTACACAATCAGCACTACCTTCGTACCCTTCTGGAAAAATTCCCATTAAAAGAGCCAAGATTGCAGACCTAATGAATATCTCAAGAGCACAAGGACTTCTACAAAGATATAATGTCTTGGCCAACTGAAAATGACAACTGAGAACAACGAAAACATTTAACAAAATGTTCAAATGTTTGTTAAGCTTAAGGGACTTAACTGCGGGGTCATCAATCCCTAAACTTACAAACTACTTATGATCTACCTTATACTAAAGACGACACAAACATCCATGCCCGAGGGGGGATTCGAACCCCCGACCGTAGCGGCCGTGCAGAATGTGACTGGCGCGCCGCAGACCGCTCAGCCACTGCGGCCGGCAAACATTTAACGTTGTTTATATCAGGATGAGTGTTACAACATTTGCAAATTATTGCGTTTTGAAATCCTTCATAACATT
The DNA here is from genome assembly GCA_026315105.1 of Locusta migratoria. Lineage (NCBI taxonomy): Eukaryota > Metazoa > Arthropoda > Insecta > Orthoptera > Acrididae > Locusta > Locusta migratoria. The sequence continues at coordinate 371,870,600 of CM048748.1, forward strand.
TAGTATGCCATGGAATGTTAATAAATGAAATTTAAATAATAAGAAAAGAAATGCACATAATTCTGACATTATTTGTTTATTACGTTTGCTAGTGTAACATTACAGAACAAATATTTACTATGAGCAGTTTAATGTGACATTAATTTGTTTTCTTTTTATTTATATATGCAAGGTGAGAGAATACTAGTGTGTTGATTTCAATGTTTATGTATATATTTTAAAGGTTTACTAAAGTGGTCAATAGCGTGACTACACGGAGCTGGGATTAAGGGAGGCAAGACGCGAGGTCTTTTGCTTGCCGGACGCTGAGTAGGTAAGGTAGCTGCTTATAGCGGCATCAGTGCGGTTCGCATTTTATACGCCACGTGTGGCGTTCCGAAATTTGTAAGTGCGCTCGTACGCGAATGTCTTCCGTTCTCGGCTCCAATAGTTACGTGAGTGGCGAAGTTGTTTATTGTAGCCGCGGTGGAGTAGCCGAGCGGTCTAAAGCGTCTCGCTGCGGAGCGCGCGGTAGCTTGCCGTGGATGTTCGAGTCCTCCCTTGGGCATGGGTGTGTGTGTTGGCCTTAGATTAGTTTACCTTAGTTTAAGTAGTTTGTAAGCTACGGACTGATGACCACGCAGTTTGGTCCGATAGATTTACAAACATTTGAACATTTTTGTTTATTGTAAATTGTGATATATAGTGTAAATGTGACTACAGAAAATAAACTAACGTAGAAGCACAAGTGTGAACTTATTCGTTAACGATACTGTACCTTGTTAGTTCACTGGTTTACAGGCATAAACTTTAAAGGGTAAAAGCAACAGTGTTACAACCGCCCCTTAGTAGGCGAGCCAAGATACATTTGTGTTAGGTTGTACACGAGCCCTGGCCGTTAGGCATGTTGCACTAGGTCAATTACATTGGATTTATCCCTTGAAAATGTCCAGTTCCAGATACAAGGGTACGATATTGATGGAGCCAACAAGAATATGCATATTAGTCTTCTCCTTGTACAGTTACGTCCAGCCGTACCTGAGCTTGAATATAAACGTACGTGCTCCAATAGCAGCAGAAAGTGTACAGTTTGAAACTGGCAACATTGGTATCTTCTGTTTTGCATTTATTTTTTATGTTGATGATCATTTATAAGGCTAGAAACAGTTCCACTGTCAATTAAGGTGGTCACAGTTGCATCAGTTTAACTTAAGACAGTCAAGCATTTGATATGACTCATCAATCACATAAAACCACTGGAATTCATTTTAATTTCTTACCTTTGTCTTCAGACAGTTTTAAGTGCTTCCTAAAATATCTCCTCGACATGACATACGCCCTTCAAAAAAAATTCGTTCAAATATATCTTCTTTAATGTATCCTGTTTGCTCTTCAACTAGTATTTTGCCATGAATAAGCGCTGAGATTAATACGCCTTTCCTGTATTCGATCATCAGATTGTAGCCCCCGCCATAGTTTTTAATACAAGTAATTGACTTTAATCTCTCTCGGCCTAAGAACTTGGAAAAACATTTCAAGAAGTCTTCTAATGTCACTGGATGCACTCTTCACGAACCGGAAATGTATGAAAAGAGTTTGTTTCCGCTTGTATAGACATTATTGACCGTTGCCCTAATGTTTGTTAAGCTTAAGGGACTTAACTACGGGGTCATCAGTCCCTAAACTTACAAACTACTTATAAACTACCTACAACTAAGGACGGCACAAATATCCATGCCCGAGGGGGGATTCGAACCCCCGACCGTAGTGGCCGTGCAGACCGTGACTGGAGCGCCTCAGTCCCCTCGGCCACCGCGGCCGGCAACCGTTGCCCTAACAACATGAACTTCCATTATCTTGTCCCTTAGAGCTGTGTGAGAATTTGTCGCTGTGAACACTTCGTTATCGTTTATTTGCATTTACATTATTTCCTAGTTCCTGTCTGCGCGAGTGATCGGGATAATTCCGTCGAACTGATTCGTTGTCGATACGCGACTGTCGATTGTTGAACGGATTTCACTATGCCGTATTACCTTATCTTTGCTTTCTCTAAACTCAGCTACAGACTGATCTGTTTTATCAGCGTGTTACGAAGTAGCTGATCCTTGCCTAAAAAGTGGAAAATCAGTTTCGACTACTATCTTTATCTGAGATTTTACGTCATTCGATTTATTCTCTAACCACTCGGTCATTACATTACCGATTCTTTCTGAGTTTTATATTAAGTATCGATCGATAACAGTCTGACCTTCAATTAGTAGATTTTCAACTTAGATTTCATCTTAGATAATTCGTTGACCCTCTCTATTACCTCAGCTAGTTCTTTTTGTAATTTCCTTACATAACTATCTAAGGTTCCAACTGATATGTGTAAATTATTCTGCCTGTCATTGATGTCAGTCGCACTTTCCTATAGTTCCTTCTTATCATGAAATGACTTGAAAACAAGTAATATCTTCGTTCCTGTTCAACTACTTTTACATACATACTCCGCAATCCACCGTAAGGTGCGTGGCGGAGGGTACAGTGTACCACTACAAGGCATTTCCTTTCATATTTCACTCCATTGAACGAGGAAAGAAAGAATCCCAATATGCCACCTTACGAGCCCTAATTTCTCTTATCTTTTTGAGATCATTAAGCGAAATGTAAGTAGATTGTTCTACAGTCAGCTTCAAATTCCGGTCCTCTAATTTTCCTCAACAGAATTTCTTGAAAAGAACGTTTTTCCTCCAGTGATCCCCATTTGAGTTCGCGGATCATTTCCGTGACACTCGCGCATTGGTCTTCCTTTAAACTGATCTGCTGTGCGTTCCAAACACTTGAGCAATATTCAAGACGTAGTCGTTAAAATGTGTTATATGCGCTATCCTTTACAGGTGATCTTCCATAAATTCTCCCAATAAACCGATGTCGGCTGTTCGTCTAACACACAATTGTCCTTACATGTTCGTTCCATTTCATATCGCTCTGCAATGTTACGCCTAGATATTTGAACGACGCGACTGCATCAAAAAGCTCACTACCAATGGTGTATTCGAAACTTATGGGATTGTTTTTCCTACTCATGCGCATCACCTTACATTTTTCAACATTGAGAGCTAGTTGAAATTCTTTGTACCAACTAGAAATTTTGCTTAAGTCATCCTGTATGCTATTACAGTCAATTAAATACGAAATCCTCTCATACACTACGGCATCATCAGCAAACAGCCGCAAATTACAATTTACTCTGTCCATCAGATCATTTATATAGATAGAAAATAATAGCGGTCCTGTCACACTCCCCTGGGCCACGCCTGACGATACATTTGTCTCTGATGAACACTCGCCAACAACGTATTGCATACTATTACTTAGAAAGTCTGCAAGCCACTTAAAAATCTGTAAACTTATTCCATATGCTCGTATCTTCGTTAGCAGTCTGCAGTGTGGCACCGCGTCAAATGCCTTTTTGAAATCGAGAAAAACACAATTTGCCTTCATCCATGGCTCACAAAATGTCATGTGAGAAAAAAGCAAGCTGAATTTTACAACAACGATGTTTCCTAAATCCATGCCGATTCATAGAAAGAAGCTTTTTCGTCTCAAGGAAATTTAATATGTTCGAACTGAGAATATGGTCCAATATTCTACAGGATGTCAACGATATTGGCTTGTAATTATGTGGGACAGCTCTTTTTCCTTTCTTATAAACGGGAGTCACCTACGCTTTTTTACAATCACTAGGAGCTCTGCGCTGAATTAAAGATTCGCGAGAAATGCAAGCTAAGTAAGGGGCCAATGTCGCAGAATATTCTTTGTAAAATTGAACTGGTATTCCATCCGGACCGGGAGATTTTTTTTCTCTCTCAGCTGCTTCTCTACACCGGAAATACCTATTACAATGTTCTCCATTTGGAAGTTAGTGCGTTAATCAAATGATGGTACGTTTGGACAGTCCTCCTGCGTTAATGATATCTTAAAGGTTAAATTTTCGGGTTCTCGGCAAGATCTTTTGCTAGTATATGGCTGTGGCAATTATTGTATGTTTCTCGCATCGATCTTTTTTTGGACGCACGTATCTCTAATAACTTGCCTGGCATCATTTGCGCGTTCCCTTTTGCACCTAGAGTGCAACATCCGTTGCTTTCTCAGTAGCTTTGTAACATTATTATTATACCACGGTAGACCTTTTCCATCCTTAATCGACTTTAGAGTCACATATTTCTCTAACCCTTGATTTACAATGCATTTAAAATTAGTCCACATTTCCTCTGCATCCATTGTACCGGAACTAAACGACCTCAATTCATTTTCTAAGTGCGATCCTAATAATTGCTTATCGGCTCCTTGCCTTCTTGATTGATTCATGAACTTCAGTCACCATTGACGCTATGGCGATATAATGATCACTAACTCCTATCTCTACCATCCTGTTTGTAGCTATAAGGTCTAAAATATTTCCATTGCGTGTGGGTTACCGGTTTAACTGCTCAAGAACGTTTTCGGAGACTGTATCCAAACCAAAAGTAGCTCGCAAGACTGCTTGTCTGTACCGCCTGAAATGAAACTAGAGAAGTCCCAATGTATACTCCTTAGGTTGAAGTCTCCCCCGACCAATATTGCATGGCCCGGATACCTACGCACTACGACACTGGGGGGCCGGTAAAAACACCCAGTTATTTACTTCTCTTAGATTTGTTATAAGTGCCCAGATAACTTCACAGTTAATTTCAAACCCGAACTTTGTCCACGGCAATGGTCACTCCCCCTCCCATTGTGTCCGATTTGTCTTTTTGAAATGCATTCGACGCCTCGCTAAACATTTCCGAACTTGCCACATCATGATTTAGCCAGCTTTCGGTGCCGAAAACTATCTGAGCACAGTAATTTCCACGAAGCGCGGCAAATTCGGGATCTTTGTTTTCAAAGCTTTGAAAGTTCACGGCAAATATTTTGATAGTCGAATTTTGTGCTGAATTCGGCCTGAATTCCCTGTCTGAATGTTGACAGGCGAGTTCTCTTCAGAGCTAGCGCCTAGCCTAAAAAAAACCATGAGCACTCCACAAGTACTCTGCTACCCGAGTAGCCGCTTCCTTAGTGTAGTGCACCTCTGAACTATCTATGGGCGTCCTACAATTCCCCACCCGACAACGCAGATCTAGAAATCTGCAGCCATGAAGTCACGGAGTCGGCGAAGCCTTTGGTTCAAACGTCCACTCGGCTCCATACCAAAGAACCCCGGTCAACCCTGAGAACAGTGCTTCAAATCGACAGCACCCCGCGTGAGAGGCAGCAGCCTTCACCAATTCCGCCAGCTTCCCATAGGAACTGAGGATGTCCTCAGCAACCAAGCGACAAGCGACATTGGTGCGGACGTGATCCACGACGCTCGATAGCCCCCCTGCAAGCTCACCTCCACATCTCAGATGAGGCCCTCCGGCAGACACACCGAGTGCACGTTGGACTTCTTTCCAGATCTGGACGCTATCTGCCTAAGGGTCACCATCACGCACCTAACATTGGAAGCTCCAAATAACAAATAATCCCGTGCAACTGCTTGGACCCTGCTGAAGGAGTGTCCACACGTCCACTCACAGGGTGAACGGGCGTGGCCGGGCGGCCTGCCTCGATATTGGCCTTCCGCCGCGAACGCCGTTAAACCCGCCACTCCCTTTGCGGAGAGGGCGCCTCGACAACATCCAGTACACCTGTCCCAATACACCTGAGGTGTCCCACTCGACGTACCAGACTCCTCACCCCGAGACAGCAGCCTGAATACGGCTGACCGTAGCCAACAGCATGCTCAGCTGTTCGCGAACCGCGGCCAACTCCTCCTGCGTTCGCCCGAAGCAGGCACACATCCTATCGATACAAATGACTGTAGAGAGTAGAAAAATAATCAACATTTAACTAGTCTGGTACTTTAATAAAGGCGGCTGGCAGCTGACTGAACTGTGGTCAAAACAACCTGACTGTCTCTGGCTGTTTTCAAAATAAACAAGAAAATCTATGGGAACACTGTTATCAAACACACAGGAATTAAATTTTTCTGTGCTGCAACAGATGTTTCGCTACAGCGTCCTTTTGTAATCGCCTCTGGTATTGAATTACACTACATTTACGTATCTGATTTACCCATTTCTGCATTTTCTATGCAATCATTGACTTATTCTCCATCTCCGTTTCTTCTACATAAATGAAACATGCAGTTCCTTCTTCAAAGTTGGAATTTAAATTAAACATACGTTTGGACATCATAAAAATTCTATTACAATTCTTAAAGTCAACTTATATAAATAAACGCTCGCTATTTAGATTATTAATACTTGCCGTACTCATTCACTAATTTTAACCTTATATTCTAATTATAGCACAATGAGTTCATAAATCAAAGTGAATGTCCATTTATAACGGAAAATTTGAGGGTGTCAATTATTTCGATACATACAGTTTCTGCTTTTTGGATTTCTCAACAGGCTGTTGTGGCGTCTCCTCTCAATCGATTGTCGTGTTGTGGCGTCTCCTCTCAATCGATTGTCGAACACTTCGAGTGTTTTGACTGCAATAGAGGAGCCTAGTATCAAAACTGGCTATGTCCAGTTTTTTTACTGAGTTAGCCTGAATATCGTATCTATTGGTAGCCATGACTATCCTCCTATGATTTTTATGAATAAAACAGATTATAAAACCCTGAACAGCAGCCTTAAAATGGGACATCATTAACAAAACTGTCTATGTACACAAGCATGTAGAGAACCTTAACTGGCTATTTCCTGCTCATATCAAACCAGTCATGCCCCATATAAAATTTACTCAAGCTGTTGAGATAAATTTGTAATCTGAATTTTATTTTAAAACGCCAATGTTGTGAGGCTCGCGTATCAAAAGCGTCAGGTACAAGATTGTGGAACGACTGGCCAACGTTACAGCACACACTTTAAAAACAGATCGGCTTTTTATTATGGGGAGGCGCATAGTGTGCTGTACACCAGCAACTCATCCAGAGCGATTCAGTGCCGAGGCGTGCAGCAGCAGCGGCGGCCGCACTCTCCACCTCTCTCATTTCAATTATGTCATCTTTAAACAATGTGTAATCTAGCAAATATATCTGGCTGTGATATGACCTGATCTTCTTGGTCTTTCATTTTGGATGTATCGGAGTTTAGGCATAATAATAAAATAAAAAATAAAAAACATGCAAATTATCATGATTCATTCTGCCTGCACTTGCGAAAGCGAGAAACATTCAAAGGGATATCTGAAGCCAACGAAATTGCAGGCATCAAACTTGGGAGACGTATTGGGCGCTCAAAGCACAAGGAATCTAGTCGCAATACGAAAATTCTAATAAAAAGACCGTGAATTTTATTTCAGTTTATTCTTTCTTAATTGCTGAAAATGGAAAAGCAGACTGATTAACAACAACTACGACTGAAGTGAGGATAAATCTTTATTTAAACGCTTGGTTCAGTGCTCTTGTTCTAATCTTGTCTGTTTAGTCTTTAAAGGAGTAATACAAATAAGTTGTATTAATTTCCTAAAATCTTAATTTTTTCCCTGAAACTTAGGAGGTGTCGGCATTTCTTGAAGAGCCTTCCCGCCTTTCCTTGATGCTCTCCCTCAAAAACCTGTTCGGTAACGTATAATTAGCTGCCTACCTTATCACTGATCGCCGTCACATATTAAGTTATTATGTAAATAAAGCTGTTGACTGGTAACCTGTAATTATACCGCTGGTTGTGTCGTATCCCTCACAGTGAAAGTACTACTGTCAATATTATATTTTAGGTCTACACTGCCGCAAGGTGAACATCTCTCGTCCACGATATAAAAGTGTCAACAGTTGCACTATTACATCCCAAATATTAATTACTCTTTGACGCAAATATCCGAAATACATTTTATACTGACTGGAAAAAATGTCCGAACTTGAATCAGCTCAATGTCATAACACTTTTCCAGGGAAAATCGCTCTTAGCCCCAGTATACTGTGTTACCAAACGTCATGAACTATAGTTGTATATGATAACTTCAGAGACGTGAATCTGCAGGTATTAACCTTTTTTTTTTAATTTATGGCTAAGGACACACACGGAGCGACAGTATACGATGTGTAATTAGCTGTAAATGAACTCTGATTTGCATTTGTCTCCACAGAGAGGAAAACCAACAGGTATAGCACAGAGAAAAAATGCCAGTCGCTACCATGCTAGGTATCGCAGATGGCCGTGCATGAATTTTACGTCGCAATAATTAGAAAGTGTATATGAGATGTGATGAATATTAATGGAAAGCTTTAAGATAATACGGCTTAGTTACAAATTGGTCTTATGAAATCTTTCCGTGTTTTGTAATTAAAATGTTTAAAGAACCATCCTTAACAATTTTTTTGAGGAATGTCAAAGTGTAGTTGTTACATTTGACTGTTTGTATTTTGGAGTGCCGATTTACATTTCTGCTTAACTTGTAAGTTCACGCTTGCTGAATGGTTAATACTGGGTCGTCATTCGTTGATAAAGCCTACTACAATTGTCCCTTCTTGTAACAATGGTCGTGTTCCCCTCGAGCCCCTCTACCAGGCCGTAGCGGAGAAGCGAGGCAACTGTCCCCGAATTGAAGCAACTGATCGCCGCCATTTGCAGGGAAAAATCCTAATACTGGGGTTGAAATTTGAAGTATGTGAGACGCAACAATAGCAAAACGAAGCACAAAATTAACGCATGTTTGTTTTAAAAAAAATAATGCAGTCTGTTTAAAGAGTATTCTTAAATTAAACAAGTTTTCTAATTCCCGAAATACGTCTGACAAGGTGAAGCGATTTTGCAACGAGATATTTGCATAATTTCATGAAAATTGCAAAGTAGCAGAGTGTGCGATTATTATTTAATCCACGTAATTTTCCATCAGGTCCTGTTTACTTTTTACCGACTTCTCTGTAAGTTATGCACATTTATTTTTGTATAGCACACTTTTATCTACATTCCTTTCCATATTACATAGAATTTTTCTTTCACCTTGTTCGAATTTGGGTATGGATAATTGTAATAATTCATAAAACTGTAAATAGGCATTTCATCCGCACATTACTTTTTAACAGAGGCAGTACCTCTCAAAGTGGTCGAGTATGCAACATTCGATCAAATATTTGATCATTTACGAAGTACAATCACCACCTGTTAAGTGTCTAAAAGCAGTTATTCGGCCTACCTCTGCACCATACTTATATATAGGCTATGATTAAAAATCTAAATACTTCTTCTTTGCCTAGTTCTTCATTCAGCTCAACTTATACAGTAATCGTGTTAATATTTTTAGTAATTTATATGCAAACTGAATATAAATACTTGACATGTAACAAAAGCACTTTTCTCATTTTAGAGGATCATTTGTAAGAGTAAACTTAAACAAAAACAAATGCTCATGATTTATTATTTTTCCATGAAAATACCGTACGGTATACAAGTAATGACTGATCTGTGAAATGTAACATTGTTTCCGTCTTCGTCTTTGCTTCCACTCTTAGTGTTACAATTAAAAGCAGCACACGAACGCCCATATTTACGCACTGTTTCCCTGCAAATGGCAGCTTCTGCCACGTTCAATGTGGGGACACGACACTAGCGCCAGCGAGCGGTCTAGTTTTTATTTAGTAAGGCCACGGTTCCCCTACGTCACGAATTGTCGCATTAAGTATAGATGTGTCCTCTGGTGCCTGGGTAAAAAATATCCCAAGCGTGTAACCACGTAACCGCAGTAGCCTCTGAACTTTGGCGTTATATTGCAGATTCTAGTATCACAAGTGTATGTGATTCTACTAAAGACGTCGGGTAAACAGTTATGACGTAAATAATTATTCATCTGAAACCGAAAATTATCAGACGGTGAACAGGACTGATTAAGAGGATGTAACAGCCGTATATCATGCATGTTAAAGAGGAAAGTGGTAAAATCTACACCACCGAGAAACACTTGACCACTGTCACGAAATCAGCTATGAGGCCCATCACTAGAGTGAAAGAGCCAACACTTCTGGGGTCTTCTGAGGTATGTGAAGTTGGTCCCTGAAAAAAGCAGGTTTATATATAAGGGAAATTATTTTAAATTTGTCAAGCAAAGATTCTGAACTGACAAAGACTCTCTCCAGAGTACAGCGTCTTAAATAATTAATATCAATACTGAAATCGATAATTTACATCTTAAAAATTAATGCAGACATGTTACTTTTTCGATGTATACGCATGCTTTAAAATAGTTTCATAAAGGATGTCGTAAACCTACACTGTTGAAACTTCACGATAATAGGAGCAAAAACGTCCCTGTAAGCATGGGTACGCAAACGAGCCGTTTGCGAAATAATTATGAATGTACACTTGACAGCAAAAAAAGTGGATCACCCCTGAATTCCAAAGTGGAGGCCGCACCTGACGCTATGCAACCACCATAGCATAGCTGTGTCGCAGGTCGTCAAATCATTCCAAATGTTCAAATGTTTGTTAAGCTTATGGGACTTAACTACGGAGTCATCAGTCCCTAAACTTACAAACTACTTATGAACTACTTACGAACTAGGACGGCACAAATATCCACGCCCGAGGGGGGATTCGAACCCCCGACCGTAGTGGCCGTGCTGACCGTGACTGGAGCGCCTCAGTCACCTCGGCTACTGCGGCCGGCAAATCATTCCACAGTACAGTTATTACCTACCCCCAGTAGGTACTAAGTAAGTCTCCTATTTCTCCTTATGGCATTCAGGCAAGATGCAAATCACTACTTTCGTACAACAAATATTAGAATACAAGTCATTAGAGATGACACAGTAACACTTGTAAATAAAATTTCGTTGCAATAAGTAAAAAGTCAGATACGTTATCACATTTGTTTAATGACATGATCTGTTTTTGCTCGTGATCTGAATCTCAACACACTGTTAAGCAAACAACAGTTGTATGCGATTACAGGTCACACACTTTTTCCTGGCCCCGCTCTGATCGGCGGAAGTCGGCTGAGTTCGTGTGACTACAGAATGTTTATTCTCTCTACCAGCCTTACCTCGTAACAGCATTGTATACCCCAGGCCTCGTCAATGTATTGTTGATTTGTAATTGGTATTGATTACCGTTTACACTTTGATATTTGCTAAAATACGTCCACATACTCCGACGGCTACTTTTAGAAGAAAGAAGGCCATCCTTGACAGTGGTATGAAGAATGTTAATTCTGATTGTTATTCAGTCACGGCAGTAAAATGAAGCATAAAGCGCTGCTACACCTGATTAATAAGTCTCTTTAAAATATTAAAATTTCGTAAATATATGTTCCAGTTTTCTATTACTCAAACATTAATGTGATATGATTTCATGCTTTCCCGGCGAAATGCTGACATTCTGGAGTAATCGGGTGTTCTGCCGGATGTTTGTGTCAAACTTGCACAATATTTCGACAGTGTGCCTCACTGTCTTCCTCAGGTGCTTCCTGCGACTTGTCCCTGCCGGTCCATATCTTCATGACATGCAGTCGTGGTGAACGTAGTGTTTACCGAAGGGGCATTTACTACTAAAGCTGTGTGTTGCGTAGAAAGGAACTGCAGGGTTGGATGTATGTCATCTTTATTTGTGGTGTATCTGTATTTCCTTCAATGTGAGGGGTCATCGGAGTGCCCTACCTGAGGTTACCTAAACAGGAGGGCAACGGGCTTTTTATATTTGTCCCTTTCATCACTTGGGACTCCAAGATTCATGATGAGGTCATTGACAGAAGCTGAGGCTTTCTCGTACATCTTCCTGGCTGCAGCTTGGAGGCGGTCAATCACTTGAGGTTCGTTAGCTGCCTCATGGAGATATCGTGAAGTGAGGATGTACATGGTAGACTCTTCTTAAGGCCTTATTCTGCAATTGTTGCAGGCGATGCATGTGGCGGGCAGCGGCATTGCCCCATGCTGCACCATCATAGTCCATCACAGGGCGGACGTACATGCGGTAGAGGAGCAGTCCGTTTTCCACAGACAATGCAGAGCGTTGATTCAGTAGGGGGTATAGTGCCCCAAATCGTTGGTTAACCTTACGGTGTATCGCGGTGATCTGTTGTTGCCAGATGAGTTTGCGATCAAGTATGACCCCCAAATATGTGACGGAATTCGTCCATTCAATCGCTTCCCCGAAGAGCTGGAGGCGTGGCACTTCCGGAGGCTTCCGTCTGGTAAAGACGATAGCTTGACTTTTCTGCGCATTGAATTGAAGTTTCCATTTTCTTGACCAGTCTTCAATGGTGGCGCAAGCGTCCTGTAGTCGTCGGTGCATGGCTACCGGCCATCGACTTCTCGTGTAGATGACAGTGTCATCGGCATAGATAGCCCGCTCAACTCTGGGCGACTTGGGCAGGTCCAAAGTGTACAAGGTATACAGGACGGGTCCGAGGACGGAACCCTGCGGTACTCCAGCTTCTATGGGTCTGATGGTCGATAGACAGTCGTCGATGCGCACAGCAAAGTTTCGTCCCTGTAGATAGGATGCAAGCAGCAGCACAACAGTGCGTGGAAAACCAAGGAGATGCATTTTCCAGAGAAGTCCACGGTGACAGACGCTGTCAAAAGCCTTGGAGACGTCCAAAAATATCGCGCCACAATACTCTTTATAGTTGAAGGCTAGGGTGATGTCCTCGACGACCCGAACTAGCTGTAAGGTGGTGGAGTGACCACTCCTGAAACCGAATTGCTCAGGAGGGAGTAGTCGTCGCTGGTCCATTAAGCGCTGAAGACGACGCAACAGCAGCCGTTCAAACATCTTGCTCAGCTGAGGGAGTAAGCTAATGGGCCTGTAATTCTGCGGCATTCTCCTGTTCGTCCCCGATTTCGGTACCGCGAACACAATAGCGTGCTTCCAGGCAGAAGGATAGGTCTGCTTGACAAGTATCGCATTAAACACAGTGGCTAGACGGTTGTGGGCTTCGTGTGGCAATTCCTTCAGCGCCTTCCCAGAGATGTCATCAGGTCCTGGAGCCTTGTTGGTGGGTAGACCTTGGATGGCAGTCCGTACTTCATGGGGCGTGATGACCGTCAGTGGGTTGACCTCTCCCACAGCATCCGCAGCGAGGTAGGCCGCGATATTGTCTTCCACAGTTCTAGTGTGATCCTGATCCATCGGTTCGTTGATGGGGAGAAAATTCCGTTGGAAGACGTCAGCGAGAGCGTTGGCTTTGGCAAGTGGAGTAAATGCTTCTCCTGTCGGCGTCTCAAGTGGTGGGATCGTCTTCTTGCGTTTCGTGAAGAAACGAACGGTATCCCAGGCGTTGGCATCAGGGGTGAAGGAGCGAAGTTTGGCAGCCCATTCTTCATTCCTGTATGCTATAATAGCTGCCTTAATGTTGCGCCTCAGTTGATTAACTCGCCGTTTCAGAGCAGGATTGCGGGTCAATCGCCACTCCTTAGTAAGTCGATTTCGGACTCGGATTAAGTCCAGGACGTCGGCAAGTAGCCCAGGGCGGCGGAGAATCTTCCGTCTAGCAGGTGGGGTTGTCGACTGGATTGCAGCAGTGACTACTGCGTTGAACTCGTCGATCGCGGCGTCGACGTCCACGGTGTGCACCTCCTGGTCCGGCTCAAGGAACGGCAGTACACTTGCCCTATACCGCTCCTAGTCAGTCCGCCGAAGATCAAGCTTGGGTTCAGTTTCGTCAGGTGTCACAGCCAGGTTGAAGATCACGGGGATGTGGGCAGAGTTAAGCACATGCCGAACATCCGCACTCATGAATTGGTTGAGTCCCTTCGTTATGGCGATGTCCAGCACGTCAGGGTTCCCATGGGATGGAAAGTGGGTTGGCTCATCAGGGCCGCAGGCGTAGGCTTCAAATTGCTCAATAACTTGCAACAAGCGGCGACCGCTGATCGTCGTGGTCCGCGAGTTCCATTCTGCATGTTTACAGTTCAGATCTCCAGCAATGAACAGTTTTCCTCTGTTACCGAGTAGTACTCTTGCATCGGCGACATCCAGCGATCGCTTGGGAGTGCGGTAAACAGCGACAAAGGTGACAGTTCCCACCGTGGTTTCAACAGCAACAGCCGTGGCTTCGATGGTGCGCATCACAGGTACAGGTGCCTCATAGTGTTGAATCGATCGCTTGATGTATATCGCAGTTCCTCCCCCCGCCGTCAGTCTGTCCGTGCGATAACAACAGAAGTTGGCGATGTTGGCTCTCAGGTCCGGCTTCAGATGAGTTTCAGAAACCAACAGAATGTCTATGTTTTCATCTTCAAGGAAGTGTCGCACTTCACGGAGATCATGATATATGCTAGTCGCATTGTATGTGGCAATGCGAAGTTCGTCGAGGCGGCTTACTCTAGCCATGATGAGGCAGGGCAGTATCGCTGATAGCCAAAATGGCGCTCCGGATGGTCGAGGTTATCGCTTCAGGCAAGCTGTGCAGTACAGTACACAAGTCAGAAATAGCCTTCATCAACATGTTCATGAGGACAGCGGTGGCAGAGAGGTCCTGAGTCTGTTGTGGCAGCTGACGTGATTCCGGAGCCGTAACACGACGGCTTCGAAGAGCCGGGAACTCTGCGGGGTCAAGGATGACATCTGGGGATGTAGGGACTGCGTCGCCACGAAGGACTTGCGCTGCTGTGACGCCTGGCTGGACGCGCGCTGCACGTCGCCGCATGAGGGGAATTCGTTTTCGTGCGGTGTCGTCAGATGCCATGGTGCTGATCATGTTGCTTCTGCTGGCAGAGCCGGTATTTGTCCGGTCCTTGGCGCGGAGAGGTGGCAGTCCCCGCATTCGCCGACTTGCATCTTTGTGCTTCTGACATGCCCTGTAGCTGGCGGGGTGGTCTCCCCAACAGAGTCCACACTTTGCAGGTTTGGCCCTCGGTACAGGGCAATCCTTGCCTTCGTGAGGGCCGGCACACTTAACACAGCAGAGAGGCATGTTGCAGTGTTTTGCAACATGGTTAAATCCCTGGCATCGGTAGCACTGCGTGACGCCGCAGGTCCGTCGGAGTTTTTCAACAGTAATCACCAGTCCGTACAATCGCTTCAGCTGGAAGATTTCTCGGTGTTTGGGGGTGTCGGGTAATACGACGACACGCAACCCGGTCGGCAGTTTGGTGCCAGGGATGTGCAGATCGTCAACGACGGTCGCAGCGAAGTCCAAGCGATGTAATTCTTCTTTGAGATCGGCGTTAGTCAGTGATGCAACAATGCCTCGAAGCACCGCTTTAATTATATGCGGGCGCGCCGTCGAAAACGTGTAGCACGGTATCTGTTGCTGCTCCGTCATAGTTTTCACCGTAGTGTAATCTTCTATGGTCGTAGTCACTACTTTAAGATTGTCGCCGCCACTCCGTTTCAGGTAGAAGGGCTTTTGCAAATTTTGCTCAGGCCATCCATACAGTTGACGGTATTCCGCCGTGAACTGCATTATTATCGGCGGAATGCTTTCCTGCCGACTTTGTTGTTGCAGGGTCTGCTGCAAGTCTTCGCCGCCTTCAAGAGGTCGTGGTCCGCCAGTAGTGTTGGCGTCTTCATTTGGTGCTGTGTCGATCGGGGTATACCGATTCTGGACTTCAATCTGGGGCTTCGCGACAAGCTGCGTCCTCTTCGCCTGCTTTTTCGAGGGCGGGATCCGGAATTGCTCGTCGGTGCCGTCGCGTTGTTCCGACGACTGTGCTTGGTCCTCACGTTTGCGTCTGCATTTTGCAGCCACGGAACGCGTTGCGCGCCGATCGGGCTGCATGTCTTCTTCAACTCCTTGGAGGTCTTCAATTTCCGCAGTGTAGTCCATCTCTTGGTCCTGTTCGTTGCGAGTCCGCCGCCTTGGTCCGTCGTCCTTTGCCGGGTCGTCGTAGTGGAAGCGGCCAGCGGGGCCACCGGCTGGGCAAGCCCAACCGGACGGCGCGGCGGCTGGCCGCCTCCCGCCCGGCCGAGGCGGCTGTCTCGGCCGAGCTACCGCTGCTCCGGAGGTCTGTCCTACTTGACATCGCTACTGTAACTGTTGATTGACTTGTAGCGACTGACTTACTGAGTAATGACTTGTCCCTGTTGGAATGCGTCCAGTATTTATGCCTAAGCGTTAGGCATTCCATATGCGGTCCGCGCCGAGTCAGGTGCTCTGTGATTGGTCCATTCTCGAGAGGATGTGTCTGGTTGCTGCCTGGTGCTCCCTCGGCCGTCCGCGCCACGCCAGGCGCTCCCTCCGCCGCCCCCCCCCCCGCGGCAGGCGCTCCCTCCGCCGTCCGCGCCACGCCAGGCGCTCCCTCCGCCGCCCCCCCGCGGCAGGCGCTCCCTCCGCCGTCCCCCCGCGGCAGGCGCTCCCTCCGCCGTCCGCGCCACGGCAGGCGCTCCCTCCGCCGTCCGCGCCACGGCAGGAGCTTCCTCTGCCGTCCGCGCCGCGGTTGGCGCTTCCTCTGCCGTCCGCCGTCCTTGGTGTCGTCCAATAGTGCACCGATCTTCGTGAGTGGGCAGAATGTGCTCTTAATGTTGTGTATAGGCAAAATTCTGCTGATTTTGGCGGATACTGGCCCTGCATATGGTAGGTATGACACCCTCTTGGCCTCTTCCTGTTCCTCTTCCGTTTCCTTCACTGCACTTACTGAGTGTAACGCCCTCTGGATGTCTCTGGCAGAATATCCATTCCTGTTGAATACTGACCACAAGTGTGCCATCTCTGTCAACAGACTGTCAGCATCAGAGAGCGCCTGTGCCCGACGGATAAGTGTTTTGAGCACACCATTCTTTTGAGCTGGATGGTGACAACTGTTGGCTTGTAGATACAAATCCGTATATGTGGGCTTGCAATACACACTGTGCCCAAAGGTGCCATCTCCCTTCCTCTTAACCACCACATCCAGGAAAGGGAGTAGTCCATCCTTCTCCAGTCCCATGGTGAACTTTATATTGGGATGGAGTGAGTTCAGGTGCTCCAGGAAGTTGTCCAACTCCTCCTTACCATGGAGCCAGATGACAAAGGTGTCCTCGACATATCTGTAGAAACATTTTGGTTGATGTGTGGCTGATATTAGTGCCTCTTCCTCGAATTTCTCCATAAATAGGTTGGCTACTACTGGTGAAAGGGGACTACCCATCGCCAACCCTTCTGTCTGCTCATAAAATTGACCTCTGTAAAGGAAGTATGTCGAGGTCAGTACATGCTTGAACAGATCCAAGATGGCACCATCGAATTGTTCCCCAATGAGCTTAAGCGAGTCATTCAGTGAGACCCGGGTGAACAAGGACACCACATCAAAGCTAACTATGATGTCTGAGTCCGAGATGCGTAGCTGCTGAAGGCGCTGTAAAAAATCCTCTGAGTTCCGAATGTGGTGTGAGCACTTCCCCAAATAAGGTGATAACATCTTCTTCAAATAAGCTGCTGTGGGGTAGGTGGCTGCCCCAATATTGCTAACAAAACGTGAATAATATACTACATGTATACATTTGTGTTGTTCCCACCAGAACTGTTTAATTTTACAACATGCTTACATTTCTAAGATGAATACATATTTCATTACGTCTAGATCTAATGCAGAGCGCTGAAAGGAGAGAATAGTTTCCTGTGCCATATGAATGCTATCTAGGTGAAACATTATATGGCAGCTACATTTATCATGATTCTATTCTTTAACTTCGTTAAATATTTGAATGAAATGTCAAAAGATAATGTGACTACTCATTTTATTGCAAAATAGCTCTATCTGTGGTAGTTTACTTTACACATTTGGGTAGGTTTGCAGAAACTTTTGATACTTTGAGGGTTGACCCTGGCTTTGCGACCAGACCCTGTATTAGCCGTGGCTTACGAGCTACAGGCTGGCTGGTCAACCACAGCTGGTGCCGAGGCGAGGCTTGGCGGAAACCAGCCAGCTGGCGGTTGCAGTGGCGGGTAAGAGCCCTCAGCATGGCGCAAAGCGGGGCTCTCACGTAAATACAGAATGTTTACATCCTGGCGTGGTAGTAAGAGCGGAAAGCAGAAATACAAATCAGGCCGTCTCGCTGCGAGCAACCAACTCGATATAGAGTCGTCTCTTTTACTGAAGAGAAGCTGGTCAGATGGTGTTATAGATTATATGCTGAGATGCATTATGGAAGAAATAAATAATGAGGGATACAGGATAAGTTATTAGGTCTTTTTTTTTTAATTTCGGCCTTATTTTCGTATTGCCTAAATTATAAATTATATACCTAGAGATAGTTTTTCGTGTCAATATGTGAAAGGCATTGGGCGAAAGGAAACGTATTGAATTGAAATAAGTATGGAAGTCTGGGTCCGATTCCCGCCCGCTGCGGCGGCGTGGCCTTGAGCATGTACGCGCTATGCTGCGATGTGCAAGGCCATTCCCTGTCGTGGGTTCGAATTCCCCCACGGGCATGGATGTTTGTGCCGCCTTTAGTATAAGCTAGTTTATAAGTAGTTAGTAAGTTTAGGGACTAATGATCCGCAGTTAAGTCACTTAAGCTTAACAAAGATTTTAGACAAGTGACATGTCACAGTTTGTTTTAGGGCCGAGAGAAAAGGAACGGATGTTTTACAACACGAAGGATGATTGTAGGAGATAAAAATAACACTGCTTCATGGAGGGGACCGATGGACAGTAAAGAAAGCAGACATTAAAAGAGACAGTATGGTTTTGACGGAAACCACTAATTTTTTTACGTCTTGGGGGGAATAGACGAGAAGGACGACGGTGGTTATAATGTAAGGGAGGTGATAGAGAGAAAGAGAGAGAGGGAGTATGGAGGAGAAATTAACAACGAATAAGACCGAACCGTTTGCATTTGCATACTTAGTGAAAGAGAGTGTATCAATGGATAGAGGGGAAGAAAGAGGCTTCGAGTGCGCTAATGTAAACCGATTACTCTGTATGTATGGAGACAGGGTATAAATGAAGTAAATTTAGATTAATAAACGGACTGTATATTAAAAAAGAACACACCAACTAAAAAGGCAACTAAAAAGAGTAACTAACTCATATTTTATTTCTTTTCCCAAGTGATCTTCCACCGGCTTTCACGTAGGAAGAAAAGAAAAGGAAGACGCAACAAAACTTTATAGGGACTTTAATATTTTATCCAGAATCCCTCATTATTTTTTACTTCTATCATGCGTCTTGGCATATACTCTGTAAGTCGTAGGACGAACACCCTGAAGAAGCAACTTCCTCCATGCCTCCAGAACGCAGTCCCAAAGAGCGTCCGGCGTAGTTGGCTGGTTTTGTGGCCAGTTCTCTGTTAACGTCCTGGTGACCTCAGCCCACATATTTTCCATGGGGTTCGTGTCAGCCGCCCGCGACGGCCAGTCCATGACATTGACACCAATCGTGGAGATCCGCTGCTGGACGAATACAGACTTGTGAACAGGAGAATGGTCCTCTTGCAGCATGAAGTCCTCTTCTCCATACAGCATTTTCACTGACGGAAGCATCACGTTTTCCAGTATGTGGGCGTACTGTACACTGTCGAGGATGCCTTCTATCCTATGAAGGATTCCTGCTCCTCGTGCAGATATCCAGCCCTAGCAGGAAATGGATATGCGCCCATGTCTTCTTGTCGTTGTTACATATTCTCGTCGTTGGCGAGTCCCTTGAGGCCTGTAAACGACCCTTGGACCATCGTTACTGGTTGAAAAAACTTTTTCGTCAGTGAAAATAATATTTTCCCATGATGCCCTAAGATGGAGCTCTGCAAATGCCAGCCGGTATGTAACAATTTCTTCACTGAGTTCTTTTTTCACACAGCGGACAGTCATGCGTGTAGTCCAGCGTCCCTCAGCCTTCGGCGAATCGTGTCAGTGGAGCCGCAATTGTTTTCCAGTCCAGAACGGATTTAGTACGGTCATAGACAGTAGCTCGCGATCCTCCTGCTGCGAGCTTACTCTCTTCCTGCCTGAGCCAGGAGCTCTCTTGTTGGTGTCTATGTTACGGTAGTTCTTCCACCATCTCGCAGCAGTGGTATATGATACTCCAGATCTTCTGCCAGCCTCTCTGATGGAGCATCCTCCATCTTCAATAAGGGCGACGACTCTGTCTCGAGATGACCTTTCTCAGTGAGCCATTGCCACCGACTGCCTGACGCCTACTTCCGCTTGTCGCTCTGATATATCAGGAGAGGCAGTGAACACATTTACGCCAACATGAGCGTCAGAGGCAGAGCCTGGCCCTTCACGGCACCGCCATCGGCCCTGCCTCGCATCGGCGCCAGATTGTTTCTTGTCGGTCAGCCCATCATCCATCCAGCCCGGCTGCCCCGTAGTTCGCGAGCCACGGCGATTACAGCTCCTAGCTGCAAAGCCACGTTCACACCTTGAAGAATCAAAATTTTACATCTAACGTACCCAGATGTGTAAACTAACACAACTAGAGCTATTTCTCTATAAGCTGAGCTGTCACATAATCCTTTGACATTTCATTCAAATATTTAATGAAGATAAAGAATATAATCACATATTTTTGGAAACATATTTTTTCACTCTTTTTTTTATTTTTTATTTATTTATTTATTTATTTATTTTTAGCCCCAAAACGATCATACACGTTTCCTCCATACATTGTGCGTTAGTTACCGTCGTTTATAACTCAGGCGCTATTGTAACTAATATTAGAAAAAGTAATCACTCCGATAGCGGCAGGCATCGCGGCTCCAGCGCTGGAGCAGTGACGCACTGGAAGGCTCCCAGTTACCCGCTAGCTCCACAACATTGATGGAGTTAAAATTCCTGAAGATGGTCTAAAAGAAGACCGAAACTAGTCGAATACAATAAATTATTGCACTCTAGACTGTTCTCTATATATATCAGAATATAATGATGATGAAGCTACCACATAATATTTCATATAACAATGATACGATGCAGGAAACTATTCTCTCCTGTAAGCAGACTGCGATCTAGAGTTAAGAAACTACGTATTGAACCTAGATAACTAAGCGAGTTGTAAAACTAAACAGTTTTTGTGGCAGCAGCACAGACTGTATATACGTAGTATATCATTGAGCACTTATAAAGTGTCTCTGAAACAATAAGTGCTGCACGACTGATGCCCTTCATTTACATGATTGTTCTGTTATACAGAGTTAAGTGATCAGTAATGGATTTGTAGTAGTACATTTAGTAAATTTAGCAATTCATGCGACAGTGATTTCGAATATATAGTGGCAGAGATATTCCTTAATATATTTCGTGTAGTACTGTGAACTGTGGAGCTTAAGACTCTTTGTCAGAGATTTTTATGTTTTGTTCTCTTGTTGTGGTTTACGAAGATATGCTGTGGCATGTTCTTAAACTGAATGTACGTTTGGTTAAGCAAAAACTATTATTATTATTATTTACGAAGCAACAATAAAAGAATATTAACCTGAAATTAATGAGAGTCTGCGAAGTCATTTTTTATATAAAGTATACAAACAACTTCAAACGACCACTTCAAGAATTTGATGAAGGTGAGATATAATCCAGTGTTCTGTATACTCTTATTTACTAATCAGATTGAAGCAAGTTACAGAAGACCTCGTCAGCAGTGTGTCTGTGTGGCGCTCAACGAAGAGATCCACGAACCTGCATTAAACACAGCGACAAATATCTTTCAAAAATTGTTTACAAGTCATCCTATAAATTTTCTTTCTTCTTTCAGCCTATAACAGAAGTGCAGACTGCTGGTAAAAAACAAACTGGTTCTATTAATGTGTCTGTGTACATTACGACAACACATTATACAAAATTACAATTAGAACAGTAATATTATAAACTGGCGACCATGACAGGACATGTAAAATGTTGTAAACAATTGTCTATAGAACACATACACTTGATATAAGTAACTATAAACATTATTTATGTATGTGTTATTATTATTTGTGGCTAACTGATTTTTTATTTTGTTTCATGTAAACCATTGCACATATTTATGCACGAGTTCTTGCTGAACTGTACATTGTAGACCACTGCTGCATGTCAACACAACGCAGACATTGAAAAGTAGGTGCATTTGTATTTCTATCAAAGCTAACTCTTCTACTGAATGTAATAATTATTTGAAGAAGATAGGTTGTCTCAATTTGTAGTAGACTAGTTTTTTTTAGAGATATATATCATTTTCTTTATTTCTGTTTATGTGTGTCTGGAAATTAGATTTCTGATTTGTGCTAGTGTCAGAAAGGTTACATAACTTTAAGGGTTTAATTAGGGATCTGACCTTCAATTATTAATAGCTGAGTTTATGGTACTAACTAGAAACCAGTTTAGGATGGCACATGCGCAAGAAAACATTCAGCAATTAAGTAATGAACAGCAGCCACTAGATCCTATGTCGCTAGTTCTATTGCGAATTCAACAACTTTCCGTAGAATTCCAGACTAGTCAAGCTGAATTAATAAATGAATTCCACACCAGTCAAGCTGAATTAAAGAACGAGTTTCAACTGAGTCAGGCCGCATTAGTTGCATTAAGATCCGAATTACAGGCTACAAAATCTGACATATAAACACAAATGATCGAGTCTCAGATAGCCATAAATAGTGCAATACAGGGAATTACAGAGACGCAAAGAAAGTTAACTTCGGAATTCGAAGAGTTTCTTGAACATCATAGCCATTTGCCAGAGGCGTTTGATTTAATGAAGACAGAACAAAATCAAGAACAGCTGACGAGTAATGTTGCACAACTGTCAGCGATTGTAGAAGATATCACGAGCGGCCAAAGAGATATTATTAAGAAGCAGGTCGCGCAGCAATTGCACGAATTTACGGAATTATTCCAATAGTGGATTGATAATAAAGAAAATCAGATTAGTAGCACTGTCAAAGAGAAGGTACATGAAGTGTTGAAAGAAGCTGACTTAGAAAGAGAAAACGCTAATTCTGAATTCAGGAAAAGTTTGGAAGAGATGAGGAAATAACTGGGAGAAGATTTTTTAGAATGGCGAGCTGCTATTGACAAACACGTCACAGATGTTAGCCAGCGTATAACTTTTAACCCGGACACATTTAACGATACCTTGTCGATCGAGAATCATGATAGAGTAACAACTAAGGGTAGTATCTCTAGAGAAAATAAAAACGAAAAATCTGAGGAGCGAACACAACCTAGCGGAATCTTTGCACATACTGTAACAACGGATATGCGTAACGATCATGATCATGCGAGAAAACAAGAAAAATTAATTAAGCTTATGCAATTTTCGACATTTAATCCAGGATAAAGATCTGTACATCCTATAATTTTTATTAAAGCATTCAAATGTGCGTTACCAAGAATTTGGACAGAGCAACAGAAAATCGGTTTTGTGAGTGGTTAAATAGTGGGTGAAGGTAGATTGTGGGCGATTGAAGTTTCAGAAACGTGTGAGACATACGAGGCATTTGAGAAAGCATTTGTTTCAAAATACTGGTCAGATGCTATTCAAGACAGAGTAAGAGAACAAATATATAAACCTGAGCCTTATAATCCAAAGTTAGGTACTATTCGAAGATATTTTGAAAAATACCACAATAAGACAAAATATTTATCACAAGCGATAAACACCAAAGATTTAAGGAAAAATTACCACCATATATAGAAGAGAAGTTATTACACGTCAATGATACAAACTTTGATGATTTCTTGGTAGCTGTTGATGCAGTGGATAAGTTATTGGAACGTCAAATGACTATGAGTACATATGGCAATGGAAGTAATAGACAGTTATTCAATAACGAAGAACAAGGAAATCAACAACAGAAGTGGGGCAACAATAATAATAGTAATGTAAACAGACAACTAGGACCAATCAATGGGAATAACAATAAAAACAACTGGGACGACAGACAGAACATGAATAAGTATAGAAATAAGAGACAGGAAAGAAGATTTAATCCATGGAACCAGAATAATTCCGGATCAATGAATTCACAAGGAAATTCTGATTCACCAAATCAAGGAAATGTAATTATAGATGATTGGAGAAAAGTTTCTCCAATAATCACTGATGTTACAGATCAACAAGTACCGATAAACAACCAGAGACAGAAAAACTAAATGCGACCTACTTTGGCCTCGAAAACAAGGTCGCTAGTGGTGAATGGGGCAGCAATAGAAACATGAAAATGATAGGATTTAATTATGGACTTGACATTAGGGAAGAGTTAGTGCAGGAAGATAGACCGTGCAACTTCACACCAAAGAACATTCCACAAGCCGCAATTCAGGTCAAGATTGCAGGATTGAATATAATGGCAATTTTGGATACTGGAGCCAGTATAAATGCAATGAATATGAATCTAATGAAGAAGCTAAAGGAAAAAATAGATGTACCCATACTACATGTGGTAAACTGGCCGGCCACGGTGGCCGAGGGGACTGAGGCGCTCCAGTCACGGTCTGCACGGTCACTACGGTCGGGGGTTCGAATCCCCTCTCGGGCATGGATATTTGTGCCGTCCTAGTTCGTAAGTAGTTCATAAGTAGTTTGTAAGTTTAAGGACTGATGACCCCGTAGTTAAGTCCCATAGACTATACAAACATTTGAACAAACATTTGTGGTAAAATGTAGAATACTAGGAGCTGTTGGTGGACGCTCTAGAAATGTCAAACTCCAAGCAAGAATTACTTTGGATCTAGATAATGGAGCAATTATGTGCACATGTCTTGTGGTTCCAGATCTTGTAGTAGATTTATTGTTAGGGAATGAATTTCTCCGTGAGGTGAAAGCCATTATAGACTTCGCCACGGGAAAGCTCATATTAAATAGAAGAGAAGGTCCAGTAATAGTAGATCTAGTTATAAACAGGAAATACATGGAAGATATTGCAAGCCAATTGCCATAAAGCTTATTAACCGAGAACATGTTAAAGGAAGAAATTATGCAAAAAATAATAACTCATCTGATATCTCTAGTGTGAGACAACAGATGAAACAAAAAGTAAAAGCAGCTGTAGCCCTAATGCCAATACAAAACATTGAATTGCAACAACTGCTGCATGAATATGTTCAGGTATTTGATGAGAAGCCTGGTATAATAAGAGGTTATCTTTGTCATTTTAATGTTGCACCTCGTAACACCTACTGCCACCGTTAGTATTCAATCCCATGTGTACTTAAAGTTGCTGCAGATATTGAAATTAAACGTATGCTAACTTGGGGAATTATCGAGTCTTCCAAAAGTCAATATTGTAGTCCATTACTTGTAGTGACTAAATCAGATGACAGTGTACGATTAGTTCTCGATGCCAGACAAATTAATAAAATTATTCTTCCAGTCCGAACTCAACTGCCGAATATAGAAGAACTCATACAGAAATTTTCAGGTGTCAAGATTTTTTCCACCATTGACCTGAGATCTTCGTTTTGGCAGGTACCACTGGACAAGGAATCAAGGAAATATACGACATTTCTTTATGCAGGAAGGAGTTATCAATTTACTGTTCTGCCTTTTGGGCTAAATGTAAGCTCAGGAATTTTTATATCTGCAATAGACACGGTATTAGGAATGGAGTTGCGTGATTTAATCACTCCGTTTGTTGATGATAAGTTAATTGCCACCAAGACTTGGAATGAACATAAGGAAATTTTAAAACGAGTTCTCGACAAATTCAGTTATTCACGTGTAACAGTAAATCTGAAGAAATCCGAATTTGCATTAACTGAAACCAATTTTCTAGGGCATTTAATTACAACCTTTGGGATTCTTCCAGCAAAGAAGAAGATCACTGCAATAGAAAATGCACCTGCACCAAGAAATAGAAAACAACTAAAGGCTTTTCTGGGTTTGGCATCATTCTATCGTCGATTCCTTTCTAATCAAGTCCTAAATTCAGAGCCATTGTTAAATCTGCTAAAAAAGAATGTCACTTGGCAGTGGAGTCAAGAGTGTCAGCAAGCATTTGACAACATCAAGACTGCACTTGTCAATGCTCCTATACTATATCATCCTCATATGAAACCTGACTTTGGGCTAATGACGGATTCATGTTCATATGGATTGGGATCATGTTTATTCCAAATTCAAAAAATCAATGGGAAATCTACTTTCTGTGCAATTTCATTTGCAAGCAGAACATTGACTAACTGTGAGCGGGCATATACGACTACAGAACTAGAAGCACTAGCTGTGGTGTGGTCTTTTAGAAAATTTCATTATTATTTAGCTGGAGCCTACACCTATGTATACTATTACCATCAAGCCCTCAGTTTTCTCAACAGCTGCAAGTTGTTACATCAAAGACTAGCAAGGTGGACCTTAATTCTCCAGGAGTACAGATTTGAAATTACATATGTCCAGGACAAAGACAATATAATTCCAGATGCATTGTCAAGAATGTCACAAGGACCGACGGAGGCTATGGATATAAAAGAACCAACCACAGAATTTAGAGTATTGTAAATGAAAGACCTGGACAACACACATATCTATCTTAAGATGTGTAAAAATATGACACGTCTACAATGTGAAGATCCACATTGGTGTGATATAATTGAAGAAGTGAGAACAGGAACAAATAAAAAATTAAATGATCTATATCAGATATACAATGACACGAAGACACGATCAATCAACTAAATTGTGTGTATGTTTTCCAACAGCATTCATCGAAAGGTTGATATGGCATACACATTTAGTATGGGGACATTGTGGAATACAAAGGTGTACTGACAAGATAGGAATATACTGTCATGTAATCAACCTTAGGAGAACTGTACAAAACATTATAAGAAAGTGTCAAATATGCCAGAAACCTAAACCCTCTAATCATGGAGCAAGGGGAATGTTACATCATATCATCTGTGAGGAACCTCTAAAAATAGTAAGCTTAGATGTAATGGAACCTCTGCCCTGTGCCAAAGGAAATGTAAAATATATTGCTGGGGTATATGATTTGTTTACTAAGTTCATAAAATTATATCCCATATGCACAAATTCTGCAGTGTCAATCACCAAGAAGATTTCTCATGAATATATTCCGAGTGTAGGTAAACCATGTGCGATGTTATCAGACAATGCAGCAAATTTTACTGGAAAAAAGTGGAGAAAATTTCTTCAAGATAACAATATAAAGCAGATTTTGATATCAAGGTTCCACCCAGAAGGAAACCCTATTGAGAGATTGTTCCGAGAGCTGAATAGGTTCATAAGGACATACTGTCATCACAAACAAACAATGTGGGTAGAGTATTTAAAGCAATTTGAAGAGATATATAACAATTTGTCGCACACTTCCACTAACTATACACCAACAGAGTTGATATATGATGTGAAAGAAGACAATGAGTGGGTAAACTGTTTACCTCGAATGACAGGTAACGAAGAATCTAAAGAGGCCAAGATTCGGCAAGTCATTATCAACATTAAGAGCATGGCTCAACAAAGAAAAAAATATTTTGACTGTCACTTAAAAAGAATACAAGAATTTGTTATTGGACAAAATATTTTGTTAAAGTGTCATCCAAAATTATCAAATCGGAAGAAGATAAATAGAAAGTGGCAATTAAAACATGCAGGACAATTTATTGTATTGGGAATACCCAATCCAGGCGCATATCTTTTACCATACCCTGTTAGTGGAAATGTGAAACGTGTTTATCCACACCAGGACCTTAAACCATATTTTGTTAAAGACTGAATATGAATCAGATGTGTAAATTTCAGTTAGAAATAGGTTTTTCTTATGTGATGAATTATGTTTCTTTTTTTAGGCTTATCATCAAACTTTTTGCCTGTAAGACATTGTCATTTAATTGTCTATTTTTTTTTATTTCTCTTTCAGATGATTGTTTTGTAGTAATGTATTCTTTTTATCTTAGGTATGCATTATCTATAATACAGTTGCTGATCTACTGCAGACAGAATAAACAATAAATTTAGAACAAATAAGTAGATTACGAATTTCTATGGGATACTAAAAATGGAATATATTAGTTCTGTTCTTTCTCGAGTTAATATTATGTAGAGAGAGTTGGCTGTGATAGAACTACAAATGCATATTTAAAATTTAAAAAAAAGAGAGAAGAAGTTACTAATAGGGCAGGAGTTCAGCTTCATTAAAACTCAATCATTCAGCTGTACTCCTGGGGAGGCCAGTGTAGTAGTACATTTAGTAAAGTTAGTAATTCATGTGACAGTGATTTCGAATATATAGTGGCAGAGATATTCCTTAATATATTTCGTGTAGTACTGTGAACTGTGGAGCTTAAGACTCTTTGTCAGAGATTTTTATGTTTTGTTCTCTTGTTGTGGTTTACGAAGATATGCTGTGGCATGTTCTTAAACTGAATGTACGTTTGGTTAAGCAAAAACTATTATTATTATTATTTACGAAGCAACAATAAAAGAATATTAACCTGAAATTAGTAAGAGTCTGCGAAGTCATTTTTTATATAAAATATACAAACAACTTCAAATGACCACTTCAAGAATTTGATGAAGGTGAGATATAATGCAGTGTTCTGGACACTCTTATTACTAATCAGATTGAAACAAGTTACAGAAGACCTCGTCAGCAGTGTGTCTGTGTAGCGCTGAACGAAGAGATCCACGAACCTGCATTAAACACGGCGACGAATATCTTTCAAAAATTGTTACAAGTCATCCTGTAAATTTTCTTTCTTCTTACAGCCTATAACAGAAGAGCAGACTGCTGGCAAAAAACAGACTGGTTCTATTAATGTGTCTGTGTACATTACGACAACACATTACACAAAATTACAATTAGAACAGTACTATTATAGGTTTATATAGTCGCTTCAATTTCTCGACTGTTCCACGCTCATATGAAGGTCGAAAGAAGTGCCAAAAAGCTTATGCGCGAGTTCTACTTACTCTTATGTTATCCTTACAGTTGTAATAACATGCTTTGTGGGGGAGTGGGAGAAAAGCTCTTTGGATTCGAAGGAGAAGGTTGGTGATTGAAATGACATGGAAAAATCGGAGCCGGCCGCGGTGGCCAAGCGGTCTGCGACGCGCCACTCACGGTTTGCACGGCCACTGCGGTCGGTGGTTCGAATCGCCCCTCGGGCATGGATAATTGTGCCGTCCTTAGTATTAGCTAGTTCTTAAGTAGTTTGTGTGGTGTCGCACAAGTACAAAGTGCGCGCCACCTACTTTCGCCGCGCGCCGCCATGCACGCACGGCGCGGCGTTCTCACAACGACAGCCACGAGCGCCATCTGCGACAACTCCGCTCGTGGCCACCACTGAAGGACAGAGGTCACTTCGGACTGAGATAGCAACGAGTTAGGACCTTCGTAATCAGATAGGCACCAGTGAAGACTTTGCTATTGTACAGGCACTAGGCAGGCCTCTAACAACTATGTATCAACATTCTGCAGTACTATGTAAAAGTTAAGTATTGTTACATTCTGTGCAATATATATCTTTCTAATTTAATCGAGTGTTTATAGTTTCTGGCTGCTCCCCTCCGTACCTGCACCAGCGTGTCGGTCTCATTCCACTCGGCCACCGACACCTACGACAAGGCTGGGACACAAAAGTGGCGACGAGGAGTGATAGAACCTTGGACCAGCCCGCTTGCAGCAGCCAGACAGCAGCAGTCGGAGCACGCAAAAATTGCTCCCGCCCACCCACCCTTATTATAAGATTTTTGGGGGAACATATTCTGTTACGTATTTTGTGGACTTTTTTGTTGCAGAGCGAGTCCTCTTTCATATTGCATTTGTGTTTTGTACTAATTTACTTGTATACGCGGCGCCTAATCGGTCAGCATGGCCACTAGCCCGAACCCAAACTTAATGGAAATTATTCAGTTACAGACGGCGCAAATCACCCAACTCCTCCAGGCGGTGTCCCAGCTCACAGCGCAGGCAGCTAACCAACAACAACAGCCGCCGCTTCAGCAGCCCACACCTGCCGCCGCAACACTTCCTACGTTTCGCCAATACAACGAACGTGAGGAAGAATGGAGCGACTATTTCGCGCAGTTTCAAGAACTCGTCGCGGCTCATCAACTTACAGGTCAGACTGTTAAGCATCTTTTATTGTCTGTGGTGGGCCCCAAAACTTTCGTGTTACTGCAAAAACTATTCCCGCACGCATCTCCTCGTGATGTAGACTTTGAACAAATAGTAGAGGCACTAAATGCTCATTATGAGAGAAAAGTTCTTGTAGCCGCTGCTCGGTACCGATTTTTCAGACTGAAAAAATTACCGCAGCAGTCACACCAAGAGTGGATTACGGAATTGAAGGGCTTAACCCGCCAATGTAAATTTACTTGCTCTTGTGGACTTTAGTATAGTGACGTGATGTTGAGGGATGCGATTACGCAGAATATTCAGGACCCCAGAATTAGAGCAGCAATTCTGAAACAGTCTGACCCCTCCTTAGACAGTGTACTGCAGCTTATAGAAGCTCATGATACTTTTGACTTAGCAGATGTAGAAATGCAAAGCCACAGTGTTAATTCAGTGCGCCGCAACGGACGCTTTCCTAGCCGTAGTTCTCAGTATAGCACTAGTGATTCTTATTTTTCTACCGGTCGTGCTGAACAGACAGTGAACAGTAGCCAGTGTAAAAGTGCGACGCAAAGGTCGCCCCGTAGTGTTAGACACAGTAATTTGCATAACGGGCGCCAACGCTCATTTCAGAAAAATGTTCGTAAGTCTTGCCCCCAGTGTGTATCTCGCCACAAACGTGCTCATTGCCCTAGTCGCAACGCAACCTGTTATCAATGTGGCAAAGCGGGACATGTGCAGTCTGTGTGTATGCAAATTAAAAACTCAAAGAACAGTAACGTTAGAAACGGTGCTTCGCAGAGTGCGAGAGCGGTTCATTCTGTAAATGTTATACGGGCTGTGGAATTGAAGAGTGCTTCTCTTGATTCTCAATTGCAAGAAAGTAGTTCTGCGCCTATGGCAAAACTATATAGTGCACCACGTAGCAAGCGCCGACGAGCGCGTAAAACAGTGCAACGGAAAAGGGTTCGGGACAAGCAAAATGACTATGAACAGTGCATTCCTGTAGTGAAAATAGTGCCTTCTGCAACTGCTCATTGTACTAGTTCCCAGTACTGTGTCGATGGTGACAGTAGACTTGGAGTAGCTACTCAAAAGTGTAGTGCAGTAGTTAGTGACTCTGTAGTAGCCTCGCATTGCGCGGACGCCGATCCGGCGGTAGTGCCATCTAGTGACAGTGTTGTTAATCCGCTGCGTGCCGAGTCTGCGCTGCTTACTTCACTACGCGGCCCGCGCAAGCACAGTAAACTAACCTTAGCAGACGTTGCCCACATTCGTGCACCTGTCGAGCGCCGCAAGCAAAAAACTGTGACTCTCTTCATAGAAAATAAGACGGTGCAATTTCAGCTTGATACTGGTTCCGCTGTCACATTAATAAATAAAGATACTTATGAACTTCTGGGTTCGCCAAAATTGTCGCCGTCACAGCAAGTGTTAACAGCTTATACAGGTGAAAATATTCCCGTGCTAGGAACATGTAGCCTGCCCGCCTCTTTTCAAGGTGTAACAAAAACAGTTGCTTTTGTTGTTCTTCAGGCCAAATCTACACAGAACATTTTTGGACTAGATGCTTTTGACTTGTTTGGTTTATCAATTCAAAGAGATGTGCTTCAAATTTCGTCAGTAGTGCCTCAGGACAAAATCAATGCTTTATGTGACAAATATAGTGACTTGTTTTCGCCGGAACTAGGTTGTGCAAAAGACTTCGTGGCACATGTAACTTTAAAAGAATCTGCAGTTCCAAAATTTCGTAAAGCTAGACCAGTGCCTATCGCATTGCGTGATTCAGTTGCCGAAGAACTTAAACGTTGGCAAGATAGTGGGGTGATTTCTCCTGTTTCTGCGAGTCAGTGGGCCTCGCCTATAGTAATTATACCCAAGCCGTCAGGAAAACTTCGTCTCTGTGCGGACTTCAAATCAACAGTGAACAGTCAAACAATTGTAGACACTTATCCCCTGCCCAGACCTGACGAACTAATGGACACATTAGGACAGTCTCGTTTCTTTTCTAAGATTGATTTAGCAGAGGCATACTTACAGATTCCACTTGATGACGAGTCAAAAAAGTTTTTCGTCATTAATACTCACATGGGCCTTTTTCAATTTCAACGCCTACCCTTTGGCAGTTCTTCCGCCCCCGCTATTTTTCAGCGCTTTTTGGAACAGCTGACAGTTTCGGTACCTTGTTGCTCGAACTATTTAGATGACATTGTGGTATCCGGACGTACAGTTGAAGAACATTTAGCAAACCTGGAGTGCCTTTTCAAAGTTTTGACTGCAGCAGGTCTACGTTGTAATAAAGCAAAGTGTTCGTTTTGACAAACTGAAATAGAGTACCTAGGCCATGTGATTAATGCCCAAGGAATCCATCCTTTACAGTCACATCTTAGAGCAATCAAAGACTTGCCTCCTCCTAAGAATGCGCATGAATTGCAAGCAGTAATGGGAAAGCTTAACTATTATTTCAGATTTATTCCCAATGCGTCTCAGATTGCAGCTCCACTGCATCGCTTACGTAGGAAAAATGTTCCTTTTGTGTGGTCCAAAGATTGCCAGGTTGCCTTTGACAAATTAAAGTCTGCACTACTTAGTGATGCATGTTTGATTCCCTTTGACCCAAAGAAGCCTGTAGTGTTAGCAGTTGACGCCTCGTCGTACGGTGTGGGTGCGGTTCTGTCACATCGTATTGGATGTCATGATCGTCCTATTGCCTTTGCATCCAAGCTACTGCCGCCGACGCAACAGAATTACAGTCAGATAGAAAAGGAGGCCTTAGCAATAATTTACGGCGTCACAAAGTTTCATCATTATCTCTATGGCAGAAAATTCTATTTGTTGACAGACCACAAGCCTCTCACGTCGTTGTTCTCACCCACAAAGCCAATTCCGCCACGTACGGCACAAAAGCTTCAGAGATGGTCCTTGATATTGTCTAATTATCAGTATGAGATTTTGTACCGACCTACCACTCAACATGCCAACGCGGACACACTTTCCCGACTTCCGGTTGGCCAGGATGTATCATTTGATTCTTCAGAAATGGCATGTTGTCAGATAGACTCCAGAGATGCTTCCGCTGTCGCAGATTTCCCTTTGAACTCTCGTCGGGTTGCACAGGAAACAGCTGCGGATGCAGACTTAAGTGTGGTAGCACGTTTTGTTCGCTCAGGGTGGCCTGCCAGAGCCAAAGACATTGATCGGCCTCTGGTTCGACGTTATTTTGCACAACGTCATGCATTATCTTTAAGTCAGGGTGTACTGTTGTTGCATACCGACAACGACCAAGCAAGAGTGATTGTTCCTCGTTCCCTGCAACGTGACGTGTTATGCCTCCTGCATCAAGGACATTGGGGCATTGTTAGGACAAAGCAACTGGCCAGACGTCATTGTACCTGGGTTGGTATGGACGCTCAGATAGAGGACATGACGTCACAGTGTACTGTTTGTGCGGAGCATCAGGCGGCTCCACCGCAACGTTTCTCAGACTGGCCACGCCCCAAGGGACCATGGCAACGTTTACATATTGACTTTGCCGGACCTTTCTGGAATACGCGCTGGTTAATTGTTGTAGACGCTTTCAGCAAGTTTCCTTTTGTGATTGCCATGAACTCAACGACAGCTTCTAGTACAATCAGTGCCTTAACATCAGTGTTTTGCATCGAAGGCTTGCCTGAAACTATCGTCAGTGACAATGGACCTCAGTTTGTTAGTGCAGAATTTCAACAGTTTTGTCGTGTGAATGGCATTCAGCATATTACCACCGCACCTTTTCACCCTCAGTGCAATGGTGAAGCAGAACGTTTCGTTCGAACATTCAAGTCTCACATGGAGAAGATGAAAGGTCAGCACTCCAGGCAGCAAGCTCTTCAACTTTTCCTGTCTACATATCGGTGTATGCCACGTGACGGCCCGTCTCCTGCCGAGCTGCTACACGGCCGCCGTCACCGCACTCTCCTTCACCTGCTGCAGCCTCCCACGCACCGAGTCGGTTCGTATGGCGCTACGCGTTTTCAGGTTTCTACGCCGGTGCTGTACAGGGTGTTTGCTGGAAACAAGAAGACATGGTTGCCGGGCACCATTCAGCGCGTGCTCGGTAGCAATATGTATGTTGTACGTTCTTCCACAGGGTCGGAGCTGCGGCGCCACGCAAACCAATTGCGCCTGCACAGGCCACGCGATCCTGTCTCGGGTTTCTTGATTCCAGACCCAGTTCACCGCCAGGGAGCACAAACACATCGCTCGCCGCCGGGTCCAGCTTCCCCGGACTACGAGATCGTACCCATGGAGGTGGACGCACCTCCGACGCCGCTGTCGCCGCCGCTGTCGCCGCCGCAGATGACAGCGTCACCGAGAGGGACTCCGGGACCGTGCGGGCCCCTCCAGCTTGGGCTACGCACCTCAGAAGAAGATGACCTGGTCAATCTGGGCGGAAGCGTGCGCCCTTCCCCAGTTTTCGGCGGGTTTCCTGGAGGATCTCAAGGCGGATGCCGGGGCGCGGACGGCGTCTCGATCCCGGCCTCAGCTACGACGCCCGTCCCACCAGTAACGCCCCCGCCCAGGCCCTCCTCCCAGTGCCGTCGCCGTGGCCCTCAGCCCTACGCCACGACGGCGCGGCGGTTTGGGGGGGAGGGGTGTGGTGTCGCACAAGTACAAAGTGCGCGCCACCTACTTTCGCCGCGCGCCGCCATGCACGCACGGCGCGGCGTTCTCACAACGACAGCCACGAGCGCCATCTGCGACAACTCCGCTCGTGGCCACCACTGAAGGACAGAGGTCACTTCGGACTGAGATAGCAACGAGTTAGGACCTTCGTAATCAGATAGGCACCAGTGAAGACTTTGCTATTGTACAGGCACTAGGCAGGCCTCTAACAACTATGTATCAACATTCTGCAGTACTATGTAAAAGTTAAGTATTGTTATATTCTGTGCAATATATATCTTTCTAATTTACTCGAGTGTTTATAGTTTCTGGCTGCTCCCCTCCGTACCTGCACCAGCGTGTCGGTCTCATTCCACTCGGCCACCGACACCTACGACAAGGCTGGGACACAAAAGTTTTTAAGTTTAGGGACTGATGACCCCGGGTTGAGTGCCACATGCTTTACGAACATTTGAACATTTGAAAAATTGGAGAGCAGTGAAAATGTTCTTGTTTTAATTTTGCGTCCACACCTCATCCCCCTTCCCCCCGCCCCTCACTAACTTGAAGGAGAAAAAACGGAAAACAACTTAGACCTTGATTCCCATAATTCACTTTTTCGACGTCCTCCCTCTATCCCGTCATGTAATAATGGGACAGTGCTCAGCAATACTGCAGAAGAGGTGGAACAATTATAGGGTTGGCAGTCTCCCTAGGAGACGTTTAAATCTTCTAATGGTTGGGTCAATAACAGACCGTTTGTTTCACCTTTGCCAAAATACGTGTTATTCCCAGTTAACGTTGTTTTCAATTGCACCCCAGGAATTTCGTTATATATATAACCTTCAAATTTAATTTGCTTGTCGATGTCTAGAATGCTGACGAAACTCTTTTGGTAATCATGTTCAGAGCCAAATGCATATTGATGTTTAATGTCAGTTGTCATCATTTGCGCCGTGAAGATACAAATTCAAACCCATTTCGCAATTGCAATCCATGCTGGTTTGAAGTTAGTTAATACGTGATATATTTCTACATATTTCATAACGTTGGAAAAAGTATTTGTTCAAAGGTCCTGCTACCGTCGATATCAATACGATGCATCTGTAACTCGTTGGGTTACTTTTATTTTCTTTCTTATGTATCTGTGCAACATTTCATACGTCTCCCTCATTGTAAATACTTCAATGGTCGACATCACGTCGTAGGAGAAGTATTGAGTCATTGCATAATGTGTACAAAAATGTTCTCCTATTGTGTTGGACCACTCGAGAAAGACATGCCCTGTAGAAAAATTGTCTTCCTGGTACGAATATGGTAGTGAAATGACAACATGGTGGATTATGTCTGGTGACGCAGGCTGCTTTTGGTCAACAGTGCGTTCAAATTCAGAGCATGAACAAAAACTCATTGTGTCATTGAATGAGTATGATAAGGTATACGATTTGTCACTTTTTGTAATGGAATTGAATTTACGTTGCTTTCTCTTCTCTAATAGCCTATATTCTAATGTTTTTGTTGTGGACTAACTGCCATAAGGAGGAATATTTTCTACTTCTTCTTTGGTACCCATTGTGTATAGTCGAACGACTGTACTCTACAGGGGTTTTGAATGTGGAGTACCCGCAACACAAGTGTACAAGCCGCCACTGACGTCATTGTAAACATCGACCTAGTTAGTACACATTAATTCGAAATTTAGTCTTTACTACTAAGATTTCCATCGCATTTAGTTCACATTTCACTGCCTTTATTGTGAACATTGCTCTAATTAAAACAAATTAATTTGTAATTTAGCACTAACTATTAGGTTTTTATCGCATTTAGATTACATTTCCCGTAGAGGTTACCTTTCAAAGGAGGTGTGCGTAGTGCCTTCCTTGCATCTGGAGGGAATGAATTTCGAATTCTTTCGCAAACCACTAGATCATTTGGGAATTCTTGAGAAACGCTCCAGTTCTTCAACCTTGTTAATGGTGAGCTGTACACTTCGCTTTTGAGGTGACCCCAGACACAAAGCTCCAAAGGATTTAGATCAGGTGATCTTGGATGTCAAGGTACAGTTACGTCTCGACCTATCGATCTTTGGCCGTATCTGCAAGTCAGATGCCGTCGCACAGAAGCGAAAAAATGTGACCTAGGTCCATCATGCATCTACCACTTACTTTAACGTTGCTGAAGGGTAACATCCTCAAGCAATCCCGAAAGATAGTAAAGTCTAAATTTAAAATTTATTTATACTAACTAGGACGATGTTTACAATGAAGTCAGTGGCGGCTTGGAAACATAAATTAGTAATTATCTCGCAAACAACTCGTTTGTGAAATCGTGTTTTGGTCTCTATTATCATGTACTGTTAATCGTGTAAGTTTGCGCCATCCTTTTTGATACATTCTGTATATACATATAATTGGGGTGAACAGCACCCAACGCGTGCAGTAACGTCATCACAATAGACGAGTGTGCATATGGTTCAAACAAGGGTTTATCAAGTTTTTAACATTTAACCTCATTAAGACTAAAGAAATTTTGGTGCTCTTTTTTATTTATAAAACAGAAATTCAAAACCAAAACTTCCCATTTGCTAAGCAAATCAAACCTTCTGTAACACGATATTCGTAAGTATTGAATCATATACGATGAATTTCATAGAAGAAAAAGTCTTTAAAAACCCCATGATTTAAAAGCATTGTGCGGAATACCGTCGTACCTATATTTCAGACTTTATCCAAACACAAAAGAAGGTGAAAGGTAAATCGCAATTTCGAGATTGAACGTGCATCGCAAGAATCCTTCACAAACGATAAATCTCCAAATATTATCTGGTGAGAGGTCTTAACAGATAAAAAACTTTACTGATACAGGCTGTTTATATATGTTTCACTAAGTGTGTTTGCCTCTGTAACTCATAAAGTAATAGGTGACGGGAAATTTTAATGCGGTATGTCACCATAAGAAATGTTATACTTTCTGCGGAGCTATGAACATAGTTTATTGTATCTTTTTCCAAAGAGTTACAGCACAAAGATACAATTTTTTAAATGGAACAATAGTTTTTTTCTATCGTACATTGGAATCGTTGAAACCACCTGCGTCCAAATCAATTTAAACTACATTCCTATCACTGTTAGTTTGGGAGCTACAACCCTTCAAAGTTTCAGGGGCAGATACCACACGCTGTACACAATATACGGCTGTTTGGTAGGTGATGAATGTTATGGCGCCGGCCGTGGTGGCCGAGGGGACTGAGGCGCTTCAGTCACGGTCTGCACGGCCACTACGGTCGGGGGTTCGAATCCCCCCCATCGGGCATGGATATTTGTGCCGTCCTAGTTCGTAAGTAGTTCATAAGTTGTTTGTAAGTTTAGGGACTGATGACCCAGTAGTTAAGTCCCATAAGCTGTACAAACATTTGAACATTTTTGATGTTATGGCGGTGGGAAGTTGATTTACATAAGTTGTTAAAATGTGTGTCCATGTTCCTCAATGCATAATGCAATGCGCCGACGAAAGGATCAGCGGACGAGATGTAACATCGCCGGTGCGACGGAGCGACATGCGTCCTCGATGCGCCGTTTTACATCATCTGGGGATGTGGGCTCAGTGACATAACACGACCCGCAAGGTCGCCCGATTTAACACCAGTAGATTTCTTTTTGTGGGGATATCTAAAGGATCGTGTAAAAACGAGAGCGAAACGATAGCGAAAGCGGGTCAAAGGCCACTCGTTGATCATTTCGGGACAGTAATAGGAGAAGGCAAACGGAAAGCTGAAGTTCTAAATTTTACCTTTAAGAAAACATTAACGCAGGAGGACAGTACAAATGTACCATCGTCGGATCAAAGCACTAACTCCCAAACGGAGGACATTGTAATATGTATTTCCGGTGTAGAGAAGCAGCTGAGAGAGCTGAATACCCAAAAATCTTCTGTTCCGGATGGAACACCAGTTCGGTTTTACAAAGAGTATTTTGCGGCATTGGCCCCTTACTTAACTTACATTTATCGCGAATCTTTCATTAAGCGCAAAGTTCCTAGTGATTGGAAAAAAGTGCAGGTGACTCCCGTTCATATGAAAGGTAACAGAACTGACCCACAAAATTGCAGGCGAATATCATTGACAACAGTTTCCTGTAGAATTCTGGAGTATATTCTCAGGCCGCAGCGGAGTGTCCGAGCGCTTTGAAGTGCTATGCTACGATGCTCGAGGCCGTTCCCCGTCGGGGGTTCGAATCCTCCCTCGAGCATGGATGTTTATGCCGTCTTTAGTGTAAGCTAGTCCATAAGAAGTTTGTAAGTTTAGGGACTGATGACCCCATAAGCTTTATAAACATTTGAACATATTCTCAGTTCGAATATAGTAAATTTCCTTGAGACGGAAAAGCTTCTTTCTTCAAATCAGCAAGAATTTAGGAAAAATCGTTCTTGTGAAACTCAACTTGCCCTATTCTCACGTGACATCTTGAGAGCCATGGATAAAGGGCAACAGACAGATTGTGTTTTTCTCGATTTCAACAAGGCATTTGACTCGGTGCCGCACTGCAGACTGCTAACGACGATACGGGCATGTGGAACAGGTTCACAAATTTGTGACTGGCTGGGAGACTTCCTAAGTAATAGAATGCTGTACGTTGTTCTTGACGACGAGTGGTCATCAGATACGAGTGTATCTTCAGGCGTGCCTCAGGGGATTGTGATAGGACTGCTTCATTTTCTATATATATAAATGATCTGATCGACAGAGTAACTTTTAATTTGCGACTGTTTGCTGCTCGTGCTCAAGTGTATGAGAGGGTGTCGTCATTAATTGACTGTAATAGCATACGGGATGACTTAGAGAGCTAACTTTAAATGTAGAAAAATTGAAGGTAATGTACATGAGTAGGAGAAACAATCCCATAATATTCGAATTCAGCATTAGTAGAGAGCTTTTTGATGCAGTCGCGTCGTTCCAATGTCTAGGCTTAACATTGCAGAGCGATATTAAATGGAACTATATGTAAGGACAGTTGTGAGGAGAGTGGACAGTTGACTTCGGTTCATTGGGAGAATTTTGATTTACTTCTTCTGTAAAGGAGATCGTGTATAAAATGCTTGTACGACCACGTCTTCAGTATTGCTCAAGTGTTTGGGACCCGGAGGAGATCAGTTTAAAGAAAGACGTGGAAGCAGTTCAGAGGCAAGCAGCTAGGTTCGTTACTGGTTGGTTCGATCAGTGCGAGAGTGTCACTGAAATGTTCGGGAACGCAAATGGGAATCTCTGCAGGTAATACGACGTTCTTTTCGAGAAATTCTGTTGAGGAAATTTAGAGTGCCGGAATTTAAAGCTGACTAAAGACAAGAGAAATTAGAGTTCTTACAGAGGCATACTGAACAGAATTGGGGAGAAAAGGAATTTCTTGCATACCTTGACTAAAAGAAGGGATAGATTGGTAGGACACATTCTTAGACATCAAAGAATTGTGAATTTAGCGTTGGAGGGAAGTGTATGGGGAAAAATAGCAGGGGAAGACCAAGAGATGGTTACATTAAGCAGATTCAGACATATGTAGGTTGTCGCTCTTATGTGGAGATGAAGAGGCTTGCTCAGGATAAGGTATTGTGGAGAGCTGCATTAAACCAGTCTCCGGACTGAAGACCACAACAACAACAACAGAGGCATATAGACATTATTTTTCCCTCCTTCTATTTGGGAGTGGAATAGGAAATGAAATGCCTAGTAGCGGTACAGTATACCTTCCGCCACGCACTTTACGGTGAATTGCGGAGTGTAGATGTAGAAATACATATCTCCAAATCACAGTTACCACATCGAAAATAAATTTACGCATAATAAAAAAGTATAAAACTGCTGCAGGAAACTAATTTAGCTACTAATCATAATTAAATTCTTAGAAAATATATTTTTTTAAATTTGTACCACATGGCGTGTCAGTAAAAAATTAGCGATCTTCGTCAGAAGCAACCAGTTTTCAACTTCGGTAAGATACCTGTAATAGGAGCAAGGTCATCATCTTCTAGATCGGGAGTGAAATTCATGTGGTCACTATGGCGAACTTGTAAAATTAATGGAAGCGAAAGTTGCTTCCTTCTCTTGAGTAGATAACAAAACACTAGATTAGTAACGTAAATCTCACTGCGGAAATTCAGTTGTTTGTTGGATCAGGCGGTCATTAATGTGTAAAAGAAATGCTGAAACAGCAAGATCTTATCAGCTGATTGGACAACGTTAACGTATGCGTAACTTACATCGAAGATTTCATGGTACCGTTAGCGAAACACGATTACAAGAAGAACAAATTTTCAAATGTTTGTAAATCCATGGGACTTAACTATTGAGGTTATCAGTCCCTAGGCTTAAAAACTACTTAAACTAACTGAAACGAAACTAAAGACAACAGACACACCCATGCCCGAGGGAGGACTCGAACCTGCAGTTAGGTGCCTTAGAGCTCTCGGCCATTCCACCACGGCACTCATCTTATTTTCTTGGACTTTATATTGTAAGTTAGTCATAGCACAAACATTCGGGGAGAAAGTAGACGATACAAAATGTTTCTTAAACCTTGGTTCAAACCGGAATTTTATTGCTTGTTTGAACTGTCTACATCTCAAACCTTTATGCAATGGCAAAATCAATCATTTGTTTGTATGAGAATAAATGAAGACTATAGGTCTGCTGATAACATTGTAATTCCCTCAGAAACGGCGAAGGAGTTGGAAGGGCAGTTGAACGGAATATACAGTATTTTGAAAGGAGGATATGCAGTCAACATTAAAAAGAGAAAAACGAAAGGAATGGAATAATTTAAATCTTGAGATGCCGAGGGAAATAAATTAGGAAAAGAGACAATTCACGTCGTATACGAGTTTTATTATTTAAACAGATACGTTGCTGATGAGGGACAAAGTTTAGAGGATATACGCAAAGAAAAGATAGATTAGCAATGACAATAAATGCATTTCTTAAATAGGAAATTTTGTCGACATCGAACATAAATCTAAGGGTTAAAAAGTCGATTTAAACGTATCTTTCGTGAGTATGGCTTTGTATGCAACAGACAGGTAATTGAAGCTTTTGAAATGTTGTGCCACAGAATAATGCTGAAGATGAGGTGGATAGGTAATGTTACTAATGAGGGGGAGAAATGGGTCGAAAATAAAAATGTGTAAGATTTAATTACATTAAGAGATCGGTTGATGTAACACATTCTAATACATCAAGGAAAAAAGTAAGAATGTGGGGAAAGAAGAGGGGA
Source organism: Locusta migratoria (assembly GCA_026315105.1). Lineage (NCBI taxonomy): Eukaryota > Metazoa > Arthropoda > Insecta > Orthoptera > Acrididae > Locusta > Locusta migratoria. Next base: position 371,912,385 of record CM048748.1, read on the forward strand.
GGGATTAAAAACTGAGAAGGGAGGCCAAAATATGAGTGCTGTAAGAAGGTTCAAAGGGTTTCAGTAGTAAACATTAATAACGGAACAGGTTTGCACAATACAGTGTAACGTGCAGAGCTGCAGTAAATCAGACAACGAAAACGTGAGTTAGTTCTCTGAATACAGGGTCCTTGAACAGATGACTTCGGGTATCTACGCCACTGAACTACAATGCAACTTTTCATCAATAATTCTGATTAAAGGCACTACCGAGTAATTTCCCTTTCGTTGTTGATTACATTTTATTTTGATACTTTTACCGAGTTCGTCTATACGACACTTGAAACATTACTACAAATAATACATAAGATTAAATGGTAAATTTTATCGTTTATTGTCACTATTACTTTGGAATTGTCGAACTACAAGATCCTCAATAGGATGAGTGCATTTCAAGACAAAGGAATATTGTAAAACTGTTCCACATAGGTACGTGAAATAATTGCATACTAGAGAACAGAGATATTGCTATTAAGCTCGAGAAAGAGGACACTTACTGCTACACGTCATTTTATCCTGGCCAAGATTACGGGTGGTAATGCGTAAGAACAGATAAATATATAAAATGTGAACACACTAATTTCGATAATTCTGATTCGGATGGTTGCTAATGAATAACGACTTACACATTGAAATGTTGGCCAAATTGTTACAGAATTTATGCGACAATCAGTTATTTATTTTTACCGCTCCATTCTTAATAAATACAAAGTAAGGTGCAAATTATCCCGACTAAGTATTAGGTAAGCCATACTCCATATTCAGTGCAGCGTGTTACGTGTTTAGTATGGTTTTTACGATAGTTTTGTTACGTATTTAATGCAAAGTGGATGTAGTCGTAAACACACAATTTGTCAGTTGACTAAGTATAATGTTTGCGTTGGTGTTACGCCTATACGGAAAGAAACAAGTTTATATTAATAGAAATGTAGTCGTATCAACATCCACATGTCGAGGTCGACAGGACCATTACGTATACGTTTACCGATGGTCTCTTCTCCAAGTCCAAAGAAATTACCAGTGAAAGGTTTAGCAGCAGAAATGAAAACTGTAATAGGCTGGCAACCAATGCAGAAATTTTTCTTTCATTGCACTATGTGATCGCTTTGGGAGTAGTACAGTATGATTTTTAAAGGAATGTTTTATTCCGTAACATTCTTTATAAGATCTTGACAATATAATTCTACTCAATCTGAAAAAATATCATTCCTCAGAAATTTGCTATGTAAATTTTGTCCCTGACATCACCAACGTATTGAATTCATTAACGTTCAAGTAGACCATATTTCGATAAGCAGTCTCACGACAATATCTGGTACTTTTGACTTTCAAATGCTTTACAATTATTATTAAGAATAAATATTACATATCTCCCTTAGGCGAAAGTAATATGAATTAAAATGACGAGACCACCTATTTTTGCTTCCGGTAGTATACATCCAACAGAAAAAATTTCTTCAAAAAAATGTAGAACTGTTAGTCACTCATCAAGGCAGAAAATCTTGTAATACCTTACAGCAGTGTAGGTCGCGACCCCCAGGCGCGATCGCTAAGTCCTGCTCGGGGGGCCGCCATCACAGGACGAAGTACTTTCAGCATAAAATAACCAGGGGTTCAGTATTACAAAATCCTACGCCAGAGTGAAATTTGTTTAAAGTTAACATTTTGTAACGATCATTATGAATTGAATTCATTATAGATTGTTTTATAATACAGTATGTTAGTGATGAACAAGCGCAAGTCTGAAAACTGTTTTCAGTAACCATTCATTAGGTAAAAGAACATGATACAATAAATTATTCTGAGAAATTCGGAAATAAGTTCTTCTACTTTATAAATTTTCTATATAGTGGGAATCTCCTTAGTGAGCATAATTCGCTTGTGGGTCATGCCTGAAATGCGAAACACGCGTTAAGCAAAATATATTTTTCTGTCGGAAATGAATAATGCTCCGAAAAACATATAGAAAAGGGTGGAGTCGCCAGATATATTAAACTTGGAAGGCGGTCGCATATTCGAAAAGGTTGAAAAACACTGCCTTAGAGCCATATCAGTATCGCTCGCAAAATGTTTCTGGCCATCGGTCCCTAAACTTACAGACTATTTCAACTAATTTATCCTAAGAACAAAACACACACCCATGCCCAAGCCTTGTAATGGTGAACACCACGTGACGCTTCGTTGGTGAAGACGCATATAGTACTTGTCATCAAAGAATATGTTCAAATCATCAAACACTGTGGTTGCAAGATGACTTGCTCGCGCTGTCCCGGGAGATCCATTCACAATTTTACGCTGACGACGAGTCACTGGAGGCACAGAACTTGTTCATTTTCGTCCTGACTTTGCAATGAACTCCATCATCGGAAACCCCGTCAGATTTTTTGCCGGCAATTCACTTTCATCTGAATTCACTTCAATGTTACCTTCCGATTGTGATGCAGCTCATTCTGGAATAAAATTCTCGTCGGATTCGCTTAATACATCTCCTGGGTCACTGAGATCACGTTAATTTAGAATTTCTGGGCCATTTTTGTAAATTTACAGCGCAGTCTGAAAAATAGAGAAAACATGTAAAGTAGTCTACCAAGCGAGGTCCCGCCAGGACCCCAAGTATATTTATTTTGTTTTACAGTTTCTTAACAAACATATCATAGAGGTAATTATGAAATATGTATCTTAAAAGGATGCAAGACACATACAAAAATCAAGAATGAAATGGTTTTTATAGTTGCAAAAGTATTTCAAAAACTCTCTCTGGTATGTTAAGGGTTAAATTCGCGTTATATGCACGAGAAGAATTGATATTACCCTTAAAGTGCAATATTTATAAAGAAAGTGGTCTGTAAAAAATATGATGTGTTGTTGAAAATGAACATTCCTTTTTACTCATCTGACGTCGTGTGTGAATCTGACGGTGTGTCTTGTAGGAATAGATGTATTCTAGATATTAGATGCTATGCTTTGTGTTGGTGACTGCAAGTAGGCGTCGTATGAGAGATTGTAATCAGCCCTCTACATAGCTCCCCTATATGTTTAGTGGCCGCGGCGGAGCGGCCGAGCGCATTGAGGCACTATGCTACGATGCGCGAGGCCGTTCCCCGTTGGAGGTTCGAATTCCCCCTTGGACATGGATGTTTGTGCCATCTTTAGTATAAGCTACTTCATAAGTAGTTGTAAGTATAGGGACATGACCCCGCAGTTAAGTCCCATAACCTTTACAAACATTTGAACATATTTAGTGAACACATTCTGTCTTCACTTCTACATTGCTCACAGTTTCCAACTGGAAACACGTGTCATCTTTCGTCCTGGTTCTTGTGTCTCAATGCGGATAGCATTTGTAGCGCAACAAATTCAATGCACCTTTAAGCAAGAAACTACACGTTTAGTTAGGAAAATTCTATTAGTATGTATACGTTTTTGAATCGTGTTTCTGTGGTGTAGTAGATAAAACTGCCGGATAATCCCGAAAGTGGATGTGGGGAAGCGTCAAAAAAATAAATAAATAAATAAATAACACGCGTGCTATTCAGTGAACAATTTCTGTAAATTTCGCAATGTGGGGGCTGGCCAAACCCTGGCGAATGGAACATTGCGCTATTTCTGAACACTAAATGCGTTGTCACTGGTAATCACACATTATGAGCGACAAACATTCGTAGTGAAAGCAGCCCATGCAGCGGTGTAAGTAGCTAATGAACTGTCAAGGGCAAATGTATGCCTTGCTGCTCTGTGTTCAAGGTCCGAGCGGTCGTACGTTGGCAGGGAAACGGTCACGTGTTACTTCTATAAGCTGATTATGCATTGCCTCCTCGCCTGTTCTCCAAGGACAGTTCATTTTTTTTCTTTTTTTAGTAAGGCGATGCAACGGAAAAGAACTGAGATGTTAGTGAGAGGAATTGTTACAGTTTTCTTTTAGTGAGTTTTCCGCGGTAAATCTACACGAACACTACAATGATTTTTCAGAAGGAATAGTCATCCATTTGCATGTTTCATTCAGAAAATATATAACTCGGATAGCAGACTGTGACCGTTCCAAAGTTTTATAAATCTGTAGAACAGAACCAACCACACTATTAAATGGTACATGAATATATTCTATTAATGTCATTAAATGTATGACCACTGCTCCCTCTTTCTTAGGCACACCAAAATACACCGAAAAGAGTGATATCTGGAGCGAAATCCTGGCAGATATCTGTAGAAAAGAAATGGTGAGGAACCAAGTAACGAATACACCGTTGCGGCCACTTTATCTACATTTTGACACTAAGAGTTTTAGAAAGACGACTTAATCTCGGAATCGCCTTCTTCAATTGTAGACAAATTTCAAGTTGCTCTTTGCAATTTCGTGCTTTATATACCGCATTTTATGCACATTTAATAGTAACAGGACTTGTATCTTCATTTCATCAACTAATTTTCCATATTTAAACGATGAGATAAAAACTATAATGTTTGAATAGGAATATATTGCCGCGAGACGCGACGGAAACCGACTGCCGGGATGGCGCAGGGGTCCTCCAAAATTGGGATTTCATTGAACTGCTTTGTGTATTTATTTACGTATCTCAAGAATATTGTTCCATCGAACCATCTGGCCCAAATACTAACCCCCTTTGAACTATTTTATGTAGCCTCCTTTTTAAAGTATTTATCTGTCTGTTTAAGGATATCAAATGGTTGGTCCAAATGAATTATAGTGACGAAAAGATTGTGAAGCTGTTATGGAGGAGGTAAGCAGCGAGAGTGAAGATGATGTTATGAAACGTACAAATCATGAAGACACTATTATACCAGTCAAGATAAGAAATACATCAAATGGGAGGGGGTTAATGGTTATAATAAAGTTATGTCGTCAGCTTTTGATGCAGTGACTGAAAAATATACACATCACACATCCTAACGTAATCAATGGTGTAGGGAAGAATTTGAAACAATGTACTACGTTCTCCTGAATGCAATAGAAATTATGAATACCCTGAAAGTAGTATGGAAGATCAAGCCAAAAGCGAACATTCCCAATAATCTTGTGAAAAAAACAATGCTGTACGTGATGTAGATTGTAGTGATCTTCAAACACAAAAGGAACTTGTGAAGAGTGATTGAAGAAATTTAAATTTTGAAGAAATATCTGAAAATTTACTATATGAAGATCGAGAAAGAAAGGGTCAGACTGAAGTAGGTACGTTAAAGCGTGAAAAATTTTGTTTAAGAAAGGATAAGTGATCACAAATTAATGTGAAGACAAGGGTAATTACAAGGAGTAGAGCAATTTTCAATCATATTTCATAAACTGTGGTATCCGCTACCACGCCGCCGCCGGCCGACAACCCAGCAACTGGCGCCACGCCAAGTAGACGGCCTGCAGCGCAAGCCACACAAAGAAGTAAGGCGCGCAGACCGAAGGCTCGCTGGCCAGCCGCACGGTACATTTCGACTGGACCGCTAGAGGGCTAGTGTTGCGATATGGAAGTGAGTCTACACTAGACGTCCACGGCACCACCGCCTGGCTCACACCCGAACTTCCAGAACCGAATATAGGCGGCCGCACCTGCGTAAGCGACCCAGTGTGCTCTCGCCTTCGTCAGTGATACCTTCGCTAGCAGGAAGACTGAGTTTATTAACGTGCCGAACTTAGTGCTACGATGACTTCAATAGTGAACTGGCACTACCGACTCTAGATTCCTTGGACATTTCTACGAGGTGGCGCGTGCCGTACCAATGAAGACCAACCGACGTTGACTTGTCTAAACTGTGCATTTGTGAAAGTGTTGTGTAAATAAATTGTTGGAAGCTTGGATTTTGCTCTTATTGTGCTATCATTATAACACAATAAAATGGCAACGAGGCAGACGGACCCGGTGTCTCTGGAAGCACTTATCACGCGGTTAATTCAGCAGCAGGCGGAAAATCTGCAGCAACTCATGGCCACGCTGCAGCCTCTTCTGGCCGGTATGTTACACCAACAACCCATACATCAAATTCCAGCCTTCCCTTCTTTTGATGAAACCCTTGAAGAATAGGAATCGTATGAAACGAGGTTCAAGGAACATTTTCAGGCGTTCCAGGTAGCAGACATCAAATTGATGAAATCCTTGTTTCTTTCATGGTCGAAACCGGTAGTGTATCGCCTGCTTTGCAATCTGGCTCCACTGTCTTCTCCTTCGGACTTATCATTCCCAGAAATATGTGCACTGTTAACGCAATTTTACCAGCGCCATTCGCATGTTATCTCTTCAAGAGTGGCATTCTACCAGTGTAAGAAAAGGCGTCATAGTCTTACCGTGAGTGGGCAGCGGAATTACAAGGCCTTAGCCGCAAATGCAGATTTGTCACGGCCACTCATAAAGAATCACATGCTGACGAAATGATTAGTCATATAATCCATGGTGCACTGGACAGGGAATTCCAACATGATGTCCTGCAGCTGGTTGATCCTTCCTTAGACAAAGTGTTGGAACTGGCTCAAACCTTTGAAGTTTCTCGGGCAGCAGAAAATAAGTTGGAAACTTGGGCAGATATTACTGGCGTCCACGACCCGCCTTGTTCCTCTGGAAGCGCCTTCCTGCCAGAAGATGATGTGGAGGTAGCAGTCGTCCGCCCCAGCCGTCGTTCAAAACGTTCCCCTTGCTCCCAACAGAGGCCAAGCCGTTTCCCCCGCCAGTAGACCCCACACTGGCTCCCATCCTGCCCGGACAACATTCAAGGGATGATTGTCCAGACCATTGGGCCTACTGCTGCCTCTGTTCTCTACAAGGCCATCTACCATCTGTATTCCTCAGAAAGGAATCTATCAAACTTCGAAGGACGTGAATCAAGTGGCCACTATTGAGGTCCAGGAAACTTCCAATAAATTGTTCCTGGATGTGTCAATCCTCAACAGGACGATCACATTACAGGTGGATACGGGAGCAGCCGCCAGTTTACTAAATCATGCAACCTATTATCGCTTGGAGCACCGCCACTACAGCCATCTTCTCGATAGCTGGTAGCATATAACCGACTTAGTATTCCGCTCCTAGGCCAGGTCGATCTTCCTACCAATTATCAGGGAGTGACCTGGACGATTACATTCCGTATAGTAAAAAGCAGTGCCACAGCCAACCTTTTCGGCCTTGATGCCTTTCGTGCCTTTGGTTTTTCCATATAAGATGAGGTCCATCTGATCTGTGACAAAGTTCCGTATTCTGACCTGTATTATCTTTGTCAGGAATACAATGATCTATTCCGGGAGGAATTGGGGAAGGCCCGCCATTTTCAGGCACATATCTCCTTGAAGCCTATTGCGCGTCCTCGTTATTTTCATTCTTGACCAGTACCTATTTCTCTCAGGGATGAATTCACAGAAGAATTGGATCGCCTCACCACACAAGGAGTTCTGGAGCCCATCCCCTCCAGCTCATGGGCCACACCTCTTGTCAGTGTCCACAAGCCATCTCGGAAGCTTTGTCTCTGTGGAGATTTTAAGGTAACCGTCAACTCACAATTGGTAGTGACACTTATCCCCTACCTCGCCCTGAGGGAATGGCCACTATTTTTCCAAGATTGATTTAGCTGAAGCATATCTCCAACTACCCTTAGACCCAGCTTCCCGAGAATTCCTTATGCTAAATACACCACAAGGGCTTTATCACCTCAAACGCCTTATCTATGGTATTGCTAGTGCACCAGCAATTTTCCAGCGTTTCCTGGAACAACTAGTTGCCTCTTTTAATGGGTGTATCAACTACCTGGATTATATGATTGTTACAGGTCGTAAAATAGATGAACACCTCCAGAACCTTCGACAACTTTTTCAGGTGCTCAGGGACAATAATCTCCGCAGCTGGAAAGAGAAATGCTGTTTCTTCCAGCGAGAAATTGAATATTTGGCACACAAGATCTCCAGCGACGGAATTAAGCCACTGGATCGTCATGTGCAGGCCATCGTTCTTCTTCCCAGACCAACGTCTCTCAAGGAACTTCAGTCCTTTTAGGGGAAGGTGTCTTATTACAGGAAGTTCCTCCCAGCTGCAGCGACGGCTACAGCTCCTCTGTCACAACTCTGTAACAAAGACGTGCCTTTTCTTTGGTCTCCATCATGTGAAGCCGCCTTCCAGACACTAAAATCACAACTGATTACAGCCCCATGCCTTGTCCGCTTTGACCCACGGAGACAATTAGTCCTGGCCACAGACGCCTCAAATGTGGGCCTTGGAGCCGTGTTGGCACATCGCTCTGATGACGGCACTAAACGCCCTGTTGCATATGCGTCAAAAACGTTTACTGACGCTCAAAAGAAATATTCTCAGATCGAGAAAGAGGCCCTGGCCATCTTATTTGCCCTGAAGAATTTCCATATGTTTCTTTACGGGACCAAATTCCACTTAATCACCGACCACAAACCACTCATTGCTTCATTCAACCCTGCCTCCAAAATTCCTGATCGTATGGCTCACCGTCTCCAGCGGTGGGCTTCCTTCCTTTCCCGCTAGCAGTATGAAATTCATTTTCGGCATAGCGCTGAATATGCAAACGCTGACACCCTTTCCTGTCTTCCTTGTGGGCCCGATCTTGAGTTTGACCAAGTAGAGGTTCTCTGTTTCCATATCGATGAAGACGCCTAAGCCACGGTGGACTACTTTCCGATTACTAGCTCCATGGTGGCCGATGCTGTACACCAGGACGCCAACCTCCAGTGGGTCCACCACAGCATTCTCTACGGCTGGCCAGAGCAGCCACCTCCCCGGTCATCTCTCACCCGCCGACACTTTTTTTTTACCATCCACCACCAGTTAATGACTATCGATGGGGTGATCCTCCTAGTCCCTAAAGACGTACAGCCATGTGTGGTTGTTCCGACAGCATTGCGCTCCAAAGTCCTGCAACTCCTGCAACTCCTTCATGAAGGCCATTGGGGTATCACCGCACAAAACTCCTCATTTGTCGCTTCGTATACTGGCCTAGCATGAGCCATGCCATTGAAGAGATGATTCGAGCCTGCCCAGCTTGCCAGAACCAACAAGCGGCCCCTCGCCAGAGTTTCTCTTTATGGCCTCCCTGCTCACGCCCATGGGAACACTTTCACGTGGACTTTGCCAGACCCTTCCATGGTGCTATGTACCTCATTGTGTTTGATGCTTACTCCCGTTTCCCATATGTCATCCGTAACTCACATACCACCACGTCTGTAACAGTATGGGCTTTGGAACGAATATTTGGTATTGAAGGTCTTCCAGAACTGGTGGTTACGGAAAATGATCCCCTGTTCCATAGCCATGAATTCCAAACTTCTGCCAAAACCACTGCATACGTCATGTTCCCACACCTCCTTCTCACCCGCAATCAATTGGCGAGGCAGAACGGATGGTGAAGACGTTCAAGGGCCGGTCGGCCGGCCATGCTGTCTACATCATCGTCGAGGTCATTTCCGACCTTACTGCACGACTCTCCCTCGTGACTCCGACGACGAGGAGCCCATGTATGTTTCCTACATCTCCAGCCGCTGTTTCACAGCTTCCCGAGGGGAAAGGGGTGTGGTATCCACTACCACGCCGCCGCCGGCCGACAACCCAGCAGCTGGCGCCACGCCAAGTATACGGCCTGCAGCGCAAGACACACAAGGAAGTAAGGCGCGCAGATCGAAGGCTCGCCGGCCGGCCGCACGGTACATTTCGACTGGACCGCTAGAGGGCTAGTGTTGGTATATGGAAGTTAGTCTGCACTAGACGTCCACGGCGCCACCGCCTGGCTCACACCCGAACTACCAGAACCGAATATATGCGGCCGCACCTGCCTGCCTAAGCAACCCAGTGTACTCTCGCCTTCGCCAGTGATACCTTCGCTAGCAGGAAGACTGAGTTTATTGACGTGCCGAATTTAGTGCTACGATGACTTCAATAGTGAGCTCCCACTTCCGACTCTAGATTCCTTGGACATTTCTACGAGATTGGCGTGCCGTACCAATGAAGACCAACCGACGTATGACTTGTCTAAACTGTGTGTTTGTGAAAGTGCTGTGTAAGTAAATTGTTGGAAGCTTGGATTTTGCTTTCATTGAGTTATCATTATAACATAAACGATAACACAAATTGCAGAAACTAAGAAAGCAACAGGGAAATTAAAATGTCGTTCAAGAACAAAGATTATATACCCAAATTTATTTGCATGGGGGAACAAAAGGACATGTTATTGTTTTACACTGTAGAATATTATTTTTCCATGCCTAGAGATACGATGAAAACTGTTGGTGTGCTTGGGCAAATTTACTGACATTAATAAATCAGCTGATTTTTCAATGAAAATTTTTAGCATATACCCATTTGAAACCCATGAAATCCTCATCCATATGCTTATCGTTTGATCTAACCAGATCCAGTGATCTGTTTGGCCTGAGAAACAATTGGAATTAAACGCTATAAAGAGGCACCTTATTGCAACAGTTAATGTAAATGTTACAATTTATCTTATTATGTGATGAACATTACTGAAAATAACATTAGTGTATTTTCTGAGACACTTCGACTGATAATACCATGATTCTTGTAATTATGTAACAAGTTATTTCTTTCATACAAAAGTCTTTCCACAACTGTAAATAATAGTTTTCCTGTGGATGTCATCATGAAACTCTGAAGAAAGCATCATATATAACTCTCTTATCAAATTTCTTTGTATGTAGATATATAGGAATAGTTACATTTGTCATTTACCATTTTAGGTTTTACTACAAAAATATTTTATGTAATTATGTAAAGATTAAGGCATTGTGTATTCATGAACCTAATCTCCTTTTTTCATTTTCAGGCGTTACATCTCCTACTGATCTATCCATACCTTAAAAAGTTATCTAGTACTATCTGTACTGTCTTCTCTTAGAAACTAGTATTATAATTACTGGACAGTAATATTTCATCAAGATTTTAAACTTTGGCAATATCTCCTTTTCAATTAACAGTTAAGGAAACGTTTGTTTGCTTTTTTCACATTCAGTAAAAAAATTACGCCGTTTGTGGCTATGTAGACTTTCCCAGCGTATTGACTGATCAAATTCTTCTCAAGTTTCCAGCGGGATCATACTGACATCTGTAGACAATATTTCTGCGGTCTACCTGGCCGCCATCATCAGGTGAGGAAGCTAAGCCGCTCTCACCATGACTGGCTAAAACTGTGGAACGGCTGGCTCTACATGCGCTAAGTACACAGTGTGCATGTTCATTCATAGCTGCTGATCCCTGGCATAAGTTGCAGCACCTCCAGAGGTAGGTAATGTCAAAAACGACAGAGTGCTAAGGATAGTCATTAGTTGCCATTTAATGCAGATGCCGATGTTTCTTCAGGTCTGACAGCACAGGACTCCATTCAGCAAATAATTCTGATTCCAATGAATTCTTTGGAAACACAATGCCAGTAACGTGAGTTATTTGCAACAAATTGTATCTCGTCCTTTAACATCTTTTGTCTCTCTGAGAGGCAGTGTTCAGCGAAGGCGGATTATTCTGTCTCATCAATCGCATATGGCGGTGATGTTCAACACATCTGTCACTGTCTGTTTGAATATTCTGGTCAATAGTCTGGCACTCACATGCTTTTTTATAAACGTCAGGCTTCCATAGGCTTAAATTATTTTTAACAGAGCCGCGAAGTGCTTTAGTCTTAGCCGGCTAACGAAAATTTCACCTGATTTTATGTTTCTGTAAAATTCTTCCATCTTTGCAGAAACGTTCCCAGCATAAGGAAGAAAAGAAACAGAACTGAAAGTATCTTCAGCTGGTTCAGGTGGTGGACAAACTCACAAGCCGGTCGAAACTGCCTGTACATAAGCCATTTCTGTTGAACACATTCTTGAAATGTTGCAGATCTTGACGTAAATTTTCAGCATCCGAGATGGCATGTGCTCTTTTTACCAAGGTCCGTGGGACTCCTGTACGTTGTAAATCAGGGAGACAGCTGGTCGCATGTAAATAACTATTAGTATACGTCGGCTTTCTGTAATCTTTATGTCCAAGAGTTCCGTCATCTTTTTATAGACCAACACATTGTAACATCTTTTTTTTTTTTTTAACATGTCCACTAAATGTGCTGTCATGTTCCATTTTGAGTTATTCATTACTCTTAAGTGTTTCTCCACCATTAATTCTATCTGTTTGTATGCCAATTATTTAGTCATTTATTAATGATCAATGCTCCATGTTTATATATGCTCCATGTTTATATATGTTTCCACCTGTGTGATTGAACTTGTGTGTTTATGTGACTGTGGAAGGTTGTCTTTAATATTGACTATTTGTCTATTTGTATGTCAATTATTTAGTCACTTATTAATGATCAATGCTCCATGTTTATATATGTTTCCACCTGAGTGATGTGCAAGGTTACTTTTAATATTGACTGACTGCCGCGCAATAGCTTACAGTCGCCGCCTCGCGCTTCAGGCCTCATTTAGTTAAGAATGCATGGCTTCGCATGTCGTCTGCATTGGCATCTGCTGAGTGGCCAGAGAGAAGCTTACTTGGCAAGATGGCGAGGTGGCCTCTTCTTAGTGTAGTACCAACATAATCATGATCGAAAGAGGTGACAAAAGAGACCTCTCTGGAGCAGTATACGAGGGTATTATGTTCTTCAGGTAGCAAGGAGTTGGTAGACAGTAATCTCTGAACGCGCTCAGCATGTTCTTCAGGTAGCAAGGAGTTGGTAGACAGTAAGCTCTGAACGCGCTCAGCATCTTCCTCAGCCCACCCTACATCCGGTGTGTTGGGGAAGACTTTTGGCGTGGCCAGATTTCACTCTTGCTGCGTCCGTCGAAGTAAGTGTCGAATCATGCCGAGGGGATGGCATACTTTGCTTTCTTTGTGATGAGGCAGTCTTGGTTTATCAGTGATAGTTTTCATGAGTAATTATTTCGCCATGTGAGGCTAAGTGTTTCTTCATTTACAGAACTCGAGTAATTGAGTTTAGATTTAGTATTTGCATTCTCATTCCAGTGATGATTTTGTGTCTGGTTTTCTCAAGTTAGAATTCACCTGTGTGGCCTTCAGTCTTTGTGTAAACTTATTACATTTGAATTTCCTTGCTGTTTTTAACTAACGTTTTCACGTCGTGTCTGTATCTGCAAATATGCTAATATTTCTCAGATTTTCTGGTTTGATTCAGTCTTTCCTATCTTGGTATGACCGATTGCACCATGTGCTTTTGTAATGGTCTTTACTTCACCTTCATTCATGCTTTTTCTAATACTAGCTTTCTGCTATATTAATTCTCATGCATGCTTTACTTGCTTACTCTAAATTATTTTTTTTTTAATTCTATGTAATTCACCGTGGTTGCACACCATGTTGTACTTACGAATAGTATGCCGCTGTCTCCCCGCACATGAGTTTGGTGCATAGTGTTATATATAATTTAGTGCTTCAAGACACTCGCCATCTCATAAGAACGCCGCCGATGCGTCGTTTCGCCGCTGCTATCAAGTGTTGCCACATGAGTAATGTGTTGCAAGCATTATGCATGTGTCTGTGAGTGAATGAATGTACTTTCCTTTATCCACTGTCTATTTGCTAATTTCCTGCCTTGTTACCTCCATATTCATGAAGGGCAGAAACAATTTCATTGTGGACAGTAACTTTATGATTTAAATCACTTTTGTTCGAGGTGCGTGCATCTACTTACTTGTATATTTTAGTGAACAGATAATGATTTAGAGTATCAAACCTCTGATTTATAATTTTATGCTACCCGTCCTATGTTTAATTATCTATCTCTTTTTTTAACATAAATTTTGTGTTTGTAAAAATGTTCGCTGCTCCCTTAAGGAGAGGGCGGTTACATAAGTTTCCGTTGCGCAAGTACTTTGGCCACTCAAAAAGTAATTTAGAGCAGCAGTGAGCGTTTTAACTTGCATTTGCAGATCTCTATTGCCTGAGATCTTACTTATAAAACAAGATACTTTCACTGAATGATCGAAGCAGGCGCATGAGTTACGTACGGGCCGTAAGAGGCTGCCATGAGAGTAACAGTGCATTTAGGCGCCAGTAGAGCCTGGATCGCTCTCATTTGCTCTGTATTCTTAGTTGGGTTGAGAAGGAGACCTCACCTCCGATTGTGTTGAGCAGAGGCATCACCTCTCACTCCTGTAAACCATAGAAAAAGTTGTATAGAGTGTGAGGGAACGAATCTGTCAGAAATAGAGTTAAGTGGTCCCTATTCAGGTAGGTAAAATGTTCATATAAAACTATTAGAATGTTCGAAGAATAAGTGGAAATTATTTTCATTATTATTTATTCATGTGAAACTGAAAACCTTCAAGACAGGATACGCTTTCTGTTTCTCTTGCTATATTTGTTACTAATAGTTCGTAATTATCAATTTTCAGATTGAGATATCCAGGTTTCAAATGTTTGTCAAGCTTACGGGACTTAACTGCGGAGTCAGCAGTCCCTAAACTTACAAAATACTTACGAACTATCCTATACAAAAGACAGCACAAACAGCAATGCCCGAGGGGGGGGGGCGATTCGAACCCCTGACAGGGAACGGTCTCACGCATCGGAGCATAGTGCCTCAATGCGTTTGGCCACTCTGCCGCGGCGATATACACTGTCTCACCTAAGAGTCGTCAGGCGCATTTTCTCTGGTGTTTAAGCAGGTATTTGCAATGTCTTTTTTGCAATGTGTAGCTGGACTCAGGTCAAACAAATTCTGCTGCTCAAGCCATTCATGCGACTCCCGCTGTAGATGTAAAGCCTCGGTTTGTTTCCCTCACGCACAAAAAGATTTTCAAGGCGAAATTTTTTGTGCTCAATCGATAGAGCAGTTCCAGATTAGTCTAGTGTGACAATCGGTATTAACAGAAACAGTAAAACATGACAATTAACCAGTACTCCGGAAACGGCTGTGTAGCGCTTGCAGAAGGCAGTACCAGATGCTGCGCGGCGAAGCGGCACATGCGACGGGGCAACTCGCGCAGGGAAGACGGTGTGCACATACGTTCACCGATACAAGTGCTCCACGACAGTGTAGCTGGCAGCGGACTTATCTCAGATTTCTTTCGTTCACGTCGCACTGCACTATACAACACTTACACACCTTCAGAAGTAACAGACATGATTTTGGTAATGGGTAAGTGCTGCTAGCGTTAACTTGTACATGCACCCTGTTTAATTGTTGTTACTGCAATATACAGTATCTTTCTATTGAGGTCCGTACTACGAGTTGTAGGGATGTGTAATGAAGTCGCCAGGCAGGCAGCTCTGAAGTACGCTGTAAAGTATCCAGAACGAGAAGGAAGACATCCCTGTACAGACACGTTGCGGGCTGTAGTAAATCGAGCTCGAGACACTGGGAATAGGCGCCCGGAGAAACGCTAGCGAAGCAAGCCTGTGTGAAATCGTAACAGTGCCATTACTGTTGGATACTGAACATGCAAATCCACACAGCAGTACAAGGACGCTCACTAGGAGTTACAAATCTCACGCTGTACGGTGCATCGAATTTTGAAAGATGCAAAAATGAACCCGTAACGAGGGCACGTGCACCTAAGGCTTTCAGTGAATGACAAGACCAACAGGCTTATGTTTTGTGAATGGGCATTAAACTAACCACATGAGTTTTTTAGACATCCTGTTCATCGTCGAGTCAACGTTTTGCAGCACAGGCGTGCCAAATCGAACTGCCCGTCACTTTTGGACCCCCGTGAATGCCCACTGGTTGACTGAGGCAGATCGACCTTCAATTGCCGGGGTAGTATCATCGGTAAGCGTGTTGTTGAGCCGCGATGGAGTAGCCGAGCGGTCTAAAGCGTCTCGCTGCGGAGCGCGCGGTTGCTTGCCGTGGAGGTTCGAGTCCTCCCTCGAGCATGGGTGTGTGTGTGTTTGTCCTTAGGTTGGTTTACCTAGGTTTAAGTAGTTTGTAAGCTACGGACTGACGACCACGCAGTTTGGTCCGATAGATTTACAGACATTTGAACATTTTCGTGTTGTTGCGGCTCATTTCTTTGAAGGCAGGCTGAACGGGACAATGTACTTCAATTTCCTTCAGAACGATCTGCCTGTTCTGCTCGATGCTATTGATTTAAGAACGAGGCAAATGATGTGGATCCAACAGGATGTTGCATCCAACACTGCACTTCTTCTGTGCGCCAAGCTGCACGGGATCTTTATCCCATTAGGACAATAGGCAGAAATATGGATGTTAGTGGCCATCTAGATCGTCTGATCTGTCGGTCCTCGACTTCTGTTTCTGGGGTACAGTAAAGGATATGGTGCATGCAGAAGAATGCGAAAACAGTTACGAGATGAAAAAACACATCAGGCAGACCTTCCGTTTACTCGATGGGTCATATGATGTACTGCGTGCTGCAGCTAGTGTTCGTTGTCGACTGGAAAGATGTAGAGAACAAGACGGTGGCTTGTTCGAACAGCTGCAGTAAGGTACGGCCCCTCGAAATAGTGATAAAATTTTGATTCTTCTTTATCTGTTTCCCTTTATTGTGGTCTAAGCATTTGAAGGCTACTTTACTTTGAACCGATTTTATGATTTTATGTATTGTATGTGGACTGTTAATAGATTGCGTGTCCACAATGAAGAATCAGTAGGCTCCATGTTAATTACGGAATGCAAATCAGTTGCAGGATATTGCTTTGATAGCGACCAAGTAATGTATTAATTATTCAGTTGCTTAAGAATTTCTTTGTAAATTTATAGTATAGTCTTGTCACTGATAAGTGCAGTAACTAAGCTAAATTAAAACTAATTTGTCGACTTTGTTCTGTGTTTTATTAATCTCAGACCTTCGTAAAATTCGATAGATATTATGGTGTTACGTATAATGACGCTCAAACGCGTGGCCATTTGCTTGGAATCGTCTTGAAAATGTTGCTGTGTTGTGCCACATTACTACTGAGGCTACTAACATTGCTCTCAGTCGGTGATACCCACGACAGACACCGGCGTATTGGTATACATGTGCTCGCCACTTCGCCACCGCCCGACGTGCCCCATCTCACGCGTGCCGCTTCGCCACACAGTGTCTGCTACTACTCTGTGGAAGCGCTGCACAGCCGCTTCCGAAGTGCTGGTTAATTACCGTGTTTCACTATCTCTGTTAATATATTTTGATAAATGGAATATCACACGAGACTAATGTGGGACTGCTCTATCGAGTGAGCACAAAAAATTACGCTTTAAAAATCTTTTTGTGCGTGACGGGAATCAAACCGACGATTTACATCTACACCGGGCGTCGCAGGAATGGCGTGATCAGCAGAAGTTGTTTAACCTCAGTTTAGCTACACAGTCCAAAACCGAAATTGCAAGCACCAGAGAAAATGCGCCTGACGACTCGTAGGTGAAACCCTCTGTATATCTTTGTGTGACAATTTTTTCATTTCAATATGTGTCTGTTCTCTTTCATGGAAACGAGCGGAGGAAGATCACATGGATGAACTACAAAACAAAGTTCAGAAGAGCAAATACATCCTACAAAATTGGTGAAGATGACAGTTACACTGAGAAGCAAAAATTGCAGCTTAACAGCACACTTTATTCATCCCAGTAGCCTTTCTGCTTGTACGAAGCCCAACGTAGTGAATGGTTCCCAAACCATAGGTAGTTGTAATTTTCCCTTTCTGCGGTGTGGTACGCAGCGTAGCAACTAGTGTTGTTGATCAGTGAACTGCGTCCAAGTGCATCGTTAGGAGACCGTAGCACGCGTGCTACTGATACGCGACCTTCACTGCTTCCTTGTGTTGCGCGTGACGCTCGGGGCAAAATTCTCAACTGACATATTAGAAAATAGAAGATAAAGAACAGAGTAGACGAAGAGGTAGTTGATGTCTCAACAGAAACGGTGAGGGGGGAGGAGGGGGGAGGGCAAGAACTTTTAGAAAATCCTCCCCTGAGTAAATTATTACCATATAACCAACACCATTTCCGCAGTATGGCGAGATACATAAAAACAAGAAGATATGTCGAACTAAATAGACGAGATAAATAAAAAACAGGAGATATGTTGAACCAAGTAGGTGTTATGTCGCATAAAATTGAGCAAATTTCTCAAAAACAAATAGGTCAAGAAATAGTTAAGCTTACACAAGTGCAGGCGTTAAGAAAATTGAATTCAGAGGTTTCCGAATTAAAGCGTAGTCAAGCTGCTCTCGAGGTTGTAGTATATAATTTGCCTACGACGCTCGACAAGTTATCATTCGAGCAACAACAAAAAATTAATGAACATTTTGTACAACAAGAGTAAACTTTTATTGCTGAGTTTACGAGCGCTCAAGAGCAATTTGCCTGTAGAAATACGTGAAAAATTAATTCACGCCTCTGACTCGAATCTTCTTGAGTTTATGGCCACCCTTGACTCAACTGATTTGATGCAAGAGGATGTGCGGGGGAGGAATCAAAATTATAGTCATTTAGCAAGGAACGGAAGTTCTCCGATTAAGGATAAAATTATTAGTGAATCTAGTGCGGCGCATTTTAAGTGGAGCAGTAACACATACGGCAACATCAGACAAGGCCTATACGGACGAAATACGACGGACAGGAGACAAGGACGCAGATTCAATCCTGGGCATAATTCCAATAACGGAACACAGAAATGAACCAGTGGCAGCAAAATGTGCAAGCGCCGAGTCAGAGTAATTAAAACTGGCGTCGGCCACCACTAGAAATTACAGAAATAAATAACTCAGAAATCCGACCGGCCTCCCAGTCGGCGGAAAACTAGTAACCGTCTCATTATGTCTCAAAAAAAAAAAAGTTCAAATGTTTGTAGAGTCTATGGGACTTAACTACGGGGTCATCAGTCCCTAAACTTACAAACTACTTATAAACTAGCTAATACTAACGACGACACATACATCCATGCCCGAGGGGGGATTCGAACCCCCGACCGTAGTGGCCGTGAAAACCGTGACTGGAGCGCCTCAGTCCCATCGGCCACCGCAGCCGGCCATTATGTCTCGAAGTGCAGGCGAGTGAGCAATCTAGGAACGACCATTTCATGGAATTGCACTATTAAGACACAATGATGGCAGTGACACACGAAAATAATAATGCAGCGAATAGGTTAAGTGTAGCACAAGTCATCCAGAAGTCATGCAGTCTGCTATTAAGATACTGTGGTGTCGCACAATTATAAAGTGCGCGCCACTTACTTTCGCCGCGCGCCGCCATGCACGCACGGCGCGGCGTTCTTACGACGTCAGCCACGAGCGCCCTCTGCTGCTATCCCGTTCGTGGCCCCTTGAACGACATCGTTCACTTGGGACTGAGATAGGAACCAGTTAAGACTTGGCTATCGGATAGGCGCTAGGACATCAGTAGGCAGACCTCTATATAAACTATGTATCAGCATTCTGCAGTCAAGAACTATGTAAAAGTTGGGTATTACCAAGATTCCATGATATATATATCTCGTTCTAATTTACTCTAGAGTTTCTAGTTTCTGCTGTCCCACTGTCTGGTCACCTCCACACCTGCACAAGCGTGCATCCTTTATTCCTGTGTCGGTCTCTTTCTACTCGGACACCGATACTAGGACCACTGGCGGAAACGAGACACAAAAGTGGCGACGAGGCTGGGATACAAAAGTGGCGACGAGGAGCGATAGAAGAACCATGGACCAGCCTGCTTGCAGCAGCCAGACAGCAGTAGTCGGACCAAGTAGAAATTGTTCCCGCCCACCTGCACTTCTTATAAAAATTTTGGGGGAAGATATTTTGTTACGTGTTTTGTGGACTTTTTTGTTGCAGAGCGTTTTCTTTCACATTGCATTTGTGTTTTGTTATAATTTTCTTGTATGCGCGGCGCCTAATCGGTCAGCATAGCCACTACCCCGAACCCCAACTAATGAACCTTATTCAGTTACAGACGGCGCAAATCATGTAACTACTCCAAGCGGTGTCGCAGTTGACGGCACAGACAGCTCACCAACAACAACAGCCACCCACATCTACCGCCACACCGCTTCCTACGTTTCGCCAGTACAACGAACATGAGGAAGAATGGAGTGATTACCTGGCGCAATTTCAAGAACTCGTCGCAACTCATCAAATTACAGGTCAGACGGCTAAGCATATGTTCTTAGCAATGGTGGGCAGTCAAACCTTTGTATTACTGCAGAAACGTTTCCCCCACGCATCCCCTCGTGATCTAGAATTCGATCAAATTGTAGAAGCACTAAATGCTCATTATGAGAGAAAAGTTCTCGTGGCCGCGCCTCGGTACCGTTTTTTCAGACTAAAAAAATTACCGGAGCAGTCACATAATCAATGGATCACCGAGTTGAAGGGCTTAACCCGCAAATGTATTTACTTGTTCTTGTGGACTTTCTTATAGTGACGTGATGTTGAGATACGGTATCACACAGAACATTCAGGACCCCAGAATTAGGGCAGCAATTCTGAAAGTCTGACCCTTCATTAGACAGTGTACTGCAGCTTATAGAAGCACATAATACTTTTGACTTAGCAGATGCAGAAATGCAAAGCCACAGTGTTAATTCAGTGCGCCGCAACAGACGCTTTCGTAGTCACAGTTCTCAGTATAGCACTAGTGATTCTTTAAATTCTACCGGCCGTCCCGAACAGTCAGTGAACAGGAGCCAGTGTAAAAGTGCGACAGAAAGGCCGCCCTGTCGTGTTAGAAAAAGTAATTTGACAAACGGGCACCAAGGTTCTTTGCAAAAAAACGTTCGTATGTCTTGCCCCCAGTGTGTATCTCGCCACAAGCGTGCACAATGCCCTAGTCGCAACGCAACCTGTTATCAATGTGGCAAATCAGGACATGTACAAACAGTGTGTATGCAAAATAAAAATTCTAAGAACAGGGCCGTTAGGAACAGTGCTTCGCACAGTGCAAGAACAATTCATGCTGTAAATATCATACGCGCTGTGGATTTGAACAGTGCTTTTCTTGACTCCAATGCAAGAAATTTCTTCTATGCCTACTACAAAAATATGTAGTGAGCCACGTCGCAAGCGCCGACGAGCGCGTAAATCTGTACAAGGGAAACGGGTTCAGGACAAGCAAAATGACTATGTACAGTGCAATCCTGTAGTGAACCTAGTGCCTTCTGCAACTTCTCATTGTAATAGTGCCCAGTACTGTGTAGCTAGTGACAGTAGACTTGATGTAACTACTCGAAGTAATTTTAGTGCAGTAGCCTCGCATTGCGCGGACGCCGATCCGGCGGTAGTGCCATCTAGGGACAGTGTTATTAATCTATGTGCCGATTCTGCGCCGATTCCTACCGCATGTAGCCCGTGCATGCGCAAGCGCAGCAAACAAGCTGTATTAGACGTTGCCCACATACGCGCACCGGTCGTGCGCCAAAGGCAAAAACATTTTTTGACTCTTTCTATAGAAAATAAAACTGTGCAATTTCAGCTCGACACTGGTTCCGGTGTTACATTACTGAATAAAGAAACTTGAACTTCTGGGTTCGCCAAAATTGTCGCCTTCTCAACAAGTGCTAACAACGTACACAGGACAAAATATTCCCGTGCTAGGTATGTGTAGCCTGCCCGCCTCTTTTCAAGGTGTAACAAAAACAGTTGCTTTTGTAGTTCTTCAGGCCAAATCTACACAAAATATTTTTGGACTCGATGCATTCGACTTGTTTGGCTTATCAATTCAAAAAGAGATGTGGTTCAAATTTCGTCAGTAGTGCCTCAGGACAAAATCAATGCATTGTGTGAAAAATATAGTGACTTGTTTTCGCCGGAAACTAGGTTGTGCACAAGACTTCGTGGCACATGTAACTTTAAAAGTATCTGCAGTTCCAAAATTTCGAAAAGCTAGACCAGTGCCTATCGCAATTCGTGATAAAGTTGCCGAAGAACGTAAACGTTGGCAAGATAGTGGGGTGATTTCTCCTGTTTCTCCGAGTCAGTGGGCCTCGCCTTTAGTAATTATATCCAAGCGGTCAGGTAAACTTCGTCTCTGTGCGGACTTCAAATCAACAGTGAACAGTCAAACAATTGTAGACACTTACCCCTTGCCCAGACCTGACGAACTGATGGACAAATTAGGACAGTCTCGCTTCTTTTCTAAGATTGATTTAGCAGAGACATACTTACAGATTCCGCTTGATGACGAGTCAAAAAAGTTTTTCGTCATTAATACACACATGGGCCTTTTTTCAATTTCAACGCCTACCCTTTGACAGTTCCGCCCCCGCTATTTTTCAGCGTTTTTTGGAACAGGTGACAGTTTCTGTACCGTGCTGTTCGAACTATTTAGATGATATTGTGGTATCCGGACGTACAGTTGAAGAACATTTAGCAAACCTGGAGTGCCTTTTCAAAGTGATGACTGCAGCAGGTCTACGTTACAATAAAGAAAAAGTGTTCGTTTTTTCAAACTGAAATAGAGTACCTAGGCCACGTGATTAATGCCCAAGGAATCCATCCCTCACAGTGACATGTTAGAGCAATCAAAGACTTGCCTCTTCCTAAGAATGTGCCCGAATTGTAAGCAGTAATAGGAAAGCTTAACTATTATTTCAGATTTATTCCCAGTGCCTCTCAGATTGCAGCTCCACTGCATCGCTTACATAGGAAGAACGTTCCTTTTGTATGGTCCAAAGATTGCCAGGTTGCCTTTGACAAATTAAAGTCTGCACTACTCAGTGATGCATGTTTGATCCCCTTTGACCCAAAGAAGTCTGTAGTGCTAGCAGTGGATGCCTCGTCATACCGTTTGGGTGCAATATTGTCACATCATATTGGTTCTCACGATCGTCCTATTGCCTTTGCATCCAAGCTACTGACGCCAACGCAACAGAATTACAGTCAGATAGAAACGAGGCTTTAGCAATCATCTACGGCGTCACAAAGTTTCATCATTATCTCTATGGCCGAAAATTCTTTTTGTTGACAGACCACAAGCCTCCCAAGTCATTGTTCTCACCCACAAAGCCAATTCCGCCACGAACGGCACAAAAACTTCAGAGATGGTCTCTGACACTGTCTAATTATCAGTATGAGATTTTGTACCGACCTAAACATGCCAACGTGGACACACTTTCCCGGATTCCGGTTGCCCAGGATGTGTCATTTGATTCTTCAAAAATTGCATGTTGTCAGATAGACTCCAGAGATGCTTCCGCTGTCGTAGACTTCCCTTTGAACTCTCGTCGGTTTGCACAGGAAACAGCTGCGGATGCAGACCTAAGTGTGGTAGCACGTTTTGTTCGCTCAGGGTGGCCTGACAGAGCCAAAGACATTGATCGGCTTCTGGTTCGACGTTATTTTGCACAACGTCATGCATTATCTTTAGGTCAGGGTGTTCTGTTGTTACATACCGACAGCGACCAAACGACAGTGATTGTTCCTCGTTCCCTGCAACGAGAAGTGTTACGCCTCCTGCATCAAGGTCATTGGGGTATTGTTAGGACAAAGCAACTGGCCAGACGTCATTGTACCTGGGTTGGTATGGACGCTCAGATAGAGAACATGACGTCACAGTGTACTGTTTATGCGGAAGATCAGGCGGCTCCTCCGCAACATTTCTCAGACTGGCCACGCCCCAAGGTACCATGGCAATGTTTACATATTGACTTTGCCGGACCTTTCTGGAATACGCGCTGCTTAATTGTTGTAGACGCTTTCAGCAAGTTTCCTTTTGTGATTGCCATGTACTCAACGACGTCTTCTACTACAATCATTGCATTAACATCAGTGTTTTGCATCGAAGGTGTGCCTGAAACTATCGTCAGTGACAATGGACCTCAGTTTGTTAGTGCGGAATTTCAACAATTTTGTCGTGTGAATGGCATTCAGCATGTCACTACCGCACCTTTTCACCCTCAGTCCAATGGTGAAGCAGAACGTTTCGTTCGAACATTCAAGCCTCACATGGAAAAGATGAAAGGCCAGCACTCCAGGCAGCAAGTTCTTCAAATTTTCCTGTCTACATATCGATGCATGCCACGTGACAGCCCGTCTCCTGCCGAGCTGCTACACGGCCGCCGTCACCGCACTCTCCTTCACCTGCTGCAACCTCCCACACACCGAGTTGGTTCGTATGGCGCTTCGCGTTTTCAGGTTTCGACGCTGGTGCTGTACAAGGTGTTTGCTGGAAACAAGACAACATGGACGCCGGGCACCATTCAGCGCGTGCTCGGTCGCAATATGTATGTTGTACGTTCTTCCACAGGGTCGGAGCTGCGGCGCCACGCAAACCAGTTGCGCCTGCACAGGCCGCGCGATCCTGTCTCGGGTTTCTTGATTTCAGTCCCAGTTCACCGCCAGGGAGCACAGCCACATCGCTCACCGCCGGGTCCAGCTTCCCTGGACTACGAGATCATCCCGATGGATGTCGACGCGCCTCCTACGCAGTCGGCTCCTCCGCCTCCGTTGCCGCCTCAGCTGCCAGCGTCACCGAAAGGGACCCCTGGACCGTGCGTGCCCCCGCCGTCTGGGCCACGCACCTCAGAAGAAGACCTGCTCCCTCAGGGCGGAGGCGTGCGCCCTTCCCCTGGTTTTGGTGGGTTTCCCGGGGGATCGCAAGGTGTATACCGGGGCGTGGACGGCGTCTCGATCCCAGCGTCTGCTACGACGCCAGTCCCACCAGTAACACCCCCGCCCAGGCCCTCCTCCCAGTGCCGTCGCCGTGGCCATCAGCCCTACGCCACGACGGCGCGGCGGTTTGGGGGGGCGGGGTGTGATGTCGCACAAGTATGAAGTACGCGCCACTTACTTTCGCCACGCGCCGCCATGCACGCACGGCGCGGCGTTCTTACGTCAGCCACGAGCGCCCTCTGCTGCTATCCCGCTCTTGGCCACCACTGAACGACATCGTTCACTTGGGACTGAGATAGGAACCAGTTAAGACTTGGCAATCGGATAGGCACCAGGACATCAATAGGCAGACCTGTCTCTATATAAACTATGTATCAGCATACTGCAGTCAAGAACTATGTAAAAGTTAAGTATTACCAAGATTCCATGAAATATATATCTCGTTCTAATTTACTCTAGAGTTTCTAGTTTCTGCTGTCCCACTGGCTGGTCACCTCCATACCTGCTCAAGCGTGTCGGTCTCTTTCTACTCGGCCACCGACACCAGGACCACTGGCGGAAACGAGACACAAAGTGGCGACGAGGCTGGGATACAAAAGAAAATGTTGCAGTTACCGCAATATTTGATACTGGGCTTGATGTAAATGTGATTTCTACGAATCTGTTTCGTCGGATTGCGGAAGTGAAGAGTGTGCCGACAATTCCAGTCAGAAATTAAAAATTTTTGCAAGCGATTGGTTTGATGTCAAGAAGCGCGAAACTATAAACACAATTAGAAATACAAAAAGGAAAAGCGAGTTGCTGGTAGTTGATGTACTTACTGTGGACTGCATTTTTTGACTGAGTTTTCTCCAAGAAAAGGACGAAAAAATCGACTTTCCTAACGGACTATATGAGTTAAGGATCGATGGAAAAATTGTTTTTCGTAGAATTGTTGAAATTTACCGGCATACATGGTAAGTTTTGTGCCGGAATACAAATTAAGTGAATGTCCAAAATTATAGAACCAGGCTCAGGAAGGTAGTATCATGAAATAAAATCTGAACGTAAACTGATGTTAGCTAATGCTTCCGTATCTGAACACCTGAACACGGAGCAGCGTTCTGATTTACTGCGTGCAAAAAATATGCCCAAGTATTCGAGGAGAAACCTGGTGCAATTAGGGGATATGTATATGTTTGTCATTCAACACAAAACCTTCTGTCACAGTTCGTACTAAATACAATGGTCGAAGAGAACAGCCGTCTGTAATGAAATCCAAATTATGCATAAGTGGAACATTATATAGGGTGTTCCAGCTATATTGTCCACCCAAAATATCTCTGGAACAATAACAGCTATTCTAAAACGACTTTCACCGGTATCAATGTACGGCTGGGGCCCATGAATGTACAAATTTGGAAACATTCTAAAACGAAAGAAAATGTGTTTTTAACACAAAGGCATGTTTTTTAAATGGACACCCTATATTTCTTCGTCAGCAATCCATAGCATGACAAATCACATAAACAATGGTGTTGATTGCATCGCAATATTCCAATTACATCCCGAGATATTGCGACGCGAAGTTTACGTTTGAAATATGCGAAATAGCTGTTATTGTTCCAGAGATATTTTGGGTGGGCAAGATAGCTGGGACAACCTGTAGAATAGTCAGATTGTCCCTATTTGAGCCCCCTGCTTTCTGTCGACAAACTAATGGACATTTACGATTAGTTCTTGATGCCAGAGAAATAAATAAGATCAGTATACCGCTGAGGACGCGGACTGAAAATATTGATGAATTGATACAGAGATATCATGATGTGAAATATTTTACCAGTATCGTCTACATCTACATCTTCATGGGATACTCTGCAAATCATTTAAGTGCCTGGCAGAGGGTTCATCGAACCACCATTATACTATTTATCTCCCATTCCATTCTCGAATAGCGCGCGGGAAGAAAGAACACCTGAATCTCTTCGTTCGAGCATCGACCTCTGTGCATCTTATTGGCAAATTCCAATCGCTCCTGAATCAAGGAAATACACAGCCTTTCTGGTTAAATATAAGCTCAGGTATGTTCATTATTGCACTTTATACATTGCTCAGACCAGAACTATTGAGTAAAGTGACACTGTTTGTAGACGACATTTTAATCGCTACGAACATGTGGGAAGAACACATACAATTTCTGGAAAAGGTGTTAAGTAAGTTCTTGCATGCTGGTGTTACGCCTAATTTGAGTAAGTCTAAATTTGCTTTAAAGAGGATCAAGTTTCTTGAACATCTAAGTACTTCCTACATTGTCCTTCCCGATAGTGAGAAATTAAGAGTGACAGTAAACTTTCCAGTCCCAAGAACTAAAAGACAATTAAAAGCCTTTCTCGGTCTTGCATTGTACTATCAACGTTCGTTCCAAATCAAATGTTAAACTCAGAACAACTGTTGTTCTTACTTACAAGGGAACCTCCCCATCACACTCCCTTCAGATTTAGTTACAAGTTCGCGCAGTGGATAGGCCTTGAAAATCTGAACAGAAATCAATCGAGAAAACAGGAAGAAGTTGTGTGGAACTATGAAAAAAAAGCAAAATACAAAGTATGAGCAGTCCATTCGAAAGATAAGCAACGTCGAGCAGATTGTAAGCACAAGAGCGCTGTGGTCTCGTGGCTAGCATGAGGAGCTACGGAACGAGAAATCCTTGGCTCGATCCTTCCCAGAGGCGAAACTTTAATTTTTCATTTTCAGAAAATTATTATCTGTCCGTCCGTCCGATGCGAGGTAACTGCGACGTAGTATGGGGACGCTACGCCTAAACAAACATCTAAACTGAGTTGGTTTACGTTCTAGGAGGCGATCCGATTATGATAATGTAGAAAGATAAATAAAAGCCAAGATCGCTGATCATCAATTTTTATTTACGTCGACCGGTTTCGCTGAAATATGTCAGCATCATCTGGTCAAATAAAATATTTTACAAGGCCATAATCTTGTAATGTCTATCAGTTGTTATATAACAATTTACAGTGCATAGGTCCACTATGTCATTATAATAAAACATAATTATCATAGTGAGTGACAATAGAAAACTCATTTGTCACTCACTGTGATAATTATGCACTGTAAATTGTTATATAACAACTGATTGATATTACAAGATTATGGCCTTGTTAAATACTTTATTTGACCACATGACGCTGACATAGTTCAGCGAATCTGGTCGTCGTAAATAAAAATTGATGGTCAGCGACCATGGTTTTTTTGTATCTTTCTACAAACATCTAAACAGTCGATGTCATTCGATTACAGTGGACGTCGGAGAGAGTATTTCTGCTGAAAAGGCTCCCTGGCTGACAGTTGACTATTCGTTACTTTCAGAATACAGCACATGTGTTTTCCTGTGTATGAATCGGATGACCTATCACTCTGTGATCAAATTTTTTAGGTTCCCATTGGAGAGCCCCTTCCTTTTTTAGCTAATCACACGGTTTTGCGGTGCGGTCGTAAAACACAGCGAACAGAGACGTGAATGAATGGACGGACAGATCATAATTTTGGGAAAATGAAAAAATTGACATTTTCGTTCGAGGTAGGGCTTGATCCAAGAACGCTTGGCTCTGTAGCTCCTCGCACTAACCACCAGACCACAGCACTCCTATGCCAATAATTTGCTCGACATTGCCCACCTTTCGCATGGACTGTTCAGTTTTTATATTTTGCTTATTGTTTCATAGTTCCACACAATTTCTTCCAGTTTTCTCGATTGATCTGTGTTCAATTTTTCACGGCCTATCCACTGCGCTAACTTATAACTAAATATGAGTGGGGTGAGATGGGGAGGTTCCCCTGTTAGAAAAAATGCATACAATAATTGGACCCCAGACTTCCACTCGGGTTTTGAATTAATCAAAGAGGCTTTAGTTAATTCAAATATGCTGTACCATCCGTATATGAGTGTTGTGTTTTGCTTGTTTGCTGATATATCCACTGTGGGTCTTGTATCATGCCTTTTCCAAATACTGGAACGTAGACGGACAACCTACATTTTGCACGGTTGTATTTAGAAGGTACAACATTATTTTCATGTGAGAGGTCCTATTATCCTAGGAAATCAGAGCTGCTCGCTATTCTGTGGTCTTCACAGAAGTTTCATTACTACTTAGCTCACACCAATGTATACTGCGAACATAAGGCGCTGAGCTTTCTGCAGAGTTGCAAATTGCATCACGCCTGTCTTGCTAAATGGTCCCTCGCCTTGAAAGAATACATATATGAGTTAGTGTATATTAGTGGTAAAGACAACATTGTAACACTGTTGCCGATGCCCTATCTTTGTTGCCACAAGGCTTAGTGAAAATTTGCATTCCACGGAACAATCACCTGTCTTCAAGATATTGTTAATGAAAAATGATGCCAACAGACAATATTGTATTGACTTAGGTAGAAATATGGCAGCATTGAAAGACAATGATCCATGTTGGAATTCAGTGAAGCAGAAGTTATTGACGAACTCTGGTCCGAAGATAAGAGAACACTACCGGATTTAATATAGGGTGCTATTCTACAGAAAAATCCTACGTCTGATAGATGGTGCGTCTGCATCCCTGCTGAATTTGAAGACAGGATTATATGGTATACTCACATCACCTGGGGGAATTTCGGTGCAATAAAATGAGCCAACAAGATTGGGGCATATTGTTATTTCCCCAATATTAGAAGGAAGGTACAAAACTTGATTCGCACCCGTGTAATTAGCCAAAAAGCTACACCAATTAATGTATTGTCGAACAGGGGTGCTACATCCCATCTTATCCTACAATCCACTACAAATTGTAGCGATCGATATTTACGGGCCATTTCCAACAGCTAGAGGTGGTGAAAAATTTATTGTTACATTTTTTATGTTTTTACAAAGCACCTAAAAATTTATGTTCTTAAATCTGCTACAAGTACTTTAATACTTAAAAAATTGATGGACTATTTTATACCGTGAGTGGGAAAGCCACAGGTTATTCCATCAGACAAAGCAACTACGTTCACATCCTTAACGTGGAAAAGGTTCTTGTCAGCTGTTCAAATAAAGTAAATCCTTGTTTTGAAATATCATCCAGAGGCAAATCCAGTAGAAAGACTATTCCCTGAGTTCAATCGATTTGTAAGGACTTACTGTCATAATAACCATGTTACATGGGTGAATTATATTTTTTGAAGAAATTCAGCAAACAGCAACGAATCACATGCCAGAAGAGCTAATGTTTAGGAGACCCGAGAAAAATGAGTGAATAGAAATTCTTCCTCAAGTCAAAACTGGAAATATTTCCTTTGATAAGAAAATCAGGCAGGCGACAATCTCACTACACCACCAAGCACAATTGAGAAAGAAATACGTCGACAGAAAGCTGTCAAAGAAAAGATCATTCTCGATTGGTGATAAGGTCCCAATTAGGTGTCATATGAAGCAGTCGGTGTTAATGAAAAGAGATAAGAAGTGGAACTTCTATACACAGGATCCTTTGTAATTACAAATATACCCTATCCTGGTGCTTACCTACTTGCACATCCACTCACACAAAGAGTAAAAGGACTCTATCCTGATCAGGATGTAAAGCAGTACATTGAATGAATATTTGGACATAGACATGTGCCATGGTGTGACCTAGTATTGTCATTTTGGACACTAATGCTTTCCTCACTGTGAGTTAGCTTATAAGGATTATGGACATCATCAATTCCAGGTGTGAGCTACAATAATTTATGTATGTATCTGTATGTATCTGGAATGAAAAAAAATCGCAAGCAAAGAATTTGCTAGCCATGGATGAACTGTAAGGTATTCCTGCAGAAAGAGGTGCATATTTTGTACATGATATATATGTGTGTATATTCTATGTGATGTGTAATTAGTGATCTTCTCCTTTTCAGATATGTATAGGATGTACTGCGCAAATTCATAATTAATTGCTGATGTGATTATTGAGTTCCTTTTTTACTTTGTAAGCATAACACCAAAAGGAACAAACTCTAAGTGAGATAGAAATTTTGAAAATAATCTTTTATTTGGAGAGAAATTGTGGAGATTCTAATCAAGTATTCAGTGCAATATATAACTTTATTATTTGCATGTTATTGTGTTCTACTTACAAATGTAAGTGGGTTATGAAAGAACTCTGTAAAAACTGCATGCAGACATTTTCTTTGCTCATGCTTAAAATCTATTTTGCTTCACAAGTCAACTCATAATAATTAAGTTAAGTAAGGTTTAAGAATTTAATTATTATTTTTTTTGTGTGGCTAAAACAAGGATTGGTGAGGGTCTCGCAGTCATAGGTATGAATATTGTATGTTGTTACTGAAAAATGATATGAACGTGACCATATTGATGAATCACTATAATACACATTTTTATGTCATGTCTAATTCAAAACTATTTCAGGAATTTGTTACTTAGATTAGTGCTTTTCTAATCCTTGTTGTATAAATGTTTCATGTTCACAATTGTCTGCAATTTCTCCTTAGTGGCGATTCCACAACTGCTCCAAGATTTCCAGCAATAATAGAAAAAAATCAGATGTTAACCCAACATTAAAGGCGTCTAAAGATCTTTCCTATGCTCGTGTAACCAAGACCAATTTTGAAAAATATCTTCATTGTAAAGCAAGAAGGAAAGATATTTCTGTAAAAAGTTCATACAATTTTGTAACATTTGAAACGCTATTATTCCTGGTGTACATGAAGTTGCCCAAACTATTGTCAAACCATTGTATCAAGTCCAGTATGTAGAATGTTACTGTACCATATGTAAAGTTTGACAAAAATTG
Organism: Locusta migratoria; assembly: GCA_026315105.1. Lineage (NCBI taxonomy): Eukaryota > Metazoa > Arthropoda > Insecta > Orthoptera > Acrididae > Locusta > Locusta migratoria. The sequence continues at coordinate 371,943,739 of CM048748.1, forward strand.
CCTGTGGAATGGTCGAAAGTCTCTGTTCATAGTTATGTCTTTGTGAGCTACTGAATGCGAAGGTGGACAAAAATAATTACAACAAGATAATTATTGATGAAGGAAAATATAATATGACATGAAAACTTACTTATAAAGTGGATTGTAAATTGAAATGTAAAATGTGTTGTAACAAAATTTTTTGAACATATGCTTTAATATATTTTTGTAAAGTATAATGAAACATAAAAGAATATTCCGTACTGCATAAGTTTAGCCACGTTATATATTGTAAGGGAGAAAACTTATCAGAACTGCCTAAAGTATTTAAGAAATATCTGTACGATTGAAAATTTGTTTTTAAAATAATTTTAGGGCTAGGTTATAGCTTGCTAAAATGTGTCAGGAAATTTATAAATAAATTGTCTTCCACACTGGGGGCCATGTAACGTCTTTGCAGGCGCGCGAGTTACGTACGGGCCGCGAGAGGCCGCCACGAGCGTAACCGTGCATTTGGGCGCCGGCAGAGCCCAGCTCGCCCTTATTTGCTCTGTATTCTTAGTTGGGTTAAGAAGGAGGCCTTACTTCCGACTGTGTTGAGCAGAGGCATCACCTCTCGCTCTTGTAAACCATTTTGTGTTAGAATAAGTTGTATCTGTTTGATGTTTAGAGGCTTAACCTCACTATTAGTGGATATTCATTGTAATAATAATGTTTCTAATACAGACAATTTTTTATGTCATTCGTATTCTATCTTATTATAAAATCTCACATTTGATAATGAATTGCCCTTTTTAAATAGAGTGTGAGGGAACGAACCTGCCAGAGATAGAGTTAAGTGGTCGCTATTCATCTAGGTAAAATGTTTATATAAAACTTTTAAGACGTTTCGAAGATTGAGTGGAAATTATTATTAATATTATTACTCATGTGAGAACATCTAGAATGGTAACTTGCCCTACTTTTCTATTTCCATTGCGATTTTAATGTTAGGATGGAGACAAAATTATTTAATAACCGGTTCACAGAATCTATTCCATGTGGCGAAACAAGAAACATATCATCAGCATATCTAAAAAAAGCAGCTCGGCCTCAAAAAAGATGTTTTCAGTGCTATTTCCCCAAAGTCTTCCATAAAAATGTTGGTGACTATGGGCGAAAAAGACTCCCCATAGCCACACCGTCAGTCTGCTCAAGATACTTGTCATTCAATAAAAAATAGATGGACCTCAATACGTGGCGGCATAGCTTCGTCATTTCCATACCTAGTTTCTCGTTAATTAGGCTCAATGACTCTTCAAGAGGGATATGAGTAAAAAGATACATCACATCGAAACTAACAAGTAAATCAGAGGGACCAAGACGAAGAGACTTCAAGCTCTGAATAAAATCCATAGAATTAGTTATTTTGTTTCACATTTACCCACATAAGGGCTGAGGATCGACACCAAAAATTTTTGTCAAATTGTAACTTGGCACACTCAAAATACCCACCCATAGGTGGAACACGTGCACTAGAGCGAAGTTTTTTAGTTCAATCAAAAATAAAAGTTATCACTACCATAGAACTATTTAAAATAAACAACTCCCACTCAATAAATAATCTACAGACAATTATTAAATAATAAATACCTCATACAAAAAATAAAGTTCTATACAAAAATAAATAAATAAATAAAAACTCAATGAACAAATAGAAAATAAATACACGACTTTATGAAATTGGTGGTTATTGTTATTTATTAACATAAGTTTAGTAAACTTCTCCTGAATATAATGTTCTTAGAATTGAAAATACATATGCTTCAATTATTGCTACTGCTGATTCAAGAATTATTAGTGTTATTTGTCCAATAATTAAAATTAATATAATTCTTGTTGTTAATGATGGTCCTGTATTTCCTAATTGTGTTAATAATAGGTGTCCTGCAATTATGTTTGCTGTTTTTTGGTTAGTGTCTGTTAGAGCTGTTCATCAGAAGCGAATTCGTCGCCCGGTTTATGCGATCCGTATGATCTTTCTGCAATTCCCGATACGATGAGTCCTTAAGTAAATCTTCCATCTTACTCACATCATCGTCCTTGGAGATTAAAACGGTGGCATTACCTTTGTGTGCTGGTAATTCAGGATCCTCTCTGAGAGACCGAATTGCTGTACGTTCAGCCGAGGAATTGTTACTCTGTGGGTGCCGAGACCGACGCAAAATGTGCGAAACATCTTGTCTGATCTCTTCCGGCAGTTCCTCCGGAAGACGTAATACTGCTTGCTCAATTGAGGAATGAATTCCATAGTGGGAACACTTCAAGGCGTTGGTGAGACGTTTAAACCCTTTTCCAACACTTATACACTAAAATCACCCAGTTCTTCACTTGTAAAGTTTATCATAGTCTGTCTTCAAGTATCATTCCTTGATGTCAAGGGTTGACGACAAAGTCGTTGAAATTTAGACAGATGTTATAGATAGCAGTGATGAAATCACCAAATGAACATAAAAATAATAATAATAAATCTTTCCGACCTTAGCAGAAAGGCGAAGACACTCAGTAGCTTACCTTTCTTCTTACAAAGCTTATCAAACTTACTGACAAGGTGAACTGTCTCATACACTTAAAGGCACTTGATGTGGCTATGTAGACCAAATTCTTCTCGAGTTTCCAACCGGATCATACTGACATATGTACACAATATTTCTGCGGTACACCTGGCCGTCAGGAAACTAAGCCGCTTTCACCACGACTGAATGAAACTGTGGAACTGCTGGCTCTATATAAGCAACAAAAGTACGAAGGCGTATGCGCTAAGTACAGCGTGTGCTAGTTTACTCGTAGCTGCTGATCCCTGGCGTAAGAGAAGTTGCAGCACCTCCAGTGGTGGGTAATGTCAAAAACGGTAGATCGCTAAGGATTGTCATTCGTTGCCATTTGGTGCAGATGCCAATGTTTCTTCAGGTCTGACAACACAGGATTCCATTCAGCAAATAACCACTGTCACGGTTAATTGTGTTATCTGTTATTCTGATTTCAATAGACTCTTTCAAAACACAATCCCAGTAACCTGAGGTATTTGCAACAACTTGTGTTTCGTATAGCATCCTGTGTCCTTCTGTGAGTCAGTGTTCAACCACCGAGGATTTTTCAGGCTCTATTAATAGCGTATGGCGGTGATGTTCAACAATTGAAGACAATTTAATTCGATGTAAATTTTTCAGGACAATCATCACATGGTGATTTTGTAATCCCGCGAGTATTGCGATTTTTTTCTGAGCCTAATGTGGTGGATTTGTCCTGGCAAAGTTTTTGCATATTCTAACTACAGGCTAGACGGATTTGAGCTATGGAATGTGATTCTACAGAGTTCTTTTACCTTGTTTTGTAAGATATCAATACTCGGTCAGCGAGGCTGTGAGTTAATTTTATTATATGCAAAGCTGTTCTGTGAGAGTTGTGTTCAGTGAGTGTAGCGGAACTTTTGTCGCGTGCAATGATTAAATAAATATTAGACGGAGTCTGATACAATGAGTTTTAATTTTGACATATTCGAATTACTTATTAAAGAAATTAAAATAAATTTAAAAAGTTAACATTTCAGCAGCAGCATCAAGATGCTAGTTACTGCTACCAATGGAAAGAAGCATAAAGATAAGTATCAGTATATGAAAAGCTGACGATACCTACTACAATGTTAGGAACTGGTTAGGTGTCATTATCCTATTTTAGAGGTGTAGTGCACATATTATCTGGTATATCAAAATGAAATGTCGGTTTGAGCAATTAACGTATTAGTTTCCAGAAGTGCAATCAGTTGCTAATTCGGAATGTAAATTTCCATTGTATCAGTACTACATTAAGTTATGAAATTTCTTTTCCATAAAAAGTTGGACTAGTGAGAAAGAAGTGCATTCTATCAATCTTGCAACATAGCAAATGATGAAGATAATGAACGGCACTTGTCATAAGAGCCGTGGAATGTGATGTCCTGATCGAACATAGGCTAAACTTATACACAAGTGAAACGATTCATATGCTGGTACAATGTACTGAGAGTACACTATTGTCACCGTTATGGCCTCAGACTTCACATCCCCATACTCAGTAGAATGAGTAGATGCTCGTAGAATTATACACTACGGGCTGCATAAAAAGTTGCTACTGGATTCGCCAAACATTGATTGTTTCTCCTACCATGTGCTCCAGCGGAGAAATATGTGCTGTTTGGAAACAATTACACGATTCGCCTCATATGAACTGAACCTTTTAAGGGTTCCACAAACAACTCTTGTCCATTTACAATCATTTTATTTAAACTGGTATCTTCACCATTCGGGACCAATTTAATACTCATCAAATTAATCATTACAGATTTTTTGCTATTAATCTAGGAAGCTGGCTGGGTTACTACGACTTGCACCGCTCACACAATTTATATTTTCTTTGTTCAATAAGTTATTACCAGTTTTATTTCATAAATAAATTTGTGGGTGTTTTGTGTACTCTAAGAGGCCTTTGTGGCATTGAAGGCTCTTTAGCCGCTGTTTCACTAGCGAGGTATTGCCGAACCAGCTCAAGGCCGAAGCCACGTCTAAATCTATTGTAAAAACGTTTCAAAGTAGTTCCATAAATAAAATAATGACACATAGTTTAATAAAGTACAGAATTATTTATAATTTGGTAAGAAGGGAAGAAACTAAACTCTCAACAATAGAACTGAAATCTCAAATTTGCCCTTAGACAATTGGAAGGACTGGGTGGGTAAACCAAACAAAACAGTTGCTACCTTATCAATTTATTTAGTTCAGAAATAAGACATTATCTTTAGATACAGCCTAATTTAAATTTTCATAATCAGCAGATGAAGCCTGTACCTTAAATAGTTAATCAACCAAAGTTTAAAGGTAAAAGGCGCCAACCTTAAATGAATATTTAAAGAGTAATGATAAATGCAATAGATGAACCAGATTAAACTTTGAAAATCAGGGGGTGAACCCACGCCTTAAACCGCTAATCAAGCCCTCTGAAAGTAAAGATTACAAGAATGGTGTCATTAAATAATCAAAATTTAAAAGCCTTCAGTATATACATGATACAACATAATACACTAAACTTGCATGTTAGTCCTACGACATTATGGCCACAACTGGTTGACAATGATTAGACCTTCAGACAGGTCGGTGACGGCAACCATTAAGCACCACAATGAAGCAAACCAACAAAGTAATAGCCAGCGGGTGAAGACAGCAAATGAATGTAAACAATCCAACCACAACTCGTAACCAATTAAAAGGGAGAAATTCTACACTCGGTTGGGTGGAGGTGGTTACTCAAATGCCTAATTTAAATTTTCATAATCAGCAGATGAAGCCTGTACCTTAAATAGTTAATCAACCAAAGTTTAAAGGTAAAAGGCGCCAACCTTAAATGAATATTTAAAGAGTAATGATAAATGCAATAGATGAACCAGATTAAACTTTGAAAATCAGGGGGTGAACCCACACCTTAAACCGTTAATCAAGCTTACTGAAAGTAAAGATTACAAGAATGGTGTCATTAAATAATCAAAATTTAAAAGCCTTCAGTATATACATGATACAACATAATACACTAAACTTGCATGTAAGTCCTACGACATTATGGCCACAACTGGCTGACAATGATTAGACCTTAAGACAGGTCGGTGACGGCAACCATTAAGCACCACAATGAAGCAAACCAACAAAGTAGTAGCCAGCGGGTGAAGACAGCAAATGAATGTAAACAATCCAACCACAACTCGTAACCAAATAAAAGGGAGAAATTCTACACTCGGTTGGGTGGAGGTGGTTACTCAAATGCTTTAAAACTGCGCAAAAATACTCACTTCCGAGGTAGTAATCGAAGAGGGGCGGAAAGAACGCTGCCCACAAATACGTTGATGGCCAGGGCAGGTAACTGACTGGCAACGACTACATAAGTGGACAAATAACTTAGTTGCACTTAAGAAATTGCAATGAAAACAATCAGGCGCTCACAGATTATACGACACGCTATGAAACTTATAAAAACAATGCCGAAACGGAATTTGGAGAAAGATGTCAATACATATAATGAATCATCACCAAGGTAAGACCTACTTCATTTCTTATTTGTGCAGCTGTGCCAGCACCGATATTCTGACTACATAAATGACCGTTCCACCTGCACGCAATGGCCCAGAACGCCATCGTATTGCCGAAAGGATCGGCCCAACCGTTGTCCAGAAACGAAGAAACCCTTTCCCTTTTAGAACTGTCTAAATATACCTTCTCCCGTCACAGCAATCTAAAAGGGGCGGAACGAAAACTGCCCACAAAATACGTTGGCAGCCACGGTTGGTAACCGACCGACAAAGGCTAAGTAAGCAAACAAATACCTTGGTTACACCAACGAAACTGCAATGAAAATAACAGGAGCTTGCAAACTTCACAACACACCAACAAATTTCACTAAAGCAACGTCCAGAGGGAACTCAAGAGATCATTGGTAATCCATATATGAGGTACGAGAAAATGAATAGGCCCACTTAATTTATTGGTTCTTCAGCAAAGAAAATAACAACGTCCTTGGTTGCATGAACGGCTCTTCAATGAACATAGTACGACCTATAGCGCCACAAGGTTGCCGAAAGAAATAGCACACAAGTCCTCCAGGAACACATCGCGTCTGTAAAAAAAGATGCGAAACACAATACGCACATAAGTGCTGATACAAGTAGACATTAACTAACGCGACGAATTCCTCTACCGGCGCCACACACACAGATGAACTGCCCGGACACGTTGCCCGCTCCGCCCACTGACACCACCATCTGTCCATTGCAGAATGCCCCACTTATTAGTGCGCACGCAAAGGAGTTTATATCGATGAGCAATGTCCGCCGATAGTGACAAGTGCGCCGTCAGTGGTAGTAAGCGTAAACATATTGGCAGTACGGGCTGGAAAACTCACTTACTCCAAGAACATGACAGAATGCGATGTGAAATAGATGGGGGAAGGGGGGGGGAAGATGGCAAGTCGTAACAGAAGTGCCATCTGAATAGGGAACTAATGACCACCTTAAATAAAATTAGAAAGAACCAACTAAGATCCAACAAACTGGAAGAAAAGGCAGTCGCGAGCAATGGCAGAAGGACCAGAACAGAAGAAAGTACACACGAACCGCGATGCGAGAGGTGCCCCGGCTCAAGAAGTCATACCAGAGCGGCGTAGGTAACAACAAAACTTGCCACTTGTTACTTTAGTGGTGCACAGTTATACTAATAGTCCCCCTACCCCCATGGCTCTATAGTGCAGAGCCATGATGTCATGATTCGTGAATCTGGTCTGCTGACTTGCTCTTGTGTGGATTGGATCTCGAGGTGGCTAGGACAGTACTGCCATATGCATCGCAGATCAATTTAACAGGTGTGGAAAGAGGTCTATTGTGGTTTGCGAAGCATGGGTCATCTGTTCTGGATTGGCTGTGCTTTGACTACTCGGAGAGTTGCATGACGTTGTTGCAGCTAAAATCCCAGCCGGGTTGCGTCGTTCGATTCATAATCTCAACTGCGTGCCATTGCACAATATGTCAATTGTATGTAAGCGCCTTTCCATCACTGGAAAGTGGATGTGGTGGAACTAGAAATGACATGAGTGAATCTATAAGCAACATCACGTCTTACCATTTGTTCAAATCTTTGTGTAGAAACACTCGATTGTCGGCGTGGTGTGAAGAGGGGCAATGAACATAAGCTGGTACACTAGTGGTGTAACCTCTGTACAGGTTCCTTAGTCCAACAGGATCTGTAAAGGTTCACCATGTACCATTTCTACCACAGACTACCTAATGTCAAGCTATAAGACGCCCAAAGGCCTAACAGCACTATGGGTAGGAGGTCTGTTCATTTGTGTTGGTTACACGTCATTCACGCTTTCAAGGTTATGTTACAAAGTTTACCATACCAATTCTGGCAGTGTATTAGTTGACTGTGTGATGTCGTTGGAAGTGGGAGAGTCTAGCTAATTCCAGGAACAACTGGACATGAACTGACATCCTTGATTAGTCGTAACATGTAGAGGCCACTCGAAGCAATCCTCATACGATCATAAAATTTCAACAGACACATCTGTTATCAATGTTGCCTCTAATCGTCTTGTACTTCTGTACACGCCTGTGTGCTCCTCCGGCGTCAAGAAACGAATGAGTAAATCTGACCTGTTCACCTTTGAAGTTACCGATGTCGACATGTACTTGGAAAACCACTTTACGTTAATGGAAAGGAATGAAGGAACGTACACTCACATGTACGCCTTTCTTAATAGCCTTCGACATCTGAGCCCAGGTTACGTTCATGTTCGAAGGTGGCCCTCCAGAATTTCTAAGAAAGAAATGATCGTGGTTTGAGAAACGCTACGCACTGGAGGATCTTTCAACAGTTGCAACTGCGTAGAAAGCAGGAGACTCGGGTTCGAATCTCGACTTGGTACACATTTTCAACTTTTCCCAATCGCAGTTGATGTCATATATTCTGTGAATATGAAAGAATAACAATTGCAGGATCAGAAAAGGCTTGCTCCATTGTAAGTTCCCTATCTGGAACTAAACTGACTAACCAAAAAGGAAGGTGAATAATGAAAAAGGTTCCGCCTTTGCTTGCCATGATCTGAATGAATGTAATGAGTATGATATTAAATGTAATATTCTACGTAGTGGAATTGAAGGCATAGAACTCACTTTGAGGCTCACAATAATTTTGAAGAAGCTCATAGGTGTGTCTGATAAAGAACAGGCACAATGCCACAATGCGCACATAGTACTATAAACAGAGTCCTTTCTCAAACGACATGTCAACAGCAGTCGAATTCTAAACTCCAACGACACTGTATATAGCAAAGCTAGGCTGAACGCTGAAAGTGGAGGTGTGTTTATACCGATAAAAACACAACAATATCTACCATTTATTACCATAGCTACGTCATTCGCCAGTCAAGACTGGACAGACTGTGTCAGTGTATAAGGTTAAGTTTATACAAACATACAATAATAAATCAAATACATGATTAGGACAGAGAAAAGTTCATAGGCACAGATAATACATAAGGATTTATAAGTAGTAATTTTTAGCAAGAAAATGTTCTCTTGATGCACTTAAAAGTGCACTGTTCAGACCATCTTTGCTGTTTCACTGTCGAAGAATTCACTTACACTGTATAGTGGTTTCTGGCGTAGATATTGTGACATCTTCCTTTTAAATTTCTCCAACTCCAAGGACCGCAGCTAATTGTTTAGGTGGTTCAACATTTTAATAGCCACTGCTGGAAAACTGTCTCGAGTTTTGGAGAGTCTACAGCTTGGAATAGAATGTCTATCTTACCTTTATTTCGTGTATCGTAATTGTGGAAATCAGTCCTGTTTGAGAATGAATCCTGTTTTTCCTTCATGTACATCAGGTATGAGAATACGTACTGATTGAAGATAGTCATCACTTCTAGTTGTTTGAAGATTGGCTTACAATGTTCATGTTTTCTGCTGGACGATATTATTCTTATTGCTTTCTTTTGGAGTAAAAGTATTTTCTTACAAACTGCAGAGTGACCCCATAGTAAGAGGCCATAGTTGATATGCCTATGGAACAGTGAATAATACACCATTAACATATACTGCTTGGTGATCACATGTTTCAGTTTACTCATGAGGTAAATGACACTTGACAGTTTGTCATATACATGTGAGGTGTCCTCTTGCCAAGTTAATCTGTCATCAATCATAACCCCAGTAGTTTCACAGCCCTTATCACATTTGGTTTCTTTTCTATAGTAAATCATTGCTTTGTGGTTTCAAACAGAACATCTGCTTCTTCTAAAGCCTTGGTTGCATTGACATCTTTTGACAGTAGGGTTGTGTCATCAGCAAATTGCAAGTACTGTCCAAGTGAGCTTATATCATTTACAAACGCAAGGAACATGAGGGGGCCATTACCGAGCCCTGTGGCACGCCATACTTCAACTTCCGTTCTTGTGATAGAGCTCCTTGAACTGAGACAGTCTGCGTTCTGTGTTCGAAGTAAGATTTTAGAGTTGACAGAACAGTGCCTCCAATTCCATATCTACTGAGTTTGTTTAAAAGTACTGTCTGAGGAATACAATAGAAGGCCTTACTGAGGTCACACAAAGTCAGTACAACACATTCTCTTTCTTCGAAGCTGTGCTTGATTCTATTAACCAGATCAATTGCTGCCGTTGTTGTCTATCTGCCTTTCTGGAAGCCATGCTGTGCCTCTGAGAACAGTTCATTTGTTTCAAAGTATTCTAGGATTTGGTCTTTCATTGCAGTCTCAATTACCTTGGCAAAGACTGGAATTATTGAGATTGGTCTAAAGTTTTCAACCTTGCCTGAGTCACCTTTTTTGTAAACTAGCACTGTCCTTGAAAGTTTCAGAAAGTCAGGAAATGCACCTTCATGGAGACACTTATTAACTACCACTGTTAATGGTCTGGCAATTTCGTACACAATTTTCTTGAGGATATTAATGGACATCACATATCCTGACTATCCGATGGATTAAAGGATTTTATAGTCTTTATGATTTCCTTTTGTTGTAATTCCTTCCAGTTTATCATAGTGCACCTGTTCTCATTTCTTACACCAGCTGCAGGGTCAATGTTTAAATCTGGGATTGCACTTACAGTGTTTTCCGCAATTTCAATAAAATAATTATTAAAGTTATCTGGACTGCACAAGTGTAGGGGGGAGGTAAATTTCTTCCTGTTTTCATTGATCAGGTCCCAAGGATCGTGGGCTCCTGCTATGAACCTATCATTGCTTTTCTTCTTGGCTTTTTCTATATCCTTTCTACATAGCCCTTTTTTTCTTGTAAATACTTCTTGTTGAAAAATTCATTTTCATTGGGATCAGTTGCTGTCTTGTACTGATCATTAAGTAGCAGTACAATGCATATTATTTTTTTCAGTCCACTAGTGTACCATGTTTTTGCTTTCACTGTTTTTCGGCTGTTGCGTGACTTGCTTACAGGATATTTTTTGACCTTCTCCGGATAGCTGTACTCAAATTTGGCTTTGATTGTCTGAAAGAACTCTTCGAATGCGTCAGATGATGCCATTTCTTGTAGTCTAGGCTGCCAATCTATATTAGATACTGCTTTTTTGAAAGTTACATAGTGTTCTTTTGCTTATGACCCTTTTGTGAATACATAGTTAGCATGCCAGGTAGCAGCTTGTTGATTGCTACCTTGTTTTGTACAGAGATCCATAACTAACGCTCTGTGATCAGATATCATTGGTTCAAACACATTCATTTTAAAGTTCCAAGTATTTAGGTTTGTGATCACAGTATCTAGACAGGCATCACCTCTGGTTGGCAGGTAATTTCCTACAAATAGTCCGTAACTGGTTATTATGTTCATAAATTCTCTCTCCTTAGTGCTGTTTTCACCAAAGTGTATATTGAAATCTCCACACAGAGCTATTTTTGAATTTAAGCGCATTAAGTAGCATAGACATGATTCCATTCTATTGAGAAAATTTTCAAAGTTGCCCTTTGGTGAATGGTATACTGAGACAACAATTAAGTTTAAGTCCAGTAGCTGCAGGGCAGTCAACTCTAGATCTTTGTCTACTGAGAAGCTTTTTAAGTCAATTTCCTTAATACTTAATCTACTGTTGGCATATATAGATACTCCACCACCAGCAAAAGTTGTTCTGTACCAGCCGTTAACCAGACTGAGGTATTCAATAGAATTGTAGTAATCAGCTTCTTGTGCTGTCAAGCAGTGTTCACATAGACACAGTATGTCTGGCTTCACTTCTTCTATGAAGAATGACAATACATCAAGTTTATTCCTAAGACATTGAACAATGATACTAGTAAGATTAATACAGATTCCGAATTTGCCATATTTGCGTAGAGATAACTTTTAAAAATGTATGAAACATTGTCATCGGATGCTTTTATTACTGCCCTGCCTCAGGACCATTAGTGGCGAAATTTATGAGAAAACATGTGGAATATTTTTCGAATAAATTCCGTTGTCATGTTATAGTTTTAGGTGTACATGTTGAAAGGTATCAAGTAATTTTGACTTCCTTGAATTAGAGCTTTTGACATGTCATTCGGATTATTACGTGCAACAGTGATCTGTAATTAACATCACAGCACGATAATATACATCGAAAGCTGAAGTTCACATTGCTTTAGTTCTGAGTTCGGTAATCGCCTGAAGGCCTTATTTTCTGTAACGGTAACAGTGTTATCTCTCTGGGGGAGTATAGCGGCAGGAGTGGCCCTATAATGGGACAGCTTTCAGCTGGTGAAGGAGTGGCTCCTTCCGCCCTAACGGGAAATACGACCTAATTTTGTGAAAAGCTTGCCTGTATGTGGTTGCCGAAGTAGGAATCTTAGCTGCTGGCTACAGGCTTGTGCTATTCCGATGCATGGACCAATGGTTCGTTTGACAAAGAAAGGAAACGAACGCGTCGAAGTTACGCCAGGGGAATATGCGAGCCTGGGATTATTGCGTACCAATGTAAAAGCCATACTGACGTTTCCATCTATATTTCTGTGGAACCATCTAACAGATAGTCATCGCATAACGTTGTAAAAAATGCATTGATGCAGCCTCCTTGGTAACGACAAGTCAGGAAGTCTTTGCAAATGCACATAGCCATCGTTCTTCTGAAAAATTAACGGTGGAGAGCTTCGCGAATGGAGAGAGGTGATGGTACGTCGCTGTTTGTTGTTGTTGTTATCTTCAGACCGCAGACTGGTCTGATGCACTCTCCCCGCAACTCTACAATGTACAAGCCACTTCACCTGAGAATAATAACGGCAACTTTCACTCTTTTGAATCTGGTTATCTTATTCGTTCCTCGGTCTCTCTCTTGATATTCATCCCACAGTGCTAAGTTGACGATTCCTTGATGTCTGGGAATGTGTCCCAACAACCTGTCCCTTCTCTTAATCAGAATATGCCAGAAACTCATCCCCAATTCTGTTCAGCACCTCCTCATTAGCTACGTGATCTACCCATCTAATCTTTATCAATCGTCTGTAGCACCTCTTTTCAAAACCTTCTATAATCTTTTTGTCATAACTCCTGATCGTCCATGTTTCACCCCATACAATGCTACACTCCAGACAAATGCTACCAGAAAGGACTGCCAAACCTTTAAACTAATATTGGATGTTAACAAATATCGCTTCTGCAGAACGCTTTTCTTCCAATAGGCATTCTGCATTTTATATCTTATTTACTTCGGCCTTCAGGAGATATTTTGCTAGCCAAAAAGCAAAATTCATTTACTACTTTTATTGTCTCATTACCTAACCTAATTCCTACAGCATCGACTGATTTTTCTGACGATATATTCCCTTACACCAATTTACTCTTGTTTATGTTAATTTTGTACCCTCCTTTTAACACACTGTCCATTCCGTTCAGTTGCTCTTTCAGGTCGTTTGATGTCTCTGACAGAATTACTATGTCATAATCAAATCACAACTTTTTTTAATTTCTTTTCCGTGAACTTCGATTCCCTCTCCAAATTTCACCTAGCATTCCTTTACAGCTTGCTCAATGTACAGATTGAACAACATTGGGGGAAGGCTACAACCGTGTCTTATTCCTCATCCACTGCGTCCGTTTCATACCCTTCGACTCTAATAATTACTGTCTGGATTTTGTACAAGTTGAATGTATCTTTTCGCTCCCTATATTTTACTCCTGCTACGTCTAGACTCTGAAAAAGCGTATTCCAGTCAACATTGTCAAAAGCTTTTCCAGATCCACATATGCTAAAAATGTAGGTTTTCCTTTCCTTCATCTATCTTCTAAGATAAGTCGTAATGTGAGCATTGCCTCGCGTCTTCCTACATTTCTCCTAAATCCAAATTGATGTTCCCCAAGGTCGGATTTTACCAGTTTTTCCATTCGTCTGTAAATAATAAGTGTTGGTATTTCGCAACCATGACTTATTAAACTGAAAGTTCTGTAATTTTTACACTTGTCTGAACTAGCTTTCTTTGGAATTGGGATTATTATATTAAAGTCAAAGGGTATTTTCCCTGTCTCATACATATTACGTACCAGGTGGCCCAATTTCTTCATGAGTGGTTCTCCTAACGGTATCAGCAGCTCAGACGGAGTATAATCTACGCCAGTGGCCTTGTTTCAACTCAAATCTTTCAGTGCTGCGTCAGCTCCTCACAGTATTGTATCTCATATTGCTCAACTTCTTATTCCACTTGTAGAATTCTACCAATTTTTTTTATTTTTTTTTTATTTTATTTTTTTTATTTATTTATTTATTTTTTTTTTTTTTTTTTTTTTTTTTTTTTTTTTTTTTTTTTTTTTTTTTTTTTTTTTTTTTGTAATGGCCCTCTATGTATTCCTTCCATCTCTCAGCTTTCCCTTCCTTGCTTAATACTGGTTTTCCATCTGAGTTCTTCATATTCATACAGCTGCTTTTCTTGTCTCCAAATGTCTCTTTTATTTTCCTGTAGGTGGTATCTATCTTTCCCATAATTTCTTCTACGGTCTTGCATTTGTCCTCTAGCACTCCTGCTTCGTAAGTCCGCACTTCCTGTCAACCTCATTTTTCAGACGTCTATATTCTCTTTTGCCTAGTTCACTTGCTGTATTTTTATATTTTCTTCTTTAATCAATTACGTTGAGTATCTCCTGTGTTAGCCAGTGATTCCTATTAGGCCTTGTCCTACTGCATATATGATCCATTGCGGCCTTCACTACCGTATCTCTCAGAGCTACGAATTCTTCTTCTACTTTGTTACTTTCCTCTGTTTCTGCAACTCTTACTGATTAAAACCTTATTTCTAGAACTACTTTTTACCATTATAAAGTCAATCTAGTACTTTACAGTGTGTCCTGGTCTCTGCCACGTATACAGCTTATTTCATGATGAGTGTGATGATTAAATTGTGCTCCGGACAAAATTCTACCAGGCGATCTCCTATTTCATTCCTTTTCCCCAGTTCATCTACCTTTCCTTCTCTTCCACTTCCTACTACCGGGTTCCAGTCCCCCGTCACAAACAAGTTTTCCCCTCCTTAACTGTCTGAATAAATTATCTCCCCATACATTTACTCGATCTCCTCATCATCGGGAGACCTAGTTGGCCAATGAACTTGTACTACTGTGGTCGGTGTTAGCTGCATGTCTCTCTTTGGTATGATAATGCTGTTCATAGTAATTTACCCGCATTGCTGTTTTATTGCCCATTATCAGACCTACTCTTGCGTAACCACCAACTGATTCCGTATTTATAACCCTGTACTCACCTTACCAAAAATCAGGGCATCCTGTTGCCGAACTCAACTAACCCCCACCGTATCTAATTTTAACCTATCCATCTCTCATTTCACAATTTATAACTTACCTACCCGATTAAGCAACAGAATATTCCACGCTCCGATCCATAGAATGCCTGTTTTGTTTTTATTAATGACGACATCCTCCTGAATAGTCCCCGCCCGAGAACTATTTTACCTCCGGAATATTTTATCCAAGAAGTCGCCGACGTCATATATTCATACAGTACAGCTGAATGTCCTCGGGAAAAATAACGACGGTAGTTCCCCCTTGCTTTCAATAGTTCATGGTAACTGTGTGACAAATCCATGATATCTGATGTTACAAGGCCAGCTAAGTCAATCATCCAGACTGTAACTACTGAAAAGGCTGCTGTCCCTCTTTACTCATCACACGTTTGTGTGGCCGCTCCACAGACACCTCTGTGATTGAACCTACGGTACGGCTATCTGTATCGTTGAGGCAAGCAAGCCACCCCTTTTTGGCCATGTCTGTGGTTCATGTGGGAGGGATGTGACGTCATGAGATGATTTTGTGATCCTCTGAAAGGGAAACAAAATGGTAGAAAAATTCTCAGCTTTTTGGAGGGAGGCTCTTTGAGCATGCAGGAAGGGTCTGGACTACAGACTGGTATACCTGCATTCCATGACGAGTAGCTTTTCTAATTAAAGTTTGGTGAGGATGGGAGAAGCATATCAGGTCTTACTTTACCGAAGAGGTATGTTAACTAGAGATCTGTATGAGTATACTAGACCTCCGACGGGTAAGAGCGACTAGAGAACTAAGCTGTTCACCTACAAGAGTGTGGTTAGAGAGCTCTGATACTGGACTCTAGTAGCAGTCGTAGTAGTCTGAGAAAATGCGCAACAATGTGCCAGCAGCTTTTAGTCTGTATCCGGTGACACACCTGTAGTTTTTACAGATTTAATCCATTTATGTGCGCTTTTATCATCAAATACAAGCCGTTTCTAACAGACACAACAGCTGTCCTTGTAAACACATTGTCCTTATCAGTGTCAGCCTTTTATCAATTTATGTGACATAGTGTTGTCCACAAATTTTTATCAACGGAAAAATTGAAGTAATCGTCTCACCATTACCTTTTCCTTGCTACTCATATTTTACATCTTCTTGCGTGTTGTTTTCTTGTTAAAGAATGGTCTTTTTTTATCTGTTCAAACTAGTGCTTATTTTGTAATAATCATCGTTCGTTGCTATCAATCATTCTTTCACTTGAGTCTTTTGGATAATTAATACATGTGGGAAAAATATATTTATTAATTTAATAAATAATTTGAGAGTACCCTGGATCACATTCCACAGTCTTTTGTGTTTTATTATTTTAGAATATTATTGTTACAATGGGTGTTCAATAGTAATAATTCATAACTTGCCGTATTAAAGTCAAGGATGTTATAAGAGGTGCTATAAGTGATTCCCTTGAAGACACAGTTGCACACGCTTCTGCAATGGATTTTGATTGATGCTTCGATTGGGATCTGTCAGTGCAGCTATAGTGTTCGGATTTAGGCCTTTCCCTTCATCGTACCCTATAGAATGTAATGCGGTGGAGATAAGTCGGGTGAACGCGGAGGCCAGAGACCTCAAGAGACGAAGCGCTCAGGGAACACGTCCTTTAAAAAGTTTAGAGCCGTCGCGCGGATTAGCCGTGGGCGCTGGGGCGCCGCGCTGCGGTACGCGCTGCCGTTCGCCGTCGGGGGTACGAGTCCCCCCACGGGCATGGATGTTTGTGTTGTCCTTACTTTAGCTTACCTTAGTTTAAGTAGTTTGTAAGCTAGGGACTAATAACCACACAACTGAGCCCGGTAGATTTACAAAAATTTGATCTTTTTTTTTTTAATTTAGTTCAGCGCCTTGTGGGTCCAGGCATTGTCAGTTTCGTCCTTATTCAGTTCACTAGGACGGCCTCCATAATGCAGGTGCATTATCGTTCTGTATTTATGTTGTCCTGAAAGAAGATATATCCAGTGATGTTTTTACGACTCACGACGTACCAAACACCCACCTTTTGATCCAGCAATGGGGATATCGTAATTTCATGTGGATTCTCGTTAGTCCACACATGGCAACTCTACATCTACATACATACTCCGCAATTCACCGTAAGGTGCGTGGCGGAGGGTACACTGTACCACTACTAGGCATTTCCTTTCCTATTCCACTCCCAAATAGAACGAGGAAAAAAAGAATGCCTATATGCCTCCGTACGAGCCCTAACTTTGTGTTCTTTACGCGAAATGTAGGTAGGCGGCAGCAAGATCGTACTACACTCAGCTTCAAATTCCGGCCCTCTAAATTTACTTAACAGAAGTTCAAGAAAGGAACGTCGTCTATCTTCCAGCGATCCCCAATTGAGTTGCCGGAGCATTTCCGTGACACTCGCGCATTGGTCGAACCTACCGGTAACAAATCTAGCTGCTCGCCTCTGAACCGCCTCTACGTCTTCCTTCAAACCGATCTGCTGCGGGTCCCAAACACTTGAGCAATACTCAAGACGTGGTCGTACAAGCGTTTTATGCTCGGTCTCCTTTACAGGTGAAGTACATCTTCCCAAAATTCTCTCAATAAACCGAAGTCGGCTGTCCGCCTTACTCACAACTGTCCTTACATGTTCGTTCCTTTTCATATCGCTCTGCAATCTTACGCCTAGATATTTGAACGACGCGACAGCATCAAGAATCTCACTACTAATGCTGTATTTGAACATTATAGGATTGTTTTTTCTACTCATGCGCATCACCTTACATTTTTCTACATTGAGAGCTAGCTGCCATTCTTCGCACCAACTAGAAATTTTGTCAAAGTCATCCTGTATGCTATTACAGGTAGTTACAACGACACCCTCCCATACACCACAGCATCATCAGCAAACAGCCGCAAATTACAACTTACTCTGTCCATCAGATCATTTATATAGATAGAAAATAATAGCGGTCCTATGGTTTCACTCTGCTGACGCCATATATCTTATCTATTCTAGAATCGCTGTGACTGCTGACGAAATCAGTGATTCGGTTTTCTTACACGTCTTCTAACCGAGAACTCGTTTTGAGATGTTTGAGAGAGTCGGTAGCAGGTTTAAAGGTTTCTCTTAATGTCTGATCTCGGTTAAACTGTCCCAACTTCAGCAGCCGCAATTTCTCTCGAACAGTCTTTCGTGCCTGGATGACTTTCTGGTTGGTCGACATCTCAACACGTACTAAACGGCCTACGGAGTTGTGTGCTCCCTTATATATGTGTTCTTCTTCTTCTCAATAATAAGTGCATCCACTTGAAATTTTTCCTTCTCAAAGAAATTAACTTTCACGGCTAGGTCATTAATTTTCTTATCAAGTCCTTTAACCCCCTCAGTTAAGATTCTAAACATGTTTTGAACACCTTAATTATATGACTGTAGCTCCTTGCGCAAATCTTCAACTTTACTCTCGTAGAAGGTTAGTAGATGATTGCGGACGTCATCAAGCTCACGTGCATCTAACGTAATTAACTCCTTGCGCAGGTTCTCTTTGTTCCAGTCATAATACTCCACTGGGTCCTTACACTCCCCTGGGGCACGCCTGACGATACACTCGTCTCTGATGAACACGTGCCGTCTAGAACAACGTACTGCGTTCTTTTACTTTGGAAGTCTTCCAGCCAGTCACAAATCTGTGAACCTATTCCATAAGTTCGTATCTTCGTTAGCAGTCTGCAGTGTGTCACCGCGTCGAATGTCTTTTTGAAGTCGAGAAAAACATAATCCGCCTGTTGCCCTTCATCCATGGCTCGCAAGATGTCATGTGAGAAAAGGGCAAGCTGAGTTTCACATGAACGATGTTTTCTAAACTCGTGCTGATTCATGAAAAGAAGCTTTTCCGTTTCAAGTAAATTTACTATATTCGGACTGAGAATATGCTCTAAAATTCTACGTGAAACTGATGTCAACGATATTGGCCTGTAATTGTGTGGGTCAGTTCTCTTTCCTTTCTTATAAACGGGAGTCACCTGCGCTTTTTTCCAATCACTAGGAACTTTGCGCTGAATTAAAGATCCGCGATAAATGCAAGCTAAGTAGGGGGCCAATGCCGCAGAATAGTCTTTGTAAAACCGAACTGGTGTTCCATCCGGACCAGCAGACTTTTTCGTATTTAGCTCTCTCAGCTGCTTCTCTACACCGGATATACCTATTGCTATGTCCCCCATTTCGGAATTAGTACGTTGATCAAATGATGGCACATTTGTGCGGTCCTCCTGCGTGAAAGATTTCTTAAATGTTAAATTTACAACTTCAGCTTTCCATTTGCTTTCTTCTATTACTACCCCGGAATGATCAACGAGTGACTGAACAGTGGGCCTTGACCCGCTTATCGATTTTACATAGGACCAGAATTTTTTCGAGTTCTCGAAAAGATCTTTAGCTAAGGTATGGCTGTGATAATTATTGTATGCTTCGCGCATCGATCTTTTTATAGACGCACGAATCTCCACTAACTTTTGCCTGTCATCATTTGCGTGTTCTTTTTTGAATCGAGAGTGCAACAGCCTTTTTTTTTCTAAGCAGCTTTCTAACATTATTATTATACCACGGTGGATCTTTTCCATCCTTAATCGTCATTACTGGCACATATTTCTCTAACCCTTTATTAACAATGCACAAAATTTAGTCCACAATTCCTCTACATCCATAGTCCCGAAATTAAACGATGCCCATTCATTTTCTAAGTGCGATCGTAACATTTGCTTATCGGCTCTTCCCAACAAAAAACGCTCCTAGCCTTCACTAATACCTGTCTCTACACAGACATAGTTAATAAGGTCAGGCCTGTTTGTGGCTATAAGGTCTAGAATATTTCCATTGCTCGTGGGTTGCCGGTTTAACTGCTCGCCGGCCGCTGTGGCCGAGGGGACTAAGGCGCTCCAGTCACGGTCTGCACGGCCACTACGGTCGGGGGTTCGAATCCCCCCTCGGGCATCGATATTTGTGCCGTCCTAGTTCGTAAGTAGTTCATAAGTAGTTTGTAAGTTTAGGGACTGATGACCACGTAGTTAAGTCCCATAGACTATACAAACATTTGAACATTTTAACTGCTCAAGACAGTTTTCGGAGAATGTGTCCAAAAGTAGCTCGCAAGACTGCTTGTCTGTACTGCCTGAAATGTAACTAGCGAGGTCCCAATCTATACTCTTAAGGTTGAAGTTTCCTGCGACTAATATTACATTGCCCGGATACCTATGCACTACCTGGTGTAGACTTTCTTTGAATGATTCTAAAACTGCTACAGCAGCACTGGGGGGCCGACTATTCAAGAAACCATGCCTCATCCGTAAAAAAAGTTGAGTCATGAATCCTGGAGAAAGGACAGGAACCAATAGCAAAAGTTCACACGCGCCGGGTTATCGGTGACTCTCAGTTGATGCACGACCAAAATTTTGTACGGATACAAGGATAGTGACTTCTTGAAAATCTTGTAAGCTGTACCAACAGACACGTGGGCCTGTTGACCTAGTCATCTAACCTATTTCTTTGGACTTTTCAGCATCATGTTTCGCACCTCCGCCACCTTCTCTACGGATGTGCATGTTGATGGCCTGCCTGATTTTGCAGCATGAACGCTTTTGATCTTTCGAAATTTGGTGATGAATATTGCGGTTAGGCATCTTCACGCCTGGGAACTTTGCTGCAAATTCTAAGGCAAACTTGTTTCCATTGCGAAACACATTCCTCAATCTTCAGTATGATGAACTGGAGCACAATGATGTCACATAATACTTTCGTTCTCCGCTAAACTAGGTCTGCCAACAAATACAAATACCGATTTGTAGTATGATCAAAAATGGTTCAAATATGTTACACAATGGAAAATTCTGCAACAATATAAGTTACTAATTAGAACTCATCAACGTGGCATTTTCTGAAAAAAAAAAAATTTCAAATGTTTGTTAAGCTTATGGGACTTGACTGTGGAGTCATCAGTCCCTAAACTTACAAACTACTTATGAACTAGTTTACACTATAGAGAGCACAAACAGCCATGCCGGAAGGGGGGTTAGAACCCCCGACGGGGAACGGCCTCGCGCATTGGAGCATAGCGCCTCAATGCGCTCGGCCACTCCGCCGCGGCGGCACTTTTCGAACAGACGGTATTATATTATATCGGTTGGAAGCTGTTTTTCTGTACCTACACAAACTCCAAGATAGGAAACTCGTGGGGAACCCGGAGAGTGTTCTGTGACGGAGAGTGTGTTCAGAGTTTCATAGTGATTAAAGCAGTACCTCAAGGTATGGAAGACAGGAGTGCGAATGAGACAAGTGACATAAATATTCGTGAACTTAGGAGTAATTAGTGGGAGACGGACGGAGGCATAAGTGAACTATGAACCTACAGACGGAAGGAATCCGTAAATTGTATTAACCAATCTGTCGTTTAAGTAAGAGTTGGTTGTAATGTTACACTCAACTCGAACAGTGCTAACTGGTAGTAGATTCACTGTCTGCTCGGAACTGTAGAGTTTATTGGAGTCCTTCTTCAAGACGTGCCCCTTGGTGAACCCTAGTAGCTGTCCTATCGAGACTTTTTGACTTACGTCGATGGATGCATTCAACGTCCTTATTTCAGCTTTAAGAGTGCTGGAGTTTGCTCGTAGTTCGATCCCTTTTCCATTTCACCTTAAAACTTCGTTTAGTTCGTCTACATCATATGCACCAGGTTCTATTACCACAGTTTCTTTTACACCATTAACTTCCAAATGCAGTTTATTGTTAGCTTTTGTGATATTCGGAATAGAGTTATATGTTTCGAAACCAGTCAGGGCTATGCTCCAATCTCCGCTGCTTAAATCAATAGGAGGGAATAATTTGCACTTAATACCGATGAACAATCCTTTAAAGTCAGAGTTTATGACATGGCAGTTAAAACCTAACTGATGAGGTGTGTTGAATGTTCATCCTTATTTAGCCTTCTTCGTATTCGTTAGAAGGAACATGAGGCACAAGCGACCGCACAGGTAAGTATCATAATCCTGGTATCTATGGAAATTGTAGAAAACACTACTTCTGTTGTTCGTGAAGTATCGTTGTAGTTCTTCTGGAGGTTGAAGGTTTCCGAAGGAGGCGAAATGCATTACACTACTTGTATTCTTCTTGCTATCATACGCTACCTAGTGAGTTCCAGGTCCTCCAGCAACATCCAAATTAACTATACCGCATTCACCCGTTCTCCACATACTCTTCGGTAATGTATCACGCATAAACACACCTCTAAATCTTGGAATGTTGAACTTCTCTTTAACAAATTTGATGAGATCGGTATTAGTAAGAGGTCTAACAGGTAGAATGGTTAACAGGCTTTTTTTTATTTACAAAGAGACCAAGTCCTTTCTTGTATGGTTTAAGGTTCAGTCCTTTTCCTATAGCAGCCGCCTTCATCATTCGGTTATGTCTTTTCGCCTCCTCTAGCTGCTGCTGGGCACTTTTAGCATTATTCACTGTTCTGGCGATAACTGATGCCCCACCGGCCAGAGAACCGATAGCTGAAAGTCCCGCCAGAGCTGGAATGAGAAAAGAAATGAATCCTCCTGGTTCTTTCGGTAATGGTAGAACTTTAGGAGTTTTAAACCCACGTTCAGCATTATGGTTCTTCAAAGCACTTTTAGCTGCATGTAGGTCAGTCAGTATACATCTCGTCATACAGCCACTATTCTTTTTCGTCTTTAGTGCACGACGTGCTGCGTTCATAACTTGACGGAACCCTAAACCAAGCTTAATTTTAGCAAGCATGGTTTTATCAACTGCAAGCGCTGCTAGACGTTGACCAATACCGATGTCCTTCCTCACACGAATTGCTTTGGCCTTATCAGTTAAAATTCGACCGGCTGTGTGGCGATCACTGTTAGACGCGTACGCGATATCGTGCTCCTTGCACGCCTCGTCGAGCAGATTAACTCCTTTATCCCCTCGTACAAGACGTTTTTGAAGTTTTGTTCCAGGCCCACAGTAGTTATACCCAGGAATGTGAAGCTCGACTGGTAGCTTGTCGAGAATACCACCTGATCCTTCAATGCGTTCCCTACTATGCATGGTACGCTACTGACGCACATGTGGTCATTATATAGCAATTCGTCGACTGCAATCTAAGTATTTTCCGAAGCGGGGAACCCTAGCGATTTAACTAGTGCTCTATTCCCACGGCATCTTATAACCTTCACCACGAGAAACACTTCAGCTCAGAACATTGTTGTAGTTCTTCAGTGTAGAAACTTCCGGCGATTTCTTCTACCTTGCTGTCCTTTAAGATATATGTTCTACTGTTGACCAGTTTGGAAGGTAGGATTTCTCGAAAGTAGTCTTTTACTTTGAAATGCGTACCAAGTCACCGACGTTAAACTTTTGCTTACCCGTATCAAGCATTTTAAGTGCCCACGCAAATTTAATGTCGATGATCATTAAAATATAGTTGAAGCCATTATTCATTCTAGAATACTGTTTCATATCTACTAGCTCAGCTTGCCAAAAATCATCCAAACCTTTAATCATAACATGTCTAGGAGGATATATTTTGCGAGCAGGTCTATGTATTTCACGAACCACGGTCTCCATACTTCTTATTCGATGATACCTCGCTGTCCAAGTTGCGAAATTATCGAAACAATCTCATACGAGTGAGCTGTATTACCGGCAGCATTCGATGCCATGAGAAAACGTAGTCTGTCTATTACTTCATCCGTATGACTGTAATATATATACTCAGGGACCTGAGCGATATCCACACTTTTATTTTGAACGTCGATGACATCCCCATTAGTAGCCTTTTCGTCTATTATAGGTTTTATAATGGTCCTGTATTTCGTGCTGCTCTGGTAACCTCTCTTCTTATGCACTGCCGTCATTTGCAATATTTCCCCATAGTGCTTCAGATCTATCGGAGTATAATTTATTCCTGTTTTAGCAGGTTTTAGGAAAATGAGATTTAATAAATCTGGAGTTCTTTGAAACTCTGTATCACCAATATGAATTGTATTCTCAGTTAATGTTATAGATTGAGTGCCTAGCATGTTTGGTTTCACTCTGCTGACGCCATATATCTTACCTATTCTAGAATCGCTCTGACTGCTGACGAAATCAGTGATTAGGTTTTCTTACACGTCTTCTAACCGAGAACTCGTTTTGAGATGTTTGAGAGAGTCGGTAGCAGGTTTAAAGGTTTCTCTTAATGTCTGATCTCGGTTCAACTGTCCCAACTTCAGCAGCCGCAATTTCTCTCGAACAGTCTTTCGTGCCTGGATGACTTTCTGGTTGGTCGACATCTCAACACGTACTAAACGGCCTACGGAGTTGTGTGATTCCTTATATATGTGTTCTTCTTCTTCTCAATAATAAGTGCATCCACTTGAAATTTTTCCTTCTCAAAGAAATTAACTTTGACGACTAGGTCGTTAATTTTCTTATCAAGTCCTTTAACCCCCTCAGTTAAGGTTCTAATCATGTTCTGAACACCTTAATTATATGACTGCAGCTCCTTGCGCAAATCTTCAACTTTACTCTCGAAGAAGGTTAGTAGATGATTGCGGACATCATCAAGCTCACGTGCATCTAACGTAATTAACTCCTTGCGCAGGTTCTCTTTGTTCCAATCATAATATTCCACTAGGTCCTTACGAACCTCTTCAACTCCGCGTTTATGCTTCGTATCCAAGTATAGGGGAATGTTTCGTCTTAACACATCTCAATCACTCGACGTACGTGCGAATTTGTCCATGTCTCTGCGTAGACTGTCGCACTGAACTCAATGCACTGTTATATATGCATAAAATCTTGTAAGTTCCGTTTGTACCGACCATCGTTAAGTTTCCGTGTTTTACCTATAACGAGGAACCCGTACTACGAATGATTCCAGCAGTCTGCACAGATGTTTACAAAATTAGTGAACGACATATCAATTCCTACATGAGCGTTGTAAATATGTTTTAAATTCAAATTGTCTTGTTTGAATGCTATAATGAGGTTTGAATTATCCCGCAGCAAATATTTTGGGATTCTGGAATACGTTTGGCTTAGATAAATTACATCAACACCCGTATGCCTCCCGAAAAAGAAATATCGTCGAATTTGGTCTCGATTTTCCACTGCCACATCGTCAAATATGAATACGGTGTTGGGCTTTACTTGCTCAGGAGGACGGATATCGCTGCTTTCACTGTACGTTGTATAGGTGACTCCTATTACACCTCGTAGTATCTCTTGTAATAGCATGTATTTAGGCTGCGACAGTGTTTTTGAAAATACGCAAACATGTCCAAAGTAGACGTCATCTATATGGGTAAGCAATGTCATAAGAATATTTGTTTTCCCACAGTTAGATGGTCCTACAATTATTGCACGTATATTATCAGAAAGTAATGATCCGTTCCTTTTTATTCTGGGAATCCTCTCCCAAACCATCAGCAGACCAGTTACCAACTACGAACTTTTGTTGTTTCTCCCACCATGACATGTTATCGACAGTTAGCTATACATAATTTCATTCAGTTTCAGTATGACCGACAAAGAAGTAGAAGTTGATGATGTAATTCTCTTATATGATGCGTTTCTGAATCATAGGTGCTAAGACACGATCCATTTGCTGTATTCGTCAGTGGAAGCGCTCCCGATCTGGTGCATATTGCTGCCACTCGCCTTTACGAGCTGTTATGTATGCTAGTCTCCAACTGATCATTAAATGCGTCTCGTTAGCATCCGTATTAAAACGAACCTTCTTTCCTTCAACGATCATATTCGACTGACGCCGAGGTGCGGTGCGTGGGTATTTTAATTGCGGGAGGTGGCGGCGTCGTCGTCGTCGGCGGTTAATTTCATATGCAAATTAATACTAGATCGCAACCTTCCGAGGCGGAGCATGTCCCCAGTGTCTGGGGGGGGGGGGGGCACGTCAGCTAGGTGCATGTATGTGGGTGGGGGTGGCGCAAGTACAGACATGTCGAGGGGGTTGACAGGTCCGGAACTGTCGGAGGTGCCGTCTGTCTGGCGGCGGCGCCGGGGAGTGGTGGGGGGGGGTTGTTTACTTGTGTTAAGTGCACCAGTGTTAAGTGCACTTTCATGTAACCTGTCAATCCTCCTTAACTGTGCTATTGTTCGAGTGTGGCGGCATCCTTTGATATGCGGTCCGGCAATTGGCCATGCGTCTGGCGTCGATGACACTATCGTCGACGGGCGAATCTTACTGTTCCCCTACCCGCACTGCTATACTACTGACGAGGGTGTAGCAGAGTTGCAAAAGAGTGCTACTGCCTTGAGAGCTGAATAAAGTGGCACTGCTGCACTAGGTACAGTAGCAAGGACACAGAGACAGACTCCTCTCGACGCCCTATCATAGTGTGAACGGTTTCTGTACTAACTCTTATAGGCACAAAGGAGTGCGATGGACAGAAAACCAGGGTTCCTGTAGGGCTATTCATATGACACGAAGTTGTCGTAACTCGTCTAGATGGTGGAAAAAACCGTCTTAATTCCACTGAAGGATGACACTATTAGTGAATATGGAAGGCATTACCAGGGGACAGTTCAGCTCACAGGAATGCTCGCCACCACTGGATGAGAGGTAGCCGGAATAACGTCCATCTGAAGATACGCCGAGATCGCGGTCCTGAGTGAAGACACTCCACGCCATCCTAAGATAAATAGGTGATCCCTTTCTCCTTCTCCTTTTCTTTTGTCGCATTCTTTTTCTTTTTAGAGTGGTCTCTCTTTTCTTTTAGTTTCTCAAAATGGGATTGCTATTCAGACTCTGCCTCATGTACCAAGGAAGTAGGCACTTCCAGCCACTGGTGCCAATAGGGAGGTAACCGTGGAAGTAATGGAACCAAGGGATCCCTTCCTTGTGGTGGGAGCCAGAGGAGGCTGACTCTTCTTCAGGTCATAGGTGGCGACTGATTACCCTGGGGTTTAGGGGGTGGGGGTGCTTCCAAGTTAGGTACTTTGGGAACAGCAGGATAGGAGATCCCCCAACCACTGAGGAGGCAGGCATAGGCGACTGGGACTGAGGGCCCTCGAGCAGTTTCTGAATTGTCGGTAATGTAGAGGCCTCTGTGGCATAAGGTGTTGAAAGGCACACAGGATGGACCTTCTAATATTTTCGTTTAGTCTCTGAATAAGTAATCCTGTCCAGTTCTTGTATTCCATGATCATTCTCTCTTTATAAAGTGTTGTGCAATCCAACAAGCAGGGGTGGTGTCCACAGTTTATGCAGACAAAAGGTGGGGTACATGGGACGTTTGGATTGGAGGCTCGTCCGCAGTCCCAACAGGTGGGGTGGATTTCACATCTGGAAGACAAGTGTTCAAAATGTTCAAATGTTTGTTAAGCTTATGGGACTTAACTACGGGGTCATCAGTCCCTAAACTTACAAACTACTTATGAACTACTTACGAACTAGGACGGCACAAATATCCATGCCCGAGGGGGGATTCGAACCCCCGACCGTAGTGGCCGTGCTGACCGTGACTGGAGCGCCTCAGTCACCTCGGCCACCGTGGCCGGCGAAGACAAGTGACCAAACCTCCAACATAGGTGGAGGGATGTAACGACAATGACACATCGGTATATAATCACTTTGACCTTCTCAGGTAATGGGATGAATGCACCTTTAGCGACTATGTTGTCCTTCAAACCTCTGTGGACATGGCGGTTAAAATGAACTCCTCTTCTCTCCAAGTTAGCATGTAACTCGTCATCGGTCTGCAGTAAAATATCATGATGAAATATAATTATGGAGATAGGAATATTGCCCAGTTTCTCAAAGGCGAGTAGTGCCATAGATTAAATGGGGGAGGGGGGGGGAGCGCAGTTTTTATGAGAACAGACCTGCCACACATCTAAACATCTTACGCTCACCACCTCCCCAAACTTGTCCTCAGGGTGTTCCCCATCCATATGTGTACATACCAAATACTTTGGTGAGCATGCTACACGTCGAATTTGAGCCCGACGTTCCTGCCACGGTGCGGCCAGGGAGGGAAACGAGTGGGGATCATATTGGACTGCATTAAATTTAACTCTCTTAGAGGCGGTGGTTGTACGTACGCCAAAGTTGTTTTGTGTTCCTGTCATTGCGGTCTCACGAGCACATAGGGAATTAAATGTCCATCCAGGCAGATCCTCGCTTGCCTGGGTAAGCCAAATATAACTGGGCTGTGGCAGGTTTCCCAAAGGGCGACTCAACAATCATGCGTCTCCTCAGCAGGCAACTCACCTTGAGATTGAGGTTTTACTTATAGCGGTTTAATCCTTCCTTCGCAACCCAGTAAATGAAGCGAAGATCCCCGGGCTCTGTACCATAAAACATTACACCATCGCGCCTTATAGTGGTTGTTGAAGCACGCTGAGAGTTTACGGTGTGGAGAACTGTTGGCACGAAAAAGTCCCCGCTCGGGTCGCAGTTTCGCCAAACCCGTACTCGGCAAATTAATGCTGAGCCCTCTGAGGGGTGAAGGGGAGAGCACCCATTAGTTCTAGTAATTTAAAATTTTGTCGCTGTAAAGGAGCTACTGCTCTACAGTTTTATTTATATTTGTATATAGTAATAGTATTCAATGAAGGAGGCTCATGCCAGCCGGCCTTTTCCAATTTCATGTTTAAACTTTCCTTTAATTTAAAGCACAAGATATTTCTGTTCCCAGTCACTTTGTTTATTGTACCACAAAGCGTTTCCAGGGTTTAAACCCCTATCATCAGGTGGAATAATATTATGCTCTGTACATGTAGGTTTTATGATAGTTTGACCTTTTGCACTGTCTCTAGTCGTCATGGTCCCTTGCATTGTCAAAATCTCATGTGTAATAAATCACAGCCACCGCCTTTGTTTACTTCTTATAGATTCTTTTTCCGATAACGCTTCTTTCTTGGTTTATGTTTAATTACACTTCCCCCCTCTTTTTAACCATGAGAAAACCACCTGAAATTCTGTAGGTTGTGGAGCGGATAGTCCTGCCATACATTTCTTTAGTTCACACATTGAATTGAAAATTGTTCTATACTGAGTTGTATGTTGCCCAGGTGTACACATTGATTCTCAATAAAGTGAAAAATGTATATACTTTTAATTTACCACCCAGTCGCTTTCCAAACAAGGAACCTAGGCATTGCTATAAATTACAAGCTAAAGGATTGCTTGCTTACTTTTGAACTTTATATCAATGTTCGATATAATGGGCTGGCATTCGAGGGAAATCGGAGCGTAATTCATCTTCGAGTTTTGGTAACATTTCGTAGCAGTCATACTGTAATTTGGGATTAAACGAAATATGAATATCTATGACTGGCAACTGACGTTCAACATACGTAATATAGAGATCCAAGCGTCCCAAGCAAACTAAACGATATTGGTAATGTATTTAGCTTTTCTTACCCAACAGTTTCAGCTTTCAATATTTTATTTCTCCAATATTTGCAGTGGATTTTGTTTATCCAGAGCTGAAGCATTGAATCAAATATATAGTTAATGAAAAGCAGTGGACCAAGTAGGCACCAACTGAAAACCATTTATGTCGACTGACGTCGGACGGCAATTCCACAAAGAGTGGTTTTCCGCTCATGACATTCGACGAACTTGAGTTTGCGGTTCATCAGCACCACACAAAAAATAACGGTAACAGCAAATGGGATAATACTTCTGCAACAATAAAAACAAGAATGTGCGACAACCACGCAGAAAATTAAGCTACCTGAAAGCGGTAAGTGCAGTTGTGTAGGGTAAAGGTCTGGCAAGTTAGGGTGGTCGCCGCGGCTGCTGTCAGACGGCCTCGGCTTTGCGGACTGCGATCTGAGCCTTCCGCGTGACCTACTAATCTACTATTGTCGTAGCTTTCTATCCTACAGTAATAATTACGAACAGTGTATATTTTACTAGCACAAGGCCGCAGTCGAACATATTATTTTTCGGAGAAGGACACAGATAAGTTTCGGCACAGGAACAACAACGCAGAATTCAAAGCTCACCGCGGTTGCTCGCCGTTGAGGTTCGAGTCCTCCCTGGGGCATGGATGTGTGTAGGTTAGTTTACCTAGGTTTAAGTAGTTTGTAAGCTACGGACTAATGACCACGCAGTTTGGTCCGATAGATTTACAGACATTTGAATTTGAACATTTGATCAAAGCTCACGAACAGTAAACAGGAATCATGCCATCGTATATTGGAGACCTAGATAAAAAAGACGGAAGTAAAGCTTAAATTTTATCATGTTATGTCAGCACCAACATTGCGGTATGGAGATGAATATTAGGTAATGGAAAAGAAACACGATCAGAGGCCAGTGAAACGAAATTCTTCAGGAACATAGCAGAATTAAACAGCTAGATTACAAGACACGTACAGGTACGAGTAACGTATTAAAATTTATTGACATAAATAGGAATGCTGAATAATGTACTAAAACGGATATCACATATGAAGGGGTAGAAATCATAACGGTGTAAGTAACAGAGTTTAGTTTGAGAGAAACGACCTTAAACATTTCAGTGTTTATATCAAGTGACAGGTTACACAAAATGAAATGAAACATTTATACAAAGTTTTACACTTGAGGAACAGATATTAGATAACTATCTGAAGGTCCTAGGTGTTAAGGCCTCATTGTTTAAATCATTCATAAATTTCACTTATACCACTTAGGCATCAAAAGTCTTCATATAATGTAACTTGTATCACTATGTCTTTAAAGAAGAAACTTTTTCCTCTCACTTTCATTCACTTCATCACTATCACAGCTATCACGGTAGTATTCGTCATCACTTGACTGTGCAATGTTCCGTGAACGTGTGAACGATGATGCTGACATCTGCCACGGCCACGATGACGACTACGGTGGCGACCATGATGTCCTGGTGGTTTTCTGGTGAGCTCTTAATAGGTGTTACCCTCTTATAGAAGTTGTGCTATATTGAAGGATTAAACAGTTACAAAGACATCAAGTCATCAATTTTTTGTTGCTTTAAACATACAGGTCCGTCTCTAAGTAGTGGAAGTTGTTCAGGTACTGTTCCATGCCTACATGGGCGTGGAAGATTTCGAAATGGTATGTCTTCCTCCATTGTCTCCTTGAAGAAGAAAGGTCTTGGTTCAGATATTCTGTATTGCATCCATTTCATTGTCAACCAATAAACCTTTTGATACTCAGTGTCTATTTTCCGGTTGATGAGAAGTTCTGTATAGAGAAAAGCCGAGGGGACTAAGGCGCTCCAGTCACGGTCTGCACGGCCACTACGGTCGGGGGTTCGAATCCCCCTTCGGGCATGGATATTTGTGCCGCCCTAGTTCGTAAGTAGTTTGTAAGTTTAGGGACTGATGACCCCGTAGTTAAGTCCCATAGACTATACAAACATTTGAACATTTGATTTGTATAAAGGAAATCCTCTTGCTTCATTTCTTTCACATGAAATGTCACCCTGTCATTCTTTGTAAGCGGCATCTAGTTCTGTGGCACAAATATAAACTGGGTTTATATTCTTCTCTCTCAGTGTGAGAAAAATCGGCATAATTTTCAAGATTACTACGTCCAGGCATGAGGAACTTCGAATCAAAAATTTTAATAGAAATATGAGCAACAATATACCGCCAAAATCGGGTGATTATTTGACTTTTGTTTTGCCCACCGCCCACGTAATTATCGCTATAGGCAATAACGTCTTTAATTTCAGCTGGCAATGATTTTATATACTTCAGTAAGCAACAACTAATTTTTCAAGGTCCACGTGAGGCAGTATTGTCAGACCACATATACATGAAAACATGATCTGTTCTATATCACGTTTTCCAAGATTAAATTTCCAAGGCTGTCTCTTGTAGTAAATAACATTGGTTGTTAGCATTAGAGTTGGCAATGTTTTTTCACGATCGAAAATAATTACACGTGTTGAGCCTTCGTTCGACTTCTTTAAATCTCCTTTCTTAGCGGTTCTTGATTGCTCAACTTTTATTAGTTGAAGTTCTTTCTCCAAGTTTTAATTGTGTCTTTTACTAGTATCTACCTATGCCTTAATTGAATTTGTAGCTTATAAAATGATACATTAAATTCTGAATGAAACACTTCATGGTGAATGCAGGCCTTCAATGGCAACACGTTTCAGTATAAAGCTTACACGTATTTGAGACTGATAACTCTGGCGACGGGTATTTCCTCTGAGGATTATGTTTACGAGAATAGTGATTTGTGTAATGAGGAAAGCTTTTTATGTGGTTCCTTACGGTATTGAAGCGATCTTGTGGAACTTTATTTCCAGGAGCATGTTTACCACGTTGATCAACCGGATATAGGCCTTCTACTCTTGGTTTTCTTAATGCAGCTGTGGTAAAACGGCGATTACTTAATGTCTTCAAGAAGAACTCCTTACTCACACGCTTACCATCCTGTTTAATTCTAGTACTTTGTGTATTGACATCTTACAGTTTTGCTTTGGACTTACTGGTTTGGCAATTGAAACAAATTTTACTATGAAGTACGTTTGCTGTTGCCAAGAAACAGTTTTCCAGTACCCTTCATGGATAATTATTCTCCTTTATTCTGTGAATGTCTTGCATTCATAGTGGCAGATGACTTTTGCATGCATTCTTTTACCTGTTGTAGATGTATAATCTTGTCCCAGCTTTCTTATGCGTTTTCTTTCATTTACTTTCAATGACACCTCGTTACTTTTTTTGAACAATGTTTTCTTTAGTTTCTTCATGATGAGCTTCTATGGACGACTTTTTAACTGTGTTATGGATATCTTCATGGTTACGATGTTTTTCTGGCTTGGAATGATCTTCGTTTTCATCGAAAGATGATTCATCTGGATAGAAAAGGAAATACACCATTTAAGCATCGATATAAGACAAAGATCTATATAGAAATCAGTTTCACACATAAAATTCCCAAAATATCTAATTGCTTTGACGTATGTAATTGTTTCAAGTGAATACTAATGTATCTCAAGGATGTGAAGCACTTCAGTGACATACCGGTACAAGTGACAATATTTTCGTGACAGTATACTTCACGTGGAAAATAATTTTTATTGTCAGTAAGTAGAAGTTATTATGCTAGTTTTAAGTGTGCTTAGATGCCAAAAAATAAATTTAAATCATTTGTATCAGCCACAAAATTTGCGGAAAATATCAAAACATAACCTTACGTAATAACTAAATTGTTACACAAAGTGCTTCAACTTTAGTAACCTTGAACAGTAACATAATCTTCGTATACGAGTGAATCATCATGTGAAAAGACTTCATGAGTCGTTTCTGATCAACACTGAATACCCTGAAAGATAGAAGTACTCATTTCTGATCGATATTTTGTCAGTAATTGAGATCCTAAATCGCGATTCCTTGATGTGTCCGCCATATTGTTACTTGTTCCGTCCTGACACTGCATGTCGATTGTAATTCGATAAATGTAGTTATACCACATGCCGTAAGATAACAAACGTCAAAAGCAAGTCGCCGTCGGGGGTTCCAGTCCTGCCTCGGCATGAGTGTTTGTGTTGTCCTTAGCATAAGTTAGTTTAAGTCAGTGTAAGTAGTTTGTAAGCCTAGGGACTGATGACCAACATAGTTAAGTCCCTTAAACTTACAAACATTTGAACATCTTTAACAACAAGCATCTGGATCTTCGTACCACTGACTAGTATCCCTTCTTTAATGATCGAAACTGCACATAACTCATTTTTGCAAAAAATGTCACTTATACCGTTATGGTTTTCACCTATTCATCCATTCATATGTTACGAATAAAATAGTCACGGTTATCAGTAACTTATAGCGTTATATACCGAACGGTAAAAGATACATTCGAAGACTTATAACAAGGTGGACATATCAAACGTAGTTCCAAAAGGTTGATTACTTCAGCGTAGTGCAGTGAAGAAGAAGAAGAAGAAGAAGAAAGATTATGCGGCAAAGGAGAGGAAAAATCTTAAGGGCCGGTGACAAAAAGTACTACGAAATTTACTGATGAGCTTGCGGGGATGATGGTTGTCGTTCCAGCAATTCAAAGAAACCAATGCAAAGAAAGACGTGGGAGTACCAAGGGAGGAGGAATAGTAGCTAGAAAGGAGGATCTGGTAATAAAAAAAGATTGTAAAGAGTAAAAAAGTTATTCAAGCTCGCTCTAACACCAAAATGACGTTTTAATGACTCTTCGAGAACAGTGAAAGAAGAACATACACGGACGATAGAAGGTTTCGTGCAGTTCGTAAAGGTTAAATCAACTGGAACACGATCGGGAAACACTATTTGAATTGGAAAGAAGGAAGACTGCGTATAACATTCCGTCGACAATGTGGTCACTAGAGAAGGATCCCAAGCTCCATGATTTTTGTTGCAAATGGGGAAGGAAAACGGCCGTGGACTTCAAAAGGAACCATCTGAATTTGCTTCGAGTGGTGATAAATCACGGGAAAACTAAATTTGGAAGGCTGGTGGCTGATCTGAGCCGCCCTTCTCGTGGATGCGAGTCCAGTGTGCTTTAGCTTTACCTCGATCGTTATAGCTTAATTAGAGTGATACCGGACGCACAATAACGTTAAACAATCCTAAATCACAAAAGATATGGACATAAGAACGTGACAAGAATGTCGGAGAAAGCAGTTACGAAAAGACGGTATTAAGGCAGGACTTATGTAAGAAGAAATACACGATAGAAGAGGATATTCGGGTTGATGGAGCCACTGCCTACTGCAGACTCAGGGGTTCATGTATCAACTGATCGGTATTCAATGTGCTACAGTGCCGACATTTATCTTACCTCGAAGTCGACGCAGCTGCATAACTGTATCCCACTGAAAAGATGTGATATTATCGCAAAATATAACAACCCAACGCACTGCAAACGAAATAGAACGAATGAACGGCCACTATGAGTTACTTGTCTGTACAAAATTTTCAAAGCTTCCGATAAACTGGCAGCACTTTATATGGTAAGCCTCGGATAGCTAAATTTGATAGGTCGTTGCCATCTTCATTAACATTGCAGTACAACCAACAATTTATTTGTGGTCACTTGGAAGGTTTAGTAGCCAAGAGAATGTTTGGTATTGCAACAACTTGCTGAACGCCCCAAGAATTTATTCGCCTCAGTAGATACAAGCGCTGGTCAAACAAGAAATTCTGTCCGGGGATCTGGAATTATCTGGATACAACGGCGCAGTGAAACTCCTCGAATCACCTTTTTTTTCTTTAAGAACCAGTTCCTAGACGTGACCTGCTGTGTGAGTGAAGCCATCAGTTTTTCCTGGAAGAAATTACCGTTTCCCAAACAGCAAGTAACGGAAGATGCATATGGAAACTATAATGGAGAGCTCTAAAGAATTTTGATTGTCCTTGCGAAGAACGAAATGCATCAGAAAAGAGAAGAAAAAATTATGGAAATTTAAGAAATCATACAAGCAGAAACTACGACAGAAGAATTTGTAACAGAGACGGATCATCTGGACATTATGAAAATGTTCAAATGTTTGTATAGCTTATGGGACTTAACTGCGGGGATATCAGTCCCTAAACTTACAAAATACTTATGAACTAGCTTATACTAAAGACGGCACAAATATCCATGACCGAGGGGGGATTCGAACACCCAGCGGGGAACGGCCTCGCGCATCGTAGCATAGCGCCTCAATGCGCTCGGCAGCTCCGCCTCGACGTCGTTATCAACGTATCGGCCAGTTAGCAGAAGAGCCACCAGCTGATAGTTGGCAGAAAAGTGAAAGTAGCCCGTTATTAAAATAGCAAAATCTGTAAGTTAAAACGCTCACTGCTGCTCTAAATTTCGTTATGAGTGGCCACAGTACATGCGCAATGGAAATTTATCAAACTGCTCACCCCTTGAAGGAGCACCCTACGTTTTAACAAACACAAAATCAACTTTAAAAAATAAATGAATAGACAATTAAACATGGGACGGGGAGCATGAAGGTTTGATACTTTAAAATCATAATCTATTCAGTAAACTAACAAGCAAAACATTGTGGCGGGACTAAATTAAGCACACACTTTGTACAAAATTGAATTAAATCATATAATTACTGCCTGAATCAAAATTGTTTCTGAACTTTATAATATGCAGGTAACTTGGGAGGAAATTTGCAAACACACAATGGGTAGCTGAAAACACATTCATTCATTCACAAACACGTGCATAATGCTAGACAGTACATTTCAAGCTGGAACACTTGAAAGCAGCGGCGAAACGAAGCATCGGCGGCTTCTTGACAAGATGGCAGGTGACTTGATCACAAATATTTAAATATACTTTGCACTAAAACGAACTCATGAGTAGGAAGTATTCTTAAGTACCATGTGGTGTGCGACCATGGTGAATTACATAGAATTTACAAAGGATATGAATTCAGAATAAGTGAATAGAGCACACACGAGAATTCGTATAGAAAAAGTTAGTATTAATAAAACCGTGGCTGAAGACCGAAGTAACGACCGTTACAAAAGCACGTGGTGCAATCAGTCATACAAGACAGGAAAGACGGAATGAAACAACAAAAATCTATGTAGCATACTCGCGGATACAGACGCGTCTTGAAACGTTAGTTCAAAAACTAAATTTACACAAAGGCTGAAGGTCACACACGTGTATTCTAACTTGAAGAAAACTGGAGGACACACAATCATCACTGGAATGAAAATGCAAATAATAAATTTACACTGAATTTACTCGAGTTATGTAAATTAAGGAACACTTCGCCTCGCATAGCGAATGAATTACTCAACAGAACTATCACTGAAAAACCAAGACTGCCTGATCACAAAGAAAGTCCTTACAGCATGCCTTCCCCTCAGCATGATTCGGTAGAGTACTTTCTTCCTCAGTCGTCGGAACCAGAATGAAGAGTGAAGACTGAAGCTCTAAGGCCGTACACTGATTGTAGAGCGCGCTAAAAGCGACGAAGAGTGCGTTCAGAGACTAGTGTTTACCAACCCTTGCTACCTGGCCAAGACAATTCCTTCTTCAACCGCTCCCAGAGAGGTATCCTGTCATCTCTTTCGTCCAAGATTAGGTTGATACGATACTAATAACACGGCCACATCGCCAAATTGTCTCTGGCCACCCAGAAGACGCCAGTGAGTGCAGACAACAAACGAAGTCACAGCAAAATGAGGCCTAAAGCTAGAGGCGGTGTCTGTAAGCCATTGCGCGGCAGTCAGTCAATATTAAGAGCACACGCTCACATTCACATGAACACACAAGTTCAATCACATGGGTGGAAACATTTATAAATATGGGGCAAACATATATGAACATGGGGCATTGATCATTAATAAAAAGAATAAAATAGTTAACACACAGATAGATAACATTAATGGTGCAGAAAGACTTTAGGTTAATGGATAAATCAAAATGGAACACGAGCACACGTTCAGTGGACATGTTTCAACTGTTACCAAACAATGTGGGAATAACAACGCACATTAAATTCGAGCGACGTGGATAAGAAACGGCTTAAATTATCGAAGTAACAACCCAGAAACGTCACATAACTTGATTCCTTACCGGCCTACGCTACAGATAATCGCGAGTAATTAGACTTCAAAAAGATTCGTGTTCCTAATTAATTAATTTCCCGGATAAAGATATCAGAGGCGAAACCAATAACTTAATGGAGGTTACACACGCAAA
This sequence comes from Locusta migratoria, assembly GCA_026315105.1. Taxonomy (NCBI): domain Eukaryota; kingdom Metazoa; phylum Arthropoda; class Insecta; order Orthoptera; family Acrididae; genus Locusta; species Locusta migratoria. The sequence continues at coordinate 371,981,708 of CM048748.1, forward strand.
CGATACTTTGCGATTTAATTCGCAATAACGATCGTTTGGTAAGCGAAAAGTTGAACAATTGTCTTAAACTTAATAAGCCCTGGACAAAACAGTACTAAGAGAACAATTTTGAATAATTAAATACATACGGTCGCCATCTCGATGTACAAGCAACAAATTCAATTAATAAAATGTACAGTATAATAGTAATCATCATCGACTAGTTAATTTGGAACAACGCGGTCACAGAATGCGGGTTAAGCGCACACGCCACAGCAGAAGGAAACAGAGTAAAGTAAAATCAGTAAGCTTAGATTACTTATGCAGCGGAAACAGTTATTAGAAATTCCTCTAATGAATATAGTTTTTTTTTTAAGAATGAGCATGCATGAAATAACTCCACATAAAGTCCAACTAACACCGTTAAACTTGCTAAGCCACTTTACTATATCTTAATTAGTAATAATAATTAAAATTGATGTAATTGAATTGTGTCTGCAATGATTAGTTCATTGATTAAGTGAGTCGTTTACTGAGACTTATGCAATTAACTTTCTTTAACAAATTGGATCGTATGCTAATTTTGAGTAGGAATATAATGGCTTGGAGTACTGTTCCAACTTGATCCACCATCAAACATTTTTAGCAGTGTAATTGAATTGTTCAGTTTAATTCATTAATCAAATATTGCAGTGCGTCTTTTAGCACTCGTGAATTGAATACGAAACACACAATTAATATTCACTGCTTACTAGTATTGAATTATTACACTACATGTTCATAGTCAGTGATCTGCAATTGTTATTAACTGTGCTTTGAGTTATTGCTACAGTACTAATTATTCTTCGAATACTGAAATCTTTTGAAATAAACTGATTTTAATTAGATTTACATAACGTCTTTTATTCTTCAGGTTGAGCCTCGGAATATTAAAGGTAACGGAATAGGAACCTGTTTGGATAGTGCCGCAGGTGAATAATTTTATCGGCACTGATTAATTTCACACGATTCGCTATTGACTATCAGCAAAACTAAACATTTGCTTAGCATTACAGATCTATAGACGGTTAATTGCTTAGATCCTACTTTGCAGCGGTGATGTAGTGTGGCTGGTGATTGTTACTGGCACTTTATAATGACTGGCAAAAATGGTATCTGCTTGGCAACGAAATATTGTTTAAACATTGTGCACACCGCATTCCTCTTGACATTATTCCTCTTGAAGTTTTAACGCTGTGCCCACGTTAATTATTTGCCAGTGCCCATTTGTCAAACTGCTACTCGTACCAACGCGTCGAAAAACCACAGTATTACATTTTGCTTCTTCAACTTTTCTACCGTTCACCTCGCGAGCTCAACAATAACCTTTCTCTCTCACGCCTCGCGCCAGACTGCCTTCAGCGATAACACTACTATACGCAAAGATACTACGAACATTACCCTCGCTATGCCAATGTGTCTACTACAATGCTTTACATTTGTTTCTCAGTACAATGTGAAATCGTTTAAACATTCGTCATTTACATAATTTACTTACACAAGAAAAGTAACCAATTTACACTATACATATTTCTTCTACTATCCGCTGTCATTTATCTGATCGTGTTTACGTACGCAGACAGTGACATTGGTCACTGTGTTGTTGCGTTACATATGCTCCACGTTTCATTGGTCAATGATATTTAGCATAGATCCAAGGGAATCTCCAAACACAACAAACAGTGATCAACGAAACCAATAAATACCAAATCTTTGCCGGCCGCGGTGGCCGAGGGGACTGCGGCGCGCCAGTCACGGTCTGCACGGCCACTACTGTCGGGGTTCGAATCCCCCCTCGGGCATGGATATTTTTGCCGTCCTTAGTGTTAGCTAGTTCATAAGTAGTTTGTAGGTTTAGGGACTGATGACCCCGTAGTTAAGTCCCATAAGCTATACAAACATTTGAACCAAATCTTTTCTTACTCGTGATCCTTACTGTCCTCTTTCACACTTCGTTTTAACTGGTTCTTTATATTAATGAACACTATCTTATTAATTTTCTTTTTTCATTTATTATACCTGCAACTTTAATACGCAGTCGAAGAAAATTTGAAGACAACCACATTATATATTTAAATTTTATAAGAGCGTACGCTATACAATATTGATAAAGTACCTATATCATCTTTCTACAATTATACAATTCTCTAATCATTCATCTCTACTCTTATATTCGTGTAAGTCTACTATATTACGCACACCTAACTTTTCTTCATTGTGGGTATACCCAACAGAAAGCAGTACGATTTTCTCGTGTGCTTTGAAGAGGACTTTAGTTCCAATTTTAAATTTTACTGGTTTCCTACCCTCATCATGTCTCCTGATCCGTGCCCAAGCACGCTTATCCATCTTCTATCTTCTTTCTTCTGCGTAACGGTCAGTTCTTGCCGCGGCAGGAAGATAATTAGTTGCTCCACTACGCATTTCCGTTTAATCCCCAGCATAATTTCCTGATTCGAGAAACCCGTACTTTCATGAGAAAAAGAATTCATAATTTGTTCAATATCGGATACGTATTTGCCCCAAGCCTTGTGATTTTTGTGGCAATAAGTTCGACAACATCTGCCCAACTCGCGCACGTAGCGCTCTGACGGGTTGCTAGACGGGTGGTAGGACGATATATGAAAACCTCCACACCTTTTTCTTTCGTGCCTTCATTCCAAATTTTCGATATAAACTGGGGTCTATTGTCAGTTAAAATTGACTTTGGTTTCCCCGCCTCCTGAAACTATTTCATCAACTTACCAAACACTGCTTTAGTAAGTGCTTCAGCAAGTGTACAGTTTTACAAATATTGAAAACGTATCTAGTACGACTAAGATTTACGCGAAATTACCCGTAGTTTTTAGCAGAGGACAATATAAATCAGTAACTAATATTTCTAAATTATCCCTAGGTTGAATGCTTTGCATAGGACCTCGATTAGTCATATTAGAAACTTTCACTTTCTGACACCTGCCGCACGTTCTTACGCGTTCCGTTACTTGCCTATTTTTGTTGTCAAAAAATTACAGATTTATTTATTTTGTCTGCACATAAGCTAAGTGAAAATAGTCAATTAATTCGGTAACCTACTGATTAGGCCAAAACACTCGCCAGTCTTCCGCTCTAAATTCCTTCGGCGGTATAGAATGCCGTCACAAATTTTATAATATTTGCGGAACTTCTCACCTTTCTCATTCTTTGCGTCAAATTCAGTTGTAATTAGTTTCCCAATTTCATCGTCATTCTGATATCTGCACATGCTCTTGCAAATATTTTCTACCTTTTTCCTACCTTTTACGTCTTTCAAATACTCACTTTAAACAAACCTTCTGCACTCTCTTCATGAATGACATCTTCGGGATCAAATTGTAATCTAGACAATGCCCTACCTACACCCTTAATGTGGCATATTTCATAATCAAACTGCTGTAGAAACAGCGCCCACCTCTGCAACCTATAATGCAACAATCTGCAAGTTTTCAGAAACGCAAGGGCCTTGTGGTCGGTGTTCATTATCACTTTGGGCCCCCACAAGGAACCTTTTAACTTCCGGAATCCCCAGACGATTGCTAATGCTTCCTTTTCTGATAGGTGTAGTTCCTTTCATATTTTGATAACGTCCAGCTCGCGAATACTCTTCTCCTTCTCCTACCTCTGCGATACCATAATCGCAGTCATCGGTTCCCATATGGAACGGTATATTCAAATACGGGTGGTGTAGAATTTGATTCTTTAACAGTTCTGTTTTCAACTTGTTGAATGCTGTATGGCACTTTTCCGTCTAGGATGTATGTTTGTAAGGCTTAAGGGACTTAACTGCCGGGTCATCAGTCCCTAAACTTACAAAATACTTATGAACCACCTTATACTAAAGACGACACAAACCTCCATGCCCGAGGGCAGATTAGAACCCCCGACGGCGGACACCCGCGCGCACCGCAACACGGCGCTCCAGCACGCGTGGCTAATCCGCCGCGGCTTTTCCGTCCAGACAAACGCGTTATTTTTTTTTCAGTAAATTGCACAAATCTGGGTCGTTAAAAGCTTGCCGATCCACATACTTCCTACAAAAATTAAATAATCCTAAGTACGATTGCAATTGTTTCAACGTTCGCGGTGGTGATAACCTCCTGATAGCTTATAACTTCTGAGGATTTTTGTTTATCCCAGAAATTGTAATGACATGCCCCAGAAACTCTTATTTCTTTCTTCACAAACTAATATTTCTTTATTTTCAGAGTCATTCCTCCACTTTTCAGACCTACAAATTCTTTGTCTAATAATTCGCAATGTTCTTCCCATGAAGAAGTTGCAATCAGCAAATCATCAACATATATCGTAATTCTAGAACGTAATTCTTTGCCTAGTACTCCGTTCAAGCCACGGATGAACACTGACACAGACGTGTTCAATCCAAAGGAAATGACTTCGTACTGATAACATTTCCCAACATATAGGAAAGCTGTCAGTTTTCTGGACTCCTTTTCCAATGCAGTCTGCCAATAGCCAGCCGTCAGATCAAAACTGGTCATATACTTATCATTGTGAAATTTCTGAAGTACATCGTCTAAACATTCTTGACGATCAGTTTTGTATTTCACTACGTACTTTGTTCAGTTCGCGTGCGTCTATTACAATCTGGACACTTCCGTCTTTTTTGACTACTAATACCATGGTGTTGTTTTATTGGCTCTTAGATCTTTCAGTTATGCACCATTCCTCCATGAGGTTAATTTCGTTATGTGTCGCCTCACGCCTAGATAATGGTATCCGGTAAACTGGCCCGAAAAATGGTACGTGCGGTAACCTACGTTTTTAGCGTTTGTCGATTTGGAGAAAGCTTTTGACAATGTCGACTGGAATACAGTCTTCCAAATTCTGAAGGAATCAGGGGTAAAATATAGGGAGCGAAGAGTTATATTCAACCTATACAAAAAGCAGACGGCGGTTATTAGAGTCAAATTGCAAAAAAGGGACGCAGAGGTTGGGAAGGGAGTAAGACAGGGTTGTAGCCTTTCCCCGATATTGTTCAATCTGTACATTGATCAGCCAGTGAAGGAATGGAAGGAGAAATTTGGAGAGGGCATTAAAGTGCAGGGAGAAGAAATAAAAACATTTCGGTTTGCCGATGACATAGTAATTCTGTCAGAGATCGCAAAAGATCTGATTGAATGGGATGGGCAGTGTCTTGAAAGGAAGATATAAGATGAACATTAACAAGGTAATGGGATGCAATGTCAGAAAATCAGGTGATGCTGAAGGAATTAGATTAGGTAATGATACAATAAAAGTAGTAGATGAATTTTGTTATTTGGGTAGCAAGATAACTTCTGATGGCCGATGTAATGAAGATATAAAATGCAGAATGGCTATGGAAAGAAAAGCGTTTCTAAAGAAGCGAAACTTGTTAACATACTATATTAATTTAAATGTTAGGAAGTCCTTTCTGAAAGCATTTTATGGAGTTTAGCTTTGTATTGGAGTGAAACGTGGACGATAAGGAGATCAGATGAAAAGATGATAGAAGCTTTTGAAATGTGGTGCTACAGACAAATGATGAAAATTAGATGGATAGATCGCGTAACTAATGAGGAGGAGTTTAACCGAATCGAGGAGAAAAGGAGTCTCTGGCAAATACTGACTAAGAGAAGAGATGGATTGGTTAGACGCATTCTGAGACATCAAGGAATTGTCAACTTTGCATTAGAAGGAAGCGTGTGGGATAAACATCGTAGAGGGAGACCAAGTGACGAATATAGTAAGCAGATTCAAAAGAATGTAGGTTGCCGAACGTATTCTCAGATGAAGAGACTTGTACTGGACAAGGTGGCTTGGAGAGCTGCATCAAAGCGGTCTACGGACTGAAGACCGCAACAACAAAACATTCAGATCCTTGTACACGATCTGGTTTATCTGAAAACATCTCTCTGTTATTCACAAAAATCTGGCACAATTCCATTTTCTGTTCCTCTGAAATACCTGTTACATTGTTTACAATTGTTTCAAAATCGTCGTCAGATGGAGGAAAGCTACTTAAATTTCTGACATGATAACCTTATGATTTTTCGCTTAACCCTCTGTACATAGTAGAGTAGCTAAAAGCAACTGCGTATCCTGATCCTCTACCACCTTGTCTATTTCCTCAAAATTAACTTCTAATTCGTCTTGCTCTACTGCACATGATATAATTCTTCTGCTACAGACAACAATTACTTTATATTTCATCATCCAATCAATACCTACTATAATTTCTGTACTCAGTTGATGAAGCACCAAAAAATCATGCTCAAACATACCTTTAATTGAAAATTTTAATAGTACCTGAGATTTTCCCGGTTTACTGCATATGCCAGTAGCACCTATCAATTTTAGGCCCATCATAGGCAGTTCTAATATTTTCTCCTTTTTCTTAACATGCTCATAGAATGACTGTGACATTGCACAATTTGAGTTCCTCTACTATTAATACTTGTGTACTTGATCCATATACTTTTACTGGAATCATTATCAGATCATTTCTCTTAGTTTCATCACCTTTATCCTCTCATAACAAATCCCGCTCTATTTCTAAATCACTCCATAGCATGCTATCTTGGTCAACCTCCTCATCAGGTGGCCCGTTTTGCCTACTTCTACCTCTCTCCTCTGTTCGATACAACACACATTTCACATTCTGCTCGAATAAACCAGCGAGTTCACCTTCACCACCAGTCTCATCTGGTCTTATTACATCTGCTTTAACTTCGTACACAATACTATCATCTGTTTTGCACAATACTTTCATTCTGTCATCGAAATGGATAAGGACTTCCGATGCATTAGTTCTGGCTGTATGCCATCTCGGTCGGTTTCGTCGTAATCGAGAATGGCATCAATACAAACAGCATTTATAGGCACTTCCCGTGCTCCTTTTCCTTCGATACATTTTATATTTTTATCAACATTGTTAATTACAGTTTCATTAACATCACCTACACTGCGTGACAGCTCACCCAGCGTGCTCGCATTCCTTGCATTACTATCGTTTACTTCACATCGCTTACTTTCATCGTCTTCTATCACAAAACTCCCTTTCCTGCCTTCTCTTTTCCATGCTTCTATGTAATCATACATTTAGACTGTTTGTATTAGCCAATCCCTTTCAGTTATTACTAACTCGACTTCGCTAGGCACGACATTTGGCACTGTCGTGACCGGCAATTGCACCGAAACCTGCGCCACTCCTTTACTTCCCTGCTCAGAATCCTCCGCCATCTCGCTAACATGCATGATTTCTTCTGCTACGTCCGATATGCCCTGTGCACTAAGTTCGTACTCTCCACACTGGTTTTCGTGCTTATTTACTCCTTTGTGTCCGCCTCCGTAGCTCAGTGTCAGCGTCGCTGACTACCACGCAGGTGGCTCGGGTTCGATTCCCGGCAGGGGACTGGGTGTTGTGTGTTTTCCTAATCATCATCCTCTCATCATCATTGGCACGTAGGTCGCCCACGCGGCGTCAACTAAAAGGACTTACACTAAGGCGCCCGAACAATCCCGCATGGGATCTCCCGGCCAAGAAAGCCATACCTCATTTCATTTCCATACTCCTTTGTGAAGTTTCTCGCAGTTGTGTTTTTCGTTAAAGCGGTTGCCGGACACTTTGTTCTTACCTTCACAGCAACCGTCTCTTTGTTGTCGGAGGCACACATACACGCAACAGCCTGCCCCGCTACTGTTGCGGCTCTTCGTTTTCTGAACTTTCTCTTTCACAACCGTGAGTGTCGTAACCACCTCTCCGCTGTTATGACCTCGCCCTCTACCCCTATCTCGGTGCACCTGCGTACACCGCACTTCGTACTGATTATTTTCATGATTTGTATTATTATTAAAATTATTCATGTTCTGGTTGTTGTTATTATTGTTATTGTAGTATCGGTTGTCATTACTCCTGTCCACACATCCATTTCGCCCACTTTAGCTAGGAAAGACTCTTTGTCTTTCCTGCCCATCAAATAACCGCGTACGCTCCACAGCAATTTCTCCCGAAGCATCGTTATCATATTGCGCTCCGACATTTGGCCTTTTGCGTACCCGATCTTCCTACACAAATCTTCGCAGTAGCATTTTATAGTTGTTTCCTTGCTTGGTCGATACGGAGGAGCGTGCATAAATTCTTGCACTAGCTCGTTCTGTTTGTCAGCGGACCAATATTTTTCCTCAAATTTTTTAAAAATTGTTCCAAAGTTTTGAACGTGTCGGTCGCGTTGACACCCAACTACTCGCGTCTCCACTTCATCTTGTTCTCGCAATCGTTATACTTTCTTCCTCAGGTAACGCGCCCGGAATAATTTTCCTGCATGCGTCCATGAACACCACCAGATGGACGCTGTCATTCGGATCGAATTTTTCGATCTCCAGGCTCACATGATACGGATATATATCTCCTAATATAATTGTGGTGGCCGAAGTTTTCATACCTTCAAGGCCTTTCACTTATTATTCGCTCTTTTCCGTTTCTGACTTTAACTGCTCTACTTCTTGATCTTTGAACTGCATTAGTGTCTGTGTCTTTTCCTGTACCTCATTACTAACTTTATTTACAGTTTCCTGTAACTCTTGTTTCAGTTCCCTGTTCTTCACGATCTGCACCTTGAAATCGTTTACAGACCGATTTAGTTCAGTACGAATTTCTTCCTGCTTGGTATTTACAATTTTAATTTCATCATCGATTTTGGCTTCTATATTCTTTCGGATGTTTTTCGCTTTTTCTCTCAGTTTCTTACTTCTCAATGCTCTTAGTGACATAGCTACTCACATTATCGTCTATGTCCTCACTGTGCTTTTTCAGTTCGTCTTTCATCAGTTTCTTTACATTCTCTACTGTCATATTTCCTATCCATCTGTTCAGATAATATTCTCATCTCCTCATCAAGAGAGTTTATCCTGTCATTCAGATTACCGTGTAACAAATCGATCCTCTCATTCAAAACCTGTTCGATTGTTTCAGCGACTGAATCGACGAATCAATATTATGTTGTAAACTATCGTTTAACGATTGAATCGAAGAATCAATTTTTGCATTCGTCTGTTTTAAATCATGATTCATTAACTTGATCCTAACAACTGTTGAACTTATTTCACTTTTCAAATCACTGTCCATTGAACTCATTTTACTTTTCAAATCACCGTCCATTGAACTCATTTTACTTTTCAAATCACTGTCCATTGAACTCATTTTCCTTTTCAAATCATTGTTCATTAACTCGATTGTCTGCAATATTGTCCTCAAATCAAGATCTGCCGATCTGTACACTTGATTCTATACGGGTTCCGGTTTCATTTCTAGCTTCGCCTTGTCTTTGTTAGTTTCCTCCTCAAACATGTCATCTGAATCCTTATACTCATCTATAATTTCCTGTCTAGGCGTCTCACCGTTTATGGTTTCATTTTCTTCGTGTGAATTTGTTTCGTCATTTACATTTGATTCATCACTAAATATTGCTGAATCAAATATTTCACTTTGTTGTGGATTCGCCGACTGCATTGTCGACTTAGGCGTTGCATTCTCGCCTATAGTCTGTTCCATGATTTTTTATTATTCAATCGGAATTTCAAATAAATAATACAACATTGAAGTATTAATGTATCCGAAGATTGTATAGTCCGGAACACCAACGTGTGTGGAATGTGGTGTCCTGTCACCGGGCGCCAAGTGTAAGGTTACCAGCCTACGCTACCGATAATCGCGAGTAATTAGACTAAAAAAATTATCTGTGTGCCTAATGAATTAATTACCCGGATAAAGTTATCAGAGGCGAAACCAATATCGTAGTGGAGGTTACACACACAAACGATACTTCGCGATTTAATTCGCAATAACAATCGTTTGGTGAGCGAAATCTTGAACAATTGTCTTAGACTTAATAGCCTGGTTCAAAACTGTACTAAGAGGAAAATTTTGAATACGTTAATATATACGGTCTCCAGCTCGATGTACGAGCAACAAATTTAATTAATAAAATTAACTGGGGGTATCACAGGAGTAGGATTGATAATGAATAAGAAAATAGGAATGCGGTTAAACTACTATGACCAGCACAGTGATCGCATTATCATTGTCAAGATAGATACGAAGCCAACACCGACAACAGTAGTACAGGTTTATATGCCAACTAGCTCTGCCGATGATGAGGAAATCGAAGAATATATGAGGATCTAAAGGAAATTATTCAGACAATTAAGAGAGAGGAAAACTTAATTGTTATGGGAGACTGGAATTCGGTAGTAGGACAAGGAAGGGAAGAGAAGATAGTAGGTGAATATGGTCAGGGCAAAAGGAATGAAAGAGGAAGCCGCCTGGTAGAATTTTGCACAGAACATAATTTAGTTATAACAAACACCTGGTTCAAGAATCACAAAAGAAGGTTGTATACGTGGAAGAGACCAGTAGACATCGGGAGATACCAGATAGATTTTATAATGGTAAGACATAGATTTCGGAACCAGGTGTTACAGTGTAAGACCTACCCAGGGGCAGATACAGACTCTGACCATAACTTGTTGGTTATGAACTGTAGGCTGAAACTGAAGAAACTACAAAAAGGTAGGAGAATAAGGAGATGGGACCTGGATAAATTGAAGGAACCTGAGATTCTTAAGAATTTCAGAGGGAGCTTTAGGCAACAATTGACAGAAACAGGGGTAAATAAAACAGTTGAGGAGGAATGGGTAAAATTGAGAGATGAAATAGTGAAGGTAGCAGAGGACAAAATAGGTAGGAAGGCAAGACCTACAAAAAATCCTTGGATATCACAGGAGATACTAAATTTAATCGATGAAAGGAGAAAATATAAAAATGCAGTAAATGAAACAGGCAAAATGGAGTACAGACGACTAAGAAATAAGATTGACAGGAAGTGCAAAATGGCTAAGCAGGAGTGGCTAGAAGGCAAATGCAAGGATGTAGAAGAATGTATAAATAGGGGAAAAATAGACACAGCCTACAGGAAAATAAAAGAAACATTTGGAGATAAGAAAAATAGCTCTGATGGAAAACCAGTTCTCAGCAAAGAAGGGAAAGCTGAAAGGTGGAAAGAGTATATAGCGGGGCTCTACAAAGGAAATGAACTTCGAGACAATATTGTAGAAAGGGAAGAGGATGTAGATGAAGATGAAATAGGAGATACTGTGCTGAGAGAAGAATTTGACAGAGCCCTGAAAGACCTAAGTCGAAACAAGGCCCCTGGAGTAGATGATATTCCCTCAGAGCTACTGAAGTCTCTGGGAGAACCAGCCATGACAAACCTGTTTCACCTGGTGTGTAAGATGTATGAGACAGGTGAAGTACCCTCAGACTTTAAGAAAAATGTTATAATTCCCATTACAAAGAAAGCAGGTGCAGACATGTGTGAAAACTACAGAATCATCAGTTTAATAAGTCATGGTTGCAAAATATTAACACGAATTATATGCATAAGGATGGAAAAGTTGGTAGAAGCCGACCTCGGTGAAGACCAGTTCGGGTTCAGGAGAAATGTAGGAGCACGGGAGGCAATACTCACTTTACGGTTTATCATAGAGGATAGATTAAGAAAAGGCAAACCTACATTTCTAGCTTTTGTAGATTTGGAGAAGGCTTTTGACAATGTTGATTGGAATAAACTCTTTCAAGTTCTGAAGCAAGCAGGAGTAAAATATATGGAGCGTAAGGTTATGTACAACTTGTACAAAAACCAGACAGCGGTTGTCAGAGTTGAAGGGCATGAAAGGGATGCAGTGGTTGGAAAGGGAGTAAGACAGGGTTGTAGTCTTTCTCCATTGTTATTCAATTTGTACATTGAGCAAGCTATAAAGGAAAGCAAGGAGAAATTTGGAGAAGGAATTAAAGTTCAGGGGGAAGAATTAAAAACATTGCGTTTTGCTGACGCCAGAGTAATTCTGTCAGATACAGCAAAGGACCTGGAAGAACAATTGAACAGAATGGACAGTGTGCTGAAAGGTGCATATAAGATGAACATTAACAAGAGCAAAACTAGGGTAATGGAGTGCAGTGTAAGAAAATCAGGTGTTGCTGAAGGAAATAGATTGGGAAACGAAGCAATAAAGGAGGTAGATGAGTTTTGTTACTTGGGCAGTAAAATAACAAATGATGGTCGCAGTACAGAGGATATAAAATGCAGAATGGCAATGGGTAGAAAAGCGTTCTTGAAAAAGAGAAATTTGTTATATCGAACATTGATTTAAGCCTAAGGAAGTCCTTTCTGAAGGTATTTGTATGGAGTGTTGCCTTGTATGGGAGTGAGACATGGACGATAAACAGTGCAGACAGGAAGAGGTTTGAGGCTTTTGAAATATGGTGCTACAGAAGTATACTGAAGATTAGGTGGGTGGATCACATAACTAATGAGGAGGTACTGTACAGAATTGGGGAGAAAAGAAATTTCAGGCATATCTTGACTAAAAGAAGGGATAGATTGGTAGGACACATTCTTAGACATCAAGGAATTGTGAATTTATCGTTGGAGGGAAGTGTATGGGGTAAAAATCGCAGAGGAAGACCAAGAGATGGATACAGTAAACAGATTCAGACAGATGTAGGTTGCCGTTCTTATGTGGAGATGAAGAGGCTTGCTCAGGATAGGGTATTGTGGAGAGCTGCATCAAACCAGTCTCCGGACTGAAGACCACAACACTACTGTCCAATAGCAATCATCACCGATTAGTTAATTTGGAACAACGCGGTCACAGAATGAAGGTTAAGCGCACACGCCACAGCAGAAGGAAACAGAGTAAAGTAAAATCAGTAAGCTTAGATTACTTATGCATCGGAAACAATTATTAGAAATCCCTCTAATGAATATTGAGTTTTTTTAAGAATGAACATGCGTGAAACAATTCTACATAAAGTCCAACCAAGACTGTAATGCTTGCTAAGCCACTTTATTATATCTTAATTAGCAATAATAATTATCATTGTTGTAATTGAATTGTGTCTGCAATGATTAGTTCACTGATTAAGTGAGTCGTTTACCGAGACTTATGCAATTAACTTTCTTTAACAAATTGCATCGTATGCTAATTTTGAGTAGGACTATTATGGCGTGGACTACTGTTCCAGATAATATCAACAACTTGATCTACCATCAAATATTTTTTAGCAGTGTAATTGAATTGTTCAGTGTAATTCATTAACCAAATATTGCAGTGCGTCTTTTAGCACACGTGAATTGAATACGAAACACACAATTAATATTCACTGCTGAGTAGTATTGAATGATTACACTACATGTTCATAGTCAATGATCAACAATTGTCATTAACTGTGCTTTGCGTTTTTGCAACAGTATTAATTATTCTTCGAGTACTGAAATCTTTTGAAATACAACTGATTTTAATTAGATTTACGTAACGTCTTTTATTGTTCAGGTTGAGCCTCAGAATATTAAAGCACAAGTTCGTTATTGACTCTTTTCAGAACTAAAAGTTGGTTTAGCATTACATATCTAAAGACGGATAATTGCTTAGATATTACTTTGCAGTGGTGATGTAGTGTGGCTGGTGATTGTTGCTGGCACTTTATAATGATTGGCAAAACTGGTAATTTCTTGGCGCGAAATGTTGTTTAGGCATTTGGCCCACAGCATTCCTCTTGAAGTTTTAACGCTGTGCCCACATTAATTATTTGCCAAACTGCTGGTCGTACCAACGCGTCGTAAAACCACTGCTGCTGTCCAACTTTTCTACGGTTCACCTCGAGAGCTCAACAACAACCTTTCTCTCGCGCCTCGCGCCAGACTGCCTTCAGCGATAACACTGCTCCATGCAAAGATACTACGAACATTACCCTCGCTAAGCCAATGTGTCTGATACATTTGTTTCTCAATGCAATATGAAATCGTTTAAACATTCATCATTTACATAATTTACTTACACAAGAAAATTAACCAATTTACATGCGACATATATACGTATAGGCCATACATATTTCTTCTACTATCATTTATCTGATCGTGTATACACACGCAGACAGTGGCGTTGGTCACTGTGTTGTTGTGTTATAAACTGTATTAGGAATAACATTTTCAGTAGCTAAGTGTACATACATTTGCTAGATCTTGCTTTGGTATGTCGTAAGAATGTATTATGAAGTTGTGTGTGTTTATTTTATTTTATTTTATTTATTTTTTATTTATTTATTTATTTATTTATTGACGTTATTTCTGAACTACTATACCTGAAGTGCCACACTGTAAAACATTGAATAATGCCATTGTAGTGCAATGAATAGATTCAGAATTGAAAATCTGATACCTACTGTGTATTTTATATGTTGCTGTTACTGGGAGAATGGTAAAGGTAAATGAATTATCAGTCCGAAGATTCATTTGAACATTTTAACAAATATGATCATGTTTTGAGGTGGTATGCCATTGCCTTCCTCCGACCTTTGAAGTAACATACCGAGCCAGTCATAGGGGACCGTACATGCTAACGTGGATTCCGAACCACGGTGCTACAGACAGTCAGAAATCGTACGATTGACAGGAAATCGAACCCCTGAGTTTTGAATTTGTAGTCTGGAACTTAACCTCCAACTATTCTTCCTCTTTTCCGGGGAGACTGGGTATTTCGTGGCGTTGGATCGAGTTTGTTCTACATTGTTTGATATGTTTTTGGCTCCGGTTTTTCATTAATGTTATTATTTTATTATAGAGGGTGGCCAGCCCTCGGAACGAACGAAGTCAACTACCGTGATGACACCACTTAAACCAACAAACCACACATTAACATAGTTAAACTAATTTGTAGTTAGAAACTTGAGATTATATTAGGATAATTAAATCTTATAGTTAGGTTCTTGAAAATTATGTTCTTACGATATTTCTTGATACCTGGTTTTCGCTTACAATGATTGTGTATTGGTTTATTAAAACTCGTGTTTAATTTTCGCGCCATTTTCAGGCTATACTCTGTTGTTGTGTTGTGTTTGGCCGTGCCATAGTGTTTGCGTACCGCTTGAATTTTATAATGCTGAACACGCCGAGCAGAGCGTTAACTTTGCCCCTCCCCCACTGAACTACCGACAACTTCGTATGGTGTAGGCTCCCATGTCTAATTTTAATTTCATTCAGGAGGAGTTCGATTAGCGTATCCGTTTTATGTAGCTTTCACGTCATAGTACGTGTGATAAGTTTGATGTATTATAAAAAAAGAGAACTATTGTGGTGCTTGTGATGCCTGGAGATGCAACCAGCTAGAAACGTAAGCACTGTAGCCGAAGTTCTGAAGACGGCATGAAATGCGGAAGTGCGCATCCGACAAGTGTCACTTGCTGTGGTGTTTTCTACTGAGTGTCACGAGTGATCAGTGATCAGTGAATGAAGCAAGAGGCAGAGCCGCAGGCAGCGGGCGCAGGACGGAATCCTCCCAACGGCAGGTAGACGATCAGGGGACAGGACTGATTCCTCCCGAACTACTCTAGCACAGTGGCGCCTCCGGCAAGGACCAGCCCCCAGCCCCCACCCCCGCCCCAAGCCGTTTCCGGCCGCACTTGTCACTTCAGTCCACGGCAGATCGCTTAAAAGTGATGTCCTCCGACGCCCCTGAAGTTTCGGTCAGTAGAAATGAAGGGAAAGTGTTACTTCTGAAAGGTGACACTTTCGGATTTCAGAAATTGTTGTAAAGTGGTGTAGCGCGATGGGCGTGCAACATTAAGGGTTGCAAAAGTTTTATTAAATCAATTTCTGTTGAGGAGCTGGATGTTGTTGACATTCATGAAGACCACAACCACGCAGAAATGCAAGAAATTTAATATATGAAATCAAGCTTCTAGTGGGAATAGAACCCGAGTCGCAAAAATAGCAGTCTGATCGCTTACCTACAATGCCCCAGCACCTCATTTAAGAGTATTGCTCATAATACATACAATATTCGTGAAAGTCTTTCAGGAGTTTTCCAATTTTCCGATTTCCTATTAAGGCAAGTTTTATTAGAAACTACAGATGTTCATAACTTGCTTCTATTCACGTTAAGTCAAGCCAGTCCAATGAGACTCATATCCCGCTCTCCCGTTGAA
Source organism: Locusta migratoria (assembly GCA_026315105.1). Taxonomy (NCBI): domain Eukaryota; kingdom Metazoa; phylum Arthropoda; class Insecta; order Orthoptera; family Acrididae; genus Locusta; species Locusta migratoria. Next base: position 371,997,765 of record CM048748.1, read on the forward strand.
AGCAGAATTTCTTCTTCCTTAGGAAAAAAATTAGCCTGCCTTGTCCTCTGTTTACAAATAAACGTGTATACCAACTGCTGAAAATACTGCACAGATTTATCAATTGCGAGTAAAACGTAATCTTTAGATTGTAAGAACCAATGTGATATTACTGTACGTTTACTCTGACTCTAAAGTTAACTGGGGCTTAATTCTCACTCTTACCTTAATGTACAATGTAGGAACATACACTGGAACAAATGCTAGATAGCTTTGCTTGCCTGGAATATTCATAAAGGTCTGGCCACACTCTCTGGTCTCGGGCCACCACCAACTACCTGCTTAAACATGTTGTGGGAGGATTCAGTCCGTCCTTTTCCACGCCCTTGCAGGCTCGGGAGGATTCAGTCCTATTTTTCTGACCGCGGGAGGAATGGATCCTGCGCCCCAGGCAGCGCCCAGCGGCAGGACTCAGGAGAGCGCGGCGCTGCACACCAAACACACGGTAGACATAATTGTCCAGTCCTTCGCTGACTCTGTGGCGGTTGCGGCCATGGACAAACTCCAACAGACTGTCGGACGCAACAGTGCCGAAATCCAATCTCTTAGAAAGTCCCTGGCTGCACAAGAAAAGAAATCAAGCGACCTAGAAATTAAACTGTCTGCTGCCACCGATGAACTAGAACAATATCAAAGAAGGAAAAACTTGCGCTTGTTCGGGGTGGCCGAAAACGATCGGGAAAACACCGACGACCTGGTCATTAGCCTCGCTCGTGACAAACTCGGCGTGCAGATTGACGTGGCCGACATTGACAGAAGCCACAGTGTAGGGAGCAGGATACCGGGTGCCACGAAACCCCGGCCCATAATCATTACATTTGTGTCCTACCGCAAAAGAGCTGAACTGTTTGCTCAGAAAACTCGCCAAGACTGTGGTTAGTCTGAGGGAAGATCTCATGCGCGAAAGACTAAAAGTTTTGAATGCTGCGATCGCACAGTTTGGCCTGCAAATGTATGGACCCAGGACAGCAAGATCGTAGTGAAGATGGAAGAAGAGAGAAAAACGGTGACAAGCATGTCTGAACTGAAAGACTGAGCTAAATCTCGCAAGATACAAAGTCTCATATTGTACTCTGTATAATATTGCCAAATTATCTCTCTTGGCTTAGTCTGTTTACAATTAGTTAACTGTTTAACTTACACATTGCCTCGTTCTCTATCTAACTATTGTAAGTACTCATCTATATTCACATGTCAATATAACAGGAACTGACAATCTCTATTAACAGGAATATCGCCTTTCTATATCTATAATGTTTCATCTGCGTCAGTACTACTACCCTTTTATTTTCATTCTCGTCGCCACTACTGCATCTCTTACTGCAACTTCTCTAATCATAAATTAATACATACTTTGTTTTAGCAAGCTACCACTGGCAGCTCACTAGAAATCCCTGAATCATATCCTCCTTTCTTCCTACTTAAAGTCTACTTAAGCCGTCTCCCTATATAATCTCTCTATTGTCGTCTAAAACAGATAGGCGTACACAGTTCACATCTTTGAGATTCGTTTCGTTCTCAAACACTTCGCTCGTTCTTCTGACACTCCTAATCTGATTTTGATCCTCAGTCCACAGACGATCTAGTAAGCCGCGACCTTGGTCACCCCTGCAAGAATGACATCGTCTGCGAATTCCGTCCCCTGTCCGTCTCCCGGCCAGCAGGTAAACGGCGCGCCCTCGGTCCTCCCGGTGACCACAATCGGACAGACTGGTTCTGGCGGCGGCCTCTTCGTGGCCCACGCGAATGTGCAGTCGTTAGCGGCACACTTCTACGAGTTCAACGACCTGTTCTCTTAGACGCTGTTCCATGTCATTCTTGTCTCTTAAACTTGGCTCAAACCAAACATCTCCTTCGACGCTGTTCGCATCACTGGTTACTCTCTCCTAAGAGCCAAGAGACGAAACACGTCGTCGTGGGAGTGGTATGGGTGATTATGTTCGCTCTGATCTGAAACCTAATATACTATGCATATCAGATGCAAATGGTGAAAGGGAAACAGAGTTCTTACTTTTCTAAATAAATACTTCGAATCAGAAACTGCTAATTGGAGTAATATATAAACCACCAAACGTTGGCACTCTAGCCTCTTTTCAATCAGCCCTTTCATCACTCATGTCACAGTACGAACATAAGTTGTTATGGGTGCCATCCGCGGTGGCCGAGCGTTCTGCGGCGCGTCACTCACTGTCTGCACGGCCACTACGGTCGGGGGTTCGAATCCCCCCTCGGGCATGGATATTTGTGCCGTCCTTAGTATTGGCTAGTTCATAAGTAGTTTGTAAGTTCAGGGACTGATGACCCCGTAGTTAAGTCCCATAAGCTCTACCAACATTTGAACTTGTTGTTATGGGTGACACAAATATCGACTTACAGTTAAAATCTCCCTTTGCAGAGAAGCCAAGAAGACTGTTCCACTCCAATGATATGAGCATAATCCCGCTCGACCCAATCCATCACACGCCACGCAGTCATACATTCACAGACATAATAGAAACAAACCGACTAGATAAAATAATTCGCGCTAGTCAGACGTCTACTCCGGGTCTCTTTGCTCATGACGTAATATTCCTAAATTACTCAATTAAGACTACACAGAAAAAATCTCAATTAGTAACCTACAGAAACCTTAAAAAAAGTTAACCAAGGCACTCTTCAAAAGGATTGCTCAGACATCCCCTGGCATGATATAAGCAATGAACCGACATAAGACGGTAAAGTTCGTGAAGTATGTCGCAAAATTATTGCACTGTATGACAAACATGTCCATAAACGCTCTGTCAAGGTAAAGAGAGCTGCCGCGCCGCGGCTTTCCACTGAATTACGGCAGTTAATGAATAAACGCGATACTGCACATAGAGCCCTCAAGCGTTACCCAATTACTGAGCTATACGAAGCTTACAGGAACCTTCGAAACAAAGTGAAGTGTGAGGAATGCCAAAATCGAACATGCACGCTCTGTCGTATGCGGCATATCGAATCCTGATACACTGTGGAAAAAGCTACGAATTGTCGGCATAGGAAAGCGAAAACCTGACGCCGATTTTCAAGCCTCTGCAGACGAATTTAACGATTTCTTCTCAACAGCTGTAAACTGTGAAGTAGCTACAAATTACCTGCCCCAGGATTTTACTCTCTCAACAGACAAGTTCTTCCTAAAACACGTACGCAAGGCAATTATGAGAAACTCTTCTAAGGCAGTAGAAAATGACGGAGTGAGCATAGGCATGATTAAAAACGTTATTGATACTATTGTTACAGTTCTCACAGACATCTTCTACCTCTCTCTCGTCTGTACTACATATGCCGCTGAGTGGAAGTTTAATTCAACCCATACCCAAGACTGATTAGAATACAGGCCTATCAGCATATTACCTATGTCTAAAGCCTTAGAATATATTGTTCACGAACTGCTGATGGGTTACCTCAAAACCTCAAAATATCCATGACAAATATCAATCAAGCTTCCGAAAGCACCACAGTACAGCAACTGCGTTAATTAAAGTAACCGACGACATTAAACATGCTGTGGACTGACGTGAAGCTACTATCTTAACACTGCTTAACTTTAGTCAGGCTTTTGATACGGTCAACTTTGATATACTACTAATTAAAATGAAACAATTGAATTTCTCAAACAGTGCAATACAACGGTTCGACAGCTACCTAAAAAACAGAAATCAACAAGTCATTTGTGGGTCGAAGAAATCATCATGGAAAAACGTGTGCTCCGTCCTTGGTCCATTACTCTCTTCACTGTATATCAATGATATTTCTTCAGTGATTCACTCCTGCAAGTGCCATCTTTATGCCGACGACATCCAACTGTACATAAGTGCCAGCCCTAAGAACATCGATGATGCAGTAGCTGGTATGAATGCAGACCTTTGCTCTGTATCACGATGGGCACGAAACCTATTTCTTAAGTTAAACCCCAATAAATCCCAGGAATCCTCATATCTCACCCAAAACTGCTCAGCCGGTATCTTCGTCAGACAGTCCCTGTAATACACCTCAATGGTACCCAATTACCATATAAAACAATAGTGAAAGACGATGGGATAATGTTGGATGAACAACTAAATTGGGAAGAACAAACAGTTATAGCGTGCAGAAAATCTTTCTCATCCCTATATTCAATCCAAAATCTTAGAAAAATATTTCCAACCCAAGTTAAACAAAAATTACTCCAAACACTTGTCTTACCAAATCTTTACTACTGTGATGTAGTTCAACACGGCACAAATAGTGAAAATTCGAGACGCCTCGAGCTAGTGATGAATGCTTGCGTTAGGTACGTGTGCAATATACGGTTGTACGATGATATCAGTCCTTCATATACCCAGCAAGGTTGGATGCGCCCACATAACTGGCACGATTTTCAAACGCTGTGCTTACATCATCGATTTCTCAGCCACCAGTGCCGCCAATACTTATCTTCGCACATCAAACAACTATCATCATTTGGAAACGTCTAGCATCTTGGCTGTACCTTCACACAACACTAAACAGTTCTCCGTGTCGTTCTCCATCTCAACCATATGACTATGGAACACACTGCCATGTGATCTACGTCTTACACTAAGCCACTCGACATTCAAGAGGAAACTCAAAATTCACATATTAACGACGGCATAGCCTGTATTGTTACCCTGCTCTCAGTTCTTTCTCTCCATCATAGCTTTGAATCTTACTATTCTATTTCTCTTCCTCTAACCAATCTATCTCTTCTATACCTCTCTCACCACATCCTATCGTCTTATGTCTCTGGTTGATGTGAATAACTCACAATCTGTAAGAACATTACGAGGCAATTCCTAAATTGTAATAGGGTTGAAGTTTACAATATGAAACATGCTTACTGTACTTTGCAAAGTCATTATTATTATTATTATTATTATTATTATTATTGACACTATTATTATTATTATTATTATTATTATTATTAGTCCTAACATCATAATTTTTGATTCTTATAATTACCTAAGTATTATTGTTTCTTATAAATTATCTAAGTATTATGGTTACAATTATATTCTTTTAATAATCTGTATTTTTTTATTTTAATGCCTGTATTATACATTGTCTGACTATAATGTACTAAAGAAATTGGTCACCTTCAGTAATCCTGGTTAGGTGGAGGAGAGGGCCTGAAGGCGCTAATCTTGCCCGGTAAAACAAATGCATAAATAAATAAATAAATAAAGTGTTAGCTGGTCGACCGCAAACAGGCAACAAAGCCGGGAGGGGATGGGGGAGGCCGACAAAGCAGCTGGCAACAGCTGCCACCGCTGGCCGCGTTAGGCAGCTCGCTACATGAGCGTCAATACAACGAACGTATTCTCAATTGCTAATATGAATCAGCATCGGCCCTATGACTTACTGGTGACTTGTGAAAATTTTGTGTCGAATCCAGCAAACTCGGATTTTCCGTTTTTCTCTAGCGGTTGCGTTTCCATCAAGATATCCGCGCACGTCTCACGGAACGAACCAAACTTCCAGACGCCACACACTACCTACTAGAGGCGAGTGCTCGTACATTGTGATGTACTTTCCGCACAGGGAGAGAGATTTTGCTGTATCTGTCGCAAGCCTTGGTGTGGCTAATTTAAATACGATGTGCAATGTTCATGTTTAAAAAAATGTTCAAATGTTTGTAAAGCTTATGGGACTTCACTGCAGGGTCATCAGTCCCTAAACTTACAAACTACTTACGAACTAACTTATAATAACCCGTGGTCGCTCGCGTATATTGTTGTCACGCGATAACTCCCGTGTTAGATTTTTTCTAAGAATTAGATCTTGCAATTTTTTATCTCTATTTGACAAAGACACTTATATACAATAAACGATTTCTTTATTATTACCAAAGCGTTATGAATTAGTATAAACATGGTATGGAACATGTAATTTGCTAAACTTAAAATATTTCAACACGCAAAGATTTCACAAACGGTTTTTATTACAACACCTGTGTAAACAGCAGTTCGTAATATTTAGAGCAAGTGATTAATTAAGGTTAACCACACTCCTGTTTCTCATCAGATTCAGATATGGTTTCTTGTGACGTACACTCGTGGCAAATAAGAGCACTCGATGCTGTATGTTCTTTACAGATGGGGCTGGAACAATGATGGCAGCGATGCTGTGTAAATCTGTTTTTCGCTTTAGGGAGTAGTGACATCTTGTTTTTTCTCTTGATTCATTTTCTTCTTTAGCTGTCGGTAGTTTGCTAATGTGTATAACACCTTTTATTTTCTCCTTCAAGCGAAGTGATATCCTCGGAATCGACATGCGTTTGATCATATGGGCTTTTGTAAGCATCATACTCAATTCTGTGATGCATCTTTTCTGTGGAATTAAGTCATTTGTGTTTACCTTATACAGGGTGTCCCAGCTATCTTGTCCATCCAAAATATCTCTGGAACAATAACAGCTATGGGAAAACGACTTTCACCGGTATCAATGTACGACTGGGGCCCATGAATGTAATATTTGGAAACATTCTAAAACGAAAGCAAATGTGTTTTTTTTTTTAACACAAACTTACGTTTTTTTAATGGACGCCCTATATTTTTTCTTCAGCAATCCATAGCATGACAAATCACATAAACAATGGCGTTGATTGCATCGCAATATTCCAATTACATCCCGAGATATTGTGACGCGAAGTTGACGCTTGAAAAACCCGAAATGCGCTGCTAGCACACGTCCTGAGGCTCAGGCATGAACCCCATGCTGCCCCTAATCGCGATATGATTGACATGCGTAATCGCACTTCCATACTTACCAAGAGGTCCGAAACGAATAATACGGTCTGCTGCCATCAACTCTCATAAGCACATAATGGTTTCCCTCTCACATGTTTTATGTGTCTACGAACACAATATGAACCAGTACCGATCGGTATACACCAGTCAGATTGTCTTATTTATTCTGCACAACCAAAATAAGGTTTATCGAATGCGTTAAATGACCCATTGTGCCTTTCGCGCACTCGTTCATCCAGGACCTAGCTCTACCTAGACACGTGTCCAACGTAGTTCCCACTACAGCCACAGTTACCACTTCGCCTTGTTTGTTACTTGCGACCCATGCAAACTCCTGTACTCCACCACTCTCCGAGCATCCCATTTGTTGTTGCTTTGGCGTGCAGTACACCGCTTGCCAGTGTAGTAGTGCATCAGAGTAATCTAGTGACGGCACGGAGGTAGTACACATTGTGAATAAACGTTGTGTTGTGGAACGTATAGTGTATTATATACACACATGAAGACATGGTATAAATGCTGCTGATCTATGGAGAATGTACGTTGACGGGAAATACGTTATGAGATTGCTTTTTTGTTTATATTACTGTTAGAGAACATTATGATTATTACGTTTATATGTCTGTTTTCTACCCTTCTCTACATACCTGTACTGTACCCTGTTGTAGGCGGGCGAAATTCTGTTCAGGCAGAACGACTGTACAGAAGACATTTCCCTGACAAGCCATCGCCTTCGCGTCTTAGAACACACACAAATTGAAACACGTCCACATAACGTGTTCCATTTAATTGACTCCCCATGAACAAATGTTGACCATTGATTTAGTTTTATCTGTATGTAAAATTCTAAGTGTCTATGTTGTACATGAGGACCCAAATATCTATTAGTGTGTACTATGATGTGCTCCCACTGGCCCTCGCTTCCACAGAATGAATGAAACTTTCTATATAAGGAAGTTTAGGAATTGCTGGGCGCGCCTCTTCTGTTTTGTGTCGTCGTTGCTTTCAACCTCTGGGCGAGAAGTACGTTTGCCAACTGCTGAGCAGAACCCAGGCTTAGCAAAGATTCCTAATGTAGCTTGCTCTTAACCTCCTTGGCTGGGGGTTGGTCAGGTTACCTGCCTGACGAACAGTGACAATCTCTGGGTCCCCCACGACTATCCCTCCTTGGTAACGGCTAGGCAGTGGTGAGGGGAGCTATTCATTCGCTTCTTGGTTCCTGGTGGGGTAAGTACCTCTGGGTTTGTTTCTGCTGTGGCCTCATGGCTCGACTTAGTTCAGGCTCCATAGTTGTACTTATGCATTTTTGCGGGTTTAATTCAAACGTTCAGATGTCTGTAAATCTATCGGACCAAACTGCATGGTCATCAGTCTGTAGCTTACAAACTACTTAAACCTAGGTAAATTAACCTACAGACAAACACACATACCCATGCCCCAGGGAGGACTCGAACCTCCACGGCGAACAACCGCGCGCTCCGCAGTGAGGTTCTTTAGACCGCTTGGCTACTCCACCACGGCGGAGTTTAATTCCGGGAGTAGCAGCTACACTATGTGTAGTAGTGAGATTTTGCTTAATTTCCTACAGGATTGCTAATTTTATGTCGATTTTTGCTGGAATCTGATTCTGAGACTCTGATGCTGTTTCGTTAGCATTGTTCTTGCACTTTATAACTTTTAAATCACTTCTTTGCCTGTTTAAATATGTTCAATGCCTTTCGCGTTCTTATCGTAGTTGAATTCTAATATTTTCGGGGATTCGCGGTGCCTATACTGTTCGTACTTTGTCGACAGAACTCGTGGATGATATCAGACTAAGCCTTCAGCTTTTCCATCATTCAGTACACATGAGTGGTTAATAATTGTATAGCTAATTTGCTAAGGTGTTTCCTAGTGAGTGTAGCGTGATAATTTTTCCCGAACATTGTCCATTCTATCTTGTAATCTGTGTACTTGTCGTGCGCCGATTAGCGTGTTCCCTGTCGTGCTTATTACCATTAAATAGATCTCTTTCCTCTGTGTAGAAAGAACCATTGCATGACGTATATCATGTTTTTAATTTTCATGAAATATAATTATTTCACTTATCTGAATTTTTGCGACCGAACTCTGTATTATGCTGTAGCAATCTGTAACCTTGCTTATCTAATAGATATCATTCCTCTGATCAGAAAGAAAGGTTACACGATATATTTCGCGATCTTATTCTCTTCGAAATTGATTTTGTTAACTTTATGCATATTTTGTGTTCCGACTTAGTAGAGTGCTATATTGCTCTAACAACTTTAACCTTCAGTAGATATCTTCTCCCTGTGCTAAACGAACGCCAGAGCGACCGGTTTCAAATATTATTTAATGAAATCTTAATTTAATGTATAATTAGAAGTTTTAGGGAAACCTTAACTTCCGTCTGTACACCGCACTTTGTGGTCTTAAACCAAGTGCGTTTGTTTCTGATAGTTTATCATGAGCCTAAGCCACTAGCTTGACACGTTATGGAAGCGAAGTAATATTTCATTGTGCGCGAGTGAACCTTCGATCTGCATTCTCCACATTCCTTGGCTGTCGTTTTGGTGTATTGGTGTCGGGTGCTTGCAAAGTACCTGCATGGCTTCGCGTATGAATCTGTGTGTGAATGTGCTGCAATTCCTCCGTTCCCCCTATGAAACGTGATCGTAATTAACCTGTACTCAACTTTGCAGGTGGGCAATTTTAGGGCCATGTAATTGTGGATATTTTGAATATTTCGTAAGGTGTGTTTTTTTTATTATATTTTTAAAAAATGGTCTTCCCCCTCGATGTTCTTGTTTTGAACAATAAATTAATTGATTAAACTATAATCCTTTTGTGCTAATTTAAATTCTCTCCTTATCATTTATTTTGGATTAATGTGGGTAATTTGCTCATGTATCTTGTGTCTCTGTTCCCTTCTGGAGTAGATAATAGTTGCTTTTCCGTTGCCAACATTTATTTTTTATTTAGATCCATGACTGCGGATCATTATTTAATTGTGTGCAGTTTCCTCGAAAGATTACAGTAGAGGTAGAACTGTTGCTTAACTTATAGAATCAGAGTTTTGCTTAAGGGAACTGTATAATTCCGCCGCTGTGTGAATATCGCCGTAATTAGATTTTCTGAGCAAGAAGTCAATTGTTAACTTCACAAACATGGCTAGTTAACAGACAAAATAACAGCGGGCGAGTTTAAATTGGCGTACCGCTGCCAGGATTCGTCCTTCTGGTGTGTTCTTATATTTTTTTAATTATTTTATTAATTCGAATACCCTCCTGTCCCCTGCAATTGTGTGAGTGTGTGAGTACAGTAGTGCAGCAAGCGCTTAAATTTGTGTCTTTTTCTTTCAGCAGTATATTTTGTGTATTTTGGCGTAGTGTTTCTATTAACGGCAATTTTCGTGCCTTCAACAACATGTGAAATGCGTGTGACACTTTATTGAAGCACCCGTGTTCTGCCACGTGGGTAGCTAAGCTGTTGCTTTGTGTTTCCGTCGTCGTATTCGCTGTAAGACTGAAATGGATTGTTCCACAGCTTCGGCGATTGAAACGTGTAGGCGCGCAGCAATGAAAGGGCAAGAGAGTAAAAGAGACAGTTAGCGTGGAACTGAAGTAACGTGGTGTTAGATTCTCGGGGAGCCCTGTCGGTTGAGAACTTAGACATTTCGAACCAGGGGATAACCGCTTCCGTGGACAAACACCCCATTAACACGGGAAACCCAGAGCCTACACTCGCAGGACTCCGTGGCGTCCCTAATATGGTAGCGCTTGAAAGCGAGTCGGGTCCGCTTGGGGACAAAGCAGTGGCCGGCCCGGCAGCTAAGTCGGATGCTCCACCCGCCCCAGCCCCAGCTGCCGCTCCCCATGAACAACGATCTAGCAGTTTTACTCGCCCACCTCGTCGACATTCGAAGTGAGATAGCCGGTTTAAAAACGGAACTGGACGAGGTTATCTGTCACATGGACGAGATGGTGAAGGTAGTATCCGAAAGGATTGAACAGAGCGCCGACGCCATCAGAGTAAACCAGGAAGAGATCGGCAAGGTAAACGCGAGGGTCGACGTGGTAGAGGTGCGCGCCGACAGTATTGTAACGAGCGTTAATCAGGTGAAAGCGCGCGTCGACAATGCGCGTCGGCGAAGTGAGTAACCGTGTTGATACAATTGATGCGCGCGTCAGTGTAGTGGCTGGCCGCGTTGATGAAGCGATCTCTTCTGTTTGTGCCGTAGGCGGACGTGTAGGTACGGTGGAGTCTGAGATTGTTCAATTGAAGAACCAGCTCGGGGACATCACCGGCCGAATGAATGAAATGCGGGTCGCCGGTGGAAAGCCCGCGCCTAGTAGCCACGCAATTTCCGTGCGTGAGCGGACGGATAAGCGTCCGTCTGACGCGGTCAGTAATGCGTGCTGTAGCCGCGGCGCCGAATCCGATAAGGACGCCGATTCGGCTTTAGAAGATGATGAGGTTGCGCATCATCCACGTTCGGTGAGCTGTCCGAACAGGGCGAACCGCAGTAGCCGAGATCCAGCTCCTGCCTTTGTCTACAACCAGTTTCTCACTGTGCGAAAGTTCGAAACCTTTCGTAACCTTCCCACCGGTATTCACCCCTGCGCTTGGCTGGATCGATTTGAGTACAGCCTCCCTCCAAATTGGCCGGAGTGTAATAAAGTAGACTTTGTGGTTGGGTTGCTTGAAGGCGAGCCCGCCACAAGGATGCGCGCATTGCTAAGAAACGGGCTCGATTACCGGGGTTTCCGTGAGCATTTTCTCGCGTCCTACTGGTCTGAAACCCATCAGGATCGCATGAAACATAGCATCTTAATGATGCTGCATTACAACCCTTCCCAGTACTCAACCCCTAGTGAGTTCTTGCAGGTGATGCTTATGAAGAACCAGTTTCTGGATTTTCCATACCCGATACCTGAGCTAATTAGAATCTGCTTAACGAAGTTGCCGAGGAGATTACGCAACGCCATCATTGCCGGAAGATGCAAAGATGGACTTGAGCAATTTCAGACGATGCTAGATGAGCTCGAGTTTGTTTATGAGCCGCCGGCATGTAGTTCAAATTCGAGCGGCAGTTTTAAAAGGAACGGGTATCAGGGCCAGCATCTCCCGCCGCGCCCGCATGACGCGGACAGCAATGCAAGTACTCAGAGACCGGCAGGGCAAAACGAGCGCCCGAGTCCGTACGACAGCGCATGGCAGGAAAGGAAAGGTTCCATGGCAGAAAATCAGGGACGCAAAAAGAAACGACGAAGTAACAGTAATGGTAGAAACAGCCAATGTGTAAATTAAATGTTTGGCGTTGCGTGTGATTCAGTAGTTCGGATGAGTAATTTGTACTTGTACTGTTCTGTCAGTAGATGCGTAAATGCGTTCCGATTCTGCGCAAATAGTTGGTGTTTGCCCTTCGTTGTTGTGACGCCAGCTATTGTGTCTTTTGGAGCACTGGTCGGTACGATTTCTGTTAAGTTTTCTTCAAAAACTTGAATGTTTTTGAAGTTCCTAAGCTCTTGTCTTTTGGTGGCGTGTTTGGACGCGAGAAGTGTTAATTCCCGATACTGTCTGTACCGAGTAACTGGAGTCATTATATTTGTTGCAATGTCCTTGTAGGATTGTGTTAAGTACCTCCATTTAGGTAGAGGGAAGTGCAATACAATTGACGCAGCAGGTGTCCGCGTGCACGGTCTCCAGAGAGTCATAGTAGTTATTTAGTACCAATACGGTACCGCCACCGTAGTGCCTGTACAGGCTTCCACCGCCCGAGTGGGGTTGGCGTTATTAATTTTGGGGAAAGGTTCCCCTGGCTCTCTAGATGTGTTATTTGTCTTTGAAAAAGGGCACGATAAATCACAATGATTCTTAGAATTTTCTGCAACTTGGGCGCTATAAGTAACCATTCGTAGTACACCCATTAATGAAATCTTCCAGTGTAATGTTTCAGACCGTACTTGATTAATGTGTAATTGGGAAAGATTAGAAGAGGATTGGTATAGAAGTCAACAGATGGCCGGACACGAGCCCATGATTTTTATGGAATTGAAGAAAACACATTCGGAACAGTACGGCCTTTCAAGTTTACGAAGCAGTAGAAATGGGTAGAGTAACGCCCATCACAAATCACCTGGTGTAAGTCCCACTCTTGGTGCGCTAAACAATAATATGTTTTTATTTCAGGAATCCTGTAAGTAAATGAATCTGTAAATAATTGATGTATTGTATGTGTCATGTCTACATCTACATCTACATACATACTCCGCAATTCACCGTAAGGTGCGTGGCGGAGGGTACACTGTACCACTACTAGGCATTTAATTTCCTATTCCACTCCCAAATTGAACGAGGAAAAAAAGAATGCCTACATGCCTCCATACGAGCCCTAATTTCTCTTATCTTGTCTTTGTGATCTTTACGCGAAATGTAAGTAGGCGGCAGCAAAATCGTACTACACTCAGTTTCAAATTCCGGTCCTCTAAATTTCCTTAACAAAAATTCACGAAAAGAACGTCGTCTTTCTTCCAGCGATCCCCAATTGAGTTGCCGGAGCATTTCCGTGACACTCGCGCATTTCTCGAACCTACCGGTAACAAATCTAGCTGCTCGCCTCTGAACTGCCTCTATGTCTTCCTTCAAACCGATCTGCTGCGGATCCCAAATACTTGAGCAATACTCAAGACGTGGTCGTACAAGCGTTTTATACGCGGTCTCCATTACAGGTGAAGTACATCTTCCCAAAATTCTCCCAATAAACCGAAGTCGGCTGTCCGCGTTACTCACAACTGTCCTTATATGCTCGTTCCATTTCATATCGCTCTGCAATGTTACGCCTAGATATTTGAACGACGCGACAGCATCAAGAAGCTCACTACTAAAGCTGTATTCAAACATTATAGGATTGTTTTTTCTACTCATGCGCATCACCTTACATTTTTCTACATTGAGAGCTAGCTGCCATTCTTCGCACCAACTAGAAATTTTGTCTAAGTCAACCTGTATGCTATTACAGTCAGTTACAGACGACACCCTCCCATACACCACAGCATCATCAGCAAACATTCGCAAATTACAACTTACTCTGTCCATCAGATCATTTATATAGATAGAAAATAATAGCGGTCCTATCACACTCCCCTGGGGCACGCCCGACGATACACTCGTCTCTGATGAACACTCGCCGTCGAGAACAACGTACTGCGTTCTATTACTTAGGAAGTCTTCCAGCCAGTCACAAATCTGTGAACCTATTCCATAAGCTCGTATCTTCTTTAGGAGTCTGCAGTGTGGCACCGCGTCGAACGCCTTTTTGAAGTCGAGAAAAACACAATCCGCCTGTTGCCCTTCGTCCATGGCTCGCAAGATGTCATGTGAGAAAAGGGCAAGCTGAGTTTCACATGAACGATGTTTCCTAAACCCGTGCTGATTCATGGAAAGAAGCTTTTCCGTTTCAAGGAAATTTACTAAATTCGAACTGAGAATATGCTCCAAAATTCTACATGAAACTGATGTCAACGATATTGGCCTGTAATTGTATGGGTCAGTTCTCTTTCCTTTCTTATACACGAGAGTCACCTGCGCTTTTTTCCAATCACTAGGAACTTTGCGCTGAATTAAAGATTCGCTATAAATGCAAGCTAAGTAGGGGGCCAACGCCGCAGAATAGTCTTTGTAAAACCGACGTCATCTTGTATGATTTAATAAGATATACATTTTCTCTTATCCAGGTTAATGGTTTTGTTGTGTTTTCTTTCCCTAGATATTATACAATAATGTATTTTGTGTCTGTAATTATCTGATGTTGCATTTTTATTATAAAGGCATAGTATGTTTTATTGTTTTACCCTGCATCTTAACATTGTTAGTTTCTAGTTTTGTTGCAGTTTTCTCTCATATTAGCGTAATGTGTTTTATTGTTGTAATACATTGCACATTAAAGATGTCTTTTATTTCCAGGTAATTCCGTAATTATTTTGTATCTCTAGCATAACATTTTGGGGAAAATTCAAATTGTTTACCTTGTTCGGTTGTGCAAATAGCATTTGGTGAACGTTCGTTGCTCCATGACAGAACCCCACTGCTGGGTGCGGTTGGTTTGCCAATTACATATCATGAAGAACGATACAATGTTACAACCCACTGAAACGGGGTAGCAAGTCACTAATAGTTACAAAAAACAAACAAAAAAAAACTAATTTCCGCTACCGGGAGACGCAAAGTGTTCGTGCCGGTGTTTGATCTCCATTTTCAGACAACCCAGCACGCAAGAGGGAAGGAATGGCGCCAGTAGTTAGGTGGTAGCTAGTTGCGGTAATGTAGCTTGGGTTAAGGGGTAGATAATGCATGACAAGTAGCAGCGCAACGCGCCATTGCCAATGTTTGTAGTGCCTTGCTTGTAACACTACCGCTCAGCCATATTTTAATTCCGCGCTTCTGCCGCTCGTGCACCTTCTGCTTGCTGGCTCCCTTTTTTTTTTTTTGCCACATAGATTATCACATTGTTTTAATTGTAAAATTTGTATTCTTGTACTTAGTCTTAAGTGAAACGTCCGCTATGACAGCAGTGACTTACTTTTATTTGTTTTATTAAAACAACCATTGTGAGGACATATATATTTTATGTTTTTTAAATATGTAATTGTAAAGACCTGAGGAACGTCGAACTGTAGGATGGACAATTACAGGCGACGAGGTTTTGCGCAAAACACCTGGGAAACTCCATGCCACTGACGCTCCGCGGTCTGGACTGCTCGCCACCTGCAAGCCCAGCGCGGCCAAAGGCGGCCCTCCGTCCCACCGCCGGCTGCCAGGAGATTTTCGTTGTGACGTCGACGGGCGGCCGCCGGCAACCAGCTGCGCCAGACAGTGCTCGCCATCCTCGCTGCGCCGCCAGCCGGCGTGACGCAAGCAGACTCCCCCCCCCCCCCCCCAGCCGCAGACACCACGGGGGCCAGCTGACTGCGCGGTCGACGACCCCGGTCCCATCCAGAGGCGTCCCTGGCTGACAACGCTGAGGGCACGTGCCAGCAGCGGCCGCCTGGCGATCAACTCCTGACTCTGCAGCAGAGGGTACGAGAGCAGAGATCTCACGCGGACTGCAGCTCGATCGCGGACCTCACCTGCCACCCAGTAAGTGCACAGTCCATTTGTGCAATACTAGTCTCGTCTGTTGCTAATGTGCGGGCAGAAGAGGGTAACAACGTAAAGGCCCCACATAATGCAAGGCTATACCATGGGTGATGCAGCGGGATAGTCACTATCACTGATGCTCAGGCAAGCTGATTTTCCATCCATAGCGACAACGAGACGTTCTCCAAATCAGTCATGTGCAAGGCGACGTAACCAAGATACTGCTGTGATGGTGCTGGATCTACTGTCAGAAACACTCAAGCAGTATAAATATACTTACAGTGTGGTCGGTAGTGTCCTCCAAGTTGCTTTGGAGGATGTCCCTCCCCATGTCCCTAGGACTGAAACGTGTTAAACATGTGTAGTGATCAAAAGTTGTGTTGATAACTATAACCAAAACAGACATGTGTGACGCACAAAGACATGTCGATACAAGATTGTAGTGGACCTGATGTTATGTTTTTGAACTTCTAACATTAAAAATCGAGACTTAAATTTAGCCTTCGGCCAAGGACACACCTACGAATGTGACAGACTACAACAAAACTGTTTGAATAATTGTCTTATACTTTTTTGTTTCTTTCTGATATTGTCTATGATTCAAATGTTCAAATGTTTGTAAATCTTATGGGACTTAACTACGAGGTCATCAGTCCCTAAACTTACAAACTACTTATTAACTACTTACAAACTAGGACGGCACAAATATCCATGCCCGAGGGGGGATTCGAACCCCCGACCGTAGTGGCCGTGCAGACAGTGACTGAAGCGCCTCAGTCCCCTCGGCAACCGCGGCCGGCATTGTCTATGATGTGTTTTTATGTGACCTATGTATTAATATTACACTGCTGTATGTCTCCAACCTGTGGTCTAACCAGCCACACCAGCAAACACACCATTTGTTTTCTTTTAATTTCTTATATGGATTTATGATTTGTGTTAGTTGTATAAGAGGCCATTCCACTCTGCCCATGCTCTATTGTATGATATGGTAAATAAAAAAGTGCCTGAAGCTCAAAATTATATGACAAATTTAAGTTCAGTCAATTTTTTCTCACTAAGGAAGGGGTGATGAAACACATCCACATAAGGTGTTCCATTTAATTAACTCCCGATGAACAAATGTTGACGCGCTTCAGACAATTTATTTATTTTTTTTTTTTTTTTTTTTTTTTGGTATAGCAAGACACTCTACTCGCAATATGTGAGATACCAGGCATTATATATTGATTTAGTTTTATCTGTATGTAAAATTCTAAGTGTCTATGTTGTACATGAGGTCCCAAATATCGATTAGTGTGTACTATGATGTGCTCCCACTGGCCCTGGCTTCCACAGAATGAATGAAACTTTGTATGTAAGGAAGTTTAGGAATTGCTGGGCGCGCCTCTTCTGTTTTGTGTCGTCGTTGCTTTCAAATTCTGGGCGTTGAATGTCTCTGGGCGAGAAGTAGATTTGCCAACTGCTGAGCAGAACCCAGTCTTAGCAAAGATTTCTAATGTAGCTTGCTCTTAACCTCCTTGGCTGGGGGTTGGTCAGCTTACCTGCCTGATGAACGGTGATGCTCTCTGGGCCCCCATCCACTATCCCTCCTCGGTAACAGCTAGGCAGTGGTGAGGAGAGCTATTCATTCGCTTCTTGGTTCCTGGTAGGCTAAGTACCTCTGGGTTTGTTTCTGCTGTGGCCTCGTGGCTCGACTTAGTTCAGGCTCCACAGTCATACTTATGCCTTTTCACGAGTTTAATTCTGGGAGTAGCAGCTACACTATGTGTAGTAGTGAGATTTTGCTTAATTTCCTACAGAATTGCTAATTTTATGTCGATTTTTGCTGGTATCTGATTCCGAGGCTCTGATGGTGTTTTGTTAGCATAGTTCTTCCACTATATAACTTTTAAATGATTTCTTCGCCTGTTTAAATATGTTCAATGCCTTTCGCGTAGTTGAATTCTAATACTTTCGGGGATTCGCGGTGCCTATACTGTTCGTACTTTGTTGACAGAACACGTGGACTAAGCATTCAGCTTTTCCATCATTCAGTGCACATAAGTGGTTAATAATTGTATAGCTAATTTGCTAAGGTGTTCCCTGGTGAGTGTAGCGTAATAATTTTTCCCGAAAATTGTCCATTCTAATTTGTAATCTGTGCACTTGTTGGCCCATGTGTGCGCCGATTAACGTGTTCCTGTCGTGGTTATTACCATTAAATAGATCTTTTTCCTCTGTGTAGAAAGAACCGTTGCATGACGTATATCATGTTTTTAATTTTCATGAAATATAATTATTTCACTTAACTGAATTTTTGTGTCAGAACTCTATATTGTGCTGTAGCAATTTGTAACCTTGCTTATCTAATAGATATCATTCCTCTGATCAGAAAGAAAGGTTACACGATATATTTCGCGATCTTATTCTCTTCGAAATTGATTTTGTTAACTTTATGCATATTTTGTGTTCCGACTTAGTAGAGTGCTATATTGATCTAACAACTTTAACCTTCAGTAGATATCTTCTCCCTGTGCTAAACGAACGCCAGAGCGCCCGTTTTCAAATATTATTTAATGAAATCTTAATTTAATGTATAATTAGAAGTTTTAGGGAAACCTTAACTTCCGTCTGTACACCGCACTTTGTGGTCTTAAACCAAGTGCGTTTGTTTCTGATAGTTTATCATGAGCCTAAGCCACTAGCTTGACACGTTATGGAAGCGAAGTATTATTTCATTCTGCACGAGTGAACCTTCGATCTGCATTCTCCACATTTCTTGGCTGTCGTTTGGTGTATTGGTGTCGGGTGCTTGCAAAGTACCTGCATGGCTTGGCGGATGCATCTGTGTGTGAATGTGCTGCAATTCCTCCGTTTCCCCCTATGAAACGTGATCGTAATTAACCTGTACTCAACTTTGCAGGTGGGCAATTTTAGGGCCATGTAATTGTGGATATTTTGAATATTTTGTAAGGTGTGTTTTTTTATTGTATTTAAAAAAATGGTCTTCCCCCTTGTTGTTCTTGTTTTGAACAATAAATCAATTTGTTACACTATAATCCTTTTGTGCTAATTTAAATTCTCCCGTTATCATTTATTTTGAATTAATGTGGGGTAATTTGCTCATGTATCTTGTATCTCTGCTCTCTGGAGTCAATTATAGTTGCGTTTCCGTTGTCAACATTTATTTTTGATTTAGATCCATGACTGCGGATCATTATTTAATTGTGTGCAGTTTCCTCGAAAGATTACAGTAGAGGTAGAACTGTTGCTTAACTTATAGAATCGGAGTTTTGCTTAAGGGAACTGTATACTTCCGCCGCTGTGTGAATATCGCCATAATTAGATGTTGTGAGCAAGCAGTCAATTGTTGACTTCACAAACACGGCTAGTTAACAGACAAAAGAACATCGGGTAACATTTTGTTGGTGGGCTCAGCAAAAACTTCTGACTAATCCGAATTTTTTCGCAGATGTTCTTTTTACCAACGAGGCATCATTCTCCAACACAAGAATTGTCAATATGAGGAATATGCATTATTGGTCTGCAGACAATCCAAAATGGCTCCGTTAGGTAGAGCATCAACGTCCGTGGAAAGTGAATGTTTGGTGTGGGATTATTGGAGATACCATTATCGGACCTTTCTTTGTAAATGGCGTCCAAAATGGCAGACAGAACTCAAGATTTTTACGACACAATCTTCCTGTTTTCATAGACACCGTACCTTTGAACAGGAGAATGATCATGTGGTATCAGCATGACGGATGGCCTGCACATAACGACTTAATAGCACGACGACTTGTGAACCGTAAGTTCCCTGATAGGTGGATTGGACGTGGTGGCCCAGTTAGGTGGCCTGTTCGATCTCCGGACCTTACAGTCTGGATTTTTTTCTTTGGGGAGCAGTGAAGGATGCTGTTTACCAACATGAACCAAGAACACCATAGGACATGAAGCAACGCATTATTGATGCTTGTACAGCCATCAAAGAGGAAACAGTAGTACGAAATAGGGCATCTTTCATCCGCAGAGTGACCCTATGTATGCAAGCCAATGGTTATCACTTTAAGCATGATATGTGAACGCTATCTTTAGTGTGTAGTGCTGGTATAACGGTGCAAGTTTTTATATAGGGCCCTTTTACCCAGTGATGTTCAGAAATATTTGTTTGAAACTATTTGTCATGTAACACATTAGATAAACATAACATTGATAATTATGTGATAATAAAACTAATTGGTTAAACATGTTTACATTCATCTTCTATGTCTTACTTGAACTCCCCAAATCAAAACATTTTTACCTAAACAAATTAGTCCACTTGCTCGTTTCACTAAAACCAACAACATGGATTTTACTATTATGAGTGAATGATTCACTGTCACTTGCGGTAGATCTATAGTAAAATAAAGTTTTAACGTTGAACGGCATTACCTTTTTAGTAACGGATTAACGATAATCGAAGTTAACTTTGTGATTAACGTTGCGGTACACAGATGTGTTACAGAACCCCATCACCCCTAGCCTATGGGATAAATACCTGCTGGAATGTACGACTTTAATGCAGGATGGCAGCAGACCTTATTATTCGTTTCGGATCTCTTGGTGAGTATGGAAGTGCGATTATGCATGTCAATCACATAGCGATTACGGGCAGCATGGGGTTCACGCCTGAGACTCAGGACGTGCACTAGCAGCGCATTTCCGGTTTTTCAAGCATCAACTTCGCGTCGCAATATCTCGGGATGTAATTGGAATATTGCGATGTCATTGTTTATTTGATTTGTCATACTATGAATTGCTGAAGAAAAATATAGGGCATCCATTTAAAAAAACATAAGATTGTGTTAAAAAACACATTTGCTTTCGTTTTAGAATGTTTGTTTGTTAAGCTTAAGGGACTTAACTACGGGGTCATCAGTCCCTAAACTTACAAACTACTTATGAACTACCTACAACTAAGAACGACACAAATATCCATGCCCGAGGGGGGATTCGAACCCCCGACCGTAGGAGCCGTGCTGACCGTGACTGAAGCGCCTCAGTCCCCTCGGCGTTTTAGAATGTTTCCAAATATGTATATTCATGGGCCCCAGCCGTACATTGATAACGGTGAAAGTCTTTTTCCAATAGCTGTTATTGTTCCAGAGATATTTTGAGTGGACAAGATAGCTGGGACACACTGTATATTATTTGAGCATTTATTGCTCCGTTGTTCAGCAAGCTGAAAAACAGTGTGACAGGCCAGCGGTCGCTTATTCTTGAAACAGTATATAACGATTTCAAACGGTCGACAACATCTACACCTCCTTTAGTTAGATTGTAGAATGTAATGACTTCAGGTTTGTTCGCTTATCCAGTGTCAGCGTCTATAGGATTGTCGCTGTCCATGGTGGATAACATTAGAACATTCTTTTTCTGTTTCTTGTTTGGGACATATGAGCAAATCAAGCAGTTGTTGCTTGGTTTTTCTCCAAATGCGAATATGCTGCTGGTTAGTTGCCTACACTTTACATCCAGAAGTTCTGGTGGAGTTTCTCTTTTATTCTTCCGTAGAGTACCTACTACTGTGAGACGATGATTGGCGTACATTTTGTTAGCCAATGGTATAGATGTAAAATAATTGTCCATCGTCCCGTTTCTGCCTGTTTTGTCAATCGATCGAATCAATCGTAACACGACATTCTCTGCATCATTGGGTATTTGATATGGCCCAGTAGGCTGTTTTCCTGCATGTACTTCCATATTTAGCATATAAAACGTTCTTGCATCACAGAGCGCATATACCTTGATGCCATATTTGGCAGGCTTGTTTGCTGTATACTGCCTGAATCTGCAACGTCTACGGAATGGTTCTAACATCTCATCTATCGTTGTCAATGCACCGGCACTAAAGCTCTTCTTGCAAACATCCACAAAATCGTCAAATACTTCTCTAATAGGTGCCAGATTATCTGTTTCCTTTCTCTGAGCTCTCGTAGATTTGTCGTCAAAACATATAGCTTGGAGAAGTGTGTGGAACCTACGTTTGCTCATCGATGCAATAAAGAAATCCGGTGGCCCATAGCACATCAGTATTGAGATGCTGTGCCTTTTTCACTCCTGCGAGATATAATACACCAAGGAAAGCAGATAATTCTTCAAAATCTGTCCTTGGGCAGTCTCGAATAAGATACTGCCATTCTGTCAAGTTCTTGGTTTGTGTATTCCACAATTCGATCAATTACACTATCTGGAAAAAATAATTTCCAGCATTCCAAAATTGTTTTCGAATTTTTGCAGCACCATTCACACCTGGAAGCAGTGTTACAATATTCTGACGAGCAGTTTTTGCGGGAGGAGCGTGTTGCTTCACCCATTTTCTTATTCCATCCTTACCAAGAAAGGTTTCACGATCTCTGTATTGAGAAACAGCTGTAGCAGAGGTATCAGAGTCGCTCTCTGACTGATCTGTTGCGGTATTGATCTCTTCATGCCCAGACGGTGCGTCAGAATCTGATGACAGATCCTGTAAGTGAATATCCTCGTCTAGTGGCTCATCTAGCCACATCAATATCTGTTCCTCTGACATGACTTCTTCCCTGAAAAGTTTTACAGTTACTTTCATATCCGACACAGAATGCCATGTACTTTGTACAATTGCTTCATTCAATTCGTAAAACCCAATAAGACGTTGTTTATAAAAGACGTAACATACGCTGAACACTTTCAGGAGAAAAGAAACGAACACATCCGCATGTTACAAGGATAAGAAACAGACTAAACGTGAAGCAAGGCGGTATTCCACGAAAGGAGAAGTAATTGTTACGTAAAGACTCCCGTGTTAGAAAAATCTAACACTGACGCAACACTTCAAATAATGACACAACTAGAAAGCTATTGTTGAAATTTTATTGTCGAGGCACAGATTAATTGAAGCACGGGATATGAAACAAAGCATTTCAAGATCGTCAGTTCATTAGATTTGAAATGTGCTGGAATATTTAACTAAAATCATAAATGTTAGATTTTTTCTAACAACGGGAGTGACCGCGGTGTAAAGACAACTCATACATCCATGCCCGAGGGAAGATTCGAACCCCTGATGGGGAACGGCCTCACGCATCGGAACATAGCGCCTCAATGGGCTCGGCCACTCCGCCGCGGCTGTTCATGTTTATCGATAGAACTGAGCAAATGGCCCCTTAAGACATGTATGCTTGTAAGCGAGCAGATAATACCGAGGTTGATTTCCTTAATTATCTGAAATGGCTTTTATTTTATGTGTAGGTGTATAGTTATCAATAAAACAAACGTCGGCCTCCTTGTTTGTTTTTACTGTAGCCTGTTCGGAATGGAGTTCAATGCTATGAAAACTATAAGCACTTTCACGAAAAGCTCATGCATAAATGAGAAAGCGCAACACCCCTTTGCCTTGTTGTGGAACACTTCAAATTTTGACTAGGAATCTTAAAAGGAACTCAGGTATTTCGGAAGATGTTGAGACAATTTTGAGAGCACAGAATAATACTTTTACCGTGTTGGAAAAGAAAACTGTGTTGTGCCTCCGCGACATGAGCAGGTCAAGACATACCAATATTAAGCCTTAGTACTTTACCTATACGGTGTCAGTCGCACACAGAAACTGCCTTACTTTCATGTACTGCTTTCTCGGAACACAATGAGCATATTTGGAATAAACGTATTTTATTAGTTCGGCTTAATTATTGAACATAATGTACTGTTAATTGATCCCACTGCGCCTGTGAATAGTGCAGATTCCTTGTAAAACAAATTTTCAGATTTGTGTTCACATGATCTGGTTTACGCAAAAGACTTTGCTGCGCATTTTTAAATGAAAGACAATGCCCAACAGAATGTTTTTCATACGCGTCCTGTGTCACACGCGCTATGTGACAAGGTTGCACAAGCGATTGCATACTTACAAGAAAAGATGTTATAGAACTCACTGCTGCTTTTCAGTGGTAATTTAACATTAACTTTCCGGCAAATTATGATTTAGTGCGGATTTCAAAGCTACAGTAAATCCACAGACTGTGATTTTTTCGTTTCCGTTGCTTCGCCTGAAAGTCATATTTGGCAGACTAGGGCTGGAAAGTACTGTTCCAAGATAGACTTGAAAGATGCTTACTTGTAGTTAACCCTAGATGAACAATCGCAACGTGTGATGGTAGTCGACTCGATCTGGGACCCTTATAAGTTCAAACGTCTACCGGGTGGATATCCACCCCAGCCATCTTACCAACAATATCTTTGTGATAACGTGCTTTGCTGTTCAAACTACTTAGATGACATAATCGTATCCAGTCGAAAGCCGGAAGGATATTTGAACAATCTCAGAGCGCTTTTCACAGTGCTTCGGTCCCATGGCCTCAAAATGAAAAGAGACAAGTCAACTTTGTTTCTGACTGAACTGGAATACTTAGTTTTGTGTCTTGTCGCCGCCAGTTGTCCTGGGTGTCGGTGGCCGAGTGGAGAATTGGACGGCCGCGGTGGAGTAGCCGAGCGGTCTAAAGCGTATCGCTGCGGAGCGCGCGGATGCTTGCCGTGGAGGTTCGAGTCCTCCCTGGGGCATGGGTGTGTGTGTTTGTCCTTAGGTTAGTTTACCTAGGTTTAAGTAGTTTGTAAGCTACGGACTGATGACCACGCAGTTTGGTCCGATAGATTTACAAACATTTGAAGGTTTTTTGAAATTGGACGCACGTGTGTCTTCGTACGGAGTCTGAAGTGACCAGCCAGTGGGACATCATAAATTAGAAACACTAGATTTGTACAAAATACATATTTCGTAGAAATATTACATTACTTACCTTTCATAGCTTAGACTAGTCGAATGCTTTCCTAACATACAAATACATAGTTTATCTCAAAGAATAGATATAGGCCTGCTACTGATCAGAGTCTTATCTAGTGCCTGTTCTATTGCCAAATGGCCGATACAGTACAGTGGTGGCCGCGAGCGGGGTTGCAGCAGAGGACGGTCGCGGCTGACGTCTTAAGATCGCCGCGCCGTGCTTGCAGGGCGGCGCTCGGCGCGTACTTCAAACTTGTGCGACAGCACCCCCCCACCCCCCCCCCCCCCAAAAAATGCGCCGTTGTGGCGTAGGGCTGAGGGCCACGGGGGCGGGACTGGGAGGATGGCTTGGGCGGGGGCATTACTGGTGGGCGTCGTAGCTGAGGATGGGCTCAAGACGCCATTCGCGTTACGGTATCCTCATTGCGATTCCCCGTAAAACCCGCCAAAACGAGGGGAAGAGCGCATACCTCTGCCCAGAGGGAACAGGTCATCTGCGAAGGTGAGTGGCCCAGGTTGGAGGGGCACGCACAGTCCTGGAGTCCATCTCGGTGACGCAGGCAGCTGTGGCGGCGACGGCGGCGACGGGGACGACTGCAACAGAGACGCGTCGATCTCCATCGGGACGAACTCATAGCCTGGGGACGTCAACAAGTGATGTGGCTGTGATCGCTGGCGGTGAACTGGGTCTGGAGTCAAGAAACCCGAGACAGGATCGCGCGGCCTGTGCAGGCTCAACTGGTTTGTGTGGCGCCGCAAATCCGACCCTGAGGAAGAACTTACAACATACATATTGCGACCGAGCACGCGATGAATGGTGCCAGGCATCCATCTCTTGTTTCCAGCAAACACCTTGTACAGCAGCGGCGTAGAAACCTCTAAACGCAAAGCGCCATACGAACCGACTCGGTGCGTGTGAGGCTGCAGCAGACGAAGGACAGTGAGGAAACGGCAGCCGTGTAGCATCTCGGCAGGAGACGAAACGTCATGTGGCATGCACCGATACGTAGACAGAAAAATTTGAAGAGCTTGCTGCCTGGAGTTCCATATGAGACTTAAATATTTGAAGTAAGCGTTCTGCTGCACCAATGGATTGAGGGTGAAATGGTGTGGTGATGATGTGCTGAATGTCATTCACAAGACAAAACAGTTGAAATTCCACACTAACAAACTGATGTCCATTGTCACTGACGATAGTGTCAGGCAAATCTTCGATGCAAAACACTGATGTTAAGGCACTGATTGTACTTTACTTCGTTGAGTTCATGTCAATCACAAAAAGAAACTTGCTGAAAGCATCTAGAGTCATTAACCAGCGCTTATTCCAGAAAAGTTCGGGAAAGTCAGTGTGTAAACGTTGCCATGGACTCTTCAGGTGTGGCCAGTCCGAGAAAATTTGTGGAGGAGCTGCGTGATGCTCCACACAAAGCTTACACTGTCACGCCATGCTCTCAATCAGGGCGTCCATACCAACATATGTACACTGATGTATAGCCAGTTGCTTTGTCCAGTGTCTTTGATGCAGGAGGCGAAAGACATCTTGTTGCAGGGAGGGAAGAACAAACACTCTTGTTTGGCCGTTGTCAGTATGTAACAACAGAACATCCTGACTTAAAGACAACGCATGACATTGTGCAAGATAACGTCGAACCAGAAGCCGCTCAATGTCCTTGGCTCTGGCAAGCCACCCAGAGCGAAGAAAACGTGCTACCACACTTAGGACCGCATCCGCAGCTGTTTGCTGTGCAACCAGACGAGAGTTCAAAGGGAAGTCTGCGACAGCGGAAGCATCTCTGGAGTCTATCTGACAACATGCCATTTCTGAAGAATCAAACGACACATCCTGGCCAACTGGATGTCGGGAAAGTGTGTCCGCGTTGGCATGTTTAGTGGTAGGTCGGTACAAAATCTCATACTGATAATTAGACAGTATCAAGGACCAAACTCTGAAGCTTTTGTGGTGTACGTGGCGGAATTGCCTTTGTGGGTGAGAACAACGACGTGAGAGGCTTGCATCTGTCACCAAAGAGAATTTTATACCGTAGAGATAATGATGAAACTTTGTGATGCTGTTAATGATTGCTAAGGCCTCCTTTTCTATCTGACTGTAATTCTGTTGCGTCGGCGTCAGTAGCTTGGATGCAAAGGCAATAGGACGATCGTGTGATCCAATACGATGTGCCAATACTGCTCCCAGACCGTAAGAAGAAGCATCCACTGCTAGCACTACAGGCTTCATTGGGTCTAAGGGAATCAAACATGCATCACTGAGTAGTGCAGACTTTGATTTATCAAACGCAACCTGGCAATCGTTAGTCCATACAAAAGGAAAATTCTTCCTACGTAAGCGATGCAGTGGAACTGCACTCTGATAGGCATGCGAAATAAATCTGAAATAATAGTTAAGCTTTCCCATTACTGCTTGCAATTCATGCACATTCTTAGGAGCAGGCAACTCTTTGATTACTTGAAGATGTGACTGTAAGGGATGGATTCCTTGGGAATTAATCACATAGCCTAGGTACTCTATGTCAGTGTTAAAAAACGAACACTTCGCTTTATTGCAACGTAGACCTGCTACAGTCACCACTCTGAAAAAGCGCTCCAGGTTTGATAAATGTTCTTCAACTGTGCGCCCCAAGACCACAATATCATCTAAATAGTTCGAGCAGCATGGTACAGAAACCGTCAGCTGTTCCAAAAAACGTTGAAAAATAGCGGGGCGGAAGAACTGCTAAAGGGTAGGCGTTGAAATTGACACAGGTTTAGCTTTACTAAATTTTTGGTACTGCAGATTCTTTTAAAGTTACACGTACCACGAAGTCTTTTGTACAACCTAGTTCCGGCGAAAACAAGTCACTATATTTTTCACACAAGGCATTGATTTTGTCCTGACGCACTGATCAGGAAATCTGAAGCACATCACTTTGAACTGATAAGCCAAACAAGTCGAGTCCAAAAAATGTTCTGAGTAGATTTGCCCTGTAGAACTACAAAAGCGACTGTTTTGGTAACGCCTTGAAAAGAGGCGGGAAGGCTACACGTTCCCAGCACGGGAATATTTTGTCCTGTATATGCTTTTAGCACCTGTTGAGACGAAGACAATTTTAGCGAGCCCAGACGTTCCTACATGTCTTTATTAGTTAATGTGACAGCGGAACTAATGTCGATCTGAAATCGCACAGTCTTATTTGACACGGAAGGAGTCACAAAGAGTTTTTTCTTGTGGCGCGCGACAGGTGCGCGAATGTGGGCGAGGTCTGATACAGTTTGTTTGTTGCACTTGCGCATGCGCAGGCCGCGTACTGAAGGAAGAGGCGAAAAATCGGCACACAGCAGATTAAGTACACTGTCCCTAGAAGGCCCCTGCGCTAAACTGTCTTGCTGCATATCGGAATCACCAAATACGCGATAAAGCGCGCGAGAAACGCTTTTCCGCAAGCTAGCGAGGCTACCCCAGATTCACCAAGTAGTGCACTAAACTTAGAGTAGCTACTACTGTCACTAGCTACACAGTAATGGGCACTTTCACAAGGAGAGATTGCAGTAGGCACTAGATTCAATACAGGATTGCACTGTACATAGTCATGTTGCTTGTCCCGAGCCCTTTTCTGTTGCAAAGTTTCACGTGCTCGACGGCGCTTGCGACGCGGCTGACAACATATTTTTGCCATAGGCGCAGAAAAACTTCATTGCATTTGAGGGTCAAGTAAAGCATTGTCCAAGTCCACAGCGTGTACGGCATGTACTGCATCAGGGCCGCTGGGTGCGGGCGTGCAAGACGTGCGGCGCACGCGGGCGGCCTTCCTAGGGTCCGGCAAATTCATCCAAATCGCTTTGATCCGAATCGTTTCAGTGTCCCCATTTCAGTATGACACAGTTATTGCAGTTTTAATCCTCTCCTAAGAATGCAATGTATTTCTGACAGTTCGAACTAAAATACGAAACGTCTGTATCTTGGAACCACATTAACAGCAGCAGGTATTCCTACTTGCGAAGGAACATCCCAATGGGGATTTCCCATATTACTGAGTAGAAGCCGGCAGAGCCGGCCTCCAGATGGCGGGTACCGTACAGGGAATTCCCGGGAATTCTCGGCGCCGGCGGGTGCAGTTGACAGACCAAAGTTCGCTCTCCATTCACTTGTTCCGAGCCATTAGCGCGATACAAAAAGCCGCAAATTGTCCGTTTATTGTTGACTGCAACTTTTTAGTTTCATAACATACAGGCAGAGAAAGAAGCGTCAATATGGTGAGTATGGTTTTCTATTTTAATTCTACTAATTTCTAATACTAAATATTCCTTGTTTTATAGTCGCTGTTTTAATAGGCTAATTGCGGACAGCAGTGTCTAGACAGAACTTTAAGCCCTCAGTCGCACATAATATTCTCTCAAAGTGGCCACAACCCACAATTCACCTTTGATATTAGAAATTAAATTTGCACTAAAGTTTGAAACATTTGTACAGCGATTAGTTAGGCTAATGTTAATCTAATATGCTTTCCTATTGCCAATAATAGCACAGTTAATGCTCAAAACAGTGTAGGCATATTTATCTCCGTTTAAGGAAGGAGGACATAATTTTGTGCCAATACCCATTTGAGTCTTCTGGTAATATAATCATGATTTCAAGCTTTCTCATTTCTTATCTATCGTAAATAGGTTCGTATACAAGCTCAGTTGCCTTGAAGAATTTTGCCGCCCTGTAGTATAAATTCAATGCTCCTGCGCCGCATACCTATATACTGTATAATTATAATGTAACTACATGGAAAGTTTTTAAGTGCAAATATCAACTAAGCTTTTTGTTTTGATTGGGGCAGAAACCATTATCTTACGTGGGGTGTAGCCACAGGGGTGGTTTCATGGGTTCAAATCATCGACTTTTTTTTTAATCAACCGAATGCAATCAGGTACAGCAGAGATTCAAAGATTGCAGCTGTATACCGTGGCATCTACTCTACAGTGTTTCTGTAGGCCTGACTTTCAAAATTATGCATTTTATTTTATTTTGCAGGCTAATAAGTCTTTGAATGCGTCCGTGTAAAGAAAATGTTTCCAATAAAGCAAGTTTGATACGCATAACACACATAAGTCGCCCCACGTAAAGTAATAGCAGAAATAAAAGAGCCTATGTGGATATAATTGCATGATGCAGCAGCGTATTCAAAGGAGAGGTGACATCCGTAACAAACGATTAACAACGGAGAAACATTATCCCGCGCTTTTTACTAGTTGCTTATCATCTGCAGTACAGCACAGATATTCTCATTGTTAAATCCA
This sequence comes from Locusta migratoria, assembly GCA_026315105.1. Classification (NCBI taxonomy): domain Eukaryota; kingdom Metazoa; phylum Arthropoda; class Insecta; order Orthoptera; family Acrididae; genus Locusta; species Locusta migratoria. The sequence goes on from CM048748.1 coordinate 372,027,771, forward strand.
AACGTCTATATGGATACAAGGTCAGCCAAAACCGAATCCCTATTTTCCAATAAATTGGCTACACTATCTACCAGTGTTAAAACAGTACTGTAAGTAGGTTTACATTCCGCATGACATTAACATACATTAAACTGGTTTCGTATTTAGGTTCATTCCATCGGCTTTACTAGCTCTGTTGCCAATTGTAGCCTAACTTAATAAATTCTTCGTAACATTAAGAGACATTGCGTAGCGTTATCGACCACGTTCTGGATTCGACAGTCACTTATACGCCAGAAAAAAACGAGCGTGTCAGAAGTGGAAGGAAATATTCACACGATCTAAAACGCCTACAGTAACACAAAGTAAAATAACTGATACTACAAAATAGAATATAATATAAAAGAAGAGTGAGCATTTAATTTACCGTATATTTCGGCTGAAAGATAAGACGAGGTATAAATTTCAGTCAAAGATACATAGTTTTAAGTGATGTCCGTTATATAAGACGGACCCAAAACTATCAACGACCTGTAAATTTAGTTTAGAACAATGATCATCTGGGTAATAGTACGGGCACAGTTTCGTGTAATGACCTTGGAGTATAAATAAAAGCGTCGTATCGGCTATTCAATTTAATGTTCAAATGTGTGTGAAATCTTTTGGGACCAGACTGCTATGGTCATAGGTCCCTAAGCTTACACACTAATGAAACTAAATTATTCTAAAGACAACACAAATATCCATGCCCGGAGGAGGACTCGAACCTCCGGCGGAAGTAGCCGCACAGTCCATGACAAGGCACCTTAGACCACAGGGCTATTCCCGTGAGGCTCAATTTTATGGACATACCCGCTGTGTACTACTAAGCAATTGGTATGACTGTACACGTCATAATGCAAACGCCTCCTTTAGCATTGTTTCGGTGTTGCCTGTAGGAACAAGTGCAGAATAATAACCTTCTACGTATACCTAACAAGTATTGTTGTAGGTTGTGTTGTGATTAATGCTTTTAACTGGCCGTCTCACAGCTCTTGCTTCACGATAGTGGCCAAGCCTATTGGTTCAATTGGTCTGAAATTGTAACTTACTATTACAGAAATCTTTCTGACGGTGAAAAAGTTAAAAGAGTGTTTGGCAAGAGTGCAAGTAGTCTGTCTGATTTTAATGGATTTTCAGATTGGCAGCATTTATCATTGACTGAAAAGGCACGAAACAAGCGATTTCCACAGTGAAATGTGAAGTCATGGGTACAATTGAATGATATGTTACAAACATAGAACGCTGTAAATCAGATGCAACTGAGACTAACAGAGAATGGTAAAAACACTGGTGTGATGTACTAGAAAGGATTATTGCTGTTATTAAGTTTTTGTCTCGCGACAATGTCTGGCTTTTCGCGGTTCTTCCTAAAAAATATGTGAACATGATAATGAAAATTTTTTAAAAGCAGTAGAGATGCTGGCATCTTTTGATTCATTTATGCGGGAACATATTCGCAGAATTGAATCAAAATCTGACTGAAGCCGGATGAGTATGGCCCACTATTTAGGATATCACATTCGAAATGAAATTATGGATTTACTAGGCACAATGATTAAAAAAACATATTTTGAAGAAAGTTAGGGACTCTAAATATTTTTCCATCATATTAGAATGCACACCACATGCAAGCCACACACAACAAATAACAGTAATATTTAGGCATGTTTATCTAAATCACATAGACAAAAAAGTAGAGATATGTGAATATTTCACTGGTTTTTGCCTGATTATAAGTTCAACTGGCGAGGGTTTGTTAAATTTCGTTTTGAATTTATTTTCTGAATTGAACCTAAATATTCAAAATTTGCGCGGACAAGGTTATGACAATGGTTCTAACATGCATGGAAAACACAACGGACTGCAGAAAAGAATTCTGGATATCAATGAGCGTGCATTTCACGTCCCATTCTCAGCTCATAGCTTAAACTTAGTGGTAAATGAGGCAGCAAATATTTTGTACGAGATCATCAATTTCTTCGACGTAATTCAAGAAATTTACGTCTTCTTTTCATCATCAACAATTAGGTGGTCAATCATTTGCAAACATGCACCAAGGCTAACGCTAAAAGCTTTAAGTGCTACGAGATGGTCAAGCAGAACTGAAGCAATCAAGCCATTACGATCTACAAAGAAAACGTATTTGATGCTCTGTTGGTAATTTCAGAAGCTTCTAATAGTTGTGATTGTATCACCACTCTCAAAGCGAAGTGACTTGCCTTAAAAATCCTAAATGATTAATTCATTTGTTCTGTTGTAATCTGGTACGATGTTTTGAGTGAAATTAATTCTTTAATTAAAATGATAAAAAACCCGACAATTAATGCCCAGATATGCATCAATTTGTTAAAGAGCTTAATTGATAAATTCTCACGATATCGCACAGATGAAAACTTTGGCATAGTTTTAAAGGAAGCTACCAATGTGGCAAACAAACTAAATGCTGAAGCAAGTGTCCCTCCAGTAAATATACTTCGACCGAGAAAAAAACCGACTCAGTTTTAGTATGGACATCGTGATGAAGTTCTGTTAAACACCAAAATTCAAAGTGGAGGTTTAAAAAAATTCTAGCTCAAACAATAATTTCCTTAACAAACAGATTTGAAAAGTTACAAAATTTAGATGACGTTTTTGGGTTTTTCAGTAGTACATTATTTAGAACTGCTGAAACGTTGTAAAGACTGCATAGGAATCTTAAAGACCATTCAAGGAATGAAACTGGCATTGACCGTACTGATTTGTACAATGAAATTAACGCTTTAAGGCTGCATTTCTTAGAAAATCATCAGTCTTATGATCCATATACAATTCTGCAATATCTTTTCAAAAATGATTTAATATCAACTTTTCCAAACACAGCAATAGCGATAAGAATTTGTCTTACTCTCCCAGTCTCAGTTGCATCAGCTGAATGATCATTTTCTAAATCAAAAATTATAAAAAAATATCTAAGATCAACAATGCATCAACGGAGACTTACAAATTTGGCTATTATTTCAATAGAACACGATATTTTGGACAGTTTAGATACTAGACAGATAATAAAAGATTTTGCAATTATGAAAGCAAGAAGAGTTCAATTTGTGTGAATACATGTAAGTGTCGAAGAAACTTTCACTCAAGTCAGCAAACTAACTAGAATTAAAGTATTTTTGGATTCGCCAACAGTGATTCTTATTTATATGCAATAGCTAATGAAATAATATGTTTATGGATTTTCTTTTTGTAAAAATTATTATTAAAGAAATTTTATATCACGAAAATGCCGATGATGAGTCTTTATACGAGTGTGAAAAACAATGCTTTTATTGGGGGGGAGGTGATATCTGGTTCGCACGTGGGCGCCATGGGGGCAAGCATCGGGCCTGTACTGCATGGTTTCCGCACTCTGCGAAGCACTGTTTCTAACGGCAACGTTCTTTGAATTTTTGTTCTGCATACACAATTCCTGTACATGTCCTGATTTGCCACTTTGATAACAGATGGCGACAAGGGCATTACTTAAGTTCGTGGCAACATACACACTGGCAGCAAGATTTACGAACATTTTTCTGAAAAAAAAAGCATTGGCGCCCGTTATTCATATTACTTTGTCTAACACGACGGGGCGACCTTTGTGTCGCTCTTTACACTGGCTACTGTTCACTGGCTGTTCAGCGCGGCTGGTAAAATTTTAAGAATCACTAGGGCTAGACTGAGAACTGCGACTAAGAAAGCGTCCGTTGCAGCGCAATGAATTAAAACTGTGGCTTTGCATTTCTACATCTGCCAAGTAAAAGGTGTCATGCACTTCAGTAAGCTACAGTGCACTGTCTACTGAAGGGTCAGACTATTTCAGAATTGCTGCCCTAATTCTGGGGTCCTGAATGTTCTACGCTATAGCATCTGGTAACATAATTTCACTATAAGAAAGTCAACAAGAGCAAATAAATTTACATTTGTAGGTTAAGCCATTCAACTCCATGATCCATTGCTGGTTGTGTCTGATCTGGTGATAACAATACGTGCTCGAAATTGCGCCAAGTAATCGCTTCATTCTTCGTCCCGTATAAGAAACGTAGGGAGCGGTGAGGCAGCTGCCTGCTGAGCTGCCTGTGCCGCCAACTGGGACACCGCTTGGAGTAGTTGAGTGATTTGTGCCGTCTGTAACCGATTCATTTCCATTAAGTTTGGGTTCGGGGTAGTGGCCATGCCGACCGGTTAGGCGCCACGCATTCAAGAAAATTAGAACGAAAGTGAACACCTGCAATGTCAAGGAGCGCGCTCTGCAACAAAAAAGTGCACCAAACATGTAACAGACTCGCTCCCACAAAATAAGATAATAAGGATGTGTGGGCGGGAGCAAGTTCTGCTTGCTCCGACTGCTGCTGTCTGGCTGCTGCAAGTGGGCTGGTCCAAGGTTCTTCTATCGCTCCTCATCGGCACTTTTGTCACTCGTTGTCGCCTGTTGTCCTGGGTGTCGGTGACCGAGTGGAGAGACACGGAAATAAGAAAGCAGGATGCACGCGTGAGCGGGTACGGAGTCTGAGGTAACTAACGAGTGGGACAGCAGAAACTAGGAACACTAAGCTAGATTAGTATAAGATACATATATCGTAGAAATATTACAATACTCAACTTTCATATCTACAGATACATAGTTTATCTTCAAGGCTAGGTATAAGCCTTCCTACTGATGAGAGTCTTATCTAGTGCATGCCCTATTACCAAGTGGCCGATACAATTCAGTGGTGGCTGTGAGTAGGATTGCAGTAGAGGGTGCTCGCGGCTGACGTCTTAAGAATGCCGCGCCGTGCTTGCAGGGCGGCGCGCGGCGAAAGTACATGGCGCGCACTTCAGAATTGTGTGCGACATCACACTTAAGTCATGTGATTAAGGGCGAGGGAAATAAATCCTCACCCGCCCAACTGAATTCTGTTATTTGCTCGCACCCACCAAGGTGCATGACTTGCAAGAAGTTCTAGCCAAGCTTACACATTGCTATCGTTTTTGGATGTTGCTTTGTCTGTGGATCAACTTCGTCAGATTAATGTCCCATTTGTCTGGTCTTGTCAATGTGAAACCGGATTCGTCAAATTGAAATCTGCTTCGCTTTGAAATTGTTGCTTAATACTTTGCTTTTGACCTTGGTACAGTATTGTCTCACAGAATTAAAAATAAATTAATTCGTAATTGTGAAAGAAGCTCTTACTATTGTTTTTAGTGTGACCAAGTTTCATGAATATTTGTACGGTCGTAAGTTCTTCTTGATAACCGATCGAAAGCCTTTGAAGTCATTGTTTCACCCGTCAAAGCCAGTGTCACCATGCCATCACACAAAGCACAGAAATTGCAAAGCTGACAGTGTTTTTTTCTCAGTACTAATACGAGACTTTGTGTCGTCCAACGTCTCCGCATGGCAACGCTTAAAAGTTATCTCGCTTGCCCTTTCGCCATGACGATGTGTTTGATTCCTCTGATGAAGCTTTCATGTTTTTGGATGTTCATAATAATAGCGTGTCGATGGTTCCCCTCGACTTCGGCCTCAATGGTTTTGCTATACCCTTTGATGCCTCTTCACGCATCATTTTGAATTATCCTCGTAATCAATGGCCAACGTCAAGCAAGTGGTTCGGCGATGTTTTGCTCTCTGGGATGATTTATCTTAGCAAAAAAAAAAAGTCAAATGTCTGTAAATCTATTGGACTTAACTTCTTTGGTTACTAGTCCCTAGGCTTACAAACTACTTTAATTAAACCAACCTAAGGACAACCCACACACCTATACCCGAAGAAGGACCCGAACTTCCGGCGGCGAGTAACCGCGCGCTCTGCAGCAAGGCGACTCAGACCTCTCTACCACTCCACCGCGACTTATCTTTGCAGCGAGATGTTATTTTGCTTCGTACAGACAATGATCACGCCCACGTGTGCCGAACATCAGTCGGCACCGCGTCAGAAGTTTTTTGCTTGGCCGTCACCTACCGCGCTTTAGCAACGGTTGCATATCGATATTGGGGGTCCATTTGGGAACATGCGCATGTTGCTTGTCATTGATGCCTTTAACAATTTTCCATTTGTTGTTCAGATCTGCTAGTACGCTTCTAGCTTTGATTTTTTGCATTGTGAGTTTACCTGAAGCAATTGTCTCCGCTAGTGGTCCTCTATTTCTTTTCTCTGCGTTCGAATCTTTCTGTGCGGCCAACAGTATTCGTCAATTGACGTCCGTCCCATTCACTCCTCAGAATGGAGAACCGGAACGATTTTTTTGTACATTGAAATATCAAATAGCGATGTTGCGTGTGCATATGTGAGGAATATGTATGGCTTTTTTTCTTCATACCGCTCGAAACCGTGCAACGCACCGGTGCGTTGCCTGCAGATTTATTGCATTGTCCTCCTCACCACACAATAATGCATCTCCCCCTCCCCCGCAGTCCGCATTTGCATCTCACGACATGTGTTATATGTTCTTGTTCGACGGCCCTCGGCGGGGCTCAAGAGCGCATTCTACGCACACTGGCCGCGCCATGTTTCTGATTGCCCGTCCATCTGGTACTGTGCGCAGACGCCGTAACCATGTAAAACAGTGTGGGTGAGACCATGCGTCTTGTTTCATAGAATGGGTGCCGACGCGGCTGCCGCCGCCCCGGGTTCGGCGGCTGGCTCGGCGACGCGTGCGCCACAGGCGCCATCTACGGTGCCGCGGGTTGTGGACGCCGCCTCGCCCACGCAGCCCCCACCGACGCAGATGATGCGACGCCACGGGCGTCGCCTGGACGGGCACCGCCACGAGCGCCACAGCCACCGCGCAGGACGCATTTCAAGCGTCCGGCCGTAATGGACATCGATTCACCACTTTCTCCGATAATACCGGAACCATTACACCGGGCGATGGACCGCGCCAAAGAGATGTTTTACAGGTTTCCGTCCTCCCTCTACTAGAATAGCAGGACGCATGTAGACATACCTCTTCTCATGCTAGGTTCCCCAACCACCTCAATTTTTTCACCATCAGCTCCTTCCCCCAGCCACCGTGAGCCTTATTACACGGTTGTTCGTAGATTTGGGGAGGTGGGGCAGGAATGTAGTATTACAGCTCGGTACTACACGTAGTCGACTGCGGTAGATTAGTAGTCGCAGGAATGCGAGTGTAGCGCCATCGCGTGTCCAGGTCTGACACGCTGCACTGCATTCAGCTCCTCAGTTACATAGCTCGAATGTACAGTGCAGACGCCAAGAATCCTCCTAAGCCACGCTGGATCGATTTCGATTGCGTCTAGCTCCATGGGCTCGGGGCCGATGAAAGAAGTTGGCCGAACTAGCGACATCGGATGAGGCGTGGGCCCCACCATACGAGAGGACAGCGAATCCGTCGACACAAACATAGCGGCAGCACCCTCTAGTACACAAGAGTAAATTTGCTTTCTATGTCGACGCTGCATGCCATCTGCAGCCTGCAATAAAAACATGTTAGCGCCAAGTCGTCGAATGATGGTACCGCGCCCCCAACGCCTGCGACCGCCATAGGACCTGAAAAAGACAGATGCGTTTGCTCGATACCGTGCCTGATTCTGCGCAATGGGCGGCCCCTGTGGTGGTTGCATTAGACGCAACGGAGTGTGGTACCGCCGTCCGTGCCACAACTCCACAGTTGACGGTCCATTGCGTGGCTGGGAGTGGTAGAAGGTGTGAAAATGCAAAAGAGCTTGTTCACGCGTGTAGTTTTACTTAAACTTGACCAAATGTGAGGGTGCTGCAAGTAGTGGTAGCGTTCATGGAGACCACGAAAAGAAATTTACTGTAGACATCCACAATGACGAGCCATCTTGTAGTCCAGAATGGACCAGCAAAGTCTAAATGTACACGCTTTAATTGCGCGGTTGGGGTGGGCCATTCTGAGAACCGTTGAGGAGGGGCAAGTTGCTTTTCCGCACAAGCTTTCAACGAGGCGTCATCCTATCTGTGTATCTATAACAATCCGTGTGCAATATCTGCGCGCCAATTGTTTGGTGCGGAGCACACCCCCAATGACCTTGGTGCAGTAACTGAAGCAATTGATGTTGCGATGACTCAGGGATAACCACACGTGACTGGTCCTGTTCTGTACGAAGGAAAATTACGCCCTGTAACACTGATAAGTCATGTTGGCGTGAAAAGTAACATCGAACCACCTGGGTAACAATCTGCGTCACTGCGCGAAGCCACCCTCTGCGGACGTAGCACGACATGATTTGAAGCTCTGGGTACACCACTGTTGCTTGGGCAACCTACCAGTGATCGAGACGAAACTGATCAAGGCCCTCAGAATCACTAGGATCTATGAGGCAACAGGAAACTTCTGAGGCTCAAAATCAACATCCATGCCAACAGAAAGACGTGACAGTGTGTCGGCATTAGCATGTTTAGACGCAGGTCTGTAGATACTTTCATAATTGTAGGAATACAATATGAGCGCCCAACATTGCAGCTTCTGTGCTATGCGACTAGGTATGGGCTTTGCAGGGTGGAACAAGGAATTAAGCGGCTTGTGGTCAGTTACCAAATAAAACTTGCGACCATATAGATATTGGTGGAACTTGGTAACACCATAGATGATTGCTAATGCCTCTTTCCCTATTAGCGAATAATTGACCTGGGCTTTGCTCAACAATTTCGAAGTAAAGGCGATAGATCTGTCTGAAGAGCCAGTGCGATGCGAAATGACTACTCCAATGCCGTAGGCTGACGCGTCAGTGGCTAACACAACAGGTGTGTCAGGATCACAATGTACAAGACAACGAACACTGAGTAAAGCGTCCTTTAACTTTTCGAAAGCAATGTCACACTCATATCGCCAAAGAAACTTAACATTCTTCTGCCGTAGGCGATGCAGCGATGCCGCTAGTTGCGCTGCGGTAGGAAGAAATTTTATATAATACGAGATTTTGCACAGGAAATATTGCCATTCTGTTTGTTGGAGCCTACAGCTCACGAATAGTTTGCAAATGCGACTGCAATGGATGAACACCCTACAAATTGTTAACATAACGTAAATATTCAATTTCAGTCTGAAAGAAAACACATTTTTCCTTGTTACATTTGAGACCAGACTTTGAAAAGTGCACGTACATTGTTGAAATGTTTTTTTAGCTGTGACGCTGGAAACAACAATATTGTCTAATTAATTTGAGCAACAAGTCACTGCTTTTATTAGTTGTTCCACGTATCCTTGAAAAACTGTCAGAGCAAAGGAATAATCGAACGGTAATCTTAGAAACTTGGAGATGCCCATGTGTGTATTGATAAGAAGAACTTTCTGTGATTGCTCGTCGAGCGGAATTTGCGGAAATGCATCCCAAAGATCAGTTTTGGGAAAATATTTGCCAACTCCTAATCTGTCCATAACCTCGTGAGGGTGAGGGAACGGACAACTGTCAATCACTGTCTGAGTATTCACAGTGCGCTTAGAGTCCAGACAAATTCTAATTTTCCCAGATGGTTGTTTGACAGTCACTAAAGGAGAAGCCCATTGGCTTGCTGAAATGGTCGTAATAACAACTTCATTTGCCACTTTGTGAGTGCCTGTGCAACTTGATCACGTAATGCAAAAGGAATACGGCATGCTCTTCAGATACGTGGCTGTGCATTATCTTTTAATGTCACATGCGCGGAAAAATCTGTTGCCTGTCCAAGTCCGTCGGAAGAATTAAGGTAATTTTGGCACACTGTTATAGATTCACTCAGGTCAAATGACGTCACTGACAGAACGTTCCTGGTGATGCTAAGACCAAACAAATCAAACAGACCCAAACCAAAAATACTCGCACTGTCATAGGATTCAAGAACGAAAAGAGACATTGTCTTGAGTATATCACCAAACACTGAACTGATGTTGCTCTTTTTATCATTTATTACGTCTACTGAATGTTGTCCGTCATTTGATTTCTAAACTTTTTCTGCCAACTTTGCAGATAGTCATTAATATGCAAATCAATAAATTGTATTTAAATTAACCATCATCACAAAACAATCAAGTTATTCAAGGGTCGCCACTACTTTTTATTATTATAATAAAATAAAATAAAATATTATTTACAAAACTATGAAACTGAGAATTTACTTATTTCTTTTATGAAAATCCTTGTTTTCATGCACTATCATTGGACAACACAAAAACCCCTGACTTACCTAACATTGACAGCCCTCCAAAGTGAAAGGTGGTTGAAAAAGAGTTACACGATGTTTATAGTAAATTTTGTATTATAATAAATTATGAAAAGTCAACAAACACAACATACTTGAACAAGAGTCAATTTCAGAATAGACAAAAACAATGATTTTACAGCGGCACAGTCAAAATTATCTAACGATTAGAATCCTTTTTACAGAAAATAAGGACAAAATCTTAACACTACAAAAATTTACAATTTCGACTGGCTATAGTTTTCAATACGGTGTATTTTAAAACTATCAAAACTGTAATTTAAAATTCAGTGAAAGTTAAGTGCTAAACAGATGGGATAGATTATACTCGACTATGGTGACCACGCAACTCACACTACGTCCCACCTATCAACCACCATGCAATAATATTTTCACTATTTATGCATTGGCGCTACTTTATCATATACAGTTGAACAGCGTCACCGATGTCGAAGGGCCGCTGATGGAAGAGCAGGCTGATGAATGCAATAGCGGATTGGAAAATATCTACCCGATCGCGCGGCAATTACTAAAGTATTCGAGCTACGAAAAAATACAGCAATTTTCCAACCCATTGGGGTATGCTGATATTCAAGAACAGTAAATTATCCTGATTACGAGTGAGCTTGTTCTAAAACAACACCAACTTCAGAATATATACAAGTTCCTCAGTATAACTGTGAATGCAAACAGCAATCACACAGACGCTATCTAACACTGTGCAATGGGCACAAAAATTCTAAGTTCACCGACTCGCAAGGTCCGAAAACTGTGGAGTCCTTGACGCAACTCTTCGCTGATACCAAGGGATCCGAACAGTCCGCTGGCCTCCACGCTTCTCCGTTTCTCACCCACCACAACGCTCTCTCCAAAAAACAACTTTCTTTGGCCGCCAGACTCCACCCACATGTGACGTCAAGCCAGTAAGAGAGAGGACCTAATGGTCTCGCCAATCAAATCAATTTGCTGTTGTTAGCGCTACTAAGCTCCTCCCACTCGAAAACTTTCCCAGGCCTGAGACTCACGTATGCCACAGTTCCCAGAAACAGCATGAAATTTTGTGTTTCACGATAGGCATCTCCAGACGGCTAAATTATTTTATTATCGCATGGGCGCCCTCTCCCGTCGTGAGCGCTCCGTCCTATCTTCTCTCGAGACCCCTCGGCAACCCACGCCTCGCCAACGTGGCGCTGGCAAGGTCCAGTGTTCTGCTCGCCCACAAGTTGCAGGTAACCCCGGAGAGGTCTTTGTTTAGAGTCGTTGGTGGCGGCAAGCGCCTAAAAACAATTACCCAGGTGGCTTATTCCAAATGTACCGAAATCATGCAATGATCATTTCTATCATCTGGCATTAAGAATTTGGAGAAGTCAGAATACAAAGAACCCAACATCGAATTAAATCGACAGACTAAATGACATTGGAAAATATGAATATAAATAGGAAACCTGCAAGTATCCAGCACTGGTATGTCTTGTCTTGTCCTGTATACGCCGTAAGCAAAGTGTGCACTGTTTGCAATTGAGATGTGCCTAGCATTTCATATGTGGTACAATTTACTAACGACACTGTGGCATCCGTATCAAGCAAAAGTTGCACAGTTTTGCCAGCCATCTGCAAATGTACTAACAGTATATTTGTGCGGCGTTACAAAGAAGTGACAGAATCTTTTGTTACCAGAACACGAGAGTCTGTCTTAGTAGCAGCAGGCTACGAATGGACAGCAAAAGCAGACTCTACACGTCGTGTGCGTGAATTTTGCAAGTGCTTTTGCCATGGAGCAGTCTAAGTGACATACACACACTTTGAAATGTCCTTATTAGCCACAACAAAAGCAAATTGCATAATAGGAAGGGCACTGACCTCCTCTAAGTTTATAAATACACTTTGGACGGAACTTTGGCGCCGCCCGCGGTGGCCGAGGAGACTGAGGCGCTCCAGTCACGGTCTGCACGGCCACTACGGTCGGGGGTTCGAATCCCCCCTCGGGAATGAATATTTGTGCCGTCCTAGTTCGTAAGTAGTTCATAAGTAGTTTGTAAGTTTAGGGACTGATGACCCCGTAGTTAAGTCCCATAAGCTGTACAAACATTTGAACATTTTGAACTTTGGCTTTCTTGCCATGAGGTTGACGCTATGGCTGTTTACAGGAAGTACAGCATGACCGGGCGTGACGTGAGGCCGGTCAGCAACACCTTGTTTGTGAGGCCGAGATGGAACACTTTCCTCGTCTCATGCTACATTACATAAATCGGCATCTTGGAAACTACTTGTTGCAGAGTCACAAGTGTCCTGATACTCAACAGTTTGAAGCACTAGTTCAGATGAAGGATCAGTATAGTTTAAGATTTGTTCACGGGTGCGCGAATGTGACACATTCCTAGTAATCATATCACTTACCATTAAATCTGAATAGTACTTGCCACAGTCACACCAAAATTTACACTTCCTAGTTAAACCATAACGTATTGCAGTAGAAAGTGTGATCTCTCGTTTCAAATAACATGGGCTGAATAGGGCTAGTGAGGGAATGCCCCACTGCGCGGCGCTGTTCGATTTGCGCGCTGTTGTTTTCATGTTTATAAATGCAAAATCGTGTGCTTCGTTGCCGATTTGTGGATATTTCGGGTATTATATGAAGGATTGTGCAGTGCTACCTACTGTTAGTGGTATTCGATATTAAATGAAACAGAAAGACAAGAGTGCCAAGCAACTATTTCCACTGCATATTTACGTGTGTAGTCTCCTAATCTGAAGTTACGATGCCCTCCTGTGTTGTACCTGGTCGGAAGTTAGAATGTAGAAACTACTAGGAGCTAAGACTTTTTTCAAGTCACCAAAGGATTTAGAAAAGTTTAAGAAATGGTGGCAAAATTTAGCCCAAGAAGAGACAAGGTGCTAGCGTTGGCTAGAGTTAACTCTCGGAAAGCCAAATAAATAAATAAAAAAGGCGCTAACGAGAAAATCGTACATTTGTGATCCTCGCTTTACTGAAAATTTAATATTAGAAACCTAGAAACTGACAAATTCATTATTGATGGAAGCGAAGTAGAACTGCCCAGAATTAATTGGCACTTGAAATCAAATTCAGTTCCTCACATTTTCCCCAAGTGTCCCACGTATTTGTCTACCCCGATAAAGCTATGAAAATCTTCTACATAAAGTAAAGCTGCTTGCAAAATTGTTAATAAAACACTCACCAATTGTTTAAAAATTTGTGACAGTGATTCATTTCTGATTTAAGTAAAACGCGGTTGTTTGTTAGGTCTAAGTTTGTTGATCCACCTGAGGTACTGTAAGTCTTGAAAGCGCAAATCAAAAGTATTAAAAAGTCGCTTGACCAGAAAAACAATGAGACTGAAATCAGACAAGGCTAGAGTAATAGTGCTGCTGTAGGAACACTCCGTAAGTCACTTCTGGGCAAACAGGATTGTTGTCCGCATAACACGCAAAATAGAAATACGAATGCGAAAGTGTAACTTCACTGTATGGGGGAGTGGCGCGTAAATCGGAGCTAGCGCGGCCAAAAGGCGAAAGGACTGTACTCCAAAAGTTATCACACTTGATACCTTCTATTCGTTATGGTTAAACCTTAGAGTTCAGTTACCCGCTGTCTATAAGATTTTACTGCCTGCCTTCGACAATTATATAATTGCTACATTCAGAGATTGTTCGTAATGATTAGTAATCGCCTGCAGTAATTCCTCAAAAGGCACTTGTTTCGTGCGAGGTGTGTGTAAACGTTTGACACAGAGGCGATAAATGTTCACGCCTACTTGAGACAAGAAATAAAGACAGTGCCTTGTATGATGTGCCGTTACGTAGCTCCGGAATTGCGCAAAGTATTCCGCCCAGTTCTCTATTTTGTCATCAAACTGTCGGAATGATGACGAGATTGCGGGTTGTGTGGCAGACGATTGCGCCATAGCTGATTGCTGTTGGGCGGTGGCTACTGCACCTTGTTTCTTGCTTTCGATGAAAGTTGTCACTAAGTCTATCAGTTGGTGGACTGACCGCATTTGAAACTGAATAATTTGTGTAAGATCATTTGACAATGGAGATAACGACTGAGGCGCTGGCAATGGATTAGCTGCAGCAGTATGGGCGGTATTAGGCTTAGTCACACAAGATGGCGCTGCCATGATACTAGCAACTAATTCAATATACACCAAATCAGTTAATATAGTAACTAATGTACTGTGCCATCTGAAACAAAAATATCCAAAACATACGAAATAACAAATTGTCGCACTTGGGCCTAAGAGGGAAACAATTAATATTGAAGGGTTCTAAAGTCCTCGTCGACAGTTTTATATCTCTGGGAAGCAGTAGTAGAAGGAGGTGGCCTGTGACAAGAAAGGATGTGGACAAAATCTGAAACTAAAAGAAGTGATTAGTCCACATATAATTTTGTTACAAATGATAAGAATACTCAACTTTGGTGTTGTGGTTGTGGTACGATTTCTTCCTAGCTACAAAACAGATCTGCAATGATCAGTCGACAATAGTAGTGTTCTGGCCTGTGCTAACGTAGACTGCTGGCTCGTGTAGACGGATCTCCTGGAACTGTAGCTCCCCTAGATCTGCTTCGTACTCTGCTACTGACTGTTTCCACTGATATACTGACTCTCGTGGATAGGGTGCGCCGGCGCGAGCCTCTCTCTTCCTATTGGCCGGTGCACCGAGCAGGCAGAGAGGTACCGAGCCTCCAGGCGTTACCGGTGGCCGAAGAACTATAGGAGATATCGCCTCTTATGGAAGTGGCAGGACGCCACAACAGCCTATAAGTTGGATATTGCTTGTTTATGGTAGGGGGCTTTGAATCTTGCCACTTTTTAAAACTAATGATCAGCTTATTTAGAATTAGCGCTTGCTAAGTATCACTGGGGAATTTATCCGGTGTATACCTGCTTGTTGCTTCGTTACCTGCTTGGGGAACAGACTTTATTGCTGGCAGTGTGTTTTCCCTCTGCACATTGTTTTCTGCCCATCCATAATTGTAATTTTGGCAATTTTTTATTATTATTATTATTTTTTTTTTTTTATGGGACTTAACAACGGGGTCATCATTCCCTAAACTTACAAACTACTTATGAACTAGCTTACACTAAGGACGGCACAAATATACATGCCCGAGGGGGGATTCGAACCCCCGACCGTAGTGGCCGTGCAGACCGTGACTGGCCCGCCTCAGTCCCCTCGGCCACCGCGGCCGGCTTGGCAATTCTATTCAGATAATTTTGACTTTCATCTCCTCTTCTCTGTCCGTTTCTTCCGCTTGTAATCCTTTCATTTTTTCTGCCGTCATTACCAAAGTGTTAGTGTTTAAGCTTGCTTTCAGATTTAATTGTTCATTCCTATTGCATATGGTGAGAGGTATTGGTTAAAAAGAATATTTTATATTTTGATCTGTGTCCAGATACTGGCACTGTTTGTTTCAAATGTGTGTCACTTAAAATTTCTTGTATACTTTATTCGACTCCAGTTGGTGCTTTAATTTACTTCATGTAGCTGCTGCTTTGTTCAGTCTCATGCACTACTTGATTGTGAATTCTAAATCTACCTAATTTGTAGATAACAAAAATGGTTTCCTGTGCGTTTCACTAATTTTATGCAATCTTAAATCTTGCCTAGTGATTTTAGTTTTTAAGAGCTGTGTTTATCTGATTGTTTAAAGTTCTAATCGGAGACCTGATTCGCAATTTAATTCATTTCAAGTTAGTGAAAATTGTTTGCTCACGTCATTGCACTCCAGAAGGTGTTTAATTAAATTCTGTAGATGCACCTTTGTTCGGTCACATCTACTATTGATTCTTCTGCATCCTTGTGTGTTTATAGTAATTTTATGTCACATTTAATGCTGCTTAGACCTTGTAAGTTTTAAGAGCTGTGTTTAGCCTGATCGCTTAAAGGTTGTGATTGGAGACCTTGTTCAGTCACATCTACTACTAAAATTAGAATTAAAACAGTCCAGATCGCAGAATTGTTGCTTTTTATTTCATAACCGGTTTCGGTCAACCGTAGACCAATATCAGATGATGAGCACCATGTTGGCCGGTGGTGTCAGTGAACATGGTGACCAGTCCTCGTCTGTGCGGCTCACTGTGTTCACTGCCACCACCGGCCACCATGGTGCGCATCATCTAATATTGGTCTACGCTTCACCGAAACCGGTTATGAAATAAAAAGCAACAATTCTGCGATCTGGACTGTTTTAATTCTAATTTTAACTGTTGTTTTAAGATCGCTGTTTCTCCTTCATGGTTTCCAAAATTATATCTACCATTGATTCCTATGCTTCCGGGTCTATTTTGGTAATTTCATGTATATATCTGGCCCCGTCCTTGTAAGTTTTAAGAGTTGTGTTCAGAGTGATAGCTTCAAACATCTAATTAGAGACTGGATGTGTAATTTAATTTGTGCTTTGGTTCTTGGAATATTGTCGTGTCGCCAAATTGTTCCCCGAGTCAAAGCCTTTGCAGAGATGTCATGTGGCGAATGGCCAGTTGTTACCTCTGGAAGGATGGTTAGAGGTAGTTTGTCAACTGTGAAAATTTCTTGGCCAGTTTCACTTAGTGAGGAATTAGTCTCTGCCCTTGCTTTTAGGCTGTGACGTCATTAATAAGACAGGATAAGTTTTGGATTTATCAGGTCATTCCTTCGAATTTATGTTTGTTCCGGGCGAGAAGTTAGAACTCGGTTCGCGTTTAGCCGATAATTTTGACACGGCTCACCTTACATCTGAGCACGCTTCGCGGCTCACTGACAAGCTTAATGAGTTTAACGATCTTTTTCTGACAGCCTTTGTGTCACTAATGTTCTCCAGTATCATATTCGTCTCGGTGATGATGTCCCGGTTAGGCAGTCGCCTTATCGTCTTTCGCTACCTAAGATGAAGATTCTGCACTTCAAACTGAACAAATTGTTACAGCAGCGTGTTATCAGTCCTTCCATCTCCGCTTATGCCTCGCCTATGATTTTAGTCCTAAAATATCAGGGAAAGCATATTCAGCCTATTGTCGATTATCGCCATCTCAATATGAAGGTAGTGTTCAAATCTGTACCATTGATTGATTTGCATAATTCTTTCACTTGGTTCGCTGAAGCTAAATGGTTTAGAGTTCTTGGCCTTAATTAGGCCTAATACCAAACTCTCTTAACTGAGGACTGTAAGCACATTACAGCGTTTTGTACTGATTGAAATCTCTTCGAATTTAAAAGAGTTCCCTTCGGCCTGGCCACCGTGGCTGCCATCCTCTCAGATTGCTTGATTATGTTCTTGAAGTTCTTACGTTCTCCTGTCTTTTCAACTATATTGATGATTTAGTCATTTATAATAAAACTTTTGAGGAGCACTTTCGTCATCTTTCTTTGGTATTCCGCAAGCTGCTTGAGGCCGGACTGACGATCAAGCCTTCCAAAATTACCCTCGCTCGTAATCAGGTCTCCTTCCTGGGGCATATGGTATATGTAAAAACATTCGTATTGATCAGGAACGCACAAAAGCTGTTAGGAACTTGCCCCCTCCCCTCTCGTGATAAAAAAAAAGTATTGCAAGATTTATCGGTATGGCCAATTATTTTAGGCGTTGCGTTCCCAATTTTGCTTAATTGGCAATCCCCTGAAACGAAATTAGAAGCAAGGAAGCATCATTTGTGTTGGATGAAGCTCAGGAGGCTGCCTTTCATGCTATCAAATCAGCATAGCAAACCCTCCAGTTTTAGGGATTCCTGATTTAGAGAAAAGTTTAATGGTTCAAACTGACGCTTGTAATAGTGGTATATCAGCTGTTCTCTTACAGGAGGCTAAGGGCCAAAGACAACCGTTGGCTTATGCAGCTCATCATTTAATTGATGCCGAGATTAAATATTCCGTGTACGAGTGTGAGGCCTTGGCTGTGTTATTTGCTCTTGATAAATTTCGCTTCTATCTTGAACACCGTGACTTTGACCTCAAAGACCGGTAATTAAGCTTATAGCTGGTGCTGGCCCATCGTCATAAAACCGGTTGAATTGCTAGGTGGGCAGTCAGGATGTCTGCATTTAAGTTTAAGGTCCATTATATAAAGTACTTAGTCGCTTGCTTGAGGAACCGGTCAAACTCAAAGAGATCTCAAGTGACACCGTACAAGACCTTGGATGCCCAGTCCTGGGGGAGATTCCTCAGTTGTTCAGCGACCTTCAACCAAAACAGGAACAAGATCCCATCTGGGGATCAATACTGAGGGACTTTTCGGAAGGGGAGAGTTTGCCACATTACATTCTCAGTACAGGGAACCTTTGCAAAAAGATCAGTCGATCGTGTGACCCTAAAATCTGTGTTGCCGCCGAACTAGTTACACTATTACCACGGTTCATATATTGGGCGACATTTAGGCATGCATAAGTCACTTCATAATATCTAACAGAGGCTTACTTGGGCTTCTATGGTCCGCGATGTTAACCAATTTGTTAGTAATTGTCGCTGGTGTGAGCAAGCTAAGTCTAGTAGTGCGCCCCACCAAGCGAGAGTCCCATATCTTTGATGAGGTATTTATTGATTATTTGGGCCCATTACCGCGCACTAAGAAGGAAAATCAGTATATATTGGTTGTTATTGATAGTATTTCCCGTTTTATTTGGCTGGTTCTTAGTCGTAATGTCGCAGCTAGTACTACCGTTGCTTACCTTACTAATGTATTTAGCCTTTTTGGTCCACCTAGGCAGTTAGTGATAATGCCCCAGCCTTTTGGTCTGCTGCTTTTCGTGCATTTTGTTTTGGCAAGGCGATCAAGCATAAACCACTACACCTTATTATCCTCAGAGGTCCTTTGCAGAGAGAGTGAATCGAATTTGAAGTCAGCCCTTATTATCTACAATCAGTGTTTCCCTAACAAGTGGGATTCCAGTCTGCCTTGGTTGAACCTGGCCTTTAATTCTGCCAAATATAGGGCACTTCAGATCCCTCCCACCTCACTTACGTTCACCTCTCCTATAATTCTGTTTTGTCAAATTTGTGGCAAATCCAAGAACTTTTGCCCACCTTCATCACACCCACACTCCTTAGGGAAAGCTGGAAAAGTGCAAGAGCCAATATTGATTTAGCTCATCAGTGGCAGGCGATCAGGTATAACCATGGGTGCTGTTCTTATAATGGGAGGCTTGGAGATCAGGTATATATTCGTAATTATGCAGGGAGAGGACAGCATGTTGGGCAGGTTATTAAGTTCGAATTTCCTCGGGCCATTTGCTAAAGTAAGGGTATGGGGGCCGATTAACCTCCTAGTCAGGGAAGAGGCGACTGGTAAGACCTATCGTGTCCATCTTAACCTAGCTAAGTTTTCTCTCCGTTCCAGCCTCTGACATTCTGCCCCCCTCCCCTCCCGAGGGATCGTTCATCGATAGAGAGGGGGGGTTGAGTCGTGCTGGATCGATTTCGGTTGTTTTCTCCGTCTACCTTGTGCCAACGCCACTTTCACTCGCTCATACTCCTTTCTCGATTCTCTTTGTTGTTCCACTGCAGGTAGAGAGGCTAGTGTTTAGTTCCTCACTTCTCTTGCGGCTGGCGATAGTTGCCACAACTTACGACTACATCTTGCAGCGCATGCAGAAAGTGGGACAATTCGGCCTCGGACGAGGAATCGTGCACAGCTTGAAGTGAGGAACCAAAGGCTGGCGGCTGAGTGGGCACTGAGCTGGACGGCTAACTTGTTGTTGTTGATGTTATGCTAGCTTTGCTGGGTGCTGCAGTTGGATTCTGCACATTACAGTTGTGATTATAAATAGCGGCCTTACATGGGAGTCAGGTGTGAATATCTGACTTGGAATCGACCGGCCATGCAGTTAAGTTTCCTCATTTGAACTTTGATTTCTGGGAGGATGTAATTATAGTTCCGTTCAACATCTGTTGCATCATCACTCCATGGAATTAATCTATCGACTGCCTGTGTGAAGTAATTGCATGACATCAAGGCTACGAAGTACAATGTGGTGGTGACGTTGTGTTCGTTGTCACACTTCTGTGCGCCGAAGTTCTGTCTTTGAGAGACGAACATTATTTCATTGGCGATTTGTTGGGGCTTTGCCTTGTTGTGGAACTTCTATTGTGTCCGTCCCACTGAGTAGGCTTGGGAGTTGAACCACAGCTACTCTCACGCCCTCATGTCTACGTTGTTTCTTTCATATTGGTGGCCTGTAAGTTGCTATTGCTTGTTTACATTTACATCTACATCTACATGTTTACAGTAGGGTGCTTTGAATCTCGACACCGTTTGAAACGAATGATTGGTTTATTTACAATTAACGCTTGTAAGCAGCACTGGGGTATTTATCTGGCGTGTGCCCGTTTGCTGCTCCATTACCTGCCCAGAGGACAGGCGTTATCGCTGGCAGTGTACTTCCCCTGCACAGTGTTTCGTGCCCACCGATAGTTGTAATTTTGGCAGTGCTATTCAGATGATTTTGATTTTCATCTGCTCTGCTCTGCCGTTTATTCCTCTTGTGATCCTTCCCTTTTTTTCGGCCGTCATTATTGAGCTGGTAGTGTTTAAGCTTGCTTTCAGATTTAATTGGCCATTTCTTATCTTCGTCCAGACACTGGCGCTCTTAGTTTGAAATGTGTATCACTTAAAATTGTGTGTATTGATTGGACACCAGCTGGTGCTTTAATTTATTTCATGCAGTTGCAACTTTCTTCAGTCAAATCCACTACATAATTCTGATTTCTAAATCTACCCAATTTTGGATAAATGAAATAGTTTCTTGACATAAAAGTTTTCTGGGTATGGTACCGCGTCATGATGTAAGGCTATTACTTAAATGACCAACGTTTCGGCCAACGTTACAGTGGCCTTCATCTGGGTAACTGGGTTACCCAGATGAAGGCCACTGTAACGTTGGCCGAAACGTTGGTCATTTAAGTAATAGGTACCGCGTCATGATGTAAGGCTATTACTTAAATGACCAACGTTTCGGCCAACGTTACAGTGGCCTTCATCTGGGTAACTGGGTTACCCAGATGAAGGCCACTGTAACGTTGGCCGAAACGTTGGTCATTTAAGTAATAGCCTTACATCATGACGCGTTGGTCATTTAAGTAATAGCCTTACATCATGACGCGGTACCATACCCAGAAAACTTTTATGTCATCTGACTCTGGCCGCGGAAGCCTACGAAATAGTTTCTTGTGTGCTTTAGTAATTTTACGTAATCTTATATCTTGCTCAGTGATTCTAACTTCTGTGTTTCTCGGATTGTTTAAAGTTCTAATTGGAGCTCTCATTTCAAGTTAGTGAAAATTATTTGCATAGATGATTGCTCTCCAGTAGGTGTTTAATTAATTTCTGTAGTTGCAACTTTGTTAACTCACATCTACTATTGATTCTTAGGCATCGTTGTGTGTTTTGAATAATTTTATGTAACTTCAAATTGGCTCAATCCTTGTGAGTTATAAGAACTGTGTTTAGCCTGATTGCTTAAAGTTGTAATTGGAGACTTGATGTGCAATTTAACTTACATAAGTTAGTGGAAATTTCTTACTGTCTCCTTTTACACGTACATTTTACTGAATCTTTCCTGTTAATGACTGTCTATTGTTAATAATTTTTAAATCTCTAGCAAGTGATGACTCTCTTTGGTAAACCCACCTAGCTGCCCACATTTTATTATCCTTCAAACACTTAAAGTAAAGGTTATTGTAGAAAGACCAATCCTTATCCTCCTCCCACTCCTGTCAAATTCTTTGCATAGCAGAATAGTTAGTGGCTATAACCATCACATCCTGTTCCTTCAGCAGTTAGCAAGTGACAATTATCAAATTCCAAACTAACAGTTACTGCCAGACTTTGTCCCGTTAGATAGATTTCAACACAATTAACTTAAGACTCTGTGAACTACTTCGGGAGGATATCACTTAAAAGTTAAAAAAAAGGTAAGGTAAAGCAGTCAACAATTCGAAGATTGGGTTGAACACCACAGGGTTTTACTATGCATGGTCCTGTTTGGAGGTGGTATGCCGTTGCCTTCCTCCGACCTTCGAACTGATTTACCCAGCCAGGTATAGGGGGACCTACAGTTTAACGTGGGTTCCGAACCACGGTGCTACTCGGTATTTTTCACATGAGAATACTGCCAGAGGTGAAAGAAGTGAAAAGTGAGAGATAAAAAGTCTAGGACCTGGTGGGGATCGAACCAGCAACCTTTGGTTTCATAGTCTGGCACTCTACCACTGTGCAACCGAGGCAAAAGATGTGTATCAAATTTTCGTGTTACAGGCACCTGCACGCCTGCCCCCATACCTTCCATGTCACCCTCGCCTCCCTTTACAGTGTTATCCTCTGCACCGGCTTTTTCCCAAACCTGTGCAAAACGTTCCAAATCCTTATGTTCCCTAAACCCGGCATACCTCTGTCTGATCCCTCTTCCTATCACCCTATAAGCCTCACCTTGGTATTCATCAAGGTCTTAGAAATCATCCTCTCTCGCCGCATTCACCAATGTCTCCATCAACACCAACTCCTTTCCTTGTCCCAGTGTGGCTTCCGACCCCCGTCCTCTGCCAATGACCAGTTTCTCCACCCTACTCACCTTCTTTCCATCCAGCTGCAATCCCCTTATGCGGTTATCTTCAATTCCCTCAATATCGAGACAGCCTACGACAGAGTAGGGCATTCTGGACTCGTTTTTAAACTCCAAACCTACGACCTTCCTATTAATTATGTTTATTTTATTGCACTCTTTCTCTCCCACGGCCCATCCTATGTCAATGTCAACAGCTCCGACTCATGTTCGTTCTACCCATCTGCCGGCGTGCCCAAGGACTCCATCCTTTCATCTCCCCCATATCCCATCTACTCGCTACTCGCCAGACAGTCCACAGCCTCAACCTCCTGACCACCTCCTTCAGTACACTGATGACACTACCTTCCTTGCCCTCATCCCTCCCTCGCTCACTTCCATCAACTTTTCCAGTCTCACCTATCTGAACCCTCCACTTTGTGTAACTAGTGGCTCCTCTCTAAAAACCCTACCAAATCCCAGGCAATCATCATAGGTCGTACTACCCGTTCCTTCCATCTCCGTTACCTCTACCTTACACTCTATGGACGTCCCATCCCTCAAAACTCCACCCTAAAATACCTTCACCTCACCCTCGACTGCATCATATCCTGGAAACTGCACCTCCAAACTGTCAATCAGAAAGCCCTCCCACTTCAACCTTCTGAAGCTCTACTCCAATCAGACATAAAGACTTAAACCCTCTACAATCCTTACACTTAACATTCCATGATGCATCCTATCCTCTTCAGTTTCCACCCTGCTCGGGTTTCCACTCCCCCCCCCCTACTACAAATTCCTCCAGGTCCTTCAACACCACACCCTCTGCCTCGCTTACTGTATCTACCTCCCTTCCCCTCTGTAGATCCTCTATGACCTTATTAATTTTTCCCTACTTTCCTTGAGCATATTTGGAGAGTCCCATAACCCACTGGTTTCTCCTTTCCTCTTGAATCCCCGACCTCTGCCACGCCAGTACCAACATATTCCTGGTTTACATGGCTATACCATTCCAAATTATGACAAACCAGTCAAAACTTTGACATCGATCATTGAAGCAAAGTTCCATTTAGTGCACGAAAATGTACTTAGATTATATGTAAATATCAAACTTTTTTTCACATTTGGCATTTTATTAAAATGAAACAGTTACAGGCACGGATGAACACTACAACAATGTGGACAGCGTTTAAACTTCACTCATAGTAAGTGAGTCACAAAATTAATAATTATGGGTGCAGGTATCTTATTTTACGGAAATGAACTACTTTTATATTTCTTAAGTCCTATATTTTACTTGTTTACAAAATTTTAAAAGGGTTTGAATCATTTATAGAAAGCAAACGTTGCCTTAGGCGTACCGCCACCTTGCTTTCACATACGATGTGCAGTGTCTCTGTTTATCGATATAACTAAGCAAATGTCCTTCAGACATGCATGCATGCAGTCCATTTGTACTACATTTTTTGGGAATCGATTTCTTATTATATCACTTGTTATACGACTATAATTGTTGTAGATTGCAACAGAACAATTACTCGTGTTCTACACTTCGCTTTCGCTACGCTATTACAAAAATTATTAAGCATAACTTTGCGTCTATGTTGTACACACGTCACCGCACACTCCCGGCTGTCTACCGAGGCCTACGAGAAAGACAGTCCCCCAGCGCAGTCGTCATGCCACGTAAGCAAGGTAGTTCCGAGCCGGCGCGATCGTTAGCCGATACGCCGGCTGCTGGTGCACGGCCCACTGCGTCATAGCGGGCAGCCACTGAGCTACCGATAGCGCCGGCTCCGAAATACCTTGCTTACGTGGCATGACGACTGCGCTGGGGCCTTTGTTTCTCGTAGGCCACGCTGTCTACCGGTTGAAGTCACAGCGCGAAAGGCAGCCTGAGAAACTAGGCCGCAGACTCGCCTGGAATGGCCTACATTAGGCCGTGTTCACACTGCCGGCCAGGCCGAGCCGAGCCGATAGGTGAAACACATTGTTTTCAATTGCACTGTTCAAACTGCCGGCCGGGTCACGACGACTCCGCTTCAGCCGGCTCACGCCGAGCCGACGACATTCGGAATGTTTAATATTTCCGACGCGAGCCGGCGCCGGCGCTAATGTTCAAATGTTTGTAAATCTGTCGGACCAAACTGCGTGGTCACCAGTCCGTAGCTTACTAACTACTTAAACCTAGGTAAACTAACTTCAGAACAACACATACACCGATGCCCCAGGGAGGACTCGAACCTCCACGGCGAGCAACCGCGCGCTTTAGACCGCTCGGCTACTCCACTGCGGCGTGGTATTGCTACTACAGCACTAGTATCTCGCGTCTACAGCCTGTTCTCAACAGAGGTTTCTCTGCATATCTTTTTTTTTAATTAACTCTTGTGAAAAAAATTCTGTTTATTTTTTTCTTGTATTACTATTAGTTATGAAAACTGAATAAAATATTGAGACAAGTTTTTTAGCTGTTCTCATAAGGAAAAACTCTCCTAAATGTCAGTCGAAATTCATGAAATGAGTCCATTACCATCTGTTTCTTATGTGCTTAAAATTCGATGAGTCACTACAGTGTGAGAACAATAGTATTAAAATAACAAAATCAGTTAACTATTAGCTGGCTCGAAGTAGACGGTAATGAACAAGTTTTGGTTACCCCGTATTTCCTTTGATATTCTCCTGAGCCGGCCGGGGTGGCCGAGGGGACTGAAGCGCTCCAGTCATGGTCTGCACGGCCACTACGGTCGGGGTTTCGAATCCCCCCTCGGGCATGGATATTTGTGCCGTCCATAGGATTAGGTAGTTCATAAGTAGTTTGTAAGTTAAGTCCCATAAGTTATACAAACATTTGAACATTTTTATTCTCCTGACAGTGGGTGGGGATTCCTTGTTGCTGAGGACAAGCCTACTGAGAAGGAAAAAGAAATTTTAGAAATTGACACACGCTTCTGTCCTGCAGTGTCTGAATCTACACTAAATCACCGTAGTTTTCTTTCAGTTAAAGTATAAAAATCGAAATGAAAGTACTATAATCCAGACAAAGAAAACTGTCATCAGATGATTCAGTAAATTGTTCATCGAAACTTAGTTCCCCTTAGACAAGTTCCTTAAAAAAATCTGAAAAAAGTATCTGATAGCTGTGTAGAGTTTTTTGAACGTGAAGGTGGGCTAAAAAATTGTACAGCATGATGCATATAAAACCAGTACACCTCACGTACGCCCGTAGCCGCCACTTGCAGCATTTCTTATAAGGAGGTAACTAAGTGTTTTTAATGTCGCTGTTCGGTATGATTTTTTAAAATCAATACATTCTTCATTTAATCTCAGTCGTGAGGGTACAGCTTTTATGTGGGACACGCTGTATACAACTATTTTCACGTTGTGGTACATCATTTTTCGAGAGCTACAAAAGCGAAAATAAGAATATATTTTGTATTAGGAGCAGATGCATCCTGTAATGTTTATTTGCTTTATTAATTAAATACAGTTTCTACCACTTTCACACATGATACTTAGCTTTTCAACATTACGATGTATGGGGGTTCTGCTTGCTGCAAAATTATTCACCTGGGGCGTCATGGTAGAAATAAATACTCGTAGGTACAATTTTTCACTTCTTCTTTAATTTGCATCAAACTTCTTCTCCGCCAAAACATTACAATTTAATAACGTACACAATGGAACAGAACTTGGCTGATAGTACTTCCACGCAAGACGGTGAGGCAAATATATAACATCGACAATAATGACATTACATTATGCATTGTTTATAACAATTGAATATACTAATTTACAATTACCGAACACAACAGTAAAAATATCATGTACACAAAAATAATCACAATATAAAATGAAAACTATACATACAATAATTTTAGATGGCGCATATCTTTTTAGTCGTTCTTTCTGTTTCACAACAAACAGCAATGTTAAATGTCAATTAATTTGTTAATGAGTACATCATTCATGTTCCTAAGATATATTGAACTATCAAATATCTTCGCAAATCTGAAACTAGGTTCAAAATCCCTCGTGAGTCAATATATACAAACAATCACAATATTGAAATTTCGACTATTACATTAATTAACACAATTAGCTGGTCAACACAACTTGTTTATGAGCCTGACATATATGCAATGCTATTTATTTTCATGTTTTTATGTTTTACAAAAGTTTTTACAATTCGTCTGTTTAGTTATCGAAATAATGTACAATGACGAAACTATTGTTTATAGAACTGTCTGGAAAGAAAATATATGAATCTCTTAATTAATGAAATCTATCACTTGTTTTAATCACACTATCACCAAGACACTGTCCTACACTGATTCATAAGCTGGCTATTTCGTTTGTAACTTCACACGCAACATATATCACTATTACTCCACACGATTCCGGCTCTGACGCAGACGGTATCGTACAATAACATTGAGATGAGAGATCCAGCAGTATCATTACAGTCCAATTGTTTTTTTGGCTTCTTCTTTAATCATCTCCAATTAGAAAGCCATTAAGTATAATGTTAGAATAGTTTATTTCAGTCCATCAACAGTAAAGTTGCAGTTTGCATTATTTTTTTCCTCTTCTACTTCCAGACACGAAATATATATTCCATGAATTGACTAGTGTGGAAAAAAATAGAGTTGTATGCCTCTCATAAAGTCAAGTATGACCTGAAGTAAAATCTAAGCAGATCGTTGTCCATTGTAATCGGTCGCCACTCAAGAAAAATTACTTCATATTTGTTTTCTGGTTAGAGATCATTAACACATCATGAGGGGCCTACACACGTGGCCAGAAATTCAAATTTTTCGGCACTGCAGTGCTTCACACTATGCTCAACATCCGCCGAGTTCGTAGGCTTGCGATCGCTGTGTGACGCCGCTCAGATAACTCGCCATTGCTTGTGAATGGAGGTGGATATCAGTGCAACTACCATTTCAAAAAACTTTTCTATACTTTTATCTCTATTTCACTCGCTGTAATGTATGGTCTAAAATGCATAGAACATAAAGCTGCGCACTATCCAAGCGCACGCACTTAACAAGTAGTGTTATTTGAAAACGACTGTTATGAATTATGAAAAGGTGAATGATTTATTAGAAAGGTGAGTTATTTTACTACTACGTGTCAAAAAATCAGAATTTTGAACCGCATGATTTCATCAAAATCGAGTGAGAAGCATTACGAAACTAAAAACTCGCGCTGAATGAAACGTACACATTCTCTTTTTTCGCAGGCAACCCAAAGCTTGTAAGGAAAAAAAACACCTTGATAAACGATGTGGTGTGGTCTTATATAATGTCAAAATTTTTTACAAATTAAAAATCGGAAAAGTGAATTTTCCCCCTCTCTTTCGTCTCGGCTCGGCCCGGCGCGCAGTGCGCAGTGTGAACACACATGCTGTCGGCGTGTGCCGGGTAGGCGCCAGCCAGCTCGGCAAATCCCGGTAGTGTGAACGCATCCTTACTGTGTTTAGTTAGCAGTCCTGATGGCGTAGTGAGCTCTGGTACGCCGGACGAACCTTCTCTGTTAGGCACTTGCCATATCTCGCGACACCGTCTCATGTAGCGAACAGGCGAGCAGTTCCGGGTAATCCGGAATATGGAATGAGTAGAGTAGGGGACGGCAGAGGGTCAGGACCCCGGCTGCGGCCGGCAAGCCCGTGTTCTCCTAGGCAAAGGTTCAGGTCTGGAACGGGCACTAGACAGGGCCGTAGCGCTTGCTTCACATGACCCTCCCTGTCAACATCTCATCTGAGGGCGCTGACCGGAAATATACCATCACGAAGGACAGAGAACACAGAAACCAACTTCTCAGCGATAGGACCGCTATGCACGAACACACACCCCAGACCACACCTCCACTCCTCAGAGAACGACGAAACACAAGTTCACGAGCCACGATTCGAGTCACTTTTTCGTCACGGAGGCGGATGGACATTGTTACTGACGACCAAAACTAGTTCCACTAGGTTACTGGCCGAAACAACCGGCGCAAGAAGAAGGCTTCCCACGCTTCGGCGGACTCGACACACAAATCCCAGCTCGTCCCCAGATCCCACTCCTTCGCACCACTTCAACCAAATGGCGACCAGTATGATTCAATGACCCACCATACCAGTGACGACATGTCCCAACTACCGAGCCTCAACCTTCGAGTACGTCAGCACTGACACCATCACCAGCGAAGGTGCCGCCTATAACTATTCACTCTACCGCACATTACCTTAAGACCAAGGCGGAACTGAAGAAGCATGTTTCTAGCTTCTGTGAAGGAATTTTCCAAGGAGAAACTGCCGAGTATAACTTTGAAAGTTTGACAATGCAATGATTTCCAAAACCCAAAGAACCCCTTCTGCACCCACAGGCCTCTAAACCAGGGTTCTCCAATTTACTCTGCCACATGGGCCACATTTCAAGTTCCAAATCGCAGTGCGGGCCGGATAGCATATTTGGCGATTACTGAAGAATGCGATACTAACGCATGCTTTGACATGTGACGTCACTGATAAGGCGGAAACCCCAAATTTATCACCATCATATCACACTTTACATCCGCAAACAAAGATCAATAACATATGAACTTGGTTAAAATGCAGTTCAGATGACGGCTGCTCCTGCTGAACATGTATATATTGTTGGTGGTAAAAGTTCAGATCACCGGCAGCGGCGTACTGCACTTTACGTGACGATGTTGGCAGCGGTAGCTGTTCAGCACACAGGGACAGTTGTGTGGGTCAGTTTTTGTTAACGAGCGTCAAGTGAAACAGTCGTGTTTCAACAAAACGTATGATGATATTAAAGTTTCACCACACTTTAATGTCCATTGCAGACGATTTCAAATACTTAGTATTTGTAATTAAAATATGGGTGCTCGGTATATGAACGCGTGAACGTAAATAGATCAGTTTGTACACAAATTCAAATGTTTGTATAGCTTATGCGACTTAACTACGGGGTCATCAGTCCCTAAACTTACAACTAGTTATGAACTACCTTATACTAAAGATGATACAAACAACCATGTCCGAGGGGGGCGGGGGATTCGAACCCCCGACCGTAGTGGCCGTGCAGAGTGCAGACCGTGACTGGCGCGCCGCAGTCCCCTCGGCCCCCACGGCCGGCCAGTTTGTACTGTGAAATTGAATAATGTTGTTGTTGTTGTTGTGGTCTTCAGTCCGGAGACTGGTTTGATGCAGCTCTCCACAATACCCTATCCTGAGCAAGTCTCTTCATCTCCACATAAGAACAGCAACCTACATCTGTCTGAATCTGCTTACTGTATCCATCCCTTGGTCTTCCTCTGCGATTTTTACCCCACACACTTCCCTCCAACGCTAAATTCACAATCCCTTGATGTCTAAGAATGTGCCCTACCAATCTATCCCTTCTTTTAGTCAAGGTATGCCAGAAATTTCTTTTCTCCCCAATACTGTTCAGTACCTCCTCATTAGTTACGCGATCCACCCACCTAATCTTCAGCATTCTTCTGTAGCACCATATTTCAAAAGCCTCAATCCTCTTCCTGTCCGCACTGTTTATCGTCCATGTCTCACTCCCATACAAGGCCACACTCCATACAAATGCCTTCAGAAAGGACTTCCTTAGGCTTAAATCAATATTCGATGTTAACAAATGTCTCTTTTTCAAGAACGCTTTTCTACCCATTGCCATTCTGCATTTTATATCCTCTGTACTGCGACCATCATTTGATATTTTACTGCCCAAGTAACAAAACTCATCTACCTCCTTTATTGCTTCGTTTCCTAATCTAATTCCTTCAGCATCACCTGATTTTCTTAGACTGCACTCCATTACCCTAGTTTTGCTCTTGTTAATGTTCATCTTATATGCACCTTTCAGGACACTGTCCATTCCGTTCAGTTGCTCTTCCAGGTCCTTTGCTGTATCTGACAGAATTACTATGTCGTCGGCAAAACACAATGTTTTTAATTCTTCCCCCTGAACTTTAATTTCTTCACCAAATTTCTCCTTGCTTTCCTTTATAGCATGCTCAATGTACCAGTTGAATAACATTGGAGAAAGGCTACAACCCTGTCTTACTCCCTTTCCAACCACTGCATCCCTTTCATGCCCTTCAACTCTGAAAACCGTTGTCTGGTTTTTGTACAAGTTGTAAATAACATTACGCTCCCTATATTTTACTCCTGCTTGCTTCAGAACTTGAAAGAGTTTATTCCAATCAACATTGACAAAAGCCTTCTCCAAATCTACAAAAGCTAGAAATGTAGGTTTGCCTTTTCTTAATCTATCTTCTAGGATAAGCCGGAAATTGAGTATTGCCTCCCGTGTTCCTACATTTCTCCTGAACCCAAACTGATCTTCCCCGAGGTCGGCTTCTACCAGCTTTTCCATCCTTCTGTAAATAATTCGTGTTAATATTTTGCAGCCATGACTTATTAAACTGGTAGTTCTGTAGTTTTCACACCTGTCTGCACCTGCTTTCTTTGGTATGGGGATTATAACATTTTTCTTAAAGTCTGAGGGTACTTCACCTGTCTCATACATCTTACAAACCAGGTGAAACAATTTTGTCATGGCTGGTTCTCCCAGAGACTTCAGTAGCTCTGAGGGAATATCATCTACTCCAGGGGCCTTGTTTCGACTTAGGTCTTTCAGTGCTCTGTCAAATTCATCTCTCAGTATAGTATCTCCTATTTCATCCTCATCTACTTCTTCTCCCCTTTCTACAATATTGCCGCTAAGTTCATTTCCTTCATAGAGCCTCTCTATATACTCTTTCCACCTTTCAGCTTTCCCTTCTTTGCTGAGAACTGGTTTTCCATCACAGTCCTTGATATTAATAGAGCTGTTTTTCTTATCTCCAAATGTTTCTTTTATTTTCCTGTAGGCTGTATCTATTTTTCCCCTATTTATACATTCTTCTCCATCCTGCATTTGCCTTCTAGCCACTCCTGCTTAGTCATTTTGCACTTCCTGTCAATCTCATTTCTTAGTCGTCTGTACTTCATTTTGCCTGTTTTATTTACTGCATTTTTATATTTTCTCCTTTCATCGATTAAATTTAGTATCTCCTGTGATATCCAAGGATTTTTTGTAGGTCTTGCCTTCCTACCTATTTTGTCCTCTGCTGCCTTCACTATTTCATCTCTCAATACTACCCATTCCTCCTCTACTGTTTTATTTCCCCCCGTTTCTGTCAATTGTTGCCTAAAGCTCCCTCTGAAATTCTTAAGAACTTCAGGTTCCTTCAACTTATCCAGGTCCCATCTCCTTATTTTCCTACCTTTTTTTAGTTTCTTCAGTTTCAGTTCATAACTAACAAGTTATGGTCAGAGTCTATATCTGCCCCTGGGTATGTTTTACAGTTTAAAACCTGGTTCCGAAATCTATGCTTTACCCGGTGTCTCCTGGTCTCTTCCACGTATACAACCTTCTTTTGTGATTCTTAAACCAGGTGTTTGTTATAACCAAATTATGTTCCGTGCAAAATTCTACCAGGCGGCTTCCTCTTTCATTCCTTTTGCCCAGACCATATTCACCTACTATTTTCCCTTCCCTTCCTTGTCCTACTACCGAATTCCAGACTCCAATAACAATTAAGTTTTCCTCTCCCTTAATTGTCTGAATAATTTCCTTTAACTCCTCATATATTTCTTCGATCTCCGCATCGTCGGCAGAGCTAGTTGGCATATAAACCTGTACTACTGTGGTCGGTGTTGGCTTCGTATCTATCTTGACTACGATAATGCGATCACTGTGTTGCTCATAGTAGTTTACCCGCATTCCTATTTTCTTATTCATTATCAGACCTACTCCTGTAATACCCCCAACTGATTTTGTATTTATAATCCTGTACTCGCCTGACCAAAAATCCTGTTCCTCTCTCCAGCGAACTTCACTAATCCCTACTATATCTAACTTCAACCTATCCATTTCCCTTTTTAAATTTTCTAGCTTTCCTACCCGATTAAGGGATCTAACATTCCACGCTCCGATCCGTAGAATGCCACTGTTGTCTTTCCTGATGATCACATCCTCCTGAGTAGTCCCCGCCCGGAGATCCGAATGGGGGACTATTTTACCTCCGGAATATTTTACCCGAGAGGATGCCATCATCATATGTTGATACAGTAGAGCTGCATGTCCTCGGGAAAATTAACGGCTGTAGTTTTCCCTTGCTTTCAGCCGTTCGCAGTAACTGTATGGCAAAGCCACATTAGCTGATGTTACAAGGCCAGCTCAGTCAATCATCCAGACTGTTGCCCCTGTAACTACTGAAAAGGCTGCTGCCCCTCTTCAGGAACCACACGTTTGTCTGGCCTCTCCACAGATACCCCTCCGCTATGGTTGCACCTACGGTACGGCTATCTGTATCGTTGAGGCACGCAAGCCACCCCACCTCGGCAATGTCTGTGGTTCATGGGAGTGGATTTAATAATACATTTGTGAAATAATATTAATAATAATCACCATCATCAGCATTCCTCACTTCACTCGGTTAATTTCATTTAATCGAATGTTCTGTCGTAACACCGCGAAAGTGTAACAGACACTCTCAAAAATAAACCAGACAGGCGCTTCAACCCCCGCGCTATAAACACGTTCTGTCGTTTCAAGCCTGTCATTGGTTACGTATAAGTGACCCACCAATGGTTACCCATGTTAGTGCTGACCCGATGAATGGCGGAAAGTGAAGGCATCCAATCAGGAGCGGCGTTCAGACAGACAGTAAGAATGTCTTTTTTTCTCTTCCATGTCATGAATTAATCACGAAATTACCTGGTATTGCAGAGTGTGTAGAACTGTGTCCGAAATGCAGATCATAATGAAAATATTACACATTACACAATAAAAAACCAGCCGTTACGTGGATGTAACATTTTCTGATTAATGGATATTGAACACATTTACCTTTATTGGTAATTTAAAAGACTAGCTGCAACTCAAAGCTGCAAAATTAAAGCCACGCCACGTAGTCTCTGTTTCTCTATGTCTTTTTTTTTTTTTTTTTTTTTTTTTTGAACGAACATAATTACTTTTGGATTTGTTGTTAAGGAGGTACCTAATAGCAAAACTCAATTTCTACCTGTGAAACTAGCAGCAATACAAGATTTTTTTAAACAATGTATGTTCAACGTGTATGCCACAATTTTCCTATGTTACTCGTAAAAAATATGTCTGTCCACGACCCTAAATTGTTTCCAAATGTAAGCACATTCTTAACAGACTTAACGCCACTCCTCATTAGCCTCCTTCTCATCATTCATAACGCCTCTACCAACGTTACATCAACTACAATCGGCTGTCACCAAACCTACAAAATTCTTAACTGTGAGTTATTTAAGTTCTTTGAATTGAACATTGATGTTACCATCGATGTTTTTCTAATATCGATCATCCCTAGGACAGTTGTTGGTAGCGCTTAAATTTTTATTAAAGTTGGAGATTTTAAATCGTGATCCGAGCTATAGCTTTGAAAACATTAGATTAGATTAGATTAATTTTTCGTTCCATAGATCCTTGTGGATGTGGAACATGTCAAGAAACAAAATTTACAAGTTGAATAATAGAGAATAATAGATAATACTAATAATATAAATACAGATACATACATTTTTAAGGTTTTTTTGTTTTTTTTAACAACTGATAATATAATAATACTAAAATAGTATGAGTACATGAATCATTTGGTACAATTTAGAAATTCACTAATGGAGTAGAAGGAGTTGGCCACTAGAAAGTCCTTTAGGTTCCTCTTAAACTGATCTTTATTTGTAGCTAACTTTTTTATACTTGATGGTAAATTATTGAAAATGTGTGTTCCTGAGTAGTGGACCCCTTTTTAAACTAAAGTAATTGCTTTTAAGTCCTTGTGTAGATCATTTTTATTCCTAGTATTGTATGTATGAACTGAGCTGTTTGTTGTGAAAAGGAATATATTATTTATGACAAATTTCATTAAGGAATAAATATACTGAGAGGCAGTGGTTAATATACGAAGTTCTTTGAAAAGGCTTCTACAGGACGTCCGTGAATTTACCCCACAAATGACACGTATTACACGCTTTTGGACTCTGAAGACTTTTGATTGACTTGTAGAGTTACCCCAAAATATTATGCCATATGACATTAGGGAATGAAAGTAAGCAAAGTATGCAAGCTTTGTTATTTTTATGTCTCCTATGTCTGATAACACTCGTATTGAAAATACAGATTTGTTGAGTCGTTTCTGCAGTTCTGTGGTGTGCTCCTCCAAACTAAATTTATTATCAAGCTGTAATCCCAGGAATTTAATACTGTCAATCTCTTCTATCTGCTCTTCTTCATACTTAATGCATATGTCGACGCGAAATCTCTTACACGTTCTGAACTGCATGTAGTGAGTCTTTTCAAAGTTTAATGAAAATGAGTTGGCTTTAAACCATTTATTAATGTTCGTTAGCAGACCTTTCTATAACTATGCTTGACGTACTTTTTATTGGAATACTTGTATCATCTGCAAACAAAACGAACTCTGCTTCTGGTAGTGTAACTGATGAGAGGTCATTAATGTACACAAGAAAAAGCAATGGCCCTAAGATGGATCCTTGTGGGATACCACATGTAATTTCTTCCCAATCCGATGATGACTGTTGGCTTAATTCACTAGTCAGTTGCACTGACACGCTTTGTTTCCTTTTAGTGAGGTACGACTTGAACCACTGCAGCACTTCCCGTGACCTCATAGAATTCTAATTTACTTAAAAGGATGTTATGGTTCACACAATCAAATTCCTTTGACAAATCACAGAAAATACCTGCTGCTTGCAATTTATTATCTAACGAGTTAAGTATATTCTCACTGTAAGTGTAAATAGCCTTCTCGATACCGGAACCTTTCAGAAATCCAAACTGTGTTCTAGATAATATGCCATTTGAGGTTAAGTGGTTGAGAAACTGCTTGTACGTTACCTTTTCTAGAATTTTTGAGAATTCTGGCAAAAGTGAAATGGGTCTGTAGTTTGATGGTATCTCTTTATCCCCATTCTTGAATAGAGGTTTAATATCCACATATTTTAGACAATCAGGAAATGTTCCCGTTATAATAGACTGGTTACGCAAATAACTTAAAATTGTGCTAAGTTCACAAGAACATGCTTTAATTAACTTTGTTGATATTTCATTGTAACCACTAGAATGCTTTGTTTTTAAAGATTTTATTATGGAAGTTATTTCTTGTGGTAAAGTGAGTGACATATTCATATATGTGAAGTTCTTTGTAAATGCTAGTTTCAAATATTCAAGGGCATTGCTTACTGAACCAGACAATCCCATACTATCAGTAACAGATATAAAGTACTTGTTAAATAGATTTGCCACACTATGTCCATCAGTTACTAATGTCTCATCTACTCTTAATGCTACCTGCTCTTGTTCCTTTCTGGTTCTACCAATTCCACTTTCACTATATCCCATATTGTTTTTATTTGGTTTCCTGATGTTGCTATCTTCTTCTCGTA
Organism: Locusta migratoria; assembly: GCA_026315105.1. Lineage (NCBI taxonomy): Eukaryota > Metazoa > Arthropoda > Insecta > Orthoptera > Acrididae > Locusta > Locusta migratoria. The sequence goes on from CM048748.1 coordinate 372,063,974, forward strand.
GTGCATTTGTTTAGATGCCTGAATAACTTTTTTTTAATATTTTACGGTATTCCTTATATTTAGTTAAATCATCATCATTACAATAATACTCTTGGCTGATAGATACATTTTTTTTTGTCTTACATGAAATAAATCTTTATTCCTTGTGTAATGTATGATTTTATTATAGACTTATGTTTAATTTGAGTTACTGTTAGAGGAAAACAGTTTTCAAACATGATACTAACATTGTTAATGAATACATTATATTTTTCATTCATGTCATGAGCACTATATACATCTTTCCAGTTCATGTCTTTCAGGAGTTTGCTAAAATTTTTAATTTTTGACGGAATGACTACTCTCCTGTATGTACATTTTGCAGTCTTCATAATATGTTTACAATCTATACCTAAAACAAAAACATCTACTCCGTGTTACCATTCTCAACAGCTATGTACACTAATAATTATTGTGTTGTGCACATGTACAGGAAATCATTTTTCGAATTATGTAAGTTTCATTTGACTTCTGATAAAATTATCATAGAAAATCGGCACTTTAATTTTCCAGCTTGCGTATTTATATTATGATATCACGTGACAATCCTACCTTAATGTTGATAATATTAGCGAAACTAGCACCTACTAGAGACTACAGAACGCAATACTCACCCCAGAGAGTTTCCACTCTATGGCACAGACCATAAATCTCCCAGATCAATGGCGTCTCACTATCTCTGCCGTGTTGTGGTTTGAAACCATAATCTAACGTTTTTGCTCCCGGTCTGAAGTTTTTGCCACGCGTCATGTGACGGATTTTCGACATTACGAGCAACTGTTTTCTCATTTATAACTGAAATCAAGCTAGAATGTGTCATTAGTACTGTTTCCATTTGCAGCAATTTAAGCTATATCTTATCAGTTACTCTTCATTCTCTAACCAGGTACTTGAAGTCATTTCTGACAACTCACTCACTAGAAAGGTGATGGCTATGTTTTTTTAAAAGAAAAAAAAAAGAAAAAAAAAGTTACATCTCCAGGAATTGAACATGCGATCTTCCGCACGTGAACCGAACGCTCTACCCCAAGACCACCAACAACACATTTTTCGAAAAAGCGATTTTGCATATACTATTCTATCAAGCGAAAATGTTTTCTAGAACGGAATTAATTTTTACAGAGGTTTGAATTTTTCCTTCCATTACAGGCTAAAAACTATCTAAATATAAAATTTGAAGTTTGTGTGTCTGCTAGAAGTAGCTTTGAATTATCGGTGAGTCAATAAGTGACAGAATTAGCGATTTTCGACTGCTAATATTGCGTAAACTATAAGGTGTAGAATAGTGTAATTTGAAAATATAGCTATTTATAGTAGATACTCTAGGAAACCGAAAATTCAGGCTTCTAGCTTTATCCACAACTGAGATGCAGGGGGATCGAAAATGCCGTCTACTGCTTCGGGAAAAGGATGGTACGGCCGTGTATTCGACTTGGCGGGAAGACTGCCGTGCCCCCAGATTTAATCATTGACTAAAGTATTCAGTCATTTAACAATTGACCGCCTTGGTCAGATGTCACAAGCTAAAGGGGGTGGGAAGAATGTAATGTCACTAAGTTTAAGGGTGACTGTACGAAATAGTTGTGAAAACATTTAACAATATTCAAATGTTAGAAACACCAACTTATTACATTATTTCGCATCGCTGGACACACAGTACAGACTATGTTTAACGTGGCGGCTGATGAAGAGGGGAGTGGGCCGCGGCGGTGTAGTGAGGACGGCGCAGAATCAACTCCTGTGCGCGAATGCAAGGCACAGTTACGCTGTGCTTCCCGCATCGTAGATTCGATCCTCCCTGGGGCATGGATGTTTGTGTTGTCTTTAGTATAAGTTCATTAGTAGTTTGTAAGTTTAAGGACTGATGACCCAGCAGTTAAGTCCCATAAGCTTTACAAACATTTGAACATTTTGTACGTAGTGATTGCCGAAGGCTACAGAGAAAATTTTTCGTACTGGGGGGACAAATCACATAATAGACAGTGACAGTGACAGTGATTCTCTTTTTAAGAATTTCTCCACAGATAATAAAATAAAATTAATATTAAAACAAAATTTGCACCAATTTTTGACAATGTCATTACGGATTACGGTCATTAGTACTGGAACTAGTCTTTTTAACCTTTAAATACGCAAATTTACACTTCAGTAAAGAGATGCCCTCTCTTGATCTGTGTATTGTAATCAACAAGTACATTCTGTTTCATCGTACTTGAAGCAAAGTTGTTGTGGCGTAAAGTCAGCGCCAATCGCCAGACGTAAGAGAACAAGCGTGGAGAAGGCAGCGATCGACCGTACGCCAATCGCAAGCAGGCGCCGCGCATCCTGGAGTGGGTAACCAAGCGCCCTCTACAAGCTGCTATATCTAGGCCGACATACGTCTGGACGGCCCCGTCAGTTACCCATCAGTTCCTCTCAGCTACGAAGTCAGAAATAGGACAGTACTAAGTCAGAACGCAGCTACGAACTTAGCAGTAACTAGTTCTCGAGGGCGCGAGAAGAGAGAAGAAACAGACATATGTTCGAAAGTTGAGTATCATTGTAATTTTCAGTCAATAAAATTTGTAATACTAATCTCTATAGAAATGTTTTAGCTAAGCATCGATTCCTGCACCAGTAACTTCCAGACAACTAGACCGGGACGAGTACTCAACTAATGGCAGAAAGAATGAAACAACAAAAGGCAACGAGGTGACAACAAAAATAACGAAATTTTATAAACTAAGGGGGGTGAGCGTGCTTTTAATTCCAAAGTAACTAAAGGACCCAGCTGCTAAAGTCATTGGTCGCTATATTTACACACTACATACACCAACGTATGCCAAGGACTACGGGGTGGCCGCGCAATCCGTGACATGGCACTCCAGACCGTACGACCAGATCCAAGCAACCAGTGAAATTTGAGCATTATAATAATTCCAGCGAGTGGCGGTGATCTAGTAACGTGGGTCCTCATATCTATAAATCCACCAGGAACGGTTAATGGAGAGGGTTTCACACTTACAATGAAATGGCATTCCAGCTGTGTGGGTAGTTTAAAAAGACGAAGTGATAGGGTGTCAGTTGTATCTATTATACAGCAATCCACTACTGCTCACAGACACACAGTAGGTCTGCGACGTTTGTAACAGACCACGCTAACAACCGTCGAAATGGACAAAGAGCAGTGGCGGAATAGCCGATCGCACTGTGGCGCCGTGCTGCGGTGCGCGCGGCCGTTCGCCGTCGGAGGTTCGAGTCCTCCATCGGGCGTGGGTGTTTTTGTTGTTCTTCGGTTAAGTTAGTTCAAGTAGTTTGTAAGTTTAGAGACCGATGACCACTGCTGTTGGGTCCCGTAACTTTACAAACATTTGAAGAACGTGCACATAGTAATACCGACAAGACTGAATGCAGGTGATTGTTGGTCGTACTCGACGGCTGATGGCCCCATTGAAGTAATCACGATTTCATATTCGGACCCATTAGTCTACAACACTAAGTCAAAGCATAAATAATTATTCTATCTGTTGTATTTTTGAGGTTAAGAGCTTTTAAAACCAGTACTATTGCCATGCTATGTGTTTTCACATACAGAAATGTATAAAGCCGGTAGCACTGGATTTCACAGATAGCTCTACTTGCACAGTAAGGCTGTCGTGCAGTCATTTCCTTACGACCACCAGGGTATTAATGAAGAAAAAACAGAATTCGGAGACATAATAAATCATTTGAACAGAATGTACGTTGTCAGTAGTTGTACTGACTAAAAATGTGAACAGGTTTGCAGAAAATAAAGCAGATTTTGCTGTAAATCCACTTGGATGGAGGCACGTAAAAATTTCACATGCATTTAAGCTGTGTCTTTGGTGCAAAGAAAAGTATGTAATTCCCATTGTAAGTTCCAATGTGATAATGAGGTTAGACATGTTCTTAATTGTCTAAAGAAACCATCAGTCAATGACGTTTGTGAAATTCTCGTACTATTGAGTTAACCCAGTGGTAACTGTTAGAATCGTTTGGGTTGTTGTCTTTAAACCTTGACAGTTGCAAGTGTGTGTGTGTGTGTGTGTGTGTGTGTGTGTGTGTGTGTGTGTGTGTGTGTGTGTGTGTTGATGGAAATGAGGGACCAAACAACGAGGTCATCAGTCCCTACAGTTGCAAGTGTAGACGAATGAGAATGATATGCTATTTTGACCGATACGCAGATAGCTATATTCAGCCAGCTAACATGTGTAAACTGAGGTGTTACAAATAACGTCTTGATTAGTAGTTATGACACACCGTTGAACCCCGCTCTCTATACATGGTGTTGCGGAAAAATTTCCGTCAAATCTTTCATGTGTTTTTCTAACCACTGTTAACAGATCTCTTAAGGATCTGAGACTTTTAGGTTCTTAAGAGTAACATAGCAGGTTGTCTATTAGTTCCTCAACTTCTCGTCAAAATTTTGTCATATTCAGTCTGAAACAGACACTTTAATTTCTTCGCCGATTAAATTACGATGATAGCCGCGGCGGAGCGGCCGAGCACATTGAGGCGCTATGCTGCAATGCGCGAGGCCGTTTCCCGTCGGGGTTCGAATCCCCCCTCCGGCATGGATGTTTTTGTCGTCTTTAGTGTACGGTAGTTCGTACGTTGGGAAAGTAGGAGCCGAGGTACTGGCAGAATTGAAGTCGTGGGGCGGCAAAGTGAGTCGTGCCGCGATAGCTCAGTGGTAGAGCGCTTGCCCGTGTAAGGCAAAAGTCCCTGGTTCGAATCCCGGTTCCGGCACACCGTTTTAATCTGTCAGGAAGTTTTCAGTTCGTAAGTAGTTTGTAAGTTTAGGGACTGATGACACAGTTGAGTCCCATAAGAGTCACAAACATTTGAACATTACGATGACATGTATGAAATAGGTTTCTTACACGTTCCAATATTATTTACAATTAAGAAGACTGTAGGTGCTCCGCTAAATGTGGCTGGGAAAAGTATCATCACACCACTTCTCATTCTAAAACACTGGTATGACATGTAGTGATCTAAACAGTATCGCATTGGTATAGAGCTTAACTTGCTTACGAAGGCCGTCTAACAGAATAACAAACTTTATGGTGACGGTCAACTCAACTACCTAGAAGGGCAGCAGTCAAATTCCGAGCCCAGCATGAAATTAAAAATACATATAATTTGATCCTATACTGAAATAACGTTAAATTAGTTTCTTGTATACGCTTGTGAACAGGCAGCAATCAAGATTACCAGACAATGCGGCAGGCGTACAACAGCAGATTGAACATTTGTACTGGGTATTTGACGTTTCTGATAACGAAGTTCATAGCGTAGAAGAATTGCTTGTCTGTAAATGTTGAGGGGGTCGATTTACAGATTTTTTCCGTACAACGATTGCTATAAGAAGGCTCCTTGTGGCAGCGAAACCGAAGTACATAATCTATTGTTGTTGTTGTTGCGGTCTTCATTCTGCAGACTGGTTTGAAGCTGCTTTACACGCTACTCTGTTCTGTACAACCTGCTTCGACTCTGAATTTAAAAAAAAGTTCTAATGTTTGTAAATCAATGAGACTTAACTACTGTGGTTATCAGTCGCTAGGCTAACGAACTACTTTAACTAACATAAACTAATCTAAAGACAACACACACACACCCATGCCCAAGAGAGAGGGCTCGAACCTCCATCGGGGAGCAAACGCGCGCTCAGCGGCAAGTAGCCCTAAAGCGCTCGGCCACTCTCCCACGGTCATCTCCAAATAAGCAACATACATACATTTCGACCTGATTTCTGTATTCGTCTTTCTGTCTCCCTGTACGATTCTCATTCTACAAACTTCTCTCCATTGCCAGATTGACGATACCTTGAAGTGACAGAACGTGTCACACGAATCATTCCCTTCTCTTAGTCAAGATATGTCAAAAATTTCTTCTTTTTTTCAGTTCTATTCAGTACCTCCTCATTAGTTATGTGAGCTAACCATTTAATCTACTGCAATCGCCTGTAACATCATGTTTCAAAATGCTCATACCATTGCTTCGTCTTAACTCCTTATCGTCCATGTTTTCTCCTATACAATGCTATACTCCCGAGCAGTGTTTCCAGAAAGGACTTCGTAACATTTTGATATTGGATCTCAACAAATTTCTCTTCTTCATAACTGCTTTTCTTCCTACAGCCATTCTGAATTTTATGTCTTCTTCAGTTCGGCCATCTAAAGTTACTTTGCTACTACTTTTATTGGCTCATTACAAAATCGAATCCTTCAGCCTCGCCTGATTTGCCTACACTACATTACCCTTGTTTTACCCTTGTCAGTCTTCATCTTATACTCTATTTTCCAGATATTGTCCATTGTGTTCAATTGCTTTTGCAGGTCCTTTGCTCTCTCTGACAAGAACTACAATGTCATCGGCAAACCGCAAAGCTTTTAATTCTTCACCGTGAGCTTTAATTCCTTCTCCAAAATTCTCCTTGCTTTCTTTCACTGGTTGCTCAGAGTACAGATTGAGTAACATTCGGGAAAGGCTACAACCCTGTCTCACCACCTTCCAAACCACTGCCACCCTTTTATTCACTGCTGTCGGGTTTTGTAAAAGTTGAATATAACTTTAGGTTCCCTATATTTCTCCCGTGATATTTTCGTAATTTGAGAGAGTGTATTCCAATCAACATTGTCGAAATCTTTCGCTAAATCTACAAATGCTAAAATCGGAGAGTTGCGTTTCCGTAACCAACCTTCTAAGTTATGTCGTAATCTGAGTATTGCATCGCGCTTTCTACATTTCTCCAAAATCCCAGAGAACATATTTCACGAATTTTTACAACCCCCTGTAAATAATTAATTTGTGTTAGTATCATGCAATCATAATTTATTACACTGATAGTTCTTATATTTGCTCACTTGTCTGCACTTGCTTTCTTTGGAATTGGATTTATTATACTCTTCTTCAAGTCTGAGGGTATTTCCCTGCCTAACACATCTTTCAGACAAGCTGGAACAATTTCTCCATGACTAGCTCTCCCAACGATTTTAGCAGTCAGGAGGGAATGTGATTTTACTCCCTGGGCCTTGTTTCGACTCAAATCTCTCAGTGCTCTATCAAATTCTTCTCGCAGTATTGTAACTCCCATCTCATCTTTGTCTCATCCTTCTCTATTTCTACAATTTCCCTTGTTTAGGCCCTCATATATTCCTTCCACGTTTCAGATTTCCCTTCTTTGCTTGGTACTGGTTTTCCATGCAGCTACTTTCTTCTCTATAAACGTCTCTTTTATTTTCCTGTATGCGGTATCTATCTTTCCCCTAGTTATAAAATCTTCTACGGTTTTGCATTTCTCCTCTATTCAATCCTGCTTAGCCACTCTGCATTTCCCGTCAGCCTCATTTTTAGCCGTCTGCACACCCTTTTGCCTGTTTCACTTGCTGCGTTTTTATATTTTCTCCTTACATCAATTCAGTATCTCCTACTTTATACAGGTATTAGTATTAGTCCTTGCCGTCCTACTTATATAATCGTTTGTGTCCTTCCGTACTTTATTTCACAAAGCTTCCCATTCTTCTTGTAGTGTATTACTTTCCTCCGTTTCGGTCAATCCTTGCTAATTATCTCTGTGAAACTCTCACAATCTCTAGGTCCTTCAACTTATCCAGGTTCCATCTCTTAACATTTCTTTTTGCAGATTCTTCAGCTGTAGTCTACAATTTATAACCAATAACTTATGGTGCGATCCTATATGTACTTATAGATATGTATTGCTGTTAAAAATCTTGTTTCTAAACCTATGTTTTACCACAACAAAGTCAATCTACTACCTTTCAGTGTCTCCTGGTCTCTTCCATGTATGTAACCATCTTTCGTGACGGCAGAACGAAGTGTTTATGATTATTAAATTGTGCTCTGAACAAAATTCTACCAGGCGATCTCCTCTTTCTTTTACTTTCCCCTACTACATTTGCTTCTCTTCTTCAGTCCTCGATGGCTCACCTGAAGACAACTGGAAGATGTCTACCCAGAGATATTTGGTCGTGAGACGTAACAAATGGTGCTGCCTTCTTGAGTTGGTATTCTAGTAAATGTGCGAATGTTTTCAAGTCACTATTGAGAAGGGTGATGAGCCGGTTGTAGCATCCGAGAGTGATTCGGATTCCCCGCCTTCTACCACCTGCGACTAGGCCCGGAGACAACGCACGGCGCTCAGTATTGATAGCACTTAGTGCGCATACACAGTTTATCGCGAGCCACACAATCTCTAGTGGTTAAGTGGTTACGTTGTATATGAATCTTAGTAGTACCGCTGCCGCGCAGGCTAGGAAACGGTAGTCGTCTATCCGCAATCGCCCGTGAGGATAAGGGACGGGAGAAAAGAGGGAGGGACCGTCGTTGCTGGGGTCAGTTCACGACAGATGGACGTCCAGGTGGGTACTAACAGATAGCTAAAACTCTTGTAAAATTCGAGTGAGAGGCCGTCATATCCAGGGGATTTAGGGGCAGCTTCCGTTTTGATAGCTTCCAGGACTTCGTCTGTGGTCACGTCTTCTTGAAGTTCCGACACCAAGTCTTCCTGAATAGTGTTGATTAGTGCCGCAATCTCCTCGATTAAAGTTGCGTTGTGCAGAGAAGCCGTGTGCAGTCGGGCGAAGTGAGACTGGAAAGAATGGCCAATAGCATATTTAGAGGTATGTGGTCGTCCTTCCTCAGACAATGTCTTGAATAAGAACTCGTCGTCGACGTCTGCGTTCTCCGAGTGTTACATTGACGGTATGTGGTCATTAGTACGGGATATCACAATGGTTTCTACAAAACGTTGAAGCACGATAGACGATCATCTGTCGAGACGGAGAGATTGGTATCGAGGTGCAGTCTTGTAGCATTGATTAGTAAAAGTCCAAGATGTTCGCATGCTAAGTCTTTACGTCTCTCGTCAATGCTCTGTGTAGTGTCGGTTTCGTGCAGGATAACCACCATGATATAGTGGACGTGTAGACGGAGCGACGGCGACAGCAGAAGGCCCATGTTTCATCTACTACGCGTCGACAGTCAGGGGCAGTCAGGTGGACAACGTTCAGTTTCCATTGTCCGCGACTTTGCACACTCAGTGTCGGGCGACGTTACAGATATAGGCTTGATGGTTATAGAGGGCCATAGGCCACACATCAGCATGATGAATGGTGCCAGCGAGAGATTGTGTAAAACACAGTCCAGGTGACTGGACAAGTGTGCTGCATATTATAAGTACTCGAAAATGTTCCATGGAGATTTGTCCATGTATCGATTAGTTGACGTCGGTCGATCAGTGGGCCCCTGTGTGGAATTGAATCATCATATCATCAAGTGGATCATCCAAAAGCGGCGTTACCTCGAGAAGATATGCCTTTTTCGGCGTCTATTGGTACCAGACGTTGCATATACGTTAACGATAAGCACACCGAACAGAGTAAGGATCGTACCCCTTGCATTAGGAAGGTACACATCATCTTCAGCAGCGAGTTCTTCGCGGAGGAGGATGGTGACTGCTGCCATTGTCGTTGGAGTTGTGGGCTGTGTAAACGGTAGGAACGTAGAAGGCAGCAAAGAACACTTCTTGGAGAAGGGCAATGTCGACATCAGCAGGTTAAATGATGTCACAGAACATCGCCCATTTCTGAGGAAATCGAATGGTACCAAGATTAATTTCTGCTATGCGGTAGTATTGCGAATGTGCTCCCCCTGTTGTTATGATGGTTCCTGTTATCATGCCCAGCTGACATGGGGCACCAAGCACTCCCACTGCGTCCGCAGTCACTAGACGGAAGTTTTGTCGAGTGCCACTGTGTGATGCTTCCCAACTGACAGGTCGACATTCTGATCTGCCTCATCATCGTCATTATCGGTCCAAGGCGTTGATTCTCGCAACCTTCGATTGCTAGGGGTGATGATGCTGCCACAGCGTTATCCTCTGGACCTACCTCCAGAGCGTCCACTGTTGTTGGGTGAGATTAGAGTTGGTAATAGGACGCTCTTCGCTTGAGACATCAGTCCCAGCGGTTTCCATCGTCGTGAAACTTGACGAGAACACTGTCTGATCTCCTGTCTTCTTCCTGGCTTGCCATTTGAATGGTTTGGGGTATGACTTCACGTCTTCCATTTTCTGGGCAACTACTACTTCCGAATGCGCTGTTCTGTGTTGGAATGCTGCCGTCCAACGTAGTGTCCATCTGAATGAAACCTCTGGTGGGCACCACTCTTGGGTCGAAGTCAATCATGCCATCCGTCGTGATCTGGTGGATTGTCGGTCTAGTCACCAATATGGAAAATGGAGACGATAGTGGTGGCCCATGGGGGATTCGAGATAGGCTTGAACCTGGTAATTGACCCCTGGAGAGGTCATTTCAGGAATGCTGACATCATCCTTCCAGGAATTACGATGTAGTCAGCACTTTGCTGCATACCATCACTTTTATTCTGGGAATCTGGTGACACAATTGCTTTCTGGGAATTGCCCTTAGGTTAGTATCTTACACAAATGTGCATTCTATCACGTTCATTCTAGGAATTGTTGACCTGATCAATTTTCTGGGAATTGCCCCGGAAGTGTGCTATGATGCATTCCATCACGTTCATCCTGGGAATTCAGAGTATTTTATCACAGATTTGACTCAGAGGTGCTGCTGATGTCAATTTTTCAGAGCTAATGGCATTCACCCCCAGGTCCCAGGTCCTAGATCCTAAGTCCTAGGTCCCCAAGCCATGTGGGAATATCACTTCCGTGCAACATACTTGTTTTCATGTCTGAGCTGTAATTTTTGGGGGAAAGCAGGCTATATGGTTTTGAATATTAATTGCATCATGGCTGTTTTCAGTCATTTAAACTACTGTAGCGCTTCTGATGAATGGAAATAGCTGCAGGAAGTTTGATTTATGGATGTTAAGCGATACTTCTATGAGAAAATTGCGGGATTAGTGTTTTTCATTCCCATTTTTTAGCTAAGTTCTATTTTCATTTTTTACCATTAAGACTGCTTTTTCTGTATGCATTCTGCACTAGTACATTATTTAGGAGGGAGATCTACCTAATTGTTGCAATGTCAAGCGATATATCTGCGAGAAAACTGCAGAAATAGTGTAAAATATTCCGATTTTAGGGTAAGTTCAACTTTTTGTTTTACCATAAATATTGCATTTTCTGTACACATTCTATACTAGTATCTCATTTGAGTGAGTGATATACTTAATTTTCACGAAATTTCTCGGAAAAAACACCAGCATTTAATGTAAAATATTCCGACAGTTTTGGTTAAGTTCATTTTACTTTTTAACTGAAAATCGCTTTTACTGCATACATCCTATACTAGTTCGTTGTTCGGGTGATGGACCTTCTACATTTTTCCGATAGTTCCCGAAAATAACACCAGGTTTTAATTAAAAATGTTCCATATTTCGTTTGCTGATGATGGTGCCAACTGTGGGCAAAGTTATTTCCTTGATGAATGCTCGTTTGGGAGATACTTGTTTTATCACAACAACTGTTTATTTTCAATTATTACTAACTTTGATATAGCTTCAGATCACTTCCTTTATTTAATTTATGGGTATTAATTTCATAACAACATTTCAATATCGGTTGGATGACCTATCTTGCTGCTATCTAAGTTGCCAGTGTCATAGTAAAGGACAAGAACTCGTATTTCACGTTTTGTGGTTTGCGGCAATAGTATTTACAGTTACAACGAAATCAGTTCTCACATGGACGACTTCACAATATTCATTACTTAGGTTCAATACTTATTTTCTCACCATGTAGATATCTAATCTAAATCCTTTGGCAATTACATTTAAAATTTTTGTGACTTTACGAACCGATAAACAACAGCGTCATCCGCGAACAGTCTGAGAGCTGCTCAGAATGTCACTTAATTTATTTACAAACTCAAGGAACAGTAGGGGTCCTATAACACTTCCCTGAGAAACGCCAGATACCACTTATGTTTTACTTGATGACTTTCAGTCAATTACTATGATCTGTGTCCTTTCCGACAGCAACTCAAGAATCCAATCGCACAACGAAGACGATATGCCATAATCACGCAATTTGATTAGAAACCGCTTGTAATGTACAGTGTTAAAAGCGCCCCAAAAATCTAGAAATAGATAATAGATTTGAAATCATTTGTCGATAGCACTCATCACTTTATGTGAGAAAAAATCTAGCTATATTTCACAAGACCAGTAGTTTCTGGATCCATTTAGGCTATGGGTCAATACGTCGTTCACTTCGCCGTAGTTCATAATGTTTGAACTAAAAATACGTTCAAAAATTCTACTCCAAATCGACGCCATGGATCTTTCTTGAATATTGGAGTGACCTATACAACTTCGAGTTTTTGGTTACGGAAATTCTGCTAAGAGACTTGTTGCGTATGACAGCTAGGTATGGAGCTATTGCATAAGCATCCTCTGGTATACAGCTTGACCGGAAGACTTGCTTTTGTTAAGTTTGTTTACTACTCCAAGCATATCTACTTCTAAATTATGTATGAAGGCAGCTGTTCTTGTTTCAAATTCCGGTGTATTCACTTAATCGTACCTTTTTGGTAGCGGAAGAAACGAGCTACAAAGAGTATGTCGACACTACCACATTTTCATTGTGGAGGACGATACAATATCTCTAATGGCCCATTCGCCAAACCGCTGATTCCGAAAACTGATCAAAGGGCATCAAAAACCCCCGTACTCGGATTTTCAAAATCCCTGACTCACAATACTTGGAATAGCTCGATTAGCGTAACCCATGGCCAGTGTCTCACATTCCGTCCACAACTAACCTTATTAGATACGAAGCTTTACTTGCATTTCTTCATACTAGGTGGAAAGGAAGCTTCCACGAATTTTGTAAAGAGTCATGCCGGAAGTCTTTTGTAGTGATCTGGCTGACTGCAGAAAACCAGTATCTGGATGGTAACTCGAGAATCAACCCTGTTCTGTCTAATGAGTTCAGTCGACCTAGAGCTACTGCTGAAATTAGTAATCACTGCATTTTGTTCATATCTGATTGCTAGTAACACTTATATCTGTGCATATTTGTAGAACTGACACGGAAATACTGCACTTGGGCATGTACAAAATAACATTTATAGGTATGTCGGTGCAAAATAAAAACAGAGATAGAAAAAAAATGTTACATACTTTTCACACATAAAATGTAAGAATACATAGAAACGATTGGCAATTTATGATATAGTATGTCAACTCAGATATTCTCTTCCTTTAATTTATATAACCGTTTGTAATACATAATTTAGTTTATCTGTTTTCTGGTGTTTTAAAATGTATTGCCATACTCAGTTATTGCCTAGTATGTATATGTATGCAAATATTTTTCAATATACATTTTTTTCTGTTAAAATGGTATGTCACTTTGCATATAACAAATTACTGTCAATATAACTCTAGTACGTTCTAGTAAATCAAATGTGTTCTGACGAGTGGCATAGCCCATATAGATAAGAGCTGTATCAATTTTACCTTTTGAAACTCTTGTAAAAAGTTTTAAAATATCTTATTTTCTGAGATTGTCCTTTATCTTCTTGTTTACGTGTTTGAATATGACTGATATAGACATCCGAAACAGTCACCATGTTTTAATTGTGACTTTTTATTACAATCTACGTAATTTAGATTTTTGTATCATTTTTTAAAGAAAGTTTCAAGAATGTATATTTTTGTACACAAGAAAAAGGTTGTGAACTGCTGGTTTAAACAACAGTGATAAAGAGGGAGGAAGAGAAATTTGTTTAGTTATAATGGGTCAAAGGTAAACATCGAGAGTGTTCCAACATGGCAGCAGATGAACGTGTAGCATGAAGTGTTCCATACTTGTATGTTATCTAAATTCTAAATAAAAATATAAAAATGGCCCCTGAGGATATGTGTATGGTTTACCGTTTGCCCACTAACGGACTAGGGTGTGTAATTTAGTAAGCTACGGTTTTAGCCTTCCACACCAAAATTTTCGATGTGGTGGAAGATCTAAGAACTTGTGCTGAGCTTACACAGCCCGAGATACCTCTGTCTTATTAGCATGAGAACAATGCATTTGCAAAATAACGCTGCAGCAAAAGGTCGGATGTAAATTTGGGGACTGCGTAAGTGTGGGCTGAATGAAGCTCATGTGCTGCTGGAGTACTGTGCGATAACGTGTATCGACGTGAAGAATGCTGCTGCCTCGACGGCGAAGAGTCCTTGTTCCAGAAGACTTACATACAGCCGGCAGTATACTGATAGTTACAAAAAGCACTCATTACGTGACAGGGCTGGATGGGTTGCAGTGCACATACAAAACACTGGAAGAAGGAATGCATACGTCCGTAGCTAAGACAACAGAGAACTAAATAACACAGCAGGGTGTAATCATGATGCGCAGACTATTACATCATGTATACACTCAGACGAAGTTCAAGTAGAGTCACAGTTTGTCATTAGGCATTAGCCGAAAAAAGGAAGGAAATTCAAGTATGACTAATAAAGTTTTCACGGTTGCACCCAGGATTCTGCCATTTTTAATGCATAGTGCTCTTTTCACAGCACTCAGTCTCAGTGCAAGCTGCTAGATTTTCTGATAGATAATTACCCGATACTGTAATGAAGTCAGTAATAGTTACAGAGGAAAGCAATCCAGATCGTAATTGTCATAGTAATCACAGAAAATGTACTATAAATACGAAGTGATTCAACATTGTGATGGGACTAAAACAGCGATCGACTGTGAAGCAAACGTTTGAAGAAGCAGCCTATTGGGTCGTAATTTGCAGAAAAACGTAACGCAAGTAACAGTGGCACAACTTACCGCTGGGGAGAAATAAGATCATGGAATGTTTTGTGATGTATTGGTTCTCTTAAAACTGTTGAACACAGATCTACAGGACGAAACGTGATAACGCTGAAACACGTCCACTGTGTGGTCGTGTTCCATTTTGATTTATCATTAACCTAAAGTGTTTCTGCACCATTAATGTTAGCCATCTATGTGTTAATTATTTTATTCTTTTTATTAATGCTAAACGCCCCATGTTTATATATGTTTGCCCCATATTTATATATGTTTTCACCCGTGTGATTGAACTTGTATGTTCATGTAAATGTGGAAGGTTTCTTCGCCGTCTCCAGCTTTAGGTCTCGTTTTGCTGTACTAAAGAACGCATGGCTTCGTTTGTCGTCTGCGCTCACGTCTGCTGGGTGGCCACAGACAAGTTTACCTGGCAAGATGGCGAGGTGGCCGTGTTGTCAGGAAGTTTAAGTATCACGCTTGGAGCGACAATATCGCCTCTAGTGGAAAGAACCAACCGTAAGAATAATGATTTCAGTGATATTTCTACTTCATTAAGGAAATAATTATTATTTATTATACTTCATCTTTCCATGTCTCAGTACAATGTCAAGAGATGTCAATGATAATGAAATAAATGTTTAAAAGCTACATTATATTCATGAAGGTATGCCTATTTTTAAGACGTTTCGCAAATGTATTAAAAAACAAAAAATAATAAGAAGAAGAAGAAGAAGAGGAAAAAAACCTACTGACACATTTTCAGGCGGTCTTCACAGGAAACTTGAGCTAAGATTGGAGCATGATTTCATGATTTCATGAAAATCAGATCGCGGAAAAAAGATATATCGCAATCTTAAGTGTTTTCAGTAACTGTCTGTTCATCTATTAAAAATCCCTTATCTCCTAAACTACTTCACGTATTTGCATGGAGCAACTTCGTTTCATAAAAGTGGGATCACGGAAGCGATAGAGGCGCCGTAGTGTAACAAAGAACTAATAGACGCCGCTGCAGTATAATCAGTATGGCGTAGTACAGCAAAGAATCGTAAGTGTGTGACAGAATTAATTTCACTTTTGTATCAAAAACTTTATAAACATCCATCGTTTCGTACAATGACTTACTTACTTTTACTTACATCTTGGCTAGAACATCTGTTTATTGACGAAGCGATCCAACAAGAATTTTATTTTTACTGATCGAGGTTCGGAACCCTAACAGATACGCACAGGCCCTTCTTTAACAGCCGTTGCGAAGCACGGGGATATAAGCTAGTACCAAAATAAAGCAGGGAGAGTAGCGAGGATTAGCAATTTCCTTGTGACTGAGGTGACAGCCGAGAAAAATACCAAATTTAGGAGTAATTGCGAAAGCTGCACCGCTGGTAGTAGTAACCGGTCCAACTTCTAACTGAACCGGTCTCACAAGGGAACGGTCCAATAAGACATATCAAAATCTACCCTGAAATTTTTTACACAGGCAGAAGACAACGAAAGAAATTCACTGTCAAAATTTTAGCTGCTAAAAGGCACTGCAAGTATTTTTTTAAAATAGCTGAAAATTGCCAAGTTCGTAGCGCGACAGGTGGCGGTAGAAATGTACTCACTGGCGCTGTAGCAACAGCGCATGCGCAACTAGGCGCGCGCGCATGCGGCGCGCACATAGACACACAACGGTAGGGACCATTTCTGTCCCAGTTCTGTCTAAATAAAACTAGTGGTTACTGCGAAGTGCCAGAACGCATCATTTTTTCCTTTGTCCGGTGTGCATGGTGCAAGGAAAATATTTGTTTTTGTCATTCAATAGACACTTCGCATTTTTGTGACGACTACATGGAATAAACAAAGAACTATTACACTGATAGTCAAATGCACAAAATTCAAAAATTGTTTTAAGAAATGGCCGACAGGAACTGTTATAAAATATGGTACTGATAGACACATTTCATTTCAACAAATTAGACGTCCACATTGAAGGAAGTCGTCTATAACATCAAACACTGTCATGAATTTATTTTCCCTGCTAACCACTTCTATCAGAATTTCTGTACAAGAGTTGAACTGTCGGTATCAAGTTATTCAGAAAATGTTTGTATCATTAAAGCCAGGTGTTCACCAGAACAAACAAACTAACAAGGATGAGCAAAAGACAATTCCATCTGGTGTACCCGGTAGCCCTCTTGCAGGTCTTTCAACTGGACGCCACTGCAGCTGCTTAGGTGTCCCTAACTTTGCCCACTTACCTGATCAGAAAATAGAGACCTGCAGTTTAACGTGTAATGAGAACTACATTTCTTTCGTAGCCACTCCACCATCTTTGAGCAGTGAATGCTCGGTTAAAAATCGTAGTGAAAAAATTTGTGGTCTGAATGGGATTTGATCCCGCGCTCTCTGGTTCACGAAGCGCGCACTTTGCCACTAGATAAGTAGACCTGATACGTGTAGTGTTAGCACTAGCCGTGTCACCTCCTTAGATGATGCTCGACGTCGGTAATTAGTGTTCTCTTTATAAAAAATCTGCTCAATGCTAATGAGAAGCCAGAGAAAAAATGCAGCCGACATACAAGGAAAATTTTGGACCAATGCGAAGGGGAGATGGAGATGAATTCCGTGTAAAGTGGGAGATCTCAATGCGTGTCTCGCTTCCATACAAATTGAGACACATAAATTCTTCCTTCCCTTCGCCATTTTGTATACTCCGTCAAAAATAATGCGCTCACCATGCACAATAATCCTCACTGAATAGCAGTGTAATGCGCTGTAGCTCTAACAGGGTATAGTTGTATGCTGTATGCCGAGTATTACCTCCACAAAACTAAAAACCAATAACACACCGTTCGCAGGCAATGTTTGCTACCTCGTGTTCTCTTCCATTCCCTCTAGTATAAACAATTCAAACCATATACAAGCGAATGGTAGTGAATTTTCTGCAAATGCTTCCATTCACTACATTGTAAACAAGACTTTACCTGTTTAATATTGGTTACTGTGAACTCTGCATAATTCCGCTACGGGGCGCTACGTGAGTGATTCGCCGAGTTGCGCGCTAAGCAGGCAGGGCTGTACAAACCGCTGTTATAAGCTGTTCTTCGCGCGGCAAAAATGCATAACTTTTTTCTTTTTTTAATACTTGCGGTGCCTGTTAGTAGCTAAAATTTTGGGAGTGCATTTCTTTCGTTATCTTCTTTCTGTACAAAAAATTTCGGGGTATGTTTCGACATGTCTTATTGGACCGTTCCCTTGTCAGAATAAAGGAACAGATGACAGGCGTATTCGCTCATCTAATATCTGCAGCGGTTAAATGGCATATAACAGGGTTATCGAGACAAATCACCAACAAATATTCGTCATAACCAAGTATTTCCGATAGCGAAAAATTTTAAGAAGTACTTTTTTCCTGACACTATGTGACACGCTACTCACCAATAAAGACAATCAGGCAAAAATAATTTTTTCTGTATATTATCAACACTGAAAGTTATCGGAAATCCCGTGGGAGAATGGCTGCGCGGCCTGGGGCGCCATGTTACGGATTGCGCAGAGGTTCGAGTCCTGCTATGGGCATAAGTGTGTGTGTGTGTGTGTGTGTGTGTGTGTGTGTGTGTGTGTGTGTGTGTGTGTGTGTGTGTGTTTGTGTTTGTATGTGAGTGTGTGTGTGTATGTCCTTAGGATTAGTTACTTTAAGTAGTTGGTAAGCCTGGAGCCTGGTAACCGCAGCAGCTAAGTCCTTCGATTTACAAACTTTTGAACCGGTTTCAAGGCTTATAGCCGCATCCTAAGGAGCTCCCAACAAAAGGAAATTGATGTAAGTTAATACATATGTATCACATAAGGGCTTGAGTCAATCTTAAATTCTTAGTACTATATTTTGTAACTGCCATAAATATATCAAGCGAACGAAAGAAATTATTTTGGCAAACCAGTGCAAAGAGGCACACGATCTGGCCGATATCCAGATTCGTTGTATGTATCTAAGACAAACTTGAAAAACAAATGTAGCTAAAACCTATTTCAATATGCAACTATTATACCAGATATCAAAAACGGTAGATGAACGAAATAATATAGACACCAAACATTGAGACAATACGTATTTTTAATAAGGACTAGCTGGTACCCGGTGCGTTGCTGCCGCAGAAGAAATAATTGTGCAGTAACGTTTGAAATTTGAAAGTAGTAGCTTCTTTGATTACGAATGACAGAAATTAATATTTACGAGGTTTCCTGGTTTAAACCTTTGTTTTGTTTGTAGTATCATAAAGATGATCCGAAATTATAAAAGAATATAAGGGGAATAATTTCTGAAGATACGATGCTAAGAGCAGTAAAATAAAAGGAAAGACATATGAGGACAGCGAAGACGTTGGGATTCCAAGAAAATCGTACTGGAGGTACTGTGCTAAGTACAGACAGGCCTCATGTCAGTTTGCATGGGTAACTGAAACTCAGGAAACAGAAACTGCATTTCAACCCTTCCCATTGGACTAAAGCATTGGTAAGAAATACTGAAGAAGAATTAGATCACAGTCTGGAAAATCCTTTTTTCAAAAAGGAAGTGCGAGGTATAGTAGAATGCAATTAACCAAATCGACTGCAAGACATAAAAAACGCAAAGAACAAGGCAAGATGATGATGATGATGTAGACGAGGAAGAGTAAAAGTGCCGTTTTGAAACGGTCAACTGGAGAACAAGAAATTTATAACACAAACTGTAATCGTTGCGCTCATCGGAGCTGGACATTGATCAAAGTAGACTGATTTGTATTAAGAAACTATTGATCAAAGTAGACTGATTTGTATTAATAAACTATAAATCGTAATAAGTTTAACCTGTCCTGTTGTCATAGTCCTCAATGTTAAGCATTTAAGTCAATATTCAACTTGATATTATGTACATTAAAGTATATTTCTTGGTAACTGTTAGTTTTATAATTTTAGAATACATTTCTGGAGAAACAACGATCGTTAATAAATTATATTTTGATTTCCTAAAGTTATACTAATTTAACTTACAAAAGACTGCATAGGTCAACGTGCCCCAGCCTCTGGGCCAACTTACCCCGAGGTAGGGGCAAATTGGCCCACTTGACATATGTCCAGTAATTAATTTTTTCTAATACTCTAACTGATATTTTCAAGCTTAATAACTGCCATCCAGATACAGTAAAGACCTATCTAATATTTAACAATAATTTCATAAATTTAACTATGTCAAATAAATTAATATTCACAAAAATAAAAAAAATATGGACAACATGCCCCGGTCTCCGCTACCCTGCCCCATGGTAAATTCACTGGCTTGTAGATTATAAAAATCTCCTTCATTAAAACATACATTTACGTGCTGACTTTTGTGGTGGTCAGTCAAACAATTTGGATGTTTGTTGTAACGTATCCTCCGCTATGCACCTACGGAGGCTTAGAAAGATAGCCAGTTTATTAATTCAGGGTATAAGCTATCTTCATTCCACATTTCATTAAATTCCGTCCAGCCGTTTCAGCGTGAAGAGAAAAAACGTGTTACCCCACTGTAAGGTAACCTCCGCCAAGCACCGTACGGTGGCTTACGAAACGTATTAACGCATGGAACACGCTACCGCTGTTCAACATTTTATTCATATCCAGAGTGAAGGCTTAAGAAACGAATTAACTATTTGTAAAGCACCCTCCGCCATGCACCACACGAAGTTAATTTTAGTATGCCTATAACGTTCGCGCGAGAGCAAACGATGAGTTAACAAAGTTCTATCGCAATCTGATATACGGTATGGCCGTGCATAAAATACGAACGAAAATACAAACAAACAAACATTAATTTTTATATAATAGATTTATTTTCAAATTCGCATTAAATCCATATGTTGGTAACAATAAATTCCTTCTGCAGGTGTTTTTCACCCCAATGATTCGTTACGCTCGGTATGCACCAAACTGACAACCAAAAAATCGTCATCTAAAAATCTGAATGAAGTATGCTTTCCACTGAAGTATATTTTTTAAAAACTTTCTTACTTGAAATTGCTTATATAAAATTCATATTTTGTGAACAATATTTATGTTTTAAATGTTTCTTTGATGATTATCACCCTGTAAAATGTAATTTAACCTCCAGAGAGAGCTGGTAGAATTTTCAGAAATTTTATTGAATTCGAAACTTCGCCGAAATATGAAAATTAACTGTTTAGTCACATTAATTAATTGAAATGATTGTAGGTAATTTGAATATATTAATGCTGCACTGATAAACTGAATTGTTCAATCATATTTAAAAATTTCATCAGATCGGAATACAACTGTAGAATCTGACAAAGTCCATATGTAAAGTATCCTCCGTCATGCACCATCCAAAATTTTATGTGACCTTTTGAAGGTCAAAATGTCATGAAGATTTTAGGAATAAAGTGTCCTTATTCGCATGTCGCATGCCACAGGTTTTCAACCATATAATTGTTTATGACATCATATCTTCTGAACTATATGTCGTAAGCAGTTCTTAAACCTACGTCAATTGTTACCTCATGGAAGGCATATATGTATCAAATTTGACTGAAATCGGTACAGTGGTTCAGAAGCAGACGTCGCATGATGCACATTTTTCCGCGTATTTCATTGTTCATTACGTCATATCTCTTGAACTGTTTGTCGTACGATCATTTAATGGTGGCTATGACCATCGCGGAAGTGCAAGAAATGTGTTGACGAAGTTTCATCACAATCAGTTGAAAGGTACGGCCGCGCATAATATACGAACACATAAACATTCATTTTTATATATTAAATTTGGGCCAGCATTGACTTTCATAACAACTGTAATTCTTCTCGGAATAATTTGTAGAGTGTCTAAACAGTTCCCAACGCAATGTTAGCCCCTTCTTGCACCAAATCATCCGCAAATTGCTTCAATCATGGTACAGTTAGAAATCTGCTCAAACGCTTTGTTCTGAAACTCCCCATAACGATTCAGGGATGTTGAGGTCTGCCGATAGTATTGAACAGGGAAGATGTTTGATGATACTCTCACCCTCCACGAGTCACACTTATTATCACCGATATTTGGTCTCTCTCACTATGATATTTGCTCGATATTCCTCTTCACCTACAGGATTTTCGGATGGTTCCTCTATGCTGTCTTTACCGTGGATATTGTCGATGTTGTAACGTTAAACAATGCAGTCGTTTACGATATAGCTATTAACACTAACAGTTGCAAATGCTAACGAGTTGCGTCTATAGAAGTTTGTAAAACAAGAATTTTTCTGATAGTGTTATCCATCGCAGAATAAAGCGTTGGGGGGTATACACGCATACAGTGGACTCAACTTGGAGAAGATGAATTATATTGCACGGTGTTCATATAATCTTGTCCAACCCCTTTAATTCGTACAGACGCTGTCCTACCGATAGAAGAACGGAAGTTGGTCAGCCGTTATAAAATATTAAAATTTTAAAACTGATTGATAATTTAAAGTATCACCAACGGAATCCATGTTACGTCTAAGAATTTTGCCGTCTAACAAATTTCAAGCATGACCTTTCCTTTGCAATGAGAACGAGATTACTTAACGACTTCCTACAAACTTTAAACGTAATTTCGAACCTTTATTTAACTTTTTCTCGCTGACAAAGACAGCAAAATTATTAAAGGAAAAAAAAGTTTCTCTCTTACTTCTTTTCCGCTGTTCATGGACTAAAACTAGGGAATTCGGTATGACATTAAAATTTATGATTTCTACGCTACAAATTGTAACCACAGAAAATTTTACAGACAATATATACACATATAGCTGAATCTACCTTCGAAATTGTATCACAGTACGACACGTAGTTCATGAGATATTCTAACGTAAACAGTAACGTTCATGGAAAACCGCCCCATCATGCACCAAGTTTTAATTTATTACTTCTTTACTACTAATTGTATTCCCAAGAGATTTGACAGACGTACAGCACTTATACAAATGAATATATACATGAAAAATTATACAAATGTACAACATATAAATCTGAAACACGTCCACTAAATGTGTGGTCGTGTTCCATTTTGATTTATTCTTTAACCTAAAGTGTTTCTGCACCATTAATGTTATCTATCTGTGTGTTAATTATTTTATTATTTTATTAATTATCAGTGCCCCACGTTTATATATGTTTGCCCCACATTTATATATGTTCCCACCTGTGTGATTGAACTTGTGTGTTCATGTGAATGTGAATGTGTGTTCTTAATATTGACTGACTGCCGCGCAATGGCTTACAGTCGCCGCCTCCCAATCTAGGCCTCGTTTTGCTGTACTTAAGAACGCATGACTTCGTTTGTCGTCTGTGGTAGCGTCTGCTGCTTGGCCAGAGACAAGCTTACTTGACAAGATGGAAAGGTGACCGTATTCTTAGCGTCGTACCAACGTAATCTTGGACGAAAGAGGTGACCTCTCTGGGAGCGGTTGAAGAGGGAATTGTCTTGGCCAGTTAGCAAGGGTTGGTAAAAACTAGTCACTGAACGCACTCTGCGTCCCTTTTAGGACGCTCTACATCCGGTGTATGGCGGGGGGAGGTCTTTCCGAGGTTTTTCCGAGCCTTAGAGCCTTAGTCTTCACTCTTCGTTCTGGCTCTAACGACTGTGAAAGTAAGTACTGCGCCGAATCATGATGAGGGGAAGGCATGCTGTTAGGACTTTGATTTATTTGTGATCAGGCAGTCCTGGTTTTTCAGTGATAGTCTTTCGCTATGTGAGGTGAAGTGTTTCTTAATTTACAGAACTCGAGTAAATTCAGTGTAAATTTATTATTTGCATTTTCATTCCAGTGATGATTGTGTGTCCGGTTTTGCTCAAGTTAGAATACAAGTGCGTGGCCTTCAGCCTTTGTGTAAATTTAGTGTGTTTGAATTTCCTTGCTGTTTTTAACTAACATTTTCACGTCGCATCTGTACCCGCGAGTATGCTAAATATTTCTTAGATTTTCTTGTTTAATTCCGTCTTTCCTGTCTTGTATGATTGATTGCACCACGTGCTTTCATAACAGTCATTACTTCGGCCTTCAGCCATGCTTTTGTTAATATTAGCCTTCTTCTGTAAAAATTCTTGTGTGTGCTTACTCGCTTATTCTAAATTAATTTCTGTTTGTAAATGCTATGAAATTCAGTATGGTCGCACACCACGTGGGGTACTTAAGAATAGTGAGCCACTGCCTTCCCACACGCGAGTTCATTTAGTGTACAGAATAATTTAAAATTTGTGGTCGAAACACCCGCTATCTCATCAAGACGCCACCGACGCTTCGTTTCGCCGCTGCTTTCATGTTTTCCAGGATTGTAACATCTCCCACATTACCTCCATATTCAGAAAGGGCAGAAACAATTTTGATATGGGCAGCAATTATATGTTTTAATTCACTTTTGTAAAAGGTGTGTGCTTAATTTGGTCTCCCCATATTTATTTGCTTGTTTTGAATAGATTATGGTTTTAAAGTATCAAACCTCAGCTTTATGATTTCATGCTCCCCGTTCCATGTTTAATTATCTATTCATTTATTTTTTTAACTTTGATGTTGTGTTTGTTAAAATATTGTCTGCTCCCTTAATGAAGGAGCAGTTAGTTGAATTTCCACTGCGCATGTACAGTGGCCACTCCTAAAGTAATACAGAGCAGCAGTGAGCGTTTTAACTTTCATTTGCAGATCTCAAGTGCCCGAGATCTTGCTCATTTTAATAACAGCCTACTATCAACTCAATAAATATGACATCGTACGAATTTTATACCTCATTTGTATTTTGATTACTATCTTCCATTGTTTGGTTACTCCACATATAATTTGGTATATTTTGTAAGACAGTCTTATTTGTTATATAATCTCTGATAAATATAACATATTTTAGATAAAAGAAGATGAACATGGAGAGAAGGGTTAGGAGAACTTCTAACTCAAGGTAGGAATAGATAAATAAATAAATATCCGGGCAATGCCGAGTTTTCAGCTAGTAATGCAATAAATTCTAGTTGCATTATATTCACTCCTTGAGTTTATTATCAAGCTTTGAGGAAATAAAATGTACTGGGGTAATACTTTTAGCCCTCATAGAATGTCCATTTTTTCTGGAATAGTTGTATAATATGGCAGTCCACTATACATTGGTGATTCATTATAATGTTCAGTATAGTGAAGCGTTATAAGGACTTTATTATTTGTTATGAGATTTTTATTGGTCCGCTATTTATCGCATTAACATTATGTTTCGTAATCAACGAGCAGAATAATGAAGCACCAATGCATGCTGTACTGCCATATAACGCTATTATTTCAGAACAAATGAACAGTGTATGAGAGCTACTAATATTACTCCAGCACATTTATTCCTTCAAACCTTGGCAATAAACATATGGAAAGCCCCTCCAGCTAGCAAGGACGAATTTGAATTTTGCTCTACTTTGTTGTATAGAAGCAGCTTGTGTATGGTGAACATTGCTGTTCGAAGTTGGGTCATGGAGCAGATGACAACTGAGCAACGTGTATAAGTGATAAAAAAGTAATTCGAAAAACACTGAAAGTCCCACGATAATCGTTAGTTAAGAGCGTGTGTCACTCGCACATAAAGTTGTTCCAGCCGAATATAAGTTTGGAATAGTTTTCGTAATGAAATGCCCAGATCGCACATTAATAATTTATCAATGACTACCGGTTTCGGTGAACTGTATCACCATCATCTGGTCACATATATATTTTACAAGCTGGTCAACTTGTTAAAAATTGGGTATAAAATAATAAGTGCAACACTGCACTTAGTCACTATATAAAAAATACACAGGTTACAAAATATCGGATCGGCGTCAAACCCGACTATGTCAGTTGATCTTAATAAATTTGGAAGTTGATTCGGAAATTTGAGACCATGGGTTCTGTTTCAAACGTTAAGAAAACTGGACGACACAAGAAAACATTGCTGTCATACTTGACAATAGCCCCAGAAAGTCGGTTCGCCGACGAGCTCATCAGTTGAATTTGTCAGAATGTTCAATGGTTGAAATCCTTTCAAAAGATATAAAACTGCAAACGTACAAATTTAACTTTTGTAAGAGTTGAAGCCCGCAGATTGTGGAAAGACACACCGATTTGCTCAGTTGATCTTGACTCTACAAATGTTCAAATGTTTGTTAAGCTTAAGAGACTTAACTACGGGGTCATCAGTCCCTAAACTTACAAACTACTTATGAACTACCTATACTAAGGAAGGCACAAATATCTATGCCCGAGGGGGGATTCGAACCCCCGACCGTAGTGACCGTGCACACCGTGACTGAAGCGCCTCAGTCCCCTCGGCCACCGCGGCCGGCTTGACTCTACAAACGGGGAATGTTTGTTAAGCTTATGGGACTCAACTACGGGGTCATCAGTCCCTAAACTTACAAACTACTTATGAACTACTTACGAACTAGGACGGCACAAATATCCATGCCCGAGGGGGGATTCGAACCCCCGACCGTAGTGGCCGTGCTGACCGTGACTGGAGCGCCTCAGTCACCTCGGCCACCGCGGCCGGCTCTACAAACGGGGAACGAAAACTTCACTACAAACGTAATTTTCTGAAATGAGACGCACTTCCATATCATTGGATGCGTCAAAAGCAAAACTGCATAATATGTGATACGAAAATCTGCGAGTGACTGTGGAAGATGAGAAGCAACCACAACGCACGAAAGTGTGTGGTGTGGGTTCTGGGCATTCTGAGTGATCTGCCCGTACTTTTTGAAAGTAAGGGTCCTTCCGTCAGCGTGAACGGCGACCGCAATCGAAACAAGCTTTCTTATTGATAAAAATGACGATTTCCTCGTTCTATCAACTTTTTCCACAATTCACAAATCCCGTGAAGGATTACTCTGCTGAATCAAAGGTTCTTTAAAAAAATCCCTTTGCGTGGCAATCAAGAATGGTCTGCCAAACTATGTAATCTTACGTCATGTGACTTTGTTATGTGGGAATTTGTGAAATGAAAAGTGTACGTGGACAAACCATAAGAAATACACCAATTCACGAGCAAAATTAAAAGGAAACTAAAAGAGAACTATTGAATTAAAATTTATGCCGTAGACAAATTTTAAATCAGTGCCTCTCTAACAATTTTTTCAGTTACATGCCTTTAGTGACGGAATTTCTAACAGTGAAAAAGAAGACTGAAATTCCTAACTAAGAACTTTTTTTTTTTTTTTTTTTTTGATTCCATGTCACTAGTACCAAAAGATCATCAGCAGCTATACTCGTCATCTCTCTTCACTCATCAAAAACTGTGATTCGTGACGAAAATAATGCACAACTAAAAAAAACAGAGCATTACAATAAACACAAAGGGGGTGAGGTTAATGACATGTATTAGCCTAATGGCCCATATACTGTGAAACGCAAAACCAAGCGTTGGCCTCTGGAATCGCAGCGATGATTATGCAGTTGTATCATCACCAACAAAGCTTATGTTCAAATCAGAAGAGGCGGCAGTTTCTGTTGCAGCTAGGACGACAACTTGTGCATCCTTACATATACTAGACACTACTTCAAAGCAGGTGCCTTCAGAAGGGGACAAAAAGTGTTCTTCTTGCTCTTGGATATGACTAAGACCAAGAGGACACAGTGCACCTATGAATTACCAACCACCAACCGAGAATCCTAGACAGAAATAACAACAAATTGCAAATTTGTATGTGTTGTTCTTCGAACGAGACAAAAATGTCTACGTTGCCTATGTTGGCACGATTATTTCCAAGCACAATAAGGCTGGAAGAAGTATTTCATTGGATTCAAGTTTTTATTATTATTAAAATCGCTATGCATATAGAATACAAAAAATTCAATACTCTTACATAAAGAAAATGATATGTCTTAAAATTTTAAAATTTAAGATTAAAACTATATGTCAACTGTGAAAAATAAATAAAGTTATTGTAACAAAAAGCAATGTAAAAATTTTTTGTATAATGCATATTTTGATTTTTATCTCAAAATAATTTTAAAAATCTATTGACATATATGATTTAAAAACCAAACTCAGGAGGTAATATAACAATTGAAGTTACAATAAAGAAATGATAATAAAACCCAACAATAAATAAACTGCTCGGGGTTTGAAAGATCCCAAGTGTCAAAGTTACGTAAGTTTTTCAAAGTGCCAGCAGAGGATTTATCATGAAGCCATACAACGAAAGTGTCATTCACAAACCGAAACTGTCCACTTGGTTTCCTATTAGCTTTGCAATTGAAAAAGCGCAATATCCTTCTTGGACGATTTAAGCATGTAGAAAACTGATGGACGTTTGGAACATAAGGTTTCCCGGAAAGCCAAACATACGGACAGACACTTGCGTAAGTACTCCAACCATCATTCACAGCAAAAGTCTTGTTGACAGACCCAGAAGAAATTGCACGCCGAAGATCCTAGACGACAAATTGCAACACCTGATGCAGGCTTTCGAGAAGAATGAATAATCGCGCAAAGAGGTAAACAGAGTTCTACGACAAAGGAACAGAAGGCCAAAGGAGAGCAGTGAAACACAGCGGTGGAAGAACACGGATTCTCTCCCCTTTATCAGAAAGATTACTGGTCAGATTGGAAGGATTGGAAGGATTTTACGAAAACATATCAAATCTGCTTTTAGGCTAACAATGAAGATAAGTCAAGCATTTCGATCCGTAAAGAATAAACACGCTCCTCTTTCAGCACGTGGGGTGTATTTGATTTCGTGTACTTGTGGAACGGTATACATCGGAACTACGAAGAGAAGCGTGTGTGCATGTGTCTTGTGTTTTTCTGTCTGTGTGTATGTATGGGTTGGTTGATATTTAGGTTTTCTTAATGTTACTGTGATGGTGGTGATGTATATTAACAGATGATATGTATGCACACTATATTGTGTGTATGTGTGTTGTGTGTTTGTGTGTGTGTGTGTGTGTGTGTGTGTGTGTGTGTGTGAGAGAGAGAGAGAGAGAGAGAGAGAGAGAGAGAGAGAGAGAGATTTAGCGAAAGGGGTGGGTGATAATACAAGACTACAGTAACATAAAAGTCTTCGCTGACTAGGGAAAACTGAAAAATCATCTATGGTTGAACATTCACTTCAATCAGGCAATAATAAGGTGAAGTTTTCCGAAACTGCAATTTTATCTACAACGACGACCTACAATCCACGTACGTATAGACAAGCAATTGAAATATATAAGCATGGGGACAATTTTAATAGGAAAGAAGAAGCCATGAAGCTTAAGCATACGAGGACTTTTCTCTATAGAGTAGGTAGCTATTTTTTTTTTTTTTTTTTTTTTTTTTTTTTTTTTTTTTTTTTTTTTTAATGTTTGACTAGTGACAATTGTTAGTTAAGTTTTATCCTTGACACAGATTATCTACTGATCACGTGAAAACCTGACCACGCTCATTTTAAATAGTATTTATGCCGCTCTCCGACGGCCGATTCGTCAGTGGGCAAGGCGGCACCGCCAGGACCGCCTCCCAAGAGGTGCAGCGCAGCTATGCACGAAACGTTATGAACGGAAATGTTTCATGGACCACGGCCATACTACCCGTAAGAGTCATCAACAATTATTATGGGATGTTTTTTGGAAACGGAAATGAAATTAAAATGGGCGTGTGAAGCCAAGTCGCTCAGTACCATGCACGGACGCCGGCCACATGTTCGTTACATGACGGTGTTACGCCGGTTGTCTCGTTAGTACAGCCAGGGTTTCCTGGGGGCCGAAGGCGGCCAGACCGGCTCATAGCAGCAGCACGACTTCCGTCCTCCGACCGGTAGATAGCGTCAGTTCAAACTACACCAACGAGTGTCCCTGGTCTATTTAGTTTATTTTCTGCGGTATCAAAACACTTTAAGCTACGTACTATTGTTTGTCACGCGGAATGGCCACGTGGTCTAAGGCGTCATCCTGCGGACTGGGCGGCCATTACCGCTGGAGGTTCGAATCCTCCAATTGGCATGGCTGTGTGTAAATTAGTTTAAGTAAATTAATTTAAGTAAAAATTGATATACTTCTGAGGTATTCGCCGCGTCATGATATATTTCTCCAACGTTGCGGATCCGTTACAGGAGCCTTATTTAGGGAATATTCCCTGTAAAGGCTCCTTTAAGAGGATCCGAAAAGTTGGAGAAATATATCATTATGATGCGGCAAAGAAGAGTTTCAGTTTTAACAATAATGACCTCGAAAGCCTCCATTCTTACATTAGTGTTAGTAGTTTGTAAGTCTATGGACTGATGACCATGACAAGGGCTTTCACTAGATAAAGTGAAAATTTTCTAGTACCAAAATTTTTCTTCGTTATTTAGTATTGCTTCTTAGTATGAGATGAGTAGCACAGATAGAATTGTGCGTGGAACTCAATGTTTTCATGTATACCTCTTAATTCTGAATCATAACCAAGTTTCAATAAATGTTCAAATGTTTGTATAGCTTATGAGACTTAACTACGGGGTCATCAGTCCCTAAACTTACAAACTATTATGAACTAACTACCACTAAGGACGGCACAAATA
Organism: Locusta migratoria; assembly: GCA_026315105.1. Taxonomy (NCBI): domain Eukaryota; kingdom Metazoa; phylum Arthropoda; class Insecta; order Orthoptera; family Acrididae; genus Locusta; species Locusta migratoria. Next base: position 372,094,303 of record CM048748.1, read on the forward strand.
TCCATGCCCGAGGGGGATTCGAAACCCAGACCGTGGTGGTCGTGCAGACCGTGACTGACGCGCCGCAGTCCCCTCGGCCACCGCGGTCGGCAAATAATTTTTCATAATCACAACATCGGACGGTAAACGTATTCATCCATTCAGTGTTGTTTTTATTTTTGTGGTCTTCAGTCCGTAGACTGGTTTGTTGCAGCTCTCCACGCTACTCTGTATTGCACAAGCCCCTTCATCTCTGAGAATGGCAACCCTCATCCCTTTAAATCTACTTACTGTATTCGTCTCGCGGTCTACATCTTCTGTTTTTACCCCAACGATCCCCTAAAATACTAAATTGATGATTCCTCGATATCTGAAAATGTGCACTCTTCTTTTGTGAATTTATCGTCCAAGTTTCACTCCCGTATAATGTCACACTCCGGACAAATACCTTCAGAAAAAACTTCCTAACAATTGTATTAATATTAGATGTCTACAAATTTCTCTTCTCCAGGTTTAAAAACAACTTTAGCCCCCATGATCTTATTTCATAATCGTATTTCCGCAGTTTAGCTACATAGTTTAGACTACATTAAATTATCAAATGATAAACTATACAAGGGACATGACCGAGGTAATTCATTGGGCATAGACCTAGGTTAATTATTAGTACACATGACAGGGTCCCACTTACAGAAGAGGCAAAGCTGACTAGCTAGTCAGGTCCGACGGGGAAAAATTGAAGTGCAGCTTTACGTATCTGTTTTGATATTTTCATGTAAACAACTTAGCGAGTGCGGAGCACATGCATCAATAATACTACTGAAAGCAAATAAGAACCAAATAAATAGTGAACTGCGCTACAGCGATTCAGATGACGAGCGCAGGATGGCCAGATTGGGCGATATGTCGCGTTTTGAGCTGTTAATAGTAGAATTTAAAAAAAGAAAAAGAAAAGGACACAAACCACTGCTCTTTGGGCATGAATAAGTGACACTTTATTGAGCTCACAAGACATGTTGGAAAGAAATCAGCAGTAAAGCTTTAAAAATTAATTTGAAGGTAATACCGAGAGATATTATTGTTAGGATAGTTCATAATGAGATTACTACCCGAAATTAAGTACACATGTGAATAAATAACAAAGGATGATTTCAACTATCATAAATATTCTGATGATAAATATTACACAAGCGAACTACTGCCAAACAAAAAGAACAATTGATACCTATTTGTTAATGGTTCAGCCAAAACATTGGAAAAGGTGGTGCAGTAAATTCATAGGGCAGAATAGTCAGGAAAATATTATGTATGTGTCATCGTACTTTTGTTACATGATATCTTTGACCGTTGGTTTTATACAGGGTGTCCAGAAAAGGGCTCCCTGATCTCAGAATTAAATATCTCGATAACAAACATCGATAGAGCAATGCAGTCAACGGTATGTTTATTGTGAAAGCTGTAAGAAGTTTGTACAGCAGTTTGAAATAATAGTTACAAAAGCTGCTAACAGATGGCGCTGTACGCTGTACAGCTCATATTAGCATACATAAGTGAAATAATCGTATGAAAACACTCTTTGTAGATAATCACATCACAATGTTTTCAAAATGTTCACCATTGGCACTACAGAGGTGGCGCAAACGAAGAATAAAATTCGCCATCACATTTCGTAGTGTCTCAACCGAAATGGATTCACATAGATCGCCGATTCACGCTCGTCCAGCTTGGCCGGATGCTTCGGGTAGACCATGTCTTTGACTGTGCCAGACAAAAAAAAAAAAAAAAAAAAAAATAAAAAAAAATAAAAAAAAATCCATGCCTTCACCAGTAAATTTGGGATATTCTAAAGCAATGACTCGATCCCTGAAGTATTCCTCACGAAAGCGAAACACTTGTTCGGTCCGATGTGGTCGGGCTCCATCTTGCATAAACCTTCAGTACCTGATCGATCCTCTAACGCTTGCTGTGTGGCGACAAATTGTTCCAAAATTGCGACGTAACGTGCCCCAGTGACCGTTTCTCGAATGAAAAAGGGCCAATAGTGCCTCTGCTGCATACTGCAGCCCACACAGTAACTTGAGGAGAATACAGGGGTTTCACTTCACACCAATAAGGCTTTTCGGAACCCCAAAATCGCCATTTCTGCTTATTCACGTATCCATTTAGGTGGAAGTGTGCTTCATCTGTAAACCAGATGCAGCCAACATCAAATCCTTCACTATCAATCATTGTGAGCATCTGATTAACAAAGGCAACCCTTTGTTGCACAGCAAGTACGGGTATGGCCTGGTGCGTTTGAATTTTTAATGGAAACATGAATAGGCTCTTTCTCAGTATTTTCTGCGTGCTGGAACGCTTCAAACCAGTCTCATATGCAATTCTATGGACGGATGACATTGGATTTCGCTGCATAATTCCAGACACTGTGGCGATATTTTCAGGCGTAACTGCGGTTTGCTTGCGGCCAACATGTCCCACTAGATCATCAGTTACGCTGCCTGTTCGTTGAAATTTTGCGAAGAGCGTACGAATTGTTTTCGCATCGTGTCCTTTTGGAACATTAAATCGTGCTTGAAAACTTCGTCTTGTTGCCGTAGGACTCTCTTCTAACCCGTGGTACTCTAGCACCAGAAAAACGAGTTGTTCAATTGTGTACATGGTTTCAATCTCTTCCTTCGGTACGCTAACATCCTTTCACGTTTCAATAGTGGAACTGATCGCTCTGGGCTTCGGATCACTATTTACACTAGGCATTACGTATGGCGATTACAGCGACATCTGTTAGCAGCATTTGTAACTATTGTTTCAAACTGCTGTATAAACTTCTTACAGCGTTCACAATAAACATACCGTTTACTGCATTCCTTTATCGATCTTTTTGGTTTCGAGATATTTAATTTTGAAATCAGGGAGTCCTTTTCTGGACACCCTGTAGTAAGTGACGATAAAGTCAATTGCCGCATTACATTTTGCTGTCATATGTTCAGTTTCATAATATGTCATATTATGACAAAAGGAAGTATTAAAACTTCTGTTTTTATCTTTGATTCTTTGCTGATTGTTTTTCAACTGACGCTCTAGTAACACTGAGCCTGTACATTAAATAAATATTTAGCTATTAGTTTTGCAGCCATCTGAGATAATAAAACATTTAAGGACCATTCAAGGAGAATAAAACGACAAATCAGTTCTTGTCCACCTGTCTGGCCAGTAAAAAGTTTAAATCGAATACGTATTTACATCATTAAAGACCACCGTTAATTGTAAAATTAATTCTATCTGAAATGAGCCAGTTAAAAACTTACTTTAAACATATAACTCTGCCCGTAAAACCAGCTAAAAGATTCGCGTGAGCTACTGACTACTTCGTGCACCAGAATCTTGTTGGGGCTGATGACCAAGTAGTTTAGTCCCCTCTAAACAACAACAACAGAATCTTGTTTCCTGGCCCTGAATTTAGAACTGCCTCAAACTTTATTTTATCAGCAGGAAGAATTACACACAATCATTAATATACAAGCCTCCCCGAACTAAATCAGTTCATGAAGGTGTCTGTGAGAACATTTATGGCGCAACGGAATTAAAACATGATAATTTGCATCTGAGTTTGCTTTAAGCACTGGTGAAAAACAACATTAAATAAAAAAGGGAGGGTATCCATAAACTAATATTTATAAGGAAGATAAAAATTTCACTAACAATAAATTATTTATTCAGTTCAAACATAAACAAATGGGGACACCAATTTTGTCAAACAATAAAAACGAATCCCACATTGAAAATTAAGCTAAAGTAATGTGAACTGAACATCGTCGGGTGAGGGGGGTGGGGTGGGGTGCGATTTAAAATCAACAAGCATTCAGCCACTCACACACGCGAAGCAAAGCGAAACTCACCCAGCTCAGCGTGCTGATACGAAGCAGAATCATGCGCCGCTTTCACAGGCACAATTCAGCGAACCAGGATGTACCACACAACACAAGGTAAATAAACTTCGTAGGTGGCTCTGGTCAGTCATTCTTTACTTGAGATGGTACGCGATAATTGTGAATTTAATTTCCATTTTAATCAAACCGTGAGCATGCAGAAGTACTGAGACACACGGCTAACCCCACTGAAGACGAAGTGCTTAAAGATCGTATTCATTTCAACAAAAATCAACGGAATCATAGATTACGAAGCAAGAATGCACAATAGTAAGGCACTGATATGTGACCAGCGGCAAGAACTCAAGTGATTATCTATAAACCTTGAAGTCGGAGTTCGAAACCACGAAGTTCCGAAAACCAGTAAAAAATACAAAAATGCAATTTCAGAAAAATAGCTACGGCATGCAACCCTTAGAAATGCGTAGAACGTCATAAGGAATCTAAAGAAATGCAACTGGACACGATTTGCACGATTTGGAAGGCTTTACTCGAAAGGACAAAGTCCATTCTTCAAAAATCAGAAAAGTGGAATAAATTCAAAATCGGAGTAAATCAACTAAGAAATACGGCATGCAGCCCCTAGAAATAGGTGCTATTTCATAAGCAAGCCAATAAAGGGGGTTGTACAAGACTAGAAGAGAATTTTCTGGGAGACCCTGAATGCAAGGTACAAGTTTGGAAATGAAACAACAATTTATTTTAGACGGAGAGGAGATTGCAAGGTACTAATGGAAATCAGAAAGATACATGCATAATTTCTTGCCTGAAGGGCATAGAAACAGACACAGGGGTAGCTGAAGGCTTTGTTCTAAGAACACATCACGTGGAGTACAATCACTGGCGGAAGGATAAATCGGAAAAGAATATTTCCCATGAACTATACAGAATAAAAATATTCCCGCACATTAGTTGCATCCCACAAAGCTAGAAAGAAATTAAACCGAGTTCGTACACCACCATCTAGTCTCACAAAAGTTACTGTCTCAGCCATTATCAAACCGAATTAGTTACATATTCACTGTGTGTACCTAAGCAAAATCAACGGAATGAAATCGAGTACTCTTCATACATGATCGGAGAAACTTTTACAAAAAATGAATCTAAGATCTAAAGTCTAACTATAACTAACCAGACAACGAATAGCTACCATCTCAAGGGAGGAAAGAAAGTCAGAACATCTTACCAGGTAGAAGTGCAGCCACAAAGTGTCCAAGTCGGCCAGCCAGTCCCCGCCACTATCGGTAATCCACCGCCGGAAATCGGTAAAAACACCAGGAAAAACCGAGGTGGTGGGGACAGCTTAAAATCGCGCGCCCTTTCGAGGCTCGCTAGCAAGCATTGCCTACCCAACTTGTAACCAAAGGGTGGAGGAAGCTCTTTGGTAGCATCAAAAGCAGAGGTTGGTAACGACTACCTATCGACATGAAGCCACAGATGCAAATCGCACAGCCAGCAGCCCACGACGAAAGTTCTCATAGATACTCTCAGACTCCCACGCTAGAAGATTCTCATACATGTACATACAGAATAAAGCTAGTACACATTCTCACAGGGACAGTGGCGTCACAGAGAAACCGTTCATATTGCCACATTCATAGGCACAATGATAAATTATTAGCATAATAATATCCCAGCAATATTAACACAGTATTACAGAAACTAACATTTAAAAACATGAAATGAAATACTATTACTCATGCCTCTGAACGAAAGGGGTTCTCGTTAAGCAAAAAAGTCGGCCTAGTGAACTTAGACAAATTATAAAGTTAAAAACCTAGGTAAGACGACAGACAGTCGTCTTTCAATCATAATGTAAAAACTCATAGAAGGTAAAATTAGCTTTCCGACTTGCCCCACCCCCCTGTGAAAAATTATCCTGTATGCTCCCTTGGTTGTGAGCGAATTTGTGTGAGCTTGATTGTTTTTTTTATGTGTGTGTCAGAGCCTCAGTGATCAATACGATTGATACAAATATGCATAATGTAATTGATATAAATAATATATTCAGGTATATAATGTAAATGATACAAATGATGTAATTGATATAAATATAACTAATTATATAAAGTCACACTAGGCAAAATTAGATTTCCGATTTACCGAAAGAAAATGAAAAAGCACGTGTTCTCATGACTACAAATAAAGCATATACTTTAAAAGACGAAATTGAAAGAATAACCTGCCATAGTCTACATAAACAGTCTTAGTAAAGATGTAATTCAGAAGAAAAAACTTGATATGGCTTTTAAGTAACTGTCACTAATGACCGACAATGATTTTTTTTAAGTTTCAGAGAGACAGATCTGTAAAACATGTGAGCTACAATCCAGTCATTCTTAACACAGTCAAGAAATTGTTACTAATTTTCTCCCCTGAAGTGAAAGTAACACCACCAAGAATACAAAATAATACATCTCTTGGAGAAAAGTCTAAGATAAGATAGCCAACTTTTAAAGTGGTTATTGAAAATATTGACCTCGATGTGGAGCCATATGATGTTGTGGAGGAACTATAAAGTAACCCAAACTTAAATATTCTGAATGTTGTAAGAATAAACGCCAGAGCGACACAAGAAGAATAAAAATTAACGATTGTTTTCATTCGAGAGGAATCCACAGTACATTCTTTGTTACAATCAACTTTAAATTTCAAGGACAGATAAACTGAGTTGAGCTGCCAAAGTTACCACCACCACAACATGTAAAGTACTCTATATTTGAAATTAAGCAACCAATTGTAAAATCAATGTCAAGTGTAGTAAATGTGCTGGAGATCATATGTCTAGCAACTATGATTCTGAAACAGAAAATATTTAAGTGGGCTAGTTGCCAGGGGAATTAAGAAATGTGAAGTGCCCCAAGAACCGGCTAAGGCAGAGGCTGCTGCTATCGTAAAATGTGTTGATCTTACACCAGCACCAGAACCGGAATCAAAAATAGAAGAAATTTCTCGGAACACAAATGACGTGCTGACAGCTATCAGAACAGCCCCCATTAACATTTTCACCAATCCAAAAAGAAAGTAATTTCAGTAATGAATCAAGTTGCATCGACTTTCTTCAATTGAAATATCTTTGGTGTGTAATCAGGTATACTGACGCACTATTGTTTTAAAAACACCGATCAGGATGACAATCACAATCCAGTAACTCAAAAGAAAACATATAGTTCAGTTTTATGGCCTAAACAGTGATAAAGATAGAAAATCTAGCCATAGGCTCTGTCAGTGCCAATGGTCACTGAACCTTACAGCCTATTTTGAGTACTTGGTGGACAAAGAAAAAGCAAAGATCTTTGGAGACACAGAAAATACAGCCGATGACCACTCAATATAGCTAAAGGATTTTATATGTCATAGTAAGAACACAAAAATCCATTTCTGTGGATTAGTAATATTTCATGATGAGAAAATACCAGCAGTGAGAGTTATGGCACCGCATTAATTTAATGATATTCAGACACTTATCTTAAAATAAGTGTAGATAGTGTGAGATACATATTTCTTGCACTATTATATAAATCTCCAAAAGCTATATTACAAATGACTTCACTGAATATTTAGTGAACTTGGGACCTATCGTGATAGCGGGAGGTTTTAACAACATTCAGTGACATAACCACTAGTCGGAATGGTCTTATATTGGAAGAAATCCTGGAAAAACATGATTTAGTTAGATTTTGTAATAATATTCCAACTTATATTGGTCCTACTAGAAGCTCAAAAGATCATGCCATTCGTACTACAGGTATTAGAAATCATTATAGCGAATTGTGGACTGACGATTCAGTAGATAGTTTCATCTTCCAATTTACTTTGATACTTCTCTTATGAAAGTTACTATTCAACAGCAAGAAATTAATACGTAACACAAGACTATTTATGAATTAAATAGGATAGATTCCCAAAAACTGAAAGAACTTGTAAAGACGGCCATTGAAAATTTGGAACAGGCTATGAAATGGACATGGATTAATAAAATGATGCTATAGTCTAGATACTAAATAATGCTACTAAGAAAGCTGTCATCAGATATCAATAATTCCAAGAAAAAAGAAGTCTAAGATGTATCTCAAATAGCATCAAAGTCAAGAGGAAACTATTTAATCTGTTTTCCTACCCTTATCACCCACCCCTATCGCTAATTATCTCTCTCTCTCTCTCTCTCTTTCTCTCTCTCTCTCTCTCTCTCTCTCTCCCCCTCTCTCTCTCTCTCTCTCTCTCTCTCTGTCACACACACACAGACATACAAACAACATAATGTGCATGCATATCTTCTCTTAATATACATCACCACCTCCACAGTGACATTAAGAAAACCTAAATATCAACAAACACCTGAAATTTTCGCTCATACATACACACAGACAGAAAAACACAAGACACATGCACAAACACATGTATTTAAGAAATGTAAACATCAAATACCCGTCCACTGCTTCACTCCTACACTCTTTGTCAACAGGCAAACACAACATGAAACTAACAGTAAACACTTAAATTGCGCGCGCAAACCAGCAAAACAAAACATTCACAAAACAAACGAATAGCTATCAGACTTATACTCCAAATGTAGCACCACTAATAATAAGTGGAAAACAAGTAATAAACACACCACAAAGAAAACACGAACAACCAGAAGCTAAGAAGAGGAAAAGAGTCGCAAGTAATAACACGAGAGACGCGCTTTTCGAATCCAAAATTAAAAAACAAGAAATATCACCTGTTTGTTTTGCCTTGCAGATGACAAGTTGTACAAAATTATTACAACAAGAATTAATCAGTACTACACTGAGTGATTTTAACGTAGGCTAAAGTAAGGTATGTACAAAAACTGAGAAACTCGAATTTCTAGGCCTAATTTCGACGAAAGTAAAACAGATAATTTGGCGAACAATACAGTGAAAGATGTAAAAATATTTAGATGTATATCAAAACACATTTGTACGGTACTACTATAATTTTCAGAACAAGACTAAAGAAATTCCACTAATTATAGCACCAAATGTGCTGAAACATGTATGGGAAAAGTGACAAAATTGAATTGTCTTGCATACAGCGGAATATCCACACCACTATATCGGAATAACTGTTCTTTCTACTTTGACGTATAAACAAGTCACATCAAAATTGATCATGAAGTCAAGACGAAGACTAGACTTGTGGAAATTGAAGATTTCGAGGTGCTTAAACTGAAGCTTTAATATACAAATGTTTGTATAGTCTATGGGACTTAACTTTAATATACACTTAACTGCAGCTTCATCAGGGCAACACTCGAATATGCTGCACCGATATGGATTACGGCTACAGCACACTCTCCTAAGAGTTTTAATATCAAAGAATAATATTGTGAATAGCGGCAATCATGAGTCCATGCATTAGCAGGAATAAATTGTATAACACCGTAAATCGTTAGACACTAGAGCAAAGGCCTATCTCATTAGCAGCAAACTATGAAGTTGCAAGTCTAGCAGTGGAGACTAAAGCTACCAAACTTCACATACAAGCGCCAATAACACTGAACCGCTCTCTCATAGAAGGATCTGTACCAAAAGATTGGAAAGTTGCCCAGGTCACACCTATATTCAAAAAAGGCAGTAGGAGTAACCCACTAAACTACAGGCCTATTTCATTGACGTCAATTTGCAGCAGGGTTTTGGAACATATCCTGTATTCAAATATTATGAATTATCTCGAACAGAACGATCTATTGACCCAAGGTCAACACGGATTTAGAAAATATCGTTCATGCGAAACACAACTAGCTCTTTATTCGCACGAAGTGATGGGTGCTATCGACAAAGGTTCGCAAATCGATTTCGTATTTCTTGATTTCCAGAAAGCTTTTGACACCTTACCTCACAAACGGCTTTTAATCAAATTACGTGGTTATGGTATATCGCCCCAAATTTGCGATTGGATAGGGGATTTCTTGTCAGAGAGGACACAGTTCGTAGTAATCGATGGTAAGGCATCGACTAAAACAGAGGTGATATCGGGCGTTCCACAGGGTAGTGTTACTGGTCCTCTGCTGTTCCTTATTTACATAAACGATTTAGGGGAAAATCTAAGTAGCTCTCTTAGGTTGTTTGCAGATGATGCCGTCATTTACAGTCTAGTAAAATCATCTGAAGATCAAAACCAACTGCAGAATGATCTGAATAAGATATCAGTATGGTGTAAAAATTGGCAATTGACTCTAAATAATGAGAAGTGTGAAGTCATCCACATGCGTACGAAAAGAAATCCGTTAAACTTTGTTTACAAGATAAATCAATCAAATGTGAAGGCCGTAAACTCCACAAAATACCTAGGAATTACTATTACTTCTGACTTAAATTGGAAAGAACACGTAGATAATATCGTGGGAAAGGCGAAACAGAGACTGCGTTTTATTGGCAGAACCCTTAAAACATGCAACAGAACTACAAAAGAAACTGCATACACTACGCTTGTCCGTCCATTTTTGGAGTATTGCAGCCCGGTGTGGGATCCTTATCAGGTGGGTTTGACGGAGGACATCGAAATAGTCCAAAGAAGGGCAACTCGTTTCGTATTGACACGATACAGGGGAGACAGCGTTACGGAAATGATACAGGATCTGGGATGGGAATCATTACAACAACGGCGCTTATCGCTGCGGCGTGGGCTACTTGCGAAACTCCAATCGCCAACACTCTCGTCCAAATGCGAAAATATACTGTTGACTCCCACTTACATAGGTAGAAATGATCATCAGAATAAAATACGAGAAATCAGAGCTCGAACAGAGAGATTCAGGTGTTCATTCTTCCCACGCGCTAATCGAGAATGGAATGGGAGATAAATAGTATAATTGTGGTTCGAAGAACCCTCTGCCAGGCACTTAAATGTGATTTGCAGAGTATCCCATGTAGATGTAGATGTACTGCTACAGCGCAGGTGATCGAGAAAACATATCCTAGAGTAGTTACAGCAAGTTTTAGATCAAGAGAACTTATTTCAACATTCTGAATAAATAGAATAATAGACTGATTAGGATTATTCTATTATTATTATAATGAAATTTTTCTTCTTTCTTTCTTTCTTCGTTTCGGCCATCTAAGGACCACGCACCATTTCAATGTTTCCTCCTTTGTTCTTCTTTCTTTTTCTTCCAGTATACTTTCATCTTTTCACTATGCATCCTTTTTCTCTCCTCAGACCACTTTACTCCTGTCTTCTTCCCCCTCCTGCCTTGGAATCCTTCCACTTTTAACACGTTCTTCTTAAAAGATTCTCTTTCTGTTGCATTTTTTTCACTTACATTGTTTCTTTGCAAATCTTTCCTAACTTCTTGAATCCATGCTATTGTTGACTTCTTGTCCCAGAGATATTTAAAAATCTGTTTGGTTAACCAGTTGCTGTTCATTCGGTATAAATGTCCAAAAAATAGCAGTCGCCTCTTCTGTAGTGTTTCGGTTATGTTTTCTATGTTGCGATAAACTTCTGCATTACTTCTTAGTTTCCATACCTCTGTGGACCAAGTATCTTTCGAATAATTTTCCTTTTTAGGACTTCAAGTTTATGTAATTTGTAATGCAGTACTAAACATTCACTTGCATAAAGCCTCTGGCTTTACTACTGTGTTTTAGTGCTGTATTTTCAGATTTTTAGACAGAAACCTTTCGTTGTAAACGTTTCTGGTTATACCATGTGATCTCTCCATTTTATGTACTCTTTCTTCTACAGAAAATTTTTCTAAGCCATTTTCCTGAATCATTTCTCCCAAATATTTAAATTTATTTATCCTCTTTATCGGCCCAGTATGTTTTAGTAGGATTTCTGGAGCATTTTTTTATGTTTGTCATAAATTTTGTTTTCTCTACAGAAAATCTTAAACCTGCATTGTTGGCTGTTTCTTCTAAGAGATTGATTTGAATTGCTGCATTTATTAGGTTTTCAGAAAGAATGGCAAAATCATCCGCAAAATGCTAGACAGTGAATTTTAGTACCTTTGTGTTTAGTCCCCAATCTGATTGGTGATAGCTTATGATCTTTTAGTTTTTGTTTCCATTCTCCTACTACTTTCTCTAGGAGGCAGTTGAAGAGGAGTGGAGACAGGCCGTCACCTTGCCTTACACCTGCTTTGATGTTGAATGCCTTGGAAATTTCATGCTGAAACTTTACTTTTGATTTGGTATCTGTGAGTGTTTCAGGAATACGGTTTGCTAATTTAGATTTATTTCCAAATTCGCGGATCACTTTGTCTAGTGTTTGCCTATCAACCGAATCAAAGGCTTTTTTAAAATCTATAAATGTTACAATGATGTCTTTGGAGTTGGTAAGTCTGTGATGTATTATGGACTTTAGCTTGAAAATATGTTCTGAGCAAGATCTGCCTTTTCTAAATCCAATCTGATATTCTCCCAATTGGCTATCAAGTGTTTCTTCCACCTTGTTTAGTATAATTGTTGAAAATATTTTATATCCCACTGGTAACAAAGATATAGTTATTTACATCTTGTTTATCGCCTTTCTTGTGTAAAGGATGGATAAGAGCCACTTTCCAATCTTCTGGAATCTTTTCAGTTTCCCAAATTTCTTCCAACATGAGCTGAAGGTTAGATATAATTTTTGGTTGAGACCATTTTATAAGTTCAGCTATGTTAGAGTCCTCTCCACTGGCTTTGTTGTTTTTCAAGGCATTTCTTGTTTTTTTTTTTTTTTTTTTTTTTTTTTTTTTTTTTTTTTTTTTTTTTCAGCTGTAGTTGGTGTATCTGTTTCTGTGTTTTCATGAAGATCTGGAAATGATAGCTTACAGTTAGGTTCTTCACAGTTCAAAAGTTTCTCATAATACTTTCTTACTATTTCACAATTATGAGTATTGCTTAGGCCTACTTTACCATTTTTGTCTCTGAAGCATATACTTGGAGCTTGGTACCCCTTTAGATGATTTTTAAACATCTGATAGAAATTTTGGGAGTTATTTTTAATAAAATGGAAAAAAGGTATGAAATATAAGGAGAGGCATTGAATTAAAATTTATGCAGTGGCCGGGATTCGAACCCGGGACCTCCTACTTACTAGGTAGGTGCTTTAGACCACTTTTTATGGGTCTCCTTCCTCCCCTTCAACCCGTCCTTCTGCTCGCCAATTGGTGCCTTCTCGGCCCGGCTTCTATGCCTTTAAACAAAATATTTCCTTGCAGATAAAACGAGGTTGTCTCTTCTTGCGTAGCTACACCCTTCTGTTAATGTCCATATCTGCATTATTATCGTCTCTTCTAACGCCAAGAAAAATCAGTTCGAATTGAACGAATAAGTGGGAAGTAAGTGTAAGTAACTTCGTGTTTTTTCCCCACTTGATAGAGAAAAAAATTCATAATAAAATATAATTTCCAGGCACAGAAATTAGCTGTAATTAACTGAATATACTTTCTTAGCTTGACATCTTCAGACACATATACAATCCACACCATTCTGGGACGTATTAGCTACATAAAAAACATAAATTCCTTCTTCGGCAATGAAATAATTCCGGAAAACTTCCTCTGCAATGGCAAAAGGCATAATGATAATAACTAAAATGCTTCTGTGTAAATTAACGTTGATTAAATTTCTCTTTGTTAATGTTCTGTTTGTAATTATATTATCGTTTTAATCAAGAAATTAGCGCAATGTTACTTGTACTTCTTCTTTCTTCGGATCATGTCATGTTGCATTGTCAGGTAATGTATGAAATCTACGTTTCTCTTTGATTCTGTACTGAAGATAAAGTACATTGTATGTCCCACTATCCACTTAACCGCGTTCCTTTTTGTCTGTTGGAATGGGATGTTATCGGGATGGGGGGCATCCGCTGGCAATATTGCGTGTGGCGAGGTTCTCGTGATGAGTTTTTGCCTCGCATACTCCCATATTCCTGCGTTTATACTGCAGACGAACCTGTGTTCATCACTATCGACTAATTGACATGTCGGGCACCAGGGAGAGTCTTGTAGGTGTATCTCATGGAGGCGGGACATCGTCGGGGTTTTTCTGTTGACCGTCATATACCACGTGGCCCGCACTTGGAAAGGTAAGTCAGTGCTGTGGATGTTTTCCCACGTTGTTTTCCAGTCGTGGTTCGGGAGTTTCCTTTCTATCACATTTCGTAGTTTATTTTTCATCAACGCCTGGTATACTTCCTTCACTTTTGTCATTTTCCGTTCTGGAACTCTTGTTCGTATGTAACTGTATTCGAGTAGGAAATACTGTAAGTGCTGCAAAGCGTGCGACAGATGACTTACATCGAAGGGCGGTCGTAGGTCTGCTGGCACAGTTTCTTCCAACAGGTGGGAAGTCAGACCGTTGGTGGACAGTTTCCATTGCTTGTATGTTTGGCATACATATAGTGCTTGCGCCTTCTTGTACACATCGACGAGATTCAGGTCACCTAGTAGCGTCGGAAGAGTCAAGGTGTCGTATTTAATTTTGAAAATTTGTGCGCGACATACAAAGTGGCCAAGCGCTGCCAGCATTCTGTGTGCTATGTCGCGTGGTATTGGTAGGACTTGAGCTACGTAGTTGACCTTGGAAGCGATATACGTATTCGCCAGTGCAACTTTTTGCAACTCATCCAACTTCCTGTCACTGTGCTGTTGTACAGACGCTCTAATCTTAGCCAATAACTGTTTATAATTTGCGGCAACGGTTTCTCGAATTGTCTTTCTAAAATCGACACCGAGACATTGCATGTTGTACACCTCTTGCAAACGGGGATGATTAGTCAAACCTATGCCTTTGCCTATGTTCATGACACCCGATTTCTACCAGTTAACTAATGCACCAGATGCCTTTTCATATATCATGATGGGGCGGTGTGGACGTCATTCGCGTTGGTGATCAGGAAGCCAACGTCATCAGCATAAGTCCGACAGGCTAACATATGTCCGTGTATCTGTAATCCGTGTAACTGCGCCGTCAATGATGTTAGTAGAGGTTCTATGGCGATTGCAAAGAGTGATGATGACATCTGGCAACCTTGTCTTACGGAGCTTCTTACGGGGATCATGCCACTTAGCCGTCCATTGACAATCACTCGTGATGTGCTATTCTGTAACTGGTTTTGTATTACAGCTAGGAAAGGCACGGGAAAACCCAGCGATCGCATAACTTTAAACAAATACAGGTGATTGACTCTGTCGAAGGCTTTATCAAAGTCCAAGCTTACCATTGCACATTCAACCCTGCATGCTCCGCCACTGATATTAGGTCGCGGTAGTCCACTAGCGTTTGATACATGGACCTATCTCTGCCGACACTGGTTTGATATGGACCGGTGACTTTATTCATTACGTTCTTCATCCTTTTTGCAAGAATACGTGCAAAAAGTTTGTAATCACTATTTAACAGAGTAATCGGTCAGATTGGCGATAGTTTTACTATTTGCACGTTTTGGAAATAATACCACCAGTCCCTCACTGAACTCTTGCGGGATATTAAGATCAGGTGTCATCAATTCATTGCATATCTCTGACAGTTTCGTCTTCATGTGTGTCCAAAAGGTTTGATAAAACTCTACAGGGAGTCCGTCACATCCGGGCGATTTGTTCTTTGGACTTTGAAACAGCGTATCTTCCAGCTCGTCTTCAGTCACTTGTGTTATTAATTCGTCTGATTCCTGAAGGGTAAGTCTGTTGGTTAAATTATTTGCTAATTCTTTAAATGCATTGTCATCGATCATTTTCTCAGACAGCAACCCCGTGTCAGCAGTTTGAATCGCATTTCTAATGTCATTTTGGTGAGTTAAACGCGTAGCGTCCCCAGTTTGCAGTTCCGTCAGTATTTTGGTTTTACATCGTTTACTC
Source organism: Locusta migratoria (assembly GCA_026315105.1). Classification (NCBI taxonomy): domain Eukaryota; kingdom Metazoa; phylum Arthropoda; class Insecta; order Orthoptera; family Acrididae; genus Locusta; species Locusta migratoria. Next base: position 372,110,020 of record CM048748.1, read on the forward strand.
TCACGTGTCAGGTGATAGATTGATGTCGCTTCATGTCGTAGTGAGTCCTGGATTCGAGATCTGACTTTTAATCCTTCCAACTGCTTCTTTTTAAGGAGTAGCAGTTTGGCTTTCACTTTTTTAATTTGGGCGTAGTTTTCAATGACTGTCTCATCCACTTTGTACAGTTCTCGTAAACTTGAATAATGAAATTCAATGGTTCGGTTAAGTCACCAGTTCTTGTCTCGTGAGTACCGTAACATGGCTTTCCGTAATTTGGGTTTGGCACATTGTAGCCATCATGTTATAGCCGAATCGTAAGTCCGAAACTTGGTGAGACTTTCATTCCACGCATGTGTGAAGGCCTCATGACAACCTTGATCGTCTAAGTGTGACACATTAAGTTTCCAGGGTCCCTTACTGCGGTACGTACCCTGTTTCTGCAAGTTTACGGTACAGAGCCGCATGGTCTGTGAAGATAGATGGCCAGACCTCACATTGCAGAATACGTTGTTTCAGATTATCTGATACAGATATTCTATCTAGCCTACTTGCAGAATGATTTGTTACGTACGTGAATCCAGGCGTTGCTCCATACTTGTGCTCCCAAGTGTCGATTAAAAATAAGTCCTTGACTATCCGTTCTAATTCCACAGATTTGTTAAAATTTGGTGTCTGATCTATGGGGTGCAAAACACAGTTAAAATCTTCCGCCAAGATAAGGTGGTCATACGTTATTGTAAATAAAGAAAGAAACTCTTCCGTATAAAATTCCGCTCTGCGACGCCTGTTACTGGATCCCGAGGGAGCATATACATTAATTATTCTAACATTGTTAACAGTTGCTGCAATCCCTCTGTAATTGACTAGCATTTCGATGTTATATGTCACAATTTCTTCTCTTAATAGGATGGCGGTACCCAAATCCGCACGAGTACCCGGGTTGGCAAAGACATTGTATCCAAATATTAGTTCTAAATTAATATCTGCAACCTCCTGAAGTAATAGAATATCTATGTCTGCGGAATACAAAAAATCTTGAATGTGTTGTAACCGGATGGAGCTACGACACTTATTGATATTTAATGTGGCAATTTTGTAGGCATGGATGTGAGATGTGAAAGATCTACAGATTAATAGAAATCAGAGTGAGCGTCTTTCTCCGCGTCCATGGTTTCCATGGCAGAGGTATCTGTAACAGCAGGATCCGTGGTCACTGAGCGTCCTACGTTACCAGCATCCCCCGAATCATCTTCCAGGACGGTGTACTTGTCTACATCCTCTACGTCGTCTGTCCAGTCCACACCGGTGGCAAACTGAGCCGACACTGTCTTGAGTGGGTCCTGCTCACGTGACTTCTGCGCCGGTTCATCAATGTGTTTGGGAGACGTCTTGTCAACTATTACCTTGTCAGTATCGGCTTTTAACGGCACGGCAAGTTCTACCTGTTTATGTGATGGAGGCTGATTCTGTGTAACTGCAACAGTGGGTGGCTTTCCGGATATTTTGTCCTTAACTTGTTTCGCTTTTTCACGCAGTGGAGCTGACTTCTCCGCAGCTCCTTCTTGCGCCAATCTGCGTTTGTTATGTCTGCGAGGTGACTTAGCAGATTCATTGTCCTGTCTAGTCTCCGAAATCGCGGGTTGACTTTCTGGTTTTGTCTGTCAGCTGTTTCCTCTACCCCCATATTCTCTGTACGTACTGCGGTGTCTTCCGTTGTCTGTGTGGGCGACTGCAGCACTACTTCAGATTCTGGTGCCTTTTCTGTCGTACTTTCCGAAATTTCCATTGGAGTTTCTAAGTCGTTCACGACGACATCACTGGGCAAGTCATCTAAACAAATGTCACTAGCCGGTGGCGCAGTCAGTTGACCACGCGCCACTGCTACATACGTTTTAGGCAAAATCGTCATTTATGAAGTCTTAACAGTTTCACCGGTTGGTAGCTGTGCAATGCGTCGTTGAATGCACGTGACCTGGCTTATTACAAAGTGCACAGGTCTTTGGTTGACCGTCATACATAACCATGCCTCTAAACCGGCAGACGTTTATATAAGACGCTATGTGTCGACAGAGCTCTACTTTTAACTGCCTTACACCGTTCAGCACAGGAAGTTCATATGCGGAAGACCACCTATCGGTAACATTACTGAGAATTCTACCATAGGGAGCAATGACGGCGTCTATTTCACTGACAGGTACCTCAAATGGCAACTCAAAAATTCTAATGGTTCTAACTCTAAAACCGACATGGTCGACAGTGACGTTACCTACATTACCAACTCTGTGGTTAACTTTCAAGGAACCACCTGTGTCTAGAACGACCTTCCCGCATAGGTCGGAAGATGTCAGCTTAACGAAAATCACACTTTTTACAATCGACATGTGGTATCCAATAATGTCCTCTAATCGAATCTTTGCAACAGCAATCAACCAATCTTCAAACTCAGAAGACGTTGGTCGAGAAAATTTTAGTTCGAAAGTGAACTTCAGAGTGTCTCTTCTACTAATATGATCCATTATAACCTTTCCATGTCACCGCAACTTCACAAGAAGGCAAGCGCTGGCGTAAGCGAGCAGCCTTAACCTTGCAGGAAGTAAACAAACCGCTGCCGCAGCGAAGCACCGCTCGAGCTGCGTACACCGCCTACTTACTAGGTAGTTGTTTTAGACCACTCAGCTAACACCGCACTGTAGCCAAAGCAACTACACAGACTGTCTTAAAGCACATCTACCTCCACACCACATATTTTAATTCTGCCTCATGTTCCCTGTGAAATGCACCTACCTAGTAAGTAGGAGGTCCCGGGTTCGAATCCCGTCTACCACATAAATTTTAATTCAATGCCTCTCCTTATGTTTAATACCTTTGGTATAATGAGCCAATTTTGTCTCAAAGGATTGTATTATTTGTTGATATTTATATCACCTCGGCCTGAGGAACAAAGCGAGATAGTTCCAATTCACGTTATTTGCTGGGGTGCTATTCCAATGTATGAAATCCCTGACAATTTCATACGCATTTCACAGGGAACATGAGGCAGAATTAAAGTATATGGTGTGGAGGGAGACGTGCTTTAAGACAGTCCGTGTAGTTACTTTGGCTACAGTGCGGTGTTAGCTGAGTGGTCAACAGTCTGCGTCAGGCAGCACACCGGTGCGGATGGCGTGTTTACGTCCCGCCGCAGTGTCTCGCGCCTGATGTTGTTTACGTAACTCAGCCGTCTCTGCGCAACTTCCTCGATAGAGCAAGCATGGCTCAATCCTGGAAAAATTCGACCTTGAAGATCAGATTTTCGAAAGAATATCCACGACTGAAGGCACTTGACATCGAACAGTTTATTAGAGACGAAGTGAAAGTTGCCTGTAGCAAAGTTGTAGGTATTCACTTTTCGATAGTGAGCAGTGTGGTGTACTTAAAGCTCATCAACGATGCGGTCTGTGAGAGAATCCTGAACGCGACCAGAAGTGGACTGAAGTTCCGTTACTCGGACGGACATATTGGTGAAGTTACGATTGAACACACGGGTCTCGGCATGATAAAGGTGTTTGAACTTCCCAGAGCCGCGGTGGAGTAGCAGAGCGGTCTAAGGCGCCTCGCCGCGGTTGCTCGCCGTGGAGGTTCGAGTCCTCCCTAGGGCATGGGTGTGTGTGTGTGTGTGTGTGTGTGTGTGTGTGTGTGTGTGTGTGTTGTCCTTAGGTTAGTCTACCTAGGTTTAAGTAGTTTGTAAGCTACGGACTGATGACCACGCAGTTTGGTCCGATAGATTTACAGACATGAGGTGGCAGAAGAAACAGTGATTTCCGAGCTTCGCCCTTATGGGCATGTGATCAGTCACGAAGCTGAAAAATGGGCACAGGTTACCACATGGTAACCCCGTGCTCAATGGGGTGCGGCAAGTACGTATTAAACTGAAAAAACATGTTCCATCTTATCTGACCATCGGTGGATGCCGTGCAATAATAATTTATGACGGCCAGCCGAAGAAGTGTTCAGGCTGTGGACAAGAACACCTACGTTCCCAGTGTATGCACCGCAGGATCACACAGTTGCCATCTGGGGATGAACAGCTCCCGTCTGCACCGATGACTCTTCCGGCGACGTATGTTCAGGCTCTCCAGCATCCTGTGCCGACGTACATTAATGAACCCTCGCTGAACACGGTAGCGCACCAAGGAAACGAGGACAAACAGAAAAATACGCCCACGTACGATCGTACAACATTAACGAATAATGAGGTGTCTCCGGTGGAGGAGATGGACGCCACATTACCGGTAGTGCCTAATGACGTTCTTGCAAAAGACCAAACAGCAGTGCAGCAATCGACAACAGACACAAGACGACGGCCAACGTACAGTCGTCACTCTTACGCCCGGCCGAAAATCCTGAAGGCACCAACCTACCACACCACCAGACTGGCACTCTTGAGCATATGGATGTCGAAACTGAAGTTGTACCGATGTCTGCCTTCTTTCCTACGGGGACGGCGTCAGATGACTTGCTGACCGCCCTCCGATACGGAACAACACGTCCGCGAACAGCGCTCCCCGCAGAAACGCAAGAAGAGGCGCCATTCGCCTTCTGACGATCAGACGCAAGATAAGGACGAGGAACCGACGTCGGACGAAGCAACTGACTCTGCCTCTCAGGTGTCCGAAGGCATCACTGCTCGTCTGGCACGTCACGATACAGCAGCGATACACCTGCTCCTATCTCAGCTTCACCTTCATCTGTTACTGACATGAGGCTCACGATGGAACGACCCCTCCATAATTACGAAGTTTCACGTCTGACGATTGGGCAGACGATATCGAGGATGAAGTTGAAGACCTAGAGGGAGCTGAGGGTGGAAGTGCTCCCTCGGATGCATCCGGCACTCCCCTATCATAATGACTGAGGCTGCACCAACAGCTTCCATGGCGCCACCGCATCTGCCTGCCGACGATGTACTGAACAACTCAATAGAAGGACCAGGCGGACAGACTTACCGAATCGCTACTGTTAACATCAATAACATACGTTCAAGCCATAAATTGGCTATGCTTCTGGATATGCTCAATGCAGCGGATATCGACATTGCCCTCCTTCAAGAGGTGCATGTAGTTCACAGAACCCTACGGATACACGACCTGCATCTCTCATGCGTCTGCCACTGGCAGTGGAGTGGCTATCATCTTCTGTGAAGGTCTTCTTGCTGAAGATGTCGAGTATCTTCCTGACGCCAGAGGGATGGCTATCACTATCCAAGGAGTTCGAATCATCAACGTCTATGCACCGTCGCGATCGGGACGACGTCGTGAACGATCTACCTTCTTCGCAGAAGCAATCACACCCCTCTTTGTGGGACAACAAGACGTCTTGATCGTAGGAGGGGATTTCAACTGTACTCAAGCTCTGAAGGATCAGTTACCTCGTCACTCTCTGTGCATGAAACTCGGAGCAGTAGTCCACAATGTTCATGGCGACCGGCCTGGCCTTACGCATTATACTAGCCAATCGTCTAGCCGCATTGATAGGATTTACATCTCGCGTTCCATTGTCAGGGGGACGAGAGCAGCCGAAGTATGGCCTGTAGCGTTTTCTGACCACGAAGCCTATATTTGCGACCTGACCCTCAGACGTCAGAAAGTACGACACAGTCGTGGTCCTTGGAAGCTGAATGTAACCTATCTTGCCTGTCCAGAACGTCGGCAGCTCGTATAGAACACAATGAACAACTGCATACGCCGACGCGGTGCCTACCAGTCTGCCCTTGCTTGGTGGTTATTCTGCGCTAAGCCTGCCCTGCGGAAGACCTTGATAGGCTATGGGAGAGACGTAGCGGCATGAAGGCGACATACGAAGAACTTTTACTTCAATATTTTAAGGGAATGTACCATAATGCCATATTAACCTGCGAGGCAGACTATGATGAATCACGACAAAGCCCAAATCATCAGACTTACACGCCAGCTTCTTGAAGGAGCGATCGTCAGAGCCCATACTCAAGACAGAGTAGCTCAGGAGAGTCCCTCCATGCACCGTATCATCGCAGAACGACGCCGTCGACGAAGGGCCTTGATACATGTGCTGACTACAGATAGAGGACGGTACGACACCCAGTGAGATATAGGACATGTCCTTCACGCTCACTATACGCAGCTGTACTCAGAGCTCCGCAACTCCCCAGAAGTAATCGAAGCGGTATCCCAGCTGACGTATGGCAAGATTCCACAAGCTGCGGCCACTGAACTGACAGCCGATGTAACAGAGGAGGAAGTCACTGAAGCGATACCCCTCTGGAGTTCTACAGGACCTTTCAACAACTGCTGGTACCAGTCTGGACGGATATCTACCGCGATCTCCTGTCCCCCACGGTGCAGATCCCTGAGACATTTTGCGAAGGGCTGTTCATACCTATACAAAAACCAAGAGGTGGGACCAACATCAGCGACTACCGGCCCTTGACCTTACTGAATAGCGAAATGAAGATCTTCACAAACTGTTGGCAGCACGACTCAAGCACACGGTCCGATACGTTATTTCACAGGATCAGGCATCTTTAGGTGGCAGTCATAACATTCTCACTGCCCTCTGTCGGTATCACGATATGATCGCACTTGCCAAGGCACATAAAATGCCTGTAGTTTTGGCGTGCCTCGATTTCAGCCAAGCTTTTGACAGAGTCGACCACGCATTTTTAAAGGCGCTAATGCAACAGATGAGTTGTCCCGAGACCATCGTAGGGTTATTGGTGCGTCTTCTTCACGGTACGACATCAAGAGTATTGTACAACGGACGCCTCACAGCGCCGATCCTCATCCAGCGATCGGTGCGACAGGGGTGCCCCCTAACAGCGATATTGTACGCCCTCGGTTTAGAACCGCTGCTCTGTGGCTTTCGACAACGCCTGACAGGGATGACACTCGGTGGACATTTTTACTGCACTGCCTATGCCGAAGATGTGGTTCTCTTCCTTCGTGGTGAAGACTATGTTCGTGCAGCTTTGGCGTGGGTGGCGACCTACGGCGCAGCATCGGGCAGTGAACTGAATGTACATTAATCACGCGCTCTATCTATAAGTGACTGCTGCCCGATAGGTGCGTGGCCCCATTGAGAATAACAGACACAATACGCTCTTTGGGCATTGATTTTGCAACTGATCTGCGGCGAACGATTGCCCTCAACAGTAGGCGCCTATTGCAACAGATTAGGGCAGGGATAGGCGACCACCGTCTTAGAACACTAGACATTCTGCAACGGGTGCGATATGCTAACGTCTATTTGGCGTCGCGCATCCCCCATGTTGCGCAGACACTGCCGATCCCGCCATATCTGGCCCGCAGCATGCTGGCGGCTATGGGGTCTTTTGTACCGGTATGCTCTTCAAGATTCGTTACGACTCCCTCACACTACCGAGGAACAGAGGTGGTTCAAGACTTTTTCACGTTCCGCACAGAGCACGGGCCTTATTTGTAAGCTCTTACATGAAGATATGGCGACAGTGTCCGACGAGTCTTACAAGCCTGCTGCTAGAGGCCTTAAGGCCGATCTCCCTCACTCCTCCAATACCACTATCCGACATTCCAGCACCTTTCTTTTATGTCGGTAAATTCTTCTTCGACCTCAGCTACATCCGTACCGCGCTACACCCCACAGAATTGATATCGGCGAGGGCAATATACAACATCATGGAACTGAGCAGACATGATAGAAACAAAATACCCCCATATTAACTGGCGTGTAGTGTGGCGGGCGGTGAACGTGCCCACTCTTAACATAGACGTACAGTCTGCGTGGTACATCACAGTCAACGGGAAGCAGGTGTGCCAGTGTCGCCTCCACCGAATTCATCTTGCGGACTCTCCTTTGTGTACCACCTGCGGAGTAATGGATACAGATGAGCATCGCCTTGACTGTGGATCGGCGAATGATGTTTGGTATTTGGTGCACCACACGCACAACCCCCGAAATGATAACTACCAAATCGCTTCTCTTTCCAGAAGACTCGTATTACCCGAGAGCGAAAACTAATTCAGTTAAATGGATATGTGGCCACTCTGTACACTATTTGTTCGGTGGAGGAGAGAAGACTGTGCTTGATTTTTGGAACTATATCAACGAGCGACACTGTGCAATAGTTAGGAACCCCAAGTACCGCGAATATTTTTCCAATTTTCTTTGGAGTGCGTTCCATAACCCGCCTCGCAGCTGGAATATCGATGAAAGGAGAATGACCCAAGAACGACAGAAGTACTGAGTGACTGAACTATAACCGGCAACGAAATAAATCGAGAAGACGTTCATTGATAATCTGCAGTTAGACCTTCCTTGGAACGCACCATGTCGTAATGCGACGAACTCTTCATTTTGTTTTTACGCCGGTTGTAGAACGGCATTATTTTCTATATAAAAATGCAAAATTATATATACTAATAAAGAGTATACATGAAGCAACTATTTCTTTCTCCCTTTTCCCCATTGTAAATCTACATATATCTTTACGGGCCGATGCAGAGGAGGATTTTTATTTTATTTAATTTATTTATTTATTTATTTTTTCCTTCGACCACGAAAAAAAAGGTTGTCTAAAGCACCTACCTAGTAAGTAGGAGGTCCCGGGTTCGAATCCTGGCCACCGCATAATTTGAATTCAGTGCCTCTTCTTATGTTTAATACCTTTGGTATAATGAGACAATGTTATTTCCAAAGGATTGTATTATTTGTTGATTTTTAAAATTGAAAAATTTTAACAAAAATGAAATGTTAATTATTTTATAACTTCAAAAAGTTAATTCCCCCGCTCTGAGGGATTTTTGTTTCTAGAAAAGTTTTTTCCACGAGTTAAGAGAGATGCGGGTTGATCTATCATGAGTAATCAACTGAAATATAAGAAGTATAATCAATAAGACAATAGACCAAACTCCTTTTTGATGGATGAAAAGTGTCGCAACAGTATAAGTTACCTTCCGTGGCAAAAAACGAACCCCCTTCAGAATTGGAGGGAAATATATAAAAAATTGATTACAAAATGGGTTTCCAACGTTAGGTTGAGTTTTTATGGGAACGAAACATTGTTCAATTATATATTTGGCTAAGAATGTTCAATCCACGCATTAACCTTTTATAATACATACGTATTAACACATAATTACCTTTTACTATAAAACTTGACGCACATTATTTATAAACTGTATAGAGCACCTTAGGATACAGCTATAAGCCGCGAAACCGGTTTCGAGGTTAACAAACCAATTTTCCACATGTCAGGAGATTATTCAGTGCATCCGCCTTATGTATAAAGTAGTTTTACATCTGATGTTTAACGGCCGTCTTCACATCACAAATATTATTGCAAATGCAGATACATGTTACATCATCTACATCATCAGTTTAAAATCTTCAGGCAAAACCTATTACGTAAGTCACTCTGGCATAGCATTGGAGACAAGGAGACTGAACAGCATTCTAATAATAGTATAAAACGTGTATATAACATTTCATTACAAACATAAACTGCAAAAAGATTTGTCAAGAAAGCTTTACTTAGTCAAAAGTATAAAACAATGATATACGTGATGTAAAGATAGTAAAACAAAACAAGCTTATCCACGTAAAAATGTTTCTTAAATGCGACTGAAACAGTATCTCACCAAAATTATTTCCAACACGACATCGAACGTGTCACCGCGATGACAACGTCATTATATTTACATCTACATTTTACCTCTTATTGTGACAACTCTGCAGTTTAAGAATAGCGACGCCCATAGCTACGATCAGGCGGTTTTCTTGTGTTGATGGCGAGAAAAAATTCATAAATACCGCCACTGTGATTCCGTACGAAAGGGCCTCAACCTATTACTTAAGGAGTATTTGTACGCGAGTTGATTACCACACATTTCTCGACCGAAAACGGCAGTTCGTAGTGCGAGACGTGCAACCGAAACGATGTTCGTGACCACCTTCAACAATGATGACACCCGCAGACAATATAAGGATTTCTTTAAGGGCACTGTGGGCCTGCAGCTTACTGAAAGTGACCTGGAGTGTATAGCGATCGTCTTCTGCTGTACAGGGTGCTCTGTCAAAACCTAAAAAACTGCGGCGGCTTTAATAATATAGCGAGGCGCGAGATTAAAGAAATTTGTCGCAACATATGGCATAAATTAATGCACTGAACAAGTATAACCAGTTTACTGTATAATCAAGGAGCCGATGGATACTTAACATTAAGTGCTATAAAGAGCAATCTATACTCATTATTTAAATTCGACCAAGTTCACGTCTGTATTAAAAACGAACAAGTTTTCGTCGTAGGTACTAGTGCCATATATGCTGTTGGCCAGTCTCAGTGGCGTTGCACTTTCCATTCGCTGAAAAACGTTCACTGTTCTCAGCAAGCGATACTTCAAGCTGTCTTGTAAAATATAAAAATTATCAAACAGTGAAGTAATGCATATGGACGATAACTAATAGCAACGCAGGAAAGAACTGCCGGCCGCGGTGGCCGAGGGGACTGCGGCACGCCAGTCACGGTCTGCACGGCCAATACGGTCGGGGATTCGAATCCCCCCTCGGGCATGGATATTTGTGCCGTCCTTAGTGTTAAGTAGTTCATAAGTAGTTTGTACGTTTAGGGACTGATCTGATGACCCCGTAGTTAAGTCCCATAAGCTGTACAAACATTTGGACATTTTGAGGAAATAACTGACTGATTTAAACTTCGTTCTGATCAACAAATCGGACGCGGTTGTTTCCGGGAAACGCTCCACCAGAAGAGTCGATCGAACAGTCCTCTTACTTTTGAATTTAGCAGGAAGACATGAAACCTAGCCCTTAACGGCACACAAATCTCTGTTATTCACACTCTACACCAGAGTGGAATACTCATTGCGCTACACTAGCAAATTATTCAGGTATGAATAACTGCCACCTATCTGACGACTTACTACCTCGAAGAGAACCCATAGTCAATACGGATTCAGAAAGTATCATTTCCTGTGTAACACAGCTAGCTCTTCATTCACATGACGTGTTGAGTACTATATGCAAGGGATGTCAAATAGATTCCGCATTTCTAGATTTCCGAAAGGCTTTCGACACTGTACCTCACAAGCGTCTTCTAATCAAACTACTTGCTTATTTCCAGAATACCGTCACAATTGTGCGATTGGATTCGTGATTTCCTGTCAGACAGTACACATATGTTATAATTGACGGAAAGTCATCGAGCAGGACTGAAGTGACATGTGGCGTTCCCCGGGGAAGTATAATAGGGCCCCTACTGTTCCTTATCTTTATAAACGATTTGGAAGATAATCTGAGTAGCTTTCTTATGTTGTTCGCGGTTGAGTCACGAGAAGATCAAAAGCAACTGCAAAATGATTTAGATATCTGCATGGTGCAAAAAATGGCAATTGACCCTTAATAATGAGAAGTGAGAAGTCTTCCATATGACCACTAAAAGAAGCCCAATAAACTTCATTTATACGATAAACCAGTAAAAACTACAGGCCGTAAATTCAAGTATATATCTAGGAGTAACATTTACAAACAACTTAAATTGGAAAGAACACATAGAAAATATTGTAGGGAAAGCAAATTAAAGACTACGTTTCGTTGGCAGAACACTTAGAAGATGCAACATTTCTACTAAAGAAACTACCAACACTACACTTGTGAGTCCTATTTCGTAGTATTGCTGCTCATTATGGGATCCTCACCAAGTGGGACTGACAGATGATTTAAAGAAAGTTCAGAGAAGGGCAGCTTGTTTTTTACTATCGCCAAATAGGGGAGAGAGTGTCATAGAAATGATGCACGAGTTGGGGTGGAAATCATTAAAAGAAAGGCGTCATATGATTCGATGAGATATATTTGCGAAACTTCTCTCACCAACTTTCTCTTCCGACTGTGAACTTATTTTGTTAGCACCCCCTACGTAGGAAGATATGGTCATGAAAATAAAATTTAAAAAAATGAGATTGAAGATGGAAAGATTTAGGTGTTCCTTTTTTCCGCGAGCTATTAGACAAAAAACAGTTCAAATGTTTGTAGATCTATCGGATCAAACTGCGTGGTAATCAGTCCGTAGCTTACAAACTAGTTAAACTAAGTAAACTAACCTAAGGAGAACACACATACCCATGCCCTAGGGAGGACTCGAACCTCCGACGGTAAGCAACCGCGCACTCCACAGCGAGGCGCCTTAGACCGCTCGGATACTCCACCGCGGCGCTCTTGGACAATGGAACCGTAGAGAAACATCATAAAAACGATTCGACGAACCCTCTGCCATGCACTGCAAAGTGGCTTGCAGAGTATTTATGTCGGTATATATGCAGAAATAGGGGCAACCAAAATTTCATTTTCAATATTTCCTACGATTATTAACCGAATTTAAAAATTTTAAATGCTATAATGCTATAATATCCACTGAGAGGTAAAGATGTTATATTAACCCTTAATTAGTCGCGTCGGGTGAGAATGACCCGAAACAATTTTCTTTTGTTAAATTTCTTTGGCCCATATCACTCTGAAACTTATGATGGACGCGTATTTTATTACGTGTGCATGAGAAGCTTCAAGATGATATGTGACAAAAAAATTCAACAAAAGAGAATACTCCCGATTCGTTCTGCCCCGACGCGACTACTTAAGGGTTGAATTTAACACTAAAAGGTTAACACAACAATTAGAAACTATATTAGGTTGAAATAATTCCAGCAGCTATGTTCAAATGTTTGTTAAGCTTATGGGACTTAACTGCCTGGTCATCAGTCCCTAAACTTACAAACTACTTATGATCTAACTTATACTAAAGACAACACAAACATCCATGCCCGAAGGAGGATTCGAACCTCCGACGCGGGAGGCCGCGCGATGCGCAAAGTGGCGCTACTGACCGCTCGGCTACTCCCGCGCGGCCAGCAGCTGTGTATAATATTATAAACCGTGTTAGTTTTGAAGCTTATAGAACTCCAATATTCGAATTTTGGTAACCATTTACTCTAAAATACACTCAGCGAATTTCAAAAACTTCACATACTATTTCAAACTCACTAAAAACCTTTTTGCAGATCCCCCCCCCCCACCACCACCACCAAATTAGAAAAGGGAAAAAGTTTATCGCTTACTATATTTTCGTTGTTCATTCAGTCAGACTTCGGTAGGGCTTATTTGCCATGACGATTAGTTTGTTATCTTTTAACTAAAACTCTATTCGCAACATTTTTAGCACCAATATCTGCATATAACACTTAATGCACCAACAAAATTATGCGACTGTACCCACTTAGACGCGTCTCAAACTACTTTCTGCTTGCACTGGAATTCAAGATGAAGCGTGAAGTTTTACTTTATCCCTTACAACTACCGTTATGCTCAACAGATTTTGCATACAGCATATCTACGTGCGCAAGTGAATACACCTAGAAAATTATTATATCACTGCGCAGCAAATAGTTCAGGGGATAAGATGCCATAAATAATTATATGCGTTAAGAGCGTGCTTTGGCTTAATGTGAAGAGCAAATTATCCATCCTATAACCATCCTGTGTCTCATAATGAGAGCAATTAGGAACTTTCAACATTTTATAAACTACCCTATAATCGATTAATGCAGTTAAAGCACTATTACAATTGTTCCATTACACTGGAAACAGCACGTGATCCAGACGTACAACCGTTTTCTTTTTTTTTTCCCCCAATTTTTGTTGTTCATCCAAAAAGAACCACGTGACCGGCCTGCCAGATCTTTACACTGCTTAGATAGTAAACGCCATACCAACAATCATGGTTATAGTTCATTCTATAAATGAACATCGAGGAGCTATGTGTGTTTTCTGGGATTGGTGTAAACGCCGGGTCACATAACCACTAAAGCAGGGGTGTCCAACCTGCATGTAGCACGATGCCACTATCAGTGCGTCCCAGCAAGTATCTATCACACTATCGGTTACTTCAGCTGCAACAGCGAAACTAGACATCTAGAGAAGTATAACAAAAGTAGGTCATGGAAATACAAGAAACGTTTGAGTTGCGAAAACAGACCTATCTCACCATGTTCCTGATCAGTACAAATTATTAGAGATCTTCATGTGGATTGCAGTTATTGCCAATGTTTGTTATGAGGCATTACTGGAATTGTCAATGGAGGATTGATAACAACTCGCCGTAAAGAGGCTCGCTGAGCTGCTGACAGAAACGAAAACAGATACATTCACACAACTTGTGAACAAGTTGCGAACAAGTTCACACAAGTTATGTGAATGTGATTATCTATTTTCGTGACTGTTAGCAGCTCAGCGAGCCCCTTTACGGTGAGCTGTTATATATTCTGACATTCCAGTCGGATTTTCCATGTTAAAATTACTGTAATTGTGGTATAGAAGGATTCTGTTATCGTATCCAATGCTAAAATAACAACCACATTTTAACATGAATATCTCTACAGCGAACTTCCATAAAAAATTTTCAGTGTTGCGCGTCATTTCTACCCAATCAAGTGACTGGTGTTTAGTCCAGAGATGCGAGCGCTGTCACTTCCCACCCGTTCCTCGGCCTTTAACTAACAGCTTTCTTCACGAGAAGAGAATCAAATGTCATGACCAAACAATACCCACACTCCTATGACGAGACAGCAGGACTGTGTCTCTGTGTGCAGAATGAAGAAATCAAAGTGATTTAATCAAATATCGTATTTGATCTTTAGTTGCTTTTGAAATAAGAGAGGGAAAAAGATTTTAGTGCAGGTTGGTAGAGAAAAATGGGAACGTTTCCACAATCCAATAAAAGTAATTCCTTCATATTAATTGAAATCTTAGAACCTTGCCATTTAGGAAACACCAATGTCATTCATCATTTTTTTTTAATTTGTGAGGTGGCGGAAACATGTAGTTAATATTTTTATTCCATTATTTTTTTCTTTGAGCAGATGGGGAAGTTCAGTGTTGTTTTGATACACTATCTTTATTTAGATTTGATACCACTTCTGTTTCTATTGGGGCATTTCGTCTAAGGAACAGTCCTTCAATTGTAGAAGTTTCTTAATGAATTTTTCTACGATTCTTTCCGATATCTGATGTCAAGTGGACAAGTTGGCGACAGCTAGATGACGACTGGCGAGCTTTCTCTCATGTAGCCTCGACAGTTGGCAAATTGGGGTCTATAAATTAACGTGTTTGAGCATTTGCCTTCGTACAACTTCTCTGTTGCGATTATGCCGACTCAGCTGTGGAAAGGAGGGCAGAGGACGGAGAGAGCGGTCGACGAGGGCTGACCGCAGCTACCTGAGAGGTATTGTTTGAAATCACCGGTAGAGAAGGACAATGCTCTGCAGACGCACTTCAGGTTGGCCGCCACACTGCCGCCACTGGCACACAATCGGACGTCCCTTCAGCAAGCAGTTCGCAGAAATCTGAATAGCACCCTCCCCAGAGCAGCGTGTCTTTTTCCACGGTTATGAATGCCTAGGCGGTTTCTTTGAATTTGCCGAGGAGCGTGGTTGTGGAAACGTTCTTCTGCATGACGAATGTTAAAGAGGTTTGTTGGGCGCATAGTCGGTCGTCTGGGCCAGCGCGAGCTTGGCGCCTATGGTCATAAAATTAATGTAGATTGAGGCCTGAGAACGAAAGAGAGCGTCCGAAAATTCCGGAGAGGCCGTGGACCTGTGTACGGTATCGTCTATGTGGGAAATTTGCTCGTGTGGTAGGAGCTCGTAGGCGCGGCTGCAGAATGTTCTGTGATTCGCCGAAGCTTTGGATTGTGAAAGTTTTGTAATTTGTCAGCAGCTTCTCGCGATAACATTGGGCAGGATATTAGCTGTGTGTTTGGTAACTGGAACGCTCTGGCCGCGTAGGCGCGGTCACGTGTCGGACCAGGAACGCTGGAGCGGAGAGAGGGATTTTTCAGGGGTTCGCTCGTAGGTCTCCGCAGTGTGCGGATCGACTTAGCTCTCGCGGTGTGCTGTTGCCTGAACTTTGATTTTTTGTCCTGTAGGTCCGCTTCCGGCTGCCACAGTTGACTTACATATTTTGGAAGTCTCACTTTGAGCATTCGCACTTTGCGGATCGCGCATATATTGAGATTTTGTGTCGCAAGTTTGACTTGGTGATTTGCACTTATGGATACTGTTTCACAAGTACACTACGATCGACTTGTCTGCTCGCGATATAAAATTGTGCTGACATTGTCTGTCTAGCATCGCCAACGCTAGAGTGGCTGTTAGTTTAAATATCGTTTCTGCTTCACAGAACGAAGTGAGAGAAACGGTCGCGTTTTATTTCAGCTCTGGTCTGCAGTCATCGCCTGCCGCTGCCGGCTCCTGTCTGCTCACAAAATTTGGTAATGTGTCACCTGCATCATTGCTAGGGCCAGTATACTGCTGTTTTTGAAGGATTTTCTTGTTATTTTTATAACCGGGCTTACTTGTTCAAATTGGGAAACTTCATCTGCCCTTTGAGTTTGTGCATTTGTGTTAGTAGTTTGGATAATTATTCTTCATGAAAAGCTTTCCTTCTCCCTTGACTCAGACAGTCATTTGTTGACATTTGTTGATATATATATAGGCAACGTTTATTTCATGTTGTTAATTGTCAATTTTCTTAATCTGTTGCATATAGGATCTCTTTATTTCAAAGTATGTGTAATGTTTCAATTACTTTGTCATGTGTCGGGATTAATTGTTATGGTAAATAAATTGCACCTGAAGTATGTATACTCCTTCAATCGAAAACTTCCCTATCATTCATTCTTTTGGAGGGGCAAACAGATATTAGTTAACGTGGGAGTGTACCGAGTAAATTAGGTTAAATTGGTTGTACCTCTCATTGTGAAATTGGTTAGGAATTTATAAAGTAAATGTGTTTGACCATATCATACACCATCGAGCGAGTGAGGTCAATAACATAATAATAATAATTTTCCATGTTTTTATAAACATAGTGGCAGCCCTAATTTAACTGTCAAAAATATTATATTACTCTGATATATAAAAAAATTAGATAATAAATTAAAACTATTTTAAGAAATGGGAATTTGCATGCTGAGTACTGTCGCAGTCGACAAAACTCGCACACTTAATAAAGAAGTTTCCACAAACTGAGGCAACAGTTTCAAATTACGTTCTTTAGATGGCGTCCTCCTGTATGAATACAGAACTACCGATACTGGGCAAACACAAATCCAAATGATGTTTATGAGGGCCCTTTACACGCTAATAAAGTGAATGGTGTGGTGTTTCACGAATGAAGAAGGACATACTACAACTGTCAATGCCGATCGTTTCATGGAGATGTTACGAACTTTCGTTACATCTTCATTGAATAGCTTTCCAAACGTTCAAGAAGCCCTGCTGCAACATAACGGAGCAAAATCATACACTGCACCGTAATCAATGGTATATGTGCGAGAATTGTTCGTTAACAGTGTGATCTCACGATTCGGTAACATTCCCTGACCCCGAGATTGCCAAATTTATTCGTTTGTGAATTTTTCTTGTGGGTCTACCTCAAGAGAAAAGTCTACACGATTTGGCCCACAACCATGGACGAGTCAAAACAGAGAATTCGGGATGAAAGTCGCAGTATCGCGGCTGAGATATCGCAGCGGTCAATGAGGAATCTCCACAGTAGATTTCACAAATGTATTCGAACAAGAGACGCCATCTAAGGGGCGTAATTTAAAAGAAAATGCTAAAAGACAGCAATGTTTCGTAATTGGCAAAGTTGTATGATTTCAATTACTATGAATTAAATTTCTTTCCTTCACCACTTATAGCTTTATTGCATTGTGGAAATGTTCCGGCTTTTCTGTGTCATCAAGTAATTTATTCTGGAACCATACTTTCTACATTCTTACTCATCGTTAATGTAGATTAATATTATCATTAAATACTTCATACTGCATACATCGAAGATTTTTCGATTTAATAAAGTATACAGCATATTTATAATGTAAATGGCATTCTCTCCTTTTCTTGCTTTAGTGCATATATTACAATAAATTGCATTACAGTTTCTTCTTTGTTTTCTCAAGTGGATAATGAAGATTGATAAATAATTCAGTAAATTTTAACGTACACGTGTTAACTTTTCCTTTTTGGTTCCTAAGTATCGTGTGTCTGAAATATTCTCACCTTCTTCCATTGTGTTCCAGGTAAGTTGAAAGTCTGTACAACCCTGTTCAAAAATGTCAGAGCACTACCGATAATAATAAAAACCAACAAGTATAACAATGTCTGCATTCCTTCTCCCCTACGCTGACATGTGCTCCACAACGTGTAACACACGAAATACCTGCTACTTTTTCTTCCTTGCTTCCTCTCTGTATGGTTTTAGGTATTTCACTTACTGTTGCAAACTTTATCCTTTACACACCTAATAAGATAATCTATACGCAAGTGAAATACTTTTCTTCTCAGTCCACCGTATGAATATATGATAATAGCGTCCTCTTGGGTAAAATATTCCGGAGGTAAAATAGTCCCCCATTCGGGCAGGAACTCCCCAGGAGGACGACATCATCAAAACAATAAAATAGGTACTCCTATGGATCGGAGCGTGGAATGTTGTAACCTTTAGTCGGATATGTAAGCTAGAAAATTTTTAGAAAGAAATGGATTAGGTGAAGTTATAAATCGTGGGGTTTAGTGAAGTTCGGTGGTAAGATGAACAGGATTTCTCGTTAAGTTAATACAGGGTTATAAATACAAAATCAGTTGGGGGAACACTGGACTAGGTCTTATAATGAGTTGGGGTCGTTGTTAGGGAAAGGGAAACCAAACTGCAAAGATCATCAGGGAAAGAAGTGTGAATAGGAAAGGAGAGGAAGGGAAAGGCAGTCCAGGTAAGAAAAGCATAAGAATGCGTTAGCTCGGGGCTCCATGCAGTTACGAAAGAACTGTGCATCACCCGCGGGGGGGGGGGGGGGGGGGGAGGAGTGAGTGATAATGAATAAAAAAACAGGAATCCAATTAATTACTATGAATACCATCATGTATGCATTACCCTAGCGTAGATACGAAACCAACACCGGCCACAGTAGTACAATTTTATATGCCAACTAGCTCTGCCAAAGATGAGAAGATTGAAGAAAATGTATGATGTTGTAAAAGTAGTTATTCAGACATTTAAGGGAGAGGAAATATTGATTGTCGTGGGGAACAGGAACTCGGTTATAGCAAAAAAGAGACGGACAAAAATGCAAGTGTTAGTAAATCTATGGGACTTAACTGCTTGGTTATTAGTCCCTAGCTTACAAACGACTTAAACTAAGTTAAACCAACCTAAGGACAACACAGACACCCACGCCCGAACCCCGGACGGCGAACGGCCGCGGGCACCGCAGCACGATACCCCAGTGCGCACGGCTATACCGCCTTGGTAGAGACGGACAATTAGTTGGTGAATATGGACGGGGAAAAAGAATGAAAGAGTAGATCACCTGTTAGAATTATGTGCAGAGCACAATTTAATCGTCACCAACGATGTAGAAGAGACCAGGAGACACCGAAAGTTACCAAATTCACTATAATGGTAAGACATAGATTTCGAAACCAGGTTTTGAACTAAGACATATCCAGGAACAGATATAGACTCTGACCATAACTTATTGGTAATGAGCTCTAGATTAAAACTTAAGAAACTACAGAAAGTAGCTCATCTCTCTCCTCCGCCTCATTATGTCATACAATTACTTCTGTTTCAACAACAGTTTATATAAACAAATAGACGGCTTCTCAGTGGGAAACTGCCTCGCAGGATTTTTCATACCCCAGGCCTCGGGAATTGTATTTTCTTCTTATTTTATTTTTATTATTTACTAGCTGAAAACCCGGCGTTGCCCGGCTATATATTTACTGCTGCCTTGAGTTGGTACTTCTCCTATCTCTTCTCTCTCTGTCCATCTCCATTTTTTAAATATCATTATCGGAGAATCTATAAGAAATAATGACGTAATCCTTTTCCGAGGCATGTTGTCTGAATATGATCTATTAAAATTACTGTTGTGATATGTGTAAAGTAACGCAATGCACATTTATCTACGAAGTTTAAATAACAATTAAATTAATGTAATTAATTTCACTCATGTTTGAGTTGCCGCGGTGGAGTAGCCGAGCGGTCTAAAGCGTCTCGCTGCGGAGCGCACGGTTGCTCGCCTTGGAGGTTCGAGTCCTCCCTGGGGCATGAGTGTGTGTGTTCGTCCTTAAGTTAGTTTACCTAGGTTTAAGTAGTTTATAAGCTACGGACTGATGACCACGCAGTTTGGTCCGATAGATCTACAAACATTTGATTTCATGTTTGAGGAAAATGTCGCTGATAAAACGGAACTGAAAAATATTCATATCAGATTGCATAAGTCCATGCACTTACCGTTTATCAGGAAAGTAAGTAGTGTAGATCAAATCACACTTAAAAATGCACTCGTTTCGAAGAATCCAATCACGACATTCAACAATAATGACTGTAATAATATCACAGATCGATCACTTGATATAATGCGCGAAACGTCAAATCGAATTTTTTAAAGGGATGTATTAAAAGAAATTTCTTTTCTGCTGCTTTATATATTTATTCTTATATTTCCTTATTCGTGTGCTTATCCTTACAGAGAAAGAGCTGAAGACATTGTAGCACGCATAAACCAAAGATATGGTCTTTGGCATCACGTATCGCTGTATGTAACCTCCTTGCTATAGAGTCGCAAACGTCATCGCTGGCCTTCAGTCCGAATTTTTTTATAATTTGACGACTTTCAACCACCTTATCTTCCACCCCCTTATAGCTATCGGCATGCAACTGCTATGGTGTAGAACGGGAGACTTCGGACAATTACACACAGACCACTCGTTTGCGTTATGTAGTTTTCGCTGCAGAGCCAAATATTAACACACACACACGTAGAATTTTATATACACCGATAACTTTCCATCCCAATACACTCCACCCTTTTATCATTATCAACGCTCGAGCAACAATGCAACCAATAAAGCCATTTTCAAAGAGTAAGTATAATTTTCAAAGAGTAATTATTGTTCCGCATATCGCGTTTATTCTTCAAATTACTAAATATCTATCAGATCGCTATAAAACCGTGCCTAAAACCTCCCTCAGGTATAAATTAGTAACTGTACAAATATTTAAGTCTCTGCGTCTTGTCGTTCGGACGTGATAAGCGTACACCGAACAGACATTCACATAAATATATATTGATAAATAGCTATCCGATCGCCATAAAACCGTGCCTAAAGCCTTCTCTGGGTAGACATTAGTAACTGTACAAATTTTTAGCTGTTTGTGTCTTGTGGTTCAGACGTGATAAACGTACACCGAACAGACATTCACATTTATAGATTTTATTTTTCAGTACCATCGTGTATCATGTCACTACAATACAATAATTTCCCGGTATATTCCTCCTCTTCTTCCCCAACCATCTTTCATTTCCTTCCACGTCACGCACGTTTCCGACACTTCTCTGGGTAGACATTAGTAACTGTACAAATTTTTAGCTGTTTGTGTCTTGTGGTTCAGACGTGATAAACGTACACCGAACAGACATTCACATTTATAGATTTTATTTTTCAGTACCATCGTGTATCATTTCACTACAATACAATAATTTCCCGGCATATTCCTCCTCTTCTTCCCCAACCATCTTTCATTTCCTTCCACGTCACGCACGTTTCCGACACTCCTGCGGTTCCACTTGGCTGGCCGCTCGCTCTCGCAGGCTGTAACTGCCCAGTCATAGACCAGAGCTGTCCAGATGCTGTGTGTAACGGACGCAAAAAGGATCCGCAGTTGACAACAATACCGCCAGTTTACTATTTATTTACACGTTCGGCATCAACAAAGACAAACACCAAACATTGTTTACCAAAGCAAAACTTATTGGTCTCAAGATGGGCAGCTGTCCCGAAACCGGTAATGTTCCAGAAAATAAAAGCGACGTGGAGACTGATATTCAAGACTTTTACCAAATATTGTGTTAATTACAAGATTCTTGTAGTTCTATGCTGACAACAGTATTTTTTACAGAAGCTCTTACAATCCTACACTAAATTATTCATATTCTTGAGCCACTCTGTGGCTGAGTCAGTCAATGTCCTTCAAATCACCATCGCAGCCGTACACTTTGGACACGAGTAGATGGTCCATAGATTGTATTTCGCCACACACACACACACACACACTCAGGACTGTCTGACAGGCCCCATCAGGTTTGCATCTTCCAACACTTGTTCTTATGCGGTTCAGGGCTGTCCACAGCTTCCATGCGAGACTGAATCGCTCAATCTCCTTGGTCGTCCACGTAATTTTGGTTCTTGACTTGCAGCCCATAGTTCCTTCCAAACTGTGCGCCAATTTCCCATAAAGCTGTCCTGTTTTTAAGGCTATTTTAGATGTTAGGTCTTGATTAGTAGGGAGGTCCTGGTTGCCTACAATTTTCCTGTATGTTCTTAGAGCCATCTGTGATCGCCTGACTACTACTGCTCTACGTCTGATAGAACGGGCTGTCATGCGTAGGGGATGGCCCTAAACATTCTCGATATTATTCGCATTGTCTCCCTCAACAGAACATCCACTTTGGCTACAGGTGCACTTCTCATCCAGACTGGTGAACAGTACTCTGCTACGCTGTACACAAGAGTCAGTGTTCACGTCCACAATGCGCTCACTCCACATCCCCATGTCGTTCCAGCCAATTTCGAAACGATAGCATTGCGGGATTTTAGTTTCTATTTCGTAACTTCTAGATGTTGGTTGCTCAGTGACCGCCGGTCAGTGCACACGTGACAGCAGCATCTACATTGTAAGATAACCGGCTTCTTAATAGAAGCAACTTATTTTCATTTTGTGTGTGCTTTCTTTTACAGTTCTTCATACTTTAGTGTGCTCGCGTGTTTATTTATTAAGAATCGCGTTTAGTTGTCAGTTCAGTTGTTGATATTTTGATTTATTAGCTCGCGTATATATTTTTCAGATTCGCCGGTAATAAAAAGTTTAGTGTTAGGTTCACAGTTTTCGAAGCTCACTTTTTATCAAATTTCTGTGTCCTCAGACGTACTTACTTGGAAGATACATGGGCTTTTAGAGGAACGGATGCAGGCAGAGTTGGTGACTCTTCGCTCGCAGCTTCAGGCGGCGTTGGCTTCGCTGGCAACGCTTGAGACTGCGGTGGGTGGGCGCCGCTGTTGTGGGCCGCTCGCGGGGGTGCAGCAGACGCCCTGTGCGTCTGTTGCGCCCTCCGATCGGCCTGCGGCTGTGGCCAGCCCGCTAGCTGCCCGCGAGAGGGTCGCCCCCCAGTCCGTGGTGGATTGGAAGGGCCGGCCGCGGTGGCCGAGGGGACTGAGGCGCTTCAGTCACGGTCTGCACGGCCACTACGGTCGGGGGTTCGAATCCCCCCTCGGGCATGGATATTTGTGCCGTCCTAGTTCGTAAGTAGTTCATACGTAGTTTGTAAGTTTAGGGATTGATGACCCCGTAAGCTTTACAAACATTTGAACATTTTGGATTGGGAGGTCTCCTCAGCGCGTGTCAGGCGGCGTAAGACTTTCCGGGGGACCAAAGTGGAGGCCTCCCCAGTTGCTAACAGATTCGAGGCGCTGTCTGTGGCAGCGGATGTTCCTGACGCAGATGGTGTCGCTTGTCCTGCACTCGCCCCTCTGCCTGCAAGATCCGGGCACTCACAGAGGGTGGGTTTGTTAGTAGTTGGGAGCTCCAACGTTAGGTGGGTGATGGAGCCTCTTAGGAAGATGGCTGGTAGGGAGGGGAAGAAGTCCAATGTGCATTCCGTGTGCATACCGGGAGGAGTCATTCCAGATGTGCAACGGGTCCTTCCAGAAGCCATGAAGAGCACAGACTGCAGCCAGCTGCAGGTGGTGGCTAATGTCGGGACCAATGATGTATGTCGCTTTGGATCTGAAGAGATTCTCTCTGGTTTTGGCTATCAGAAGTGGTAAAGACAGCCAGTCTTGCTTGCAAGATGAAAGCGGAGCTCACCATTTGCAGCATTGTCGACAGGACTGACTGCGGAATTTTGATTCAGAGCCAAGTGGAGGGCCGGAATCAGAGACTCAGACGGTTCTGCGACCGTGTGGACTGCAGATCCTCGACTTGTGGCAAAGGGTGGTGGGTTTTCGGGTTCCGCTAAATAGGTCAGGAGACCACTATACTCAGGAAGCGGCTACACGGGTAGCGGGGACTGTGTGGCGTGGAATGGGCGGTTTTTTAGGTTAGAGGGCCTCGGCAATACACAAAATGGGTTTCAGTCTCAAAGAGGGCAGGTCAGACACAGGAAGAAAGCAGATCTAGAAACCATTGGTATAACAGTTGTAAATTGTCGTAGCTGTATTGGGAAAGTTCCAGAGCTCCAAGCGCTGATAGATACTGAGGCACAAATCGTTAGAGGTTCTGAAAGCTGGCTGACGCCTGAGATAAGTTCGTCTGAAATTTTTTCAAAGGGCTAAATAGTCTTTAGAAAGGATAGAATAAATAAAAAAGGGGGTAGCGTATTTATTGCTGTTGCAAACTGTTTATCCTGCAGCGAAATTGAGGAAGATACTTCCTGTTAGTTGGTATGGGTAGAGGTTACACCTGACAACCGGAATAAGTTAATAATTGGATTTTTTTATCGGCCCCCTGACTCAGACGATGCAGTTGGCGAAATGTTCAAAGAAAGCTTGAATCACATTTCAAATAGGTATCCAAAGCATACTGTTATAATGGGTGGCCACTTTAATTTACCCTCGATATGTTGGCATAATTACGTATTCAAAACCGGCGGCAAATATAAAACATCGTTCGAACTAGTTCTGAATGCTTTTTCTGAAAACTACTTCGTACAGTTAGTTCATGAACCCACTAGAATAGTACCCTTGATCTCCCAGCAACAAATAATCCGGAGATAGTAAAGAGCATCAAAACAGATACAGGGATTAGCGAACATCGAGTTGTTGTAGCGAGACTGAATGTCGTAAATTCCAAATGCACCAACAATCAACGAAAAATATATCTATTCAATAAAGCAGATAAAAATTCGCTTCACGCTTTCCCTGAGTGATAGTCTCCAGTCTTTCAAAACTAAAAATGCGAGTGTAGATCAGTTGTGGCTTACTTTCAAAGACATAATATCAGCAGCAATCGAGAGATTTATACCAAATAAATTAATAAAAAAGGGGGCTGACTCCCCCCCATGGTACACAAAACAGGTCAGATCACTGTTACAGAAACAAAGAAAAACACATGCAAAATTTAAAAAGACAGAATCCACAAGACTGGCTATCTTTTGCTGAAACTCGCAACCTAGCGCGCACTTCAATGCGAGGAGCCTATAGTAGTTACCACAACGAAATCCTGTCTCGTAATCTTGCAGAAAATCCAAAGAAATTCTGGTCATATGTGAAGTACACTAGCGGCAAAACACAAACAATACCTTCACTACGCGATAGCAATGGTAATACTACCGATGACAGTACTGCTAAGGCAGAATTACTAAACACAGCTTTCCGAAATTCGTTCACCAAAAAAGACGAAGTGAACACTCCAGTATTCAATCCAAGAACAGCTGCCAGCATGCGAAACTTAGAAGTAGATGTTCCTGGAGTAGTAAAACAACTTAAGTCATTAAACAAAAACAAATCTTCCGGTCCAGATTGTATACCAACTAGATTCCTCTCAGAGTATTCTGATGCAATAGCTCCGTACTTAGCTATAATTTACAACAGATCACTAAGCGAAAGATCCGTACCCAAAGACTGGAAAGTTGCCGAAGTTACTGCAATATTTAAGTAAGGCAATAGGAGTGATCCCCCAAATTACAGGCCAATCTCATTGAAGTCGATTTGCAGTAGGATTTTGGAACATATACTTTGTTCGAATATTATAAACTACCTCGAAGAGAACGACCTATTAATCAACAGTCAGCACGGATTCAGAAAGTATCGCTCTTGCGAAACACAGCTTGCCCTTTATTCACATGAAGTGTTAAGTGCCATCGACAAGGGATCTCAAATCGATTCCATATTTCTGGATTTCCGGAAGGTTTTTGACACTGTACCCAATAAGCGGCTTCTAATGAAATTGCGTGCTTATGGAATATATCCCCAATTGTGTGATTGGATTCACGATTTCCTATCAGAAAGGACGCAGTTCGTTGTAATTGACGGTAAGTCATCGAGTAAAACAGAAGTGATATCTGGCGTTCCACAGAGAAGCGTTTATAGGTCCCCTACTCTTCCTTGTGTTTATAAACGATTTAGGAGACAATCTGAATAGCTCCCTTAGACTGTTCGCGGATGATGCTGTCGTTTATCGGTTAGTGAAGTCAACAGAGGATCAAAAGCAACTGCAAAGCGATTTAGACAAAATTTCTACATGGTGCGAAAATTGGCAATTGACACTAAATAAAGAAAAGTGTGAAGTAATACACATGACCACTAAAAGAAATTCGCTGAACTTCGATTACGCGATAAATCAGTCAAACCTTAAGGTCGTAGATTCTACCAAATACCTAGGAAATCAAATGTTCAAATGTTTGTTAAGCTTATGGGACTTAACAAATACCTAGGAGTCTTGCTTGTCACGTGTTAATATTACCTAAAAATACACCTAAAAACACAGGTGTTTGAAGAAACAACATTCTACTTGTATTTGTATGAATTACTTCAAGTCACAGGACCATATATATATATATATATATATATATATATATATATATATATTTTTTTTTTTTTTTTTTTTTTTTTTTTTTTTTTTTTTTTTGAAAATATTACATGCACTCATACGTCATGATATTTGACCATTCAGAAAACCTTACAGTGCGGCGTCTATCTCTTACAAGGGAATGGTCAGACTTGTCATGTTGAAACCTGTGTTGCTATTTTTACCACTGTGAGTTGACATTGAAGGAAGTCTGTACGCAGACTGTTAGCTTCTGACATGACCTGGAGGTCTGTAAAAACTTTTATGAAGTATGACATTATTGTCGCATGGTTTCCGCGCTTATAACTGCCTGTTGTACAACCCTGACCTCTCTCGTTACGTAATACCAACGCCATCTAGGGACAAGGTGACGTTAGTTACACGCCGCTCTCCTGCCACAGCAGTGAGAGAGCTGAATCGCCCAGTGAAACCGATCGTACGATAATCAATAAATACGTAAACAACAAATTCGTTGACAAATGTAGCTGATATGTTATCTACAACATTCTTTCCAAATAGCTATGAACTAGACACAAATACAGATACTGTTTAGAAGATGTCAAACTTTTATTTCTTGTAATTACCGCAAAAATGCGAAATATTGATACAATGTTCAAACATAGGTTTTTTGGGCACCAAGAACATAAAAGCAAAGACGACATATGACAGCCCTGCGAATCACAGACGTTGTTAGACGTCAGTAGACAAAACTCAGCCTGTGTTAGGAAGAAATCAGGCCTAATATCAGTATATTTCAAGGCGTGCCTAGCATATTTAATCACATTTTGAAACCGTGGGGAAGAAAACTGATAATGTACGACTGATTGCAACTTGACAATATTGTCACGGTGATAGGAAACTGCAGTGATTTGTACACAATAATTTTCTCTGTTAGTTTTCTGTAAAATGCCTTCCACTGGCAGAAAAATTCTCTGTCTAACGGTTGAATTACGTTCGTCGTGCCGGGTGGAATCTGAAGTATCTCTACTTCTTTGTCAGGGTTATCTCGAAATACAGCTTTTCATGAATCAGAACTTTTATGACCAGACTATGAATCTAGAAGGAGAAGAGATTTGTTCCCGCAGAACGGAAGAAAAGCATGACGCATGAAAAGTGTAACGTTATCATTTCCCATTTTTTCAGACTTCGATGCGTCTACCACAAGACTGTCTGCGTAGAACATTGTTTGTTTGACATGTTGTCCAAATCGTCCAGTTGGTTTTCGAAGACACACATGTAGTTTAGGCTGCAGTGAACCATCCAGACTAATTATGGGCATTATAGTGTATGAATGGGTGACTGCAGTTGTGGACTGCGCAATTACCTCAATGTGTTTTTCCCCTTTGAATGACAGTGTTCTTCTCGCACGCATTTCTTTTTGGATACCTGACTGATCTGCATTGTAAATGTAAGATTCACTAAAACTGGCGTTCTTATTTTTTGCAGTCGTAAGGAAAGCTTCTATCATTTCCATTTGAGTTACTTCATTTTTCGACCTGTTTTTAGATAAAAATTTTGTTATTTTTCATGTCGCAATTTTATGTGATCTTTTGAAGCGACTAATCCAACTTTGAGAAGCTGTAAATTCTTTAGCGCCTATCGCGTTGGAAATCTCTAACGCCCAATCACGCAAAGTTGTGTCGCTGACACTCAATGACTTTCGTCTGGCATCGGTAAATTGCTCAAAAAGTCGCGCATTTATCTCCGTCGCAATTTCCAGTCGACTCTTATGTCATCCAGCGACTTCCTTTTTCCATCTATACAATTCACGTTCAGAACGGATAAAACGATACCTATTTTGAACAGGCGTTTTTTCAAATGTTTGTAAATCTATCGGACCAAACTGAGTGGTCATCAGTCCGTAGCTTACAAACTACTTAAACCTAGGTAAACTAACCTAAGGACAAACACATACACCCATGCCCCAGGGAGGACTCGAACCTCCACGGCGAGCAACCGCGCGCTCCGCAGCGAGACGCTTTAGACCGCTAGGCTACTCCACCGCGGCAGGCGTTTCTTACCACTTTCATTCAACCAATACTTCACCGCTTTTTCTTTGTCTGATAATGTAATTGTAGTTGCTGGCATTGCTTTCGGAGATAATTGATGATGGTACCGAAGGCGTCCGCAGCCCCCCCCCCCCTTCCTGGAAAATGGTGTGCAAACGTTTCATTCCCTATACTGCGTTAGCGAGATTAGTTACCGAGTGAAACTTTTTAATGCTATTTGATTTTCAACCAGCGATATTTCAGCACTGCCCCACAGCCAAGTCAAATGCAAAGCTTTGCAAAAAAAAAGTGCGGAAATGGAGTCCACAAAGAATTTTCTGTTGCTTGCTCGTACCTACCTTTGCTGGGCTACAGAATACGGCCAGTCACCCGGTTCGCGGAGGTCATCAGGAATTCCCAGAACCGCAAGAAACCCTCGCGTCCTTCCCACACCCCTACCTGATGGCATCCGTCGGAAATTCTCAAAGGGCCACTTCCGCCTCCTCCTTCTCGGACAAGACGCAACCGTCACTGCAATCGTAGGAGCAGACTGCCCCTGCCGTAGCTTTCTGAAGTAGCATTCAGTTTTGTGTAAAAGTGCGACAGCAGTGCACGCCCAAGAGCAGAATACACTGCAGCGCCCAGTTTCACATCGGCAAGACTTTCGCATGAAACCATACAGCAAATAAAAGGTAAGACATTTTTCCAAAAAAATTACTGAACCCTTTTATGATGAATTTTTCCAGGCCTCACAATCGTAGGAGAAATTAACATGCTATAAGGAAAAGTACTTTTTATAGCGGAATTATTAATCCTTGCAGATTCGGATGCATTGCATTTAGTATTCTTTCAGTTTCACCCCTATTTAAATTTCATTGTCTGAAGTCAGTTCTGCGCGCTGCAGAAGACATCACCTTAGATATCGTTCTATAGGCTCATTTACTGTTAATATCTTTCCGCATGGTGCTCCACTCATAGTAACTTTTACAGATGACAACTTTTTTTTCAAATACCACACTGCCCTGTGACTTGGTGGGGATACCACAGAATTCTGGCATTTTGTTTCTCACAGCTATTCTGTCGACATATCTGCTTGTGAACGCTGTGTTGATGCTGCTACCAACTTTGAATTTGTTTGTAAAACTTGTAAATGCAACTTCATATAAAATACGAGGTCTTTTCCTTTTTGATCCAAAAGGGAGCATCTCCCCGTGTGAGAATTTATGTCCTTGTGGCATGTGCGGTTCCAGTAGAGTGATTCATTTGATAACTGATTTTTTTCGCATTAACGATAATCGTGACAGAATATATTTTGAAGCGATTTTGTGATATCTTTCCTAATCATTTGTTTCCGGTTAGGAAAATAATTCTCTCATTTGTATGAATTAACTCGATAACGTCGTTTTAAAGTGAAATTTACTTATTCCGCAGAAAAGGAGATATTACATAGTATAGGGATGTTATAACAGCTTCAAATTCTGCCCAACGCTCGTATGTACGAACGGAAAGGGAAATGAAAACAAAGATTTCTGAACAGGACAAAACATACCTGTTATCTTTCATATTGCGGAAAATCTCTCTATGTAATGACGGCAGAGAGTGGAATGGTTTAGGGAGGACACAAATATTGCACTCCAGGCTTCTCGCTTAACGAAATATTTGGAATTTTGTTCTCAGGATGGCTCCAAAACCCACCTCTGGCTGCCTTCTCACGCTACAGTCCTACTATTTTTTGGAAATCGTACATGCCATAATTATGCTGTTTTAAAGTCTGTTTGGATTCAATGCTTATCCGTTGATGGAGATAGTTTTTTCAGACGGATAATTTCATCGTAAAACACCGGAGAAGACTAATGAGAGATTCACTGTAACATGTGCAAAAAATGTTCAAATGTTTGTATAGTCTATGGGACTTAACTACGAGGTCATCAGTCCCTAAACTTACAAACTACTTATGAACTACCTAAGACTAAAGACGGCACAAATATCCATGCCCGATGGGGGATTCGAACCCCCGACCGTAGTGGCCGTGCAGACCGTGACTGGAGCGCCTCAGTCCCCTCGGCCACCGCGGCCGGCAACATGTGCAATTTACACTCTCAGGAAGTAAAGCATGGGACGGGCAGCCCAGTGATAATCCCTTTGTATAAAAGGCAATGTCCCCACTGACTGACTCATCATGGTCCAGCCCAAACTATTGACGATAAGAAACTTGAAATTTGCAGAGGGTGTTGGTCTAACACTGTAGGCGTCGTTTAAGAAGCGATTTGTTGATATTCCATCCCTAAGTCGGGTGATATAGGGGATGAACCGTTTTTTCTTAAGATACGTTTCTATTAAGGCAATTTTGAAGCTAGAAATACGAAAATTTGGATTTGGATTCTTCATTAGAATTTAAAAATACGTGATTCCTCATTTTTTAAAATCACCCACTAAGGGGTGCAATAGGGGATGGCACGTTGTATCCAAATATTTCATTATCAAAGCATTTTAAAGCTAACTCTATGAAAATTTATCTTAAGAAGAAACAACCTGTGCAGACCAATCTACGCGTGCAAAGCAGCGGGCGTCAAGATGGTGTAATACAAGTGTTACTTGCTCATAATCTAAACTCTACTGAAATAATTTTGGATCTTTGTTAGTAACTTCTACAGCTACCATTCATGTAAATAATTGAGAGCTACATTAATGAAAGTCATGATGGTTAATTTTACAATTTAATTATAGTGAAATTAAAGAGATACAGCAATATCTATGTGGCGAAATAACACGAGAAGTAGTATGCTTTACCTAAAATTGTACAAAAATTAATGCGAAAAAAATCATGCCTCTAATAATAATATAATGCCGAATGTCGTCCATTGTAAAAATACCGTCATCCAATAACCGAAAACTTTTCTTTTGCAGTGTGCTGATAAACTAATTTCACCTTATCGAAAAGTCACAATGGTCTCCTAAAACAGTGAGGTGCTTTCTTTTCTGCTCTTATTAAAATGGATGAGCTTTGCTTTTCCAAATGGAACTGGCAAAATCAGTGATTTTGTAACTTTGACATGGAAGGAAAATGCATTTGAAACATAGATTTGTTGTTGTTATTGCTGTGGACTGAATTATGCATTACCAGGATTTTTATGGCTCTCTAAACGTTGACATGCTTCGCGGAAGTGTGCACTGCCTTTCGAGTACCGGTACCTAAACGAAGAGCAGTGGAACCAATGGGTAGATGGATCAGCTTTATGGGATGATTGCCGACATTCATTTAAAAGGTCTTTTTCATAAAACATGTGCTAACTGGCATGCGAATTTATTGTAGCAGTTGAAAAAACCGCCGCCTATTCTGCTTGCTTGGGAACGTTCTTGTTTCGTATATCTTTTTGTTGGTGAAAAATATCCAGTGTCGTTAAACCTTGTGGCAATACGCTGTACAGCATCTACCCGCAAACTGTACTATCTTTACGTGACATTTTTGTTAAGTTAGTTGTAACACGTTTCAGCCAACTGTATTGCCAAAATTCATTATTCAACTAAAGATAATTTAGAAACTAATAATGACTAGCCAGTATGAATATTGTACCAAGAAGACCCTGTAAAGGAACTTTGGTCAGCTGCTAGTAAATCATATCTATATATGCATCGCTTTCATCGTAATTTGTTTTTAGATCTATGCTTGTAGGGTGAATTTATCCCATCAAAAACTAGTGTTATGGAACAAAAAACCAGCGTATTTCTATTTGAGATAATGACTACATCTCAGAACTTAATAAGATTACACAAATATACGAATCTTTGCTTTATGAGCCGCTTCGACTGTTCACCAGTAACAGTAGATTATCCACATCTTAGCGAATGGAAAGTCAACCGTGAGGGAAAAGTTTTAAGTCTCACCTGCAAATGTTCTTTCATGAGAAATTCGTTTGCACTCGCACAGCTACGCGAGATGAAGATAATCCTATTTTAAAAACATGTGGTGCTAATGGACAAGTACGTTACGCTCCCCTGTGTACCCTGCAGCCTGAACTGACTTCACGACTTCACTCTCGAGAAACATCTCTCTTATGCACCTATTGCTTTATTGTTCCTTTTGTATTTTTTTCTTTATCCATTTCGGAAACACGTGTCATAGCGACCTATATTGTCGATTAGACTTGCGGTGACTAAGGTCACACAGATCGCTAATAATGTTATAAGAGGTAAAGAAAAGTTGTATTCCTATTTTTCTTTTTAATTTCATTCATATGAACACCTCTAATGCATTACATTCAGGGTCCTGCTACTAGTCTTTAGTCGTGGATATCTGTATTTCTTTCGTTACTTAATTTTTTGCTCGTCAAGGCCGAGTTTTGTAGCAGGCATATCGGCTCAATTAGCAGATTCACATAATAAAAGTAAAGTATGTAATATACACTCCAGTAGGCCTACTCCTAAAAACAGGTGTACTTTCATGAGGTAAAAAAGGGCATAAGTGGTTATTGAATAATTAAAAGCTTACCAGCCTGTAACATAATAGTAGGCTACTTCATCACATGACTGCTTAATTTATACTATAACCAGGACAACATTTGCCTTTGCCGGGTAGTATAGTATATATAGTATAGTATAGTATTTCTATACACTGGACTTTTCCTCCTCCTTTACAAAAAGAATGGATATCAGAAGTTTTTGCAAGAAACGAAACATTGAGGTAAATCCAAGCAGTTATGGCAACAAACAAGAGGCACACAATAATGCCACATTATCGGAAATATCTGGAAGTGAAATAGTTGAAAGGTCGTGCCCTGCAGGACCAGAGAAACCGCAGTCAACAGACATTGACGTGCATATTGATAACGACAGGAACAATAAAGTACCAGCGGGAACTTCTGGAACTGAATCAACAGAAAAATCGTCCACAGAAACGACTGAGATATCGCGGTCAACAGCAGTGCACAGTATGGATACTGGAATCTATGTTAATAGGCATACAGTATCTTTCGACCTAAAAAATGAGTTACTGAGAAATTGTTGGAATCCATAGCAAAACTTTGATTTTAAAAATGATAGTATTTGCAAAAATAGGATCTTTCTTCACGTCTGGCTATGTCAGTACAAACCTTGGCTTGCATACTCAGCGCATTTGAGAGGAGCTATTTGTAAATTTTGCCTGTTATTGCTACAGAAAGCGAAAAGGGGCTATGAGGGGGTATTTATTACCACTGCCTTTGTAAAAGGCGCAATCTCATGTAAGTTCCCAGTGGCATAAATTATCTAACATTGAAGCTAATAATGTCATGTCAATAACAGATGGGAAACAACAGCCAATAAATTTACAAATGGATAGTGCTGCTGGTACTACTGTTAAAGAAAACAAAGAAAAATTATTTTCAATTGTATCGATAATAGTTTTTTGTGGAACAAATTACATTCCTTTTCGGGGTAAATTAAATACAAGTGGAAATTTTCAGAATTTTTTACTTTAAAATTGAAGCAGGGGATGTTGTTTTGAAAGCCCATTTGGAAACGTGCAGCAAAAATGCCAAGTATTTTTCTGTGAGAACCCAAAATGAAATAATTAATATTTGTGGAAACATTATTCGAGATGATATAGTTGTTGCTGCTAGTGCTGCCGTTGGATTTTCCATTTTGGCTGACGAGACAACTGACATTGCAGGTGTAGAACAATTATCCTGAGCACATTAATGGGGAAAGTATTATCAGGGAAGAATTTTTGGGATTTGTACCAATCTTTAATCGTAGTGCAGAGGGTATAGCTACAGAAATTATTTAAGCCTGCTCAAATTATAAATTAAATCTGGAAATTTTAGTTGGCCAAGGTTATGATGGTTGTTCTGCGATGGCAGGAAAGGAAGGAGTGCAAGCTAAAGTTAGAGCCGAGTACCCAAAGGCAATGTTTGTGCACTGTTCCTCACATCGTCTGAACCTGGTTGTACACGACTTAAACGAATTAGGTGAAATTCGGAATGTAATTGGTACAATAAAAGCCGTAATAAATTATTTTAGGGGAAGTTCGATCAGAAGAGGTTGTTGTTGTTGTGGTCTTCAGTCCGCAGACTGGTTTGATGCAGCTCTCCACGCTACCCTGTCCTGTGCAAAGTCTCTTCATCTGATAATACGTTCGGCAACCTACATCCTTTTGAATCTGCTTACTATATTCGTCCCTCGGTCTTCCTCTACGGTTTTTACCCCACACACTTCCTTCTAATTCTAAGTTGACAATTCCTTCATGTCTCAGAATGTGTCCAACCAATCTATCCCTTCTCTTAGTCAGGATATGCCAGAAACTCCTTTTCTCTCCTACTCGGTTAAGTACCTCCTCATTAGTTACGCGATCTAATTTTTATCATTCTTCTGCAGCACCACATTTCAAAACTTCTATCATCTTTTTATCTGAACTCCTAATCGTCCACGTTTCACTCCCATACAATGCTACACTCCAGACAAATGCTTTCAGAAAGGACTTCCTAACATTTAAATTAATACTGGATGTTAACAAGTTTCGCTTCTTTAGAAACGCTTTTCTTCCCATAGCTATTCTGCATTTTATATCCTCTGTACTGCGACCATCATTTGCTATTTTGCTGCCCAAGTAACAAAACTCATCTACCTCCTTTATTGCTTCGTTACCCAATCTAATTCCTTCAGCATCACCTGATTTTCTTACACTGCACTCCATTACCCTAGTTTTGCTCTTGTTAATGTTCATCTTATATCTTCCTTTCAAGACACTGTCCATTCCATTCAATTGCTCTTCCAGATCTTTTGAGGTCTCTGACAGAATTACTATGTCATCGGCAAACCGCAATGTTTTTATTTCTTCTCCCTGCAATTTAATGCCCTCTCCAAATTTCTCCTTACAGTACCGAATATTACCATGTTGTGTGAAACTCGGTGGACACAAAAACACAAAAGTATCCGAAAATTCGCAGATAATTTTGTAAGAATTGTAAACCAACTACAGCACTTTTCGCAGCAAAGGCAGTGTAAAATCAAAACAGATGACATACTAGTTATACAGTGTTTGCACTCACTCCAATAGTAAGTACTCTTCAAACTTAGAACCAGTAAGTCAGGCCTTACAGGCTGTTGAATTAGATTTGTTAAAAGTATATACACATATACAAGAAATAATAGCAATCCTGAAGCAAAACAGAAAAAAATCAGAATCAGTTTTTCGGGATATAATTGCTATTGCTCAAAACATTGCAGACGAAATAAATGTTGATCTTTCAGTGCCTAGTCTAGCTACCAAACAACTTCACAGGCAAAATCATCCCTCTGACTCTTTAAATGAATATTATCGACGATCTATTTTTATTCCTTACATAGAATCTTTAATATCCTCTTTACAGTCCAGATTTTCAGAGGAGCATACTGAAACATTTGGTTTATTTAAATTACTTCCACAACAAATGAAAAACCACTGCAAAAATGAATTTGAAGAAGTAGTGACAAATATTCAAAAATATAATATTGATAATTTCCTATATGAAGCAACGGTTTGGTATGATTTTTGCTCGTTGAAAACTGAAATACCAATGAATCTTCCAATCACCAGTATTATTGATCAACATACTGAGTTTTTTCCTGCCATTAAAAAAAGCTCTGCTAATCGCTGTTGCTTTGCCTGTAACAACATGTACAATTGAACGATCTTTCAGCACTCTTCGAAGACTAAAAACATGGCTCCGTTCGACGATGAGTGAAAATAGATTATATGGGTTATGCCTGCTAAGCGTTCACAGGAAAAAGTTATGGAAAAGGGCAATTTTATTAATTTAGTGATTAACAAATTTGGGCAACAGCCTCGGCGATTGTTATTGGCCTTCAAAGAAGATCCACAATAATGTTAAATTCAGTGTATTTTTTGTGTGATTTTGCCATTTTTCTAATCTATGCGAGATGCTTTATGTTCACGGATGTACTTTCCTGTTATGAAAATGTAATTTTGTTACTATGAAGAATTGGAGCTTGTAAGATTGCATTTGATGTCCTTTACAGTATTCTGTTAAGAATCTGTGTAGTTCAGGTTGCAGTGTATTTGAATAAATGCTTTTTCATACCACTTTACTTACTTTTTGTTGAAATGCCCTATTATGAATATCTTCTTAGTAGTTGTCAAAAATGCGATTTGCCATAGTAAAGATTTCAGGCACTGAGGTAAGGAAGAGTTCATAACTTCTTTACAATAACACATCTCTTCTGTAAATAAGTATTATTCTGAATGTAAAAATTTAACGAGATACTAAAGATATTTTTTTAACTCATTAAGTTTGAAAAAGTACATCCCAATTTTATAAAAATGTTCTTCTTCTCACCAAGTCGATACCTGTGAACCTAAATCATCAACTGGAAATAAAAGGTGACATTTTCTAGAATATAAGTGAAAAAACGAAATCAAGTAACGTTGTCGTTAAGTTAGCACAAGTATAATCTGGAGGAGTTGGCACATTTTCGACTTTGATGGAGGAGCAATACTTTTAAACATTCAATTATAGTTGGAATTCTCACCTTGTGGCTCTATGAAGATGTGTCAAAGTGGGGGGACGAGGACCTTATCATTCGATTCTACGGTGTTATGAGTCAGATTTACTGGCAAAATCTCAGACACATATCCAACAATTTTTACATAGAGTGCAACTTCGTTTAACGTTATTTAAGCCAAACTGTCCCCTTCTTTGCCTTCGAGGAATATTAGTCAAACCTTTTCCCAAGTGGAAATTTTTGTTGACATTGAACAGCATTTTATCAGTTGCTTTACTTTTTTATACTTCAGATTTTGCACTATAATATCAGTCTAATGGTCTAATGGTATACAAATCAAAATTATTTTTACGAGTATTTACAGATTTATTTCCTACTTTGCTGCACATTTCCTTTGATATATCATGTGTTAAATGATGTGAGGATATAATTGACGTCATGACGCACGAATGACTGCCACATTCATAATCATTTGCGAATAGAAAAACATGTATAAAACATATAATTAACTCATTCGTAACTTTAAAAAAAGAATTTGATCTACCTCGAAGTAACTTTCATTTGGTGATTGTCAATTTAATAAATTATTCGTGTAAGGCGGCGTCCATTAAATACGTGAACTAGAAAAGTGGAGGGGGGGGGGGAGGATTCAAGTATTTATTTCAGAAAATCTACATTATTGTGACATATGACAACTGTATAGAAAACTTTTAGTACATGGAAGACATGCTATGAGCTTTCTAGTGGTATGAGGAAAAACCATGAACATATTAAATAAATTTCAGAATTTAATAATTCTAGGGTAAATGTCATTTAGGGAACGGGGGGGGGGGGTGGACCACATCTCAATCTCACCAATCACCAAGGGGGAGGGGGGGGGTTCAAAATTTAAAGAATAACACCTCAAGTAATTAATGGACGTTCCTAATGTATAAAATTAATTTCTTAGAGTGTGAAACACATTCAAACTCACCGTCATGTATATAAAATTGTAAACCCTTGCCTCCCCCCCCCCCCCCGGATGAATTTCTGTGGACGCCCATGGATGGTACGTGGCACTAACACTCGAAGAGTCTTCATGTGTGCAACTTTCTTCCGTTTCTTTGCCGTCTATAGATTCACAGTCTCCAATATCGAGTGTTTCAGTCGTTTCTAGCCACATGTCTGCGCTATTTACGTGCTCATCTAGAAGCTTAACTACCACGTCGCACTTCACATAGTCTTCACGCATGTTTTCTGTTGAGTGCTTTATTTGGCGTCTGTGGTATAGCTCCATGGCAAGCAGCAAAACATTAACAGGGTTTTCCATCACCTGTGAGGGGAGATTGAATGTTCACCGTAAAGTGGCTTGCGGAGTATAAATGCAGATGTACAGAATATCTTTCACATCTCTAACCAGTTTCAGGACGGTATGTTTCGAAATAGTACCAGAAATGAAAATAAAGTGCATGCCAAAGAAACGAATATTCCTTTCCCCTTTCCACCAAAACCGTGCAACGATATTCCTCTTTAGTGAACGCCGCGATAACACTGCCGCACCTCCCAACCATGCGCACAACGCTCACCATAACTACAGCTCGCGACTCGCCATTTCAAATGTTTGTAAAGCTTATGGGATTTAACTACGGGGTCATCAGTCCCTAAACTTACAAACTACTTATGAACTAGCTAATACTAAGGACGTCACAAATATCCATACCCTAGGGGGGATTCGAACCCCTGACCATAGTGGCTGTGCAGACTGTGACTGACGCGCCGCAGAACGCTCGGCCACCGCGGCCGGCTCGCCATTTCCAGGGGTGGCCAGCCGCCACCGCAAGCGCCTAGCAGGAAAAAACAGCCATTTTCGTGATTTTTTAGGTGACAGCAGCTAACATTCTGCATACAAACTTCCTTCAATGTTAACTAACAATAATCAATACGTGTTTCGACATAACAAGTTCAAAGACGACCGTCTGTCGTCTTCCGTATATTTTTTGTATATTTCTATAAAGTTGTAATTTATTTAATGTCGCTAGATTATAATTTTGTTAAAACTTGTTAAACCCTGCCATAAGATGTTCTGGCAATGACGGGGAATTGAAAGTAGCTATGAAGGTAGGTGTTTTCTCTACCACTCCATTGTTCCTTCGGGTCCTTTGCTCAACGTCTATTACACCCTGTGATGCCCACTCCTGTTTTAGTCCAGCCGTATAGATGTCCATAATGTCACGGCATTTCACCACTTCTTTGCTGGAATTTAGGGTGTTGTGTAATTCCACAATGGTATCATATTCACCCAAATTAGCTGAGTTCAGAAGAAGGTCCACCTTCTTTGCTCTGGTCGTCTCAAGTAACAAAGCCCCACTCCGCAACCTCTTAATACATTTCAATGTATCTGCAAGCCCTTCCAGTCCCTTATTAATGTAGAAAGGGGAGGCCTATTCGAAAGTACCCTCTTTCCTCTTAATAACAACAAAGACATTATTGGTAATGACTTCTTGAACCCTGTTACTAGTGGCATTTAGTGTCTCAGGAGGACTGGCCTCCCTAAACCGCTTAGATGCGTTGCTGCAAGTACCCCCTTATGGTACACCCATCCCGCCGAGGTTAAAAACACATGAAGACTCCATCTCGGTCCCACGAGCAGCTAGATTAGAGACGGTCCACCCAGGCAGAGCCCCGCTTGCTTGGGTAAGTCTTATACAATTGATGTGCGGTAGTATCCCCTGAGGTCGCTCGCTAGCGACTGTCCAACCTGAACAGCCATGCATCCCATCAGCAAGCAACACCCCTTGGGATTGAGGTCTTTTTTATTTTTTTTATAGAGGTTTTTTTCATCCTCACTATCCGGGCAATAAAGCCGATATCCCAGCTCCCTGCAACACACAACGCTCCCGCTGCGCCACACGGTGGTCGCTCAAGCATGCCCAGGGCTTACGGTCTAGCGGCGCATACCAGTCTCCAGGTCAGGACCCGGTTTCGCCAAGCCTGTATACAGAAAATTAATGCTAAGCCCCTGAGGGAGAGAAATTTAGCTCGCTTTGGAGGAGTTTGTTGTAGCGCTCCTGATAGCCTGTCCAAAGTAGGTGATCTTGCGTGCAGACTGAGGGAGGAATGCGAAACACAAATAGAAATTTTGCTACGAGAAAGGTGCTTCCAATGCAGAGACTGCCGCTAGCAGGACGCGAGTGCTTCTGAGGATTTTAGCGATCTTCTGTTGTTTGCCTTGTGTAATAAACCGCAGTGCGTGGTGCGAAGTGTTGACTTGCAGGCTTCACCTGTGATTACAGCACTTTCACAGAGCGAGAAGTGGACATTTTTTGCCGTCCACAATATGTTTGCATATGAGAGGCATGTTAGTGGGCAGGTTTGTTGAATCGGGGCACCCTGATATATTAATTTTTGACTAGGGAGGTTAATTGATCTTGACTTCTTCAAGATTAATAGGAAGTTTTGGCATATTCAGTTCACCTTCAGATTTAAAAGGCAGTTTTTAATAGCATTTCAGAGTCGCGGATGCAGCCACCACCGACGCCGCAAATGGTAAATCGTGTGCTAATGCAAAGTTAGTCTCTGTTTCTGAAAAGTCGCTTCCAAGCAACAACACCGCCACCAGAACATTATTCTCAACTAACCGTGACAGCCTCATAACCTCTGTTAGTTCATTTCTCAGTTGTAAAGTCAAGTGTAGGCACGGACTCAGTCACCCGTGCTAGGCATTATTCTTGTAATAAACTGTTTAACATTTGTATGTGGTTTAGAGTAACAAAGTGGAAGTGTTAACTCTCAAATCTTATCCCCGTTTTTTATTATATTGCATTTCATTGTTAAATTCATTCTATTGGTTTTTCAATTTTAAACATAATAAATTAAAATTTACCTCTCAGTAGAAAAAAGGCACTTTATTTTACTGAAGCACTGCTCAATACCACTTTCCTATACCTGGTGAGGTCCCTTTGCAGTTATTATTTATTTTTCTACTTACAGGAGTAGTCGTTTGGTTCGTTCTGAGTGCAGTTAAGGCCCTTGGACTGAAACGTGCATTTCTCTCTGATGTCTAAGGCTGTGTGTCATGTTAGATTTGTTCCTCCTGCAGAACCACTGTTTTTGGGTACAAAACATTGTAGAAAAACCCTTGCGCGTAATACAAGGTGGAATAAATCGTCTGTCTAGACTTAAGACTGGTCATAGGGCAGTCAGCGTTAGATAATAGCGACCCTGCCAGGATAGATTTTGACCATTCGAACCCGATTTAGTTAAGATAGAGGGAGTCGAGTGTTTGCACAGATGAAAGAAATGTTTTTTAATTCTTAAATTTTGAATTCTGTTTGTTAACTGCCAGGATAGGCATTTGACTGTGAGTTTTGCATCTGCAACAGATTTGTCAAGATAGGCTTTAGTCCGTTTAAACCCAAGTCAGTGAATGGGAGGATCGCGTTTTATCCTATTGACAGAGATTTTCAATTTTTCAATTTTTGTACAGTTACTGAGAAGGTGTAATATACACACATCCTAATTGTGGGTCACATAGTAAAATTAGTAATTTTTTCTGTAATACAATAATTAATTGAGTAGTTGTAAGTTTTTCCTTTTCTAGTGCACAGGTGCAGCTGAGACTGTAATTCATCGTTACTTTGTTGTTTCATCCAACTGGTAAGTGGGTTGTAAGTTTTGTAGATAGATGTTGTTGGTTGAAATCGACGACGGTCAGGTGTAGGCTCGAATACAGGCAAGAAAGTTACGTGGATCTAAAGTTCAGGTCGACAAGATTGCGTCCGACAACAAGGAAGGTAATGGGTCAACATATTCGACGAATTTAGACAGAATTGGAGTTGAATTCACAGGATAGATTACTATAAGACATGGACATTCCGGTACATATCGTCACAAGAAAGGCGAATATTGACACTTCGATGAGCGAATTCGATAAAGTAGAGGCAAAATGGGATGGCAAACATGACGTATGTTCACCGTATTCAAGTAAAGATCATACGTGTGTTCAATCCATAAGAAATAGAGCAAATAATCCACAGGCCGTGGTAGGATGAACGGAAGGAACTCCTTTACAATATGTAGAACCGATCGTTCACATTTTAAATACAAGAGAGAATACCCAGAATCAAAATACGGAGTTACTAGCGCCACTTAATGGTTTTGTAACAGACGTAACCGTTTCTGGACGCAGGAAAAATGGAAAACAATAAGGTCAAAGACAATATGCGGATTTAAGTTCTGTAAAGGCCGCAAATTACACTTGAGCCGTACCGGCTCCTGTTTGGTCTGTTTCGTTCTTTCCATCTTCTTTTGCTTGCTCATGTTAGTTATCGACTGGCTTTCCTGTGCCTGCCGGCGATGGCGCCTCATACGCGGGTTAGTGACCCCTCTTTGCGCGCTGCAGCGCTCCCTCTTTGAAGTGGGTTCCATCGTCCACAGTCTGAAGGTTGGACGAGGGGAGTGAGCAGTGTCGGCGCGGCCGCATGACCGTGGCCTGTTTACGTAGCTAGTGGTTCTACGATGACCTTGGGCCACGCTGGGGTTGTTCCCTTACACCCGGCAGGAGATGTC
The DNA here is from genome assembly GCA_026315105.1 of Locusta migratoria. Taxonomy (NCBI): domain Eukaryota; kingdom Metazoa; phylum Arthropoda; class Insecta; order Orthoptera; family Acrididae; genus Locusta; species Locusta migratoria. The sequence goes on from CM048748.1 coordinate 372,152,700, forward strand.
GCGTCGTCCGACATGTTGATTGTTTGAGTAATGTTGTGTGATATTCTGCCGCCGCTGCCGACTGTGCTAACTCCATCGATGGCAACCTTCGCTACCCGATGTTGTGGATAAACCGATTCATTCTCGTGTGCTGAATCGGAGGCTCACATATCTGCCTGCGCCTGCAGCGTCTGGATGTGCTAAGTTAAGTACTCTTTCCATGAGGTTTTCTGAAGATCTGTGTGTGCCTTTCTCCTCCTTTCGGCCTTTGCTCGTCCGGGTGTGATATGTTGTTTTCTTCTTGGAGAGACCTGGTGAGGACACCTGACGTCTTTTAAACGTGTCGTGATTTGTTTGAAGGCCTGTACTCGTCCCCAGGAGTGCCTACTCTTCATGTCTGCATCCTTGTTTTGTGTTGGGTTTAAACCATGAAATTCTGCGCTCTCGTAGTGCGTATGTATTAGTGAGTGCGACCTGTTGGTTGTGCACTCTTCTAGTACGAAACTCATTCCTCTTTGAGATTTAACAATTGAACCGCTGAGTGCCACTGGGGAATTCTGGCTTTTGCCCGGTCGCTTTCTGTCAACTGCCCAGGAACCAGCTGATTTTTTTTTAAATCTTGAGCAGAATCATTTCCGCTCGTAGGTGTGCCGCTATACGAATGTAGTTTAGGCGTTCCCTTCCTGTCCCTTTCGGTGCCTCTTGCCCTGATTCCTTCTGGAGTTCTCATCTGCTGTCATACTGATCTTGGTGCCATCCTAACCTGGCAGTGCAGTGAATTGATATCGCGAACTGTTATTGTCTTATCTGTTCTAGGCAGCCTGTGTATGTTGCGTGTGTCACACTGCTAAGTATTTGGCCTAGCATGTGCCTTGTATTGCCACCTTGGGTAGTGTGTAATTGGTATTCGTGTTGAGTGTACCTATGTTGTTGTGAAACCTTGTCTTTAAGTAGCAAAAGTTTGTGATTGTTGTATCTTGCCTTACGGACTCCTGTTTTTTATTTTAATTTGCCCTTCCGGCACATATTCTATTGTTCTTAATCTAAAGATCGCCCTTCCGGCGTAGTTTTCCTGTTTATTCAACCCTGTTCATGTCATTGCTGAATATCGCCCTTCTGGCGCAGGTTACTTCTAGCAGAGTGTATTAAGCCACTATTTACTAGTGTTTCTTTTACATTACATAATAAGGTGATTGTTACTTGAACTGTGTATTAAGTATTCAAGTTATTGACATAAAAGTTTTCTGGGTATGGTACCGCGTCATGATGTAAGCCTATTACTTAAATAACCAACGTTACCCAGATGAAGGCCACTATAACGTTGGCCGAAACGTTGGTTATTTAAGTAATAGCCTTACATCATGACGCGGTACCATACCCAGAAAACTTTTATGTCTTCTGACTCTGGCCGCGGAAGCCTACGTAATTATATTCAAGTTATTATTTTAAATTTGCCCTTCCGGCACATATTCTATTATGTTTAATTAGAGATCGCCCTTCCGGCGTAACTTTCCTGTTTGTTCAGTCCCGTTCATGTTGTTTTGAGTTTCGCCCTTCTGGCGTAGGTTTTGCCTTGTGTATTAAGCCACTGGTGTTTCAATTTTACGTTACTTAATCAAGTCATTATGAATGGTTGATTTTAGCTTGAATTGAGTTTGAATAGCCTCGTGTCTTCCACCCCCCACTCCCTACCATATCATCACTCTCAGTGAGGGAAAAATCTTGAACGCCAGAAGCGACAAATGAGGAGGTTGCATCTATCGGTATATCAGAAATGCTTCAGGCGATGATGCAACAGATGAAAAACCAGAATCAAGAAGCTAAAACACGCAGTCAAGAATTAGAAATAAGTTTAATTACAGAACTAGAAACACAGAAACAAGAACTTAATGTAATAAAAACACAGAGCAATGAATTAGAGTATATTAACTACAAGATTTCAAACACAGAATCAAGAATTCGAGCAAAGACTAACAAGTTTTAAAACACAATAGAGCGAGCTTAGAAGGCAGGTAGAGACGGGTATGTCTAGGATCGATGAACAAATAAGAAAGATCAGTGATGACGCAAAAAAATCACGCGACGTCATTGAAGCTTTAATGTTGAGATACGAGTTACGAACAAATATTGACAGGGTCCATGTGGACGTAATTGAAGTTAACTAGAGAGTAGACAAAATCACGAAAAAGGCTACCCGTACAGTACGGCATATTTGTAAGGAACAGTCTTAAAAAAAAAACATGTCGCGAAGATCGCGCTAAAGAAGTACGATCATCGCATCAACAAAATAGAAACAAAAACGAAAGATCAGTTTTTAAGAAAGTTGTATCAACAGAAGAAAATTAAATTTGTTGCCTTTGAAAATACACACATAGCTATGTTATGGCTCGTGAAGAGGGTGAGCGTCGCCAAAATATTTTTGGTTGGAAGGGAGTCGCGTAATCAAAAAGGTTGGGGCATACTGGTTTAAGGTAATCGCTGTAGGGGGAAAGCTGCCTGGACTGTAGGTTGTATGTCGAGTCCTTGAAGAAATGAGCTGAGTTCTAGAGGCCGCATCTGTCGAAGAGGGGAGGTACGTGTAAACATCACAACTATTTTGATGCTACCACCGCGAAACAAAATGGAAGAGAATGAGGCTGAAGGCGACAGGCGCTGTTACATCAGGGGCTACCTTCGGATAAATCTATGATACCGGGAAATTCTGGCATCGCCAACGAGTTCAGAGACCAGTGTCGTAATAAAGGCAATACAGCAGAAAGAGACAGACGCGCTGCGGCACGATTGAGTGATACTTGTGTGAGGGGGCTGACATGGAGCCATTTATTTCGCATCTCAATGTATTGGGTGTTAAAGAAGTTTTCTTGGTTGGAGGTGTGACATAATAGAAAGGGTGAGAGAGAGAGAGATAGTAGATGAACTTGTATCCCTTGGGAAAGGTCCGCCCCTATTGCAAGTTGAGATCTGATTGGCTCCCGCCTATACTAGTTGTCCGCCAAAACTTTAAGCTTCTTTTATTAATATTTAACTTTCCTATGTCTATTAAAATTATCTGTATACTTTCTGTAATGTTTTTGTGCTGTAGTTGCAGGATTTCAGGGGTTTAGATACTTGTTGTGACATTAGTCCTATATATGGTATTGTACACCATTTCCGTATTCATTGGAGTGGAAGTCACGCCTCATATCTGTTCCTATGTCTAAAGAGAATTTCAGATCAGAATTAGACACCATAAAATTTATTGCCACAACCAATAGATACAATCCAGCCCTGATTGATGGAATTTTGTACAAAAAACAAAAGAAGAAAATGATATCCCTCCTCTATGATCCCTCTGATTTCCACTCCAATGAATACAGGAAATGGTGTACAATGCCATATATAGGACTAATGTCACAACAAGTATCTAAACCCCTGAAATCCTGCAACTACAGGGTTTCCTACTACATGACAAACACCATAGCTCAGTGCATCTTTAATAGAAAAGACAAGACTCCTTTACTAAACAACAATGGTGTATATAAAATTACTTGTAAAGATTGCAATAAGTTTTATATTGGTCAGTCAGGCAGAAGCATAGCAACTAGACTAACTGAACATCAACGCAGCTGGAGACTACAGAATCAGGAGTCCACATTTGCTGAGCATGTACTGAGTGAGGGCCATAGCTACCAGCCACTGTTTCAAGTCCTTCACTTATCAAACAAGGGCCAAAAACTTAACTTATTGGAAGCTCTTGAAATCAATAAACACCTAGCCCATAGCCCTGATCTAGTATTAAATGATCAAACACAACTAAACAGTTCACCCCTATTGGATTTCACTTAATTCATCCCTGAGTCACATTACCTCCTACCCTGTCAGTTCCAGTCTCTTCATACATTTCCTCATAGTACAGTCAATTACCTAAGTTTTCCATCAACTCCCACACTGGCTGTCCCATTCCTCCATTACAAAAAAACCTTAAATGTAGACCTAGCATTTTATTTATTTTATTCAAAAAACTGGATTCCTTGTTTACCCCACAGTTTCTAACTCCTGTGTATTTATTATGTTTTATTTTTAAGTTTTGAAAATTTTCATCTGCCTGAATTTTTAGAATATTAATTTCATTAGACAGATTTGTTTAGTTTAATCTAATGAAGTAACTATTCTTTTTAAGTTCTGGATTCCACTCCAAACATGGCCTTACAACTGTCATATGCAACACCATCTATAATTATAGTGCAGAATTATTAACAAGGCACTTATATATATTTATTTATCAGCATTATCAGTTTGTTTGTAATAGCAGGTAGTTTCAGTTCCCTAGTTATATTCAAATTTATTCCTTGTTTTATCCTCCACACATTGTATATTCTTGTACTACAGTTTAGTTTTTAAGTTCATAACTGTAATAACACAATGTCAAAGAAGTGTTACACTAAGTATGTCGATCTAAGTTTAGTCATTTGTCATCTCTTCCCATACTGTATCTAAACTATGTAACATCTTTGCCACAGCAGTAAATACTCTGAAGATGGCCTAATAAGCCGAAAACCGGTTAAGTAAGCAAAAATAAACTTGTAGAACACACACAAAATTTTGTTTTTAATTTATTTGATTATGTTCTACCAAGAAGCGACGGAAGAATCAGTCAAAATGAACAATTTTAGTCTAGAAGTTTCGCTTGGCGCCAAAACGGTGGCTTGTGGCGCGCAGCGAGGTGCGGCTGCAGTCAGTCGAGCGTCGACCGCGATACCTTGCACATTCATGTTAGTTCAGTGCGGGCCAGGGACAGTTTATACGTTATGTATCGTTTATATATTTAATATTACTCAGTCTGTATATTTGTGCTTGGATATACACTGGCATTTCTTCAATAAAAACAAGCACTGGCATCCTACAAAAGCTAAAGTTATTCGTAGTGCAGTACTTCCTAGCCACATCTCAACACTTCTTTAAGCATCACTTCAGGTACAACGGATGCGCGACCTGAGTGCTTCGCCTGAAGTTGCCTATCGACACGGCACCTCGCGTGCAGTGCTGCCCTGTTTACAAATTAGGGCACTGGCACGAAGTGCGTTGGTAACATCGCAGAGGGAAGGCATGAAAGAGGGGAGGTGTTTTAGGAACTTTGTCAACAATGCACTGACCGACCCTCCCTGTCTTTTTAAAAAGAAGCCCCGCCGTACTTCACGCCCGAGCTGTAAATTTTATTGGCGCTACGATACGTGAATCGATATAATGACAAAACGACAACGCTCAACGCCATAGAAATACCCTTATTTTTAGTAACATGCATCTATTATGCCCGCTGCAGGCTTTTTGGACTCCACCTACTGCAGTTGCTGCCCTGGTGCTGTTTCTACTTAGCAGGCCCCCCCTTCCCCCCCCCCCCCCCCCCAGCTGGTGTTCTACTTCAGGACTTCTCCCTGTAGCTGTCAGTTTCCTCCCATAGATGGCTACTGTTTGAGACCAGAGCGGTACCTACACTCGACACGTTGGCTTGTGGTGACATATTGTTAGCTCCGTCTCCATTTTCAAGGTAGGGACTACTGACGAGTAGTGGGATTCACTTATATTCTGCTCCTTCGTGGACTCCCTACCCTGAGGTGAGGCTGCGCCCAGTCGGATCACAGACGTCCCAGGCCGTCACACACAATTTGCGTCAGAGTTCGCATTGAGTCACTGACGTCACCATATCTCCGAGCGAGTGTCACAGCCAGTAGATGTTATACCACAGGCCGCTTCCTCACCTTGCTGTTTACACACACACATAAAACGTCTCGGAGGTCATTGTCACCGTAGTGTCTTTATGGTTGTTGTGCATTCACTATTGAAGTGTGTGTTAAAACAATGGTGTTGTTTTGACGACATATTGGCTTGCAAAGAAACAGCGACTCCCCGCCCCACTGCTGCTCCACCTGGTATGGTAATTCCCGACACTAACGACCCAGTTACATCACCTAATGTAGTACTCAAACACTCCTAGGTCATTATAGACGGATCACAGTATCGCATTAAGGGAGAATGTGGAATTCCGCAAAATCCAAAGAACTTATGGTTTAAGGTCAACAATGTGAGACTTGGCTGCGGTTGTTGCTGCATACACCACCACAAAATAATACAGACTCATGTCAACATTCCCAGATTATATTTCCAACGTTCAGAAGTCTACTTCTTTGTAGGAAATTAGTAACAATGACATTAATTTGATAATGCTGTCAATATTTTCTATCGCTGTTTCTTCGAAGTGCATACATCCTATTTCCTTTACTTTCCAAATCGCTCACAGCAAAACTAAAATCGTCGGGTTAAATACAAGCGTTTTCTCAAATACGCGTTAAAGTATTGCTTACCACATACGTCAGACATCAAGGATATTGTGGGCTGACAGCAGTGGTGGTCCTGTGTGGTAATGAGAACAGTGTTATGCAATACCACCTGCAGACAATAAAGAACTACGCAGGCAGAGGCCATGCAGATAAAAATCCACGCCCACGCACAGGGCGTGGCTAGCAAGCTCAATGCTACGAAAACAAGGCTAACACGCGTACCTGCTCTACTTACTTCGTCCACACGTCCAGTGTACATCCGTACTGTCATAGAAAGTAATGACAAAATTCAACGAGGGAAAAGTTGTTACCGACCTAACTCCAAAGGCAATTAGAAAGCGCTTTTTTATGTTCTCATTACGGCTGAGGTATTAAATGCCATGCATATAACTCGGTCGACTTTCCCGCTTGCCACTGGAGGGCGCTGATCTGTACAGAACTTGGTGCTAGTGAGGAAAAAAAGAGTAGTGTTATCGAATTTCTAACCGCAGAAAACGTGATCCACCTAAAATTCGTGGAAGAATGAAACCTGTGTGCGATGATTGTATCGACAAATGTAATGAGCGACATTGGGTTGTTGGCTCTCGTAATGAAGGAAACAATGGTGCCAACCTCAACGGGCCATGTACGCCCACGGACCGCACTCATCACAGTCGTACTGAAGGGCTCGTCAGAGGAAATCGATAATTGCACACGCCACTCTCAGGCAAGCGTGACATCTCACAAGAGCGCGCACAGGCCATCACTTGCAGAACTGCGGTGTAGGAAAACCTGTGCGGTGATGAAAACTGGGTTCACCATTCTGAATTTCATCTTTTCCCAAAACTTAAAGAACTTTCGACGATTTCAATTTGATAGTGACGAGGCGGTGCAAAAATAAGGTTGTGAATACATAAAAAAAGTCAAACATTCCCTCCGTGGCGGTATCAACAAACCGGTTTCTCCTTAGTAGAAATATGTTCGTTGCAAGGGTGACTATATAGAAAAATAAATATCTAGACGTAAGGAACAAAGACTTAGGACATTAATAAAGTTTGTATAATTTAAATGTCTTTCTTGAATTTCACATGAAAAATTCGAGAACATTATTTTTCGGCAAGTCGTCGTAATATGAGAGCAAATAAACTTAGCAAAACCCTTTACTCTCAGACTCTTAGAGGTAACAGATAGAAGATAGATTAAAGGAAGTGAAACCTACGTTTTTAGCATTTGTAGATCTGGAGAAAGCTTTTGATAATGTTGACATACACTTTTTCAGATTCTGAAGGTAGCAGTGGTAAAATATAGGGAGCGAAGAGTTATATTCAACGTGTACAAAAAGCAGACAGCAATTATTAGAGTCAAAGGTCATGAAAGGGTCGCAGTGGGTGGGAAGGGAGTAAGGGTTGTAGCCTTTTCCCAGTGTTGTTCAATCTGTACATTGGACAAGCTCTGAAGGAATGCAAGGAGAAATTTGGGGAGGGAATGAAAGTCCAGGGAGAGAGATTAAAAACCTTGCAGTGTGCTGACGACTTAGTAATTCTGTCAGAGACAGCAAAAGACCTGGAAGAGCCATTAAACTGAATGGACAGTATCTTGAAAGGAAGGTATAAGATGAACATTAACAAGAGTAAAACAAAGGCAATGGCATGTAGTGTCACAAAATCTTGTTATGCTGAAGGAATTAGATAAGGTAATGGGACAATAAAAATAGAAGAGTTTTGTTATTTAGGTAGCAAAATAACTTCTTCCATAAAGTTTCGGGATTGCAGCCGGATTCCGTCGACTTCTTTCCACGATATTTCGGCTGACAACCATTCAGCCATCTTCAGGTGAATGCGTGGAACGAAGTGCGTGGAAAGAAGTCGACGGAATCCGGCTGCAATCCCGAAACTTTATGGAATATTCCGTACGCCGGAAAAACTTCAGGAATCACAACAAAATAATTTCTGATGGCCGAAATAAATATATATAAAATGCAGTATGTCTATGGGAAGAAAAGCGTCTCTGAAGAAGCGAAATTTGTTTGAATGTTAGGAAGTCCTCTCTGAAAGCATTTGTGTGGACTGTAGCATTGTGTGGGAGTGAAATTTGGGCAATAAGGAGACCAGGAAAAAATATGATAGAAGCTTTCGAAATGTGGTGCTACAGACTAATGATGAAGATTAGATGGATAGATCACGTAACTAATGACACATTCTGAGACACATTCTGAGACATCAAGGAATCGGCAACTCAGCCTTAGAAGGAAATGTGTGGGGTAAAAATCGTAGATGAAGGCCGATGGACGAATACAGTAAGCAAATTCAAAAGGATGTAGGTTGCCGTACGTATTCTCAGATGAAGAGGCTTCTACAGGGCAGGGTAGCATGGAGAGCTGCATCAAACCAGTCTACGGAATGAAGACCACATCAACAGAGGTAATTAGTTCTATTCTGAACTATTAGTTTCTGAGTCTGTGTCTGTCATCGTGTGCAGTTACATATAGGAAGCTATTCTTGAAAAACTAAAAATCACCTGTGGACAGTTCTGAAGTTAACGGTAAATACTGTTTCTCTTAGGAAAAGAGCTATGAAATACTGTTAAAAACTATTTAGTTCTACTGTATTTCTGGAAATCATGGCCGCACACTCCTTTAAAAAACGTTTACATGTATCACACTTTTCACACTTTGTGAGTTTCGGTTGCTTTCGAAAGACAAGTACCCCAGACTGTATCATAATTGCAGTAGCTGAAATATGCTCCTGTCGAAGCTAAAAAAAAACTAATATGTTCTCTGAGAGAAAAGTGTGGACCAGTTGCCTCAATCCTCATTCCGATATCTTCACCAAAAATTTTGGCATGCAAAAATATTCGCGCTCTTATAATGCAGAACATTTTAAATAATTTTGCCCATTTTAGCCCTCATAGTCAGCAATGCCGCCTCACTGTCAGTGTCCATATACGTCTTCTGAATCTCCCATTGCCACTTTCTCCTCTGTGTGTGTGTGTGTGTGTGTTAAGATTTCAGTGTCTTCATCCCTTTCCCTCGCCATTCCTTACCACTGTCTGTCTCTCTCCTACTTGGTTTTCTCCCCACTGACATTGTCCCATTTATTTACTGTCCCTTTGTCAGTGTTCGTTTCTTTATCACAGTCGACTTTAATTCTCTTCAATTACAATTGTGTCCTGTGCAGATGTGCCTATGTGGTTGCTTTGCTTGGGTTTTGACCCAGAGTCGGGAAACTTTAATGGGGCAAATTGGAAAAACTGTTTCGCTGATATTGAAGAGCCATACACTAATGGTTTATTTATGGCCTCCATTCGTCTCACTTTCCTCAAACTTTCCACTCTATTTTGAACCAGCTGCTACTATTTGCACCTATCTTGGCTTCTTACTGCCGCTATTGCTGACTTCGGACGTCTCGTTTTCATCTCCCATACTATTGTCATCATGCAGATGCCTTCCTCCTGAAAATTTTTCAGTTCCATCATATCTGGCTCCTCTCTCTCTCTCTCTCTCTCTCTCTCTCTCTCTCTCTCCCTCTAGCAACGTCTTCTCGCAATCGCTTTGAGCGGAAATAAAGCGCGAATATGTTGGCATGCCAAAATTTTTGTTGACGGAGCAGGATTGAGTCAGATAATTCCACACTTTTCTTTCAGAAATCACATTCGCTTTTTTTTTTTTTTTTTTTTTTTTTTGTGCTTCGACAGGAGCATTATTCAGCTGATTCCCGTTTTTTCCCTGTTACCATAGGGTTTCCTGCTTGTATAATATGACATCAATGGTGAGTAAAATTTCGATAGTTTATTTATATAGCAATAGGAATTAAAATCAATGATAAAACTCTCAATAGAGACGGCGGCCTGCATCTCAACATGGCTCGTGACCCGGAGATCGCGAAGTTGAAGCGGGCACACCGGTCACCGAGCCAAAACATTACCATTTATGGAGATGGCTCGGGCACCAGTGACGTCACGGCGGGCAGCTAGCGAATATAGGCAGCACCGGCAGCCACCAGGCAATCATACCCTTTGGTAGTGGCCAAGGAGTGCCTGACCGAAAGATCGTGAAATTTTAACCACTTGATGCGGTTGAAAACCCGAGAACTTTTCAAAGCTGTAGCCGCGTGCCTCTGCATTCCTACATTTATTTATATACTTTGATACATTTTTACAAACGTCAGACATGAGTAATAACATCTTGTAAAATAATTAAGCACGTTATCATCCATCTGAATGTGAAGCTCTTATAATGTAGTGTAAGTAGCAACTTTCACCTATTTGTGAAGAAACAAATTACAATGGTTATACATTTAACAGGGGGGAACTGGAGGGAAAGTTCATCGCAAAGTTTTTTTTTTGTTAGATACAATTTACAGTGATAAGTTATGGATATAACTATCAACGGAATTACAGAGGTTTTAAATGCAGCCTCAATTATCGTCAATATGTAACAGGTATAACGTCTTAACTGCGGAATGTTTCGTCACAGACAAGATTTACAGCAATATATGACTGGTATACCCACGTAGTATAAAATCTTCGTCACAGACAAACTGTACGGTGGTCTGTGACTGTGCTGATCAATGTCCATTAAACATTAATTTACTCCAGATACCTCGCAAATTTCTATTAAAATTAATATTCATTTAATTTATTTACCGGGATACCTTGCATAGTGCAAGGTATCAGCACTACGTACTTGCAAAACTGAACTTTCAAAAATCTAACAATGTGGTGACTACGGCCGGCCGCGGTGGCCGAAGGGACTGAGGCGCTCCAGTCACGGTCTGCACGGCCACTACGGTCGGGGGTTCGAATCCCCCCTCGGGCATGGATATTTGTGCCGTCCTAGTTCGTAAGTAGTTCATTAGTAGTTTGTAAGTTTAGGGACTGATAACCCCGTAGTTAAGTCCCATAAGCTTAACAAACATTTGAACATTTGATTTTGGTGACTACGACCACCGAGGTAAGCCTTGAAAAACATTAATATGCGCCACGGTCACGCCCTGGAAATGGGGAAACTCAAACACTAGAATTTATGGTCCTGTCTAAAGTACTCTCAAAGCATACAACGAAACTGATGAATAATGAAAGGCGGGAAACAATCTGACTGCGACACAGATAAAATAAAAAATTGACTTACCTCGTATCTTCTTATTACAAAACTGGAAACAAGAAACAGCAAGCAGCTCGCGTCATGCAGTATTTCAGTACTATAATTTTCAGAAGTGATATGTGGGTAATAATTAAGTTCAACAATAATCATAAATGAAAAGAAAGGGAAACTAACTACCAAATGAGGACGCAGAACGCAAATTAAATATTAGAAATTATGTATTCTAAAAAAAAAATGAAGTAGAAAAATATTAAAGAAAATTAAATTAACATAATTCATCACAATACTGGCGTGCTGCTACATATACTTAACAACTGCCTTCTCCAACAGCGCCCTAGCGCTACCTCACCCAATAGCTAACTCTCCGCAACTCAGCTCGCAACTGACTTGCTACTGATTGCCCTCTGTCGCAGTCCGAAGATTACTGTGCCACTAACAATATACATCTGTGGCCAGTTCACATATGTACAAAAATATGACAGAAAACCGACTTACTTCGGGATCATAGGGACATTACAGTGTGTAACTTTGAAAATTTTGACGCTGTACTGTATGACGGTTACAGATTTCCCATTCATCTAATACCTCACCCAATAGCTAACTCTCCGCAACTCAGCTCGCAACTGACTTGCTACTGATTGCCCTCTGTCGCAGTCCGAAGATTACTGTGCCACTAACAATATACATCTGTGGCCATTTCACATATGTACAAAAATATGACAGAAAACCGACTTACTTCGGGATCATAGGGACATTACAGTGTGTAACTTTGAAAATTTTGACGCTGTACTGTATGACGGTTACAGATTTCCCATTCATCTAATATGGACAAAAATGAAAACTGGGCTAAGGGCTATTCAGAACACATTACCCCTTAACTCTGCGATCAAAGGACCCGATATATGGTCCGCTGAAGAATCGCGGCGTTTACCAACACAGCTACATCTGCACCCTGCAAGCCACCTCTCGGACTTTATTTTGTGCACCATTGACATATACTTTTTCCTGCTAAAGTCGCATATGGCTCCTGGGGAAAACTATCGTTAAGTTCAAATGTTTGTTAAGCTTATGGGACTCATGAATGAGGAAGCAATCTGTTGGGCGACTCTCATAGTAACGTAGGCTCTCGGAACTTTTACAGTACCCCATACCGTGATACAGAGCGCTTCTTTAGCAGCGTCTGCCACTGGAGGTATCCCAAGGTGATGAGCAATACTGAAGTAGTCGTCGAACGCATATTTCACAGATCGTCAATACAGCCTTGGAAAAACAGTTGTATTGATGGAGATATCGTTATTTGACGTAATTACTAAAATCATTTCCTGTATCGAATGGAGAAAACATACATAAGTGATTTCTTTTTGCAGGTAAACAAATAGTGAATAGTTGGAACAATTCGTAGTAGCATAGAAATAGTTATTGACAAATGAGAGATAATATAGTGAATTTTTCTATGTAAATCTGAATATTTGGACGTAGGCACGCAAATATTTAGCTCTTTATTATTATTATTATTATTTTTTTTTATTTATTTATTTATTTTATTTTTTTGGTTCCATATGCCAACTCGTACCTTTCACAAAACAATTGTGAGAAATTAAACGTTTCTTACAAGATACTTTCTTTCGTGGTAAAGTTACACCATAACAGTAAATAAAACCATTTATATTATTCTTATTTGTAAAAATGTACACACATAAAGAAAATAAACTGCTCCAAAAGGTGTGTGCTCAGTGCGTACTAAAATGATCTCTCCATTTCACTATGGACGCTGGAAATTACAGCTTTGTGCGTCCGACAAAGCATTTCGGAGTATGCTTTAATGTGACCACATGTACGAGACTCACTCGTGCTCTGTCACCTCGCTAACTTATATTTTTTGTTATTTGCTTTGTTTTTTTTTTTTTTTTTTTTTTTTTTTCCTTCCGGACTGAATAACGGTTAAGCATTTGCAGATGAAAGGCAGTACACGAACGCTGTGGATACAATCTGAATTTAAGCCAAGGTGTTTGTTCTAAATACCGTGCTCGTAATGAACTTCATGACAACCGCGCATTCGGCTGCCAGCGCCATTTGGAGCTCTGAGAGTTTGGGTTTCCGAATATATGTCGTTACTCGTGAATTACAGCAGTCCATACAAAATTTACTAGCTATTATCTGAAGTAGCCTCGTGCATAAATTTACACCTTTGAGTCCTCGAACTTCTTGACTTCTTGAGTACATATCACATTTTAAATCTCTTGTTGAACGTCACAGAATTGTGTGATACAAAAGTGTTTATGTCTCTTGAACTTTAACTTATCTGATAACACAGCAGGTACACAACGGACGAACCCTGTTTGGTTTTCTTTTTATCAACCGCCATTCGAAAGCCTGTTTCTCACCACACCATCGTATATTGCCTTTACTTTTAGGACAACGGCAGCAAACTTGTTTGACAAAAGATTACGTAGTTGCTTATGGAACCGGTACCCACTTATATTGTTCACTGTATCTCCAAATGCAGTAGAATATATCTCATTCATATGCCACAAATCTCTTTTATTTTCGCACCAGTAAAACAGTGAAACGTAGGAAATTTATATAAGCCAGATAACGTAGCTAGAGCGCAGCAGTATACACGTGACGGGAGAGCTCCCTTCTTTCTTGTCCTCCACTCTCTAATTTTCTTAATAGATAAGTATAGACGAGACGTTTCATGTGAAGTCAAACAATAAATAAATAAACAAATTTGGACTTCAATGAGTCAGAATTTTATAATTTTTGTCATTTTCTTCTGTCCATCAATAACAAAAGTAAACATTTCGAACTAGGCATTTATAAGGTTCCCAGTATAGTACGATTTTTGGAATGTTCAAATGTTTGTAAATGTATGTGACCAAACTACTCTGGTCATCAACACTTACTAATACTTTAACTTATGCTAAGAACAAGAAATACATTCATGCCCGAAGGAGGACTCGAACCTCCGGATAGCGATATGCGGCACGCTCCGATTTTTGAACACGTTTTGAAACCTTAAAAATATGTTTTAAAATCTATTTTTCATAAAGACTTGAAATTTGCACCACTTTTTTTCAGTTTTTATTTTATTCATTCAAGTGCTAAATTTACCCAAAACGATTTTTCCTCAAAAATTCAAACTTGATTTTTTTGTTTTGAGAATAATGTATGATACCTGTACACCATTTGTTAATGTTTGAGCAAAATTTCATGATGATATTCCAACAGGAACATACAGAAATACATTTTAAGTTACTGTATTGCAACTGTAGATGGTGTATAAGCAGGTTCGCAAAAAACTACAGTTAACATTAAAGTATTGGGCAATAATCAAGCATTTTTCTCTTTATCATTTTAAAAATGTACTAAAGCATAATGGATAACAAATTACATCAATAAACAATAAAGTATATTATCTCATTTTCATTTCATATAATTTTTATGTAGTTATTAATATTTGAAGGGTCCACGGGAAAAAGGGGGTAAGTAAAAAAAAAATGAAATTTTAGATTATTACAGCTTCAGAAAGCTTTCAACAAGCTGCTTTTATCGGTTTTTGTTTCATGGAAAGAAGGGGGATAGACTCAAAAGTTACAGCGGTTTAAAAATATAGCGTCCACGGCAAAAAGGAGGTAAGTCAATGTGAAACTAGGAAAAAAGGGGGTTAGTCAGTTTGCAGCAGTGATCGCACCTGTCGTTTACTTTCCGTAGTCCAGGTATTGCTGTTGGCGAGGTTAAGATAGTGCTTTGTGTGTTGTGTGAATTTCTTTAGTTTATTTTACGTTGTAACTGAACTGTGGAAGTGAACATAACAAATGAAAATGAGGAAAGTATCACCTTCAGTCAACTATCACATTCAATGAAGAAAAGGAAGAGAACAGGTCGACTTTCCGACGTGAGAAATAAACTTTTATCATCCACCCATGGGATTAGGGCCAGATTATAAATGTTCCAGATTGAAATGTTTCCAGAGTATTACTGACGCAGAACGTGGGTATATTATATCTAATTATAACAAAATGACTGTGAATGAGCCGAATGCTTACTTGGCAGGCCTAATTAATGTAATTATTATATCGCAAAGGAGACCTAGGCGACCGGAAAATGAAGCTAAATTTCGTGACAACAGTTATTCATATCGTGTAAGAGTGAAGAGGGAGAATTCTGTCACTGAAGTAAAAGTTTGTTCTAACGCCTTTATATCTTTTCATGAAATATCTAAAAAAAAATTAGAAGTAATACAACGTTATCTGAAAAAAAAAGGTGTGAGTCCTAAGGATGGTCGAGGCCAACACTCTAATCGGGAACATTGTGTGACATCAGAGGCACTTGAGGCAGTTCGCCTACACATTAGTTCATTTAAAGGTGGACGAAGCCATTACAGCTTGAAAACCTCTAAGAAAATGCATCTACCACCAGATCTGAACATCAGTAAGATGTATAAGTTATTTAAAAAATTATACCCTACACGATCTGTGTCGCATGAAAAATACAGACTTGTTTTCAACACAGAATTTAACGTCGGTTTCGGATGCCCTAGAATGGACACTTGTAGTTACTGTGATAGGCATGCTGCCGAAATTCGAGCTGTTGAACATGCTTTGAAATCGAACCCGGAAAATTGTTCAGAAAGGGCGAGTGTAGAAAAGAAAAATCTAGCAACTGTCAACGCAGAAAAAATTTGACTTATTAAAATCTGATACGTTTTATATTCGTAAAAGACGTTTTAAAGCAAACAGCAGGGCATCAAAAGAATGTGAAAGCATTACTATGGATTTCCAGAAGAACTTACCTATCCCTAACGTCACAACTAACGACATGTACTACAAGAGACAGTTAACGTTGTGCATGTTTAATATTCATATATTGTCAACCGGTGAATCATATTTCTTCGTGTATGATGAAACAGTAGCCTACAAAGGGTCTAACGAGGTCGCTTCCTTTTTGTTTTATTTTGTGATGTCAATTCTTGATCCCTCTGTTAGCGAGATTTACTGGCATTCCCCGTTTCATAATGACTTACACCCTTTTTCCCTACAAAAATTGACGTCATTCGATATAATATTTTCTTTAGGTTGTTACAGTACATTTACAGGAAAACCTTGTAGAGGTATCTAACGACTATATGTAAGGCTACACTAAACATAAATTTCAAGAGAATTGGCTAAAAATTGCATTTGAAACAGAAGGTTTGGTGTTAAAATCTTCTCTCCTGAAAAACTGAGAACAACTGACTTACCCCCTTTTTCCCGTGGACCCTTCATTTATAATAAAACTTTATATAATAAATAATAAATAATTTATATAATAAATACTTATATTGAGAGTATATCTTCAGTAAAGTTGTATTTTAGAGATAAAATTACCACAGCAAGTAGCGAAGGAAGAGAGGCAGATTGCTGCATGCTTGTATATCTCATTAAGGACATGTATCTGAGCAAATAAAGTATCAGAGAGCCCTCATTATTATTTAAAATTTATTATTATTTAAAATGCGTGCTGACACACAAGTACCAGGCACAGTCGAAAAAGTCGAGTGTAGTAACTTTCGTATGTTAACAAATACCTTTTTTTTTTATTGTGGAAGTTACCATTTTAAATCATTATACAGGCATAATTTGAACTTTGACAACTGAAGTTGTTCGTGTTATTTATTTATTATACGTAATACAATCAGTGGCATCAACTATCCAGTGTTTTTCAAACTACGGGTCGCCACCCCCCAGAGGGGGGGGGGGGGTCGTAGTCTTCCACCATAAAATAACTGGGGGATCAGTAACACAAAAACGTATGCCTAAGTGAAATTTATCTATTATTGAAATTACAGAGTTCCTTCTGTAACATTCATTATAATCTGGTTAAGCAAAAATATTTTTTCTGTTCGAAATCATGTAAATATAGAATAATGTCTTCCATTCCGAAAAAGACACCTAAAAATATCGTCCAGGAATTTAAAAGAAAGCTGTAGCAAAAGAAAGAAAATTAAATTATTAAATTTGTTTCCTTTGAGATAAGGTAGTTTTCTTACGGTACGTGAAGAGATAATGTGGAGGAGGGGGGGAGGGGGGTCACCAGAACATTTTTATTTGGAAAGGGGGCGCAGGAAATTTGTTACTCGGAAGGAGGGTCGCATATTCGAAGAGGTTCAAACACATTGACATTTATTATAAAATGGCTGTATGTGTGTAGGTATGTTCCACATCCCCTCCGAAACTACTGGATCTATTTCAACCAAATTTTATAAGCACACTGCTTGCAACACGAGAATTAGTACTTTGGGTTTATAAGCACCTAGCTCCCATAAGAGTGGTGATAGGGCGAAAACGTGTTTCCCAGCCGTTGCCATAAAAGCTACCCTGCACAATCGGTATGTTGTGTGGGAACAGTATGTCTGCTTCATCGACCTGATCTCCAGGACGCTCAACACGTCAGGGGTAACAAACAGTGAAAGAAGTGGACGACAAGATGGGCAGAGAGAATGAGAAGGATGCGATGCACAGGAGAGGAGGAGTTGGACAGACAAAGAGGGGAAAGCAGGAGATGAACATAGAGAAAGAGGAGGTATGAAGAAATGGCCAGAGACGAGCGACGGGAAGAGAGAGATACAAATGGCCGAGGGGAATTGGTCTGAGAGGATAGTCAGAGAGAGGGAGAAAGAGTTGGAGAGAGAGGTGTAGAGGAAGGAATAGAGAGAGGGCGTCTAAAAGATGGACACAGAAGAGGAGGAGGAATGGAATGAGAGGGAGAATAGGAAGAGATGAATGCAAATAGATGATTTACAGACAGAGGGATTTACAGACAGAGGGAGTGATGAGGAGATGGAGAGAACAGAAATGAAGAAACAGTCAGATATAAAGGAGAGGATGAGATGGAACAGAGGGAGGAGGAGACGATGGGCAATAATAGAGGGTAGGACGAGACATGTGAGGAAGAGATGGAAAGAGAGGGGAGGGGGTTTTGACATTAGACCTTGGGAAGGAGAAGACAGGCAGACAGATTGAGGAGGAGGAGGAGGACGGATAGAGAGAGAGAGAGAGAGAGAGAGAGAGAGAGAGAGAGAGAGAGAGAGAGAGAGAGAGAGAGAGTGAGTGAGAGAGGAAATGGAGGGTTTGAGAGAGAGAAGGGGAGATTATCAGGACTGGTGAGGATGAGATGGTCATAGATAAAGGGAGGATGAGATGGATGAAGAGATGGGGAAGAGGAAATGTGTAAAAAAATGTGCATTAAATACATCCGTGAGTTACATATTGCGAAGCTGGGCATGGCTAAGCATAGACAGGAGGGGGAGGAGATGAAGGGTGAAAGAGGAGGAAAAATTAACTTGACGGAGAATGTGAGAGCAGGAGATGCAAAACAGTGGCACAGAAAATGGAAATGTAGAAAGTGGGGGAGGAAATGGACGAAAAGAGAGGTTTCGAAGTAGGCCTTATAGTCACATGTTCCATTACGAAAATGTGCCAGTGGAAACCTTACTCAAGTGAACGTATCTGTCTTAGGCAACTGTCCCGACGATTCGGGAACCGCTGAATGCACAGTGAGCATTCCCAACCGCCGTCCCGTAAGTCTGCCTTTTCCGTCCAATAATAGCGGTCCCATTTCTTGTCCGTTACACACAGTAAAAAACACAAGAATGTCCTCGATTGATGACTGACGCAGGATGAACCAGACTCTGCAGTGTGGACAGGTGCTATGCAAAACCTATCAAAAGCAACGCGTTCACATCCCAGTAAATGGCGGATAACCGTATTGTTATTCCGCCTGGAATATCTGCAACTACGACGAGCACAGCGTTTGCAAATACAGGTCCATATGTAGAGATACACACCTGAGAGCCAAGCAACAGACCTGCCTAATGTTGAAGTAGTGTTGGTGGCGCGGCGGGGGGGGGGGGGGGGGGGAGGGAGTGGAACCATGCCATGCATAATACAGGGCTGTCCATAAATCCGTAAGATCTCTTCTGAACAGCAAGCTGCAAGACATCCCAGATCGCAGCGCCGTCCTTTGAGTGTTTAGATATCTCGTTGTTTGTATAAGCATGCCTATTCCAGTTTCTTTGGTGTACATTGTACATATGTTACGTATCTGTTTTTCGAACAGGAAAATTTCAGGAGAATTGGATAAAAATTGTTGGGTCCCTTGCAGAAAAACAGGCATAGCTGTAAGCAAAGAGGAAAACGTACGGGAGACGGAAGAGGAGTACTACAATAATAGTATGTTGCAAGATGACAGAATTCGAATAGGATGGGAAGCTTATCGAGATAACCGAAGGAAGACGACGCGCCGTGTAGTTCGGGTATGTATACCCTTTCGCTCAGCTAAAGGTCTTTAAAACGTAATACAACGTCGTTTATGTAGAATGTTGAGCCATCGTTGAATCATCTTTTGTCTTAATTTAAGAGTGCTTTGATGGTTAACATGTTGTCGAAGTTGATAACATGAAAAAGTACAGTCAGGTTTTATTTCGACAAGCCCACCCGTCAATCGAAACGTAGTTCTATTGCGATTCATGGTTCGTAAGTAGATTTAGAATCACCTCGGATGAAGTGCATACATTTTATATTCATACCCTTCAGGGTGGTAGATCATTCCTTAAAAATGGTAGCCACTACGCTTCTTTTGGCGGCCGACTTATTGTTACATATACGTTCACCTCCCTGTGATGCTGGCATATCACCTGCTGGTAGTGTTGCTGTGGGCGAATCTGACACGTTAGAAGTTATTCTGACTCTTGCCCAGCGAGAGAAATACTTGAGCCGTGAGAGAATTCGATTGTTTTTCGCTTGGCTGTTTATATTACCGTAGACCGTTGTGATCGATTGAGGATCTTTGACGCGGCAGGACTAATCGGGGTAACAGAGAGAGCAGCAGTCGGCTAGGGGTTAAGGCGAGTCCTAGTCCAGCGGCTCGTGAAGCAGCGCTTTTCTGGAATAAAGATGGCAGCAGCGCTGCCTGCACACGCGTATAATGGAGCAGCGAGGCTCGCTGCTTTGGGAGATGTCGTCGGACAGAGTAGACGATGTGTTGCACGCGTGTAGTCCACTGAAAGTGGTATCCATTTTAGGGCTGAGAAATTATGCTGTCCACCCTATAAATCATGGACGTAAGTAAATCGACGAATAAAACCGTTTATTCCGCCTGATAAAGAAATTTCCTGAGCGGTTTTCCAATAGATGAGGATGAATTACAGCAGATTTAAGACCATCTTGAAGCTGGTTGCGCCACATACGCAATCGAATTTCGTTACATTTGTATATCTGTCAATTGAAGCTGAAGAGAAGCTAGTTGTTTTCTGCAATGTACTGTTAGAAGAAGGAATGTGCAAACTACAAGATAATATCATATTCAGGTTCAAGATCCTGTGGTATGTGTTTATTTGAATAAAAGTTCTTTTGCAGTTGGATCGCTCTGCCTTGAGCAAAACACTGTATTTTTTTCTGTTTTTTTACCTATATATGTTGCAGCGTCTTCAGTGGGCCTTTATTTGTTTCTTCTTACTAGATCTTCGGGAATTCCTGTTTTTGTAAGTTTTCCTCGGTATCCAATAATAATAATAATAATAAATATATAAAAAAAGTGGAGAAACATGAATACCTTAACATGTAATAACAGTAAATAAATTAGTGCACTGAAGATTGGGCAATAAGAAGAAGAAATAAAATGTTTTTGTCAAAGCAGATTGCTCAAGTTACAAAAGAACTTTTATGTAACATTATTGTAGTAATAAAAGTAATAAACAGAAGAGAGCTTATGGTAAAATTATGACTATAACGTCATTCAGTTCATTATAAAATTCATTTATTGACACATTTGTCCACAAATATGATGAAATAGTTAATATTGACAAATGAAGTGCATAATTACGCGTTAACTTTTCAGTAATGATACCTTTTTTTAAATAAACGCTACGTGTGAAGTAAGAGAGCAGACAAAAAAACGTACCGAGCAATGCGTCTCAACTGGAGTAGTGCTGCAAAGAAATGGAAACTGAATTCCCGACCAGAGAGTCAAGCGTTTCGCCACTGCAAACAGCAGTACTTGCAGCTGCACTATGTGTTACCTCATTGAACTGCGTTCATTATTAGAAGCAGTGCAGCTTAACAAGCCGCTTGTCTCTTGACTCGCTGCTCAACTATGTTTTCGCCCTTAGAGAAAGAGAGAGAGAGAGAATGTGTGTCTATGAAATGTGATGTACTACAATGAGAACTGAAATTTAAAATGAAAAGGGATTTATTAAATGAAGACAACAAAATTTAATCTCGCACTCACTTCAGTTAGTCATAGGCCGAAGATACAGAGAGCATCCGCTATTCACCAAAGCTAAAAACTGAAAGACGACTAATGGTGTCCAGCCTTATTCTACTTTTATTTGCTAGAGTAATAAATGAATGGCTAAAAGATACAGAAGTGCAAATTTGTCGGATATAGCTGACATCCTACGCATTATTACACACAGCAGGACTAATTGCGGTAACAGAGAGACAGCAGTCGGGTGAGGGAGAGAGAGAGAGAAAAGCGGGGTTGGATGGGGAAGGGGGGAGGAAGGGAAAGAGTGTTGCTGTTTCCGGCAAGTCGGAGGCCGGAACACTATGACTAATGATCACGCCGTCGACGGGACGTTACACCCTAATCTTCCTTGCTTTCTTCCTGCCTTCCTTCCTTCGATCAACTAATCAACTGAGCATAACTGTAATTCTGAGATGGAGTCTTTCCTGAAACTCGTTTCCGAGTACTGTATTGAGCGTGCTACTCTGGAGAGTACAGATTCGTGGCCCAATATCTGTGTGTGGGTCCGCCGGTGTGCCTGGAAGTAAGAACTCAATGCGGCGGCGTCTGGGGACACTGCTTTGGAATGCAGACTCAACTGTGAATTGCAGGACCTTGTATACTATTACTGTGCTTTCCTATGTGTCTGGTTGGGCGCCTACTATTTGCTTAATATGTTTGTTGTTGGTAATTAATTTGGGTGAATATTCGGTGCTGCTATTGTGCGTCACCTTCCTCCTAAGTACTTAGCTCCAAATGTTGTTAAAATTTAAAATGCACAACGGAAGTTCAAATTAGTGTCAATTGTATTTCCAGCTTTTCACTAGACGTTAATTTGCCTAAGTTTTGTGTGTTACTAGTGTGGGTCAGCTACCTCCCTCCCCACACCCAAGACTACTGAACTCCAGACGTTGTTTAATTCCCTTGAAGAAGATGAAGTTATTACCAACTCTGACTTACAATGGTCATCAGTAACTAATTTTGACTAAATATTTTGGATTGCAAATGTGTGTTATCTTTCATCTACGTACGAAGCTGCAAATATTGTTCACGGTTAACTGGGTTAATGAAAGTTTATTTTATGGTCATGTTCATGGTTAAAAACCCGTTGAGTTTCGGTTTAATACCAATTGCTGGTTATATGGAATACAGGCTACTTATAAAACTAAATTTGGTATTCTTTTTATTTTATTATCAAAAACGAAAATTCCTGATGTTCCCTAAAATTATTTATTGAGTCACTAACCGGTTTTCGGCTTCTTAAATCATCAGGTGACAATTGAATGTCGCTGACATTGCTCACAGATGTGCAACTTACAAAGATATTATTATTTTGGTGTGGTGTCTGTTCTTTCGGACATGTCAGAACGAACAGACACCACACCTGCTTCGCAGCAATATTGCATTTGCAAATGAATGATAAAAGAGAGGACGGAAGAAGGATTAGGAAGGAAAGGATTGACAGAGGCTGCTTTAGGGCATTGAAATGAAACAATTGGCGACAAGTGAAATGTAAGCCGGACATGTCCGAAAGCCGGCCGCGGTGGCCGAGGGGACTGAGGCGCTCCAGTCACGGTCTGCACGGCCACTACGGTCGAGGGTTCGAATCCCTCCTCGGGCATGGATATTTGTGCCGTCCTTAGTCTTAGCTAGTTCATAAATAGATTGTAAGCTTAGGGACTGATGACCCCGTAGTTAAGTCCCATAAGTTCTACAAACGTTTGAACCTTTTTCATGTCCGAAAGAACAGACACCACACCAAAATTATAAGTTATTTAGACGCAAAGACAGCGTCAGCTTCAATTACTTCAGCGCAGATGCGGTCATACGTTCGATCTCGCACGGGAATCCGCAATGGCGTGTGTAAGAGGGCATGAACGATAGGGGCGCTACAGCCATAGCATGCGATTTGTGGGAATTTGAGACGGCCAGGAGGCGAGCACGGGTGGCCAAGTGGTTGCTCAGCGCGTCCGGTAAGGGGGCTAAACGCCCTCTGTAATAAAGAAGCTGAGCCAACCATCGAACGAACTAAACAAACGAACGCGAACCATAGATCTACCATGGGGGAAAAAATTGGTTAAGGCGACCGCTGGCCCAGAGCGGGAGACCCGGGATCGATTCCCGGTACGCCTTACATTTTCACTTGGCGCCATTGTTTTATTTCAATGCCCTAAAGCAGCCTCTGCCAATCCTTCCCTTCCTAGTCCTTCTTCCTTCCTCTCATTTAGCATTCATTTGCAAAAGATATTATTATTACAGAAGATACAAACTGACATGTCCACAGGAAAATGTTACATTTTTACGGAAATTGGTACATTTTTATGGCCCTGAATTACATTTACTAAAACATGAAAAAGGTTATTTATATGTAAGCTCAAAGCTTGAATATTATTGTATTATTTCACAATTTAACACACCCCCACCTTCATGCCGCTTTTAACGAGAATATCAAGCTTTCGTCAGTGTTGAATGAACGAATCAGAATGTAGAAGGCACTACAAACCACTCCATATAATGTCTATCCACAGGAGATTTTAGCCTGTAATTGGAAAAAAATGTCATGATCATCTCTTTATTGGCAGAAAATTTAGGAACAGGATCCACCTTCGGATCTCCGGGAAGGAACTATCAAGGAGGAGATGACAATAATTAAAAAGTTCAATAACCAACAAGAGTCATGACATTCTGCTAGACGGAACATTTAATGTTAGAGGTATGGAGTCGTGGCTGAGTACTCAGGAGCACTGAACAGCGCTCTGTGGTGGAGCTAAACGATTACTTAAACACGTGTTATGGGTATGTGTCTATCGTGTGCCACGTAACTTGTCGTTCATCCAGTGTGTGTTGTACGAGAAGCAGAGCTTTCGATGTGTGTCAGCAAACATGTCGCTGGACTCGTTCACAAAAACTGCTTTGACGTTCGCCTTTGACAAGAAGTGTGAAACCCTCAGATCTAGAAATTCGTGACTGCTTACGTGATAATATAGGTATTTGTGCTATAATTCTGAGTTTATTCAATTGGGTAATGAGAAATAATGTTTACTAAATTACCTAATTCGCTTATGTTGGTGAGTATTTTATTACATTTGAAATAGACTAAGTAACGGTAACAGCGAACTTACAATTGTCAGGCTGCTAAATATTCCATCTGAGTCAGACAAATTTGGTAAATTCGGATAACATTCGAATTTTATGCGCTGCCATATCGTTCAACGTAATGAGATAAAGTATTGCACACTTGACTTTCAAAATAAGAGAAATGGCACTGTCTGTATAAGATTTTGTACGATGCATGGACGTCGACTCCAATCTATAGCTCTAATCATATCTTAATCAAATTTCGCATACTTCACCTTCAAAAGAAGGAAATATCACTGTCTACATAAAATTTCGTACTGACACGGCGGAAGGTACTTTAGTCTAACCATTGGCACAGTTTTACTGATTAGCACGGAAATTGGAGTATATATGTACTACTTTACGTAGAGGGGGAGAGGGAGAAGATAAACAGACGCCAGGAGGAGATTGACTGAGAGTAATAGTTAATGGCAAAGACAGGGTGCTGGATGGAGGGGGCAGTATTACTATGAAGAGGAGGAGAAAGTGAAGGAAATGGCGAAGGAGGAGAAGGATATGGAGGAAGAGGAGGTAGAAAAGGAAGAGTAGGAGGAGCAGATGTTGAAGGAGCAACAGGAGATGACGGAGGAGGAGGACAAGGAGGTAGTGAAAGATATGCAGGAGCAGCAGGTGGTAAAGGAGGGGCTGGTTACATTGGAGGATGAGTAGGGGGCGGAGGAGGAGGAGGAGGAGGAGGTGGAGGAGGAGGAGAAAAAGGAAGAGGAAGAGGAGTGAAACAGGATGAGGAGTGGCGGTAGTGACTAAGGAAGAACAGTGGACGTCAGGGTAGAAGGGAGAGGTAGCCTAGGAGACCAAGGAGGAGTAGGTAGCATAGGAGCAGCAAGAGGAGCAGTTGGTGAGGAAGGAACAGTGGACGTCGGAGAAGGTAGCATAGGAAGAGCAAGAGGAGCATGTGGTGAAGGAGGAACAGGAGATGGCAGAGGTGGAGGAGGACGAGGAAGTGAAGGAATAGAAGGGGCCGCAAATGTCAAAGTAGCAGCAGGATGCATTGGAGGATGGGTAGGGGAAGGACGAGGAGGAGGAGGTGGAGGAGGAGGAGAAGGAGGAGGAGGAGGAGGAGGTTGTGTTGGTGTTGGTAGTGGTGGTGGTGGTGGTGGTGGTGAAGAAAGAACAGTTGACATCGAAGGAGGAGGAGACAGCCAAGGAAGAGCAGGAGAAGCAGTGGCGAAGGATGAACAGTAGAGTTCGGCAGAGGAGGAGGAGGAAGAAGAGGTGGTAGCTAAAGGAAAGCAGGAGGATCAGATGACGAGGAAGGAACAGGAGACAGCGGAGGAGGAGGAGGTAGTGAAGGAAGAGCATGAGGAACAGGTGGCGAGGGGGGAACAGGTGACGTCGGAGGAGGAAATGGAGGCTGTGGAAGAGGAAGAGGAGGCAGCGAAAGAAGCCGGAGATAGGGCAGCACTGCGGCCGCGATGACATCAAAAGGACTGGATCAGAAGCGCCTGGAACCCTCCGCCTCGCTTCGTCTTGAAGCGTCGAGGCATTATGACGCTGTGGCTATATAAAGCCCAACCCGCTATCACAGCCATTCAGAGTTGATAATTTCGTTCAGTGTTTAGTGTTCCGACTTTAGTGTCTAGTAGACTATTTTATGACTTTATTTTATTCGTTTACTTTAGTCTCTTAGTGCATTGTGAATTTGCAATGGATTAATTTGTTAACAAAAAATCGCGCTTAGAATATGATGATATTGCAAGTCAACCTCGGACAATTCTTGTATCACGAACTGCTTCGTCGTCTTCAGGCGAGATCTGTTCACAGCCACAATCTGGAGAATCCGGTAAGGGAAGATCATTTCAGAAGTCTTGGTTGATCAAATATACATGGGTAGAATAAGACGCATCTACCTAAAGTGTATTTGGAAAAACCTGCAACGAGGCAGATGCTATAAATCTATTACAACTTTCTTCAAAAAAGAAGATGCATTTACTTCTGTAGGGTTTTCTGACTGGAAAAAGGCTTTGGAAAAATTCGGACTTCATGAGAATACGTTTATGCATAAAGGTGTTCTGAAACTAAATTCTAACACTAACCAAAGTATGCCTCGAATATGAGAGGTGAGTTCAAAGGACTAAAAATGTTAGTTTTCGATATACAACCAAAGGCACGTTAGGTGCACTGCACTGCTCAAAGTTTAAACTTGGCAGTTGTAGATAGTCTCTGCCATCTTACCTCTATTAGATATATTATGGTTATAGCCAAGGAATTAATAAACACCGCAAGGGAATCCAAAAAAAAAGGATGGGACTTTTCATAAGAATATGCTGTGAGACCGCCAACGACCAAGTTGGTGTACGACCCCTCTAGAATTTCTAGAAGAAAGAAGCTTAGGGTTTAATGTCCCGTCGACATCTTAATCGTTAGAGACGGAACTAACGCGCAAAGTTTTATATAACGATGGCGAAGGAAATCGGCCGTGCTCTTTTCAAAGAAACCATCCCGGCATTTGCCTCGAGTGATTTAGGCAAATCACGGGAAAACTTAAATCTGGATGGCGGGGGGTGGATTTGAACAATCGTCCTCCCGAATGTGAGTACAGTGCATTACCACTGCGCTACCTCGCTCTTTAGGAACGTCTAGAGTATATATTTACTTTTTTTCGACCGAGGACAAAACGGAGGCAGGTTATAAATCTGCAGGCTACATTGAGTCAATGTTAAAATTCACGATTTATTACTTTTACGTCTTTATTGCCATGCAATGAACCCAGCAGAGGATGTCAATGAAAAAATTCCGTTCCCTCATCTAAGTGTTGCTGTTCTGGAAAAAAGAAAAAAAAGGTTGATTTGTATATGAATGGAAGGTGCGAACGCTTTTGGGAATTGCAAAAACGTTCACAAGTTGATGATCCTTCGCTTCCTCGGAATCGAAGAATACCAAAGAAGTATGAAAACAAGGAAGTCAGCTAACGGTACACCTTCAAAACCCCAAAGGAATACTACAAAGCTACTTACATTGAAGTTCGTGGAACGGTGCAATCTTGCATTACTGAGCGGTATGCTTCAACTGGACTCACACGGGTCACTGCAGTTAAACAAGAGTGCTTGCATTTAGTAAAGACAGGTGAAACAAATTTGGAAAAAATCAACTGAGTTTTTCAGAAATGACCTAGACATTTAGAGAATTCGCTTACACTTGCATATGTTAACTGATATGGGTAGTACAAACAACTGGTCTTAAAAACATGAGTGATGTAAGGAAGTACATTACACAAGAGCCTGCTGTTGGAGAAATGTTATGTGAAGTAGTGAAGTGCATTAAGTTTCTCCAAGTAGTTCCAATCAATACTACAGCAGAACTGTCATTTAGACCTTATACGTCTGAAGTTGTGTCTCCGATCAACAGTGGGACAAAAGCAATTGAACAGCTTGGCTGTTCTTCATGCCTACGCAGATGTTTTGGATAAATTGGATATCCTACTCGTCACCAACGACTTCATCTACATACATACTCCGCAATCCACTGTAAGGTGCGTGGCGAAGGGTACACTGTACCACTACTAGGAATTTCCTTCCCTATTCCACTCCCAAATAGAACGAGGAAAAAAAGAAAGCCTATATGCCTCCGTACGAGCACGAATTTCTCTTATCTTCGTGATCACTTCGCGAAATGTAAGTAGGCGGCAGCAAGATCTTACTACACTCAGCTTCACATTCCGACCCTCCAAATTTCTTCAACAGAAATTCACGAAAAGCGATACCCAATTGAGTTCCCGGAGCATTTCCGTGACACCCGCACATTTGTCGAACCTACCAGTAACAAACCTAACTACTCGCCTCTGAACTGCTTCTATGTCTTCCTTTAAACTGATCTGCTGCGGGTCCCAAACACTTCAGAAATACTCAAAACGTGGTCGTACAAGCGTTTTATAAGCGGTCTCCTTTACAGATGAAGTACATCTTCCCAAGATTCTTCCAATAACCTGAAGTCGGCTGTCCGCCTTACTCACAACTGTCATTACATGTTCATTCCATTTCATGTCGCTCTGCAATGTTACGCCTAGATATTTGACGCGACTGCGTCAAGAAGTTCGAACATTATGGGATTGTTTTTCCAACTCATGCTCTTCACCTTACATTTTCCTACATAGAGAGTTAGCTGCCATTCTTTGCACCAACTAGAAATTTTGTCTAAGTCACCTTGTATGCTATTACGGTCAGTTAAAGACGATGCCCTCCCATACACCACAGCATCATCAGCAAACAGCCGCAAATTACTACTTACTCTGTCCATCAGATCATTTATATAGATAGAAAATAATACCGGTCTTACCACACTCCCTTGAGGCACGCCTGACGATACACTCGTCTCTGATGTACACTCGCCGTCGAGAACAACGTACTACTTAGGAAGTCTTCCAGTCAGTCACAAATCTGTGAACCTATTCCATAAGCTCTATCTTAGCAGTCTGCAGTGTGGTACCGCGTCAAACGCCTTTTTAAAGTCGAGAAAAACACAATCCTCCTGTTGCCCTTCATCCACAGCTCGCAAGATGTCATGTGAGAAAATGACAAGCTGAGTTTTACATGAACGATGTTTCCTAAACGCGTGTTGACTCATAGAAAAAAACTTTTCCGTCTCCAGGAAATTTACTATATTCGTACTGAGAATACGCTCAAAAATTCTACAGGAAACTGATATCAAGGATATTGACCTGTAATTATGTGGGTCAGTTGTCTTTCCTTTCTTATAAACGGGAGTCGCCTGCGCTTTTTTTCCAATCACTAGGAACTTTGGGCTGAATTAAAGATTCGCGATAAATGCAAGCTAAGTAAAGGGCCAGTGTCGCAGATACTCTTTGCAAAACCGAACTGGTATTCCATCCGGACCAGCAGACATTTTCGTATTTAGCTCTCTTAGCTGCTTCTCTACACCGGAAATACCTATTACTATGTCCTCCATTTCGGAATTAGTACGTTAATCAAATGATGGTACATTTGTGTGGTCCTCCTGCTTGAAAGATTTCTTAAAGTTAAATTTAGAACTTCAGCTTTCCGTTTGCTTTCTTCTATTACAGCCCCAGAATTATCAACGCTTATCGATTTTTACATAGCAACAGAATTTTTTCTCGTTCTCGGAAAGATCTTTTGGTAAGGTATGGCTGTGGTAATTATTGTATGCTTCGCGCATCGATGTTTTTATAGACGCCTTAATTTCTACTAACTTTTGCCTGTCATCATTTGCTTCTTTTTTGAATCGAGAGTGCAACACTCTTTGCTTTCTCAGTTGTTTTCTAACATTATTATTATACCACGGTGGATCTTTTCCATCCTTCATCGACTTTACAGGCACATATTTCTCTAACCCTTAATGTACTGTACAATTCATTTAAATTTAGTCCACAATTCCTCTACATCAATATTACCGGTACTAAATGATGCACATTCATTTTCTATGTGTGATCGTAACAATTGCTTATCGGTTCTTCCCAACAAAAACACGCTCCTAGCCTTCTTGATTGGTTTATGAACTTTGGTCACACTCGACGCTATGACGATATCATAATCACTAACTCCTGTCTCTACACAGACATCATTTATAATGTCAGGCCTGTTCGCAGCTATAAGGTGTAAAATATTTCCATTGCACGTGGGTTGCCGGTTTAACTGCTCAAAACAGTTTTCGGAAAATGTGTCCAAAAGCAGCTCACAAGACTGCTTGTCTGCACTGTAACTAGAGAGGTCCAAATCTATATTCTTAAGGTTGAAGTCTCCCCCGACTAATATTATATGGCCCAGATACCTACGCGCCACCTGGTGTAGACTTTCTTTGAATGACTCTAAAACTGCTATAGCAGCACTGGGGGGGGGGGCGGTAAAAACACCCAACTATTAACTTCTTTTAGACCTGTTATCATGCCCAGATAACTTCACAGTTACTTTCAACCTCGATCTCAGTAGAAGCAATATATTTGTCCACAATGATGAACACTCCCCCTTCAGTTGTATCCGATATACATTCCACGCCTCGCTAAATATTTCTGAACTTGCCACATCATGATTTAGCCAGCTTTCGGTGCCTAAAATTATCCGAGCACAATAATTTCCATGCAGCGCGGCAAATTCAAGAACTTTGTTTTTAATACTTTGAAAGTTCGCGGCTAATATTTTGATAGTCGAATTTTTTAGAGGAACGCGGCCTAAATTCGCTGTCTGATTGTTGACAGGCGAGTACTCATCATAGTTAGCGCCTAGCCTAAAAACCCCTTGTGCACTCCACAAATTCTCTGCTACCCGAGTAGCTACTTCCTGAGTGTAGGGCACCCCTGATCTATCTAGGGGCGTCCTACAATGCCCCACACGATAACGCAGATCCAGAAATCTGCAGCATGACTGTCACAGAGTTGGTGAAGCCTCTGGTTCAGACCCTCCATTCGGCTCCAAACCAAAGGACCCCGATCAACCCTGGGAACAATGCTACAAATCGACAGCTCTGCTTGCACCACGCGTGCGAGGGCAGCAGCCTTCACCAATTCCGCCAGCCGCCCGTAGGACCTGAGGATGTCGTCAAAACCCAAGCGAAAAGCGTCATTGGTGCCGACGAGAGCCACGACTTGTAGTCGACCGCAGCCCCCGCACCGTCAATAGCCGCCAGCAAGGCCGCCTCCACATCTCGGATGAGGCCCCCTGGCAGACACATCGAGTGCACGTTGGACTTCTTTCCGGATCTCGACGCTATCTGCCTGAGATGCTCCATCGCGCGCCTAACATTGGAGCTCCTAATAACTAATAATCCCCTCCCCCCGTGCACCTGCTCGGACCCTGCTGAAGGAGAGGCTACGTGTCCACTCACAGGACGAACTGGTGCGGACGGACTGCCAGCATCCACACTGGCCTTCCGCCTTGAGTGACGCGAACGCCGCTCAACCCGCCACTCCCCTTGCAGAGAGGGTGGCTCGACCACGTCCGGTACACCTGAAGGTGCCTCGGTAGCAGGGACAGAGGGCGAAGCATGAGACATCTGAGGTGTCCCACACCGCTGCACCCCGAGAGAGCAGCCTGAAGACGGCTGACCGTAGCCAACAGCATGCTCAGCTGTTCGCGAACTGCGGCCAACTACTCCTGCGTCCGCACACAGCAGGCACACATCCTATCCATCCTATCAATGCAATTAACTGCAGAAAGTAAAAAAACTAAATAATCAACTTTTAACTAGCCTAGTACATTAATAACGGCGGCTAGCAGCTGAGTGAACTACACTGTCAAAACAAAGAAGAAAAATAAACAAGAAGTCTATGGAATACACTGTTATCAAATGCGCGAGAATATAAGCATTCTTAAAGCAGAACACGAAATAAGGAAGTGATAATATGACACTTAAATCACGTAGCTTGCAGCAGACGAAAACTATACACCCGGTATTAATCAAAATAAGCTTCTTAAAAACAGAAGCACTAACGAAAATTAAGAAATTAACTGGGAACGAAATTTCACGTAATTAAATTATGATACTTAGCGCTCTGGGCGATGAGGCAGCGACAGCAGCTTCATATTCAGTTGTAACGTGGCTTTTTTTGTCGTTATGTATGGCTGTAGGCTATCTCATTTGATATTCAAATTGTAACAAAACAAAAGAGGCACGTGATGATTTATTTAATCTGACAATTTAGTTCAAAATGTTCAAATGTTTGTTAAGCTTATGGAACCTAACTTCAGGGTCATCAGTCCCTAAACTTACAAACTAAACTACCTTATACTCAAGGCAACAGAAACATCCATGCTCGAGGGGTAACGAGGGGTAACGGCCTCGCGCATCGGAGCATAGCGCCTCAATGCCACTCCGCCGCGGCCAACAATTTAGAATGCAAAACAATTTAATGTTTTTATATACAAAATTGATAAATTGGGTTGCCACTATGTTTTCCTAAGCATAGAAAAGTTAATCTTGATCTATCTGACCAGTGCATACACTGTACTAGGATCAAGGCTCGATTCGTTACTCTATTTACCCTACTTCTATCAGAGAACTTTGTTTTCTCCCCTTTGATGTTATAAGCAAACATTAATAATCCCTCCATATAGTGACTGGGAATTTTTAAATGATGGTATTCAATAACTGCAATACAGTCAGATTATATTTCAAAATTCAAAGATATAAGCCAACCATTTACAATGTTAAGGCACCAGGAGTCACAATACAATAACATGAAAATATGAAATAAGCTGTCGTATAAATTTACAAAAATGAAAAGACACAATTTTATACAAAATGAAACAAATGACTGGCTATATTTTCTAAGATCTTACCATTCAAAGAAATTGAATAAGAAACGGACACTCATAAACATTATACGAAACTGACAGGAGAAGATAGAAGACAAACACAATCAATTAATATCCCAACCTCAACTGAGTTATTGAAACCTAACAAGGCAGTGGGGTAGCGCAGCTGATATTTTCCCACAAACACAGCAATGTTGATGTCGCATCGGCAGCGTCTGTGTTGCCAGATTGGAGCAGGAGGCTGTCGATCCCTTCCGCGAAATCAAATAATAATAATAATAGTAATAATTTCGTGTGGCTCATTGGCCTGGTGGAAGTCTTTCAATTGGACGCCATATCGGTGACTTGCGTGTCCCTAGCCTACCCCAGTTATCCAATCGGGGAAAGGGGACCTACAGTTTAACGTGGACTCCAAACCACGTTTCTGGCGAGTTCTCACAGCATTGACAGGTGAAGGAGGGGTTAAAACGCAGACCTGAAAAAATGCTAGATTCAACCGGGTTTCGAACCCGCGACCGTGTAGTTTCCAGTCGAACGCTTTACCCTAAGCGAAATCAAATAACTTCGTCCTTTGCAAACGTAGGCTTCCGCGGCTGTTGTCACTATCAATAAAATTCTTCCGGGTATGAGACCGCGTCGTCATTTTATAAACTCCACCGACGTTTCGGCCACTGTTGCAGGCGGTCTTCATCAGGGTCTGTGCCTAATGAAGGCCGCCTGCAACAGTGGCCGAAACGTCGGTGGAGTTTATAAAATGACGACGCGGTCTCATATCCGAAAGAATTTTATTGATAACTTCGTCCTTTGTAGGAGACCTCCTAACAGAACCGCACTTGATCGTGTCTCCTGCCGGAGTCTTTCTAAGAGAACCGTACTTGACGGTGTCTCTATCTTTCGTCTCCTCTCCACACCACCAAGCTGCACACGCCAGCTATCGGCGGCCACGCATTTTACAACTAGGAAGCCACTCTCACGAAACATTTAATGTGCTGTCCAATGATAATACTCGGCCGGATGATCTGTTGTTTGACCTGTCATGTAGCAAAAGACATAGCTAATCACAGACCGAGCTGCAGTCTGCAACATGGTCTCCATCTCCGACAGCAAATTTCTCACGCAAAGTCACGTAGTCCAGACATTTTCACCGAAACAACTGCAAAATTATCTCTCGCTGTCATCTTGGCGCCGATCTTTATTAACGTGGGCGCTGGACACAAGCTGAACGAGACAGTCTCTCCGCGGAGGAAACTGTATGTGCAGCATCCTGCCATTTACTATGTCGTAAACCAAGCTACCCTCTACCGACAGTTTGTGATGAAGAGGTAGCGGGAAAAAGCCGTACCATACCATAAAACGTGTGGTCGACCATCGCCACTCACCTAAAGAAAATCGCAGATTGGACGTACCAGTGCCAGTCACTTTCTTGGTAGAGAATTGCGTTCTCCAGCAACGCTGGTCACTCAGACCTCGTCTGCTGGAAAAGTGCCTCACGCCCACCGCTCTGCACCACTGAAACCACGGGCTTGCACAGAGGTCTTCACTTCGATACTGCTTTGAGACCTGCCGGCCTGTATAACACCATATTCCTACACTCCCCCTACGTATGAAACCAGCCTCGGCTCAAGATGCAGCTTCTTACAGCTCAGAACAGCTCGCTTGCCACTGCCATTAGTAACCACAGAAATGGAATAACTGCAGTATTCTAATAGACAATTAAATCAATGAAAAGACTCACACATCTCTCCCAACCCCTTACTGAACGTATAAATAAGTATAATAAAATTATTACGTGCAATAAACACCTATCATCAAACGTAAATTAGAAATAAGACATAGGACAGAGGAGAAAATTAAGAAATAAGTTGTCAAAAAGGACCAACACCTTTCACAGTAATCCTGTAAGAAAGTCGAATTTGTAAGTTTATAAAGACACTCTAGCCCTAATAACGGCATCTAGACCGATATTAAAAATCTTTATAAAATAGAGAAATACATGCATAATATTAAATTTTCAGTTTCGAAATAATAGTACTATTTTAGTACTGTAATACTATATTACTGTAATACTGTATTAGTTTTCAAACACTTAAATATTTTTAGGGCGTAAGACCCAATTAAAATCAACAATTTACATACTTTTTAACTGAAATTATTAGGCAAACTGTATTAAGTTTATTAAAGCATTAACTTTTTGTACTGTTTTTATTTAATGAACCCCGAGACTTACTCAACGTAAGCTTCAATTAACTATCTCACTTATTAATCAAAGTGCTGTTACTGTACGACAGTAATATTTTTGTTTTAGTTTTTTAATGATATTTTACGATTTCACGAAAAGTTAATTGATCATAACGTGATCGCGATATGGATTTACCCATTTCATGTGTTGAACGCACTTAACTAGTCTCAGCTCAAATATTCTCTTCTATGGAAATCTGTTCAGTAGTGTATTAAAATTTACCTGAGTTTGATGAAAATATTTTGCATGAAAGATGTGAAGATCAGCGTATTGAGGAAGTGAAGCATATTCAAAATACACGAAGATATTTTTAATTCAGAATGGTGTAGCGAGTTGGTAAAAACTGGTCTCTCATTTTCAGCTTACGTGCATCTGAAGATACTGGAGCAAATGCTGATGTGGAAACTGTTCTCCGTCACAAATATTTCATGGACTGCGAAAAGAACATATAGAGTCTGCGAACTGTGAAGGAAGTGATTATAATAAGAACTCATTTTCACAATACTTCAAGTGGGGATTATTATGTGAAAATGGCGACCTCCGGAATGACAGATTCTTCTGCAACATATACAGGTAATTCACAGCAGTGGCGTAACTAGGACTTGGCTTTGGGGGGGGGGGGGATAGATCTGCTTTACAAGCAAAATTTTAGTCAGTTTCCAGACAGACTACCATCTACCACTCCCGTTGAAGAATCTAATTGACTCCCATCCAATGAAAGCTTATGGTAAAACGCCCAAATTTTCCAATCTCTACCTTTACCAGATTGCTGTTATACGATTTCATTTTTTTTTTCACTTATCTTTTTTTTCCTTTCGGGTTCTGTGGGGGGGGTTCTATTCCCCTCATCGCCCCCATAGTTACGCCACTGTTGTTGTTGTTGTGGTCTTCAGTCCGTAGACTGGTTTGATGCAGCTCTCCACAATACCCTATCCTGAGCAAGCCTCTTCATCTCTACATAAGAACGGCAACCTACATCTGTCTGAATCTGCTTACTGTATCCATCTCTTGGTCTTCCTCTGCGATTTTTACCCCACACACTTCCCTCTAATGCTAAATTCACAATTCCTTGATGTCTAAGAATGTGTCCCACCAATCTATCCCTTCTTTTAGTCAAGGTATGCCAGAAATTTCTTTTCTCCCCAATTCTGTTCAGTACCTCCTCATTAGTTACGCGATCCACCCACCTAATCTTCAGCATTCTTCTGTAGCACCATATTTCAAAAGCCTCAATTCTCTTCCTGTCCGCACTGTTTATCGTCCATGTCTCACTCCCATACAAGGCAACACTCCATACAAATGCCCTCAGAAAGGACTTCCTTAGGCTTAAATCAATATTCGATGTTAACAAATTTCTCTTTTTCAAAAACGCTTTTCTACCCATTGCCATTCTGCATTTTATATCCTCTGTACTGCGCCACTGATTCACAGAGAAATACGTAAAGTGTGCAAATAATCAACGATCTTTCTTACTTGTTATCTTGTGAGAACTATAATATAATCAAGTGTATTACTAACGCAATTTATTGGGCTTTTAGTTGCGCGAATAGCTGTGTTTGGTTAATTATTGTTTTTGCATCTGACTTGGTATGTCTTAGTTGTTGAGATTGCCTTATCTGTAGTTTGTACCGTCTCAAAAGCCCGTAATTCCGACGCTTGTTCCGTTGCTTTCGTGTTCTTTTAGCAATTAAATACTTATCGTGTTGTGGTAATAGTTTACTACTCTAAAGTCGCACATTCTGCCCAGCTCTGAGAAATAACTGATTTCGAGAAATCTAAATGTAAATACGAGAACCACCGTATACGACACGTTAACTCGGAAGTCTTAAAAAAAAAAAGGCTGGCCACCCTAAATTAGGGGGATCTCGAGGCGGAACTCCAGACCGCCAATAGCAGCTGTACGAGGGCAGAGATGTCTTCTAACATCGCCGAGGGACATTGCCCAAATTATGGCACAATCCTATGCAGCTATTACATCTGATTCTCGCCAGGATCCAGCCTTCCGTCAATATCAGAGAGGGTTGGCTTTGACCTCCGTTCATCCAATGTTGAGGAATACAACCAACCTTTCTTAATGTGGGAGCTGGAATCCGCATTGTCGGTAGCTCCTGATTCTGCACCTGGCTCTGACGAGATACCGTACAGAATGATGAAACAGTTGGCACCCCAGTCAAAGGGGTTCCTCCTACAGCTCTTTAATGTAATATGGATTACGGAAAACTTTCCACGTTCTTGGAAAGAATCCATTTTAATTCCGATTTTAAAACCAGGGAAAGATCGCACCGATCCAGGTAGTTATCAGAGCATTAGCCTAACGAGCGGCACTGGAAAGACGTCGGAGCGTAAGGTCAGTTGGCACTTGGATCCTTGAAAGGAGATCCTTACTTAGCCGCTCTCAATGCGGGTTCAGGAGGTACCACTCTACACTGGATAACCTCACCCTGCTTGAAAGTGCGATCCAACAAGCTTTCTTACGGAAGCTTGATCGATGTTTTCTTTGACCTTAAAAATGAGTATAATACTACATGGAGGCGCCTTGTTGTACAGCAGCTTTACGAATGGGGTTTTCGTGGACGTTTGCCCACTTTTATTCGATATTTCTTCTCTGAAATGTAATTTAGATACAAGGTTAGGAGTGCCTTGTCTGACCGTTTTAAACAAGAGAATGGTGTACCGCAAGGGAGTGTTTTAAGTGTAACGGCATTTGCCATAGCCATCAACATCATTGCATCCACCGTGCGACCACCTGTGGCTTCGTAAACAAATCTGCTTTATGAACGTGCTCTTTTCCTGCTACGAAGTCCCTCCCTAACAGCCTAAGATACTCGAAAAGCGCAACAAATTCGTAGAAAATATTTTTGTAATCGTATAAATGGTAAGCGACATTCTCATAGATCTTTTACATCTCTGTTGTCATGATAAAATTGAAAGGTACGAGAACTTCAGTTGAAATAGAAGTACGGTAGATAACGAAAAACAACATTCTCATGAGACTGCATCGACTCATGACTGGTCGTCCTAAATTACTGTCGTTCATCATCGCCTTCAGTCCTACTAAGACTCCTATAAATCCGAGCTGAACTGTCCGCCATTTTTTTCCCAAGCTGTACGAGTTACAACGTTCCGGACGAAGCTCACGCGGTACCTCGCGTTTCATTCAGCTCGCTCATACTCGCAAACTACTCACTGTATGATCCTGCAATTTTCATGAATATGTCCGTGAAGGACTACACCACATTACATTTTAGGTTCATTTGATATAATAGTTGATTAAGAGGACAAATTGATAGTTATGTCCATTCACTTTCTGACGACGTTACAGAATTTTCGACATGCGAGGAACTTTTTTCTGTTGAAGTTAGGTGAACACATTAAGTGAATGAAATGTTCAAAATACATCAAATTTTTCATCCTCTCCAAACTGCAACTCTGTGAGAAATGTATAACTTGAGATAATGTTAATTAAATATGAAGCACTGGATCCGCATTCCCGTCTAGTAATATCTCGTCTTCAGTATTAGAGCTCCTCATAATTAGGCATATGTTGTCACTGCATAACAGCTATACTTAAAGATGCTGGTACTGACTTCTTAACCCATTAAATTTAATAGTCGCTAACTACAAAAGTGATGTCTATGTATGTAATATTCAATTTCAATTTTTCAGTTATATGGAAAGTATATTCTAAATATCTCAATACAGAGTACTTTATTATGTGAGTAAATGAGAACAAGTCAGTTCATTAGGTAGTAAAGAGATTCTTGCTACCTGTCATTTTCTATTATTCCCGCATAAAATCCACATTAGGTGTAGTAACTTTCGTTCTGTTACTGCTTGGGGTTAAACTGAAAGAAATGTAGCTCCTATTAGTTTTTAAAAATGGAATAATAGCTTTGAAACGCGTTGGACAACAAGCAAAGAAATAAATATTTGTGACTAATGAAAGAATATCTTTACACCGATTAATAAACCCCTAACTTTACTCTTTTTTTTTTTACATCTCCTTGAATAACGCAACAGTTAATGAAGTTTTGCATAGTAACCATATGGCAAAATACGCCCCTCTTTGCATGTTATCATTTGCCAAATACCATTCTGACACTTCCAACCGTGTATGAGCCACATTATATTTCATTCTGACCTTATCGCCATCGGAAATGTGTTCGCTACATAAAATAAATTTGAGCAATATGAGTGAAAGCTAAAGATGTCCTCTAAAGTCGAAAATAAAATTCAGTACGTTAGGTAAATTTCATCCGGAGCAACATATGGTGTAACATGCACCAAACAGAATATCATAGCAGCCTCTATTTTTTACTGTAAACTTTTCCTAATGTAGCGCAGTCTCTTATTTCGAAGCCAATATCTTACTAACTATGACTATTAACAAGATGATGCGCACTCCATCACAATGCTGATATATAAAGATTTAAGTGACGAAAAATTTAATTTTTTCTAACAATTAGTTTTTGCGAAATCGTTTGTGAAAGATGGCAGGACGTGCGTCTCTATGCTGTTGGTGCACCGCGATTCCAACCATGTTGGGGAAGACATGTCGGACGATTCAGCCTGGGTATTTAGGAGCTCTAAGTCCTACGTAAACGTCATGCAAAAACAGAGAGACTGTAATTGCACTTTGACAAAAATATAAGAACTAATACACATCACCCAATTAAACAGCGCTTTTTGCTGTATGTTCAATGAAACCAGTGACTTTTTTAAACAAATTTACCGTAGAATCACCCAAATCTTTACAATCCACCTTAATTCCTAAGAGGTAAATTGTACACATTAGCCAGCTACTCAAAACCAACAGATATAGTGGACACACCACAAACTTGGCAAACTGTAAGATACTTCATCAAAAGTAAATATTCACGTAAATCGTTCACACAACAATGAGTCCATGCCATCAATACGCCAGACAAGTGTACTCTCGAATCCGCTTACTACTAACGTGCAAAAGAGAATCCTGTCGGCGTTGGCATCTGACGATAAATCGTCTAGGACAAATACGGAGAAACACAGATGGATGGCAACCCCATACAAAGCAAACTGTCGTTTCTTGTAGTCGGCGTAATCTCAAACATGCGCCATCAGTAGCTTGTAAGTACTAGGCCTATACGGGACTGATGGGTGATGACAATGGCAGTTTGGTACAATAAATTTAAAAACATCTGATTTTATAAGTCAAAATACGTTGCATCGGCTTCCGTAATTTTCCTGCGATAATAAACGCTATGTAGGGTTACCAGACGTCCTCTTTTACCCGGACGTGTCCTATTTTTTGGACCCTAAAAAAGGTCCGACCGGGTTTTTAGAAAAATTGGTCAATGTCCTCGTTTTTGCGTTATGCAACTTTTTCAACTTGAAAATGCGTAAATACAACTCTCTGAAGTGTCACAATCACTAAATAAGATAATTTAACCGTCATTCAAAAAATGTGATTTTTTCCCTAGAATTCTCTCTTCTGTATGACGGCGCTGCTCTGAGATAAAGCTACTTGAGAATAGGGTTACCATACATCCACTTTTTCCCGGGCACGTCCTCTTTATGAGGCAAGAAAATGTGTCCTACCGGAATTTATAAAATTCTACTAAATGCCCTCTATTTTGGGTTCCCAAAAAGAAAATTTATTTTTGTGGCATATGCGACAAAGGGTTCGACCGCATTGGAGTTTCAAACTGTTCGCAAGTATTACGTGCATATACAGAGCGAAATTACTGTTCACAATTTCGCTATCCGCATGTACGGTATCTGACAGTTGCAAAGACACGGAATTTTCTACGAAGGAACCCGGTTGCCTACCCTGTATTCAACCAGTGTATTCTATCTTCTGCATTATGTTCTTTGGTGTTGCTTTTGATATACCGGGTGCTCAAAAAGTCAGTATAAATTTGAAAACTTAATAAATCACAGAATAATGTAGATAGAGAGGTAAAAATTGACACACATGTTTGGAATGACATGGGATTTTATTAAAAAAAAGAGTCCAAAAAATATCCGACAGATGGCGCCATATCTGATCAGAAAAGCAATAATTAGCATAACAAATTAAGACAAACAAAGATGTTCTTTATAGGAAATGCTCAATATGTTCATCATCATTCCTCAACAATAGCTGTAGTCAAGGAATAATGTTGTGAACAGCACTGTAAAGCATGTCCGGAGTTATGGTGAGGCATTGGCGTCGGAAGTTGTCTTTCAGCATCCCTAGAGATACACTTAAGACTTCAGGTAATCCCAAAGCCAATAATCGCACGGTCTGAGGTCTGGGGACCTGGGAGTCCAAGTGGCGACTGAGCAAACGATCATCATCAAACGACGCGCGCAAGACATCTTTCATGCGTCTGGGAATACATTTATTTCTTATAATGAAACCCCGTGTCATTCTAAGCATGCGTGTCAATTTTTACCTCTCTATCTACATTACCACTCCCATGAACCACAGACATTGCCGAGGTGGGGTGGCTTGCGTGCCTCAACGATACAGATAGCCATACCGTAGGTGCAACCACAGCGGAGGGGTATCTGTGGAGAGGCCAGACAAACGTGTGGTTCCTGAAGAGGGGCAGCAGCCTTTTCAGTAGTTACATGGGCAACAGTCTGGATGATTGAGCTGGCCTTGTAACATCAGCTAATGTGGCTTTGCCACACAGTTACTGCGAACGGCTGAAAGCAAGGGGAAACTACAGCCGTTATTTTTCCCGAGGACATGCAGCTCTACTGTATGAACAGATGATGATGATGGCATCAGGAGGTAAAATAGTCCCCCATTCAGATCTCCTGGCGGGGACTACTCAGAAGGATGTGATCATCAGAAAAGTCAATACTGGGTCGGAGCGTGGAATGTTAGATCCCTTAATCGAGTAGGAAAATTAGAAAATTTAAAAAGGGAAATGGATAGGTTGAAGTTAGATATAGTGGGGATTAGTGAAATCGATGGCAGTATGAACAGGATTTCTGGTCAGGTGAGTACAGGATTATAAATACAAAATCAGTTTGGGGGTATCACAGGAGTAGGATTGATAATGAATAAGAAAATAGGAATGCGGGTAAACTACTATGACCAGCACAGTGATCGCATTATCATTGTCAAGATAGATACGAGGCCAACACCGACAACAGTAGTACAGGTTTATATGCCAACTAGCTCTGCCGATGATGAGGAAATCGAAGAAATATATGAGGAGCTAAAGGAAATTATTCAGACAATTAATGGAGAGGAAAACTTAATTGTTATGGGAGACTGGAATTCGGTAGTAGGACAAGGAAGGGAAGGGAAGGGAAGGTAGTAGGTGAATATGGTCTGGGCAAAAGGAATGACAGAGGAAGCCGCCTGGTAGAATTTTGCACAGAACATAATTTAGTTATAACAAACACCTGGTTTAAGAATCACAAAAGAAGGTCGTATACGTGGAAGAGACCAGTAGACATCGGGAGATACCAGATAGATTTTATAATGGTAAGACATAGATTTCGGAACCAGGTATTACAGTGTAAGACATACCCAGGGGCAGATATAGACTCTGACCATAACTTGTTGGTTATGAACTGTAGGCTGAATCTGGAGAAACTGCAAAAAGGTAGGAAAATAAATAGATGGGATCTGGATAAATTGAAGGAACCTGAAGTTCTTAAGAATTTCAGAGGGAGCTTTAGGCAACAATTGATAGAAACAGGGAAAAATAAAACAGTAGAGGAGGAAGGGTAAAATTGAGAGATGAAATAGTGAAGGTAGCAGAGGACAAAATAGGTAGGAAGGAAAGACCTACAAAAAATCCTTGGATATCAAAGGAGATGGGTCATTCCATGCCAAGTGGTCTAGAGGCTCCCACATGACCCTCATGGATTTTGATGAAATTTTGTATGAACATTCACACATGTTCTCAATGAACACTGGTAAAGTTTCAGTTCAAACAAATCAATAATTCCGGAGATACAGTCACTTGTTTAAGACCATAGCACAGCTTCCAATAGTGCGTCCTTGAATTTTCAGCAACTTTGAGATGATATATCTCTGGGAGTATTTGCATGAAAGAAACAAAACTTGGCCATTTTATACAAATTTTAGAGCTCTTTAAAGTAAAATATCAAGAACAGGATTTCTGAGCAATTTTCATATAGAAAATTTGGGGCAAAGTTGGGCGAAAAAATTGCTGGTTAAAAAAAGTGCGAACTTTAGTTTTTTATATCTCCAGAAGTAATTGTGGGATGTACATGAAACTTTGCACACCATAACTCACCAACACAAGGTCTTAGAATATAAAGTTTCATTCTCCTATTGCTTCCCATTATTTCACAAATCTAGGGTAAAGTTGACGATTTTTCAAAAAGTGCTAAAAATGGGTATTTTCAGTCAAATTTTTCAAAAAAGTGTTTTCTCCAAATTCCTTTAGACTATGCTCATTAGAAAGAGCATATTCTAAACTATCTAGAAAAGTGGATTTGGTTTTGCAATGCAAGCATATAAGGCCCTAAAAAGTAGCATAATCCTAGAGGCGCACTGTAAGTTTGAACCCATTTTTCTGGCACTCAAATTATACCTAAAATTTTATATTATGTCTAATAAATATTTGTTAATGCCTGGGATAAGTGAAATAAGAGGTCCTGATGACTAGGACGTAGCTCAAGTCCGAATAGAAAAAGAATAAAAATAGAAACAATGTTATTTCTTAACTGTACCCCCCATCCCACAAATCTCTCTCTCTCTCTCTCTCTCTCTCTCTCTCTCTCTCTCTCTCTCTCTCTCTCTCTCTCTCTCTCACACACACACAACACACACACACACACACACACACACACACACACACACACACATTATAATTTAGAATGAATGTAAATTGTAAAATTTATTTGCACAATCATTATCTAATTATTAGTAGCATTTTTAATCAACACCACCAGCTTACTGAAGGACAATAAGTATATAAATGAGTTGTTGTGGTTAACCACTGCTAGATTCATTTCACCTGAGAAAACCAGTATCTCCATCACCATAGGGGCTACGCTCGAGCATCAGTAGCTATGGGTGAGTTTCTTTACACAGGTTACCAAGCGTGATGAATGTAAACAGGAATGGTGTATCGCTGGCCAGACGAATTTACTGACGGAGCTGGAATAACTGCAATAATGTGGTGTGATGGAACCCAGCACTTGTCACTTATTGGTGGTCAATAAAATGAATCTGCTGGACCATGAGGGTGGATAAAGTTTATTAATGCACCCCTTTGCTCAGTGGAAGTCTCACAGATATTCCCAATCCACCAAAAATTTTCTTAGATGCATGCAACATATTGTCCAGGTTGGAGAGCAGACATTAATATGCCTTCTTTAGTTCTCTGACCCATTGTAGCTACAAAAGATGATCAATCATTTGCTGACCTGAATTATTGTTTCATCAATAGGTAAAAAGTGACGATTTTCTCTAGTGCCTGCTACAGTTTGTCCATGTTTAAACCTCACTCCTTGTGACATTTTTTTTTCTTTTTTCCTTCCCCCCCCCCCCCACCCCCCAATTTCATCTTTACTGGCGAAAAAAATGTTATTCCATTAATGTTTTCAGAGAAGAAGTGAAACAGGTGTAGGTAAGTAAGATTGAGCACTGGAGCCATCATTGAAATTATGAATGTGAGATATCTGTTCAAACTGTGCTTTTATATATTTGATGAGCTCCTTGATAAAAACGTTAACTGTACCAG
Organism: Locusta migratoria; assembly: GCA_026315105.1. Lineage (NCBI taxonomy): Eukaryota > Metazoa > Arthropoda > Insecta > Orthoptera > Acrididae > Locusta > Locusta migratoria. The sequence continues at coordinate 372,197,639 of CM048748.1, forward strand.
TGCCATGCCACAAACAAGAACTGATAATGCAGAAACTTAAAGATTCCACTTTCTCATTTTGATGAAAGTAGATAACAAATGGATAAATTGTTGCTTTCCAGTGGAAGACTTGCACAGCATATGAATAATAAAAGAATAATTTTCCAAAAAATCCATTAGGACAACAAGCTCTTTGTTTTTCAGATAATATTTAAGGCCTTTAAGGTGCAGTAAATTTGTCTGTCTGACAATACACCATTCCTCTTGATATTCATCAGAAAATTAATGTAGCATAGGGTAAGGTGGTACAAATTCGATATAGGTACAATTCCGATCAACATAGTTTTCAGTCTCATAGTGTTGGTAGCAGTTGCCTTTGTGTGGCGTTGCAGTGTAGCAGGTTTCTACAGCTCCTCCTGTCTTTTCCAAGAATACAACACTCTGTGTTAAGGAGACATAAATTTTTTCCTGTAAAGATGTACTTGGAGCTACTTCATCGAACATGCTCTTATAAATGTTCTACTTTCCATGTGCTTGTAAACTCGTTATTGTGCAACTTTTGCTACAGCGAAGTATGCAGTGGTGCCCGAAGGAAAAAGTGCTTTTTATGTTGGAAAAGTCAGTGATCAAAATTGTACGAGGAAGTGATCATAATTGTACCTAGTGTGGTACATTTTATTTCGATCTTTCTCAATTCTGTAACCTTTTTTGTGTTCATACCAACATATGTAATTGTCTAATATTTGTGTTACATATTCATTAAACATTCAAAAACAAGAGCCATAGTTAAAATTATTTCTTTTCTCAATATGTTTGCAGTTACAATTACATTTGTCCGAAATGATTGAAATTGTACCACCATACCCTATCAAAAATTGAAATAGGTTAGAGGAAACTAAGCAACCTATGAGTGGCTTCTAATTTTACCCAGGACACTTCAATAATTTTATTTTCAGGCTTGGGAACCTGTGTAAAGAAATGCTTATCACGCTTGGGATGTCCTGTGGTAAAGGAACCCAACCGTGGCTGTTGTTGCCCCTGTGGCGATGGGGATGCTGGTTTTCTCAGGTGAAATGAAACTAGCAGTGGTTAAACTACAGCAACTCATTTATACACTTCTTTTCCATCAGTAAGCTAGTGTTTGTTCATTAAACAGGCTACTAATAATTATAAAATGATTATGGAAATAAATTTTATGAATTAAATTCAGTTTGTGTGTGTGTGTGTGTGTGTGTGTGTGTGTGTGTGAGAGAGAGAGAGAGAGAGAGAGAGAGAGAGAGAGAGAGAGAGAGAGAGAGAGAGAGAGAGAGAGAGAGAGAGGTTTGTGGGATGGGGGTACAGTTAAGAAATAACATTGTTTCTATTTTTATTCTTTTTCTATTCGGACTTGAGCTACGTCCTATTCATCAGGACCTCTTATTTCACTTATCCCAGGCATTAACAAATATTTATTAGACATAATATAAAATTTTAGGTATAATTTGAGTGCCAGAAAAATGGGTTCAAACTTACAGTGCGCCTCTAGGATTATGCTACTTTTTAGGGCCTTATATGCTTTCATTGCAAAACCAAATCCACTTTTCTAGATAGTTTAGAATATGCTCTTTCTAATGAGCATAGTCTAAAGGAATTTGGAGAAAACACTTTTTTGAAAAATTTGACTGAAAATACCCATTTTTAGCACTTTTTGAAAAATCGTCAACTTTACCCTAGATTTGTGAAATAATGGGAAGCAATAGGAGAATGAAACTTTATATTCTAAGACCTTGTGTTGGTGAGTTATGGTGTGCAAAGTTTCATGTACATCCCACAATTACTTCTGGAGATATAAAAAACTAAAGTTCGCACTTTTTTTAACCAGCAATTTTTTCGCCCAAATTTGCCCCAAATTTTCTATATGAAAATTGCTCAGAAATCCTGTTCTTGATATTTTACTTTAAAGAGCTCTAAAATTTGTATAAAATGGCCAAGTTTTGTTTCTTTCATGCAAATACTCCCAGAGATATATCATCTCAAAGTTGCTGAAAATTCAAGGACGCACTATTGGAAGCTGTGCTATGGTCTTAAACAAGTGACTGTATCTCCGGAATTATTGATTTGTTTGAACTGAAACTTTACCAGTGTTCATTGAGAACATGTGTTATTGTTCATACCAAATTTCATCAAAATCCATGAGGGTCATGTGGGAACTTTTCTCAATTAGACCACTTGGCACGGAATGGCCCAGATACTAAATTTAATCGATGAAAGGAGAAAATATAAAAATGCAGTAAATGAAACAGGCAAAATGGAGTACAGACGACTAAGAAATGAGATTGACAGGAAGTGCAAAATGGCTAAGCAGGAGTGGCTAGAAGGCAAATGCAAGGATATAGAAGAATGTATAAATAGGTGAAAAATAGATACAGCCTACAGGAAAATAAAAGAAATATTTGGAGATAAGAAAAACAGCTCTATGAATATCAAGGACACTGATGGAAAACCAGTTCTCAGCAAAGAAGGGAAAGCTGAAAGGTGGAAAGAGTATATAGAGGGGCTCTACAAAGGAAATGAACTTCGAAACAATATTGTAGGAAGGGAAGAGGACGTAGATGAAGATGAAATAGGAGATACTGTACTGAGAGATGAATTTGACAGAGCCCTGAAAGACCTAAGTCGAAACAAGGCCCCTGGAGTAGATGACATTCCCTCAGAGCTACTGAAGTCTCTGGGAGAACCAGCCATGACAAACCTGTTTCACCTGGTGTGTAAGATGTATGAGACAGGTGAAGTACCCTCAGACTTTAAGAAAAATGTTATAATTCCCATTAGAAAAGAAAGCAGGTGCAGACAGGTGTGAAAACTACAGAACCATCAGTTTAATAAGTCATGGTTGCAAAATATTAACACGAATTATATGCAGAAGGATGGAAAAGTTGGTAGAAGCCGACCTCGGTGAAGACCAGTTCGGGTTCAGGAGAAATGTAGGAACACGGGAGGCAATACTCACTTTACGGCTTATCATAGAGGATAGATCAAGAAAAGGCAAACCTACATTTCTAGCTTTTGTAGATTTGGAGAAGGCTTTTGACAATGTTGATTGGAATAAACTCTTTCAAGTTCTGAAGCAAGCAGGAGTAAAATATAGGGAGCGTAAGGTTATGTACAACTTGTACAAAAACCAGACAGCGGTTGTCAGAGTTGAAGGGCATGAAAGGGATGCAGTGGTTGGAAAGGGAGTAAGACAGGGTTGTACTCTTTCTCCATTGTTATTCAATTTGTACATTGAGCAAGCTATAAAGGAAAGCAAGGAGAAATTTGGAGAAGGAATTAAAGTTCAGGGGGAAGAATTAAAAACATTGCGTTTTGCTGACGACAGAGTAATTCTGTCAGATACAGCAAAGGACCTGGAAGAGCAATTGAACAGAATGGACAGTGTGCTGAAAGGTGCATATAAGATGAACATTAACAAGAGCAAAACTAGGGTAATGGAGTGCAGTGTAAGAAAATCAGGTGTTGCTGAAGGAAATAGATTGGGAAACGAAGCAATAGAGGAGGTAGATGAGTTTTGTTACTTGGGCAATCAAATAACAAATGATGGTCGCAGTACAGAGGATATAAAATGCAGAATGGCAATGGGTAGAAAAGCGTTCTTGAAAAACAGAAATTTGTTAACATCGAATATTGATTTAAGCCTAAGGAAGTCCTTTCTGAAGGCATTTGTGTGGAGTGTTGCCTTGTATGGGAATGAAACATGGACGATAAACAGTGCGGACAGGAAGAGGATTGAGGCTTTTGAAATGAGGTGCTACAGAAGAATGCTGAAGATTAGGTGGGTGGATCACGTAACTAATGAGGAGGTAGTGAACAGAATTGGGGAGAAAAGAAATTTATGGCATACCTTGACTAAAAGAAGGGATAGATTAGTAGGACACATTCTTAGACGTCAAGGAATTGTGAATTTAGCGTTGGAGGGAAGTGTGTGGGGTAAAAATCGCAGAGGAAGACCAAGAGATGGATACAGTAGGCAGATTCAGACAGATGTAGGTTGCTGTTCTTATGTGGAGATGAAGAGACTTGCTCAGGATAGGGTATTGTGGAGAGCTGCATCAAACCAGTCTTCGGACTGAAGACCACAACAACAACAACAACATCTACATTATTCTGTGATTTAGTAAGTTTTCAAATTTATACTGCCTTTTTGATCACCTGGTATTTTGTGGCTTAGGTTAAAGCTGTATTGTGTGTTCGAGATTGTAGGCAGCCTTTTGCTTCAAAATAAATTATGAACTTAAATACAATGCCGAAAAGAAAGTCAGTGTTAAAATAATGTGCTCTTGGAGAAATACAGAGAAAGAGTATTAAAAATACAAAACAAAAAATGAATATACCTCCAGCTGAAGTATGGAGAGCATATTTCAATCAGCCATGTAGTGTTGTTAGGTATTCCGAACACGGGTGTCGTTTTCTCTCTCTCTCTCTCTCTCTTTTTTTTTTTTTTTTTTTTTTTTTTTTTTTTTTTTTTTTTTTTTTTTTTTCGCGCATTGAAGGTATTAAACTATCATTTTATCGACCATAAGAAGTAAAAAAATTCTCTAATATTATACATGATAACTTTAACAATGATGATAATACACTAAAACAGGAAAAATCTCCATGTCCTGGTGTGTGACTTCTGCATATTATACCCCGCATACGTATATGATTAAATGCAGCACGGCATGGCGAGAGCGTTCGCAGTGACGTTACTCACTGCTCATAGCCTGCCTGGCTGCCGTGTATTCTACTGTCGGTGTTAGTAGTGGCCAGTGGGCCGTGAGACCGCACCGAGGACGGCAACACACAAGATGGACATCAGAAACTTTTTTGGTAAGTGATTGTTTTCAGTTTTTTTATGTCCATATCTTTGTGATTACTTATTAAGGGGTCCCTCACACGTTCAATACGTATTGACAATAATATTGTCAAACCTTCAATACATTTCAGTGGTCCTCACGCCATCAATAATATTATCATCACTTTCAATTGGCGACACGATTTCGTGAAGTAAACAAGTCGCTGAAATTATTAGAGCTGTTCAACAGGTTGCAGCTCGACTTACGCCTGAATCAGCTGAGGAAATACGTCGTGAAACTTGTCGTGCGTTGAAGAAATCCAAGCCCATGAAGTCGAACATCACTAGTAAAGAGAGGACGGCCATTCGTGACCTGAGGGAGCGCCCTGAAATTGTTGTCTTACCGGCTGACAAAGGCAATGCTATGGTTGTTTCCCATAAGGACTACACTGAAAAGATGCAGAGCCTGCTAAATGACGATTCCTACCGGAAGATCACCGTTGACCCCACAAAGAAGGTGGAAAACAAGACGAGGGCGCTTCTCAAGGATGCGGATTTACGGGAGGGTGTCGCCAAGAAACTGCTACCTCAAGGTCCGGTACTGCCAAGACTTTATGGACTCCCTAAGGTTCACAAAGATGGGGTGCCGTCACGTCCCATTGTCAGTAACATCAGAGCACCTACATATTTGTTGGCCAAATACTTGACGGGAATATTAAGTCCTTATGTGGGTAAATGCCCTCATCACATCCGTAATTCCGTGGATTTTGTTAAACGCCTTAACAACTTCAGGCTGGATGAGTCAGATATCATGGTGAGTTTTGACGTCGTTTCGTTGTTTACGAGGGTGCCCCTTCGAGAGTCACTAGACTTGATTGGTCAGAAATTTGACGAGAAGACCACCGAACTTTTTAGGCATGTTTTGACCTCCACGTACTTTCTGTTCAATGGCGAATACTACGAACAAACGGAGGGAGTCGCCATGGGTAGCCCACTCTCCCCTGTGGTCGCAAATTTGTACATGGAGAATTTCGAGGTGGAAGCCCTGGCATCGTCTGAATGGAAACCTACTTCCTTTTTCCGTAACGTGGACGACACTTTCGTCATCTGGCCACATGGTATGGATAAACTCCTTGACTTTCTTACACATCTGAACTCCATACACCCCAACATCAAATTCACTATGGAGACTGAAACGGAGGGTAAATTGCCCTTCCTTGACGTCTTGGTCAAGAGAAGAGCTGATGGCACCCTGGGTCATAGTGTATATCGGAAGACAACGCCACTGATCTGTATTTACACGCAGACAGTTGTCACCACCCTTCAGAGAGGAATGGGGTACTGAAAACTCTAGTACATAGGGCGCGCACTATCTCCGACGCAGAGAGTCTACCTCAGGTATTGGAACACCTGAGAACTGTATTTCGAAAAAATGGGTACTCACAGTGGCAGATGGCAGATTCAACGGGCTCTCCGCCCAACCACTACAAAACAACCTGTGGAAACGGATGAAAACCCGAGGGAGGATGTAGGCACTGCGTTCGTTCCATATACCGGCGCACTCTCGGGGAAGATCGCCCGCATTTTGAAAAAACACCAGGTTGGAACTGTTTTTTGTCCTCCAAATAAAATTCGTGCACTAGGTTTGAGGAAGGCCGGCGTGTACCAGATTCCGTGTCAGTGTGGAAAGTCATATATTGGACAAACGATTCGTACCGTCGAGGATCGATGCGTTGAACACCAGAGGCACACACGATTGATGTTTCCGAGCAAGTCGGCGGTCGCTGAACATTGTTTGTCGGAGAATCATGCGATGGAGTATGAACGCACTAGGATTCTGGTACAGGCGTCGAGATACTGGGACTGCGTCGTTAGAGAGGCCATGAAATTCGCTCAAGTGACGACCTCATACACCGTGACTGTGGCTATAATCTTAGCAGGCGGACAGAGCCCTCACACCGACGTCATCTCAGACGCCGTCGCAATCGGTTCCACTGCGCGGCCGCGGCGCGGGGCGCGGACCGCGGAGGGGTCGCTTCGCGGGTCGAGGGTATTTAAATCGCCTTCTACCGGGCTAGAACCCAGCAGCATGAACGCGCACACGATGCGACGCCGCCTGCAAGCTGGATGCGACGTCCTGGGAGCATGGGCCACTAAGTGGCGGTTGAAATTCAACGCCGCGAAAAGCCAGGCTGTCGTCTTCACTAGAAGACGTGTGCCAATTGGGCTACCGCCGATCGAAATTCTGGGGGCTCCCATCCCCTGGAGCACGACGGCGAAATACCTAGGGGTTACCCTAGATCAAAGGCTCACCTGGAAACATCACGTCAGTGATGTAAGACAGAGAGCCATTGCGCGATTACGCGTAATTTATCCGCTGCTTAACCCGCAGTCGTCGCTGCCGCCGGAACATGGGATCACGATGTACCTGTCACTGGTTCGCCCAGTGCTCGAGTACGCGTCCCCAGTATTTGGAAACGCCGCAGACCTCCACATCGAGTCGCTGCAGAGGATCCAGAACCGCGCCCTGAAGACTGCCCTGCATCTTCCAAAGCGGTACCCCACCGCCCGGCTTCACGACGAAGTCGGCATCTTGCCCCTCCGGGAGAGGTTCCGCGCCACCGCCAGGAACTTCTATGAGAAGTCCCAGCAGTCCCAAAACCGGCTCGTCCGGGACCTTGGGACACAACAACACTTCAGGCCAACGACTCGTTGGCCTGACCTGATACGAGATTAATCTTATAATCTCGTAGCAACCGTGGAAGAAATCACACACCGTCATCTGCTGACACACTAAGACCCTTCCTCCAGTCAGGCCACTAATTTGTCTTTCATATGTTTCAGATACCGCAGGAACAGCAGTTAATGCTTAGCCTGCAACACTTCGGACCAAAGTCGAGGTCCGTCAAGAGAAGCGTGAGCGTGAGCGTGGGCTAGAACCCAGTTCCCTTCGAGCAGCCGTAGCGTGCGGATCTCCGTGCCGGCGCGTTTCCATGAGCTCAGTCCGTCAGTTCACCTGATGATGGCGACATGTATGATCGGATGATCGTCGAAATATTGTGCCCGCTGGACACTATAGACCTGCAGTACACCCGTGGATATTTTGATTATCAAATACGCCGGGAGAAACCGAAGAATCACAATTAAAAAAAAATAAAGAATAAAAAAACAATTTAGAGATCCACGATTCCTGCCGATGAAAGATTGTCACTTTACAGTTCTTGGCCACAGGAAGGTTACTTGAATGTCTAACACAATTAGTAAAAATGTCATTGAAACCTGTGAAGCAATTATATCTGCTCTGCAAGGATACATACAGGTAATTTAATCTATAAAATGCAAATATTTCGCTGTCTCAAGTCCTGCATGCGTTGTACTTCTCGAAATATTTGTTTTCACTTGCAGTGTGCAGAACTACTGTATGGTGGTAACACAAAGCGTCTCAGGAAATCTTCCATTTCACATTTATTACAAACTTGTGTCGTTTCACAAAGGCTATATTAAATCAGCTGTGTACTGCGTGTAACTTTAAAGCTGTGTCATCTGAAAGGTGAATATTGTCAAACCGTCAGTATTGGACAGGTATTGAACTTCACACGCTCAATATACATTGACAATACTGAAAATATTGTTGTGCCCATAAATACTTTTCGTCAATATTTTAAGTATTGACAATACGTCAATACGCGCCCTCAGACGGTCAATATATTGACGGTTTGACAATATTATTGAACGTGTGAGGGCCCCTTTAGGGTTGATATAAATCCAAGGTTTTGCGTTCTCTAAGATGCTCACGAGCAGCAGGACAGCCTTAAACAATCCTGAAGGAGCAGGTAGCTATAGAAATTAGGCATGAAGCCTGCTGACTTCATGTACTGGTAGATCTAATTCATTTTTGTGCTCTAGACAATACTGTTGTGCGAATTAGCAGTTTCACTCTCTAATTAAAGACCGCTTACAAAAGAGCGATGTAAATCGCTTAGTATTCTTAAAGCCAGTACCTGAATACAGAACAGACGGTAACAGAGGGTTCTTAGTAGGGATACATTATTTTTAAATGATTGTGTGTAATACATTTTCTTTTTCGAATAGCGAGCTGTAAATATAGCCTTACTATTATTGTCGATGGAAGGTTTTATTCGAGCTTCTAGCTTTTCCTCGTGACCTTCCGTGCATATAAGGCCCTTATTACACGGTCAAGTATTTACATCAAAAGTGTGATGTCATAGGTTTACATTAAAGAAATATGATAGTGTAATAGGATCTTTGACATACCTCGAATTTCGTCTCATAAATCGGGCCTCACCCAACGAGCTCGTTGGCCTCGCCATAGAGTTGATGTAAAAGTCGCTTGTCTTCTGTTCTCTGCAATGCAAAGGTTAACCGCTTGGAGTGCCAGCATCGCTGCAGCTATACTTGACGTTTGTACTTCCTGAACACCAAGGGGGTTGACACATACTTGTGTTCACGCTTCTACCTATAGAGCTCCATGTTTTAATTGAAAATAATTATTTACAATGAAAAAAAACATGTTTATGAAAATGTAACATGTCGTCTATGGCGCCAATGGTCATCATCGGGACCGAGGTGGCCGAGCGCTCTGCGGCGCGTCAGTCACGGTCTGCACCGCCACTACGGTCGGGGGTTCGAATCCCCCCTCGGACATGGATATTCGTGCCGTTCTTAGTATTAGCTAGTTCATAAGTTTATAAGTTTAGGGATTGATGACACCGTAGTTCAGTCCCATAAGCTCTACAAACATTTGAACACTTTTTTTTGGTCATCAGGAAATCGGAAAAGTACATTGAGAATCAGTCACTACATGGGTGTAACAGTTTGATTTACGTTATCTATGATGACTGCTTTTATTCTGTAATAACATTTATCATTGTCATTGTCGATTAAATGAGACTTTTCGGCCAAATCTACGTAATTAAAACAATCTTGTACACATGTAGTGACTAGTTCTCGGTGTAATTTTTTTTACTTCTCCACCCTGTTATTTTGAGACGACAGTGGAATGTATAATTTTTCTGCGGTTGTCACGAATGGAAAATGTTACTCGCAAAACCACTGACATTCGCAAAGCCGATTTGTTTACAACGTGTAAAGCGAAAAATTATTTTTATTGGATGCCTTCACGTGCATTATCAAAGTCGACGGATTTCCAACATTAACAAACTACGCCGCTGCCGCCGTTAGTGAAATTAAACCAAATAGTAAAAAATTTCCTCACCTTCAGCCTTTTCATCTTTCAGTGAGTCGTAAATTGCTTGACATGTTTGTGGGATAATTTGGGTTAATGTGCTCTGTGGTATTCTAGTACCATAATGGAGACTAGAATAATTCTCTCCAGTGGCAAGAAATCTAAGTATCACTGTTAGCCGTTCTTCAAATGTTCAAATGTTTGTTAAGCTTATGGGACTTAACTACGGGGTCATCAGTCCCTAAACTTACAAACTACTTATGAACTACTTACGAACTAGGACGGCACAAATATCCATGCCCGAGGGGGGATTCGAACCCCCAACCGTAATGGCCGTGCTGACCGTGACTGGCGCGCCTCAGTCACTTCGGCCACCGCGGCCGGCTAACCGTTCTTCAACTTATATAGAATTTCCCATGTGGGTACATTGTTTTTTGAGATAGGGAGTCACTTTATTGAGCAAATATTGAAATGTGTTATCATGAATTCGCAAGTAATTTGCGTATGCTTTGGCATCCTCCAATTGTAGTTCACGCAACAAATTTGCCTGGATACTAATTCTATAACGACGAGGAACCCACTCTAACCGACGCACGTCCCCCCCCCCCCTCTCGCCTTTTCTTCAAATATGCAGAAAGTGCAATTGTCGTAGTAGCGACTGCAGCACATAACAAATGTTTGCTATCCGCCACCTTGAAATATGATGATAAATCTTTGACTGTGTAATATGCCTTTCAATCGAACGTCAAAGATTTACGTGAAAGAAAAATTACCAACATTTGATAATATTTTTACGTCAAAGTTTTGACGTAAATACTTGACCGTTAGACCAGTCAAATAGTACAAAAAAGGGACTAAAAAGCAAATCGTGATGTAGTTCTAATTTTTTGATATGTTGTTAGGATCAGTTAGAGTAGTATGAAGTCAAGTTAGCAGCTTCGAAAACCCTGTGCTTCCAAAGTTATAAGTGAAAAACTCCGAAATGTTCGGACTTTTTTTAGATGTTGCCTTCTAACGCATAAACTATGAGTCTTACGATGTTAGTAGTCCTTACCATTTCCAAAGTACATAGAATATGTAACAATTTAAGCCTAACCGCAGCGTTATACGTCCAATAGTTTTCTAGATATGAAGCGTCAAAAATGGGCTTAGTTTTACCAAAAATGAAAATTTTAACTTTTGCTCTCATTTCGAGCTGAATATTGGCATAACCGCTCATCCTGCGAGAATGGTCATGAGAAATGAAGTTGTAGTAAATTTTATTAGCTTTAAAATAAGCACAAGATGAACTCTCTAGAGCAAGTAGTTCTCTTCAAATTGTACAAAAACGGAAAGTCAGGAAACTGAGATTTTTGAAGAAATGAGTCTAAACACTAAGGACAAATTGTGGGCATTCAGCGAAAGGTTCGATTGTATGTTTACATGAAACTCGTGTATTATAAAAATTGTAACGACAAATCTTGCATTGGCTTCTTTGATTTTTAATGATGTTCAGCTAACTGAGAGCGAGCAGAAACTGAGAGATTGTTAAGTGATAACAACCGGTCACTTGTAAACGAAGGCTTCCGCGGCCGTTGTCATTGTATGTAAAACTCTTCTGGGTGTTGGACCGCATCGTCAAAATATCAAACACTTCACCGACGTTTCGGCCACTATTGCAAGTGGCCATCTTCTGGGTGTTACATTTACTGTAACACATTTAATGTAACACCCAGAAGATGGCCACTTGCAATAGTGGCCGAAACGTCGGTGAAGTGTTTGATATTTTGACGATGCGGTCCAACACCCAGAAGAGTTTTACATACAACCGGTCACTTCTTTCCGCCAGAGTGAATCGAACTGTCCAGATTGTTAGCAACTAATTCAAAAATGCGTTGGAAAACCTGGAAAGAGAAGGCCCTACCTCTAAACTCTGGGTGCTGTACTATCGAGTGACTGTACTTATGAAGAGATTTATTCAGGCAGAGAGGATGGGGGATTGGGAGCTACACTTGGATACAATAAGCAAAATGCTTCCTTTCTTTCACTCAGCGGGCCATTTTTTACGCTAAAAGTGCTCGTCTATATTTACAGGACAAGAGTAACCTACAACACCGAATGGTCCCACTAGAGGAGACTTCACGATTCGCAGATCTCATAAATTTTGGTCAGGGCTGTGGACAGATTTAACTATCGAACAGGTTCTAATGAGATCAATGAAGGGCCAGGGAGGATATACTCACGGCCATGGTATATCCAGCAGTGTGCTTTCGCGGTGGACAGGAGGAATGGTGTACATGTTAAAACTGTGCGAAGAGCTGGAACGTTTTTGGGACATTTCTTCTGTAACATCAGAACAACACATTGACATGAGGTCAGCACAGATGATACGAGACACTGCTGACTTGGAAAAACTTAATAAATGGTTCAGTATCCATCATCCATTTCCATCTACAGACAAAATATTATCCATCAGCAACGGAATCATGGGAGGTGCTGAAATAAATTGCCACCTAGCTCAGGAAAAAGGCATTGAAGGGGTCAAGAAAATAACTGGCAGCTCGTTGTCAAAGTAACTTTCAAAAGAAAAGACAAAGTGGTGACTTTGTCGACAATCACGAACTCCATTACGTACACAAGAAGCGTGTCGACGTTAATCCACTCACCATTTTTCAAATGATGTGTATCACAAAAAAGTCAGACAGTGAACTGAAAGAGCATTTTAAGTTCGAACTGGCCCCTTATCCATTGGCATTGTTCAACGAAGAGGGGATGCGTAAGGGAGCGAAGTCAACTTTTTATGCCGCTTTCGCACCACTTTCACTAAACATTTCTCTTGGAACCAGGAGATTTGTAGTGGTCGATGGGGGATACCTTCTCCACGAGGCTATCTGGCACAGAAACGACTCGATGAAGGCTATAGATGCTACCTACATTACCTACACTTTAAACAACTTTGGTAGGAACGTCGCAGTGGTGTTTGATGGATATCCTGAAGATGGAGCGCTCAGGAGTACTAAAACTGCAGAACGATTGCACCGCTGCACTGCCCTTTCTTGCAATGAGATCGTAGTTGACTATTCAACTATCATCAAAATGCCCCAGAAGAAAGTGTTAGCCAACGACTCAAACAAAAGACGTCTCAATGACCAACTGTGCTCTGCGTTTGAACTCGAGGGCATTGAAACCAAGAGAGCAACAGAAGAAGCAGACCGCGACATTATCTGCACTGCCCTCGATAAAAGTGTATCCTACGAGAACGTGATCGTGGTTGGGATGTGGACTTACTCGTTCTCCTTTGCGGCTTGGGCTCTATCGTCCGAAATGTTTATTTCCAGAAGAACAATAGATGCGAGTCAAGTGGTACTCAGTTTTCCACAACTTCTTTCTGTCTAGGAGAAATAGAATTGCCCCCGGATTTGAACTCTTCCTACATGCATTTAGCGGATGTGACTCAACTTCCGCTCTTTTCTGGCAAGGAAAAATAAAATTGTGGAGTGTTCTTCAAAGTTAAAAGTACCTGATTGACCTGGCCGCTGTGTTTCTATTGCCAGATACTAGTCATTGGATATTGGCTGATATTGGCTGATATTGGAGAGAAGTGCCTTATCGCTCTATATGGAGGGGACACATCCTTCGACAACCTACACGGCCTTCAGTTCCGCCTGTTCGTCAAGTCAGCAGCCAATGTGAAGGTGGACCTGTTACGTTTGCCCCCGACCTAAGAAACTGCTTCTTTCCATTCCTACCGCACATATCACCAAGTGCAAACATGGTTGGGAGTGGCGAAGGATGCCACACAGTGGGGTTGGTTGAAGAGCTCCGTTGGTCTATTACCAGTAACAACATTACGTGAACCAGCCCCACCTAAACTTCTCAGGTCGCTCTCATGTAAGTGCAAGAAGGGATGCATGGGATCGTGCAACTGCCAGAGAGCCGGGCTTCAGTGCTCAGCTTTGTGCACTCACTGCTCTGCTACAACGTCACTACGAGTCTGATCTACGAGGATGAACACGATTACGATGATCTCCCGCCTTCGGACGAAGAGCCAGGAATGGATGCAGCACCGCAGGAGCCTCCTTATATCCTAGAACACGACTGTGAACAACCATGACCTTCTAAGAAACCAAAACAGTGAGAGTTTTCAGTTACTGAAATGTATGTTTTTTATTACACAATTGTATTTCTTTAAAGACAGTGGTATACATTTTTATTTCTTTGCATGCCCACAATTTGTCATTAGTGTTTAGGCTCATTTCTTCAAAATTTTCTGTTTTCTGACTTTCCGTTTTTGTACAATTTGAAGAGAACTACTCGCTCTAGAGAGTTCATTTTGTGCTTATTTTAAAGCTAATAAAATTTACTACAACTTCAATTCTAATATCTGTTCTCGCAGGATGAGCGGTTATGTCAATATTCAGCTCGAAATGAGAGCAAAAGTTAAAATTCTCATTTTTGGTAAAAATAAGCCCATTTTTGACGCTTCATATCTAGAAAACTATTGGACGTATAACTCTGTGGTTAGGCTTAAATTGTTACATATTTTATGTTATTTGGAAATGGTAAAAACTACTGACATTGTAAAACTCATAGTTTATGCGTTAGAAGGCAAAATCTAAAAAAAGTCCGAAAATTTAGGAGTTTTTCTTATAACTTGGGAAGCACAGGGTTTTCGAAGCTGCAAACTTGGTTTCATACTACTCTAACTGGTCCTAACAACATATCAAAAAATTAGAACTACATCACGATTTGCGTTTTCAGTGTCTAATTTGACTGGCCTACGTGTAATCTGGCCTAAAGCGCCTGCGGTGTGCAACCGCAAGAAAGAGACTTAAAGTCGTATTGTAATAAATTTTATTCCTGTGACTGTTCTCAGTCACATTATACGTTTATAGTGACATCGCTTTTAACGAAGTATTGGCTATAACGATGAAATGTAATGGTCCCATCTAAATCCTATGAAACCACTATAGTTAAAAATTGCATAGTACGACATCTCTTATTGCGACTTATCACATAAAACGATGTATTTTTATCAAATTGTCGGTCGAATATATACAGGCAGTAACATCCAACGTTCATTTTTTCTGTTACTTAGTTGGGGATTGCAATTGTAATTTCATCAATTTGCATGTCACCAGTCGTCTGTTCTCACTAGGGTTGCCAGATGTGTTACAAACGCGACAAGTTTTTAATTTTTATTTATTAATACAAATCTACTGAAAACAAGGGTTCGTTATCTGTGGCAAAAAGTAACTCTGTACTTTTTTATTAAAACAATAAGAGTCGATCTACTTTTTCGTATATTTAGTACTCGGTGTCACTGCTTTTATCAAGGTTATGTATAAAATTTTCTTGATTAGACAGGCATATAGAAAACCGAACTGTCCTGTAGAAAACCGGACATGTTGCAACCATAGTTGTCACACAGGTGCAGTGACGAGGACCATATGTCGCGTAGGTGAGTCAAATGTGCCGCAGGAAGGCGCGAGAAAGCGTTGCTGTGCCGAGTGATACGCAAGGGAAACACAGTAGTTCAGACGAAAGTAAATATTAAATTATAGAATCTAGTATTTAATACATTCAAGTATTACAAGAATGCTGGTTATAAACACTTACTGAATAATGGTAATATAAAGTAAGACGTAAGAGTTATTACGAAGTTGAACGAAAATTCAGCCAGATAGAGAAAATACAGCCTGATGGATGAGTCTGGTCATGTAGTGACCGTGTTCTCAGAATTGCTCTTTTTTGAAGTACTGTTAATTTTGTTTTACGGTGTCGTTATTAATAAACACATTGCAAATGGGATCGCAACACTTAGAGTAAATAACAGCTCATTAGAATTAAAAGTATCTCCCTTGCACTGTCTTTAGAATGTCAACGTTTTATCAGAACTGCGAGTGACATTGACTACGAGAGCTTTACGGCAAAACAAGTAGGAGGAATCCCATGCGTACAAAGTACAATTCAAGGACGGGTTGTCTTAAACACTGCAAATCTCGTTTGGGAAGGACAGGCCAGTCATAAATTCTGTAGGTCTCTTAAAGCGTTTTCTAAGGATTCGCGGCCAAAGTATGAAACGTTTATAATGGAGGTTTGGGACAGGGAGGGCATAGACTGTGGTCTATGAGGGAGGGGATATTGCATGTTTTTGTTTCTTAAAGGTTTTTAATTTTGGTGGTGCGTTATTCGCGTGCGCATTGCAGAAAGTCGAGGCCATACCTGATGGGCCCACCGCGTAGAAACTACAAACCAATTTTATGTACCGTTTTGATCAATGTGACGAATAAAGAATATAATACAATAGAGTTGCCCTGTGCGGGCTGGCGCGAAGAATAGCGGAATGCGGCAGTGTATGCACGCACGCACGTTCATAAGAAATTCCTAACGAGAAACACCGTCGAAACCGAATCGCACATGAATCAAGTGTTTCCTTAGTTGTACCGACAATGCTAGCAACTTGATTGTTGTTGCACAAGGGGGGAGCGGTATGACGTCCACACAGGATGCGCTGATCTGTACCAAACCTCTTTTATTGCCAGCCGCGGTGGCCGAGGAGTCTAAACCGCACCAGTCACGGTCTACACGGCCACTTAGATTAGATTAGATTAATACTTGTTCCTTAGATCATGTATACGACATTTCGTAATGATGTGGAACGTGTCAGTTTAGTAAATTTTGTCTATACTTGACAATTTATATTTTAAGAATTTTTTTTGTAAATTTTTTTATTTTTTTTTTTATTTTTTTAATTTTTTTATGTTTTATCTAAAAATTCATCTACATTGTAGAAGGAGTTGCCATTCAGAAATTCCTTTAATTTCTTTTTAAATACTAGTTGGCTATCTGTCAGACTTTTGATGCTACTTGGTAAGTGACCAAAGACTTTTGTGGCAGCATAATTCACCCCTTTTTGAGCCAAAGTTAGATTTAACCTTGAATAGTGAATATCATCCTTTCTCCTAGTGTCGTAGCTATGCACACTGCTATTACTTTTGAATTGAGTCGGATTGTTAATAACAAATTTCATGAGTGAATATATATATTGTGAAGCTACAGTGAGTATCCCTAGATCCCTAAATAAATGTCTGCAGGATGCTCTTGGGTGGGCTCCAGCAATTATTCTGATTACACGCTTTTGTGCAATGAATACTTTTTTACTCAATGTTGAATTGCCCCAGAATATGATCCCATATGAAAGCAGTGAATGAAAATAGGCGTAGTAAGCTAATTTACTGAGATTTATATCACCAAATTTTGCAATGACTCTGATAGCATAAGTAGCTGAACTCAGACGTTTCAGGAGATCTTCAATATGTTTCTTCTAATTCAGTCCCTCGTCAATGCAAACACCTAAAAATTTTGAATATTCTACCTTAGCTACAGATTTATGTTCAAAGTCTAAATTTATTAATGGTGTCATGCCATTTACTGTATGAAACTGTATATACTGGGTTTTATCAAAGTTTAATGAGAGTCCATTTGTAGAGAACCACTTAATGACTTTCTGGAAGATATCATTTACAATTTCATCAGTTAATTCCTGTTTGTCAGGTCGGGGGTTCGAATCCCTCCCCGGGCATGGATATTTGTGCCGTCCTTAGTATTAGCTAGTTCGTAAGTAGTTTGTAAGTTTAGGGACTGCTGACCCCGTAGTTAAGTCCCATAAGCTATTTGAACATTTTGAACTCTTTTGTTGGTTTTCCGCTGCGCCGGGCAACGCGGCGATTCTGATGTGGACGCAGCTTAAGAAAAATTTTCTCTTCAATTCCTTTCCACAAAAACGTATTGTAAATACTCAGGGTGTGCTGTATTTCTGCTACTTTATGAAGAGTAAACCCTATGGCAGCCGAAAACAGATACATAATAGTTATCAAAAAGCTATAACCTTGTTTGTGTAACTATTAGCTATAAAGACCGAATTTTACATAGATTGTAAATATCCGATCCACTCACCTACTGACCCCCGCCCCCTAGCCGTCGGGCTGGCGACGCCCTTGATTCTGAACTATAAAAAATTGTAGAATTCTTTTTTTCTATACCTTGTCATAATAGAACGTGTTGGCAAAAAACAGGAATAGATTCAAAATAGAAAATATAAAAGCTACTGTATGTGTACTGTATAATTTCAAACATTTGAAATGCCTGAGCTATTATCTCTACTTGTTGAAAAACAAAAAATCTCTAGCGCGAGATTTCGTCGTCCTCCAAATATGGTTGGTTCAAAAGTCAAACAGACAAGAATGAGACAATTGAGTTTATTAATGATGAATAAACTATCAAGGTTCATAATTTTATGTTTTACAATAATCACACAACATTACTCTTTTAGTTTGTAGTAGTTTTACGTTGTTCATTAACAAATTTATAAATTACACTATGTTAACAGTAAAATGTCCTCTTTTTTATAGGAAGTGTCCTCTTTTTTTATGATGAACATAGGTTAACCCTATGCTAAGTAACTTATAATTAATGGTGGGTAACATTCAAATAAGAGCTCGGTCAGCACCATTTTAATTAAACGCAGAAGAGAAACTAATAATCGCATTTCAGTGACGAAAAATGGGGACGAGAAACTTCCTGTGGTAAACGGTTCACCGGATGTTCCTTTACCGCTACATTTTATTGTAAAATTTAATTCACATTGGAGTGAAACATCTGCCTTATTTATCAAACATTTCGTTATAAGAAGCAATTAATAACTATTTCGACAATAACTGTAATGCCTAATTGCCTACAAATAACTGCAACCTAGGTGACTTAGATAATCTTTGACAAAATTATTTCGAAATTCGAACATTCCATGGAAGCAACAGAAATCGAAGGCATAATCTTTGTACGCATTTCGAAATGTACAACTTTTTACGCTTTTAGTTATGGGCGTTTTGAAGACCGCCTTTCGAGTTTCTTGAAACGCTCTTAAACATTTCACCATTTATTACTGAACGAAGAAAATTTATTTTCTCTGGCGTGTAGTTGGAATGAACATGCCGTTGTACATCTACATTGTTGTTGCGAAACGTTATTCTTTTCCATAATTACAAGGTAATGCTAGTTTCGCTATTTGTTATAAAACTTTTTCTTTCGGGTAGTGAGTTAGACCTATTTGTTTCATTCATCTACTAGAAATTTGGGAATTTAACAATAGAAAATACAAATTGCAATATCTAATAAAAATGCTCCTTTGTTCAAAACCGTTACGCTCAAACTGAAATTTCTTGGCCGATTGATTAGAAATTTCAATTCAATGTTATATTCGAAGACAGGAGTGTTGTTGGATATGTACTTCCGTAATATACGGTATGGTACTATATACCTGTATTATGTATTAGTAGCCTGGTGGTTAGGTGTAGGTTAAACGAGAGATTTTTTTTTTAAGTATGTGAGCGCAGAAGGCGCGAATTTTTGGGCTAATAGCTATGATGGATGATACATTGTTATGTATAATAACTATAGATTATTTGTATCTACAGTACAGAAGTATTAAGATATCCCGTATACTGGTTTTCGGACATGTTGATGACGTCATGGGCAAAGCAGACGGGTGGTATCCCAGTCTACAGTTAATGTTCCTCTGCTTAAAGTCTCATAATTCTGTAAGTATTTACTTCACGGATTGCCCAGAAATTTTGGCTCGATGTTGCATTGTGTTTCACGGGTGCTTTTGGTAGCGGTACCGAATGGAATGGTATCTGGTTTATATAGAAAACTTAAACCATGTACCATACGTCTATTGTGTGTACTGTTCAAAATCTGATATCTACGAAAGTTCTTTCCAGAATGCTTTGAAATGTTGACAAATTGTTACCTTGTTATGCGAGTTAATATACCATATTTCATAATTGTGTGTGTGTGTGTGTGTGTGTGTGTGTGTGTGTGTGTGTGTGTGTGTTGTCGAAATTTCAAACATTTGTTCAAGGTGATTTTGAACAGAGCCCATACCCAATAAAAAGTTGTAGGTTAAACACAGTTGTAAGAACAGGAAATAGATACGGAGTGGGTGGAGGAAGAGATGAGCACTTGGAGAGAGGGAGGGAGTTGATATGATAAATACATTGGGGGGAGAAAGGAGGGCAAAGAGAGGGAGGGGGGGGGGGAAGGAGGAGGACGTGGGGTTATTCCATGTCAATTCACAGACCTTTACACTGATATGCCACGTGGTAGGTTTCTGAATATTTTTATTCTAAAGGTCACTGACTTTGACTTTGGACTTGGAATATCTCAAAACACCCCATGTTCAAATTTTCTGGAAAAAATATATTTCATTGTTCCATTATGTTACTACAAATATGGTAAATATAAAGATGGCACACCAAAGGCATCATTCCCAACAAAAAAAAAAGTCAGCATCAATACGCTACCAAAATGAATAAGTATGATAACATACAATCCATAGGCATAAGTAATATTCTACAAAAATATGGTTTGCATTATTATAATTGTATTATGAACCATTTACATTACAATTTTAATGAAAGGGCACTGAAAAGTGATTAAGTAGGCTAAACTGCAGAGTCTGTTGCCCACGCTCTGCAAATGTTGGCAACACCACAGCAGTCAACCATAGAGCAGGTATATGTTTCATTTATTTTGTGATCATACGTGCCATGATGCAGGGATTTTGATGTCCTTCTGGTTGGTGTCACTGGAATGTAACGTTTTCTGATGAAACAAGTGTCTGGTTTGGCAGGAAACACAAATTACAGAGACGGTCCATGTGGGTGCAAGGAGGTGACCTTTACTTCATCTGTTTCTTCACAAGTTTGTAAGACATATGCAACCCACCAATGATTGTCATACATACAGGCAACAAAACCATGTAGCTATGTCTGTTAACAGCATTTCATTCCCCATAGCAATCACTGGCTCTTCTACTCAGTGAAGAAGCAGAATACGTCTTCGTCCTTATTAAACCTTTGTTAACAAGTATTACCAATACACGATGAAGTTTAGGGTACCTGGAATTGTCCTTGTATTTTTGAAATATTGTTTCAGCTTGGCCGAATCTTCATTGTGATGAAAAAACCTATGTAGAATAGAAGATACATGAAGCACCCGAATCTCCGGTTCAAAAACGATCTATTTACAGTTGCCAACATACGCTTCCATGCTACAAACAAGGGCAACATACTCTGCAGTTTTACAGTAAAATCTTTCTGATGGTAGGACAGATTCATAAATTTCTTTCTGTTTTTGTATTGGGCAGCACATCCATCTGAAAAGTAATAAATGTGCTTTGTATTTGAAAACTGACATTTTAAGAAATTGATGAAATGTATCTGGAAAGAATAAATGCTGAAGGCAGTCAGATATTTCCACATATGATACATGTGTATTTCATTAGTGCTCGAGTTTCTGTAGTAAGCTACAAATGGGTGAATTATAGCCTGCCAATTATTCCATTGTACCTCATCCTGAGTGGGGAAGGAGTAATTTTCTGCAAAGTCACAAAGAACAAGATACTCGTGTACTTTTAGACCTTCTTTAGTGATTTGACAGAAATGTGACTGCTTCTGGGAGATAAATGAGTGTGCCAGGAGCTGTTGTAACCTCGATGAAATCGTCTGTTGACTTTGTTATAGGTAGCCTCTAGAATTACCCTGCCTGTAGTTAACCAACACTTATATGTAATTTTGTCAATGCAGTTTTTACTAAACAGATCATACAGATAAACAACTTAGTTTTGTCACACTTGGACGTTAGAAACATGAACCTAAGAAACGTCCCGGTAGTGCAGGATTGCATGTAATAAATGTTACACAGTGCTTGTATGATGTTCTTCACACTTTGTTAGCAATTTTAGTTTACGCCCTTCAATCATTAACTTGAAATTCTGGTGTGACACACACACACACACACACACACACACACACACACACACACACATATATACACACACACAGTATGGGTCCCACTGGCATTGGCAAGAACACAGTGCTTTGGCTGCATCCGACAAAATTTTGAGACTCCAATATTTATATCTTGGTATTTATCTTTGAAATAAGAATACAGTTACTTAAGGACGTGTAACTCTAGCTGCTTCTGCTTATGGTATGTACTGTAATTCCATTTTCTTTCACAGAGACAGTCTTTTTGGTAAAATTTTACGACGTTTCTCGTTGGACTCCAGTGCTTCTGTTGGCAACAGATGAACAATGAAGTGTAGAATTGCGTAAATATTTTACACGAGCTACAGAATAAATGTTATTGGTGTTCGTTTCACTCGCATCTAAGTTAATACTGTACCTGCCCTATGGCTGACAGGTTCTTGTATGTACCCTTGTCCGTTCAGAAAAAAAAAAAAAAAAAAAAAAAAAAAAAAATAATTTTCATTTTAATTGAAGTTGTCACGAAAAAACATTTATTGGTGACCTGAGTTGCCGTCATTACCATTGGTGCCAACATAACCACTGCAGCCCTGCCAGAATCGTACAATTTAACCGTCTTTTTTTCCTGGCATCATACAGCTCACATCATGATCAGTTTATTTATTTAATCGTGTCTGAGCTACATCTGTAATTAATTAATTGGCTATATATGCTAGATTACAAATATAACTAAGTACTAATTATACATTCATATTTACAGTCATGAGTTTCACACATCATACGTCATTATTGTCCATAGCAGACTCATCTCTCTCTCTCTCTCTCTCTCTCTCTCTCTCTCTCTCTCTCTCTCTCTCTCTCTCTCTCTCTCTCTCCAGTGTTCGGCACACTTCGTCGTAGGCCAACCACAGGTCTTGGAAAGTGTATGGTGTCGGCAATGATGTACAGCTCAGCAGGTGTGTCATTGTTTGTTTCTCTCCACATTGGCAGACTTCGTCTTCTGTGTATCCCCACTTGAACAGGTTATCCTTTGATCTTCCCATTTGACACCTTAAGTCTGTTTAGGCTTCTCCAGACTGTCCATTTCAGTTAAGATCAAGCTGGAAGTTTTTCTTTAATGTTCCAACATTGCAAGCTGCATTTTTTCCAATTTCTGAGTCCACATTGGTTTCCTGGTTGTAGATTGACTTTCATTTAGTGGATGTTCAAATTGAATGAAATCTTTCCTCGATTTTAATCTTGCCACCACTGGCTGATGTCCGAACAGGGGATGTCTTCTATCCTCACACTGTCTGCTTCTTTCAGCCATCGCCAATGTTTGCCATCTGATCTGTAGGGGAGCTGTTCCAGAACACACATAAAGGAGATCACAGTTTGTAGGCTTCAGGCATCCCATAATTAATAGACATGAATTGTTCAGTGCTGTATATAGCTTGTCAGCATGTGTCAATCTTCTCCATACGGAGCATCCATATTCAGCTGGAGCAAAACACAAAGCCAGGGATGATGAACCCAGAATTTCAGGATTTGTTGGTAAGTTTGCGGATTATACCATTCCGTGTGTTGATTTTCTCTCTAGTTTTATCTACATATGTCTTGTGACTCTGAGATAAACTGGGTTTGGGCAATGTTTGAGTTCCATTCCAATTGTAATTCCCTTTTTGCTTCCTGGTTGTTCAGGTGAAATTAACAAGTCAGTGTCTTTGCTGGATTTGTTCGAAGCTGGTTCTTGTTGTAATATTCAGTAAGAACGTCAAGGGCATCTGATAGGTTTCTCTCAATGTGATTGATTGATCTTGATTGGCAGGCAGTGGCTACATCATCAGCATAGATATAACTTCTTGCATATGGTCCAACTGGTTGGTCATTTGTATACAGGTTGAAAAGTAGAGGGGACCAAACACTACCTTGTGGGAGCCCATTCCTCTGGTTCCTCCAGCAGCTTCTTTGCTCTTGAAATTCCACATAGTATCTTATGTTGGAAATCAGAGATCTCACAACTTCAGTAAGATGGTAATATCCTATCATTTTGAAAAAAATTTCTAGTAGGATTTTATGGCTTATCGTATCATAAACTGCTGATAGATTGACAAACACCACACCAGTTTTTTCACCCTTCTGAAACCCGTCCTCTATGTATCGTTTTAGGCAGAGGACCTGACCAGTAAAAGACTTTTCGAGTCTAAATCCTGCCTCTTGTGGAATGATTTGGCTTTCTAATTTTGGTCATACTTTATTCAAGATATGACGTTTGTATAGTTTGAAAGGGCAGCAGAGCAGCAATATTGGACAGCAGTTCTTGGCATCATCTCTTGATTTACCTGGCTTTGGGACTGCTGCTACCTTGGGCTTTAGCCATAGCTTTGGGACCTTCTTGTTAGCCCAGCAGAAGTTACAGAATTGGAAAAGCTATTCCTTAGCTATGGGCCCTGTGTTCTGTAAAAATTCATTAACATCATCAGGACCTGGGGATTTTCTGGATGTCAAGGAGCTGATTGCTATTTCCAGTTCTATTGAAGTGAAATATGGTACTTGTGGTATTTCACCCACTTGTGGCCTCTTATACGAAGTGGCAATCACAGTAAAAATCGCACTCACACAGAATGGTTTTCTCACATAATGTCTTACCTAGCTTTGGATTTGTTGTCACTATTATACCATGTTCTGCTTCTAACTTTTTCTTTCTGTACCATGTAATCTGAATCAGAAAAAAAATTCTTTCTTAGCTTTCCTTATACTTCAACTCTTTGAAAGTACAGTTAGAATTTGTATTTTGTCCCACATATGGTCTGAATTGTGAAACTGTTCTTTCAGTGGGGTGATGATTTCACTTTTCCTTTTTCACTCATCTTTCAAATTCTGAAGTCAGCAGGGGTAAAATATAGGGAAAGGAGAGTTATTTACAACTTGTACAAAAGCCAGACCACAGTTATTAGACTCGAAGGGCATGAAAGGGAAGCATCAGTTGGGAAGGGAGTAAGACAGGGTTGTTGCCTTTCTCCGATGTTATTCAATTTGTACATCGAGCAGGCGGTGTAGGAAAGCAAGGAAAAATTTGGAATAGGGATTAAAGTTCAGGGGGAAGAAATAAAAACATTGTGTTTTGCTGATGACATTGTAATTCTATCAGAGACAGCAAAGGACCTGGAAGAGCAGTTGAATGGAATGGACAGTGTGTTGAAGAGAGCGTATAAAATGAACATTAACAAGAGCAAAACAAAAATAATGGAATGCGGTCTTAGAAAATCAGGCGATGCTGAAGGAATTAGATTAGGAAACGAAACAATGAAGGTGGTAGATGAGTTTTGTTACTTGGGTAGTAAAATAACATGCGGTTGTCGTAGTACAGAGGATACAAAATGCAGAATGGCAATGGGAAGAAAAGCATTTTTGAAAAAGAGAAATTTGCTAACATCGAATATTAATTTAAGTGTAAGGAAGTCTTTTTTGAAGGCATTTGTGTGGAGTGTTGCCTTGTACGGGAGTGAAACATGGACGATAAGCAGTGCGGACAGGAAGAGAATAGAGGCTTTTGAAATGTGGTGCTACAGAAGAATGCTGAAGATTAGGTGGGTAGATCGCATAACTAATGAAGAGGTACTGAGTAGAATTGGTGAGAAAAGGAATTTTTGGCATACCCTGACTAAAAGAAGAGATCGCTTGGTAGGACACATTCTTAGACATCGAGGAATCGTAAATTTAGCATTGGAGGGAAGTGTGTGGGGTAAAAATCGCAGAGGGAGACCAAGAGACGCGTATAGTAAGCAGATTCAAATAGATGTGGGTTGTCGTTCTTACGAAGAGATGAAAAGGCTTGCTCAGGATAGAGTAGGGTGGAGAGCTGCATCAAACCAGTCTCCGGACTTAAGACCATAACAACAACACATTTTGACTCTCTTCTTTTTTCAGTTGTGCCACATAAGTATGCTCCAACACAAGCTTTTTTCTTTCTTTGGAAGTACCTGGCTCAACTAAGGTAACATCTGCAGTGCTTGTTGGGATTTCTGATATTTTCTTTCTACATTTATTGCAAATTTTTCCACTTAAAAATACATTAGAACATTTATCATCCACTCCTGAACACTTAAATTCTTCTGCAATCTTGCATGACATACTTCCCTAAGTGGATTGCAACAATACATTTTGACTTAAAATCCATTTTTTACAAACTATTACTAAATGTTTCTTTACAACACATGTACATAGGACTTTGATTAAACAACCCACAACCATAAAAGTCGAATGGTGATTAAATAAGTCCCTCTGATTGGTAGTTCATAAAAACAGGCTAACTTTGATTGGTTGAAATAGAAGTCTCTCTGCTTAGCTGTTCACAGCTAGAAATATTACAGAATTGGTCAGAATAAAAGTAACTGCTATTGTCTGGTTTTCTAGAAAAAATTGATCTAGCTGCTTACTGCAAGTTGATGGTGTACTTAAGTTGACAAAATAATTTTTTGTGAATGATGCCTATGGTGTGCCATCTAGATATTTACCATATTTGTAGTAATATAATGGAACAATAAAATAGCCTATATTTTTCCCAGAAAATTTGAAGATGGGATGTTTTGAGATATTAAAAGTCAAAAGTCAAAGTTAATGACCTTTAGAATAAAAATATTCTGAAACTTACCATGTGGCATATCAATGTATAGGTCTATTCATTAGCTTTACATTGGTACCATTTTCATTGTTGTAACTTAATTAGAACCAGAAACAGTCTTTTTTGTCGAGACAAACACATGCAAAGTTTGCACAACTTTCTTTGCAATTGTAATACAGCCCTGCAAATTGGTATTTTCCCATCTTTCCCATTTCTTATCTGGGTCATTGAATGAACCAAATTTGAAAGAAATCTGAGGGGGGTCAGGTTGAAAGGTGCGTTGAATTGGCATGGAATGATAACCCTATGGACAAAGAGAGGGTAATGAGGAGATGGTTAGAGTGAGGGGGGCAGAGGAAAGGAGAGCAGAAAGTGTAGGATGTATATACAATCCCCATTCATAAAGTATTATGAATTTATATAAGATATTTGTACTTTCTCTTTTCCATTTAATGTATAACTTGTAGGCAGGTACAGATAGGGTTTTTCAGAAGATATACTAAATATTTTAGGTAGTGATAATATGACAGTTTGCATTCAAAATGACATATAAAATGTGCACAATTTGTCAATATGCAGAGATGCAGCTGCATATTTAATTCAGTGTGGTGAATGGGCAAGAGCATTGGTGGAAATTTTATCATTTGCCTTTGGTTTGTTTGTCTGTAGTCAGTAAAATTTGGACACAGATGTAAATTTTTTATATATTTTTTTGTGATTCCTCTATACTGCCTCTATAGGCTACATCCTCAGGAAAAAAAATCTTTGCTGGGTGTTGAGTCCTCCCCTGTTTAGTAGTCACAAAGATATTAAAATAGTCTTTATTATTTTGAAACAGTGTCAATTTTTGTTACAGTCCACGTGTGTTTATTGGATTTTCAAGTATTTTAAAAATCTCTAGTATGGGTTTTCCTATTTTTTAGCCTTTCAGATAGAATGCATTTAGTTCAACACACTCTGGCCTACAAATAACATCATGATCACTTAGCTGAATGTATTTAATCGGTCTTCAGTGTGTTTTAACATCTCTGATATATAGACTAATTGAATAAATATTTATATATAAAAATTTTGTGACCATTTCAATAATGTGTCACCAATAAATACATGCTCTTCTGGAAGGGACCATTACACAAAACATGGTGAGCACTTCAAATACAAAGGGAAACTAGTGTTAAGCCAGGTATCGTAATAAAGTGTGTTTAAAGTGACAAATTAAAATCTATGTACACCACTCATAGTATTGAGCAACAGTGTATGCCTCAGGGAAACTTGCAGTGATGACCAGGTCTTGCCCATACAAGCTGTGGTAAGTGAAATCACAACCATCCTTTTTGACTTCTGGTATGAACTTGTGTAATTACAAACCTGTGCAACGATTGGAAGTTATCGACTGTGGATCAATGTCTTTCAACCATCTGAATATACAGTCAGAAACAAATTGCCAGAACTTGAAATCTTTCTACTAGAATTTCAGTGTGATATCCTTTGTCTAAATGAGTACTGGCTGAAGGAACACGAACACAATATGTATACTCCATTTGGCTATAAATTTTTAACTGGTTTCTTTAGAAGTAATACTGAAAAAGTCAGGGTTTCAATATTAATGAAAAATGATCCTATCTGTAAAATTAGAATAGTAGATCTAAAGCATTTAGCATCTGAGGTCAAATTGAAATTGCTGCTATTCCCTTACCTGATAACAAAATTGTGGTAGTACCTGTGTGCTGCATTCCCAAAACTTTCATCAACAATTTTGTGCAACATACAGATAATTTGTGTACCTGCTTAGATATAAGTGTCATGAAATACTTTGGTGACAAAAATATTGATGTCACAGTGAAAAAAAAAAAAAAACTCTAAATATAGCCTTCTGCTGAATATCCTGAAGTCACATAATTTCTTTTGCCTTAATGATAAGCCTACTAGACAGAATGCCTGCTTAGATAATGTTATATATAACCTTAGCAGAGATGATGTAAATTTAAATGTCATTAAACCTATATTGTCTGACCATGATGTTATACTCCTAAAATTAATTGTGCATAAGAGAGACCATAGGCCTATTCAACCAATAGTAAATAGACCTGTGAGACAGTTAAAGCCAATAAATGTAACAAATCTCATACAAAGACTTTTAGACATTTGACTGGTATGCCACTGTCATGGAGAATACAATATTAAATAATACTTACTGTCCCCTCACCACCAAGCACAAAAAGCTAAATACAAAGAAAAGACGAAAGTAAAATGTAACTAACTGGTACACCCCTCACTTGAATAGCTTAAGTATTCTGTTAAAGATCTATTATGAAAAGTCTTGTAGTGAATATAGACATTCATATAACAAATTAAATTAGATTTGCAAAAAAGATATTATTTCTGCTAAGAAAGAAGCCAATGGTACCTACATTTCTCAGATTTCTAACAAACGCCAAGCAGTCTGGAAAATAAAGCAGAAGCGGTCTCCAAGCAGAATATCCACCAATACTGCTAAGTGCAGATGAGCTGAACAATATTTTTTATAAATTCAGGTCAGTCAGTAATAGATCACAGTAATTAAAATGACAATGCAGACAGTTTTATTAGTTCACTAGAAACAGAGCTGAATGTAGACGAGCTAAAATTTAGCTGGCAAACAACATACTGGAATTTGCCAGATCACTGAGCAACTCCAGGACTGAACAAACGTGACCCCTCTAATTTTATTATAAAAGGAATAATAGAAGCTATCTGTATTCTGTTGTGTCAACTTATAAATAGCGAACATATCCAGACTGTCTAAAACAGAAAATTGTATTTCAGATATACAAGAAAGTAGACAGAACTTACAATAGCAATAGTACCAGTAACACACAAAATTATTGAAACAATAATGAAGAACCAATTAAATGTTTTTCAGTGTAACAGCCTACTCAACAAGGCCCAGTATGGGTTCAGAAGTGGGGGTATCAACAGTTTAAGCAGTGCAAGAAGTGTACATTCACTACTACATGGCTTTGAAAATAGGCAACACTTCTATGCCCCATTAGTAGACCTCTTTAAAGCACTTGACACTGTATCACATGGAATACTGACAAAGAATCTGGAAACTTATGGGATAACAGAAAAAGATCTAGTATTATTAAATCATAAGTGGCAAATAGAAACCAAAAGGTTCTTGTGAACTCGACTAATAATTCTGACCCACTGAAAGTAAAATACAGAGTCCTTCAAGGATCTGTATTGGGACCTTTCCTATTTATTGTCCATGTGAATGACCTCCCTAACTTATTGCCTTTTAAATCTGTAATGTATGCTGATAACTTTTTATTACCTCACATAATGATGTGAATGCTGTTAAACAAATGAACAACTCCGTGGTGGAAAAGGCAACACAGTGGTTTCAGGAAACTAGCCTCACATTAAATAATAATAATACTGAACACATCCTCTTCTCTCTTGGCAATATTAAGAATGAACATCACTTAGTAAAGCTGTTAGGTATCTACCTTGAGAGCAAACTAAGGTAGAATACTCTCACGGAGACACTCTTCAGTAAATTGGCAAGAGTTTTATATCTCTTAAGGAAACTGAAGGACTGTGCGAGTAGTGATGTGGGCTGGGAATATTCCCATTGGAAAAGAACTTATAAAATGGGAAGATTGCAAAAAACTGGGAATTTATGAACATTTTTAGATTTTGAAAGTTTTAACACTTATTAAACAGTTAAAGAACCTTATAACTAGTTAAACAAAAATAAAAATAGAAAACACATGACTTACCAAAAGGACCGGCTCGTCGATAGAAACAAATAAAATAAATAAAATCACACACATACAAGCTTTCGCAGCCTAGCTGCTTCGTCAGGCAGAAGGGAAGGAGAGGGAAAAGGAAATGATGAGGGTTTCAAGGGAGTGGTTAAGGAGTCATTCCAATCCCGGGACAGGAAAGACTTACCTTGGGGGGAAAAAAAGAGGGTAAACAAAAACACACACACCCACACATTTACACAGACGCAAGTACAAGTAAATTCAAACATTTTAATCCAAGATTTATCATTCTCTGCATTAATTTCCTTGCTAATTCCATGCAGAACATCATTTACTTTGTCTGGTGGAAAAATAATTTCCTACGAAACTACTAGATGCCATAGGTTTTGTTTGGGATTGTGCTCAGCAGATGGGTTTGGATGTTTTAAAAGTAAGAGAAAGTTTAGCTGACTAAGTCTCTTTGGAAACGGATCGACAATAAAGAAAAAAAATTATCAGGCCTGTCATGGTGGAGGGGGTTCAGAGGTACTTGTGACTTGGCAGATGTAGCCATAATTATTGAGGCACCACTAACTTCAGCTGCCAAAGAGCGTACATTTAGTTAGTTTTCTTGGTTGCATTCTAAGAAAAGAAACCATCTTTCTTCTGAGCGAGCAGCAAAACTGACATTTTCCATTCAACTGGAAATTTGTGAATGGTCCACATTCAAATGAAAACATGAAACAAACAAGAAAGTAAGTGGAAGCCAACCTAGAGGAAGCAGGAGGACAGGAAGAAAATGAAGTAGTCCTTGAGACTGAAGAAGATGAGATCTTCTGTAATGATGATGGTGGCTTTTTTGGAATTGGAAATGTAGGTGATGATGATGATGATGATGATGATGATTTAATGGACATTGAAAGACTGAATACGAGAAGTTGCTGTATTGTATTAAACATTTTGCATTTTTCTGCACTTATTGTTCAATTGAAATATTTTTTCAACATATGAGTGTTTGTGTTTTAATAACACGATTTCCACATTAACCTATGCAATTTGACCGATTTCGTTTTTAAAATTATAAATCCCAATAAATTTATTTAATTATAATTGTTCTTAAAGTATATTTCAGTTTTTGTGTTTGAATTAACTATATAATTACTGCCTTAACAGCAATTCCAGCATTTCGGGTGGGACATTTGTAATGCTTTGGACTAGTATTTTTTTGTTTTACATTTAGAAATCATAAGTTATTTGAACTCAAGTTACTGTTTTAAGCAACAAAAAGGCTCTTTCAATTCTAATAAATACAATTTTCAGGTATACCTATTTAATTGTTTACAATATAATAAACTAGCTTATACGCCTGTGCTTCGCAACGGTTGTTAAAGAGGGACACGTATATATCATGGTTCTTAGGGCTCCAGACCTAGGTCAGCATAAACAGAATCCCTGTTGGGTTGCATTGTCAAACTCAGTTCTCCTAACCACGATGTCAAATTTACGTAGTACCGGTAATCATTGTTGAATGTTCATAATGTTTTTCGTGCAAAAAGTGAAATTAATGTAAGTCCGTACCCCGGAACGATATAAATTCAATGTTAGTTTGTGTTCATAAAGTTAAGACTAAGGTGTGTAATTGTTTGCCGTAAACTTCTGAAAACACTTCTGTAGTTGAGATGAGAAATAGTAATAATAATTACAGAGCCATGTATTGGTTCTATGGTGTAGTATTAAACTGTCTATCTCTCACAGTAAGTGTATGCTGAAGTATTAGTATGTTGCAGTGTTACACCGGGGACAATGTAGTTATTCTGTGTGCAGTGCTCCCTATTATCACCGAATGATGAAAGTCTGGTAATTTAATCAACAGAGCAGTTGATGTCTGTTTAAATAAGACGTTCTAGTGGTGTCAATGTGTGATTATGTAACTCTGGGTAATCGTTGAAGGTATAGAGTAAGCTGATCGTCTGTATAGAACTTCCCATTAAATATAGTATTCCTAGTGAAATGTCTTGACTGTGTTAGCAGCATTGGCCACTCTTTCAGGTAATACATGACCCCATGTCTTGCAGTGATTACTTCGAAAAGCATGAAGTTGAAATTGACCTTGTGTAACAGAACTATATATTCAGAAATTGCATTGTAACCCTAAGCGCAATTGTCTCTGCAAAAGAAGACAACTTTCTCTATCTTAATGTAGTCCGCACCACAAGTAAGTAATTACAAAATTTAATCACAATATTGCACCCAACAATTATGAAAGCAGAGAGGATTCTGATGAGCTTGTCGCTCACGTGTGTAGCTATATTATCTCTAGTGGCAGCAGAGAGCAGAAATATCTCTGG
Organism: Locusta migratoria; assembly: GCA_026315105.1. Classification (NCBI taxonomy): domain Eukaryota; kingdom Metazoa; phylum Arthropoda; class Insecta; order Orthoptera; family Acrididae; genus Locusta; species Locusta migratoria. The sequence continues at coordinate 372,230,129 of CM048748.1, forward strand.
AGTAAGCATTCAGATGCGCAGAACACATTTTGTCCCCTCAACATTAAGGTGGAAATGTCACCTGATATTGGTAAAAACCTACTAATCGCTGATTTTATCTTGGTCCTTTTTTGTTCGGTTAAGACGGATGACTATGTGTAAATGGCCTTTTTAGTGACGCTTCCTCAACTTTCTTGCATATTTGATATTATGCGTAGTTATTCTCAATTTTGTTACACATTGCAACAGCGGCACCAATAGCGGCTGGCAAATTAAATTTCTGAAAACTATATTGAATAAGTGCGAATAATGATTTGTAACAGTTTTCACAAATATCTTCTTGAATAGGTATTTGGAATGAATTGTAAGACTGTGTGAATCATGAGACTCTATACAAAAGAGTTTCGCATGAAGTGCTGGTCGTAATGAGATGTGACAACAACGGATGTATCTGATTCGGTAAAATTTTACTTTCTGTCCTGGCGGCCTTGTGTTTTTATGTTGGCAACATCAATAACACGACATAAAATCGTTGCAAAGATGACCAAACCACATAGAGTGTAGATAAATACTGCTGTTCCTTCTGTATGCTTGATTTCACGACAAAATATTTGCGTATCACGCGATTGGCTTATGACGATGTCACATGATTCTCGTTATTCAACATTTGTTGCAATGATCAGTGTTCCACGAGTATTTTTATCTTTGAGTCTATCTGGATTTTTATCTTTGTTTTGTGTCTCTGTTCAGAGTTGGTAATGTATGGTTGACGGAAACATGTGATCTATTAAAAAATTGTGTATTTGATATTCCTCGTCGTTATTAAAGTCCGAAAGGACCGCATTGTCTGATGATTGAAAGAATAAAAAGATTTTGATTCGTACCATAAAGTTCGTAAGTCACAGAGTATATAGCTTTTCCTAATAGTATCTATTGCATATTTTGCGAATTTTTGCTCGTCACTCACCCACTGCCACACACCACGACCAAACTCCCTTACTAACATCATTAGACCAAGGGCTATATACCACCAGAACCACGAGTGGGTGGCAGTATGTGGTCATGGAGAAAAGTCTGTCAGCACGTACACACACAAGCCTTTTATCTCTATCTATATATAAAAGGCTTGTGTGTGTACGTGCTGACAGACTTTTCTCCATGACCACATGCTGCCACCCACTGGTGGTTGTGGTGGTAGATAGCCCTTGGTCTAATGATGTTAGTAAGGGAGTTTGGTCGTGGTGCGTGACAGTGGGTGAGTGTGATGAGCAAAAATTCGCAAAATATGCAATAAAACGATTTCGCATTGTCTGCCATGTTTAAATTTAGCAAACAAGTTTCCATCGGTTATTACGTGACAAAGAATTGCTTGCTTACCTCTTGATTTGGAATTTAATTCCATGTTGTAGGCTGATATGGGAACGGAATCGAAACATATTTTCTTCTCTTTTTCTTTAAATGCTTCTTAGCAGCCATGTTTGATTTGGCAAGAAACTAAATATGAATATCTATGGCTGGCATGCTAAGAAAACAGAAGTTCAACATCCAGAGAGTATAGAGATCAAAAATCAAATGTTTGTAAATCTATCGGACCAAACTGCGTGGTCATCCGTCCGTAGCTTACAAACTACTTAAACCAAGATAACTAACCTAAGGAGACACACACACACACACACACACACACACACACACACACACACACACACACACACACACACCATGCCCCAGGGAGGACTCGAATCTCCACGGCGAGCAACCGCGCGCTCCGCAGCGAGACGCCTTAGACCGCTCGGCTACTTCACCGCGGCTATAGAGATCAATGCCACGACACTATCTGATGTGAAAGGTGTTATCGTTTGACAGCTGGGTCACAGAATAAGGAGTGGCTGGGTCAAGAAAAACTATGCGACGTAGTCCTACTCATATCCCGGTGGCCTCCTGTGATAATGTTGGCAACAGATGTTGAATAACAAGAATCATGTGACAGCGTCATAAGCCAATCGCGTGACACGCAAATATTTTGTCGTGAAATCAAGCATACAGCAAGAACAGCAGTATTTATCTACACTCTATGTGGTTCGGTCATCTTTGCAACGATTTTATATCGTGCTATTGCTGTTGCCAACATAAAAACACGAGGCCGCCAGGACAGAAAGTAAAATTTTACCGAATCAGATACATGCGTTGTTGTCACATGTCATTATGACCAGCACTTTCACGCGAAACTCTTTTGTATAGAGTCTCATGATTCACAGAGTCTTACAATTCGTTCCAAATTCCTATTCAAGAAGATATTTGTGAAAACTGTTACAAATCAATATTCACACTTATCCAATATTGTTTTCAGAAATGTAATTTGCCAGCTGCTTTCGGCGCTGCTGTTGCAAAATTGAGAATAACGACGTATAATATCAAATATATAAGTTTTTAACTTCTCGGCGCGTTTTCCTCAATACTTTACCGACGATCGACAGAGACAAAGTTGAAAATGCAGATAGGCTAACAAATGAATAATAGAGCACTACACAACGGTCACAGTCATACTTCGATTAGTTGGTGTGGGTGATTTAATTATTACTACTTCTCATCTCAACGATAGAAGTGTTTTCAGAAGTTTACTTGAAACAGAGAATACACATCGCAATGTTAACTTTATGAACACAACATAACATTGAATTTATATGTTCCGGAGTACGGACATAATTTCACGTTTTGTATGAAAAACGTTATGAATATTCATTGTCTTTGTTTACTTCTACTTAAATTTGACATCTTAGCTAGGAGAACTGAGTTTATTGACAGAACGATCCAACAAGGATTCTGTTTTTGATGACCTAGGTCCGAAACCCTAAAAACCATGATCTACACAGGCCCTTCTTTAACAACCGTTGCGAAGCATGGGCATATAAGCTAGTATATAGATAAAAATCAGTGTTATGGGTGGGACAAGGAACTGAATAATTTTGATATCAAAACAAAAATTCTGCTCTGTTAGTGGTCACAGTTCAGCCAAACCACATTCAAATGAAATTTACATTCTTCTATTAAAGGAACATGTAGCAAGGAGACAATAATTACAAAGCTATACCAATGCACAACACTATATATGATCTGTCGTGTAATTACGGGTGGGACGTTTCGGGTGGGACAAATTGTCTGATGTATGATTTACATAGAATAGTAAATTGGATTACGTAGTGCAACTAAATACATACTATTTAAACTGAACTACACGATGAAGAAAGCACAAACACTCGCAATAAACCCAAACAGTCTTTTAAAAAGGTTCTGGTCAAATGAGAACTGTCCTCTGTTATTCATCAATGTTGGTATAACAACTTTGCCTTCACTACAGACCTACCTTCAATAGGCTCATCCTACGCTGCAGACCAGATCCAAAATTTGCCACTTCTTCTATGTAAAGTAATGTTACTCTTATATTATCTACGTGTTTAATTCTGCATGTTTGACTAAGTCACAAGAAATTTGGTCCCCTTCACTGGAAGAACAACTTCAGGAAAACCTCCAACACTGATGAATAGCCGATCACTTTTTGATGTTCTAATTCTGCCAAAGTAATAACAGACTGCCACTCTGATTTGGTGTTGTCCCAACTTCAAGCAGACCTTCTTTGACACAAGACAAATAATCTAACGACTGCAACTTGGAAGTAGGATAGACTCCAGAATATCTCTGTTCCAGCATTACAATATTTTCTGCAATTCTATCTTTGGAAAAAAAAAAATCACTCTACTTGACTTAATGCACTGTCTGGCACAATCAGCAAAGTTCTCTGCAGTTTATGCTTTGAAACTCTTAGATTTAACCCTTGCCCTATGATGTGGCAAATAAACTCCAGTCTATAGACCTAATCTCAATGGATTTCTCAAAAATGTCATTTGAATCTATTTTTTAACTGTCCAACACGTCTACCGGAAAGTATGTGCAGCTCATTAAGTTGTGGATGCTTTGTTTTCAACATTTTTGTGAAAAAAAAGTCTGTCAAGAAGACCCCATTCCTGATGTCCAGGCAGAGATTCAGGGAATTCTCAGATCCTTAGGCCCCCTACAAAACCTTTCACCCGAGTCCATCAAACTCATGACCCCACTGACACCTCGCACCCCTACCTTCTACCTACTTCCTAAGATTCACAAACCTAATCATCCAGGCCGGCCAATTGTGGCTGGTTACCAAGCCCCCACAGAACGAATCTCTGCCTACATAGACCAACACCTTCAACCCATCATGTGCAGTCTCCCATCCTTCATCAAAGACACCAACCACTTCCTCGATCGCCTGAAATCCTTACCCAGCCTGTTACCTCCTGAAACCATCCTTGTAACCATTGATGCCACCTCCTTATACACAAATATCCCACATGCCCAGGGCCTCGCTGCGATGGAGTATTTCCTTTCACGCCGACCACCCACTTCCCTACCTAAAACCTCTTTCCTTAATACCCTAGCCAGCTTAATCCTAACCCACAACTTCTTCACCTTTGAGGGCCGGACATACCAACAACTAAAGGGAACAGCCATGGGAACCAGGATGGCCCCCTCGTATGCAAACTTATTTATGGGACGCTTAGAGGAAGCCTTCCTGGAAACCCAAGCCTGTCAACCCAAAGTTTGGTACAGATTAATTGACGACATCTTCATGATCTGGACCAACAGTGAAGAAGAACTCCAGAATTTTCTCTCCAACCTCAACTCCTTTGGTCCCATCAAATTCACCTGGTCCTACTCCAAATCCCATGCCACTTTCCTTGATGTCGACCTCCATCTGTCCAACGGCCAACTTCACACATCCGTCCACATCAAACCTACCAACAAACAACAGTACCTCCATTATGACAGCTGCCATCCATTCCATATGAAACGTTCCCTTCCCTACAGCTTAGGTCTTCGTGGCAAAAGAGTCTGCTCCAGTCCCGAATCCCTGAACCAGTACACCAATAACCTAATAACAGCTTTCACATCCCGCAGCTATCCTCCTGATCTGGTTCAGAAGCAAATTACCAGAGCCACCTCCTCATTCCTCCAAATCCAGAACCTTCCACCGAAGAATCCCAGAAGTGCCCCTTTTGTCACCGGATACTTTCCGGGACTGGAGCGGACTCTGAATGTGGCTCTCCAGCAGGGATACGACTTCCTTAAATCCTGCCCCGAAATTAGATCCATCCTTAATGACATCCTCCCCACTCCTCCGAGAGTGTCTTTCCGCCGCCCACCTAACCTTCGTAACCTCCTAGTCCATCCCTATGAAACCCCCAAACCATCTTCCCTACCCTCTGGCTCCTACCCATGCAACCGCCCCCGTTGTAAAACCTGCCATATGCACCCTTCCACCACCACTTACTCCAGTCCAGTAACCCGGAAGGTGTACACGATCAAGGGCAGAGCCACTTGCGATAGCACCCATGTGATTTACCAACTAACATGCCTGAACTGTGAAGCGTTCTATGTGGGAATGACCAGCAACAAACTGTCCATTCGCATGAACGGTCACAGGCAGACAGTGTTTGTTGGTAATGAGGATCACCCTGTGTCTAAACATGCCTTGGTGCACGGCCAGCACATCTTGGCGCAGTGTTACACCATCCGGGTTATCTGGATACTTCCCACCGACACCAACCTTTCAGAACTCCGGAGATGGGAACTTGCCCTTCAGCTTATTCTCTCCTCCCATTGCCCACCTGGTCTCAATCTCCGCTAACTCAAATTCCCACCCACTATCTTTAGCATCTTTGCCTTGGTTCTGTGGACAGAGCCTCTGCCTCAATTGGTATCTCTGTCCAACTTCTTTGCTTTTCACAAATGTCTGTCTAGGTGTGTTTGCGTTTCGATATGTCTGAGTGTGTGTGTATTTGTTTACCTTCCTTTTTTTTCCCCTAAGGTAAGTCCTTCCACTCCTGGGATTGGAATGACTCCTTTTCCACTTCCTTAAAACCCATATCCTTCCCTTTTCCTCCCCTTTTTTCCTCTTTTTCCTGAAGAAGCTGCCAGTGGTGGCGAAAGCTTGTATGTGTGTTTGTGTGTGATTTTATTTGTTTCTCTCGATGAGCCGGTCCTTTTGGTAAGTCATCTCTTTTCTATTTTTATTTTTGTGACTTATAATAGAAATGTCCGAACTAAGGGCTTGCCATGACTTAGTTCATCACTCATATCTTTTATTATTCTATTTGACAAAATAAGTACCAAAAACATGTACCTTCATTTTAAAACAGTATTCTCTTAAACTATGGTCTGACATTGCTTCAGACATTGCAGAGAATAGAGTTGTAATGTCCCACCCATAACACACACATTTCATTCTTAACATATTTTAATTTTACCGGGAGTTTAACAGCTTTGTCCTACATGTAAACTAGCTTACTTTCACAGCGTTCACTTGTACAATTAAGTAAAGTACTTTTGATAAAGAAAACTTAATGGTGTTTTAGTGTTACAAGTGGGGCAATTTATATTGAAAGCAGAATAATTAATTTTGAAACAATACTCTAATAAAATGAACTTCTAATGCACAAATCTACTTCTTTCTGACTTGCTTTTTAAAAGTCTTGCGAGTTGTGCTCTCTAGAATGAGCCACTGGACTACAAATGAAGTCACAATAATACACTGTTCCAGTGTTTTCGTTCAGCAGGAAAAAGGCAATAATGGATGGTAAAATATACATGTTCTACAATAAAAGTCTTACAAAACAATAATTGCATGATAAAACATATACTTTTAGCCCTATTTTGCTAAATTTTGGAAACTATATCTCAATAAATTTATTTTCATTGAAATGTCCCTATTTTCCTGGAATTGATCGTAAACCTATTAATTCAGTTTTGTTGAGGTATCTGGCCAATTAATCATAAATTCCTGGGAATTAATGATTTTGAGATTATTACTGGCAATATTCCCTGGGAATATTTTCTTGATTTTAAATTCTTAGAAATTTCACAACAATGTGTGTGAGTGAGAACTCACGCTTACGGCATATTATGCTTTTTTACATACACACCTACACTATAGAATACAACTCTGGGGAAACTCCACTGGAGCAAAAGAAGTCTTCCTCTGGCAAAAGAAAGCAATCAGATGTATTTTTTGCATAAGCAAATTAACTTCTTGCAAACAATACTTGTTTAGCACAAGATACTTACAGCATGCAGCCTTTATGTACTTAAGGCACTTATGTATGCTAGGCAGAATGTTGATGCATATGAAAGTAGTTCTGATGTACACTCATATAGAACTAGGAATAGGAACTTCCTAGGCATTCCTTGGACACAAGTAAGTAAAGAGAAATATAGCTTTCTACATGTGGCCAAGATATTTTTTTAACAAATTACCTTACAACCTAAGAGAATTACATGAAAATAAATTTAAAATTGTGATAGAAACTTGGCTAAAAGAAAAGGCATTGTATAATACAAATGAATTTATACCGTATGGGATGAAAAAAAGAAGTGTTACTAATTTGACAATCAAAATTTAATTTATAACCTACACTCTTCCATTGTACATATTTATGTTAAAAAGCTAATCATATAACTATATTTAAATATGTAACAATTATACATGTTAACTCTTGTACCACACAATGACGATGCCTTATACATCATCACAGTTGTCCACAGGCAAAATAAATCAATTTCAGTTACAATAGCCTGTGTAATTTAACCATATCTATCTATAGTTACTTAGTATTTTTACTAAGGAAGTGCCAACTAATTACTTTACATTGTTCTCATGTTAGGGACCTACTTACTTTTAGTACATCACTCACTGAACATAATTTGATATTAAACTGATCTCTTTTTATCCTCGTGTTTGCAGTATATCATTTAGTTTTTAGCTTTTCTATAGTTTTTGGAGCTGCCAACATTGACAATATTCTTTTTTCATTTTTCTAAAATTCTTAAAATACCTAGGCTAAGCATAAGTGCTTGTTTTTAGTGGGTTCGAAAAAAATTCCAGCACTGAAAATAGGAATGCATGGGTGGGAATCATTTTGTAAAAAATTGTTTAGCAAATATCTCCTTAACAAATAAAGGTGTTACTGACATTGGTGAACGTTTAAACGCACAGAAACACAATCTGAAATTGCAATTCTTCAGGGACCCATATCTTGGGTTCTGTTCATCATAGACAAGAGCAAGATGTTTTAGTTTAAACTTGGTGTTGCTAACATTTGTATGTTTCAGACATTTCTGTAGTTAACTTCTGGGGTTGGAACTGGGCATGTGGTGTCGAAACTGTTATAGACATCAGCAGCAAAGCTAGCATAGGCCTATATGAAAAGACAAAGTATCAAACCATGATATGTGTACTAACATGCAGTTTATTATTATTATTAATTTTACTTAAATATGAGTCCTTTTTGGTGATAAACGGAACCTCAACAGTGTTTAAATCTAAGCTGTACTACATGGTGATCAGATGGCTAATTTTAGAACATATCCACGGTAAGATAGCTGGGTCATTTTTGTCATAATATTATTGAGACGTGTTTTGTTTTTCCCCATTTTCTCTCATGGATTAAATTTTACTTACTGTCCTGATGGCCTTGCGTAATAGTGTTCGCAATCATGTGATGTTGGGGTTAGCCAATCAAGTAACACAATTTTTTTATCATTAATACTTGGTGTTATGGGTGCAGTTTCTTTTACTGAGTAGACAAGGGTACTTAAAAGAACCTGTCATCCTCAGAGCTGGAACATTATTTATTTAGCTTAATGGTCTTTATGAAACACAAATCATTCTAGATGTGGAAGAATTTCTACTGTGTTGTTGTTGCCAACATAATCACGTGAGACTGCTGGGGTGGTAGATAAAACTTTTCCCTCTTGTGGGGTCCCAAATGAATGGGTTCAGGTGGAATTCAATGCTTGCATGCCACGCAAGTAAGCAAGTTAACTTACATAAGATTTTAGAAAAAGGTCGGTTATCTGTTTTTGCTGCAGGTGACCTGTAGACAGCAATAACTATTACATTGTTTATTTTTTATTTATTGCAGCAAATTCTGACATTCTTTTCTAGCAGAAAGCTTAACATAATAGTAAAATTGCTTTCATTTACAGTGAAGATTGCTATATATACCACCACCAGTCTTGTCTTTTCTACTAAAGGCTGTGCAAAATTTGTTGGAGATTGGTTGACTAATGCGGCATAATCGAAGACTGTGATACACCCATCAGCTTTGACTAATGACATCATATGAGTCTTACAAGATACACTATGTAGATATCACAACAGAATGTACCACCGATCACAGGTCCCGGCCCAAAAGTTCGTGCCTTTGGCACTCACTTCTGAAGAGAGAGAGAGAGAGAGAGAGAGAGAGAGAGAGAGAGAGAGAGAGAGAGAGAGAGAGAGAGGCACCCTCTGTTACTCTGTACCTAACCACCAGAGAGAAGCTCCCTTTTTAAACACAAAATCATAATCAATGTTCTGCTTATAAACAAACTATGGTACCAACTTTAACTCTGGTATGATATCATTGGTCAAAGCCAATGTGTGATATTGCAGACTTCAGTTGACTCACTAATGCTAATCAGGGCTTCAAGTTTGCCTAATAGCAGTGTGCATATCTATAATATTAAGGTGAAAGATTATCTCAACTATTCAAAGTTAAATCTAACTTCGGCTCCGAAAGGGGGTGACTTATACTGCCACAAAAGTTTTGGACACTTACCAAACAGAATCAAAGGTCTGACAGGTAGCCAAGTACCATTTAAAGAGAAATTAAGACTTCTTTGAATGGGAAGTCCTACTCATTAGGTGATTTTTAAAAAATATAAATGAGAAATTTTACGTCATCAAATAGGCATAATCATGGAAAGATATCTTTTATTCAACTGACATATTCATGATCTGTGGAACAAGCACAATCTAATCTAATTGTACCAGTGTTCAGTTACAAATAATATATCAGGTTTATCAATCCATGAAATTATGTCCAGATCATTATGGTTGTTTTTTAAAAGACTACAAAAACTTTGATGTACAGTATGATACTAAGGCTAAGTTTTTTCCCACTGGCCCACTGAGGGCGATTTTAGGCTTCCAAGCTGGCTAGTGGACTGCAAAATTTTACCTGGTTTACCAGCAGTGGCTGTTTATGTGGCAGATCCTGCTTCAGTGTGTTCTGCCTCTCCATAAGACTGCAGTTTTTTTCACCATGACCCCTAATTTCATCAATAATTTATGGACTACTATTTTATCTCATTATTATTATTATTATTAATGTGCATACCATGAGATGTGTGCTGGTCCCTTTGTAAAATGCTGACACTAGGGATGCATACTGAAATTTACTACATATTGTTTTAAGTCTATCATTTGTTTTATGTACTTCAAAATTCACAATAGACAGTTTCATTAGATCATGTCTTTGTGGAATGTTGACAACAGTTACGTTAGTACTATTTGACCCTCCAAGCTCCAAGCTCTGGTAATAATTGCCAATACATTTTTCTTTTATCAAAAAATCATATAAAAATTCTTCTTTGTTTATTGGCCTTTTTCTGTTTCTATGGCTAAAATTTTAAAAACTTAAAATAAAATATAGAAGTTTTTTGTCCAAGGGCACATTTTGCCCTGAGTTGGTACTCCATTTGACCATAATTCTTAGTGTCTTCCCTACAACCACCAAGCATGGAGAATTTTCAGTATATCCCAGCTATTTACAGGCCTAACAGACCTAATAACTGCTGAAATTATTGTAAATAATAGTATATAAACAAAATTTCACAAGACTGTGAAAGTAACTCTTTTGGTCCTATATCTGCAGGTAATCCAAGATGGCATTACTGCAATAAGGATAATGCAATGCACATATGTTTGACAGACAACAGCGGGTAGTCTTGTATACACACTGTGAAAAAGGGACCTGAATGTAACCCTCAGCTGCAAAGTCGTTTTGGATACTTGCAATGTTTTGCACTGTTCCTTGACTATGGCTGTCTTCATACATTAAAATCTGGCCATTATTGTTTCTGATTCTTGTCGATTCTTTTATTGTACTCTAATAATTCTTGCATATACTTTCACAGATTTCACTGTCATTATCTTGAACAGTTTGTGTTCCCTTTCTTGGTTAGCACAAGAGTTTAGAACTTTGGGTTTTCTGAACTTACCACCAGCAGTTCTTTTGCTGGTTGAAAGATCACTTCTAATTTGCAAACTGTAAGCACTGCTTCAGGTCTGGCCAACTAAATTGGGAAGCTGGCTACATGATTATACAGTATAATGCCGTTTTTACACTTTTCAAGGGACTTAATGAAAATGGTGTAAAATGCAGGAAAATGTAAAATCCAGGAAATAATATTTTAATCGTTAAAATATGCTTACTGGATCACCCTTGCATTTTCATAGTTAGTGATATGTGTACATAATAGGCATCAAAAGTCTAGCAGGGAAGTTTTATTTATTATGTAATAAAGGTTATCTGAATTTTGTACTACTTTAAGTGCCAGGCAGAAATGGAACTGGTAACTTTCGAATTCCTATAAATTTTTAACGTAATTTCTTTCATCATAATAGTCTTTGTCAGTGAGCCTTTAACTGGCATTTATTATGTAAGTAGTGAAACTGCACAAGTTCCGTAATTCTGTATTTTTCAGTGTTTTGCATGACGACATTCGATAAGTTATTCGAATTATATAGTGGAAATTATGCATCAGTATTTTTGTGACAAATGCGCAGGTTCGGCATCTCACACTATAATCGCCTTTTTCAGGTTATAATAAACCGTATGCCATGTGCAGAAAAACATACACAAGCAAACTATCAGTCTCGCAGTTTATAAACCTTCACATAAAATACTTATTGCATTTCGCAATAAGAATAAATGTTTGAAAAAGTCACGCAAAGCATGAAAAACTACCATTTGCGTTTTGTAAACAAAGCTAAGCTGACAATAGTTGCTTTGGCTGATGAGAACGTCGTGACTCAATTAGGCGGCAGACGCGAACTGCAAACAATGAAACATGAAATATATATTTGAATACAAAGTGTCAAGAAACATGACTGCATAATGTTTATAAAAACACTATACCTTAAGGCGAAAGCCATTCCAGTATCAAAAATGTAAAATGCCAGAAAAGAGTAAATATGTTAAGGCAGAAACGGGGGGCAAATTAACATTGTGAACATAAGAAATTTGATGGGACCAACAAAAACATGGTGTAAATGGTGGGAAAACGTAAAATCCATAAATGTAACAGTGGGGTTTTACTGTAGTTGCAACCAGTAATGACGGTACAGTTTAGGCTTGGATTGAACATCTACGTTACACATTCTTTGAGAGCCAGTGAGTGTTCAGTATAGTTCTGAACACACTGCGGTGAGTGTCGTAGGTATTGCAAAAATTAAACTTGATTATAGTGAGATATTCGGTGGATTTTATTATATATGATGCAAGTTGTCATCACTGATGTTGTTGGCATGCAACAAATTCTACTGAAGCAAGTGAGAGCCATTATTTGTATGTTATAGGGTTTCTTCAAGTGGAAAGTACATATAGGGTCTATACACATACTTCAGAAGTCACTTGAAATGGACAAAGATGCACTTCCCATCATATCCCATCATTCATGGGTCGAACTGTAACTTATATCGTTGTTGCTGGCCAAATAGAAACAAAATTAGAATTTTTAATGGACTAAAGCAATGGAAATAATGCAAAATTATCCTAGGCTGACAGGAAATATGTATTTAGGTTTATATCATAATACTTTAAACTTGAAGTGAAACTAAAAATTAATGGAAAAACAAAATGGTCATGTTGAGAATTCAGTGATATAGATAACTTTTGTTTTAGCATGCACAGTTCATAGAAATTTAGATATATTCACTGTCTCCATTCAGACAACTCATTCAAATAGCTGTCTGTTGTTCATAACACATTGTACTTACGACACAGTTTCATTATTGACTCTTGTACTGAAACGACTGATTTCACTCCATTATAGTTTTAGTAACTTCCATGAAAACTGCTTGAAATTTCAAAGCTTGTAAATCAAAGTTTTTTAGGTGTACTGTATCAGACTTCATTCCCGACCATTCCTATACTATAAAAACTTTAAACAGGTGTAGTGTTACAAAATACACTACATTTCCCTTCTGGATCGACTTGAGTTTATCAAGGCATTAATTTTCATACGAGCAGCCTAGCAATGCAGTAGCTACTGCGAGGATCTGTCTTTGTTGCAGATACGACAAACAGTCGGGCACTGCACAGTGGATGCTAGGAAAAAGTGGAGAGAGTTCACAGAATAGATGATATATAAACTCTGTTTTGTATATAAACTCCGTGTGTATTATCTTTTCAGTTATTGCTGTTGTTCTGTTCATGTTGAAAGTTCTGTAGAAGCAGACACATGTATTGTATTTAGCTTTGTAATAACGGCCGATAAAAAGCAAAGTGAAGAATTTACAAAACTTATGTTTTGTGAGAAATTATTTATTTACTGTTTTTACTCTCATATTTAATTTATAATTGGAGAAGACTTCTGATTGCCTTGGTGGCATAAGAGTTTGAAAAAGTTTGGAGGCACAGCATAGCTGGACCTTATTTTATTATAAATTTTTACTCAAGAGATAAATAAGCGGCTATAACAAGATTTTACTTGTTGCATGCACTGATCTTACGTGCGTTTTCCCTGTTTAATACTGAGGATCTGGTATCCAATGGAAATGAGGTGCAGTTGCAGGCACCAATAGGACTCTTTTTACCCCGGTTGTCATGCAACAACACGGTGTCTTGAATGACAGGTCCTTGTTCATTGTAAAATGTTGAAAATTTAATAGTCTACCCTTTAAAGTGCAAAACTTGATACGTAATTCTGTAAATTTTTTTCAAATTTGTTGAAAGTCTTACAATCATTTCTCTAAACCACAGGTGTGTTCCACGAACCATTTGTAAGGATATCAAACACACTTTCTTCAAACTAAAAAAAGAGAAAAAAGCAATCATAAGTCCTTAATAACTGCATAAAATGTAGAATAATCTTTGTTGTGATCTTCAAAATATACCTTCAACAAAGTAAGTAAATAGGCCTTATTTAAATCTATTAACAGCTGAAATAATTTTCATCAATAAAGTATCCATCCATCTTTTCTTATTCAATAGTTCTATTGTAGGGCCATACCCTAATTTCTACCATTATTATATAGGCTATCTGTTGTGGCGTACAGTCAGTGCCAGATGCAAGAGAACAATTGTGGAGAAGGCAGCGGATGATGTCCGGTAGCCAATCGCATGCCGGCGCCGCACCTCTTGGAGATAGTAAGAGATTTGCGCCCTCTACAAGCTACTATATCTAGACCGAAATGCGTCTGAATGCCCGTCAGAACTCGGCTCCGAACTAAGGCAGTCACTAGGTCTCAGCGCAGCTAGCATCTTACAAAAGACGACACCATGAGAAGAGAGAACAGATAGAAGTTGAGTATTGTATTCTTCAGTCAGTAAAATTTGTATTAATAATCTATAGAACAGTATGTCTGCTTAGGTGTGTTCGCGTCTGTGTAAATGTGTGTGTGTGTGTGTGTGTGTGTGTGTGTGTGTGTGTGTGTGTGTATTTGTTTACCTTCCTTTTCTTCCCCCAAGGTAAGTCTTTCCTCTCCCGGGATTGCAATGGCTCCTTACCCCGTCCCTTAAAACCCTCATCATTTCCTTTCCCTCTACTTCCCTTCTGCCTGAAGAAGCAATTGGGTTGCGAAAGCTTGCGCGCGCGTTTGTGTGTGTGTGTGTGTGTGTGTGTGTGTGTGTGTGTGTGTGTGTGTGTGTGTGTGTGTGTGTTTTATTTGTGCAACTATCACTACCTGTGCTCCTTCGCCTGGTGAGTAATCTTCATCTATTTTATATGTATATTTTTTTCCTGCTAGGAATTTTTCATCTATAATAATCTACAAAACTGTTCTAGATGACCATTCATCCTGCACCTTTCTTGAGAGCTAGACCGGGACGAGAACTTAACACCATCACTACACATTAGTCTGGGGCTGACAACTCAGGATGTAACCAGAGACACTGACTTAAAACAGTCTTTTCCTGTGCAGAGAGGAAGGGCAGAGGGGTTGTTCTAGGGGCCACTAACTATATTGTTGCATTGAAAGGGAAGCAGGCTTGACTTCGAAGGCAACTGAACACAGCACTTATATTGAAAGCACGTTTATTACGAACTTAACATACACGCAGCACTGACTGCCTCTCAGGCAGAGTGCTCTGCTATTTATACACAGACAGAATTTACCAGAAGTTAGAAGAACAGTTACCATAAGAAACAAGTAGAATTTACAAGTGAACATAAGAAAGATGTAGAACCTTCTGGAATTGTTAATTACAAAGAAATAAATTTTTGCCGGTGGGCGGGATTAAACCGGCGACCTTCTGCACCGGAGTCCGTGACGCTATCCCCTGCGCCACGCCGGCAGTCGGTGTTCGTGGTCTCTCGCGGCATTGCTCCCTCTCCTGGAGAAACAGCGACCCGCTGTTAGGATCTCTGTGGAGCCAGCTGCAATGCCCTGGATCTTGACCGTGTCATGGGTCCTCTGTATGACAGTTCAAGAGAATCTGTCCCTTCTCCGTGATTATCGACAACAGACGTTCCTTCCTGTCGTGGCTTCATCAGGAACATTACTGTCCTTCAAGTCCTTGAACAAGAAGCCATTGTTGTCTACCTGCTCTTCAGGATCGTAGCAAGGCTTCATGCGCAAGACATGAACAATGTCTCTTCGTTTTTGATGTTTCGACGACGGCTCATAATCCTCAACTTTGTATGTGACATCTGACAGGCGGCGTATGACACGATACGGACCAAAGTATCGCTTCTATAACTTTTCTGGCAGTCCAACCTTCTGTACAGGGGTAAAAATCCATACCAGATCTCCTGGGCTGTACACAACAGGTCGGTGCTTGTCGTTATACCGCTGACGGTCCTTCTCCTGGGCATCCAGTGTCCGTATGCAAGCCAGCTGTCTTTCTTCTTCGACCCTGGTGATGAGCTGAGTGTCGTCCAGTTGGAACAGGAACAGCGTATCCATTGTTGTCTCAGCTTCACGGCCATGCAGCAGGAAAAACGGAGTGAAGCCTGTGGTGTCTTGTCTTGCGGTATTGTAAGCAAATGTCACGACTGGCAAAATTGTATCCCAATCCTGCTCAACAACGACGTACATCGTCAGCATGTCGGCTAACGTCTTTTTAAAACGTTCCGTAAGACCATTTGTCTGAGGATGGTATGCAGTTGTCATTCTGTGGACAATGTTTTAATGTCTTCTACAAGGAATTTTGCGATCTCTGGAGCTTCTGCAGTCGGCACAGGTTTGGTGACAGCGCAGTGTGTGAGGTAGTCAGTGCAGACTATTATCCAACGGTTACCAGTTGTCGACTTCGGGAACCTCCCTAAAAGATTGATCCCAACTCGGTAGAATGGAGCTGCTGCCGGCGGATTCGGTATGAGATGTCCTGGAGGTAACTGCGGCACATGCTTCTGTCGCTGGCACTCTTTACAGTGACTCACATAGTGCTTGACAGATCGGTAGAGACCTTTCCAGTAATAGCTACGTCTGATTCTGTCTAGGGTCTTCACGAATCCCAGATGACCGGATATTGGAGCATCGTGGAAATGTTTGAGAATAGCTGGCTGGAGATGAGCTGGAACAAGAAGTAGCCATTTGGGGCCCAGTGGACCGTAGTTGCTCTTGTACAATGTTCCTTTTATAAGTTGGAACTCTCCATTGGTCGGTTCTCCTTTCTCCAAGGCTTCTATGGTTTTTAATAGTGCTGGATCTTCCCTCTGTTCAGCTGTAACGTCATCTAATTCAGTAAGAGCTGAAATTTCATTAATGCTGTTTTGTTCCACTAATGGATTCCTCAAAAGGCAGTCGACAGCCTTGTGTTTGCGCCCGTTCTTGAATACCCCTGTGACATGATACTCTTGGAGTCTTAGTGCCCATCTTGCTAGTCGACCTGATGGATCCTTCAAGCTAGTCAGCCAACACAAAGAATGGTGATCTGTCACGATGGTGAATGGTTTGCCGATTAAATACAGCCGGAACTTGTTGATAGCCCAGATAACCGCGAGACATTCTTTTTCAGTTGTAGAGTAGTTTATTTCGGACTTTGAGAGTACTCTTGACGCATAGGCTATCACTTTTTCAGCACCTTCCTGAACTTGTATAAACACTGCACCAATCCCTTAACCACTGGCGTCTGTGTGAAGTTCCGTTTCTGCATTCTCGTTGTAAAAGGCTAGCACTGGTGCGGAAGTTAGATCCTCCTTAAGTGCCCGGAAAGCTCTTTCTTTTGTCTCATCCCAGTAAAATTTGGCGTCTCCCTGCAGAAGTTCTTGTAATGGATGTGCCTTGTTACAAAATTCTTTTATGAAACGTCGGTAGTATGAACACAGCCCGACAAAACTTCTCACATCAAGAATGTGCTGAGGAGTTGGAAATTCTGTGACTGCCCTTACTTTATCTGGATCAGGACAGACACCATCTCCGTTGACTAGGTGCCCCAGGATTTTTCTCTGTTTGGCGACTAAGAGGCACTTCTTTGAATTGAGGCGGAGACCTGCAGTCTGAACACACTTCAACACAGTTGACAGGCGACTCAGATGTTCTTCAAATGTTTTCGAGAAAACGACAATGTCATCTAAATAGCAAAGACACTTCATCCACTTAAGGTGTCGAAGCAAGTTGTCCATCATGCGTTCGAATGTGGCTGGAGCATTACATAATCCAAATGGCATTACTTTAAATTCATAGAGGCCGTCAGGTGTAATAAAAGCTGTCTTCTCCCTGTCAGCTTTGTCAACCTCGATTTGCTAGTAGCCTGTCTGCATGTCCATAGTTGAGAAGTATGTAGCTCCTTTCAAGCAGTCTAAGGTGTCGTCAGTACGCGGCAATGGGTAGACATCTTTCTTTGTGATTCTGTTTAGCCGCCGATAGTCGACACAGAATTGCCACGTGCCATCCTTCTTCTTTACGAGGACCACCGGAGACAACCAAGGACTCTCCGAAGGTTGAATAATGTCATCTCACAACATCTTCTCCACTTCCTCCCAAATTATTCGTCTTTCAGCTAGCGACATGCTATAACAAACACTGGCTAATTGGCGGATGATCCCCAGTATTGATTCGGTGCTTTGTCATGTGCTGTTTTGTCTGACTTTTCCCCTGCTGAGGTGTGAATGCACCCGAAAATTGGCATAGTATACCTAACACCCGCTGGCATTGTTTCTTGGTCAGTCCGGGCCCTATTGGCAGTTCCACGTTTGTTTCCTCCAGCGTGTTGTCTGTACTAACAGCAGGGTATGGGTCTTCACTGATGACGTTGAGTTCACCGTCCTGGATTGGTTCAGCTGTCCCGATACAGATTCCCTTGGGGTTAAGTTGTGACTGCTCGTGACAGTTCGTGATCCAAGTCTCTCCTTGACCACTGGTAATGCTTATGATAGCCGCTGGTATGTAAATTATATTTGTGAGCCTGATAAACTTTTTACTATCAATAAGAACTTCACAGTTTAACCAGTCATCTGTGTTTGTGACTGCAACTCTTCTCATTGTCAACGGCAGTATAGTCACATTGTCAACGACGAATAGCTTCCCTGAAAATTCTGTATTACGCGTATCCGGCGGAACAACTTCTTCAATTTGCAGCTCAGATCTTCCACAGTCAATGATAGCTTGGGATGCCTGAAGGACGTCCCATCCGAGGATGACATTGTGACTACATTCTGTTAACACGACAAATTCAAATGGCTGCGTCCTGTTGATGGTTATTCTTGCGACACAAGTTCCTGCTGGATGGATGTACTTTCCATTCGCGACCTTCAGCACAGTTGCCCCCGTATCACAGAACATTGTCTTCTTTAGTGTGCGGCGGTAATTATCCGACAATACAGAGAAAGACGCTCCTGAATCAACAAGTGCCCTGACAGGTTGGCCATCGATTATGACGTCAATGAGATTTCCCGACATCTTAGCGACTGTCGTCCATGTAGGATTTTCATCTGTGGCGGCCTCACCTCCGTAGATGGTCGCCTCACTTAGTTTTCCTGGGCGCGGCGGCTAGGGAATCGGCTGGTACCTCTGTACGGCGACGGTGAACGGCTGCGGCGCGTCAGAGAGCGACCTCGTCTAGGGTACGGCGATGGGCTTCTTCCCAGAGGTCGACTGAATTCATCAGCAGGTGACTGCCTGGGTTAGAGCTGCTCCGACGGCTGACGTCTTGCGGCAAAATAATCATCGAATACTCGCCTCCTCTCTCTGCAGTAGTGTACATGTCCACAGTGGAAACACAGTGGTGTGTTGTCTCCTGTCCTCCAGACGTCTGTTCTTCTGCGGGACGTCATAGTTACCGGGGGAGCTGGCTGTGGTCGCGTCGGCTCGTTCATGGGCTGCCGTTTGGCGGCTGCAGCGTAAGTCATAGCAGGGCGATGCCATTCTTCATGTCGGGTGCGATTGACGGGGCAGACAGGAGCTACTGTTTGAAATACCTCGTCCTCAGCAGCGTCAGATCCCTTGTGACTTAAAGGGCTCACATCCATGGCCATAATCTGATGCTCGCTCGGTCTAATAGTCCCTGCTGGCATGCACTGTTCTAATTCTTCTCTCACGATTTGTCGTATGAGAGGAGCGCAGTCATGCTGGTCTTCCACAACGGCCATAGGGACTACATTTGGGAGTCTGTCATACTTCTTGCGTCCAACCCTCCTGTGTTGCATTTCTTCAATACGCTGGCACCACCTGATGAACTCTTCTGTCGTAGCGATGTCTTTTATCTGTAGAGCTTGGTACATATCTTTTGCAATTCCCTTCATCAGGTGCGTGATTTTGTCTGCCTCAGTCGTGTTCGGATTGACTATGTTACACAGGGCCAAAACATTCTGTATGTACAATTGTGTCGGCTCACCATGTCATTGGGCCCAGTTCTTCATTTGTTATTCCGCCGAGCGGATTTGACGCTGGCGGTCTCCAAACGTCTTCTTCAGTTCCTCCTGGAACGTCTCCCAGTCATTCAACTTGTCTTCATTTTTTTCGAACCATTGCTGGGCTGATCCGTCCTGGTAGAAATAGACGTTGGCCAAGCACATCGTATGATCCCACCTGTTGTACTTGGTGACTCGGTCAAACCCTTTTAGCCATTTGTTGGGGTCCTCTCCAGAGAACACCGATGGGTGTCTGATGTGCAGCTGGCTTATTGCTGGTTTCGTCTCCATCGTTCTCCTGATAATACGGACTTTTGGAAGGATGTACTCGGTGTATCCCTTGTATTCCGGTTCCAGTCCGTGTAAGCGACGGCTTTTACGTTGCCTAATCGGAGCCATGGTGATGCAGCTGTTGCATAGTGTACCCGGCGCCTCGCATTGAAATGGAAGCAGGCTTGACTTCGAAGGCAACTAAACACAGCACTTATACTGAAAGTACGTTTATTACGAACTCAACATACACGCATCACTGACTGCCTCTCAGGCAGAGTGCTCTGCTATTTATACACAGACAGAATTTACCAGAAATTAGAACAACAGTTAACATGAGAAACAAGTAGAATTTACAAGTGAGCATAAGAAAGATGTAGAACCTTCTGGAATTGTTAATTACAAAGAAATAAATCTTTGCCGGGGGGCGGGATTGAACCGGGGACCTTCTGCACCACAGTCCGTGACGCTATCCCCTGCGCCACGCCGGCAGTCGGTGTTCGTGGTCTCTCACGACAGTATTATCTCCCGTTGGTTTTTACATTGGGCATCAATTGCAAGCCATTAAACCTTTGCCTGATCTCTGGTCAATGTCATCTCGACCCTCTCGCCTAGAGGAGATTGTTCTGGCCCGGCTTCGTATTGGCCACTGCCATTATAGCTACCAGTAATTACTTCGTGGTGATCCTGTTTCCTTATGTGAGCACTGTGATGAACCTTTTACTGTGTACCATCCTTCAGTGCAATGTCGATTATTTAATAATCTCCGTCATGATATATGTTTACCATTTGAAATGTATGATATTTTAGCTGATGATCCGCATTCTGCTAACAAAGTTTTATCTTTTATACATTGTGCAAATATGGCGAAAGCTGTTTAAGTTATAAACGCGGTTTGATTTTACTATGGACAGCGTTGGGCGCTAATGGCCTCAGCAGTTGTGCGCCCTAACCCCCCCCCCCCCCCAAAAAAAAAAAAATAAAATAAATAAATAAATAAATAAAATAAAATTATGAGTACTTTACTCTTGGCAATTATTAAAAATGTTTCATCAATTACAGAATTTTAATACTCCTTTACTGGCTAAGAGGGGATGACATTTCTTTAAATCTTACACAGCTAACTTGGGGTATCTTATAGCTGTTATTATCTGGACTCTATGGAGAGCTGCTAAGATGTTCATCCCACCTAGAGTCAGCTACCAATGTAATAGCCTTTGATGTGTTAACAAACAAATATTTTGGAAATGAAAGCACAGACAGGCTTTTCAATAACTTCCAGCATTCTGTCCAAATAGCCTTCTTCAGAAGATAAACACACATTCACACACACATACTATTCAGATATGTTTTTCTCTTTCTGAAGAAGGCTTCTTGGGCTGCAAGGTGAATATTACTAAGAAGCATTTCAGATAATACATTTCTGAAACCTATGGTGCAAGTCCAGGAAGTAACAGCCTGGCTTGTCTTAGAACCTCTGTGATCTTGTGAGTCGAACATTTACCTTAGCCTCTCAGATATCTGTTGTATTTATGTTTAGTGATTCCAATAGTGATCTGTACTCAATGCATACGATGCTTCGTGATTTTGTAAACTGCACAATGTTGCATTCTTGATCATCGAAGTGTAGGTAACTTTTGAATCACTTGAAATCAGTATCTAACTAGATTTCATGTCTTTTTTCTCCAGGCAGTACATCTGTGAAATATCTGAAGTTAATAGTATCTACTAGGTCACTGATACACAGCATGAACAGTGAGTGTTGTGACTCTTCTCTGGGGCATGCCTGACATTACTATCACATTTATTGATGAACCTTCATCAAGACAACATGCTGCATCCTCCATGTGATTTCATGATTTAATTAATACCATACATGATTATACTTCTCTTAATAATGTTGGCTGTGTCACTAGTGAACTGTGCTTCTCAAATCAAAAATTTCTACAGACTTTTCATTCACTTACCAACATGTGCAGATTTTAATTGTGTACATGCTCCTGTGGTGCACAGCTGGAGTGGGGTGACACCTAGTAACAGCAGGAGACAGGAAGGGAGGACATCTGTGTGGCATTTTGGAGTGAGCTGCCAAGATTTATGCATCAGCAGGTGGTCCTCTCTATACACCACCTACCTCCACACATTCGGCACCAGAGCTGCATTGTCAATATTGCAAACTGTGATGTGACCACAATTTACTAATGTGTCTGCTAATGTACACGAAAATGCAGTAAGGAACTTCCTGATAGATGACTGGTGCAGCAAGATACAGTGACTGTTACATCCAGACCTAGTCACCTGAACTCTTTCGTACCTTGGTCACTCCGTGAATGGAATGTAAGCACAGTTGCTATTGGGAAAAGGTAATTTTCTGGTAGGACTAAGTATGCAGGTATGTTTTCTGTATGATTTGATGTCAAGTGATGAAAAACATTTGCCACTTAGATTTTAGAGTATTGATTAAATGACGTACTGAGCACTTTGACTGGTATAAACAGCATGATTCGTTATTACCAGTTGCTTCTATACTTCAACTCAGACTTTAAAGTAATCATTGTTTTTTAGGTCCTGACTGAAGAGATTTTTTTTAGTTTTAATTTCATACTACTTGATCGGGAATTGGGTAGTTGTATTTTAATGTGTGTTGCTGTAGGTAGAAGACAAAAAATGTGTTTAAGAATTTGTCATGTCTGTTTCAATCTAGCCAATCTCCCACTCAGATACAATGATACACACTGGTATCAAAGGCTGTGGTTTGGGGCTGGAGACTTGGGGGCGATATCTGCTAAACAACACAGATATTACTTTTGGATCACTTTAGGTTTGCGGTAGTAACACTAAAAGTGGGCCTTTGCGATCATCTTTTTGACAGCTCGAAATTTAAATTAAAATAACAGCTTAACCATTTATCTGACACAAAAATTGAATAACCTAATTGGTAGAGGGGAAAATTCTCTACAACTTCGCTCTAATGTGTATTTTTCATATCTTGCATCATTGCAGAGATATTTGCAAAAGTAATGGCGATTTGACAATGTCTGTCTGTCTATAACGTGTTTCCACTTTTTAGTGCTGATACAGGTAGTTTCGTATATAAAGGAAGTCCCAGATTTCTGTGGAAAGTGTAGTTTCTTAATCAAACAGAAGGGAAGTGTATACATTGTAACAAATTACCTTTTTTTTTTTTTTTTTTTTGTCTTTTCAGTGAAATCGATGCTTTGCGGTCATTTGTTAATATTTGTGCTGGGTTATTTGTTGAGAATTTTACTCAGTTTTTTATTGGCATTTAACCAACACCATCTGAAGAGAAGGCCTGTGCACTTCCATGTCACGTCACATCACACAAAGTAGGTTGCGATCTTGTAGCTTACTGGCTGGCTGATGGGGAACAGTCCACCGCCTCACAGCAGCCAGCCAGTGAGCTATGTGATCGTGACCTACTCTGTGTGATGCGATGTGGCACGGCAGTGTACAGGCCCTCTCTTCAGATGATGTCAGTTGAACTGTCTTTCATTTTCTCTCTCTTTCGATTGGTTCATTAGTTTGAACAGGTACTTTGTGGATGTTGGTTTGTTTTGTCCTATTTTGATCGTTTCAGATATATCAGTTCTCTCGTTACAAAAGGCGTCGAGCTACCATGCCGGCAACCCTCTGACCGAGCGCCCTAGCAAGTTCCAAACTACCATGTAACATATTCGTACATCACAAACTAATTCCTCGCCTATTACGCTATGGCAAATGGTTGCGGGAGTAATGCGTGATTCTCGAAGTGTCGATGGCAGGTGTTAACTAACTAACCAACATTAGATTATAATTTATTGTCCTAAGAACAATGTGTTTTTGATAATTTTCAATGTGGCATTGCTTTGAAATGACAACATTTGAGTTACAACAAAATCATCAAGTAGAGAAAGCAAGATGGTGTACGCAAAAGAGATTTTGGGGCGAGGGATGTCACTTTACTGATTTACGAACGTCATATGTACACTGTGCTCAATCCAGGCTCGTCAGAACGCCAAATGTATGCTATGTTTGTTCCAGCCTTTAGTCATTCGTAACCAGTACAGGCAAAGAAAATAAACTTAGAACTACCAAGACAAGACAGGTAATAATATTTTAACGGAAAAATATACTGAAAATGTGGGAGAGATATTAAAATGATGGTTCAAAAAGGTAAAAGTTCAAAAAAAGAGTATGTTTGTCAAAGCTTAACTGAAACATCATATAATTTGGCTATTTGTTAATATACAGTCAGAAAGAATATTACGTGTTGGGTGCATAGATATTACCACAATAGTAGAGTCGTAATCTTATCTCTCTAATTTTTTATTATTTTGATTGTTATTTTTGTCCAAAATATTTGCAAAAACTTTTAAAACTACAAATCTAAAGTGGGCTGTAAAACAAGTCAGTGAGACTTTTTTTGTTCTGTTTCAGCATGGCAGCCAGGGAGGTGTTCAGGATGGCAGCATTGCAAAATGAAGAATTAGGATACAAGTAAGAGATCAAAGGGGCATTCACAACAGGTAATGGCAGCAGAATTCATGTGCCAGCTGCAAGAGGTTGTTGGTTGCTGGAGGCTCAGGTGAGTGATGTCATTACAGCTACAGTGATGCAGGTTAATGTGTTAAAAGCATGTGTTTTGCATTATGTGGATGGAGCACAGGATCATTGTCAAATCAACAGTCAGCCGCCCCCCCCCCCCCCGGGGGCTTTTGTGTGAGTATGTGCCATTGCAGCCTTTCTTCTTACTTTCCTGGGCTGCATTACCTCCCCCAGTTCCTCTCCTCCCCATCATAATTCCTCCCCGTCCCTCTCATCTCTCTCCGCCCCCCCCCCCCCCCCTGGTGGTTTCCTTTAAAACGGCATGGCTATTCCTATGGTTCGGATGATGGTTGTAGCAATTTTGATCTTTGTCATTTTCCTCTGTTTTTGGCATAGTTCGGTTTCCCTTGGGGTTTGACCTCCACAAAAATTTACTGTTACTAGTGTGAGCCATTCGGTGAAGGACTCTCGACCTAGCCCCTATGGCGTGGATCCCAATCCTTTCCTTTCCCATTTCCTTCGTTGCTATAGCCCCATTCCCTGCTAGGTCCTAAGCATGTGTAGCCAGTCCATGTGTGTGTGTGTGTGTGGGGGGGGGGGGGGCTGTTATGTACCCTTATGGCTGGGCCCCCTGATAACACAGGGATCACACTGCTGTTACCAGAGCTGTAACCTCCCCATGCAGGCCAAGGAATTGATACCCATCCTCTTGGGGTATGTGGGTTGTCAGGGCTCCCGGCAATGGCCATCGTGCCAGGTGGCCTTTGCTGTGGCTGCATGGCACCCATGGGGAGAGCCACGGATCAGAGTGGGTGGTGCCGGGCGGACGTTTCGCACAATGAAACGTGTGAAATTAGATAATGGTCGTGATACAGCCGTCTCAGTCTACCTCTCTGTCTACCCCCTGGAAGGAGGACCAGGCACATCGGCTTGGTGTGAAACCCTTTCCACGTTACCTGGTCTGCTCCAAGACGGATGGAGGGACGTTCACTGCCACCAAACCAGTGTTCTTCATTGAACATATTGAGGATAAGTTTGGGGAAGTTGAACAATGAGCAAGATGTGTATTGGATCACTGCTAATTAAAACAGTTTCTGCTGCCCAATATGCAGCTCTGTGTGCCTGCGACCATCTTGGCGACGTTCCAGTGCCAATAACCCCTCATCAGTCACTCATCATAGACCTAGGCACCAACCAAGGAGGAGTGCGCATATTGTCAAGGAAAGGGAGGTTGAAGTCCCTAAAAAGGGAAGCTAGCCACAATACAACAGGTAAACCAACACGAGGGCGATTATCAGGAGTTCTTAAATTGTCACCCTCAAAGAGAACGTTGTGGGAAGACCAGGAAATTTATGAAGGTAATGACATAGGAAACCAAAATCTGAAGGCACCTAGTCTGAAGAGGGGGGGATTTCTGCTTCAGCAAGTAGACTGTCTAAAGGGCTGGTCCGGAAGGCATCTGTAGCCAATCGGATGTCACAATGGTGAAGGGGGTCCAGAAGGGGAAAACTGAAAACCATGAGAGCGAGCCCATGTGAAAGCCCACCGAATGGCACCTTGGAGCTGGTGTTCAGCCGAGGCTACAGAGTAGGAGCTGTACCATATGCGAAAGTCGTCTACGTACAAATCAGGGGTGACTAGTGACCCAACAGAGCTCACCAACCCATTAATGGTGATTAAGAAGAGTGTAACACTTAACACAGAATACTGTGGAATGCCATTCTCCTGGATCTGTGGGGAGCTGAAGGAAGAGCCAACCCTCACATGGAACACATGGCGGGATAAAAACTGACTGATAAAAATTGGTAGGGAACCAAGCGGTGTCATATGCCTTACATAAATCAAAGAAAACACCAACAAGATGTTGAGGTTTTGAGAAGGCCTTTCTGATTGCCGTTTCCAGTCAAAGTAGATGGTTTGTTTGCGCGTCGTTGTCGGCTCCTACTCAGAAAATTGTGTCTTTTCTGCTGCCATTCTTGGCAATTGACGAGAGCCTGGAAGGTTCGGTTTCATATTAAAAGAGCTTAACCCAGCATTGCATTGCCTTCAGTGTGTCGGATCCATGGCTGTGTAAAGCTTTGTTTATCTCTTGGATATCACCATGTATCTATCAGTTGTTGGGTCAACTCGCCCTCCTGCAAGAACCCGTGGTATTATCCTGGCTTCATACTGTCAACCTTGGACATACCTATCGGCATATTCATCACGGTTACACGCAAGGAATCCGTGCAGATGACATGATATGGGACAAAATTCTGAATCTATCCCTGGATACGGTGGTGCGTCAGCGGGCTCTGCAGTTCGATAACCTGACCTTAGCGGACATTCTCAATAATGCTCAGTCCTTTGAAGTTTCCTTGGCATATGGCTTCGGTATGCCATTCACAGCAGTCTTCTACAGGGTTGCAATCTTATCCCTCCAAATTATTGGTCCAGGTGCTAATTTTTGACAAATCCAGGTGTTAGCAAGTGGACACAGGGGCCTTTGATTCATTGCTGAACTTCCACACCTATACCGGCTAGGGACACCCCTATTATCTCCCCTGGCACAGGCTTTGTGCAGTTATAGTCACTAACGTATTCCGGTGATGGGTCAAGCCTACAAATCTGTGGTGCATTCTATCACCTTCTTAGTGTTAGACGATATGGCAGCAGTAAATACTTTTGGCTTTGGACACCTTTAGTTCTTTTCTGTCTATCTTGTGTCTGAGATTGTGCCTTTTCAAGAGCTGGAACCCCTTTTTCAGGAATTTTTGTCGCTCTTCGCTGGCAGATTGGGGTGTGCTACTGGGTTTACGGCCCATATTGCAGTAGAGCTTACTGTGCGACCAGGATTTGTTCGCGCACGCCAGGTTCCCGTAGCCTTGCACGACCAATTGAAATCTGAGCTGGACCACCTCAATCTCTGCAGCGTTTGTGCTCCATTTCTTCTAGTGAATGGGCCGTACTGCAGTCATTCACAAGAAACCATCGGGCTTGTTACAAATCTGCAGACTTCAGGGTGTCAATTAACACACAGTCGGTGATAGACTCCTATCCTTTGCTCCCAACTGACGAGTTGTTGGTGTTACTTTCAGGCTCCCAGGCTTTTTCTCAGGTGGATTTGGCAGAGGCTTACCTTCAACTTCACCATGATGACGACTCCAAACGCCTGTTGGTTGTTAACACGCCATTTGTCATTTACCTGTACCAGCGGTTACCATTTGGCGTAGCCACTGCACCAGCGAACATGCACTGTTTCCTGGAGAAACTTGGTTGCTCCGTTCCAGGCTGTGTAAATTACCTTGATGTCACAGGGGCCACTACTGCTGAGCAGCTTCACAACCTGTGGGCCCTTTCTCAACTCTTACAGGCCACTAGCCTCTGCTGCAATCTGGCAAAGTCTCCCTTTTTTCCCATCCAACAATGCCCTACCTCGTGTTCAAGATCTTGTCGGGGGAGTGGGGAGGGTTTGCCCCCTTACCAGAACATGTAGCAGCCATTCCTTCTATGCTGCACGCCTCATCCGACAACGAGTAGCAGGTGTTTGCTGCTGGGTGCAGCTCCTTCACCACCTGCTCCATAAGGGTGTACCTTTCCCGTGGTCCAACGACTGTCAGCTCAAGCAGCTCCTAATATCAGCTCCTTGCTTGGTCCCCTACACTCTTGTACAGCACCTAGTCCTCGCTACCGACACTTACCAATACATATAATAACTATAGTATGCAACATTAGTTGATTTTTATTAATGTTTTCGCAGATCGATTTCGATCACATAATGATCATCCTCAAGTCATTGTTTTGTGGTTGCTGAGCACACCGTCCAAAAAATTGGAATCAAACCTCAAAAACTTAACAGTACGGAATTGGAGCAGTGCTAGCAAACAAGTACTCAATAGTTCTGAACACCCCATTGGATATGCTTCTAAAATGTTGACTCAGATTCAGCAAAACTATTATTAAGTTGAAAATGAGGCTTTGGCTATTGTTATTCTCTTAACGCTTAATGTGTACCTTCATAGTGTCAAGTTCCACCTCATCATCGACCACAAACCGTTATTCTTACTTTTTCAGCGTCTCGTGGCATTGTGATATAAGGAAGTGCATTGTCTTCAGCACTGGGCACTCTTCTGATCCCAATACAATTACAAAATTCATTTCTGGCCCACCACCCAGCATTCCAATGCGGACACGCTGTCATGCTTACACTGTTGTCCAGACCCGGATTTTGATTGGGAAGAGCTTCTCTGTTTTTATTTCAATGACAAAGCAAAGGCTATTGTCCAGGGGATCCCTATCACGTCTTCTGAATTAGCAGCAGCTGTCTCTTCCGATCCAGTGCTATATACGGTCTTGGATTATATTCGTCATGGCTGGCCCGATATTCCCCTGTGCCGGGCTTCAGATCCCCTGCGGAATTATTATTCTTTTCAGTGGTGCTTCTCCAAATGCAAGGGGGTTCTCTTATTAGTTACCGAGGTTCGCCAGCCTCATGTGGTCATGCCTTCTGCCCTACACTCAAGTGTCCTGTTGCTGCATGAAGGACACTGGGGGACCTTGGGAAACTCACCTTGTTAGTGCATCCATGTGGATTATGCTGGTCCCTTTCTCCACTCTTGTTGGTTTTTTGTAATTGATGCATACTCAAACTGTCCTTATGTCGTACGCTGACATACAATGTCTACGGCATGATCATTCAGTCCCCTTCCAAAGTATTTGCTATTCAAGGCCTGCCATGTATCTTGGTTTCGGACAACAGAACTCTTTTTCGGTTGGGGTCCACCTTGTCCTGACCCCACCCTTTTACACCCAGTCCAATGGCAAGGCGGAACGGTTGGTCCGCACATTCAAAGCCCAAATGTGCAAATATGTTCATTCTTCTTTGGTGGATGATGCTCTTCCGCATTTCCTCTCTCCATATTGTTTCTCACCAATGGGTGATCATAACCCTGAAGAACTACTGCACGGCTGCAAACCACACACATTGCTCTACCTCCTCTTGCCACAAGCCCAGACACCTTCTGCATGATGGCCCATTCGTTACTCCTCGGGTTCCGCCATCTGGTCACAGTGTTTCGGCTGCAGCCCACACTGGCTACCAGGTATTGTCACAGTCTGGTAGATCGTCGCATCTGTTCCGTTCGCACGCTGGGGAACGTGGTATGTGAATATTGGCATCAGTTACACCCACAGCCCTGGCCGAGGGCACCTCCACCCCCCGTCACTACAGACTTCATCGCCCCCTCTGCTGCACCCTTATATCTTATCGGTCGTCTCTGCTCCTCCTTTGCCAGCGACCCTGTGTGTGTCCACTGCCTTGCCAGACTAACAGCAGCAGCGCCCTCCCTGGTACCACCATCTATGCCCTTGGCAATGCCCGTGACCAGCGGGGGGACCTCCACACCCGTGGATGATTTTTCAGGCTCCGGAGTGACAGCAGGGGTGAGGCCCAGCACAGTACAGGCCGGCTCCGCAGTGACCAAAGGGCTGGCCCCATCATGGGGGCTCCACCCTCTCCGATATTGAGATATTCCCATGCTCCAAGCTTGCCCATCATTGCTGGCTGTATCCCACTGTGGATGGGCCACCTTCGTCCACCACATCCCTATAAGTTTCGGCTGTATGGTCATGTGCCACGTCACCAGCTCACCAACGACTCTAATGCCACTGTTACCAAGGAAATGTTGATGGACGTTGCCTGGCTTCATTCGGCATGCATCGACATCTCCCCCTGAGGGGGTAGGAGTGTTGTAATGTCGCAGTGTACTACACTCCGAATAATGTGCACCTTGACCTGTATTAGTGCTGCTGGCCGCGAGACAGCATCACTGGTGGCAGCCGGCACGCTACCTAGCGATGACTGGCATCCAAGCAAACGAGGCAGCTCTCCACTTGGGCAGTTACTTTTTATACCCGGTTCGCAGTGTCCAAACCTAGTAGTTGCAGTGTGACAGTTAAAGAACCAAGAATCAAAGTTAACCTTACTAGGAAGACAGTAAAATCTGGGAATGTTTGACATTTGTTTGTAGAATGTTTTTGAATGTTTGTAGAGCATGATTGACACTAGGTTTTACTGACTCATGCAAAGCATTTTGCAATTTAATTTGTTAGAACTATTTGAATGTTAGAGCCTGCCTGATTTGTTTTAGTTGAGAAGCCTATCTCACGGTGCAACGTCATGAGGAATGATTGGATGAATATGTAATGTGAGTGAAAGAATGCCAGAAATTTATGTCTGATGACAGTTTGACAGATAAGGGGGAAAAACCATTAAGTATTCAAAACCATGTTTAAAAGCTGTCATACTTGTGAAATTCTGTCTATGAACAAATTTTTACAAAAGTGAATACAACTGCTTCATCTATGAAAATGAGTGTCAGAATTTTATTTCATGGCAGCATAGTTTTTAAAGTT
Organism: Locusta migratoria; assembly: GCA_026315105.1. Taxonomy (NCBI): domain Eukaryota; kingdom Metazoa; phylum Arthropoda; class Insecta; order Orthoptera; family Acrididae; genus Locusta; species Locusta migratoria. The sequence goes on from CM048748.1 coordinate 372,261,242, forward strand.
CATGAACGCATGGGAACTAAGTATTTATGATGTTTATGGCATATTTTTGAACTGTTAGTATAGACATTAGATGAAAGTAAATCAAAATTCAAAATGCCTAATATGTCCATGATTACATAATGATATAGAGTCACAAAAGTATTGTTTTGAATGTAATTATGTAATTAAGTACAAGTTGGAATTAACAATATACTAATAGGTCAGTTCACAACTCACCACGAAGATGTGACGATGAGCCTTGATAGGATGCACTTGTTACCTTGCCATTGACACATTGACACCATTGTATTTCATCCTGAACTGAAAATGTTAGTTTTCTGCAAAATCAGCTAATACTATGCATTCAGTTTTGTGATGATGTGCTTTATTGTCCTTCAAAAACTAACGTTTGATTTTGTAATCATAATGAGACTATCGCCATTTTGTAATTTATCAATTAAAAATTCATAGTACTCTTTCTGAGATTTAACCATTGTTATCATTTCTGCCCTGTCAATTATGCCCACTGTTTGATGGAAAAATTGTCAGGCATTTCCTCCACATATTTGTTGAACAACTCAAGAAGGTATCCTTACCACGGCATGTATCACACAAACCCCATCATGCAGCATAACTGTTACTGTCAGAGACTATTAAATCTAATAACAATTTGTAGTCAAAATCATTAAAGTTTGTACCCACTATAATAAGTTACACCATTATATGAACACACACAGTGTGTGTTCCTGAGTGGCCAAAATACATCAATTCTGCTGAATCTCAGAAAAGTTTGACCTTCTAATTTTGCATTCAGGATGAACAGTTTTGAAAGCTACATGAAGTTCATTTAAATTTCATGGTGCTAGTCATTTATACTTTATTATTTTAATTCAATTTGTGACAACTCAACTACCCATTTACTATTGTTCCAACCTGGGCGTATTTTATATGTGTTGAATTGTAAACATGACTCATTCCACATCATTGTGATTTAACATATTACGGATTATGGAATACGAAATAAATAAATAAAATAAATACTGTATTCATCATCTTAAATAATAGAAGAGGGGGAAAACCTGCAGGATTCTTTTCTTCACTTATACCTACTCGCATTGCATCTCATAAGGATGTTATTTGAAAACATGTATTTAAAATGTTTTCAGATTTTGTCAATAAAATTTTCCTGGGTATGAGACTGTGTTGTTATTTTTTGTAATATCTACCGACGTTTTGGCCACTGTTGCAGACGGCCTTCATCAGGGTCTGTGTGTGACTGCTGAATGTGAGATAGCTTGTGACCTATATAATTGTGCTAACAGTTGTTTGAGGAAGAGGGATGTTGCTCGTTCTTTATTGGTGTTTATATTATTACACACCATTGGTGGAAAAGGGCATCAACGATTAATGTTTTCATGACAAGTTTTTCATGTGATAGGAGGTTGCATTCTTCCCTCTTATTGGTGAAAGCCAATCCAAGACGTCCATTTTCACAAATAAGAGGAAGAATGCAACCTCCAATCACATGGAAAACTTGTAATGAAAACACCAATCGTTGATGCCCTTTCCCACCAATAGCGTGTAATAATATAAACACCAATAAAGAAAGACCAACAGCCCTCTTTCTCAAAGTACTGTTAGCACAATTATATAAGTCACAAGATATCTAACATTCACTAGTCAGACACAGATCCTAATGAAGGCCACCTGCAACAGTAGCCAAAATGTTAGTAGATTTTACAAAAATGACAATATGGTCTCATACATGTATTTTTAAGACGAAATTTGCGGTCTTTCTGTTGACAACAAAGCAAAATGTAAAATGTCAATTAATTAGTTAATGAGTCCATCATACATGTTCCTAACATATATTGAACTATTAAATATCTTCGAAAATCTCAAACTAGATTCTAAATCTCATGTCAGTCAATATATACAAAGAATTCAATATTGACAGTTAATGTAATAGTTGAAATAACATAATTAGCTGGTGTACACAACTTGTTTATGAGCCTAACATATATACAATGCAATTTATTTTCATTTCTTCTTGTTTTTTACAAAAGATTTTACAATTCGTCTGTTTAAGTCTTGAAATAACATACAATGACACAACTATTGTTTATAGAACTGTCTGGAAAGAAAATATATGAATCTCTTAATTAATGAAATATATCACTTGTTTTAATCACAGTATCACCGAGACACTGTCCTACAATGATTCCTAGGCTGGCTAATTCGTTTGTAACTTCACACGCAACACACATCACTAATGAACCACACGATTCCGGATCCGACGCAGATGGTATCGTTCGGTAACATTGAGATGGGGGGTCAGCAGTATCGTTACAAGATGTAGTGTAATATGAATTACTTCATCATGTTCAGTAAAAAATCAATGGTGAAATTTTTACAGTACTTTACTATCATATAGGTGTACAAACTGTGCAAAAATCAAATTTTTATATTCTGTCCCATAAGAGATAACTAATACCAAAGTTTACGAAAAATGTAAATATACAAATTTCAAAAATTCATAAAAAATTAAATGATGATTATAAATATTGAAATAAAAAAAAAAATACTCTTGTAAATCACTCCTTGATAACTATTTTTGGACCTAAAAGTGGGCTTTCAAAATTTTTGATACCAAACTTTGGAGGTCATTTTGAGATGCTATTTTTGAATTTGGAGTATTTTGTGTAATGTTTTATAAAATATTTTCTAGAGGACACTTTCTAAAAACAATTGGGTCAGTGTTGTAGTTTAACTCACTGCAGACGTATTCAAATTATCGCTAACGTCTCCAAACTAAAAAAATAAAAATGGTGTCCATTCAGTAATAGTACGAGGAAAAAAAGTTTTAAAAGCTGTTATACCCAGTGTATCTTTTCCAGCTTTTATTGCAACTCCACCATTCCTGTACATTCTCTAGTGATTGTGATTCCCTCAATACTGTTTCCTTGAATTTTTCTCACAATACCTCTTCTTTCAGTTTCCCTTGATAATTTCCCTTCAGCTTTTTTTCTTCTCTACAACAAGTAATCTAACCCAATTCTCAATAATGTACAATGAAATTATAAAAGAAAACAGCATCCCTTCTCTCAGGAACTCATTAAACAGTCAACATCACTATACAAGGGATGACCCAAAAACAACCGGAATTTCTTTCTAGAAAGCAAATACTTTATTGTATTCAAATACAACCTTAATCTCCTTCGAAGTACTCTCCATTAGCATTAATACACTTGTCCAAACATTCATTCCAGTGTTTGGAGCACCACCTTAAATTCATCCTCATTGATACCTGGTAGCACATTCATGACTTTGCATTTTATGTCTTCCACATCTGCAAAATGCTTCCCTCTCAAGTCTCTTTTCATCCTCGGGAATAGGAAGAAGTCCTAGGGTGCTAAATCCGGCAAATAGGGCACGTGGGTCAAGGTAGTCATCTTCGTTGCGACCAAAAACTGGCGAACGCTGAGAGCAGTATGCACGGGAGCAGTCGTGATGCTTGAACCACATGCCAGAATCCCACAAATCCAGACGTTTTCGTGAAGCCATTTCATAGCCTTCAAATAGAATTGTTGGTTTATGGTTTACGGTCTGGTTTTGAAGGACAAATTCAGTGTGTACGATCCCTTTGATGTCCAAAAACAGGTCGACATTGTTTTCACATTCAATTTAAGTAGTCGAGCTTTTTATGGTCGAGGTGAGCCAGGTGACTTCCATTGTGATGACTGTTGTTTACTTTCTGGATCGTATCCATACCACCGTGACTCATCACCTGTAATGATTTTGTTGAAAAATGTGGATTATCTTTGAACATGTCCATTTCATGACAGACTTGAATGTGACGCTCCCTTTGACCTACAGCAAGAAGCTTCGGCAGGAATTTTTCCACCACTCTTTGCATCCCCAAATCAATGGTCAAGATGCCCTGAATGGAGCTCCAGGACATCCCTGACAAGTTCTCGAGTTGGTAGATTGTCCTGTGTCAACAGATTTTGTTGATGTTGACTTCGCTTCAAGCAATTGAAGGTCGATCAGAACGGGGCTGATCTTCAACTACCATTTCTCCAGGAAATGCATTTTACACTAAGCTGTCATGTAAGATTTATGTATTATGCAACTAGTTTCAGGAATATCCCATTATCACGGCATTTCTATAACAATACAAAAGTGGTTAAACATCAATGTGACAAATTATAAAACAAAGATCTTCATCCATGATGGTAATACTTACAAAATTACATAAACAGTTCCATTTCATACATTACCTGAATCAGTTAAAGATTCGTCTTATCCTTAAAAATAGTCTTTTGTCATACTGAAAAAAACAAAGCAAGTGGTTCTGCACTTAGCCTAAATAAAATCATTACTGTTTCGTAAGAAAACAAGTCAAAGGTATAATGAGATATTTTATTGTTTGGATTTTTTGTTTTCAGGTGTTTGGTACCCATATCCCCCAAGAAACCTTCAGTGTTCAATTCGTCAGTTGCCAAACAGTTGGTTAATTTGAGTGTCTAAGTTTAGTATTTAAATAATCATTTTCAATGCCTTATAATACTGGAAAACTTCGATAAATGTCCAGAAATTTGATTGCAATTCCACTTCATATTTTGTTTGGCGGAAAACAGAACTGTTTGGTATCGCCTAACCTACAAAACAATGTGCCACATGCTACACCACGTTTCAATTGTTTTTACGAAAACGCTAGCGTCTGAAGTTGCTGCGTGTCATTGTGACAGTGTATTCATTCGCTATTCGCCTATACGCCGTGCGACAACAGACGCCAGTGACTAGTGACCAAATATGCTGTGTGTAATATACACTTAACATATTAAAATGAAAAAAGGCTCAAATAAAAACTACCAGAACACAAATACTGCTAACGCAAGTCAAACAGAGATGGTTCAGTACACAGTACCATGAGGGAAGGGGGAGGGGTGTTGACGAACCATGGCAAATTGGAAGAATGTACATCAACAACAGTGTTGCCTGAAGTGTGACTGCTGTTACCTTATATGGGCACTAAGCATTTAAAGCAATCAATGAAATTATTTAAATAGCTTTTATTTTTCAGTTCAATTTGTTCATTAAGAACCTTTTCAGGGTGAACATTCATGTTTGCAAAAATTTGTTTCCTGCAAAAGATTCATCATCCAACCCGTATCTACTCAGTGCAGTAGTTCCATCTGGTCTGACACACTCTGCAATGTGTTGTGGTGTGTTTTTAAATGGGTACTTAAAGCAGAGGTGCTGCTTGGGTAGGGATGTTCACTGAATCTGGCTTTAAGTTTCCTTCCTGTTTGCCCAATATAAATTTTATCACATTGCAAACAACTAATTTTGTAGACACCTGATTGATCAAACTGATTCTTGATGGATGTTGTGGCATAATTTCTGTCCTGAAGTATCTTCAGTTTGAAAGAAATAGTTGTTATTCTTATGAATGAAATACCCAAGATAACTGAGATATTCTGCAAATTTATTGCTTTATAAACCGGTTTTCGCCTGTTACGCCATCATCATTACAAGTTTAAGTTACAAAGATCTTAACTTGCTGGATATATAACATTCAAAGGAGACTAGCGTTTTGGTTTGTAACTAACTCGTGGGAAATGTTACAATTAAAGTTGTGGGGTAAATTCCTGACATTGATAAACTACGTGACAATATAATAGATTTTGACATTATCCTAAGAAATATAAAGTGAATCAATAGAAATTGGCTGAAAATAGTGATCAAAACTTATCTATCTTAAACAGTTCTAATGTCTAGAAACAGGGAAGTGTTGTTAATATATGTTAAAATTTTAACTGGTTAAATTAAACTTGGTCAAAAAATTATCTTAAACAAGACCAATGTCTGGAACATGGATGCATGTGACAAAGTCGAATGAAACATCTGTAAATATGTTAAAAAATTTTCAACTGGTTAAATTAAACCATGGTTACTAGTAGAATAAGACATTAAAGTGTATATCACATTAACAGTTATGATTACACAAGAATTTTATAACTAGTAAAATAAGTCATTACACTTTACCTCTGGTAAGCAGCCAGACAGTTCTAATTACACAAGCTGTCTGGTAGTTCCTGTCCACAAACACAACACATCATCAACATACTCGAACCAGTATGCTACCTTGGAAGAGAGTGGGTTGCTTTCTACGAACTGTTTCTGAAAATTGTCCATGAATGTTTCTGCCAGTATTGGGAATTTCCTATCTTTTACACACAGTAGAATTCGATATATTGGACAGTGAAGTGAGACTGGAAATTAATGATATCATAAATAATATGTGTGAAAAACAGAAAAGGATAATAAAACAGCTAACCTGTAGTAAACAACACCCAGAACATAAAAAAAAATGGAAGTTGGCAGATCGTGTAATTAATATCACAGACATGGAAGAGACTAATGAAGAACTAAAGATACTGGGAAAAGGCTTCAAATATGCCCCACCACAAAAGTTTCTAAAAAAAAAAAAACCATCTTGAAACAATGAAAATCGACCTAGAATCTGCATTAGGTGACGACATCTCCACCAAATATCTTGTGGCACATGAATTGGAAACATCTAACCCCATGTTCAGTGTCCTATTAACAAAATAAAGACTAGTTTTGAACAATTTCAAGAAGAAAATGTGTGACAGTAATGTGATAGCATCTAGGACAGAGAAAAGCAACACTCTTGTCTTAATGAACAAAAGTGAATATATAAACAAAGTTGAAGATTTCCTTGATTCTAACAACTTCCAACAGATGCTGTAGATCCCACAAAGATTTATAGTGTTAATGTGAGAGATGTTATTAAACAGTGTAAAAGTATATTTTTTTTTAATATGACACCTATTTTCTCACCAACATGAATCCAATAGCTCCCAGACTCTATGGCTTTTCTAAATTCCACAAAGAAAATTTTCCTGTATGCCCTGTAGTATCCTCCTTTCAGCCCCATGTTACAAATTAGCCAAAGAACTAAATGACCTTATCAAAACCAAAACCAACTTTAAACCAAACCGTGGTATTCTGAATTCAATTGGTCTAGTGAACAAGTTAAAAGACTTCCCTATTTCCCCTAGTGCCAAGCTAATTTCTTTTGATGCCAGCAGCTTATTCACTAATATACCAGTTGGTGAGTGCCTAAAAATCCTCACAGGCTTACTGGATAAATCAGGAGTAAATCCACTTGTCACAGATGACATAAGGTTAGCCACACATACTTGCCTGTCACAAAATTATTTTCATTTCAATGGCAAGGTATACAAACAGTTAGATGGTCTAGCTATGGGTTTCCACCTTAGATAATTAAAAAAGGTGGTGGTGATAGGACTAGCAGGTGTAAATTGCTCTGTTAAAATTAAAGCTAAAAGTAGTAATAATTGTAAACTATTTCACAGAAAAGTAAGAAAAGGAATGCAGTGCAAATGTTGCAAATATTGTTTCCACGAGAATTGCTGCAAAATAAATATAAAACTGGTAACTGTGGACTACTTGTGGAAGTGTGATGCTTGTGTAAAAGAAACATGTGAATAAAAGTACGTACTTAAACATGATTAAGGATAAGGATTCAATCATACAAGTGCTACAAAGGACATTAAAATGTTACAATCTGATAGTGCAGCACTAAAACACAAACGTAAAACTCTGGAACGTGACAATACATTGATACATGAAGAAAGCAAGTGCATCGTAACATCAAGTTCACATGTAAACAAAAACGCTGCTGCACCTGTAAACGTAAACAAGGGCAATTTAGATGAAAACTGCGCTACAGCAAACAAACAACGCCCTGGAGATATCCTATATGAAAACATCAAGAAGTTTGCGTCTGATAATGTACACAACACTGCCCAAAAGATCGAAAAAAAAAAAAAAAATACTAAATCCTCAATGAACTGTGCTACAACCACACAAAAACTATCACACCAAGGAATAAAAGTCAAAATATTTGGAGACAGTCATGCTCGCAATATTACAAACTCTGTATACAACTCTGCTAAAGGAAATGTGTACGTGTCATGCCTGGGGCAAAGTTCAGAAATGTGGTTAGTAATATTGAAAAAGAATGTATTGATTCTTCTAAACGTGACACTGTTGTTCTTATAGCTGCCTCAAATGATGTTTCTTGCAACGAGACCAAAGCATTTATCAACAAATTAATTGTTGTCTTGCAGTTTATCTCGACCACAAATGTCGTACTGACTAATCTGCCATTGAGATTTGATCTGGCGGACTGGTTGTGTGTCAACAGTGAAATTCGACGTACAAACCAAAGGATGAAACATTTCTACTCGAAATTCGAAAATGTTACACTTCTTGACGTCGGCCATTACGAAAGAGATAGTTACACACCGCATGGCCAACATTTGAACCGACTTGGAAAGATGAGACTCTCTACAGAGATAAATAATGCTATTGACAAAATAATACAAGAAAACAGCTGCAAAACCAAACATACCATTGCCCTGACGCAGGGAAACAAATGAAAAGGGCCAATTCCAAACGGACTTGATCCAGTCTTAAAGACTCTTTCCCAGTAATTAATCACTCAGACTTTGAAAACATAGCGGATGAAGTAACCAGTGTTTCTTATATATATCCAGTGTCGTCCTACAATACGAAACTGTTAACAATAATACATATAGTGACTGTGGCAAACAATGCCCACTTAAATTTAGTTTTAAAAAATGATAAATTTGTGCTACAGCTGCGATCTAAAGACTGTGAATCACTATCTCTCCTCCACATGAATGTACAGTCAATAAGGAATAAACTTCCTGAACTTGAACTTTACCTACAGGTAGTGCAGTGCAATATACTGTGCCTAAATAAGCACTGGCTTAAGGAACATGAATGTAAAATGTATACTGCAGACCACTATAAATTCTTAACTGGTTATTTTAGAACAAATATGGAAAATGTTGGTGTTTCCACACTAATTAGAAATGACCTGAACAATAAGGTCAATGTAATAGTTCTGACACATTTAGTGCATGAGGGTGAAATTGAAATTGCTGCCAATCACTTTCCTGTGAGTGAAATTTTTGTATCATGTACTGTACACCCAAAACTGATTCCAAACTCTTTGTCCAACATATAGATAATTTGTTAACGTTTTTGATTAGATATAAGAAACACCAAAATTTTAGTATTTGGTAACATTAACACTGACGTGAACATAAAAAGTTCCAAAACTACCCTACTGCTAGATACATTAAAGTCCCATAATTTCTCTTGTCTCACCACTAAGCCTACCAGGCAGAATGCCTGCTTAGACAAAGTAATTTCAAACATCCACAAAGAAGATGCAGTTCTAAATGCTGTTAAGCCTTTGCTCTCTGACCATGATCGTATACTCTAAAAATTAAGGGGGTTAAAACAAAAACATGAACAACCAACAGAACCCAGAACAATGAGATACTTAAAAGATACAAATTTAATGAATTTTGTACAAAACCTTTTGACCATTGACTGACTGGACTGCCATTGATATGAACATGTCTTTAAAGCAATGTTTTTGACTATTTCCTTCACACTGTCCACTCATTACTAAACACAAAAGTCTAAATCCAAAGAAACAGAAGGGTAATGCAACTAATTGGTATACACCTCACCTAATTAACTTAAGAAAGCAATTAAAAATGTACCATGACAAATCTTGCATTAATAATGAATATAAACCTTTACATGCTGAATTAAAATAGACTTAAAGAAAAGAAATAACTATTGCAAAAGAAGGGCCAATGGTCACTTTATATCTCAATCAAGTAACAAATGCAAAGCAGCTTGGAAAGTTGTTAAAGCTGAAACTGGGTTTACTACTGAGACGTTAGCCATTCCTCTAAGTGCAGAGGAGCTAAATTACAGTTGCATAAATTCAGGGAAGTTAGCCAAATCAGATGATAGTAAACTGCAAGACAAATTGAATAGGCTCCCCAATTCTCAGGAAGTAGAGCAGAGGGTAAACTTGACAACATTTGAATGGAGAACAGTCTATCCTAAGGATATATTAAATGTAGTCAAGTCACTGACCAACTCTAGAACTGAAGACAGCCATGGTTTTTCTAATTTTAGCATAAAAAGAGTTATAGACACTATATGCATACCATTAACTTACCTTCTACATAGGATTTTTAGTGAAGGTACATTTCCAGACTGTCTAAAGCTGACAATTGTTTTGCCCATACCGTATATAAAAAAGGAGACAAATTCACCCCAAAACTACAGGCCTATTGCAATAGTACCGGTAATATCAAAAATTATTGAAAATCAGTTAAATGAGTACTCTGAGTGTAACAACCTACTTAACAAGTCCCAATATGGGTTCCGAAGTGGGCTGTCCACCATCAAGGCGGCACAAGATGTGGTATTGACTGTACTAAATGGCTTTGAAAATAGACGAACCACTAATGCTATATAAGGCATTTGCTACTGTCTCGCACATTTTAAATGAGAAACTCAAAAGATATGGGGTAACAAACAGAACTAGCACTACTTAAATCATACCTAATGAACAGAAAACAATTGGTTGTTGTCAACTCTAACAATAAATCTGACTTTCAGAAAGTAATATATGGAGTCCCACAAGGATCTGTGCTGGGACCTTTCTTATTTATTGTATATGTAAATGACACCCAACACATTACCTTATAAATCAGTTATGTATGCTGATGGCACAACTTTCATCACATCACATAATAAGATGAATGTTGCCCATCAAATGAACAATTCCATGATGGAAAAAGTGGCTCAGTGGTTCCAGGAAAATAGACTAACACTAAACAATAGTAAAACAGAACACATAATATTTTCCCTCAGTAACATTAGTCATGGACAGGATGAATTCACGCTCCCAGTCAAATTGCTGGGCATTTATCTAGACACTAAATTATCCTGGAATACCCACACAGAATAGCTGTGCAGTAAGTTGGCAAGAGTGGTGTATCTCTTAAGGAAATTGAAAAGCTGTGTGAGTAAGGAGATTATGCTTATTGCATACTATGCCTTTTTCCGTACCCACTTACATTATGGAATACTTCTTTGTGGTAACTCTCCTGGAGCAAAAGATGTCTTCCTCTGGCAAAAGAAAGCCATAATGTGTATTTTTGGGTTAAGCAACCGAACCTCCTGTAGACAGTACTTTACTAGGCATAAAATAATCACACTCCCCAGTCTATATATATCCTGAAAACATTCACGCATGCCAAATAGAATGTCCATACATATGAAATTAGATCTGACTTGCGCTCATATGAAACCAGAAACAGGAACACACTGGCCAGTCCTTGGACAAGATTAACCAAAGTAAAAACTAATTTCTCACATGTTGGCAAGGCATTTTTAATAGAGGTTTGATTCCATTTTCAGGATGGTGCTCAACAACCACACAATGACGAACACACCAGATGTATTGAGCAGCATTGGCCGTTAATGTTTTATTTATAAACAACAGATCAATTTCAATCACATCGTGACCATCTTCAGTGTATCCTTCAAACTATAGAACAAGATCATAAAATCAGTATAGAAGTGGTAGGAATGGAAATTGTGTCTGATCATTCAGTACCAGGTTTGGGGAAGTGTACATATGTCTTAATTTCCATTATTTGAAAGAAGTTCATTTTCCTTCCTTTTTGTACATGGTGTAGGACTTCATGTGTTACATAATCACTGTAGCCTTCTTTTAGCAGGTGGTCTGCAAATGTAGAATTTCCTTGGCTAAGTTTCCAACTTCTGTGATGTTTCTTTAGTCTAGTACAAATTGCTCTGCTTGACTGTCCAATGTAGAATTTCCCACAGTTGCAAGTAATCTTGTATACTCCACTCTATTCCCAGGCTGGAGGGTTGTCTTTACCATTGCCATTGGGTAGAAAGTGACCAATGCTATTGTGTGTATAAAATGATGTTTTGAAATTTCTGGATTTGAGTTTCTTGGCCACATTCACAGAAACCTTTCCTAAATATGGTATTGTGCACCATTTACTATTGTCGTGAGGTGTTGGGGTGTTAATAACGGGGTAGAGAAGGGAAGAGATATGTTGTTTCTGTTTTTTTGTGCAGTATAGAATCTACCAAGGACAGGGGGTAGCCATTATTTGATGCCATTTGTCTGGTGGTATTTACTTCAATTTGGAAGCTTTCTTTACTCATGGGGATAGATAATAAGCGATGGATCATGGAATGAAATGCCGCATGTTTGGGAGTAACTGGATCTTGTGACTGGGCGGGTATTACAGTGTTTGTGGTGGAAGATTGCCTGTAAATCTTGAAGGTGTGGTAATGATTGCTGATGTCTATTGTTAGGTCTAAATTATTTATACTGTTACCACCAAACTCCATTGTGAAGTTAATACTTTTGTGAGCTGTATTTAACTGCTTAAGGAACGTTTGAAGCTGTCTGGTAGTTCCTGTTCACAAACACAACACATCATCAACATATCTGAACCAGTATCCTACCTTGGAAGAGAGTGGTTTGCTTTCTAAGAACTGATTCTCAAAATTGTCTATGAATATTTCTGCCAGTATTGGACTATTTATTTATTTGCCTACGGACAACAGTGTTGTTGTATGAGGCGTCTACATAATACAAATAATTTACAGTGCGTACAATGGGTTAATTTGATATTATTACAATTATCTTGTTTTTATGGTAGTTCGTCACAACTTAATTTACACAAATTTCACATTTCAGGATCTACTATATGAATATCATTTATTAATTATAAATTCATAGTTATTTTACGTCTTCTACAAATTAATTTATGCTATAGTATGCTTTTTATTTTAGCCTTGTCTCTACCACCGTTTTAAATTTATTTATAGGCAGTTCCCTTGGGTCCTGTGGTATACTATTAAAAAATGAACACACCAGATGTATTGAGCAGCATTGGCCATTAGTGTTTTATTTATAAACAGCAGATCGATTTCAATCACATAGTTACCATCTTCAGTGTATCCTTCAAACTACAGAACAAGATCATAAAATCAGTATGGAATTACAAACAAATACAAAATAAACTTGAAAATAATTTCAAATATAATATACAGACAAAATACATACCAAGTATTGTGAATGCTCTGAATGTGACTGCAACTGTGTCAAAATAAATTTCGGCAAACATAAAATTGCAGCCCTCCCAGGGGGCCCACACATCTTTTGTGGGTACGTGTGGGGCGCACACGGGGCCCCGAGCCGAAGCAGCCTTTATTCTGCCCCAGGCTGCATCACCTTCCCTCTCAGTTCATGCCTTCGCCCGGAGATGGGCGTCCTTTGCGAGTCAATGTGGTTTCTTGTCTCAGTTTCTCTTTTTCCTTGGTTTCTCCCTTTCCCTACCTTTGCTTCTGTCTTTCCCTCCTTGATGTACTTTCCTAGCCTTCCTCTCCTCCTCATTAGTCTCCACTTTGGCGTTTGAGACACTTCTTTCTCTTCACTTTCTCTATTCTTTTCTTCTTCTTTTCTTCCTGTGAGTGTCTGAAGCCTGACCCACGCATTATCATGCGTAGCAGGTGACGGGGTAATGCGTAATTCCCCGTCCCGGGTAGACAAGTAGGGCCTTGGTAAAGGCCAGGCCCAGGGAGGGGTGATTACCCGAGCTGGTACCTTCCGGGAGGTGTGACCTGAGATGTGAACAATCACCTAATGTGGGTAAGCCCTCAGAGAGGGCACCCACTAGGGAGGAGCGCGCCATCGGAGATGCCGTTAGTCACGGGGGACACTTCCGCAATGACTTCCTTCTCTTCTTCTGTGACTTTGGCCCAAAAGAGAAAGATATAAGGATGAAAAGATCATTCAGCAAATTCGGGTCACGGAAAAGGTCTCAATATCTGCCGCTCGAAAGTTGTTGGCGAGTCGAAAGCCCACTGTCATCCCAGCGGGCACATACAGTAAGGTCCTCACCTACACTCGACCTACTAAGGTTGCAGGTACACAGACCTGTGACTTCACTTTCGCTGACACAATTGTGCGATCAGCCAGCCCAAAGATTGCCCTTTCCACGTCCCCGCTTCCTCCTGCTGCATCTAAAGTTTAGTCTTCGTCAACCTCTAATAAACTGTGGGCACCTAAACAAGATGCCCGGACTTTGAAAAAGGAACCCGTCCGTGAAGATTTTCTATGTACTCAGGCTTCTCAACCGTCAACTGCCTCTTCTCACCGTCACTCTTCCAGAAGAGTCAACAAGAAAGAGTTCCTCTCCTTCCCCACCGAGGCGTGTCCCATCCCTCACGCCGCCCAACAGTAGTCGGCCCCGATCATCTTCTGTGTCTCCGGGACGCACTACGGCATTTTACCGGCGGCGGAAGCTGCCCCTCCTGATCAACTCGGGAAGGTGGTAGATGCATCAGTTGAACCTATGGAACATGATTCTCTGCCTCTAGATAGCGATGGTAGTGCTCCCTCAAAGTCCGGTCCTCAGCGGCCGTCGAGGTGACCCCACCTGCTTGTTCCTTTTTATCTTCTTTTCTTCTCTCATTTTTTATCATAGCGCTCCTTCAATGGAATATTCGCGGCATTCGTTCCAATCAGGAGGAATTAAAACTACTCCTTAGATTGCACTGCCCGCTTCTAGTTTGTCTCCAAGAAACTAAGTTACGTCCATGTGATCGTGCAGACTTCCCCCACTACACCTCTGTGCGTTTCGACCTGCCACCTGTGGAAGGTACCCCAGCCCATGGAGGGGTTCTGATTCTCATTCGGGACGACATCTATCACCATCCCATTTCATTGCATACTCAACTACAGGCAGTTGCTCTCCGCATCACTCTATCCACCTTTTCCTTTTCCCTCTGTAATATATATTTGCCATCGTCATCCACCCTTACTATGGCGGATGTGCTACACCTCGTTCACCAGCTCCCTTCACCTTTCGTGTTGGTAGGCGACTTTAATACCCACCACCCCCTATGGGGCTCTCCGGCACCTAGTCTGAGAGGCTCCCTTTTAGTGGACCTTTTCCAACACCTCAATCTTGTCTGCCTCAACAGCGGTGCACCGACCTTCCTTTCTGACACAACACATACTTATTCCCATATAGAACTCGCAATATGCACTCCTCAGCTTGCCAGTCAGTTTGAGTGGTATGCTCTTTCTGACACGTTCTCAAGTGACTTTCCTTGTGTCATCCACTTCCTGAATCATTCCCCATCTCCTTGTCCCACCAGTTGGAACATCTCTAAAGCCGATTGGGGGCTTTATTCTTCTATGGGTTTTTTTCACGATCAGAATTTTTCCAGCTTTGACAGTCAGGTCGAATACCTCACTGAGGTTATTCTCACAGCTGCCGAACAGTCCCCTGGTGGACTGCAGCCTGCCGTGACGCTCTTAGAGCCCGGCGCCGTGCCTTACGCACCTTCCGCCCCCACCCAACGTTGAAGAATAATATCAATTATAAACGACTGCCAGCGCAATGTTGTCGTGTTATAAACAACAGCAAAAAAGCTTGCTGGTTTGCTTTTACCAGTTCTTTTAACCGCTTTACTCCTTCCTCGGCTGTCTGGGGTGGCCTAAGCCGTTTATCCGGCATAAAGGTCCACTCCCCGATTTCTGGCCTGACCATCGAGAACGCAGTCCTTGTGGACCCCGCTGATGTTTCAACGCATTGGGCCGTTTCTTTGCGGAGTTTTCGAGCTCTGCCCATTACCACCCTACCGTCCTCCCTCGCAAACAGGTAGAGGAGGCACAGCCACCTTCTTTCCACTCTTTTAATTGCGAAAGTTATAATGGCTCCTTCATCATGCAGGAGCTAGACCATGCTCTCGCCCTGTCCCGATCTTCTGCACTCAGGCCCGATTCCATCCATATTGATATGCTGAAGAACCTTTCTCCTGAGGGCAAGTGTTTCCTACTTAGCACCTATAATCGCATATGGACTGAAGGTCAGGTTCCCACAAGTTGGCGTGAAGCCTTTGTTGTCCCCATCCCCAAACCAGGGAAGGACAAACATCTTCCATCCAGTTATCGCCCTATTTCTCTTACTAGCTGCGTCTGTAAGGTGATGCAACGCATGGTTAACGCTCGGTTGGTCTGGCTCCTCGAATCTCGACACCTTCTGACCCCAATATTCAATGTGGTTTTCGTAGACACCGCTCTGCTACTGATCACCGCGTTACCTTGTTGACATTCATTATGAATAACTTTCTAAGGAAGCGTCAAACGGTAGCAGTGTTCTTCGACGTAGAGAAGGCTTACGATACCTGTTGGAGGGCGGGCATTCTCCGCATATTGCACTCATGGGGCCTTCGTGGCCACCTTCCTCTCTTTAATAAAGCGTGTTTGGCGGCTCGCAAGTTCCCTGGTACGGGTGAGTTCTGTTTTGTCAGACACCTTTCGCCAGGAGAATGGGGTGCTACAGGGCTCTGTCTTTAGCGTGGCTCTTTTTGCCATTGCAATCAATCCGATCGTAGACTGCCTTCCAGCTGACGTTTCCAGATCCCTTTTTGTAGATGATTTTGCAATTTATTGCAGCGCCCAGCGGACATGACTCTTGGAGCGTTGTCTTCAACACTGTCTTGACCGCCTATATTCCTGGAGCATTGCGAACGGCTTCCGCTTCCCCACTGAGAAAACAGTGTATAAACTTCTGGAGATACAAGGAATTTCTTCCACCTTCTCTCTGTCTCGGCCTTGTTGCTCTCCCTTTCGTGGAGACAACAAAATTCTTGGGACTCATGTTGGATCGTAAACTTTGCAGGTCCCCACACGTGTCTTACCTGGCTGCCACTTCTGCCCGATCCCTTAATGTTCTCCGTGTCCTCAGTAGCACATAATGGGGAACGGATCGTATCGTCCTGCTTCACCTTTACTGGGCTATTGTTCAGTCGAAGCTCGACTACGGAAGGCTTGTATACTCTTCTGCACGGCCGTAGTTTCTCTGCTGTCTCAACTCTATTCACCTCGGGGATTATGCCTGGCAACCAGTGCATTTTATACCGGCCCTGTTGAAAGTCTGTATGCCGAAGCTGCTGTATTACCCTTCACCACTCGGCGTGACATACTCTTGTGTCGGCACGCGTGCCGCCTGCGGTCGATGCCCAACCATCCATCTTACCTATTATTTTTTGACGACTCACTCGATCGCCAATATCAGTTGTCTGTGATAGCCTTGCTTCCACCTGAAGTTCGGTTTCGCCGCCTGCTTCAGTGGCTTGATTTTACCCTTCCTTCCACCTCTTGGTTGAGCGAGAGCCCATTCCACCGTGGCATCAGGCCCAGGTTCACACTCACCTTAAACTTAGTTCGCTGCCCCCCTCTCGGTATACTGCTCGAGGCTTGTCAAACTCCGTTCGCGGTTCGATAATGCCATATTCATCTACACTGATGGTTCCAAGAGCACTGAAAGTGTCGGATCTGCCTTTGTCGTCGGGGACAACCGTTTCCAATACAAGCTCCCTGACCAGTGCTCGAATTTCACGGCTGAGCTTTTTGACCTCCACCAGGCTGTTTTATATACCTGCCGCCACCGCCATCCTTTTTATGCCATCTGTTTGGACTCCCTTAGTGCCCTGCAGAGTTTTAAGGACCCTTTCTCGACCCATCCTCTCGTGTATTGGATCCAACGCTCCCTCCAGTTGCTAGCTGATAACAGCTGTTACGTTTCTTTTCTGTGGGTACTTGGCCACGCGGGTGTGCCCAGGAATGAGACTGCCGACATAGCAGCCAAGGCAGCAGCTCTTTTGCATCGCATGGCTACTTTTGGGTCCCATCAGACGATGTTAACGGGCTCTTTCCCGGAGTATTGTGTCTTCCTGGTACAGAGCATGGTTCTCACTCCACGACCATAAATTGAGAAATGTAAAACCGAACACGACCGCTTGGAGGACCTCCTAACGCCCCTCTCGGCGAGGAACTTTTAGCTGATGACACACGAGCAGCTGCTAGAGTTCTGCATTTTATCAACATGGCCAATTTATCAAAGGATATTTAACCCTTTTAATTGTTTTTATTCTTCTCTTGATACAATTTTTTCGAGATCTAGAGAATCTCTGTTCCGATCTGGGCACTAAAGACCTCAGAAGTTGTGCGCCCTAATTGCAGTGTCAAAGTTTGAAATAAGCGCGCTGCTTACAAACGACATGCAGTGGCGCTGCAGGGATGGGTGTCATTAACGCCTTCTATTACTTAGATATTCTACAATTTTTATGCACTTTCAATCAAACAAAATAAAAATTAGAATGTATTTTCACACATAAGGTATATAAGCTGGATAAAAAATAAAAATGAAAAATCAGAATACAGGAATATATAAAATATCAGGTAAAAGACAAGAGTATTATGCTAAGCATCTTGTGCCAGTTATGGATATTACTAATGTAGTAAGTTATTTCAACAGGAAACTTTAAAAGCATTTTAAAAATTTAAATGAGAAGTACCATGAAGGATAATACCCTTTATATATTTATTATAGCTACGCTGCAAAATCTCGAAAAAGACGAAGAAGAACAAGGGGATATAATTTTAGTTTTATGACATAGTAACAAAAGTTAATTGCAGCGGAATCTCGTTTTCCGTGCTTGAAGCATGTTACATAATGTTGACACAGTTACTATTCCCCCTCCTTCCTATCCCAATTGCTCCCTCCCACCCTCTCCAACCCCGTCTCTTGTCGTTTCTCTAGATCTCTGTTTGGCTATCCCATGGTACCGATTGTCCTGCAATTTTGGTTTTGTCTGTTATTTACACCGGTTTTCGGCCCAGTTTGGTCCCCCTCGGGGTTTGACCTTCTATAGCAAAATCTTCCAATAATGTGAGAGCCTATTGGGGAAGAACTCCCGACCTAGCCCCTACGGTGCGGGTCCCATCCTTTCCTTTCCACTTGCTTTCCTCCCCTTAGCTCCATTCTCTGCTAGGTCCCCAGCACGTGTAGCCAGTCCGTGTGGGTGGGGGGGGGGCTGTTATGTACCCTTTGGATGAGACCCCTGACACCACAGGGATGACACTACTGGTGTTTGAGCTGCGACCTCTCCATGCAAGCCAAGGAGTTGATGCCTGTCCTCGGGGGTATCAGAATTCCCGGCAATGGCCATCGTGCCAGGTGGCCTTTGCTACGGCTGGGTGGCGCCTATGGAGAGACCCCTGTTTCGAAGTGGGTGACACCAGGGTGGACGCCTAGCACTATGAAGAGAGTTAGACTTCAAAATGGTCGTGCATTGGCTGTCTCTCAAGAAAGGAAGAGGTCTTTCAATGCTGCTACTGCAGATACGAGGATGTTTCCCTCCCTTCCTACCCCTTGGGGGGGAGGCCAGGCTCGCCGGTTAAGAGCAAATCTCTTTTCTCGCTACCTGGTTTTCACAAGGACTGATGAAGGAACTTTCACTACCACTACACCACTGTTCTTTGTTGAGACCATAGAGAACAAGTTTGGTGAAGTGAAATCTATAGATCTGGCTCATTGCTTAATAAAACAGTCTCGGCAGCCAAGTCTGAGGCTTTGCTCGCCTGCACCCCTCTTGGCGACATCCCAGTGACAATACTCCTGCACAAATCTCTGAATATGGTACAGGGTGTAATATTCCACCGGGACCACCTCCTCCAAACCGATAAGGAGCTTAGGAACAACCTCGAGGGGTTTGGTGTACATTTTATTTGCCACGTTCAGAGGAGACCTAAGACAACCGCGTTGATTATGGGACCTTTATCTTGGCCTTCGAGGGGGCCACACTCCCAGAGAAGGTAAAGATAATGATATATCGATGTGATGTGAAGCCTTTCATTCCACCTCCCATGCGATGTTTCCGATGCATGCGGTTTGGCTACGTCCTCTCGCTGTACAGCAGTCCCCGTATGCGGTGATTGTGGCAGGGTGGCCACCGAACCTTGAAACCGGGAAAACCGGGAAAAAGCCTGGAATTTGAAAAAACCGGGGAAAACCGGGAAAAAACCTTGAATTTCAGCCAGAAACTGGGATTTTTAACCCATGAGATCTCACGGCTTTAACAGTTAAACGATCGTTCGTGTGTATAGCCTATTGCTCAGATTACACGACCAGTTCGAAATGTACTTAATAAGTGTAAACAAGTAATTCCTGTACAGTAAGAAAAAACCTCAAAGTTTAATATTTAAAAGTAACAAAATGCCAGTCGTTTTAAAATTACGGTGACGTAAATGCTCAGATTGCTAGTTCCCGCGGGTTAAATTATATTCATCCCTTCATTTTTGTGTACAAAAACATTTTCAAATATGTTTCTGGGCGATTTAAAAAGTTTTATAATTATAGGTTACGTATTCCGCTATCTATTTCTGTATTTATATCGAAGTGTTGTTCAACCACGCGACTCAATTCCTTGCGATGTACGTCAAAGAGACGCGATGTTATTGTAAGGCGCGACTATGAAATCGCAGCTAGAACGAAAGGCGATATTTATTTGTACTACATTTTAGCAATTTTCGTAAAATTCTCGGTCGCTCAAGCATACCCCAAAATTTGAATGGGTGTGCCAGGCATAACCCACTGAAAATTTTGGTATCATTTTTTCTTTACGTTATATTTCTTGACTGTAATTAAAATTGACTCTCTCATCCCATTGATGGCCGGCTGGCTTTTGTTGACACCACTCTAAATAGATTATTTTAAACGGTAATTGATTTCGTAGGCATTAAAATCCACGTTCACATGCGAGTGAAGTGATCGTTTTCTAAATAGTCCGAATGTTAATGTAATTCCACTTGTTAAGTCAATATTATAGACTGAAGGCAGCAACCTTTCATTGTATTAAATAACTAGATACGAAGTGGGTTTGGTACAATACATTGAAAATGTTTACACTACAAATTTAATTCCCGGTATCTTTTGAGATAACCTTTTGACAACCACATACGTTACCATTGAGCCGACATACTTGCTGTGAAGATTGCCCTATCCCTTCTAGCTAAAACATTCTGTAAACAGGCAGTCCTCATAACAACTTGCGAAGGTCTATGTGCTTTAATTGGCAGCTCTACAAAATTCTCCAAAAGCAACAGCTAGGAATAGATTTTTTTTTCTGAATTTGAATTTTCAAGCTTCAACAATTTGTCAACAATCGAACGTAGTAGTCGGACCTTAGTTTCTGCTCTTTTTGACCTGAGTCACCTGTGCATGGAATTAAGTCTTAACCCTTTCCTTCCCCTCATCTTTATCTGTCCGTCTAGCCACAACCATTTGTTCAGAGATGGTAAATAACATTGCAGGGCTTCCAATAATTCATTGTAATTAGATTTTTTACCGTTAACTCGAGGAAACAAAAAGCATTAGGCTACAATGCATTGTCAAAATATATAGTGTTGCTTGATGTCTAAGTTGGAGTAAATGCAACAATACTTTCAAATAATTGTATCAAGGTAAAGGAAAGAAAATAATTTAAAAACTTTTATTACTAAATAATTGTCCAATGTCTAAATTAGTAGTCAACAGTTTGAAAATGTTATATCCTGCACACTGCCATCTATAGTCATCCCAAATTTCCATCCAAAAACTAAAAATAATCAAAAATTATGTCAAATATAATTAATCCAATCATTATTTATAGATATATGCAAAGAAATATTTTTGTTCATGAATCATTGAAATTTGGGTTTAAAAGGGTTAATGCCTTGCGTGTGAAAATCGGTAAAATGTATAAGTATATAGTGAAATACGAAAGGACTTCGTCTTATAATCGTACTGGTGACGGTGATATGGAATTGATAGCGTGTATGTTTAGTGTAAGGTTTTGGCTTTGCTTTGTATTTATTTATTTTTCTTTAGTAATACCTGTGTACGCCACTGAGCATACCCCAAGATTTTTAAAAGTCGGTGCCTATGTTCGTTAGTAATAATTATAGACGATTCATGTGACTTACGTGACATTGGTAATATATAAATAGTAAACACAGTCATTATGTACTGTACGTATTGTTGATGGCTGAACAGTTTTTCATGCGAGCCCGGCTACCGCCAATGAGGAGTCGCGGTAACAATTACGAGGACAATAACTTTACTTAGCGGATAAGGGTACATCGAGAACCTGTCAACCATAGAGCAGGAACAGCATCAATTATTTATTTTATGGTCAACCCACAAGATTATCCCCCTCGTTATATGTTAATAGATTTTCAAAAAGCATACGACACGCAACGCCACCTAGTGAGCGCTAGCCGGGCCCGTATGAAATGCAGTTCTAACATTGTTGATTGTGACTTTTAGACATGCTAATTGTCCTCCAAAAAGATGTAAGTATAACTCTGTAATACAATACGTGACTTTTGTGAAAAGGCAATATCTATCAGTTGTAAATTATTGCTTTAACAGCTGTCTTATAACAATACATTCAAAATATCGTTAAATATATTTAGAGACTAACGCCATCTACATCTTTCTGAGATGGAACAGATTGAAATAATTGTTACAGAGAACAATAGAGTGTATCCAAGTGTGAATCGACTTTACCTGTGCCCCCACAGACGAAGTAATTCAACGTGTTTTTAGAGTGAAGTGTTTGTCCGTCATGTCAAAACAGAGTATAACTCGATATCAGAGCTCATACGAGACAGTGTGTCCGTGGGTTACATGTGATCCCAAATCACAAACGAATGCATTATGCTCTTGATACAACGCGAAGATAAATATTTCTTCAATGAGGAAGCATGCTTTGAACAGCCACGCAAGAAGCAAGAAAAATAAACTTTCCATAAACAAACGGAAGTCTTTTGCTTTCCACAATATATATTTCACAGTCTGTTTAGTACCACAAGAATTAAAAAAAAATTGAAACAAATTCATTAAAATAAAAATATGTTTCCATTAAAATCTGCTGCTGTGTGTTATTTTACCAGATGACACTAGAATGCAAATACCACACAGCTGTTGCTCCAGATATGTTTTTATATTCTCGATTTTATCTCCTCGAAGTTCAAGAACTCGCCGACAACATTGTGCATTATTACACATGCTGGGTCATTAATATTCATTGATCCTTTAGCTAGAGTTTTCCAGGGCAAAACTTATATGCGCTCTGGTAACTGGAAACCATCATTGGGAACAATCTAAATGAAAACTTGAAAGAGGTGAAAATGTTTTTCATATCCTGAAAGTAAAGTAAATCATAATAGGCCTATATGTATTGAGTTCTCGATCACTAGTTCATGAGATGTGACTGTATTTTAATGTATCAGGAAGTCTAGTATAAATGAACGGGCTATGTTGCATAAACGAATGCAATTCACATTAAAACGTACAGTATCCCCCAACTACTTGAACTCAACTTGGTCTATTATACAGGGTGTAAATTTTAAGTTGACAAACCGGAATAACTCGGAAAAACAGTAGATATTTAAAACATGGTTTTCACCAGCATGTGCGGATGGCAGAGGCTTAGGAAATAATACTCAACCTGAAACGTTTCCACCTTTTGTGGGGGGTGGGGAGTGTCAAGTGTAAAACTTGGGAACCCCGATTTTTTATTGCAGATTCGGATTCTAAGGCCCACATCATGGGTAAAAGTGTAGTTTATGTGGCAGCGGCTAGCCGTTGCGCTCGCTTGGTTAGCAACGGCAGAGCAGCCAATCGAGAATCACGATGCCGTGGCCAATTAGAAACAGTGTTCCAGTTGTCCAATGTAAACAACTCGAAGTGGTGTATGCAAAAGTTTTTGACGATCAACGAGTTACAGTTGCTATCAGTATGGATGCCACTTGATCACATACCATAAAATATATAACATATAAAATAAATAAAACATGCTATACCTGTTCTATGGTTGGCTGCTGTGGTGTATTAATAATATCTCACTTATGGGGATAATACTACAATTACCTGAAATCCCTTAAAAATGGAAAATCAATTACAATCACACAAATGTCGCACCGAAATTGTCGAATAAACTTTAAAATTGACACCAAATTTACCCGTCATCAAACACGCAATCTTATTGGCCGGCATAACTCGACTCCTGATTGGCTGCTTTGCCGTTCCTAACCTAGCGAGAGCGACAGCTAGTCGCTGCCGCATAAACTGCACTTGAACCAACATCATGTATGGTCTGGTGGATATTTTCTCTCTCTCTCTCTCTCTCTCTCTCTCTCTCTCTCTTTTTCTTTTTTTCCTTTATATATATATATATATATATATATATATATATATATATATATATATATATATATATATATAAAAATAAAAATAGAAAACAGATGACTTACCAAAAGGACCGGCTCGTCGATAGAAACAAATAAAATAAATAAAATCACACACAAACACACATACAAGCTTTCGCCACCACTGGCAGCTTCTTCAGGAAAAAGAGGAAAAAAGGGGAGGAAAAGGGAAGGATATGGGTTTTAAGGAAGTGGAAAAGGAGTCATTCCAATCCCAGGAGTGGAAGGACTTACCTTAGGGGAAAAAAAGAAAGGTAAACAAAAACACACACACCCACACATTTACACAGACGCATGTACACTTAGGCAGACACACTGTAGAACTGTAGAAAGCAAAGAAGTTAGAAGTTAGACAGAGATGCCACTTGAGGCAGAGGCTCTGTCCAGAGAACCAAGGCAAAGATGTTAAGATGGTGGGTGGGAATTCAAATTTAGCGGAGGTTGAGACCAGGTGGGTAACGGGAAGAGAGAATATGTTGAAGGGCTAGTTCCCATCTCCGGAGTTCTGAAGGATTGGTGTCGGTGGGAAGTATCCAGATAACCCGGACGGTGTAACACTGTGCCAAGATGTGCTGGCCGTGCACCAAGGCGTGTTTAGCCACAGGGTGATCCTCATTACCAACAAACACTGTCTGCCTGTGACCATTCATGCGAATGGACAGTTTGTTGCTGGTCATTCCCACATAGAACGCTTCACAGTGCAGGCATGTCAGTTGGTAAATCACGTGGGTGCTGTCACAAGTGGCTCTGCCCTTGATTGTGTACACCCTCCGGGTTACGGGACTGGAGTATGTGGTGGTGGAAGGGTGCATAGGGCAGGTTTTACAACGGGGGCGGTTACAAGGGTAGGAGCCAGAAGGTAGGGAAGGTGGTTTGGGGATTTCATAGGGATGGACTAGGAGGTTACGGAGGTTAGGTGGGCGGCGGAAAGACACTCTCGGAGGAGTGGGGAGGATGTCGTGAAGGATGGATCTCATTTCGGGGCAGGATTTTAGGAAGTCGTATCCTTGCTGGAGAGCCACATTCAGAGTCCGCTCCAGTCCCGGAAAGTATCCGGTGACAAGAGGGGCACTTCTGGGGTTCCGTTGAAGGTTCTGAATTTGGGGGGATGAGGAAGTGGCTCTGGCAATTTGCTTCTGTACCAGATCAGGAGGATAGCTGCGGGATGTGAAGGCTGTTATCAGGTTATTGGTGTATTGGTTCAGGGATTCAGGATTGGAGCAGACTCGTTTGCCACGAAGACCTAAGCTGTAGGGAAGGGAACGTTTGATGTGGAAAGGATGGCAGCTGTCATAATGCAGGTACTGTTGTTTATTGGTAGGTTTGATGTGGACGGATGTGTGTAGTTGGCCGTTGGATAGATGGAGGTCGACATCGAGGAAAGTGGCATGGGATTTGGAATAGGACCAGGTGAATTTGATGGGACCAAAGGAGTTGAGGTTGGAGAGGAAATTCTGGAGTTCTTCTTCACTGTGAGTCCAGATCATGAAGATGTCGTCAATGAATCTATACCAAACTTTGGGTTGACAGGCCTGGGTGTCCAGGAAGGCTTCCTCTAAGCGTCCCATAAATAAGTTCGCGTACGAGGGGGCCATCCTGGTCCCCATGGCTGTTCCCTTTAGTTGTTGGTATGTCTGGCCCTCAAAAGTGAAGAAGTTGTGGGTTAGGATGAAGCTGGCTAGGGTATTAAGGAAAGAGGTTTTAGGTAAGGAAGTGGGTGGTCGGCGTGAAAGGAAATATTCCATCGCAGCGAGGCCCTGGGCATGTGGGATATTAGTGTATAAGGAAGTGGCGTCGATGGTTACAAGGATGGTTTCAGGAGGTAACAGGCTGTAAGACGAAAAATTCCTAGCAGGAAAAATAAAATATAAAAAATAGACGAAGATTACTCACCAGGCGAAGGAGCACAGGTGTGACAGCATCACAAATAAATAAATGAATACACACACACACACACACACCACACACACACACACACACACACACACACACACACACACAGTCGCAAGCTTTCGCAACCCAGTTGCGTCTTCAGGCAGTAGGGAAGGAGAGGGAAAAGGAAATGATGAGGGTTTTAAGGAAGGGGGTAAGGAGCCATTCCAATCCCGGGAGAGGAAAGACTTACCTTGGGGGAAAAAATGGAGGGTAAACAAATGCACACATGCCCACACATTCACACAGACACAAGTACACCTAGGCAGACATACTGTATACAGTATGTCTGCCTAGGTGTACTTGTGTCTGTGTGAATGTGTGGGCATGTGTGCATTTGTTTACCCTCCATTTTTTCCCCCAAGGTAAGTCTTTCCTCTCCCGGGATTGGAATGGCTCCTTACCCCCTTCCTTAAAACCCTCATCATTTCCTTTTCCCTCTCCTTCCCTACTGCCTGAAGACGCAACTGGGTTGCGAAAGCTTGCGACTGTGTGTGTGTGTGTGTGTGTGTGTGTGTGTGTGTGTGTGTGTGTGTGTATTCATTTATTTATTTGTGATGCTGTCACACCTGTGCTCCTTCGCCTGGTGAGTAATCTTCGTCTATTTTTTATATTTTATATATATATATATATATATATATATATATATATATATATATATATATATATAAAATTATTATTATTATTATATAGGGAAACTTTCCCGGTGGGATAAACAAAAATAAAAATAGAAAAGAGATGACTTAGCAAAAGGACCGGCTCGTCGAGAGAAACAAATAAAATCACACACAAACACACATACAAGCTTTCGCCACCACTGGCAGCTTCTTCAGGAAAAAGAGGAAAAAAGGGGAGGAAAAAAGGGGAGGAAAAGGGAAGGATATGGGTTTTAAGGAAGTGGAAAAGGAGTCATTCCAATCCTAGGTGTGGAAGGACTTACCTTAGGGGAAAAAAAGGAAGGTAAACAAATACACACACACTCAGACATATCGAAATGCAAACACACCTAGACAGACATTTGTGAAAAGCAAAGAAGTTGGACAGAGATACCAATTGAGGCAGAGGCTCTGTCCACAGAACCGAGGCAAAGATGCTAAAGATAGTGGGCGGGATTTTGAGTTAGCGGAGATTGAGACTAGGTGGGCAACGGGAGGAGAGAATAAGCTGAAGTTCTGAACTCCGGAGATGGGGGGCTTCGACCCCCTGATACCCGGCCGCGGGTGGGATTGCCCTTCGGACTGTGGCTTGCCTCACTTTGTCGAGATTTCCACTTCCCTTCCCTGGATTGCATCCCCCGTTTCACTGCACGCACACCCCTGTGGATGGTACCGTGACCACTAATTCGGGCGGATCTCTTCCAGGGCCCAAAAGCTTTAATTTCCCCAATGGTCTTTCAGCATTTGGTGCGCCCAGTACTAGAAGAGTTTCAGGCAACCTCTATTTTCTACACTGATGGCTCGAAAACTGTGGGCCACTCCGGATATGCATTTACATCTCCTGTTGGGGCGGAATGCCATTCTCTGCCAGAGGCATGCAGAGTGTTCACGGCAGAGCTGATGGTGATTTATAGAGCCTTCTGTTTTATTAAACAGACTACCGTGGAACGTGGTTTAATCTGTGTTGACTCCATGAGCAGTCTGCAGGCCATTGACCGATGTTTCCCCTCCCATCCTTTGGTTATTTCCATTCACGATCTCCTTGCTGACCTCCATCGTGCTGCCTGCTCCGTTACCTTTATCTGCGTGCCAAGCCATCTTGGTATTACAGGGAATGAACAGGCTGACCGGTTGACTCAATTGGCAATTACTCGGTGCCCACCTCCCTTTCTAATTCCGGATGCTGATCTGCGAGTGCAAATCAGATCTTTGCTTCACTCCTCATGGGATAGTAGACGGAAAGCTACTGCGCCTTCCAATGAACTCCGCACCATCAAAGATACGACTGCAGCTTGGAGTTCATCTTTACGCCCTTCCCGGAGAGAATCAACTGTCCTCTGTCACCTCCATATTGGACATTGCATGCTGACCCATTGATTTCTTTTTCGCAATGACAATCCACCACATTGTGATTGTGGAGACGTACAATCCGTGGCTCATATTCTGGTTGAATGTCCTCTCCATTTGACACTTCTTAGTGACTATGGCCTGCCGCCTTCGTTGCCTCTAGTTTTGCCGGATGACCCACGGATGATTGATAGTGTCCTTGCCTTTCTCCGTGAAAGTAGGTTTTATTCTCAGCTCAAGGACTCGCTTGGTTGGGGTGAGTGGGTTTGTGACTCTTGGCTGTTTGCAGGGTTTAGAGCCCCAGAGGCCCCCCCCCCCCCCTCTCCAGTCAACCACTCTTTTACTTTTTAATGTCGTTTTACTTCTCCCTACTCTGAAGCTGTGATCTGTTAACCACTGTGCCATTAGTAACTTGTGGTTTAGAAGGTTGTCGTCACTTCCAGAGTAATGGGAGTGGACACTGTAGCTTTCACTGCGCTAAGTTTTAGTCTTGTCGGTGAGATGATTTTAATTCCTAGTGGAATGGTCTTTTAGTTTTCCCACATTTTTCGTTGGGTTCAGTGGCATGTACAATGCGGAGTTAAAGAGACTGATGACCTCGTTGTATGGTCCCTCATTTCCATCCAAACACACACACACACACACACACACACACACACACACACACACACACACACAGAGAGAGAGACAGACAGTTACAGTACAATAAAAACAATACATTAGTCAGCAAAAAGTATTAAAAACGTCACAGAAGGATGAAGTAATACAAGTTGATGCAATTTAATATTAAAAACTGTACAATGAAATGCCATGACGAAATAAACAGATACTCTTGAATGTAGATGCCGTCTGGGGAATGTACTGTTTTTTCGTGCTTGAAGCACATTACATAGTTTTGACGAAGTTCGTTACCAGCAACACATTAGTTAACAAAAGGTTAACTGTCTGTCGAATGGGAATATTTGAGTACAGATTTACAATGTCAAGCGACAGTGGATTTCACACAATCTTAAAAGCTACGGCAATATGTCCCCCCTGGAAATCGTAGTATTTATAGACTTGCTTACTTTCTCTTTGAATTGTAATTATTTTACCTTTGACAGGAAAACTTATGTCCAAAAGGACGGGGTTAGTATGGGGAGTGCAACTTCAGGATTTATAGCTGATGTCTTTATTAATCATTTGGAAAACAAAATTTTTAACCTTTATCCAAATTTAACCAAAAAGATAGTTGACTATCACAGATATGTCGATGATACATTGCTGCTCATCAAAGGTAATGACAGCGACATAGACGAAATAGTGAACAAATTTTATGACCTACATCAAAAAATCACTTTCACTGTTGAAAAAAGTGTGGATGGCAATATCAATTTTCTAGATCTTACCGTAAAGAATGACAATGGTAAACATGCATTCAGCATCTTTAGGAAACCAACTTGTACCGACTCCATTATTAATTACAATTCTGTTCATCCCGACTCACATAAAAGAGTGTACTTTCAATTTGCCTTTAATAGATTGTTTAATTTATGTTTATCAGAAGCAGATCATGGCGCGGAGCTCAGCCCTATATGGTACATTGCCAAGAATAACTATTATCCATCAGACTATGTCACTAATATTTACAAAAAGATTTCTTAAAAATCTTCTGGTGACAACAGGACACATACCCCCTGATCTACCTGCACAACTTAAACTCTTACGTCGGGGGACACAGAGCTGATATCTGGATCTCCTGGAGGAGATGGAAATATCTGCCCACCAAAAAGTGCATGGCTGCATATGCTCAATGAGCAGACCCTGACAAATAGTGCAAAAAAAAAAAAAAAAAAAAAATTGTCATGGCATTGCATTGTATAGTTTTTAATATTAAATCACACCAACTTGTATTGCTTCATCCTTCTGTGATGCTTTAACAGGGTGGCCACCAAATCTTCATTTTCAAATTCAAGGTTTTTTTTCCAGGTTTTCCAGGTTAAAAATAATTATTTTCCAGGTTCTCACAAAACGTAATTTTCCTCAAAGGGGTTAGCAAACATCTATACCATAAAGAAACTAGTTACACATTGCATCCAAGTTGAACCATGTAACGTTGTAATAGACACCAAGTAGTGGCGAATACAGGATTTGTGTTGGGGAGGAGGGGGGGTGGCAGAGCTCATAAAAATTGTGGCTTTGTACCTGAAAGTGATCTAAAAAGAACCAGCTCATATTATAAGGTTTTCCTCGTGGTTTTGGGAAATCTGCAGCCCCATATACCACCCTCCCCCAGAATAACTAAAAACAGTATATATTCAACAACCGTTTTCACCATTATGAACGGACGGCAGAGGCTTAGGAAATGATACTAAACTTGAACTGTCTCCACTGTTTGGGAGCGGTGTGGGTGGCTAGTGTAAAATTTTAAATGGAAGCTCCCATTTTTTATTGCAGATTCAGATTCTACAGACCAAATCATGTATGATTGATTTTTTTTCATCAATTGGCAACATATTGCACTGTAATGGTAAGAATTATTTGCCATACGTCTGAAGAAATGTACCCCCCAGGAACGAAAATGAAGATGAATCATACTGATGATGCTTCAGAACACAAACAAATGATATCAGATGTACATTTCTTCCCAGCTAGTTCAGTTGAGTGTTTTTTTTCCGGCAATTCTTATCTGGTATTCAGGCAACGGCAATCTGGGCAATCTGGAAGACTGCCGTGTCCACAGCAGGGAGAGGAAGGGATCACTTTGGCGATCATTTGGTAGCTTTCTGAAGGATCATGAATTTGGTTTTCATTTATTTTATTTCCTGTTTAGTACATTTCCATACTGATTTTATGATCTTGTTCTGTAGTTTGAAGGATACACTGAAGATGGTAACTATGTGATTGAAATCGATCTGCTGTTTATAAATAAAACACTAATGGCCAATGCTGCTCAATACATCTGGTGTGTTCATTTTTTAATAGTATACCACAGGACCCAAGGGAACTGCCTATAAATAAATTTAAAACGGTGGTAGAGACAAGGCTAAAATAAAAAGCATACTATAGCATAAATTAATTTGTAGAAGACGTAAAATAACTATGAATTTATAATTAATAAATGATATTCATATAGTAGATCCTGAAATGTGAAATTTGTGTAAATTAAGTTGTGACGAACTACCATAAAAGCAAGATAATTGTAATAATATCAAATTAACCCATTGTACGCACTGTAAATTATTTGTATTATGTAGACGCCTCATACAACAACACTGTTGTCCGTAGGCAAATAAATAAATAGTCCAATACTGGCAGAAATATTCATAGACAATTTTGAGAATCAGTTCTTAGAAAGCAAACCACTCTCTTCCAAGGTAGGATACTGGTTCAGATATGTTGATGATGTGTTGTGTTTGTGAACAGGAACTACCAGACAGCTTCAAACGTTCCTTAAGCAGTTAAATACAGCTCACAAAAGTATTAACTTCACAATGGAGTTTGGTGGTAACAGTATAAATAATTTAGACCTAACAATAGACATCAGCAATCATTACCACACCTTCAAGATTTACAGGCAATCTTCCACCACAAACACTGTAATACCCGCCCAGTCACAAGATCCAGTTACTCCCAAACATGCGGCATTTCATTCCATGATCCATCGCTTATTATCTATCCCCATGAGTAAAGAAAGCTTCCAAATTGAAGTAAATACCACCAGACAAATGGCATCAAATAATGGCTACCCCCTGTCCTTGGTAGATTCTATACTGCACAAAAAAACAGAAACAACATATCTCTTCCCTTCTCTACCCCGTTATTAACACCCCAACACCTCACGACAATAGTAAATGGTGCACAATACCATATTTAGGAAAGGTTTCTGTGAATGTGGCCAAGAAACTCAAATCCAGAAATTTCAAAACATCATTTTATACACACAATAGCATTGGTCACTTTCTACCCAATGGCAATGGTAAAGACAACCCTCCAGCCTGGGAATAGAGTGGAGTATACAAGATTACTTGCAACTGTGGGAAATTCTACATTGGACAGTCAAGCAGAGCAATTTGTACTAGACTAAAGAAACATCACAGAAGTTGGAAACTTAGCCAAGGAAATTCTACATTTGCAGACCAC
Organism: Locusta migratoria; assembly: GCA_026315105.1. Lineage (NCBI taxonomy): Eukaryota > Metazoa > Arthropoda > Insecta > Orthoptera > Acrididae > Locusta > Locusta migratoria. The sequence goes on from CM048748.1 coordinate 372,293,393, forward strand.
CTGCTAAAAGAAGGCTACAGTGATTATGTAACACATGAAGTCCTACACCATGTACAAAAAGGAAGGAAAATGAACTTCTTTCAAATAATGGAAATTAAGACATATGTACACTTCCCCAAACCTGGTACTGAATGATCAGACACAATTTCCATTCCTACCACTTCTATACTGATTTTATGATCTTGTTCTATAGTTTGAAGGATACACTGAAGATGGTCACGATGTGATTGAAATTGATCTGTTGTTTATAAATAAAACATTAACGGCCAATGCTGCTCAATACATCTGGTGTGTTCGTCATTGTGTGGTTGTTGAGCACCATCCTGAAAATGGAATCAAACCTCTATTAAAAATGCCTTGCCAACATGTGAGAAATTAGTTTTTACTTTGGTTAATCTTGTCCAAGGACTGGCCAGTGTGTTCCTGTTTCTGGTTTCATATGAGCGCAAGTCAGATCTAATTTCATATGTATGGACATTCTATTTGGCATGCGTGAATGTTTTCAGGATATATATAGACTGGGGAGTGTGATTATTTTATGCCTAGTAAAGTACTGTCTACAGGAGGTTCGGTTGCTTAACCCAAAAATACACATTATGGCTTTCTTTTGCCAGAGGAAGACATCTTTTGCTCCAGGAGAGTTACCACAAAGAAGTATTCCATAATGTAAGTGGGTACGGAAAAAGGCATAGTATGCAATAAGCATAATCTCCTTACTCACACAGCTTTTCAATTTCCTTAAGAGATACACCACTCTTGCCAACTTACTGCACAGCTATTCTGTGTGGGTATTCCAGGATAATTTAGTGTCTAGATAAATGCCCAGCAATTTGACTGGGAGCGTGAATTCATCCTGTCCATGACTAATGTTACTGAGGGAAAATATTATGTGTTCTGTTTTACTATTGTTTAGTGTTAGTCTATTTTCCTGGAACCACTGAGCCACTTTTTCCATCATGGAATTGTTCATTTGATGGGCAACATTCATCTTATTATGTGATGTGATGAAAGTTGTGCCATCAGCATACATAACTGATTTATAAGGTAATGTGTTGGGTGTCATTTACATATACAATAAATAAGAAAGGTCCCAGCACAGATCCTTGTGGGACTCCATATATTACTTTCTGAAAGTCAGATTTATTGTTAGAGTTGACAACAACCAATTGTTTTCTGTTCATTAGGTATGATTTAAGTAGTGCTAGTTCTGTTTGTTACCCCATATCTTTTGAGTTTCTCATTTAAAATGTGCGAGACAGTAGCAAATGCCTTATATAGCATTAGTGGTTCGTCTATTTTCAAAGCCATTTAGTACAGTCAATACCACATCTTGTGCCGCCTTGATGGTGGACAGCCCACTTCGGAACCCATATTGGGACTTGTTAAGTAGGTTGTTACACTCAGAGTACTCATTTAACTGATTTTCAATAATTTTTGATATTACCGGTACTATTGCAATAGGCCTGTAGTTTTGGGGTGAATTTGTCTCCTTTTTTATATACGGTATGGGCAAAACAATTGTCAGCTTTAGACAGTCTGGAAATGTACCTTCACTAAAAATCCTATGTAGAAGGTAAGTTAATGGTATGCATATAGTGTCTATAACTCTTTTTATGCTAAAATTAGAAAAACCATGGCTGTCTTCAGTTCTAGAGTTGGTCAGTGACTTGACTACATTTAATATATCCTTAGGATAGACTGTTCTCCATTCAAATGTTGTCAAGTTTACCCTCTGCTCTACTTCCTGAGAATTGGGGAGCCTATTCAATTTGTCTTGCAGTTTACTATCATCTGATTTGGCTAACTTCCCTGAATTTATGCAACTGTAATTTAGCTCCTCTGCACTTAGAGGAATGGCTAACGTCTCAGTAGTAAACCCAGTTTCAGCTTTAACAACTTTCCAAGCTGCTTTGCATTTGTTACTTGATTGAGATATAAAGTGACCATTGGCCCTTCTTTTGCAATAGTTATTTCTTTTCTTTAAGTCTATTTTAATTCAGCATGTAAAGGTTTATATTCATTATTAATGCAAGATTTGTCATGGTACATTTTTAATTGCTTTCTTAAGTTAATTAGGTGAGGTGTATACCAATTAGTTGCATTACCCTTCTGTTTCTTTGGATTTAGACTTTTGTGTTTAGTAATGAGTGGACAGTGTGAAGGAAATAGTCAAAAACATTGCTTTAAAGACATGTTCATATCAATGGCAGTCCAGTCAGTCAATGGTCAAAAGGTTTTGTACAAAATTCATTAAATTTGTATCTTTTAAGTATCTCATTGTTCTGGGTTCTGTTGGTTGTTCATGTTTTTGTTTTAACCCCCTTAATTTTTAGAGTATACGATCATGGTCAGAGAGCAAAGGCTTAACAGCATTTAGAACTGCATCTTCTTTGTGGATGTTTGAAATTACTTTGTCTAAGCAGGCATTCTGCCTGGTAGGCTTAGTGGTGAGACAAGAGAAATTATGGGACTTTAATGTATCTAGCAGTAGGGTAGTTTTGGAACTTTTTATGTTCACGTCAGTGTTAATGTTACCAAATACTAAAATTTTGGTGTTTCTTATATCTAATCAAAAACGTTAACAAATTATCTATATGTTGGACAAAGAGTTTGGAATCAGTTTTGGGTGTACAGTACATGATACAAAAATTTCACTCACAGGAAAGTGATTGGCAGCAATTTCAATTTCACCCTCATGCACTAAATGTGTCAGAACTATTACATTGACCTTATTGTTCAGGTCATTTCTAATTAGTGTGGAAACACCAACATTTTCCATATTTGTTCTAAAATAACCAGTTAAGAATTTATAGTGGTCTGCAGTATACATTTTACATTCATGTTCCTTAAGCCAGTGCTTATTTAGGCACAGTATATTGCACTGCACTACCTGTAGGTAAAGTTCAAGTTCAGGAAGTTTATTCCTTATTGACTGTACATTCATGTGGAGGAGAGATAGTGATTCACAGTCTTTAGATCGCAGCTGTAGCACAAATTTATCATTTTTTAAAACTAAATTTAAGTGGGCATTGTTTGCCACAGTCACTATATGTATTATTGTTAACAGTTTCGTATTGTAGGACGACACTGGATATATATAAGAAACACTGGTTACTTCATCCGCTATGTTTTCAAAGTCTGAGTGATTAATTACTGGGAAAGAGTCTTTAAGACTGGATCAAGTCCGTTTGGAATTGGCCCTTTTCATTTGTTTCCCTGCGTCAGGGCAATGGTATGTTTGGTTTTGCAGCTGTTTTCTTGTATTATTTTGTCAATAGCATTATTTATCTCTGTAGAGAGTCTCATCTTTCCAAGTCGGTTCAAATGTTGGCCATGCGGTGTGTAACTATCTCTTTCGTAATGGCCGACGTCAAGAAGTGTAACATTTTCGAATTTCGAGTAGAAATGTTTCATCCTTTGGTTTGTACGTCGAATTTCACTGTTGACACACAACCAGTCCGCCAGATCAAATCTCAATGGCAGATTAGTCAGTACGACATTTGTGGTCGAGATAAACTGCAAGACAACAATTAATTTGTTGATAAATGCTTTGGTCTCGTTGCAAGAAACATCATTTGAGGCAGCTATAAGAACAACAGTGTCACGTTTAGAAGAATCAATACATTCTTTTTCAATATTACTAACCACATTTCTGAACTTTGCCCCAGGCATGACACGTACACATTTCCTTTAGCAGAGTTGTATACAGAGTTTGTAATATTGCGAGCATGACTGTCTCCAAATATTTTGACTTTTATTCCTTGGTGTGATAGTTTTTGTGTGGTTGTAGCACAGTTCATTGAGGATTTAGTATTTTTTTTTTTTTTTCGATCTTTTGGGCAGTGTTGTGTACATTATCAGACGCAAACATCTTGATGTTTTCATATAGGATATCTCCAGGGCGTTGTTTGTTTGCTGTAGCGCAGTTTTCATCTAAATTGCCCTTGTTTACGTTTACAGGTGCAGCAGCGTTTTTGTTTACATGTGAACTTGATGTTACGATGCACTTGCTTTCTTCATGTATCAATGTATTGTCACGTTCCAGAGTTTTACGTTTGTGTTTTAGTGCTGCACTATCAGATTGTAACATTTTAATGTCCTTTGTAGCACTTGTATGATTGAATCCTTATCCTTAATCATGTTTAAGTACGTACTTTTATTCACATGTTTCTTTTACACAAGCATCACACTTCCACAAGTAGTCCACAGTTACCAGTTTTATATTTATTTTGCAGCAATTCTCGTGGAAACAATATTTGCAACATTTGCACTGCATTCCTTTTCTTACTTTTCTGTGAAATAGTTTACAATTATTACTACTTTTAGCTTTAATTTTAACAGAGCAATTTACACCTGCTAGTCCTATCACCACCACCTTTTTTAATTATCTAAGGTGGAAACCCATAGCTAGACCATCTAACTGTTTGTATACCTTGCCATTGAAATGAAAATAATTTTGTGACAGGCAAGTATGTGTGGCTAACCTTATGTCATCTGTGACAAGTGGATTTACTCCTGATTTATCCAGTAAGCCTGTGAGGATTTTTAGGCACTCACCAACTGGTATATTAGTGAATAAGCTGCTGGCATCAAAAGAAATTAGCTTGGCACTAGGGGAAATAGGGAAGTCTTTTAACTTGTTCACTAGACCAATTGAATTCAGAATACCACGGTTTGGTTTAAAGTTGGTTTTGGTTTTGATAAGGTCATTTAGTTCTTTGGCTAATTTGTAACATGGGGCTGAAAGGAGGATACTACAGGGCATACAGGAAAATTTTCTTTGTGGAATTTAGAAAAGCCATAGAGTCTGGGAGCTATTGGATTCATGTTGGTGAGAAAATAGGTGTCATATTAAAAAAAAATATACTTTTACACTGTTTAATAACATCTCTCACATTAACACTATAAATCTTTGTGGGATCTACAGCATCTGTTGGAAGTTGTTAGAATCAAGGAAATCTTCAACTTTGTTTATATATTCACTTTTGTTCATTAAGACAAGAGTGTTGCTTTTCTCTGTCCTAGATGCTATCACATTACTGTCACACATTTTCTTCTTGAAATTGTTCAAAACTAGTCTTTATTTTGTTAATAGGACACTGAACATGGGGTTAGATGTTTCCAATTCATGTGCCACAAGATATTTGGTGGAGATGTCGTCACCTAATGCAGATTCTAGGTCGATTTTCATTGTTTCAAGATGGTTTTTTTTTTTTTTAGAAACTTTTGTGGTGGGGCATATTTGAAGCCTTTTCCCAGTATCTTTAGTTCTTCATTAGTCTCTTCCATGTCTGTGATATTAATTACACGATCTGCCAACTTCCATTTTTTTTTTATGTTCTGGGTGTTGTTTACTACAGGTTAGCTGTTTTATTATCCTTTTCTGTTTTTCACACACATTATTTATGATATCATTAATTTCCAGTCTCACTTCACTGTCCAATATATCGAATTCTACTGTGTGTAAAAGATAGGAAATTCCCAATACTGGCAGAAACATTCATGGACAATTTTCAGAAACAGTTCGTAGAAAGCAACCCACTCTCTTCCAAGGTAGCATACTGGTTCGAGTATGTTGATGATGTGTTGTGTTTGTGGACAGGAACTACCAGACAGCTTGTGTAATTAGAACTGTCTGGCTGCTTACCAGAGGTAAAGTGTAATGACTTATTTTACTAGTTATAAAATTCTTGTGTAATCATAACTGTTAATGTGATATACACTTTAATGTCTTATTCTACTAGTAACCATGGTTTAATTTAACCAGTTGAAAATTTTTTAACATATTTACAGATGTTTCATTCGACTTTGTCACATGCATCCATGTTCCAGACATTGGTCTTGTTTAAGATAATTTTTTGACCAAGTTTAATTTAACCAGTTAAAATTTTAACATATATTAACAACACTTCCCTGTTTCTAGACATTAGAACTGTTTAAGATAGATAAGTTTTGATCACTATTTTCAGCCAATTTCTATTGATTCACTTTATATTTCTTAGGATAATGTCAAAATCTATTATATTGTCACGTAGTTTATCAATGTCAGGAATTTACCCCACAACTTTAATTGTAACATTTCCCACAAGTTAGTTACAAACCAAAACGCTAGTCTCCTTTGAATGTTATATATCCAGCAAGTTAAGATCTTTGTAACTTAAACTTGTAATGATGATGGCGTAACAGGCGAAAACCGGTTTATAAAGCAATAAATTTGCAGAATATCTCAGTTATCTTGGGTATTTCATTCATAAGAATAACAACTATTTCTTTCAAACTGAAGATACTTCAGGACAGAAATTATGCCACAACATCCATCAAGAATCAGTTTGATCAATCAGGTGTCTACAAAATTAGTTGTTTGCAATGTGATAAAATTTATATTGGGCAAACAGGAAGGAAACTTAAAGCCAGATTCAGTGAACATCCCTACCCAAGCAGCACCTCTGCTTTAAGTACCCATTTAAAAACACACCACAACACATTGCAGAGTGTGTCAGACCAGATGGAACTACTGCACTGAGTAGATACGGGTTGGATGATGAATCTTTTGCAGGAAACAAATTTTTGCAAACATGAATGTTCACCCTGAAAAGGTTCTTAATGAACAAATTGAACTGAAAAATAAAAGCTATTTAAATAATTTCATTGATTGCTTTAAATGCTTAGTGCCCATATAAGGTAACAGCAGTCACACTTCAGGCAACACTGTTGTTGATGTACATTCTTCCAATTTGCCATGGTTCGTCAACACCCCTCCCCCTTCCCTCATGGTACTGTGTACTGAACCATCTCTGTTTGACTTGCGTTAGCAGTATTTGTGTTCTGGTAGTTTTTATTTGAGCCTTTTTTCATTTTAATATGTTAAGTGTATATTACACACAGCATATTTGGTCACTAGTCACTGGCGTCTGTTGTCGCACGGCGTATAGGCGAATAGCGAATGAATACACTGTCACAATGACACGCAGCAACTTCAGACGCTAGCGTTTTCGTAAAAACAATTGAAACGTGGTGTAGCATGTGGCACATTGTTTTGTAGGTTAGGCGATACCAAACAGTTCTGTTTTCCGCCAAACAAAATATGAAGTGGAATTGCAATCAAATTTCTGGACATTTATCGAAGTTTTCCAGTATTATAAGGCATTGAAAATGATTATTTAAATACTAAACTTAGACACTCAAATTAACCAACTGTTTGGCAACTGACGAATTGAACACTGAAGGTTTCTTGGGGGATATGGGTACCAAACACCTGAAAACAAAAAATCCAAACAATAAAATATCTCATTATACCTTTGACTTGTTTTCTTACGAAACAGTAATGATTTTATTTAGGCTAAGTGCAGAACCACTTGCTTTGTTTTTTTCAGTATGACAAAAGACTATTTTTAAGGATAAGACGAATCTTTAACTGATTCAGGTAATGTATGAAATGGAACTGTTTATGTAATTTTGTAAGTATTACCATCATGGATGAAGATCTTTGTTTTATAATTTGTCACATTGATGTTTAACCACTTTTGTATTGTTATAGAAATGCCGTGATAATGGGATATTCCTGAAACTAGTTGCATAATACATAAATCTTACATGACAGCTTAGTGTAAAATGCATTTCCTGGAGAAATGGTAGTTGAAGATCAGCCCCGTTCTGATCGACCTTCAATTGCTTGAAGCGAAGTCAACATCAACAAAATCTGTTGACACAGGACAATCTACCAACTCGAGAACTTGTCAGGGATGTCCTGGAGCTCCATTCAGGGCATCTTGACCATTGATTTGGGGATGCAAAGAGTGGTGGAAAAATTCCTGCCGAAGCTTCTTGCTGTAGGTCAAAGGGAGCGTCACATTCAAGTCTGTCATGAAATGGACATGTTCAAAGATAATCCACATTTTTCAACAAAATCATTACAGGTGATGAGTCACGGTGGTATGGATACGATCCAGAAAGTAAACAACAGTCATCACAATGGAAGTCACCTGGCTCACCTCGACCATAAAAAGCTCGACTACTTAAATTGAATGTGAAAACAATGTCGACCTGTTTTTGGACATCAAAGGGATCGTACACACTGAATTTGTCCTTCAAAACCAGACCGTAAACCATAAACCAACAATTCTATTTGAAGGCTATGAAATGGCTTCACGAAAACGTCTGGATTTGTGGGATTCTGGCATGTGGTTCAAGCATCACGACTGCTCCCGTGCATACTGCTCTCAGCGTTCGCCAGTTTTTGGTCGCAACGAAGATGACTACCTTGACCCACGTGCCCTATTTGCCGGATTTAGCACCCTAGGACTTCTTCCTATTCCCGAGGATGAAAAGAGACTTGAGAGGGAAGCATTTTGCAGATGTGGAAGACATAAAATGCAAAGTCATGAATGTGCTACCAGGTATCAATGAGGATGAATTTAAGGTGGTGCTCCAAACACTGGAATGAATGTTTGGACAAGTGTATTAATGCTAATGGAGAGTACTTCGAAGGAGATTAAGGTTGTATTTGAATACAATAAAGTATTTGCTTTCTAGAAAGAAATTCCGGTTGTTTTTGGGTCATCCCTTGTATAGTGATGTTGACTGTTTAATGAGTTCCTGAGAGAAGGGATGCTGTTTTCTTTTATAATTTCATTGTACATTATTGAGAATTGGGTTAGATTACTTGTTGTAGAGAAGAAAAAAAGCTGAAGGGAAATTATCAAGGGAAACTGAAAGAAGAGGTATTGTGAGAAAAATTCAAGGAAACAGTATTGAGGGAATCACAATCACTAGAGAATGTACAGGAATGGTGGAGTTGCAATAAAAGCTGGAAAAGATACACTGGGTATAACAGCTTTTAAAACTTTTTTTCCTCGTACTATTACTGAATGGACACCATTTTTATTTTTTTAGTTTGGAGACGTTAGCGATAATTTGAATACGTCTGCAGTGAGTTAAACTACAACACTGACCCAATTGTTTTTAGAAAGTGTCCTCTAGAAAATATTTTATAAAACATTACACAAAATACTCCAAATTCAAAAATAGCATCTCAAAATGACCTCCAAAGTTTGGTATCAAAAATTTTGAAAGCCCACTTTTAGGTCCAAAAATAGTTATCAAGGAGTGATTTACAAGAGTATTTTTTTTTTTTTTATTTCAATATTTATAATCATCATTTAATTTTTTATGAATTTTTGAAATTTGTATATTTACATTTTTCGTAAACTTTGGTATTAGTTATCTCTTATGGGACAGAATATAAAAATTTGATTTTTGCACAGTTTGTACACCTATATGATAGTAAAGTACTGTAAAAATTTCACCATTGATTTTTTACTGAACATGATGAAGTAATTCATATTACACTACATCTTGTAACGATACTGCTGACCCCCCATCTCAATGTTACCGAACGATACCATCTGCGTCGGATCCGGAATCGTGTGGTTCATTAGTGATGTGTGTTGCGTGTGAAGTTACAAACGAATTAGCCAGCCTAGGAATCATTGTAGGACAGTGTCTCGGTGATACTGTGATTAAAACAAGTGATATATTTCATTAATTAAGAGATTCATATATTTTCTTTCCAGACAGTTCTATAAACAATAGTTGTGTCATTGTATGTTATTTCAAGACTTAAACAGACGAATTGTAAAATCTTTTGTAAAAAACAAGAAGAAATGAAAATAAATTGCATTGTATATATGTTAGGCTCATAAACAAGTTGTGTACACCAGCTAATTATGTTATTTCAACTATTACATTAATTGTCAATATTGAATTCTTTGTATATATTGACTGACATGAGATTTAGAATCTAGTTTGAGATTTTCGAAGATATTTAATAGTTCAATATATGTTAGGAACATGTATGATGGACTCATTAACTAATTAATTGACATTTTACATTTTGCTTTGTTGTCAACAGAAAGACCGCAAATTTCGTCTTAAAAATACATGTATGAGACCATATTGTCATTTTTGTAAAATCTACTAACATTTTGGCTACTGTTGCAGGTGGCCTTCATTAGGATCTGTGTCTGACTAGTGAATGTTAGATATCTTGTGACTTATATAATTGTGCTAACAGTACTTTGAGAAAGAGGGCTGTTGGTCTTTCTTTATTGGTGTTTATATTATTACACGCTATTGGTGGGAAAGGGCATCAACGATTGGTGTTTTCATTACAAGTTTTCCATGTGATTGGAGGTTGCATTCTTCCTCTTATTTGTGAAAATGGACGTCTTGGATTGGCTTTCACCAATAAGAGGGAAGAATGCAACCTCCTATCACATGAAAAACTTGTCATGAAAACATTAATCGTTGATGCCCTTTTCCACCAATGGTGTGTAATAATATAAACACCAATAAAGAACGAGCAACATCCCTCTTCCTCAAACAACTGTTAGCACAATTATATAGGTCACAAGCTATCTCACATTCAGCAGTCACACACAGACCCTGATGAAGGCCGTCTGCAACAGTGGCCAAAACGTCGGTAGATATTACAAAAAATAACAACACAGTCTCATACCCAGGAAAATTTTATTGACAAAATCTGAAAACATTTTAAATACATGTTTTCAAATAACATCCTTATGAGATGCAATGCGAGTAGGTATAAGTGAAGAAAAGAATCCTGCAGGTTTTCCCCCTCTTCTATTATTTAAGATGATGAATACAGTATTTATTTTATTTATTTATTTCGTATTCCATAATCCGTAATATGTTAAATCACAATGATGTGGAATGAGTCATGTTTACAATTCAACACATATAAAATATGCCCAGGTTGGAACAATAGTAAATGGGTAGTTGAGTTGTCACAAATTGAATTAAAATAATAAAGTATAAATGACTAGCACCATGAAATTTAAATGAACTTCATGTAGGTTTCAAAACTGTTCATCCTGAATGCAAAATTAGAAGGTCAAACTTTTCTGAGATTCAGCAGAATTGATGTATTTTGGCCACTCAGGAACACACACTGTGTGTGTTCATATAATGGTGTAACTTATTATAGTGGGTACAAACTTTAATGATTTTGACTACAAATTGTTATTAGATTTAATAGTCTCTGACAGTAACAGTTATGCTGCATGATGGGGTTTGTGTGATACATGCCGTGGTAAGGATACCTTCTTGAGTTGTTCAACAAATATGTGGAGGAAATGCCTGACAATTTTTCCATCAAACAGTGGGCATAATTGACAGGGCAGAAATGATAACAATGGTTAAATCTCAGAAAGAGTACTATGAATTTTTAATTGATAAATTACAAAATGGCGATAGTCTCATTATGATTACAAAATCAAACGTTAGTTTTTGAAGGACAATAAAGCACATAATCACAAAACTGAATGCATAGTACTAGCTGATTTTGCAGAAAACTAACATTTTCAGTTCAGGATGAAATACAATGGTGTCAATGTGTCAATGGCAAGGTAACAAGTGCATCCTATCAAGGCTCATCGTCACATCTTCGTGGTGAGTTGTGAACTGTCCTATTAGTATATTGTTAATTCCAACTTGTACTTAATTACATAATTACATTCAAAACAATACTTTTGTGACTCTATATCATTATGTAATCATGGACATATTAGGCATTTTGAATTTTGATTTACTTTCATCTAATGTCTATACTAACAGTTCAAAAATATGCCATAAACATCATAAATACTTAGTTCCCATGCGTTCATGAACTTTAAAAACTATGCTGCCATGAAATAAAATTCTGACACTCATTTTCATAGATGAAGCAGTTGTATTCACTTTTGTAAAAAATTGTTCACAGACAGAATTTCACAAGTATGACAGCTTTTAAACATGGTTTTGAATACTTAATGGTTTTTCCCCCTTATCTGTCAAACTGTTGTCAGACATAAATTTCTGGCATTCTTTCACTCACATTACATATTCATCCAATCATTCCTCATGACGTTGCACCATGAGATAGGCTTCGCAACTAAAACATATCAGGCAGGCTCTAACATTCAAATAGTTCTGACAAATTAAATTGCAAAATGCTTTGCATGAGTCAGTAAAACCTAGTGTCAATCATGCTCTACAAACATTCAAAAACATTCTACAAACAAATGTCAAACATTCCCAGATTTTACTGTCTTCCTAGTAAGGTTAACTTTGATTCTTGGTTCTTTAACTGTCACACTACAACTACTAGGTTTGGACACTGCGAACCGGGTATAAAAAGTAACTGCCCGAATGGAGAGCTGCCTCGTTTGCTTGGATGCCAGTCGTCGCTAGGTAGCATGCCAGCTGCCACCAGTGATGCTGTCTCACGGCCAGCAGCACTAATACAGGTCAAGGTGCATATTATTCGGAGTGTAGTACACCGCGACATTCAACACTCCTACCCCCTCAGGGGGAGATGTCGATGCATACCGAACGAAGCCAGGCAACGTCCATCAACATTTCCTCGGTAGCAGCGGCATTGGAGTCGTTGGTGAGCTGGTGACGTGGCACGTGACCATACAGCTAAAACTGATATGGATGTGGTGGACAAAGGTGGCCCATCCACAGTGGGATACAGCCAGCAATGATGGGCAAGCTTGGGGCATGGGAATATCTCAATATCGGAGAGGGTGGAGCCCCCATGATGGGGCCAGCCCTTTGGTCACTGCGGAGCCGGCCTGTACTGTGCTGGGCCTCACCCCTGCTGTCACTCCGGAGCCTGAAAAATCATCCACGGGTGTGGAGGTCCCCCCGCTGGTCACGGGCATTGCCAAGGGCATAGATGGTGGTACCAGGGAGGGCGCTGCTGCTGTTAGTCTGACAAGGCAGGGGACGCATACAGGGTCACTGGCAAAGGAGGAGCAGAGACGACTGATAGGATATAAGGGTGCAGTAGAGGGGGCGATGAAATCTGTAGTGACGGGGGGTGGAGGTGCCTTCGGCCAGGGCTGTGGGTGTAACTGATGCCAATATTCACATACCACGTTCCCCAGCGTGCGGACGGAACAGATGCGACGATCTACCAGACTGTGACAATACCCGGCAGCCAGTGTGGGCTGCAGCCGAAACACTGTGACCAGATGGCGGAACCCGAGGAGTAACGAATGGGACGAATATAACCCAAGACCGTATATAGCACTGGATCGGAAGAGACAGCTGCTGCTAATTCAGAAGACGTGATAGGGAACCCCTGGATAATAGCCTTTGCTTTGTCATTGAAATAAAAACAGAGAAGCTCTCCCCTATCAAAATCCGGGTCTGGACAACAGTGTAAGCATGAGAGCGTGTCTGCATTGGAATGCTGGGTGGTGGGCCAGAAATGAATTTTGTAATTGTATTGGGATCAGAAGAGTGCCCAGTGCTGAAGACAATGCACTTCCTTATATCACAATGGCACGAGAGGCTGAAAAAGTATGAATAACGGTTTGTGGTCGATGATGAGGTGGAACTTGACACTATGGTGGTACACATTAAGCTTTAAGAGTGTAACAATAGCCAAAGCCACATTTTCAACTTAATAATAATGTTGCTGAGTCTGAGTCAACGTTTTAGAAGCATATCCAATGGGGCATTCAGAACTATTGAGTACTTGTTTGCTAGCACTGCTCCAATGCCCTATTGGTAAGTGTCCATAGCGAGGATCAGGTGCTGTCCCAGAGCATAGGGGACCAAGTAAGGAGCTGATATTAGGGGCTGCTTGAGCTGACAGTTGTCTGACGACAGAAAAGTACACCCTTATGGAGCAGGCGATGGAGGGGCTGCACAGTAGTAGCTGCACCCGGTAGAAAACGGTGGTAGTAGGAATCTTGCCTAAAAACACCTGCAAATCGTTTGTAAATGCCAAAAGGCGTCTTAACAACAAACAGGTATTTGGAGTCTTCATCAAGGGGAAACTGAAGTTATGCCTCTGCCAGATCCACCTGAGAAAAAACCTGGGAACCCGACAGTATTGCTAACAACTTGTCGGTGGGGGGCAAAGGCTACGAGTCTGTTATCGACTGCACATTAATTGACAACTTGAAGGCACCGCAGATTCGTTAAGAGCCTGAGGATTTCTTAACAATGACAGCAGCATGGTCCATTCACTAGAAGAAATGGGGCACAAAAGCTGCAGAGATTGAGGTGGTCCAGCTCGGCTTTCAATTAGTCATGCAAGGCTACGGAAACCTGGCGGGTGCAAACAAATCTTGGTCGCACCGTAGGCTTCATTGTAATATGGGCCGTAAACCCGGTAGCACACCCCAATCGGCCAGCAAGTAGCGATGAAAATTCCTGAACAACGGGATTCCAGCTCTTGAAAAGGCACAATCTCACACACAAGATAGACAGAATCAGAAATAGTGAAGCCAAAAGAAGTAATGGCATCCAAAGCCAAAAGTATCTACTGCTGCCGTATCATCCACCACTAAGAAGGTGATAGAATGCATCACAGTTGTGACAGAGTTTAGTGCTATGCAAAGAGCGAACATGAACAATGTTCCCTTAGAGCGACTACTATATAGAGGCTGTACAGAAAGTTAGCATATACTGTTCTTAACTCATGTTTCAGTGCATGCGCATTACACAGGGATAACTAGCGCATGCACACAAGGGTTATCACTTTTAAATTTCAAAACATCACAGTTGATTTCACATCATTTGCGTAATGTCAGTAAGTCAGCAAGGAGGAACTGGCAGTAATTAGTCAGTGAGAAAGACGTATCACAAAATAAGAAAATTACAAGTAGTGCATGTAGGTTAGTAAAACTAACGATGCTAAGACAGCGATTCAAACACCGTTAGCTACATCTCTTGGAATCCCCAATAATGTCTTTAAATACTATTGCGAAGAGACATGAAGACGTTGAGAAGTACTTAGATTATTTCCAGATATTTTTCTAAGAGGAGGAAATCGATGATTTCACTTGAATCAATTCTCATGAAGTGGTTCTAGCAAGACTGCACGGAAAATATTGTTGTAGGCAGAAATCGTCCTACATATTGTTGCCCAGTTGGGATTTGATACTTTATGGACATCCACTGGATGGAAAGATCTCTCACAAACATATGTTTTGACATATAATTTGCAGTTACAGACTTTCGTAAAATAGCTCAATTTCCTTGTACCCAGACACCAATTTCATTTTTTAACAAGCTTATACTTTTTTATAATGTACGCCAAAGTCTCCCGGAGTCAGTGACGGTGTTTTCTGTTGCTGATGCATAACACTTGTAGAAGCCAAAGGTATCTTACTTTCATAGGCCACAAAAGGTGTAATGAATTTATAGCAGCAAAATTGAATCATTGTCTGGTTTGGTGTGTTCAGAAGTGCATATTTGCAGTTGTATGTCTTAGTTTGATGTACTTATTGTGGGACATTCCATTAAATTGAGTCTGTTATTACTCTTTACAATACAAATTGATGCACGTATGTTCATCCATCCACCTACCTAGCACCATAATTTAATTAAAAACAGGGTGTATACGAGGACAAGAACAAAAAAATACCAGGGTAAAAGAAAATGCCCCCCCCCCCACACACACATTTTTTGGGAGAGGGAGGTGGGGGGGAATACACTTTTTCATTGGTGAATGTAGTGACCAACACAGTTCAAGTTTTCACAACACAATACACTCTGGGTTCGTTAACCAGTGAAACGAAACTAAATTATTCTATAGAGACAGAAATCCCAAAACCCAACACAGATTATAGTCTGGTAGATCAAAGGCACAGTCACTAGCATAGTTTAGTTCGCCACTCGCAATACACCAGGTAACATTCCAGTTGCTTCTGTCCGGGAGGCCGTCGGCGAAGTCGATAAGAGTCGGTGATCTTGCGTAGTGGAGACGGTCCTAGGCGGCGAGAGCAAACACACCAACACTGGCTCATCGGCTAGCAAGCCGGGCTTAAGTAGATACCTGGAGCCAATCAGGAGGCAGGTGGAAGGATACTCAGTAGGTCTTGTGTTGGCATCTGGCAGGCGCTGGTTGGTCTCGCGCCACCTGTCCAGTTGCGTTGGCCTCTTGACAGCCAGCTGTGAGGTATGCCGGCTGGCAGGCGTTTGGCCAGCAGCATCAGAGCACACCTACTTCCTGCAGGAGGCTGATTAGTGGGAGGCCAAGAAGGGGATACTATCGCACCAATGTAGTCGGGCTCCGTAGGGCCGTCCTCGGAGGTGGCAGCCTCTGAAGTGAGCAACCAATAAAAGCCACCATCTGGTGAATAGGGTTGTAGACCCTGCATTCAATGCTGGGATCGACGGGGAGGCTGAGGTGGGAGCTGGGACAACTGTAGTGTCAGTGGCATCGGCTCATCCTGTTGCTGTGGACAGGGTGTCAGTGCCGACGGTCCCAGCTGCAGTGCAGGTTCTGCGACAGGCACTGGTAACTGCTGTGGTGTGTCCCTGGGATGCGAAGCTGAGCTGGTCATCAGAGGAGGCTGCTCTCGAACTAGAACCAGATGGTAGGAGTGCTGGTGCCGGACGATCGTGCCTCAATGAAGACGGGGCTGGTTGGTCCTGGAGAGGTGGCATTACAGGGAAACGGGGACGTAACTGGTTTTTGTGACGATGAACGAGGCGGTCATGTAGATGGACATCAAAAAGCATGCACACCCGCCAGCGGTGGATGATTTCCGGAAGCCATGAGGCTGTGGGCCGAACCCCCGAGCCCAGTGACCCTGGGAAGGAAGAGGAAGTTCCAGGTGATTGTGATAGACAGTGCACTGGCACGAGTAGGTGCACTAGAGTCCTGGGTTGACGACAATGCAGGAGCTCGGCAGGGCTCTTGTCACCAATGGGTGTAGCACGATAAGTGCTTAAGAATAAGGTAAAGGCTTCTCCGTGGAATGTTCGGCAGAATTCTTCGGCATTTGCTGCCTGAACATTCACACCAGTCTTTCAGCTTCCCCGTTGACTGAGGTTGGATTGGCGGGGTGAGGTTGTGGTGGATGCCATTCTTGGGACAGAAGTCCTGAAACTGTTTGCTTCTAAATTGAGGTCCATTGTCTGACACAATTTGTTTTAAACTTACTCAAGTTATTTACATTATTTGTGTTTTCAGAGTGCACACATATCTGTTTTGGCAATATCATGTAGGTGTACTATTATTTAGGCACGTAATTTTAATGTATTTCAATTTGTGGTCAAATTTTTTATACATGCGAATTTGTATAAAGTCGTAGTAGTTTTGTCTATTTCGAAGATAGTTTCTTAGTACCAAACAGAATATTAATTTTAGTGTGTGTAAAATGATCAGTATTTAATTTAGGATCCAGTAATATATAAAACATGGTCTGCCCTAATTTATTTAAACAAAAGGTAAATGTGTAATAATGTCGTGCAATAGTTATAACATGTGGTAGTGTTGTTTTTATACAAATAAGTATCCTTATAGGCTCAGCATATTCCGTAACTGAGTGTAATGCATTTTTAGTGTTTGTAGTTATTATTTACGAAAGTATCAAAAATTGAAAATTACGTAAAAGGACAGCCAAAGTTATGTTTAAATCAACATACTATTTCTTAAACAAGTTTTACTAATAGTGTTAATAGTATTTCAAACTGAACGCAAAAATCTGATATTTAGGTGTCGGATATTTCGTGTTTGTGATGTTGGTAACAGATTTTGTAGAGAGTATGCAACATACCAGAAATGATACAAACTCAGCGCCTCCCTGCCTGTCCATAATGGATTTCGTTGAAATTTGAAGTGAATATTTACAAATATTTACACGTGCCTCCAATTAACATTGGTAAAGTTCATAATTTTTCCATGCATTATTGTTTGATCCCACACACAACTTCACTTGCAGCAGCCATAAATTTCTGGCAAATTTCAGCTGTAACATCTCAAAATATTTTGTTAAGAGATTAAATTTCACCATTTTGTATTTTTCTATGCATTCTTTGAGCATATTAATAAAATGAATTTTACAAGATTTTTCAGCTAGAAAATTGTAGACAAAATCACCTTAAAAATCATCACCAGAAAAAGTTTCAAAGTTTCTCTTCATATTACTTGGGTGCTAAAGATATGAACAACATGAAACTTGCCATGTAGTCTACTAATAATGCAAGCTTCTCAAATATTAAGTTTCGTTAACTGAATAAATTAGTAAAAATTTGAAGATTTTTTAAACACGACCCCATGTTGCCAAAAATGGTGTTTATAAAACTTGTGAAAGTGGGCCATGGTTTTAGCTGCAAAAAGAAATATATGTAATTATCCAACTTGTACTAACAATGGTATATAATATGAAGTAAAACGGGGGCAAAAAAGTTTGCATCACGAGGGGGGAGAGAGCGAGAGAGAGAGAGAGAGAGAGCGAGAGAGAGAGAGAGCGAGAGAGAGAGAGTGAGCGAGAGAGAGAGAGTGAGCGAGAGAGAGAGAGTGAGCGAGAGAGAGAGAGTGAGCGAGAGAGAGAGAGTGAGCGAGAGAGAGAGAGTGAGAGAGAGAGAGAGAGAGAGAGAGAGAGAAGAAAATACCCATAAATTTGAATTTATATATGATGAACATGAAGGTAAATACATTATAACACTGCAGCACAAAGATGTGGACTAAAAAAATTGTTTCTCCTACTGTTTCCCAATATTTACAAATTCGTGAAAAAGGTCACATTTTTTTTTGCGAAAAAATGAAAATAGGGTACATTAAACAGTTTTTCACAAACCTTGTTTTTCAGTAAATTTCCAAAACTACTCTCATTTGAAACAACGTGCTTTGTATCCTGCCATGACAATGGTTTTGATTTCTAATGCGAGTTAACAATGCTATATAAACTGGACCAAAGTAGTTGCAATGGCACAGCAAAGGAGTTGACTTTTTGGCTTTTTATATCTCGCTGATTAAAGGCAATAAGCCACTAAAATAGCTGGTAACACAAGGTTGTGAATTTAAAATATCATTCATGTACTGCTTTCAAAATATCTATTAAAGTTTAAAACTTGATTTTTATAAAAACTTTGAAAATAGCTTACATTCAGTGCTCTCTTACAAAATAAGTTTTCCATAACTTACTGCGTTGGTCCATGGTGACATTTTCACTACTGTTTTGACAAGAACTGATTCAGAACTTACAGAAACTGTCAACCAACGAAATCAAAATAACTCAAGAAAATGTGGTTAAAAATACCAGCTGTGTTTCAGAAGATAGAGTACTGGTATTGAACCTGTGAAACAAAGCTGAAAGTCAGGACTTACATAAGAGAAACTGAAAGTTGTAATAGTAAGTGGCAGACAGGGCAGGTACTATAGAATATATTCGACTCAGAGTATGACATTGAATTTTATAAACCCAAATGATCTGCTTAATGAAGTTTGTAATAGAATTGAAAAATTAACAGAAGGCTTCATCACGAGTGATACTGTTGTGTTGTTGGCAGAGTCAAATGATAGTGATGTCACATATTACAGTATTATTAAAAACATTGACTCTGTTTACCAAATGTACTGCAGCTCAGTAATGTAATTTTATACCCAGTTCCAAAAAGATTCAATAAAGGATATATAAACATAAACATAAAAAAAATCAAACAGTGAACTGTTCAAAATCTTGTAACAAAAGCAAAATATCGATAAACTTTGAAATGGAGAGACTATCATGAGATATATTCACTCGGGATTGTTATCACTTCAATTATTTTTCAAAAGAGATTGATAGGCTGTCCAGTACTACTACTACTACTACTACTACTACCACACACACACACACACACACACACACACACACACACACAAAAGCAAGATGAAGAACAAGCTTTCGGAACAGGGTTCTTTCATCGGGCGGGAGAGGTGCTCATGAATTACCTTCCCCTTCTGTCACCATTCCATTTTTCCCCTTCTCTCCTACCTGATAAAGGAACCCTGTTCCAAAAGCTTGTTCTTCCCTCTTTTCGTCATTTTTTTCTTTCACTGGGTGACTATCGACCGTACAGAACAATGTTAAGTACTGGCACCTAATCTATCTCTTTTGAAGTATTATTTGACTATCTGATTCTGCAGCTTAAATATTCTTTTGCCTTTTTTTGTGTAGCTTCCACAAAAAATAATTCCATACATCAGAAGTGATTGAATATTACTGTTGTATATTGTAAACAGTGTTGCACAACTTGAATTTTGTGACAGGATTCTTACAGTATATATGAGAGTACATAGCTATTTATTCAGGTTACTCAATTGTTTTTCCCACTTGAGGTTCTCCTGAATCACTGATACAGTTTTTCCATTAATGTTAAAAATTGCTGTCGCAGAGTTTAGATTCTGTGCTGTATGGAAATTCATAGTAATTGGCTTTTCTGAGTTTATTATAAGACTTTTAGCTCTGAAACCATGTTCTAGGTTTTGGGTCAATTCTCCGTCTGTTTCTTGTTGGCTCTTCATCACTTGAACTAATTAACACATTTGTGTCATCAGTAAAAAGTACTGTAGTACCATTTGTTACTCTTTCTGGTAATTGATTAACATAAATAGTAAAAAGAATAGGACCAAGAATTGATTCTTGAGGGACTCCATAGCCGATGCTTTGTGAACTCTTATGCAAAATTATAAACATTGTTTATTTTTGTATCTTTGTGTCTTATTTGTGTACTCTGTTGATGATCCTCAAGGTAAGAGTGAATCCACCTACCCGTTAGGCCTTGAATTCCATAATTATTTACTTTCTGCAATATAATTTATCTCTGTGAAGATTTTCTATCAATAATTGTATGAGATAGTCAGAATCATAAAATCATGCCAAATACAGAGACTCCTGCAGACGAATATTTGGAACTCTTTAGATACTGGTATTTACCCTTCCTTGTCTATACTTAAACAAACTAAGTTGCACAAAAAATGTCTATTGAAAGAAGAACCTATCAAGTACAACTGTGATTTTGAAGCAAATAACACTAGACAGAAGCATAACTTCCAGTGCAGCACAGTACGTATGAATGTATGTATAGGGGATGTACATCATACTGGAGTTACAATTTATAAACCCATGCCATCAGATCTGAAGCAGATGAAAAATTTGCATAGTTTTAAAGTGAAACTGAAAGAATACTTGCTTGACCACTGCTTGTATTCTGTCCAGAAGTTCTTAGAAGCTCCTAATAATTAATGTAATTGACAAAATATTCTTAAACCTACCATTTCTTAAATCAGAGCAATGGGTGTTGAATTATGTCTGTAAATCATTGTAGGTATAAGTTGTAATTACTATATTGTTTTTCAAAAATCTTATCAGTATATTGAATTATGTTTGGAAATCATAGAATGTATAAATTGTAGCCACTAACTATCGGCAGAGCCCTCATTTGCTCAGTGACTGCCAGTGAGTACACGTGTTGTGCAGCAGCAGCTCTTATCTGCAAGTCAACCAGCTTCTTACTAGAAGTCACTTATTTTCATTTCATGCATGCTTTCCCTTACAGTTCATTAAACTTTCATGTGTTCGTGTGTTTATTTATTCAGAATTGCTTTTAATTGAAAGATCAGTGTTGATATTTTGATTTATTAGCTCATGTATATATTTTTCAGATTCGCTGTTAATGAACAGAGTTAGTGTTCGATACATACTTTTCGAAGCTCATTATCCGCCATATATTTAGTCACCTTCATGTCAAAGGAACAGATTAGTGTCCTTGTGCATATACTTAGATTCACATCAAAGTCACAGTTTTGTGTTCTCCCACAGTTTAAATTACTTACAACAGTCATACTTATTTGGAACATACATAGGGTTTTAGAATGGCTAGTAACTGTGACTGCTGTGTACAAATGCAGGCTGAGTTAGTGGCTCTTCATTTCAGTGCATTGTAGTTTCAGGCAGCGTTGACTTCGCTGGCAACGCTTGAGACTGCGGTGGGTGGGCGCCGCTGCTCACTGGGGTCCAGCAGACGCCCTGTGCATCTGTTGTGCCCTCCGATCGGCCTGTGGCTGTGGCCAGCACGGTCACTGCTCGCGAGTGGGTTGCCTCCCCAATCCTTGCTGGATTGGGAGGTCTCCTCTCCTGTGGCAGAGGATGTTCCTGACGCAGAGGATGTTCTTGACGTAGTTGGTGTCTCTTGTCCTGTGGTCACCACTCTGCCCGCAAGATCCGGGAACTCACAGAGGGTGGGTTTGTTAGTAGTTGGGAGCTCCAACATTAGGCAGGTAATGGGACTCCTTAGGGATATGGCTGATAGGGAGAGGAAGAAGTCCAATGTGCACTCCGTGTGCATACCGGTGGATGTCATTCCAGATGTGGAACGGGTCCTTTTGGATGCCATGAATACCATAGGGTGCAGCAAGCTGCAGGAGATGGCTCATTTCGGGGCCAACAATGTGTGTCGCTTTTAATCAGAAGCTAGACTGCCAGTCTTGCTTGCAAGATGAAGGAAGAGCTCACCATCTGCAGCATAGTGGACAGGACTGACTGCGGACCTCTGGTTCAGAGCTGAGTGGGGGGTCTGAATCAGAGGCTCAGACGATTCTGCGACAGTATAGGCTGCCGTTTCCTCAACTTGCTTCATAGAGTGATGTGTTTTCGGGTTCCACGAAGTAGGTGACGAGTCCACTACACTTGGGAAGCAGCTACATAGGTAGCGGGAGCTGTATGGTGTGGACTTAAGCGGTTTTCTAGGTTAGAGGGCCTTGGCAACACACATAATGGGTTTCACTCTCAAAGGGTGCAGGTCTGACACAGGAAGAATGCACATCTAGGAACCAATGGTGTAACAGTTATAAATTGTTGTAGCTGTGTTGGGAAAGCTCTAGAGCTCAAAGTGCTGATAGAAATTACTGAGGCACAAATCATTATAGGTTCTGAAAGGTGGCTGATGCCAGAGATAAGTTAAGCCCTTACAAAGGGCCAATTGGTCTTCAGAAATGATAGATTAAAACGGTTTATCCTGCTGCGAAATTGAGGCAAATACTTCCTTTGAGTTGGTATGGATAGAGGTAATACCTGACAACCGGAATACATTAATAATTGGCTCTTTTTATCGGCCCCCTGACTCAGATGATGCAATTGCCGAAATATTCAAGGAAAGCTCGAATCACATTTCAAACATGTACCTGAAGCATACTGTTGTTATAGGTGGTGACTTTAATTTACCCTCGATATGTTGGCATAAATACGTATTCAAAACCGGCATCAAATATAAAACATCATCCAAACTAGTTCTGAATGCTTTTTCTGAAAACTACTTCGAGCAGTTAGTTCATGAAATCACTAGAATAGTAAATGGTTGCAAAAATACCCTTGATCTCCTAGCAACAAATAATCCTGAGCTAGTAGAGAGCATCAAAACAGATACAGGGATTAGCAAACATAGAGTTGTAGTAGCGAGAATAAATATCGAAATTCCCAAATGCACCAAAAATAAAAGAAAAATATATCTATTGAAAAGAGAAGATAAAAATTTGCTTCACGCTTTCCTGAGTGATAGTCTCCAGTCTTTCAAAACTAAAATTGCAAGTGTAGATCAGTTTGGATTACTTTCAAAGACATAATATCAGTAGCAATCAAGAGATTTACACCAAATAAATTCATAAAAGAGGGGCTTGACCCCCTGTGGTACACAAAACAGGTCATATCACTGTTTCAGAAACAAAAAAAAAAAAAACGCATGCAAAATTTAAACAGACACAGAATCCCCAAGACTGGCAATCTTTTACAGAAACTCACAAGGTAGCATGGATTTCAATATGAGAAGCTTATAATAGTTTCCACAATGAAATTCTGTCTCGTAATCTTTTAGAAAATCCAAAGAAATTCTGGTGATGTGTGAAGTACACTAGCGGCAAAAAACAAACAATACCTTCATTATGCAATAGCAATGGTAATACTACCGATGACAGTACTGCTAAAGCAGAATTACTAAACACAGCTTTCAGAAATTCGTTCACCAAAGAAGATGAAGTGAACACTCCAGAATTTGAATGAAGAACAGCCGCCAGCATGCGAAATTTAGAATTAGATGTTCCTGGAGTAGTAAAAAAACTTAAGTCACTAAACAAAGACAAATCTTCCGGGCCAGATTTTATACCAGCTAGATTCCTCCGAGTATGCTGATGCAATAGCTCCATACTTAGCCATCTTAACTTCTTTAGACCCGACATCATTGCGTATTTACCTATTCAATATGTTTACTCCTACCATGTTCCTGTTAGTATATAACTTATAACTTCACAACACTTAGTAGTGGAACATGAATGTAGGCATTGTCCTTCTTAAAACACCTCCGACAGTTCTCAACTGGTAAAATTCTTTGGTTTGTGAATGATGTATATATTTTATTAATGCCACTTTTTCATCTCCTCTGACCATGTGGTCATTGCTTCCCCTACCCTCTCCTCTCATATCATATCTTCCTTGAACTGGATATGTTTATGTATTCGGTTCTTCATGCTTGTACCAGTAGCCACTATTTTCCTATCAGTCAGTAATAATTCTGCGCCTCCACTTTTGTGTTTCATTCCTGATGATGTGTGGGCACAATGATTTCCTTCCTAGATTTTCAGTTTCATTACATTCAATTTCTTCTATATCGTCATCCCCTTCCTCTGTCAAAGTTCGTTCACTAAACTTGTTGGAAGAATTTCATCATCTTCATCATCCTCTTCAATTTCCAAAACAGAGTAACATGGTCGAATACCTCCAGAAGTTCCAAAATTTCTTCCGCTGACAAACATGCAAATTAAGAAATTTGAAATATTCAGCTTTCTGCATAATTACATTTCATTATTAAACAATCGACAGTTTAATTATAATTAATAAAGTATTTATTTGTAATCTATGTTTAACTGCAGTACATTCCATGAAAAACATTTCCACATTTACATTTTCAGTAATTTTACTCTAAGGCACTTTGTAATGCTAACTGCCGAATGTAGCAGATACTCTACATGTAAAACAACTGAAGAAAATCATAGTAACAACTAGTAATAAAGCTACAGTTTGTGGGTTTGCATAATCTATAACTATTCAGTGTTTTGTAAATGCACAAACTATATCCAAAACACAAAATTAACACAATTTATACCTCGTCTTTTGTGACTCATAGTGCCATTGTTGAAAATTCTTTAACTTTTGAATGCTCCTGCCAGCTGTTGGCGCGATAGAAATCGTTGACAAAAACGCATTGTCTTGCGCTAACCTCAGAGAACAGTATACAGTCGGCGTTCACTATCTGCAGCTGTTATTTCATGAGAAAAAAATCAGGAATGAATGTAGCACATATGCTACACCAGGACTGAAGAGGATATACAACCGATCACTCAGCGAAAGATCCGTACCCAAAGACTGGAAAGTTGCCCAAGTCACTCCATTATTCAAGAAAGGCAATAGGAGTGATCCCCAAAATTACAGGCCCATCTCATTGACATCGATCTGCAGTAGTATTTTGGAACATATACTTTGTTTGAACATTTTGAAGTACCTCAAAGAGAAAGACCTATTAACCAATAGTTGACACGGATTCAGAAAGTATCGCTCTTGCGAAACGCAGGTTGCCCTTTATTCACAGGAAGTGATAAGTGCCATCGACAAGGGATCTCAAATCAATTCCATATCTCTGGATTTCCAGAAGGCTTTTGACACTGAACCTCACAAGTGGCTTCTAATGAAATTGCGAGCTTAAGGAATATCTTCCCAATTGTTCGATTGGATTCACGATTTCCTATCAGAAAGGACACAGTTCATTGTAACTGATGGTAAGTCATAGAGTATAATGGAAGTGATATCTGGCGTTCCCCAGGGAAGCTTTATAGGTCCCCTACTCTTCCTTGTGTTAATAAACAATTTAGGAAACAATCTGAATAGTTCTCTTAAACTGTTCGTTAATGAATCTGTCATTTATCGGTTAGTAAAGTCAGCAGAGTATCAAAAGCAACTGCAAAGCTGTTTAGACAAAATTTCTACGCGGTGTGAAAATTGGCGATTAACACAAAATTATGAAAAGTGTGAAGTAATACACATGACCGCTAAAAGAAATCCACTGAACTTCAATTACACTATAAATCAGTCAAACTTTAGGGTTGTAAATTCTACCAAATACCCAGAAGAGAACTTAGACTGGAGAGAACACAAAGAAAATATTGTGGGAAGGCAAACCAACGGTTATGTTTCATTGTTAGAACACTTTGAAGATGCCACAGCTCCACCAAAGAGACTGCCTACATTGCACTTGAGCGTCCTCTCCTGGAGTTCTGCTGCCCAGTGTGGGACCCTCACCAGGTGCGACTGATGGAAGACATTGAGAAGGTTCAGAGAAGGGCAGCTCGTTTCATCACATTACAGGAGGAAAGTGTCACGGAAATGTTCGACGATTTGAGGTGGAAATCATTAAAAGAACAACTTTATTCATTGTGGCGAGATCTATTTGCAAAATTTCAATCATCGACTATTGAATTTGCTAACACCCACCTACATAGGGGACATGACCTTTCCAATAAATAAGAGAAATCAGATCGAAATGGAACGATATAGGCGTTCTTTCTTCCCGCCCACTATTAGAGAATGGAAGGGTAGAAAAATGTTATGAGAGTGGATAATGAAACCTCTGCCAGGCACTTAAATGTGATTTGCAGAGTATCTATGTAAATGAACACCACTATGCACTCAAAAATTGTCTAGGTGCATGACATCTGATGCGAAGAACAAGCTTAAAACTGACCGCCTTTGTAGTGTTATATTGCTTCCATGGCAGACAGGCTTGAGATGTAATACTACTTCAGAGTAAACTTTAAACCATCTCACCTTGGATGAAAATAATCTTAAATCTTACTTCATGAGATATAAATAAGACATGCTATGGTACACAATAAACAGGTAGCTGAAATGTAACTCATTCCTGTGGGACTGTAAATTCCCTCAAAATTGACGGGCATCTACAGGTATTGTTAGTGATTTTCTTAAAATGAAACTAGATTTTCTGGATGGTTGAAAACATGGCCTTTCTAACTGGGATTATTTAGAAATCTGTTAACAAAAAGCACTTGAAAAATCAGATTGAATGTAATAAAATTTTAAACTTTTTGCAAATGACAAAATAGATTTTATACAAATGTGGAAAACAGTATATTAACAAAATTTTAAATTCAAAACCATGTGTCACTAAGTCATTACCAAGTTTTATGGTTATTGTGATCTATTGCTTTTAATCTACAAGATATAAATAACTAAAGTCCAAACTTTTTTTACTGTGCTAGTTTTTCAGATACTTTGTTCCAGTTTTATATATAATCAAATCAAATTTGATTGTCGTTAAACAACTTTGTGTTGTAATAGTCAACGTCAAAAAGTACAAACAGAAATACCAATACCTAGGCTATACATAGTTCTGTAGACACACATTAGTTGTATTTACACACAGATAAAAGAAGAAAAACAAAAAACAAAACAAAACAAAAAAACGCATTTATGTGTTTTATGGCCCACTTTAGATTTGTAGTTTTGTAAGTTATTACACCACCCCCATGAACCACAGACATTGCCGAGGTGGGGTGGCTTGCGTGCCTCAACAATGCAGATAGCCGTACCGTAGGTGCAACCACAGCGGAGGGGTATCTGTGGAGAGGCCAGACAAACGTGTGGTTCCTGAAGAGGGGCAGCAGCCTTTTCAGTAGTTACAGGGACAACAGTCTGGATGATTGACTGAGCTGGCCTTGTAACATCAGCTAATGTGGCTTTGCCACACAGCTACTGCGAACGGCTGAAAGCAAGGGGAAACTACAGCCGTCATTTTTCCCGAGGACATGCAGCTCTACTGTATGGAAATATGATGATTGCATCCTCTCGGGTAAAATATTCCGGAGATAAAATAGTCCCCCATTCGGATCTCCGGGCGGGGACTACTCAGGAGGATGTTGTCATCAGGAAGGACAATACTGGCATTCTACGGATCGGAGCGTGGAATGTTCGATCCCTTAACCGGGTAGGAAAATTAGAAAATTTAAAAAGGGAAATGGATCGGTTGAAGTTAGATATAGTGGGGATTAGTGAAGTTCGGTGGCAGGATGAACAGGATTTCTGGTCAGGTGAGTACAGGATTATAAATACAAAATCAGTTGGGGGTATCACAGGAGTAGGACTGATAATGAATAAGAAAATAGGAATGCGGGTAAATTACTATGAGCAGCACAGTGATCGCATTATCATTGTCAAGATAGATACGAAGCCAACACCGACAACAGTAGTACAGGTTTATATGCCAACTAGCTCTGTCGATGATGAGGAGATCGAAGAAATATATGAGGAGCTAAAGGAAATTATTCAGACAATTAAGGGAGAGGAAAACTTAATGGTGATGGGAGACTGGAATTCGGTAGTAGGAAAAGGAAGAGAAGGAAAAATAGTAGGTGAATATGGACTGGGCAGGAGGAATGAAAGAGGTAGTCGCCTGGTAGAATTTTGCACGGAACATGATTTAATCGTAACAAACACGTGGTTTAAGAATCACAAAAGAAGGTTGTATACATGGAAGAGACCAGGAGACACCGGAAGGTATCAGATAGATTTTATAATGGTAAGACATAGGTACCGGAACCAGGTTATAAACTGCAGGACATACCCAGGGGCAGATATAGACTCTGACCAAAACTTGTCAGTCATGAACTGTAGGATGAAGCTGAAAAAACTGCAGAAAGGTAGGAAAATAAGAAGATGGGACTTAGATAAATTGAAGGAAAGTGAAGTTCTGGAGAATTTCAGAGGGATATTTAGGCAACAATTGACAGAAACAGGGGGAAATAAAACAGTGGAAGAGGAATGGGTAGCATTGAGGGATGAAATAGTGAAGGCAGCGGAGGACAAAATAGGTAGAAAGGCAAGACCTACAAAAAAATCCATGGATATCACAGGAAATACTACAGTTAATTGATGAAAGGAGAAAATATAAAAATGCAGTAAATGAAACAGGCAAAATGGAGTACAGACGACTAAAAAATGAGATTGACAGGAAGTGCAAAATGGCTAAGCAGGAGTGGCTAGAAGCCAAATGCAAATCTGTAGAATAATGTATAGCAAGGGGGAAAGTAGATACCGCCTACAGGAAAATAAAAGAGACATTTGTGGACAAGAAAAGCAACTCTACGAATATCAAGAACTCAGATGGGAAACCAGTTCTCAGCAAAGAAGGGAAAGCTGAAAGGTGGAAAGAGTACATAGAGCAGCTCTACAAAGGAAATGAACTTGGAAACGATGTTGTAGGAAGGGAAGAGGAAGTAGATCAAGATGAAATAGGAGATAGTATACTGAGAGATGAATTTGACAGAGCCCTGAAAGACCTAGGTAGGAACAAGGCCCCAGGAATAGATGACATACCCTCAGAGCTATTAAAGTCTCTGGGAGAGCCGGCCATGACAAGATTATTTGAACTGGTGTGCAGGATGTATGAGACAGGCGAAATGCCCTCAGACTTTAAGAAAAATGTAATAATCCCCATTCCAAAGAAATCAGGCGCAGACAGGTTTGAAAATTACAGAACCATCAGTTTGATAAGTCATGGTTGCAAAATTTTAACACGAATTATCTACAGGAGAATGGAAAAGCTGGTAGAAGCTGACCTCGGGGAAGATCAGTTTGGATTCAGGAGGAAAGTAGGAACCCGGGAGGCAATACTCACTTTACGTCTTATCTTAGAAGATAGATTAAGGAAAGGCAAACCTACATTTTTAGCTTTTGTAGATTTGGAGAAAGCGTTTGACAATGTTGACTGGAATACACTCTTTCAAATTCTGAAGTCAGCAGGGGTAAAATACAGGGAAAGGAGAGTTATTTACAACTTGTACAAAAGCCAGACCGCAGTTATTAGACTCGAAGGGCATGAAAGGGAAGCATCAGTTGGGAAGGGAATAAGACAGGGTTGTAGCCTTTCTCCGATGCTATTCAATTTGTACATCGAGCAGGCGGTGAAGGAAAGCAAGGAAAAATTTGGAATAGGGATTAAAGTTCAGGGGGAAGAAATAAAAACATTGCGTTTTGCCGATGACATTGTAATTCTGTCAGAGACAGCAAAGGACCTGGAAGAGCAGTTGAATGGAATGGACAGCGTGTTGAAGAGTGCATATAAAATGAACATTAACAAGAGCAAAACAAAAATAATGGAATGCGGTCTTAGAAAATCAGACGATGCTGAAGGAATTAGATTAGGTGACGAAACATTGAAGGTGGTAGATGAGTTTTGTTACTTGGGTAGTAAAATAACATGCGATGGTCGCAGTACAGAGGATATAAAATGCAGTATGGCAATGGGCAGAAAAGCATTTTTGAAAAAGAGAAATTTGCTAACATCGAATATTAACTTAAGGGTAAGGAAGTCTTTTCTGAAGGCATTTGTGTGGAGTGTTGCCTTGTATGGGAGTGAAACATGGACAATAAGCAGTGCGGACAGGAAGAGAATAGAGGCTTTTGAAATGTGGTGCTATAGAAGAATGCTGAAGATGAGGTGGGTAGATCGCATAACTAATGAAGAGATACTGAACAGAATTGGTGAGAAAAGGAATTTTTGGCATACCTTGACTAAAAGAAGGGTTCGCTTGGTAGGACACATTCTTAGACATCGGGGAATCGTAAATTTAGCATTGGAGGGAAGTGTGTGGGGTAAAAATCACAGAGGGAGACCAAGAGATGCGTATAGTAAGCAGATTCAAGTGGATGTGGGTTGCCGTTCTTACAAGGAGATGAAAAGGCTTGCTCAGGATAGAGTAGGGTGGAGAGCTGCATCAAACCAGTCTCCGGACTGAAGACCATAACAACAACAACAAGTTATTGCAAACATTTTGGACCAAAATAATAATCTAAATGATAAAAAATTAATTAATAACAGTGTCTGAAACCCTTGTGGGGGGGATTTTAGGTACTGACCTTCAGCGTCACAGTCCAATACATTGCCCACTACGCTACAGCTAAGAGTTCGGAATTGCATTCTTTAATCTCGTACTATTGATGGCCGTTGTTAACTGATGCTAATATGGCATCTGTAGACACTAGATTATCATTTATCGTACGACGAACGATGTCTTTGTTAATTCTTCAGAGTGCCATTGCTTTGAAATGAGAATGTGTAAGTTACAATACGAAAATCGTCAAATAAGCAGTGCAAGATGGCGTATGCCAGAGACAGTTCTGGGCGAGGAATGTCGTGTGACATCTGCGAACGGCTGGTTTTCATTAATTTAATGGAGGGTTAATAAGGGAACAAAGTTGTAGAGAATTTTCTCCTCTACGAATTCGGTTATTCAATTTTCGTATCAGATGAATGGTCAAGTAATTATTTTCATTTAAATTTTGAGCTGTCAAAATACGATCGCAAACGCCCACTTTTAGTGTTACTACCGTAACCTAAAATGGGCCAAAAAGATATATATAGTTATGCATCTGACACTACAATTTTCTCACAAAAATTTACAGTTATGCATGTGATGGGTATAAATTTGTCCCAAGTTATCATCCTTCCTATATTTACACTACCTGTTATAATCAGCATTCCTTTTGGAGTCATCTCATTTTTTCTTTGAATTCCAACAGCACTGTTAGCCTACATTAGAAATTGATCTCCACATTCATAGTAGGATAAAAGCATGTTTTTCAAATGAGACTGGTTTGAAGCTTTACTGAAAACATCATTTGTACTAAAAATAGAGACTTTATCCTATTTTACAAAAGAAAAGAAAGAAAAAAAAAAGGTATACAATAGCAGAATAAATTGTATATTCTAATATTCTACATCTTTATGCTACTAAGCTATTATGTATTTAGTTTAGTGTTCCTCATGTGATTAGTTTATGAGGTATAAATAGCCAAAGTTTGCCTTTTACTCATGATGCAAATTTAGTGCCCATTTTCCTTAGACTTTTAACTGCTGTTAGTCCTTGTTGGATAAATAGAAATATGTACTTCTTTTTGCAGCTAAAGCCTGGATGTTTCTAAAGAGGCGAGTTTACACAGTTTAAAAAACATAGTTTTTGGCGAAATGAGCAAATATGATGCTTTTTAGGCCCTCTTACAATAAATTCAGATTGTTATTTATTTGATATTGTGTGCGCCACCTGACTGGGGATACCTTGTCCAGTCTCACTGTTGATTGCAATGTGGAATTTGATTCACCTGAGGAAGTGTGCCTCCATATAGTGTTGGAGCCACAGTGACATCATTTTCAATTGATCTCCAGCAAATATTTGCAGCTTCAGGGCAAGATGCTACAATCTAGCTCCTCTGCCAGTCTTCCAGGATATTCAGTCCAGTTCTCTGACTTTCCTTTCCGATAAATCTTCATTGGTTTGCATAGTGTTGATACACCCCATAAACAGGCCCATGTGATGGTCCCAGCATCTTTCCAACAGCATGTGTTGAACTTGATGCACAGGGTTTGTTGGGGCGTAGTCCATACAAAACAACTGGCTGAAAAAATTGGACATGCTTGGGGACAGAAGAGACATTGATACATTGCTCTTAAATTGCAGAAAATGTGCACAGTACTTACCTGCTCTTCCCCATCAGTTTTTGTATTGGTCTTCACTTGATGGTCCCTGGCAACAGCTTCAAATTAATTTTGTGGGGAAGCAAGAAGGTTTATCGATACCTCTAAGGAAAAAACGTTGAAATTATGTTAAGCACACTGAAGGGAAAATGCTCTGTTCTTAGGCCTCTCATCGTACTGACTGCTGCCGCAGGGAGACAACTCTGTCACTGAACTTCTCCATGGTAGATGCCACTAAACTAGTTGTGATCTTGTTCATCCCCCACTCTGACTTAACACCACCCAACTGACTGCCAAATTTCAATTGTGGGAACCTGGACACTTGGTGGGTCGAACTGTATACAGTGAAACCCCTAGATTATGTTTATGTATGGTGCATATTTAAATGCCGAATTGAGGAAAATGGAGAAGAGAGGAAGAATATTAAAACCCCCAAAGTATGGAAAAAAGTAATTGGCATATGTACACGATTAAAAATTGTAATCCTCTCCAAAAGGCCCACATTGTGTGTTATCGTTGTAAGTGAATGAAATCAAATGAACGATAGGTAAGTGTAGAATGTTCTAAGTGATGTACTTACTTGTGCAGTGCAGGAATGTTGTCAGTGCTCACCTTGAGTCAGGTTTTTGTTCTGTGCATGGAATGAGACTGTAGGAAATGGATTCCACAATATGAAAAAAGTATGATGAAATAAGAGATTTTTGACTGCTCACAAGGAAAACAAGCTCCATGTCAAATGCTCCTTGTTTAAAATAATTATCATGGTGCTAGGTAGATGGATGGGTGAACATAAATGGATCAGTTTGTATTGTAAAAAGTAATAAAACAATTCACTTAAATTAATCATCTTAATGGAATGGATCACAGTAACTAGAGTTGTCAGACTGATTCGGCCTAATCCATTATTCACCAAATCTGGCACACTGGATTCGGATTTGAGATTCGGCGCATAATGGCCGAATACTACCAAATCCCGAATCCAAAGTGTCATATGGAAACCTTCAGTTACGAATGTTGTAGTTTACTTTGCATAACAGTGTGCTTTTGTTTGCATTATTTACTTTATTTTCCAAAGATCTACTGAAAGATGTGATATCATAAAACAAAAAGACCTCACTTTGAATAGTTTTGATAAATGATCCTAGGAGCCACCACAAGTAACTTTTCCTGTCTAATATAGCAGTGCTGCACAAGTTTGCTTAGCAGGTGCAAATATAAATACTGGCTAAAACTTTAGCAGTCATTAAAGAAAGTGCTGGGGTGTGTGAACTGTAATGAAGCACTAGGATTTCCAGAGGAAAGTAATTTATTATGTGGGGAAAAAAAAGCCATAATCGTGCACCATCCAGACAGAATGACGTCACTTCAGCAACCACTTGACATGTTTCAATAAATCGTTTAAACACATGTACACCCACTGCCTTTTGAAACACAACAGACAACTGACACCCAGGGGGTGTGTCAAACGCGCAAGTGTGCCAATGGAATGATGATACCTGGAAGTGGGTTCCAAATCAGATTGCGTAACAGGCATTTAAAAATGTTTGATATTGATTTCACTAGATTATACGAGGGATGATTCTCTGTACTACGAAGGAACTGAATAACAAGGGAATGAAGTGATAGTCAGAATTACTGTACCGGTATCTAATTGGTATCATAAACGTTTATTAAAATGTGTATTATAAGTCTAATAAAATTATTTTATATACCTGCGTTTAGTTTCATACAATAGCCGTACATTTGAAGTCTTATCTAAAAGCTACAATGTAAAGCTGACTGGCAAGCCTGTGTTGCAATATGCTCTGCCTTCATGCTACAACTTACATGCTTTTCTATTAGGGACAAGGGATTGTTCCTATGAATCGTGATTTGTAAATTCCACACTCATTTTGCCATAAGAATAATGCAAATTTAAATGTTACACCATGTAATCTTCCATGCTGTTTCCACATTTAAATACCGTCCACCTAACAAACCCGAAAGACAGCAGTGAACGTGGAGGAATAAACGTGTCACATTATGTTTACATTTGTATTCATCTAATGCCGAACGGAAGCATATACAGATGAAGCACGACAACTGACTTCTAGTACTGATTTTTAAATCTTCTAAGAATTATTTTTTTTAGACCATCTAAACAACATATATATCAAAATGTTTAATACAATTTTCTTTTAAGGGTATGGGTACTAAAAAATCTGTAAGATTTAAAATATCTAAATGAAATTTTAATTTCATAAATTTTACTGTTAATATTGTGACTTGGGATTCATCCCAGAAGGCATTATCTTTTTAAATACACATACTTGAATTGACAGATTATTTGGGTTCGAGATTCGGAAGATTCGATTCGGGTTCGGAATTCGGCACAAGTTTTATTTAAGATTTGGTAAAATTGGGGTTCAACCCATCACTAACTGTAAGCTCTGCGAATTTTTTTATACAATAAGTTAATCCATGTGATTGATGTTGACATTTAAAATTGAAGAGGAAAAATACATCACGACACTTGTGCACCCAAGCTGTAAGATTCAGTACAGGAGTTGGCAACCTTTTTCATGGTGTTTGGGCTGGATTCTCACGCCAACTTAAGCTCATGGGCAACCTTGCCTAATGGAATAATGCACAAATGTAAATTGCACCCTTTTCCTGGCATTTCAGACCAACAAATGATGCCTCAAAACACGGGTTTGAAAGAAAATTGAATTTTTGTTCACCCCACTTCATATTTTTTCATTTATTTATGCATCCTTTAAGTCATTTCCTTAGTTAACAATAATTTACTCTTGCTGCCCCCCTTTCTGTGATCGTTTTCTGTGGCTGGACTGAAACTATTGACAAGCTGGATCAGGCCCGTAGGTCGCTGGTTGCCCGCTCATGATGTAATACTTTAAGAGAAATGACATTTGGTAGTTAAATACAAAATACAGGTAAAAAAACAAACTTTCCTCTCACCGGTTTACAGTTATTACTGTCAGGCGAAACAGACAGATCTTAAGAGTAATTATTCCAAGGAATACACAGTGCGCTGTGGTGTTGAATGTGGGTAGTGTGAGTAAGCCCAATTTTCATTTTATTCTTTGCCATTGAAGTAAGTGTGTTAGGCTATTCTTCTCTGCACTTAACATTGTCACCAGACATTTAAACATATTGAGAAACATTTGAGTTTTAGATTCAACTACCAACATTCCTGCCAGTTCTTTGAATTTCATCAAATTTGAGGTATTCTCCGAATAGTCATTATAAGTGAAGATTAGAAACGTTAATTGAAAACTATGGTGTTTTTATAATTTTTTATACTTGATACTAATTCTAAAGAGTTTTGTGGAACAAACTGAAGTCTGTAGTGATCCCTTGCATAGAACTATATTAAAATGATGATAATAATTAAAAAAAAGAACACCCCTCACATTTTTTAGAATATCACAAAAATGGTATTTCAACAGTTTGCATAAATAAATCTAAGTAATCATCACACTTTTTAAACATTCTCTCTCTCTCTCTCTCTCTCTCTCTCTCTCTCTCTCTCTCTCTCTCTCTCTCTCTCTCTCTCTCTCTCTCTCTCTCACACACACACACTCATTTCACTGACATGGAGTTTTGTATTGATACCAGCAAAGTATTGAACTGGCCCCCCCTCCACAAAGAGGCATTTACTACAATAAAACAAATAATGAAAAATAAGTCATTATTAATATATTTTTGTTTATATGTAAACAGATGATAAATTTGGAATCAAAGTTTTCTTTACAGTATTTGTGTTTATAACCTAAATAGAGTAATATGATTAGTTTTTATTTCTAGAGGTAAAAATAGTCGGATTATACTGTCCATTACATCCCGTCCTTTTGAAATGTTTGCTGATGCATTTCTATTGGTGGGGTTCACATTGTTCGTCATGTCAAAGAGTTCTGGAAGCAAATTTTTGGCTCACTCATGTTACATATTACATGGATTACACACATTTACGTCATTATTGTCAGGCTGAGATTCTAAATCAGATATTGGTTATAAGGTGCACCCAGGAACAGATTTAGACTCAAATCACAATTTACTTATGATGATGAGTAGACTGCAATTGATGAGAATCGATCAGAACACTAAGTATGGTTGTTGTTGTTGTTGTTGTTGCCTTCTGTCCGCAGACTGGTTTGATGCAGCTCTCCATGCTACCCCGTCCTGTGCAAGTCGCTTCATCTGAGAATACGTTCAGCAACCTACATCCTTTTGAATCTGCTTACTATATTCGTCCCTTGGTCTCCCTCTGAGTTTTACCCCACACACTTCCCTCTAATGCTAAGTTGACGATTCCTTGATGTCTCAGAATGTTTCCAACCAATCTATCCCTTCTCTTAGTCAATATATTCCAGAAACTCCTTTTCTTCCCAATTCGGTTAAGCACCTCCTCATTAGTTACGTGATCCACCCATCTAATTTTCATCATTCGTCTGTAGCACATTTCAAAAGCTTCTATCATCTTCTTATCTAAACTTCTTATCATCCATGTTTCACTTCCATACTATGCTACGCTCCAGAAAAATGCTTTCAGAAAGGACTTCCTAACATTTAGATTAATATTGGATGTTAACAAGTTTTGCTTCTTTAGAAACGATTTTCTTCCCATAGCCATTCTGCACTTTATATCCTCCTTACTTCGGCCATCAGAAGTTATCTTGCTACCCAAATAACAAAATTCATCTATTACTTTTATTGTCCCATTACCTAATCTTAAGTCCTTCAGCATCGCCTGATTTTCTGACATTGCATTCCGTTACCTTCGTTTTACTCTTGTTAATGTTCATTTTGTATCTTTCTTTCGAGACACTTTCCATCCCATTCAATTGCTCTTCAACATCTTTTGCGGTCTCTGACAGAATTACTATGTCATCGGCAAACCGTAATGTTTTTATTTCCCCTGCACTTTAATACCCTCTCCAAACTTCTCTTTCCATTCCTTCACTGCCTGCACAACATTGGGGAAATGCTACAACCCTGTCTTACTCCCTTTCCAACCTCTGCATCCCTTTCTTGCCCTTCGACTGTAATAACCACTGTCAGGTTTTTTGTATAGGTTGAATATAACTCTTCGCTCCCTATATTTCACCCCTGATACCTTCAGAATTTGGAAGAGTGTATTCCAGTCAACATTGTCGAAAGCTTTCTCCAAATCGACAAATGCCAAAAACTTAGGTTTGCCTTTCTTTAGCCTGTCTACTAAGATAAGTTGTAATGTGAGTATTGCCTCCCATGTTCCTACATTTCTCCTAATCCAAACTGATCTTTCCATAGGTCAGATTCCACAAGTTTTTCCATTCGTCTGTGAATAATTTGTGTTAGTATTTTGCACCCATGACTTATCAAACTGATAGTTCTGTAATTTTCACACTTGTCTTCACTTGCTTTCTTTGGAAATGGAATTACTATATTCTTCTTGAAGTCGGAGGGTATTTCCCCTGTCTCATACATCTTGCATACCAGGTGATACATCTTGCATACCAGGTGATACAACTGACTCTCCCAACGACATTAGCAGTTCACACAGAATATCATCTATTCCAGGGGCCTTGTTTCGACTCGAGTCGTTCAGCGCTCTGTCAGATTCTTCTCACAGTATCGTATCTCCTATCTCAGCTTCCTCCACTTCATCTTCCATTTCTAGAATACTGCCTTTAAGTTTATTTCCCTTATATAGGCCCTCTATATATTCCTTTCACAGTTCAGCTTTACCCTCTTCGCTTAGTACTGGTTTACCGTCTGAGTTCTTGATATTCATACAGCTGTTTTTCTTGTCTCCAAATATCTCTTTTTATTTTCCTATAGGCAGTATCTATATTTCCCCTAGTTATGCATTCTTCTACGGTTCTGCATTTGTCCTCTAGCCACTCCTACTTAGCGAGTCTGCACTTCCTGTCAATCTCATTTTTCAGACTTTGTACTCCCTTTTTCCTGTTTCACTTGCTGAATTTTTATATTTTCTCCTCTCATCAATTAAGTTCAATATATCCTGTGTTAAACAGGGATTTCTATTAGGCCTTGTCCTTCTACCTATGTGGGCCTCTGCAGCCTTAACTACCCTATCTCTCAGAGCTACCTATTCTTCTTCTACTGTATTACTTTCCCCAGTTTCAGCCAATCCTTGCCTAATGCTCCCTCTGAAACTCTCAGCCACCACTGGATCCTTCAGTATGTCCAGGTTCCATCTCCTAACCTTTCTACCTGTTTTAATCTGCAGTTCATAACCAATAAGTTATGGTCAGTCTATATCTGCCCCTGGATATGTCTTACAGTTTAGAACCTGGTTTCTAAATCTATTCCTTAACATTATGGTACCTTCCAGGTCTCCCGGTCTGTTCCATGCATACAGCCTTCTTTCATGGAGATTAAACCAAGTGTTGGTGATCATTAAATTGTGCTCTGCACAAAATTCTACTAAGCGATCTCCTCTTTCATTTCTTTTTCCCAGTCCATATTCACCTGCTACATTTCCTTCTCTTCCCTTTCCTACTACCGAGTTCCAGTCCCCCATCACAATTAAGTTTTCATCTCCCTTAACTTTCTCAATGATTTCTTTTATCTCCTCATACATTTTTTCGATATTCTCATCATCGGCCGTGCTAGTTGGCATGTAAACTTGCACTACTGTGGTCGGAGTTGACTTCGTGTCTATCTTCACTACGATAATGTGTTCATTATGCTGTTCATAGTAACTTACCCACATTCCTATTTTCTTATTCATTATCAACCTACTCCTGCGTTACCACCAACTGATTTTGTATTGATAACCCTGTACTCACCTGACCAGAAATCCTGTTCATCCTGCCACCGAACTTTACTAGTCCCTACCATATCTAACTTTAACCTATCCATTTCTCTTTTCAAATTTTCTAGTTTACCTACACAATTAAGGGTTAGAACATTCCACGCTCCGACCCGTAGAATGCCTGTTTTGTTTTTCTTGATGATGACATCCTCCTGAGTAGTCCCCGCCCGGAGATCCGAATGGGGGACTATTTATTTTACCTCCGGAATATTTTACCCAAGAAGACACCATCATCATATAGTCATACAGTAGAGCTGCATGTCCTCGGGAAAAGTAACAACTGTAGTTTCCCCTTGCTTTCAGCCCTTCGCAGTATCTGGATGGCAAAGCCATGTTAGCGGATGTTACAATGGCCAGTCATCCAGACTGTTACCCCTGTAACTACTGAAAAGGCTGCTGCCCCTCTTCAGGAACCACACGTTTGTCTGGACTTTCCATAGATACCCCTCCACTGTGATTGCACCTATGGTACGGCTATCTGCATTATTGAGGCACGCAAGCCACCCCACCTCGGCAATGTCTGTGGTTCATGGGGGTGGACTGAGTATGGATGGAAGTGAAATGCTAAACTACAGAGGAATGATGAGAATCTTTTGGAATTTGGAAAGGACATGATAACATTATTTGGCAAATGATATACATTCATTCAGTTGAGAGCTATATAGCTTAATTTGTTACTGTGATTTATGCATTAAAGTAAATATGTAATGTATAAATTAAATAAAATATAAAAAATAGACGAAGATTACTCACCAGGCGAAGGAGCACAGGTGTGACAGCATCACAAATAAATAAATGAATACACACACACACACACACAATCGCAAGCTTTCGCAACCCAGTTGCGTCTTCAGGCAGTAGGGAAGGAGAGGGAAAAGGAAATGTTGAGGGTTTTAAGGAAGGGGGTAAGGAGCCATTCCAATCCCGGGAGAGGAAAGACTTACCTTGGGGGAAAAAATGGAGGGTAAACAAATGCACACATGCCCACACATTCACACAGACACAAGTACACCTAGGCAGACATACTGTAGAAAGGCTTTCTACAGTATGTCTGCCTAGGTGTACTTGTGTCTGTGTGAATGTGTGGGCATGTGTGCATTTGTTTACCCTCCATTTTTTCCCCCAAGGTAAGTCTTTCCTCTCCCGGGATTGGAATGGCTCCTTACCCCCTTCCTTAAAACCCTCAACATTTCCTTTTCCCTCTCCTTCCCTACTGCCTGAAGACGCAACTGGGTTGCGAAAGCTTGCGATTGTGTGTGTGTGTGTGTGTGTGTGTATTCATTTATTTATTTGTGATGCTGTCACACCTGTGCTCCTTCGCCTGGTGAGTAATCTTCGTCTATTTTTTATATTTTATTTTTCCTGCTAGGAATTTTTTGTCTTAATAATGTATAAATTATGTATTCCAAGAAACATACCACATTCAGATATAAATCTGATCATCGTTGAACATATAACTTCAAACACCTATATGAATTACGGATATACAGAATGGTATACATACCACTATTCAGACAGTAAGTCTAAATATGAATATATAGTGAGATTGTGACAAATTTGTATTTATTTCTTAGAAAGTGTACCTTTGTACTTGCATCGTTACTCCCTATTTCCAATTATAAATTCTTCTAGATCATAACATTTGCTTGTTGGCTATGTATCAGTGGTCTCCAATGTGGATTCCCAATTTTTTGATCTTACGTTATTTCTGATCTTCAGAGCCATGTAATTTTCACATAATTTGAGTTTATGGCAAGGTTTCGTGTATTGTAATTTATGCCTCATTTCATAGTCATGAGCGAATGCATTTCCTTCAGATGTGAGTTTTTCTGTTCAAAGAGTAGTATTTCATATATGAAGATTGAAGGAA
Source organism: Locusta migratoria (assembly GCA_026315105.1). Classification (NCBI taxonomy): domain Eukaryota; kingdom Metazoa; phylum Arthropoda; class Insecta; order Orthoptera; family Acrididae; genus Locusta; species Locusta migratoria. Next base: position 372,334,468 of record CM048748.1, read on the forward strand.
TTATCGTTAGTTTAGGCTTTCAAAAAAATTTGAAGAAAAAAGAAAAAATCATTCTTATACCAAGGTTGCAAAATATTTTTGTTATATTCAAGTGATTTTGGCAGTTGCTGTCATCAACATGAAATCACAAGATTTTTACAGCAAAGCCAATAAGAAAACAATTTTATTGAGTAAAGAAACATCTAATTTACAGTAAAATATTGTGATTGTTTCTAAAAGCCCCCTTCCATTTTACATTATGTAGTAGGTAGTCTTTTAATTACTGTAATCCTTAACTATTACAAATGAGGAAATTTTACATATTGTTAGAGTCTGTAATTAAAGAATTTCCTCATTTGTAATAGTTAAAGATTAATTGAAAGAATACCTACAACATGATGTAAATGGAAGGGCCTCTAGAAACAATCACAATATTTCATATTCACAGCTGCGATTGGGCAAAGCTGAAAATGTGTACCCAGCCAGGATTCAAACCAGGTTCACACACTTTCTAGGTATTTGCAATGACCACTACACCACTTAGGCCAGTCATCATAGACAAAAAAATGGCCTTAGGTCCAAAAAAATTCCAGGAAGCTGAATTTTTGGTATGTTGTTAGGACATATTAGAGTAGCATTATGAATTTTTGGTATGTTGTTAGGACATAATAGAGTAGTAGTAAACCAAGTTTGCAGCCTCAAAATCCTTTAGCTTAACTTTTAAAAGCTAAAACACCCCGAAATTTTCGGCCTTTTTTCTGGTTTTGGCTTATAACTAGTGAAGAGTGGTATTTTGACGAAAAGTCACTCACACCTTTATTAATGTAGATAAAATATTCTAAAATTTAAGTCCAATAGTTCCCAAGATATTGGACTTCAAAAATTGACTTATTTCTCTTAAAAAGTTCAAATTTCAGATTTTACTCATCTTTCGGCTAGAATATTGGCTCTAATGATAATTCCATGGGGAAAGTCGTACCGTACATAACAAAGTTATAGAGCAGTTATTTAGCTTTAATCTAAGTACAGAACAAAGTCCATAGTCCCAATAGATGTCTAGTTATCGTTAAAAAATGAAAAGTTGGAAAAATCGGATTATTCAATAAACTCACCAAGATGAATTGCAGTCCTCTTATCCTATATATGTTAAAGAAAAAGGAAGAATTACTCATTGACGATGATTATTAACACACTGTACATAAATAGGTGTAATTTGTGTGTTAGTGCATACCAATATATTTTTGAAAGTAGGTATTGCTGTAAAAACAACGAAAGCCTCTCCGTTTGTGAGTATAGGTCAGCCATTGAGGGACTGGGACTTTCGTTCGTAGCGAGGCCCTCACTCCGAGTTGTGACCCAGCGGGTGTTCTTTCCTCCCTCCCAAACTTCTTGTCTCCGAGGTCTTCCTCACTACTCTGTCCTTAGAAACAGCCGTATTTGGATCTGTGAAGAACGTTTCAAACAAAAATCGTCTAAATCTCGATTGTGGTGGTGTTTTAAGTACTTGCTTTTTTACAATATGTTGGATCTACCCCCGTCGGATGTTTGTTTCGGGGTCGTTGGAAAGTGCTTGGAGAGGGAACAGTGACAGTGAAAAAGCGTGGAATTCAGATGCTGATAAAAGTGTATCAGAAATGTGGGCTTGAAAGGAACATGAGGATTTTATGCAATTTAAACAAATTGTCCATACATGACGCATGCAGGAAGAGGTACGCTGTGGAAAGTAATGTGAAAGCCTCTGTCCAGCGAGAAGGAGATGTTTCATCTGCTCAAATTCTCCAAGGAATATTTCGAAAAACAGATAAAATTCCCTAAATATCTACGGGATGAACTCCAAGTGGAAACTAATGTTCAAATGTTTGTAAAGCTTATGGGACTTACCACGGGGTCATCAGTCCCTAAACTTACAAACTACTTATGAACTAGCTAATACTAAGGACGGCACAAATATCCGTGCCCGAGGGGGGATTCGAACCCCCGACCGTAGTGACCGTGCAGACCGTGACTGGAGCGCCTCAGTCCCCTCAGCCACCGCGGCCGGCAAGTGTAAACACTGGAAGTGAAAGAATCGATTGTGGAAAAAGCTATACAAGCTGGTGAATGGGGACAACGGATTCTTCAACGTCTTTTATGTAAACTTGTTGCTGCTGAGGGCAAGTACCACGAACATTACTACCTAAAATTGCATTCCTTGTCGCGATTTACTGGTGCATGAGGTAAACGAGGGCGTCCTGAACATCTCCTCCTTATCTAGGGTATGGACCATACATATGCATACCTTGTAGAACAAGAGAGGAAAACCAATTTTCCATAAGTGACTTGATTGCAGAGAATTTCACAGGTAATTACAAAACAACAGCTGCAAGTGCATAGGATTTGCTTATGGAATCATGGCTGCAACGAGGCCCAAATCTTCCCTATTCTCAATTCAAATAAACTTTGGAGCCTATTTGTATAGAAAATTTGGATCAAAGCACCTTGTTGAACTTTACCTCGGTATGGGAATTTCTTGGACATATCCGGAGGCTATGCGTTTTGAAAGTTCCGCTGTCCTCCGGAGAGAAGTGACCCAACTATTTGACAAAGGAGCTTTTATGCAGTTTTTGTTCGACCAAGCAGGTGTAATTGTTAACACAATTGATAGAGAAAATACATTCCATGAAATGGGTGGTATAATGATCATCACCCCTCACTCATCCGTTCACCCAGACAAAAACATACCATGTTTGAAGTCTGTTTGTGCAGAGTCTATCATGTTCACACACTGCCATACACATTAAACATCCTTCTATTAGAAAGAAATCTGGCTTGTCTGCCATTTCAATTAACAAAGTGAAAATCGCTGAAGACATTTTGCTAAAATCCCTAGACCTGCTGTGGTTGTTCGGAAAAGCAAGTAACATGCCAGGCATCCCAGGATAAAATGGATTCATGGACCAAGTGACACTGCTTCCCCAACTGACACTGCTTTAAACTCACTTTTAGAAGCCAGTTACAGAACAAGCATTTACGGCCAGGAAACATATTTTGTGACCTACGACCAACCACTGTACTTGAAAGCGCGAGACATTGTGGAGAGCCACCAGCATCCTCAGCTTGTCAACATAATTTGGAGGTTTTCACCACCTCAAGTCATTCATGGGGGCCATTGGTGCCGTAATGGCAGGAAGTGGACTCAAGGAACTTCTCTGTTCAATATTTGCTGAAAACTGTGTTGAAAAAATCCTATTCACATACAATACATTAATAATCACTGTCAATGAGTAATTCCTTCTTTTTCTTTAACATATAGCATAAGAGGACTGCAATTCATCTGGGTCAGTTTATTGAATAATCCGATATTTCCAACCTTAACGATAACTAGAAATCCGTTGGGCCTGTGGACATCCTTCTGTATTTAGATTAAAGCTAAATAACTGCTCTATAACTTTGTTTCGTATGACTTTCCCCTTGGATTGATCATTAGAGCCAATATTCTAGACGAAAGATGACTAAAATCTGAAATTTGAACTGTTTGGAGAAATAAGTCAATTTTTGAAGTCCAATATGTCAGGAACTATTTGACTTACAGAGCTGCGGTTGGGCTTAAATTTTAGAATATTTTATCTACATTAATAAAGGTGTGAGTGACTTTTCGTCAAAATACCACCCTTCACTAGTTATAAGCCAAAACCAGAAAAAAGTCCGAAAATATCGAGGTTTTTTTGGCTCTTAAAAGTTAAGCTAAAGGATTTCGAAGCTGCAAACTTGGTTTAATACTACTCTAATATGTCCTAACAACATACCAAAAATTCAGCTTCCTGCAATTTTTTTGGGCCTCAACATACCTGGCGACTGGCCTAACTGGGGGGACACAGTGATCACCGCACCTCCAAGGGGTACCTAAGCACGCCTCCCATCAGACACAAACTTCCAGCTTTACCCTGTCCACAGTACTCAAACTCGTAGTCACTTTGTACTAATTCCCGTAATAGTAAGGGCTCCAAACTTGGCCACCCCTCCTCACTAATGAAAGGATCATTGCCCGTCTCATACATATATGGCATATATTGCGAAAGAACAGACGTCACTTCTGATCCTTTCCAGTTTGGAGGGCTGGGCTAGTTTGGAGCCATTTACTCTTACTAGAATTAGTACAAAGTGATAAAGAGTTGGAGTACGTTGGGCAGGGTAAAGCTGGAAGTTTGTGTCTAACGGGAGGCATGCTTAGGTAGTCCTTGCAGGTGCAGTGATCACGGTGTCCCCAGAGGTGTTGTGGTCAGCGCAACTGCCTAGAAAGCGGGAGAGCCGGGTTCGAATCCTGGCTTGGTACACATTTTCGGCTTTGCCCAATCGCAGTTGGTGTCATATATTCTGTGAATATGAGATAACTACTGCAGGATCAGAGGAGATGTCTGTTCTTTCTCCATAGACGCCACATGTATTTATAATCAAAATATTTGATTGTAAATTAGACATTGCTGTACTTAGTAAAAATATTTTCTTATTGGCTCTGATGTAAAATATTTTGTTATTTACTATTGACGGCAGCAACTGTTGAAACCAGTAGAATATAACAAATAAAAATATTTTGCATCGTTGGCATAAGAATGACTTTTTAAAAGTACATCTAGGCTGTAGATTGCCACTTAAAAACATATTTCAATTAATTGTTTGCAGGAATGGCTACTAATGTTCCTGTCATTGCTCCATTTTTTTTTTCCTTTGTAGAGTGAAGGTTCTAAGGAAGTTTGTCTTTCCAACAACCCAAAAAATTATTCCGTATTTTATAACTGTTATTAAAAGTTTTTATTTTAAGTTATTCCAAGAAATTTTACAGGCTCGACTGGTTGGTGCTTCACCTGAATACTGTAATACCGCGTTAAGGAATACAAGCAAATGAAGTTCAGTTCACGTATGCTATTTTCAGTAACTTCCTAAACAATTATGGATGTTTGAATTCATACATGTAAGGAAACTGGGTGTTATAAACTGATCTTTTTTGTGCCACAAGGATTGCAGTCACAGATGGTAGTCACAAGTATGCAATGCTGCCACTAGATCTTATGTAAGGAGTTCATAACAGGAAAATAACTGCAGCTTATGTTACAGGATACCTTTTGTTAAACTTGCTACATACTCTGTATTTGTTTGATCAGACAATATGTAATATTAATTTCACTTCATTCATGTGAAGATGACCGACTCGCAGGACATGAAGTTATGACGAGTTTTATGGATTACCACTTCAGTATGTTATGGTAGCATAATGAGGAGACGGGGAGAGTCATAGGGGTAAAGTTAAGTGTCACATGTTCATAGCTGCCTACTGCCTGATTATTTTACGAGGGTTGCAGCAAAAGTAAGGCTCCCATATTTTATACAAATAGAAAATATTTTTTATTATTATTAATTTATACATCCTTGTTTGTCTATTTTCATTGATAGTCTCCATTTTTTTCGACACACTTTTGTAGACGGTGCTCCAGCTTTTGTATTCCTAAGTCAAAGAAGTCTTCCGCCAACCCATTGAGAAAGCGTGTGACCTCTGCTTGGACTTCGTTGCTCTTGAAGCGTTTGCTACCTAGGTGTTCCTTTAGCTTGGGGAAGAGGAGATAATCGCTGGGGGTTAAGTCTGGGCTGTAGGTGGATGGGGCATAACAGTCCACACAAATTTCCTCAAAAGCTCCTGTGTTTTGACAAAGCGACATAGGGTCGAGCGTTGTCGTGAAGAAGTATTACTCCCTCCGTCAGCTGTCCTCTCCGATGATTCTGGATAGCTTGCCGCAGTTCGCTCAATGTTTCAAAATATCTGTCTGAGTTTATTGTTATCCCAGGTTACATGAAACAACTGTGAATTGAGCTATAGGTTCACAATGTTAAGAATTTCTGCAAAATTTACATATGTATGCCTCAACATAAGTGACTGTGATTCTGGTTTTAATTCAGATACAACAATAAAAATGGTACCATTGCATGACTAATGAATAGACCTTTCCACTGATATGCTACATGACAGAGAAATTTCGTACTCAATGTCATTGACGTTGAATATGCCAAAACACTCCATCTTTTTATTTTTATTTTTTTCTGTAAAAGCAAAAGTATATTGTATTGCTCCATCATGTTACTATAAATATCAAGATGGCACACCAAAGGTATCGCATGCAAAGATTATTTTGTCAGCATCAATGCACTACTGAAATAAAGAAGATAACACACTCATACCAAACACAAATTATGTTAAAGTACAATAGATTAGTAATATTTTACAAAAATATGATTTTCATTATTGTAGTGGTATTGTGACTCATTTACATTAGAGTTTTAATGAAACGTCATTAGATCTTTCCTCTCAAATCTCCAACATAATTGTTAATGTCGCCAAATCTGATGCGGAGAGATTGTATGGCCTTCCAGTTCATGTCACTGGATCTATTCTTGTGATTGTCACATTTTGTATCGACACAAGTATTTGGTTTGGCAGGAAACACAAATGATAGAGACGGTCCATGCAAAAAAATAAATAAATAAATAAAGAGAGAGGGGGGTGTTAGGTGTGTGGAATTGACATGTATCATTTGCAAACAAAACCAAATCGGCGGCACTGCCATGGTCACATGTATGGCACCTTCCTATGCCAACCTGTTCATGGGTCATCTAGAGGAAACCTTCCTACCCTCCCAAATCCACAAACTCCTGGTCTTTTTCAGGTTTATAAATGACATTTTCATGATCTTTACTAAAGACCAGGACACTCTATCCTCATTACTCAACTCTTTTTCACCCATCTTTTTCACTTGGTCCTTCTCAACCCAATATGTCACCTTCCTGGATGTTAATCTTCATCTCTCTGATGGCTCCATCCATACCTCTGTCCATATCAAACCCACCAACTCTTAACAGTACCTTCACTTTGACAGCTGCCATCATTTCCACATCAAAAAAATATCTCCCATATACCCTCGCCACCCATGTAAGGCGTATCTGCTGTGATGAGAACACCATTAACAAGTATTCCAAAAGCCTCACAAAGACCTTCCACAAAGGAGTGCCCCCTTGTCACCCAGTATTATCCTGGACTGGAACAAGTGAACCCATATCCTACGTCAGGGCTTTGATTATCTGTCAACATGCCCTGAAATGAGAGACATCCTACCTAAGATCCTCCCAACCGCCCATAAAGTGGTGTTCCGTCGCCCATGCAGCCTCCACAACATTCTGTTCCATCCCTATGCCACTCGTAATTCCAGCCCCTTACCACAGGAATCATAACCCTGTGGAAGACCCCGATGCGAAACCTGCCCAATCCACCCACCCAGCACTTCCTATTCCAGTCCTGTCAGAGGTTCGTCCTACCCCATCAGAGGCTGGTCCACCTGTGAAAGTAGCCACGTAATATACCAACTCTGCTGCAATCACTGTTCTGCATTCTACATTGGAATGACAACCAGCTTTCCATCAGGATGAATGGCCCCAGTCAAACTGTGGCCAAGAGGAATATGGACTATGTTATGGTGCAGCATGCAGCGGAGCACAACACCTTAGACTTTAACAGCTGATTCACCACCTGAGCCACTTTGGTTTTAATATCCTACAGTATTCCTGATATTTAGCTAAATCGTCATCACTGGAGCTATTCTTGGCTGATACATTTTCCTCTTTGTCTTACATGAAATCTTTATTCTTTGTCTAATCCATGGTTTTATTATCGTCTTCTGTTTTGAGTTACTTCTAGAGGAAAACAGCTTTCAAACATGATAGTGACATTTTTAATGAATAGGTTATGTTTTCATTCAGTTGGCAGAATGCTGTTGTGTACATGGTACCAATTTATTGGAAAACAACTCTCGAGGTTTAGAAACCAGCACAAGCCATGTTTCTGGGTACTGTACCATAAATAGATAAGTTCATAAATTGATCTTGTGTGATAAACAATTATATTTATGTTTATTGAAGTAAAATTTGTACAGCGTACTGTCTGACATGGCAACAAGCACAATTCGACAAAGCAAAAATACATCACACTTATTTTCCACGTTATGAATAGAACTCATTTCACCTGACATGTAGTGGCAGCCCTATGGAAATTCAGTTTTAACATCCAGTGTAAGGAAGGCAATTGCGCAAATCGAAAGATAGTAGAAGGAATGCTTCAAATTATGAAAGAAAGCAGCACAAAAATTCTGGAATAGGGACATTCAAGTCACTTAGGAATGAAATACAGAGGATAGCAGAGAAACCAAGGCAAAATGGCTGCAGGAAAATATGAGGAAATAAAAAATGACATGATTGCCGGTCATTCCGCTTTGTGCCGGTGCGCAGTGTGGAGCTTCCAGAAAGAGCATAGTTGTCGTGTTCTTTTCGATATCATGGATGATAGAACGGAAACACACGTGCCCGGGTTAGCTGAACATAGCGATATAGCTTAAGGGAAACTGAGGCACCAGGGTCCCATCTGTGGACGGTCAACCCACGCGACTCTAGGCAAAGGACAGGCACATATACTACCAACACTCCCACCGGCCATTCACACTAGTCCTACCGTGCATCCGCCGTATGGGGACGACGTCAAACCTCCCTGCGATGAGACATCTCTCATCTTCGACAACCACCATTACCAATCAGGACAGAGCGGAGAAGGATCAGCACGCTCTTGCGTTCGCCGCTTCCCTTTACCTGCTGGTCTTCTCCGATGCTTCGTCGGACAGTGACCTCACTTGCGGCAGGAACTTCCAGGCCGACATCGACATGACAGAGCAAGTCTCCCAAGAGGAATTCCAAAGCGCAAGCACGTGACATCCGAGTCCGACCCGCAGGTGGCTCTAAAAATTACAAACCGCTACGCCCCGTTAGGAGACGGACCTATCAGATTCCACGATACGTCATCTGCTCCTGAACCGGCAACGGCGGGACCGTCAAATGCCACCGCCCCGCCTCCAAAAGCGCGACTGTTAAAAGTGCCGCCTATCACAATTAAATATACAGGGAAGTATTTGTGGATTAACACGGAGTTGAAAAAACACATCACAGGATCTCTCAAAGCCATTTTCAATGGGATTCTATCAAATATCACTTCGAGACCTTGGACAACCAGCGGACAGCCCTCCAGTTTTTCCAAACAAACCACATTTCGTACTTGACTCACTAGGAACCCCAGAACAAGCAGCTGAAGATAATTCTAAAATACTTGCCGGTGGAAATCTCGGTCGCTGAGGTCGAATAGACACTTAATGCACTTGGCTTTCACAGCATTTCTGTTCATCAGTTTAAGACGCGAGATACAAACACGCGCAAACTGATCCCACAACTGGTGTACTGTGTGTCAATGCCTCCCGGCCCTGAGAGCGCAACCATCTATGACGTAAAGCATCTGTTGGACACGCGAATTAAGGCCAATTCACACTGTTCGTCACGTCAGTCCATCAGAACATTCTGCAATGTATATCTAATGGCGGCATTAACACTGTCCGTCACTGGACCGTACGTCACGTCACGCTTTCTCGAGAAGAATGTTTTGACGGAACGGCCGTCTGCTAACATCGGAAGTTAACCTATTTTCGTCACGCGAATTACAGGTTGCAGTCGACGATTGTACTGTTTATATGCAAATGTGTCTTATTCATCTTTATTTTGTTGTTATACTTTGTTTTAGGGGTAAATCTCAAATATTTCATGACGACTTAAATATTTTTGTCAATTGAGTGTCCCCCTAAAATCGAAGTCAGATATCTGAAACCAAAAAATGCTTTGTTACGTAACATTGTAAGAGAAAAGACTGAAGCAAACTGTTTCTTTGAATAATACTGTAATTTGATTACGCATTTTTCATTAAATAACATTTTAAATGAAAAAGTCAGTTCTGATGAAAGACAAAAATTCAGTTGTTGACGACGGTGTTAACAATGTCAGTGGGCAAATCGTAATGGTTAAAGTAAACAGGCGCTATTTATGCTCTTATAAGTATTGTTTGATGTTTTCATATGTTTGTTTTCCCTTGAAAATAAATGTCGATGTTTTGAAATGTTGTTTTAGTTCACAGTAAGTTAGCCAAAATCATACACTGTAAACATTTCTTTGGCCGTCAGTAACATTTAGCGTTGTTGTTCCCCCGATTCTCGTCTATGACTTTCTACGTAACAGATCGCCACTCATAACCTCACTTTCAACATCGCGTATTGAGATGGGCGAATTGACGTGACGGACAGTGCGAATACAACTTGAAGTGAAGGTGCCGTGACGTGACGTTGACATTACGGACATTGTGAATTAGCCTTTACTGTCGAGACATACAAACATAAAGACGGTCCTCCTCAATGTCGAGGGTGTCAAGGGTTTTTCCACACCGAGAACTATTGCACCTTTCGCGCACGGTGTGTCCGCTGCGCCGGCAATCACCTGACCAAGGAGTCTTGACAAACCGAGGGGGCCCACCTGTGCCAACTGTGGACAAGACCATGCCACGTCCTTCAGGGGATGCAGGAAGTTTCAGGAGGCCTAACATTTTGCAATTTTAACGTGGAAGGCGTCCGCACGAAAAAAGTGGAACTCAGTGATTTTCTCATGCTGTACAAAATAGACGTTCTCTTCCTAACTGGAAACCAACTCAGCACTTCCAACTCCGTAACATGACGGGCTACCGGACGGACTGGCTGCGCTGACGAAAGGGTGGGATGACTATCTTTTTAAAAAATCACATTCGCCATTCAGTAGTCCTAGCCGCCACTTCAAACGCTGGAAGCGACGGTGGTCTCGGTGCACACATCGTATGGGAAGTTACCTTGATAGCTGGCCGTATCAGTTCTAATGCCCCACTTGTAGAACAGGACTTTCTCACCATCTTTGATGCATATACATGTGGCGTCTGTTCCGAAAGAACAGACGTCACTTCTGATCCTGCAGCTGTTATTATTTAATATTCATAGAATATATGACATCAACTGCGATTGGGCAAAGCTGATGCGTTTGGCAAAATAACGCTCTGCGGGGACCTCAACGCCAAGTATTTCACCTGGCATTCCCGGCGGAATAACCCTAAAGGCCAGAATGAAACTTTCACTCTGCAGCGTAGTGTGCACTGATATGAAACTTCCTGGCAGATTAAACTTGTGTGTCGGAATCGGTAGTGCCTTGCCCGCGGGAAAGGCAAAGGTCCCAGATTCGAGTCCCGATTCCGGCACACAATTGTAATCTGCCAGGAAATTTCAACCCAAAAGACGTCCAACTTCTCGAGGAACGGCTCCAAGCCATCACGTATAGGCCGGTAGATGTCACTCACATCCCCCGGAATAGACGACACCGTCCCGATGTGCTCGACATTACCATCGTCAAGAACGTGAGGTTCAAACCGCAACTTCGCACCATCAACCATCTCACTTCCGACCATAATCTGGTGCTTGGAAAGTTGGCCGATGCTTTAGAACCGCCGCCCCCACGGACGACTCACAGGAACTGGGACTAGTTCCTCGCCTACTTCTCACACGGTCCGATCGCAAGCCGACGTCTCCACGCCTGAAGCCATGGATGAAACAATCGAGACCCTCTCTCGTTCTATCCACAGAGCCGGTCACGTCGCAACTACAACTCTGATCTCCACCGAAGAGTACTCCGATGAATTCTCGCCCATTTTGCAGGACGTCAAGTCACTGAAGAGCCGCGTGCGAAAAAGATGGCAACGTTTCCGGAACCCAGAGGACAAACAGGAAATGCGACGCCTCACCTTAGAACTTCAGCGCCGAGCTCAGAACTGGTGAGCCGAGAGATGGGAAGACCGCATGGCGCAGTACCTCTTAATGCGAAAATCGGGATTGGGCATTGCTTGGTTCTATGTGCAATCCCAAGCCTCCAAGCACCGCATTGCTGGGCCCTGCAGGCCTGCTATTCGATTCTTTGCAAAAAGCGGAAGTCTTCGCTGAGCCGTACGAAGCCCAGAATGTTCTACATCCACAAGATTTTCCGCTTTGACCGGCCCACATCCAGCGGATCTAACGGCAAGTGGCAGATATACGCAACGTTGGCCTGGAAGAGGACCCTCAAGTAACGGCGTGGGCAAAGGTTCAAACCATAATTCGGAACCTAGACTCCTCCGCCCCCGGTCTGGATCGCATAACTAATGACCACCTCAAGCACCTACTGCACCCAATGCTCGTCCTCCTCACAAGACTGTTCAACAGCTGCCTGAGCCACAGATACTTTCGGCAGGCATGGAAAATCTCAAGCATAGTCCCTATACCCAAGCCGGACAAGGATCTCAGGCACCCAAACAATCATAGACCCATAAGCCTCCTCTCTACACTCTCCAAGGTACTGAAACGTGTTATCCTCCGCCGTTTATGGTCACCACTATATCACCATAACATCATCCGATCCAACCAGTTTGTGTTTCAAACGAGGCTGTCGTCGGAAATGCAGCTGTTACGAGTAACGGAGTATATAGCTTATAACTTGACCAGGAGATGTTACGCGGCGGCAGCCTTTTTAGATGTCGAAAAGGCCAATGACAAAGTGTGGAGCGCAAAGCTCCTCTGCAAGCTAAAGCAACTCAACATCTTTCCTGCTTTCTTGGTTCGACTCATCGCCAGCTTCCTCACCAATAAGAGGTTCTTTATCCGGTTAGAAAACCAACGCTTCAGCACCAAAAACTTGGCCGAAGGCATCCCGCAGGAGTCGGTCCTGTCGCCGATGCTCTTCCTTTTGTTTGTCAACGACATCCCCGTCCAGCAGGTGATACTGGCGGAGTTCGCGGACGACACCGCCCTTCTTAAGGCCAGCAGCAGGGTGAATGCAGCGATCATCAGGCTCAACAGAGGACTGGGCACATGGCAATATGATCACCATCATTGCGGAGAAAACGACGGCAGTCATGTTTACCCGAAAATGTTGCGAACTCTGCGATCGCCTGGTGCTCAACGGTGTCCACCTCCCATGGGCAACTCAGGTCACGTACCTAGGGGTCACGCTGGATGCGAAGCTCCTGTTCAACCTGCGCATTGTAAGAGAGACAAAATGACACGCATGTTTCACAAGCTCTATTCTCTATTCAGCAGCTCAGAAATGCGAACCGCCACAAAGCTGCAACTTTAAAAGTCAGTTCCCCTTCCGTCGATAATTTATGGCAGCCCCTCCTGGGGAATTGCTTCTGCGACGAATATCAAGGCCCTGCAGACACTTCAAAACCGGTATTTACGAACCACAAACCATCCTCCAGGTGCCCCATTGAGACCGAGTGGCGGATCTGCATCGAGAGGTCTCACTTCCCACGATTATGGACCTTGTCAAAGAGCACACCTGGAAACTTGTCTGGCGCATTGATGCACTGAGGCCTGAACTGCAACATCTATATTACACGGGCACGGTCACCCCTGAGAGATGGCACCGTGTCAAAGTGCCATGAGGATTCATCGAAGACCCACTTTAGGGGAACCGGGTTACCACGCATCAGCATGGTAACCACCGCCTGAGTTAAGGCATGAGGACTTGAATCCATACGTCCTACTACCTGCGACGCCTGTTATAATTATCACTTCACACTCACGATGTCCAGTCTACAACGTAGATAGTTAGATAGTACTTCAGGTGAACTTGAAAAAATAAAAAAAAAATGATTGCCGGTACGACAGACAGCATACAGGAACATCAAAGTATCCATTGCATTTCCTAAGTGGAAACTGAATGACCATGTTGATGTATCGATTATTCAAAAGTGGCATTCAAAGAATTCACACATTTCGAAGATAGCAGGAGCAGATAAGTGTGGGAAATACATTCCTGCCAGTTTCACAGATCATTCGCCCAATAACTTGTAAAAGAGTGTTTAAGAAAATTGAAGTCTGTTAGATGACGATTAGTTTGGCTTTACAAAAGGTATGAATACAAGAAATCAGGTGTGACGTTGGTCTTAATAATGTAAAGAAAGCTGAAGAAACATAAAGATGAAACTACATTCCACAAAGTAATTTCTGTAGAAGGGGTTGGTGTTGAATTGTCCTTACTCTATCAAATGAATTACACAAGTAGTTGTGTTCAAACAGTGTAGTGAGCAGGTAGTGCAGTGCAAAGATAACGTGACTTTCCAAAGCTATGGTGAGCCATAGGAAGTTTGGAACTGGGACAGACACAGAGGTAGATGGCTGAAGTTATTGGAGTGCCCCAAAGTGTGATTGATAGGAACTGGATGCGATTTCAGTCAACAAGAACCGTTAAAAGAAGGCAAGGCCATTGTCGTAGAAAGGTGACATCAGCAAGAGATGACCGTTATCTTCGGTTAACAGCCCGACAAGACAAGAGGCTGAATGCAACTCAGCCGTAACACACCCTCCAGGCATCATTGGGATACGCAAGATTGTCACGTTGCAAACTACAGGTGGTCCAGAATTCGCCGGCTGGTCGTTACTATAGCACAACACTTTCACTAAGAAACCGTTTATTCTGAACACAAGTGTACACTCAGTACAGACTGACTCCTGCTTGGAGTGCTCAACTATTTATACATAGAAAGAATTTTCTGGAACTTACAAGTACATCACACATGTAGAACATACTAGATATAGTCAATACAAAGAAATAAATTTTTTCTGTCCATTACGGTATTTGAACTTGGGACCGCAAGCACAGTGATCTGCGATGCTAACCACTGCATCACATATGCTGTCGGAAGATTCATGTCATTACTACCCATCCTGAAAGAACAGCGACTCGCTGTTATGTTCCTTTCGCAGCCAGCTGCAGTGTCCAGGATCTTGTCATGGGTCCTCTGTATACCAGTTCCGGAGATTCCTCCCCTTGTGCCAGGAGTTCTTGAACAAGAGTCCGTTTCTATCTATTTGTTCTTTGGGATCGTTATAAGGCTTCATACAGAGGAAGTGCATAATGTCTCTTCGTTTTTGTCGTTTTGAGGACAGCTCATAATCCTCGTCGTTGTATGTGACGTCTGACAGGCGGCATTTGACATGATACGGACCAAAGTATAGATTCAGTAACTTTTCCGATAGCCCAACACTCCGTACAGGGGTAAAAATCCATACCAGATCTCCTGGGCTGTACACAACAGGTCGGTGCTTGTCGTTATACTGCTGGTGGTCCTCCTGGGCGTCCAGTGTCCGTATGGGAGCAAACTATCTTGCTTCTTCGACCCTGGTGATGAGCTGTTCCACGTTATCATCATATCTGGTTGGAACGGAAACAGCATATCCATTGTCGTCTCAGCTTCACGAGCTGTGAAGCCTGTAGTGTCTTGCCTTGCTGTAATATAAGCAAATATCACGACTTATAGTATTGTATCCCAGTCCTCCTGCTCAACAACATACATCCACAGTATATCTACTAACGTCTTTTTAAAACTTTCTGTAAGACCATTGGTCTGAAGATGGTAGATAGTTGTTATTCTGTGGACAATGTCGCACTGTGACATTACCTCTGATACTAGTTTTGACATGAATACTTTTCCTCGATCAGATATCATCACAAGAGGTGCACCATGCTTCAAACTAATGTGTTCTTACAAGAAATTTTGCGAGCTCTGGGGCTTCTGCAGTCGGCACAGGTTTTGTGACAGCGTAGCAGATGCGTTAGTCAGTGCAAACTATTATTCATCAATTTCCGTTTGTGACGTCGGGAACCTGCCTAAAACGTCTATTCCAATTAGGTGGAATGGAGCTGCTGCCCCTCAGGGGGCTCACAGCTCTTTTGTGGGTACATGTGTGGCGCGCACAGGGCCCCGAGCTGGAGCGACCTTTCTTTTGTCCCAGACCGCTTCCCCCTTTCCCCCCGGTTTGTGCCTCCGCCCGGAGACGGGCGTTTTCAGTCAGTCCAAGGTTTCTTTTTTCGCTTCCTCTAAGTCTTCTCCTTTACTTGGTCCTCTTCCTTTCCTGTTCTTTCGCCTTCCCCTCTTTCTCCTTTCTTCTTGTCCTCGACCCACCCTTTTAATCTCCGCCTCGGCGTTTGAGATTCTCCCTCCTTCATCCCTTTCCTTCCTCTCTTCTTTCCTCCCTGTGCGTGTCTGAAGGTCAACCCACGCTCTGCATAGCCAGTGACAGGATAAGGCACAACTCCCCAACCCGGGTAGACATTTTGGGCACATACGTACCCCCCAGTACAGGTCGGGCCCAGGGAGGGGCGATTACCCCTGCTGGTACCTTCCGAACATGCCGATTGGTCCCTCCGTCCGTTCTCCGGAGGTGTGACCTGAGGTGCGAACAGTCACCTAAGGCGGGTGCACTCTGTGAGGGCCCCCACAAGGAAGGAGCGCGCTATCGGAGACGCCGGTAATCATGGGCGATACTTCCGCTATGAAACCTTCCAAATCTATTATAACTTTGACCCAAAAACGAAAACTTGATGAATCTCAGTCCAAGAAAGTCTTACCTAATATTCCCAAGTTCCTTGTAGTATGTCGTACTGATGATCAGGATTTTTCTTCTGTGAATCCTTTTCTTATTCAGAAGGGTGTAGATGCGATTGCAGGTCCCTTGAAGACCTGCTCCAGACAGCGTAATGGGACCTTGTTGCTCGAAATTGGGAATGCCTTTCAGGCACAGAAATTACTCTGGGCTATGCTAGTGAAAGTGGAGGCTCACCGCACCCTCAACTCTTCGCGGGGGTTAGTCTTCACGAGATCCCTGGATGGGTTATCGGACGAAGATATACTGAACTATATGTCCAATCAGGGAGTTACGGCTGTTCTCCGTGTCATGAAAAAAGTTAACAATGATCTCGTGCCGACTCTTACTGTCTTCGTGACTTTCGACTGGGTTGACCTCATCATACTAGCCAAGTGCACAACCTGTGACAGGGACGCACATGAGGGTGAATGTCCACCTCCATACCCTCACTGCATCAATTGCATGGGTGACCATGCTGCTTCGTCACGGGACTAGCCCATCTATAAAGAAGAGTGGGTCATCCAGGAGATTCGCATTAAGGAAAAGGTTTCAACCTCTGCAGCTCGGAAGTTATTAGCGAGTAGGAAGCCCGCTGTACTCCCAGCAGGTACTTACAGCCAGGTCCTCACCTCCCCTCAACCAACTAAGGAGGTAGGCACTGAGACCTGTGATTTCACCTTCTGTGATACTGTTGTCAGATCGGCTAGCCAGAAAATTGCTCGTTCCACCTCTCTGATACCTTCTGCCCGTATATAGTGCATTCTTGGACCAGTTCCCACACATCCCGGGCACCTAAATCTGCTGCCCACAGTTCCAAAAAAGAACCTGTTCATGACGATTTCCTCAAAACTCCGTCTTCTCAACCGTCCTCCGCTTCTTCTATTTGTCATACCTCTTAGAAGGCTCACAAAATGAACAGCCCCCCCTTTCTCTGCTGTGGGTTGACTCTTCGGTCACGCCATCCAACAGTTGCTGGCCTCGACCATCTTCTGTTTCACCGGAATGCTCTGTCAGCAGGACACCCGACCCTTTACCGGCGGCGGAAGCTTCCCTCCTGATCAACTCAGGGAGGTGGCAGACGCTTCGGTTGAACCTATGGAACACTATCCTTGGCCCCTAGATAGCGATAGCAGTGCTCCCTCGAAGTCTGAACCTCTGCGGCCATCGAGGTGACCCGCTTGCTTGTTCCTTCTTTTCTTCTCTCATTTTTTATCATGGCGCTCCTTCAATGGAATATTCGTGGCATTCTTTCCAATCGGGAGGAATTAAAACTACTCCTTCGATTGCACTACCTGCTTCTAGTCTGTCTCCAAGAAACTAAGGTTATGTCCATATGATCATCCCCCACTACACCGGTGCGTTTCGACCTGCCCCCTGTGGAAGGTATTCCAGCCCATGGAGGGGTTCTGATGCTCATTCGGGAAGACGTGTATTACCACCCCATTTCATTGCATACTCACCTACAGGCAGTTGCCATACGCATCATTCTCTCCAACTTTTCTTTTTCCCTCTGTAATATCTATTTGCCATCGTCGTCTGCCCTTACTAGGGCAGATGTGCTACACCTCGTTGACCAGCTCCCATCACCTTTCGTGTTAGTAGGCGACTTCAATGTCCACCACCCGCTATGGGGTTCTCCAGCACCTTGCCCTAGAGGCTCCCTTCTAACAGACCTCTACAACCATCTTAATCTTGGCTGCCTCAACACCGGTGCACCGACCTTCCTTTCCGACACAACACATACTTACTCCCACTTAGACCTCGCAATATGCAGTCCTCAGCTTGTGCATCGTTTCGAGTGGTATGCACGTTCTGACACATACTCGAGCGATCATTTCCCTTGTGTAATCCACTTCCTGCATCATACCCAATCTCCTCGTCCCACCAGTTGGAACATCTCTAAAGCCGACTGGGGGCTTTATTCTTCCAAGGCTGTTTTTCACGATCAGACTTTTCCGAGCTGTGATAGGTCGAAACCTCGCAGAGGTTATTCTCACCGCTGCTGAACATTCCATACCTCGTACATCCTCTTCTCCACATCGCGTCCCAGTCCCTTGGTGGAATGCAGCCTGCCGCAACGTTAGAGCCCGGGACGTGCTTTACGCACCTTCCATCGACAACCAATGTTGGAGAATTGTATAAATTATAAACAACTGCGAGCGCAATGTCGTCGTATTATAAAAGACAGCAAAAACCCTTGCTGGACTGCTATTACCCGTACTTTTAACAGATTTACTCCCTCCTCAGCTGTCTGGGGTGGCCTACGCCGTTTATCCGGCATCAGGTCCACTCCCCGATTTCTGGCCTGACCGTCGAGAACACAGTCCTTGTGGATCCCGCTGATGTTTTCAACGCTTTGGGCCGCTCCTTTGCGGAGTTTTCGCGCTCTTTCCATTACCTTCCTGCCTTCCTCCCTCGAAAACAGGCAGAGGAGGCACGGCCGCCTTCTTTCCAATCTTTTAATCGTGAAAGTTAATGTCTCCTTCACCATGCAGGAGCTAGACCGTGTTATCGCCCTGTCCCAATCTTCTGCTCTTGGGCTCGATTCCATCCATAATAAGATGCTGAAGAACCTTTCTCCTGCGGGCAAGAGTTTTCTTCTTAGCACCTATAATCGCTTATGGACTGAAGGTCAGGTTCCCACAAGTTGGCGTGAAGCCTTTGTTGTTCCCATCCCTAAACCAGAGGACAAACATCTTCCTTCCAGTCATCGCCCCATTTCTCTCACGAGCTGCGTCTGTAAGGTGATGGAATAAATGGTTAACACTCGGTTGGTCTGGCTCCTCGAATCTCGACGCCTCCTGACTACTGTCCAATGTGGTTTTCGTCGACACTGCTCTGCTGCTGGTCACCGCGTTACCTTGTCGACATTCATTATGAATAACTTTCTAAGGAAGCGTCAAATGGTAGCAGTGTTTTTCGACTAGGAGAAGGCTTACGATACCTGTTGGAGGGCGGGCATTCTCTGCACTTTGCACACATGGGGCCTTCGTGGCCGCCTCCCTCTCTTTATTCAAGCGTTTGTGGCGGATCGCAAGTTCCGGTAATGGGTGGGCTCTGTTTTGTCAAATACCTTTCGCCAGGAGAATGGGGTGCCATAGGGCTCCGTCTTGAGCGTGGCTCTCTTTGCCGTTGCAATCAATCCGATCGTGGATTGCCTTTCAGACAAAGTTTCCGGATCCCTTTTTGTAGACGATTTTGCATTTTATTGCAGCGCCCAGCGGACGTGTCTCTTGGAGCGTTGTCTTCAACGCTGTCCTGACCACCTATATTCCTGGAGCATTGCGAACAGCTTCCGTTTCTCCACTGTGAAAACGGTGTGTATAAACTTCTGGAGATACAAGGAAATTCTTCCACCATCTCTTAAGTCTCGGCCCCATTGCTCTCCCATTCATGGAGACAACAAAATTCTTGTGGCTAATGTTGGATTGGAAACTTTGCTGGTCCCCACACGTGTCCTACCTGGCTGTCCGTTGTGCCTGATCCCTTAATGTTCTTCGTCTCCTTAGTGGCTCATCATGGGGAGCAGATCGTACCGTCCTGCTTCACCTTTACTGGGCCATTGTTCAGTCGAAGCTGGACTACGGAAGCTTTGTATACTCTTCTGCACGTCCGACCATTCTTCGCCGTCTCAACTCCATTCACCATCAGGGATTACGCCTGGCGACCGGTGCATTTTATACCAGCCCTGTTGAAAGTCTTCATGCCGAAGCTGCTGTATAACTCTTGACCTCTCGGCATGACATACTCTTGCGTCAGTGCGCATGCAGACTGCTGTCAATGCCCAACCATCCATCTTACCCATTATTCTTTGATGATTTCCTTGATAGCCAATATTGGTTGTCTGCGATAGCCTTGCTTCCACCTGGAGTTTGGTTTCGCCGCCTGCTTCAGCGGCTCGATTTCACCCTTCCTTCCAGCTTTCGGTTGAGCGAGAGCCCATTGCCACCGTGGCATCAGGCCCAGGTTCACAGCCACCTTGAACTTAGTTCGCTCCCCAAGGAGAGCACTCCGGATTTGGTATATCGCTCGAGGCTTGTCGAACTCAGTTTGCGGTTCGATAATGCCATTTTTATGTACACTGACGGTTCCAAGAGTACCGACGGTGTCGGATCTGCCTTCGTCATCGGGGACGACCTGTTCTAATACAAGCTCCCTGACCGGTGCTCGAATTTCACCGCTGAGCTTTTTGCCCTCCACCAGGCTGTTTTATACATCCGCCCTCGCCGCCATCCCTTTTATGCCATCTGCTCTGACTCCCTTAGTGCTCTGCAGAGTCTTATCGACCCTTTCTCGCTGTCGTGTACAGAATCCAACGCTCCCTTCAGTTGCTAGCAGATAACGTCACGTTTCTTTTCTGTGGGTCCCTTGCCACGTGGGTGGGTGGGAATGAGACTGCCGACACTGCAGCCAAGGCAGCAGCTCTTTTGCCTCGCATGGCTACCTTCTGCGTCCCTTCAGACGATATTCAACGAGCTCTTCGCCGGTGTATTGTATCGTCCTGGCAAATTGAGAACCGTAAAACCCATCCCGACCGCTTGGAGGACCACCTCACGCTCCTCTCGGCGAGAGGAGATCATCCTGACCCGGTTACGGATCGGTCATGCCAATTCAGCCACCGTCATTTGCTCACCGCTGACCCTGCACCGCTGTGCTCCAGTGGTGAATTGCTGACGGTGCGACATGTTTTACTGTCTTGTCTTAATTTTAATCATCTCCGTGTACCCCTTAATTTGCCGTCTACTCTGGAGGAACTTTTAGCTGATGACACACGAGCAGCTGCTAGAGTTTTGCGTTTTATCAACATGTCTAATTTATCAAAGGCTATTTAACCCTTCTATTTGTTTCTTTTTATCCTTCTGTTTTAGCTTTCTCTTGATACTCTCCTTTCTGGCAGTTATAAATTTATTCGAGATCTAGCGAATCTCTGTTCCGATCTGGGCGCTAATGACCTGAGAAGTTGTGCGCCCTAAAACCACAAAAAAGGAGCTGCTGCAAGTGGAATTGGTACCAGATGACCTGTAGGCGATTGCGGCACAGGCTTCCGTCGCAGTCACTCCTTGCCGTGACTCACATACTGCTTGACAGTTAGGTAGAGACCTTGCCAGTAATACCTGTGTCTGATTCTGTTTAGGATCTTGTCGAATCCCAGATGATCGGATATTGGAGAATCGTGGAAATACTTGAGAATAGCTGCCGGGAGATGAGCTATAACAACCAGTAGCCAAATGGGGCCCCAATGGATCTTAGTTGCTCATATACTACATCCCGTTTATAAGTAGGAACTCTCCAAGAGCGGATTTAGGGGGGGGGGGGGGCATGGGACCCAGCCCCCCTCCCCTTGAGGCTTTATGTCGGATGTACTCCCCTTGAGGCTTTATGTCGGATGTACGCAAATAAGTAAAGTACCTGTATGTTTATATAATATGCGTAGTTTTTTGTTGTTTTTCTTGTATTTTTTTGTTTTTTGTATTTAAGTAGTGCTAACTTGCTCCATTCTCGCATACTCGAGGGCTGTTGCGTAGTGAAAAACAACACAAATTTAGGATTTACAGATCAAAATCATTCAGAGGGAGGCGGGATGGACAGTGGTCCGCACCAGGTTAATTCTCACAAGAGACGGAGTCGCGGGCTGTCTGCAGCAGGCAGCTAGCTTTACACACAGTGGGCAGACTCTTGTGGCAGCCATGCCCACAGCCGTGGACGGCGGCACATGGCAGGTACAGTCAGTTCCTGGAATCGCCGCGCGGAAGTCCTATTGACCGATTAGATACGGTGCGAACCAATGGGCACGGTGGAGGCTCAAAAATACTGGGGAAGTGCTAGCCCGCCCTTGGAAGCGTTCAGACGTGTCTGTATCTGTGGGTTCTTAAACCGCGGATCGCGTGGGGCGAGCACAACGATCGCCCGCAAATCGCACGGTCGTTGCTGCCACTCCGATCTCATTTGGCACGCGAATTTATTTCAGCCGCCTCCGCACAGTCACCGGCAACAACATTTTGTGTTAACTGTGTAACGGAACTCCCATCTTTGAGTCACCGGTTTGCTGGCCTGAACAGTAAGGTTTCGTTCGTATGGTTCTTTTTTATTATTAATAGGTGTGTTCAAGTGTGTGTCACAAAATGAACTGTAAAAAGAAAAGACACAAAAGCAGACAAATATTTCTTCGTTTTTTAGCCCTACAAGTGAAATAAGAGAAGCTTTCCACGATGAAATGTTTTACCAAGCACATCTGCACCATATCAAAGTTTAAATAGATATAATATCAATGAGTTAAAAGTGGATTATTATAAAAATGATATCGAGCTGTACGTGAAAAATAATTCTTCACTTTCCGATGAAGAAAAATATAGCAAGTTGTGTAACCCATGGATTCCTCCCGATAAGTACAATTTCCCTGTGGCACCCCAATGAGGTAATCATAAGCAGACATTCCAAATGAAATAGTTGACTTTCCGTGGATTTCGTATAGTGACAAAAGTCAAGGGTGTATACTGTCGTTTGTGTGTGTTGTTCGGACCAAGAGAAGCAGGTAAAGGGAACCAAACGCTATATGCATTCAGTGCTAAGGCTTTTACACGGTATAAGAACGTAGTTGCCGATTTTAAACATCATGCAAATCCTGAGTACCATAAAATGTCAGTCATCAAGGCAAAGACCTTCAGAAGCGCAATGGAAGGTAAGAGTGAAAGTGTTTCCGTTAAAATTGACTCCAGATTTAAACAATAAGTAGACAAAAATCGAGAGCGCCTTGTACCTATAGTGTAAACTATAATACTCTATGGTCGTCAGAATTTTGCTCTTAGGGGCGTCTCAAAGGCTCAGAGCTTGTAGCCTTAGAGTGTGCTAGAGTGGAGAGCAGCTACGAAGGCGGGTCAAGGTCAGATGCGCAGTAGCAAGCGGAAGTGCCCCACGTGACCTTCAGCCAACCACGCGCCGTGGCATTCCTGCCTTCGTACTGTACGGGTCATGAAGTTCGGTGTTTATTAGTGTCTGTGTTCTGTGCTAAGTGATTATTTTGCCATAATAGTGTACATTATGAGTGGTGTTAAGCAATCACGCCAAGTTCTGCACAAACAGGCAATAGGAATAGTGTACCGTGCGTATCAGTACTTCAGAAGTCTGTCTTCTGCTGAGGCCGCGCCGGCACAGGGTGCGGGTCCCGCCGTTGCCAGGTGCCAGGAGCAGACGGCCGAGGCTTGCGGCATCGGCTTGAGGACTGTTCAGAGGATCTCCAGCGAAGCTAACGCGTCGCTGCTGGCACGCGGCTCAGCTGTTTTTAAATCGCCAGGCAAACGTCACAATCGCAAAAAAGAAGTGGGTGAGCTAGACGATTTCGCGAAAAACGTTTTGCGCCGCATAGTATTCAGCATGTACGCTAGAGGCGAATATCCGACTGCTGAAAAATTGGTTTCACATATGAAAGAAGCAGAAAATTTTAACGGAAGTAAGTGGACCATGTTGAGGATACTGAAGGACATGGGGTTCAGGTATCAGAATACAATGACGGGAGGAAATTACTGTTGGAACGTAGCGACATTGTAGCTGCAAGGACTGTGTTTTTAAGAACAATGCAGCAGATTAGAGAAGCCGGCACCTCTCGAATTTATTATTTAGATGAGACTTTCGTCAACCAGAATCATGCAAGGGCTCTGTGCTGGAAAATGAGTGATGGATATGGTGGACTGAAAGTTCCAGTGGGTAAGGGCGGCAGAATTATAGTGCTTCATGTCGGATCAGCAGAAACTGGCTTCATTCCCCAGAGTAAGCTAATTTTTAAGGCTTCAGAGGCTAAGAATTCTGAAGATGACATTCCGAGATGACATACAGTATCTTCAAAAAGTGATTTAAAGAACAACTGTTGCCATACATACCTCCCTGTTCTGTTATTGTCATGGACAATGCGAGCATCCATTCCGTGCAAGTAAACAAAGTTCCCTCCACGAATTCCAGAAAGGGGGACATTATTGCCTGGTTAACATCAAACGGAATACCTCACAGTTCCTCACATACCAAAGCAGAATTGCTGGTTCTTGTCAATGCAAACAGGCCAGCATACAAAGTTTATGAGATAGATGAAATTGCAAAACAGCATGGGCATCGTGTTGTTAGGTTACCGCCATATCATTGTCACTATAACCCAATTGAACTGGTATGGGTTCAGGTCAAAGCATATATTGCAGAAAAAAAAACATTTAAAATTACAGATGTTGAGATACTTACGCACGAGGAAATGGGGAGCATCTCAGAATCTGCATGGGCAGCTTGCGTAAGACATGGAGAGAAATTGCAGGAAGAAGATCACGAGAGAGAAATTGGCAGGGGTACTATTATGGAACCATTCGTAATAAATCTTGCAGAGTGCGATTCCTCGACGTCCGACAGCGAAGAAGACGATGGCATTGATTTTTTACCGTGAAGTATGTAAGTAGCCTATCACTTACTAGTACTTATGACTTTGTTCCTATGACTGACTGCAGCTACTTTAAAATTATTAATAATTATTCATAAAATAATTTGTTCATGTAAGTTGCACATGTTGTAGGGTGCGATCATTACTTGGATTATTAATAATATTTTCTTATATTCAAAGAACAGAACAACTGTGACTGTTAAAATCCCTTATTAAATAATACGATCGGTTTCGCAATTTACAATTGCTTTCTCAGGTGTTTTATCAGTTTATAAATGAATAAAGAACTATTACAGTTAAAACGCTCTCAGTATTTGTAATATGAAGCCGGAAAGGTCTGTGTCTGTTTACGTCAAACCATTAAAATATTATATTATATAATGATTTAACGTATGTAAACAATACCTTCCCGCCTATATATTAAAAATATTGAAATTCTTTATTCATTTGTAAACAGATAAAGCACCTCAGGACGCAATTGTAAATTTCGGAACCGGTCGTGTTCTTTAATAAAGAATTTTAATAGTCGCAGCGGTTCTGCTGTTCTGTTCTTTGAAATATGGAAACTGGACTGTGGTAGTTGTGTGTGTGTGCGTGTGTGTGTGTGTGTGTGTGTGTGTGTGTTAAGCTTAATACGTTCCTGTTAGGATCGCACTGTGTTGTAATTTCCACATAACTAGTTTCAACAGACAAGCTACCATCTTCAGATCTTGTGGAATACCTACTTTATAAAATATGCTGCTGTATTAATATTCAGATCTGCTCTCATTATGGGAGCGAGATCTAAATTTATAAAAGATCTAAATTTATAAATTAGGTATTCCACAAGATCTGAAGATGTTAACTTGTCTGTTAAAACTAGTTACGTGGAAATTAAAATACAGCGCGATCCTAGCCAGAGAATATTGTTATTTCTTTCAAGAAGGCCTACATACATAGATCGTTATATGGTTTACCAAATACTGATTTTCTTTCACTGTGCAACATATTAAACCATTACGATTTGTCATTGATACCCTTAAGGTCATACATACCGGTGACTGAAATACTCCAAGTATCAGTACTTTTGATCGCTGTGGATGCCTAATGTAGTTATACAAAGAAATCTTTTAATTAGAAGAATGTTATTCTTGTTCAAAATACTAAACCATTAAAATTTTAAATTGTGTAAAGAAAGGAACTGAATCGTGGACATTGACAGCGAGCGCTCTCACTGTGGCACAATGTTTACGCTTGCGTTCGCTGTCAGCTGTCAGAGTGCGCGGACTGACGGAAGGAAACTGGCAGCGTCGCAAAGTATCTCCCCTCTCTCTCTGCGCAGAACGCTCGCCTCGCCTGCCTTCGTAGCTGCTCTGAACTCTACCAACCTCCACACTACTTTCACGAACTTCTGCTTACTTCAAACGAGAATAAAGAGTGACTGAAACTCCACTATCGTATCTATTGTCTCTGTATATGTCTATTATCTTTTGGTGTGCGGTTACCACTCGTTAGTTTCACTGTTTTAATCGAGTTTTAGATAACTTTTTGTTTCTGATATTGGCTGTTGTATCCGGTGTTAGAATAAGTTCGCAAATTTCTCACTAGAGTACACTACAATGCGGTACCGTAAAGTGTCATCACCTAGCGAGAGAGTTGCGAATGATTTAAGAAAAAAGCGCGCGAAATACGTCCCGTTACTTTCGATTCCGATCTCGCTGATTTGAGTTAATGGTTAACGTGTGTTATTAGTTTCGTCTTTTGTGCGTGTATTGTGGCTAAGTTTTAGTGACTTTTACTTCAAAATGATCTGCTAGAATCGATTTATGAAGTATGCCTCAATCTCATAAGGAGTGAACTGTCGCAGACAAATTACCTCGCAATCGAAGTTGACGAAACGACTGACTTTGCAAATTTGTCTCAATTGGTCTTCATAATTCGCTATGAATTACTGGGGAAAAAAATAAATGAAAGATTTATTTCCTTTGTACGAGCGAAAAGCCACACTGCAGAGAATGTAACTGCAGCAATTCTCTGTGAGCTGGAGAAAATTAATATACATCAAAAACCGGAAAAACTGGTAGCTCAGTCTTACGACGGTGCTCCTGTTATGAGTGGCCGCAATAATGGAGTTCGGATAAGAATGAAAGAAGTGTATCGAAATGCGCACTTTATTCACTGTTACTCACAATTATATATTACACCTCATGTTTACAATTGAAATTATCATTACATTAAGCAAGCAGCGTAGTTTATCCACACCACTTTAAAGATTCCTGCAAACGGTGTCACTTAGTACTGTTTATTGCGATGAAGTCTTGAGACGTAATATCAGTAGATAAAAGCTATCAGAGGGCTTTATGTTGGTTTTAGCCTTTGATTTTTAATTGCTTCTGAAACAGGAAGAAGGTGTAGTACGTAAAGTTTCAGGTAAAATATGACATTCCCCCCCCCCCCCCTTTCTGGAAATCGTCGTTGTTACAGACTGATACGTAGCTCGAGGTCTAGGTTTGTTCCGTTCGGTAAATGTCAGAGCCTTCCCTAGTATGAAAACCACGAGCCGCGCCTGGGAATAGCTAACTTTCTGCGTTCGTTATTTAGACATGGAAACTGTAACATTGCAGGAGGACTTTCTTGGCTTCCAGACAGTTAATGATTTGACTGGTGAAGGACTTACAGAGACAATATTGAACATGTTTAATGAGTTTGGGCGTAGTATAAAAGATTTACGAGGGCAAGGTTACGTTGGAGGAGCTAACATGGCAGGGAAACTTCGTGGTGTGCAGTCACGTATTCTCAAAGAACAGCCATTCGCATTATATACCCTCTGTTCAAGTCATTGCTTAAATTTAGCACTTTCAAAATCATGCAATATGCAAGCTGTTCGAAAAGTTTTAGGCACAATTGGTGAAATTTGTAATTTTGTTCATGATTCGCCAAAACAAACAACAGCTTTGCAACAAAAAATAGAAGCAAAATTTCCTGAAGCGAAGGTTGAAAGGTTGAAGCCCCTTTGCGAGACGCGTTGGATAGAAAAACATGATAGTGTTTTGTTGTTTTGCGAAATGCTCCCGGCCTTAGTAGATTTTCTTGAGGATGTCATTTCTAACATACAAGCAATGGTGTAAACTTTTGCAAATGGTATGTTGTTTCCAATCACTCAGTTTCAGTTTCTTATGATTTTGGAAGTAGTAGTAGAACTGATGTCCTATACGTTACTACTTTCACGCCAACTTCAAGAGCCCTGCATTGACTTGTCCCAGGCATACAGGATGGCAGGTAATACAGTGAGTGTATTTCACAGTCAAAGGAAAGCACGTGATGAGCCTTTTATGAACATTTTCAAGCGTGCAGTGTCATTGGCTATGGATCTAAATGTCGATGTTTCCATTCCAAGAATAAATAATCGTCAAACACAGAGAGCTAACATCCCAACTGCAGATCCTTGAATGTATCATCCCGCAACAGTGTACATACCATTGTTAGATTTCCTCGTGTCTGAGCTTAGTGAACGTTTCGGCAAGGAAAAACATTAGACTGTGTTGAACTTGCAAGCACTTCTAGCAAATTTTCTCTTTAGACCGGATAGTGATACAGAGCGTATTCTAGAAGCTGCAACTACGTATGAATGTGATTTCCCAGATTCTATCCTTGAACTTAAAGGAGAACTATTACTTTGGCAATCATATTGGAAAGAAATACCAAAAAAGGACATACCAACAACATTTGTAGAAAGCACTGCAGCTGCTAGGAGCGACTACTACAAATTTCCGAACATCCAGTGCTTGCTTCATCTTCTTGCTGTACTACCAGTAACGACATGTTCAGCAGAAACAGCATTTTCTACCTTGAGAAGAGTGAAGACATATCTGCGATCAACTATGGGTGAAGAGCGGCTCAACGGATTAGTGTTACTCTACATTCATCATAACATCGACGTGGAACCACAAGAAGTGATCGAGAAGTTTGCTCGCAAACATCAACGACGCTTGCAGTTGACGTGCATCGGACGTGTTTTGTAATCTCTCACTCTTTAAACTTCACTCACCAACATTTATGATAATGATGATAGTGTTATTAACCATCGCACCTCACACTTTTGTCCTAGGGACAGCAGTGGATTTTTAATTCAGCATTACGAAGAGTAGGTTGTCTATAATGAGGCGCTCGGGCGTAAAACATGGTAACTGACATTCTAGTGGTATGCCACTTCCTCACATATATCATGTTATGTATGCAGATGTCCCTAATTACCAGGAAAAAACAAGCTCTCTTTTGTGAAGATCTTTGATACTAACTCTCTGCATGCAAATTACTACATCGTATGTGGCGTTCAGTAATTTTTTGGCCAAAATGACTGTTTCCCTGTTTTACTCCCGAACCCGTCATTTGTGGGGAAAATGGAATACTGCTAGAATGTCAGTTACCATATTTTACGCCCGAGTGCCTCAATATTTTGAAATACCAGTGTTGGTAACAGTGCCTAAAAGTCTGCACTTGTTCGGTTTCAAATATAACGTTGTTATGGTAGCATCCTGTTGTATAGTGTTGCGCATGTGTGGGGTCTAGAGGACCCCAGTGTGAGGTCCAAGAGTTAATATTAAAGGTAATAATTTATAAGAATATTAATAATACTTAAAAAGTATATTAATATCAGTCATTAACATCATTATTTCTGTTGTTTTTATAGGTTAAATAAGTTATTTAAGAAATGAAATTTGTGTTGTACAATACAGCTTCCTTGCCCCCCCCCCCCCCCCCCTTAATAGTGTTCTGGATCCGCCACTGGAACTCTCCCCACTGGTCAGGTCTCCTTTCTCCAAGGCCTCTATGGTTTGTAATAATGTTGGATCTTCCCTCTCTTCTGCTGTAAGGTCACCTAACTCAGTAAGGGCTGAAATTTCATACCACTGTCATCATACTCTTGGAGTCTTAGTGTCCCCCTCCCCGCCGCGGTGGAGTAGCGGAGCGGTCTAAAGCGTCTCGCTGCGGAGCGCGCGGTTGCTCGCCGTGGAGGTTCGAGTCCTCCCTGGGGCATGGGTGTGTGTGTTTCACATTAGGTTAGTTTACCTAGTTTTAACTAGTTTGTAAGCTACGGACTGATGACCACGCAGTTTGGTCCGATAGATTTACAAACATTTGACATTTTTTTCTTAGTGTCCATCTTGCTATTCGACGTGATGGATCCTTCAAATTGGTCAGCCAACATAAATAATGGTGGCCTGTCAAGACGGTGAATGATTTACCGAATAGATACAGCCGGAACTTGTCGATAGCCCAGATAATGGCGAGACACTCCTTCTCAGTTGTAGAGTAGTTCATCTCGGACTTTGATAGAACTCTTGATGCATAAGCTATCACCTTTTCAGCACCTTCCTGAATTTTTATAAGCACTGCACCAATCCCATAACCACTAGCGTCTGTGTGAAGTTCAGTTTCCACATTCTCGTCATATAAGGCTAGAACTGGTGCGGAAGTTAGAGCCTCCTTAAATACCCGAAAACCTCTTTCTTTTGCCTCATCTCAGTAAAATGTTGTGTCTCCCTTCAGAATTTCTTGCAGTGGACTTGCCTTGTTACAAAATCCTTTTATGAAACTGCAATAGTATGAGCACAGCCCAAGAAAACTTCTCACATCACGAATATGCTGATGAGT
This sequence comes from Locusta migratoria, assembly GCA_026315105.1. Classification (NCBI taxonomy): domain Eukaryota; kingdom Metazoa; phylum Arthropoda; class Insecta; order Orthoptera; family Acrididae; genus Locusta; species Locusta migratoria. The sequence goes on from CM048748.1 coordinate 372,364,852, forward strand.
TGGAAATGCTGTGACTGCCCTTACTTTACCTGGACCAGGACGGACACCATCTCCGTTAACTAGGTGCTTCAGGATTTTACTCTCTTTGGCGACGAAGAGGCACTTCTTTGGATTGAGGCGGAGTTCTGCAGTCTGAACACACTTCAACACTGTTGACAGGCAGCTTAGATGTTCTGCGGATGTCCTTGAGAAAACGACAGTGTCATCTAGATAACAAAGATTCATCATCCATTTAAGATGTCGAAGCAAGTTGTCCCCCATGCGGTGGAATATGGCGGGGCATTACATAGTCGAAACGGTATGTCATTGAATTCATAGAGGCTGTCAGTTGTAATAAAAGCCGTCTTCTCCCTGTCAGCTTCATCAACCTCGGTTTGCCAGTAACCTATCTGCATGTCCATGGTTGTGAGGTATGTAGCTCCTTTCAATCAGTCTAATGTGTTGGCAATGCACAGCAATGGGTAGACATCTTTGTGCATTTTCGGTAGTAACGGCAGAGCATGAGACTTCGTCGATGACATTGAGCTCACCGTCCTGGATTGATTTGGCTGTTCCAATACACATTCTTTTAGGAATGAGTTGGGGTTGCTCGTGAAAATTAGTGATCCAAAGTTCTCCTAGACCACCTGTAATGCTTATGGTACTCGCTGGTATGTAGATTTCCTTTGTTATAGTGGTTAGCTTTTTACGATTGACAAGCACTTCACAGTCCAACTGGTCATCTCGGTTGCTGACTGGAACTCTTCTCATTGTTAATGGCGGGATCTCAACATTGTCGACAGCAAACAACTTCCCTGGGGAGTACATGTTAATTGTGCTTGTTGGAACGACTTCATCAATTTGTAACTCAAATCTCCCATAGTCAGTGACAGCCTGGGATGCCTGAAGGAAGTCCCATCCAAGGATGGTGTCATGGCTACATTGTGTTACAATGATAAATTCGTAAGGCTGCGTCCTGTTGTTGATAGTTAATTCATGTGACACATATTCCTGCTATCTGGACGTATTTTCCTTTGGCGACCTGCAGCACAGTTGCTTTTGCATCACAGAACATTATCTTCCTTAGTTAGCGGCGGTACTCATTAGACAATTCAGAGAAAGAAGCTCCTGAATCGACTTGTGGTCGGACAGGTTTGCCGTCGACGTTGACGTCAGTGAGATTTCCCGACAGATTAGCGACTGCCGTCCATGAATTTCCACTGAGGCGGGCTCAGCTCCATAGATAATCGCCTCGTCTAGTTTTCCTGATCACGGCGGCTAGGCGAGTGCCTGGTATCTCTATAAGGCGACGTCAATAGCGACCACGTCCAGGATAAAGAAACGGGCTTTGTCCCATAGGTCGACAGTAATCATCTGCAGTTGACTGCCGTTGAAAAATGGTTGGCATCTTGCAGCTTAATAATTGTAAAGTACTAGTCTTCTCTCCCTTCAATATCGTACATGTCCGGGAAGGCCACAGTGAAAACACAATGGCGTGTTGTCTTCTGTCATCCAAATAGCTTTCCTCCTGCGAGGCTTCACAGTTGCTGGAGGAGTTGGTTGTGGTGGCATCGATCGGTTCCTAAGCTGGCGTTTGGCGGCTGCGGCGTAAGTCATAGTAGGGCGAGGCCAGTCTTCACGTCGGGTGTGACTGGTGGGGCTGACAGGCGCTAATCTTTGAAATACCTCATCCTCAGCAGTGTGGGCTCCCTCATGACATACAGGACTGACATCCATGGCCATTATCTGGTGCTCGCTTGGTTCAGTTGCCATAAACTGTTGTTAATTCTTCTCTCACAATTTGTCGTATGACAGACGCAAAGTCATGATGGTCTTCCACAATGGCCATAGGGACTACATTCGGGAGTCTGTTGTACTTCTTTCATCCAAACCTCCACTATTGCATACCTCCTATTTTCTGGCACCACTGGATACTCTTGTGTCGTCGAAACGTCTTTTAACAGAAGAGCTTGATTCGTGTCTTCCGCAATGCCCTTCATCAGGTATGAAACTTTATCGGCCTCTGTCATATCCGGGTTAAGTACGTGACATAGGGCGAAAATACTCGGTGTTCCGGAATCCGAAGGCTGGTCATTAATGTAGAGCACAACACTTTCACTAAGAAACACATTTATTTTTAACACAATACAGACTGACTCCTGTTTGGAGTGCTCCAGTATTTATACATAGAAAGAATTTTCTGGAACATAAAGTACATGAAACATAAGAAACCTGTAGACCATTCTAGAAATAAGAAAGAAAGAAATTTTCTGCCCGCTGCCCGTGGCGGGATTTGAGGTGGGAATTGCAAGCACAGCGATCAGCGACCCTTTAACCGCTGCACCATACGTGCTGTCAGAAGACTCGCGGCAATATCTACATACAGACCGCGCCTTTGGGAATATGGCGTGCACAAATGGAGGCCGTTGATGTGGATCTCAAATAGTAACTGGGCAGAGGATCATCAGGACTGGAGTCGTAATGAATGATAATGGTGTGATGAAACCAAGAACTTTGTTGAAGTATGAACAACCAACCAATCTGTTTACATTGGAGACAGTAAGCATGCACTATCATACCCAAAAAGAACGCCGAATGACCTAAATTGTGTTGTGCCTGATAAGCATGCATCCCAAATAAGGCACTTGTCTTGTGGGTCCCCTAATCGTTTCTCGTATAGTCATTGGATTATTCAAATTGGATCCACTACAGACCACTAAAGAAAATCTTTATGGCAGTCATTCTAGATGAAAATTAATAGCACAATATTGCAAGTAAAAGGAAATGATATATCAGGTTCTTTGCATATGTAAACTATACTTTATTACAGTATAGAAAGGTACGGTATTATGAATTCATTAGACTCTAATATAACAAACCTAGTCTCATAAAACTTTCAGTAATCCTTAGATAACATATTGTTATGAATAATGGATTTTATGACATATCGGTATTCCTGAAATCCTATAACAATTCTAAGTACCTTTGCTCTCTCAATCGTTTTCTCACAACTGCGAAACTTCATTCATGTGGTGAGCGGTTTTGTATTAACTGATTCTTGAACCAACCAGGTAATAAAAACACTATTAACACCAAACGCTTTGTAGAAACTTTAATATTAACTGCATATCAACAAAAATTTCTCTGTACTTATGACTAAAAATAAACTTAGTGTGATATGACGAAGTAGCTTGTTCCAGTTCCAGAATCAAACCAGTCACCTGCAGTCATTGCTAACCAAGCAAAGCATTAGTGTCTTATTGATATTCGTCCATGACAATGATTGTCATGGTTGAATAGGCTAAAGGTGTGTGAAATATCTGAGTTTTCGCCACACTTATCTCTTCGCAATTTTTATATATACTTAAGGTAGGTACACAGTCACTTGTAATAAGTAACAAAGTGCTATGACGTCCAGTGCGGGAGTTAGACAGAACATTATGGTAAATTGGTTGCGTTTTGTAAACCATTTTCCCCAAACCTAACACCAGTTTGTTGAAATGAAAAAAATAAAAATCTTATGGGGCTCCTTTAGAAAGCTGAATAAAATTTTTGACAACAAATATATATGCCATCTTTGTAGTATTGTGATTTGCTTTTATTTACTGTTGATCAAGAGCTGCTAAGTGCGAGTTGTTCAAAGATGAATGTATGCGTGAGTTTGGAATTAGTACTCTGCAACTGTGAAGATACTGGAACTAACCATAAAATACAATGATGAGGAAACGTGGGTGCAATTTATGATGGTAGTCAATACACTGATCAACAACATGAGAAAGTGAGAAAACACATGTTAATAAAATAAAGTACAGTAAATTTTTTATTTATTTTGATGTTCACTGCTACAGTGCCTGTTGCTGTATTCATGGTAACAACACGCCTTCGATCCGCCCCATTTATCAGTGTTCTGGTGTCGACATTTACATGCAGACTCTTGCGGGTGGCACACCTGAATGCCAATTTGCCCGCGATCAAGAACAGTCCCTTAAACTCGGATACATGCACCTGAGCGCCACTGTTATGTGTGCATTCATGTGCACAGGAAGATGCACAGCACTTACACTTGTGAGGGCCCCTAATGGTATCAGGACCTAAAAAGGTAATGTTGAAGTTTCAGTTAATAAAAGGGAAAGCGGGCTTACTTCACTCAAAATGAAAAGAAGTTCGTGAAATAATCGAAAACAGGTCTTAGTCCGACATACAGTCTGGCCCAATGTGCAAAACCGTCACAGAAAAATAAAGGACAAATTAAAAAGGTGGTATGATAAGGAAAAAGCGAAGATAAATCTATAAATAAGACATGTCTGAGAATCAATACCTTGGAGTGTGTGTAGTCCATAGCTTCAAAAAAGCTTTTATGAAACAATTGGAGGGTTTTCCCAGGACTGAGATGAGAAAAGGAGTGTAGGGTATGAAATCAGTAGGTCATTAGACAAAGCCCTGGCGTGGGGTATGAAAATATGCTTGAACTTGCAACACATGCGCTTAGTTCATGAAAGCTTTCATAGGATCCAGCAGCACTCAGGATTAAGTGAAGTGAAACGTCTTTCAAAGAGGAAATTTTAGCAACAACGGCTGCAGATGCTACAAATGTTTTTTTTTTTTTTCAGGATTACATAGAAAACAATTTAATTTTAGATAATCCACTTACTGAATCACTTATAATATTTTTATGATTAAGTTAGAATAGTTTCAGTGCAGGAAAAAGTCAAAGGAATTGCATAATCAAACGTCAGTGCAATTGTACAGTCACTAAATTAATTAGATGCATCAGCAAGTAACAGTAAACATCTAGGAGGTAGGTGTAGGAAAAGGTGGACTCAGAAAACGATAGTTTCCTGATTGAACCAAAGCTGTAACAGAGCTATAGAGACAGATGAACACAGAGAAGGCAGGCTGAGCTTGGGGTACCACATCAGGGTCAATTTCAATACAGTAATTACTATAATTTCCATCAGAGTACGGAAAGATACAGATTCCATCGGAAGAACATATTATGGCACTCAAGTACGGAATGGAAATGGTCATACTGGAAGCAAGCAGAATACAGGAAAACTCAAAGGACATGCGGATGAAGTCAAATCACTAACTGTAAATAACAAAGGGCCAACAATAATGGATACAACAACAGCGATGGCATTAATGAAGTAATGGAGAGGAAAGAAAAGAGGTAAAAGTAGCATTTAAACTCAAATAAAAGTATTTAATGACATTTCAGAATTATCTTTAGTTGATGTGACGGTATGTGGAGTTAAAAGTAAACTGGTAAGTAAACAAATTTTATTGTTTTTAAAATAAATGAAAAATAATACACTGTTAATGCAATTGTGCCTAATCTGAATATGGGGTTATACTAAGCATGCACAGCTGTTGAATAGTAGTGTAAGGGTAGAATTTTCTGGGTTAATTAAAGTAAATGATGAGGAAATAGTAGAAGCTATAAAAAAGGAACGAGATTCCTATTGAAATGAACGCAGGGATTACAATAATTAAAAAAAATATATTCTTGTGGGATGCACTAAGTGTCCGATCACAATGGAAATTTGAGAACCAACAGATCAATAACTCTTAACTGTGGAAAGTAACCTATATTGCTTATTGCATTTTTCTCTCTTTTTTTTATTACTCTTCTTCAGTTGACTAAGTCGTCATGTTTTGATAAAAATGTTGGTCATTCACTGAAAGTATAACAACAAATTACAGAAAATAGAATTTCTTCACAGGACAAACACTATTTACAAGAGTTATCTCTAAAAACGAAATGAATGTAAAAATAAGATGATGATAATAAACTTGAATGTACTTTTCATGTTTGGAATAATGTTAAAATATCCGTGTATATGAAGTGATGCTATTTTACTGTTCTGATGTTAAAATTTTACCTGAGAAAATGAAGGTTTTACTGTACTGTAACTGTACTACATTTTTGTAAGAGTTATGTTGATATATCATTTTATCACCTAGACCTAAGTTGACAATCCACAAGAATATGTAAATGTGATTTTTCATAATGTAGACCTCTAACAACGATAAACTTACAGAAGCTCAACGACATGAACAATAAAACGTTTTTAATAAATGTATGTAAATCATCAATTGTATATGAAATGATGCTATATGTTGTCTTAATTTTTATGAAATGTTATTTTTCTGTCATTCTATTAACCTTTATACATTGTAACAAGATTTGCTGGTTGCTGTATTTCTGTTATGTATATTGCCTGTTTCTCGTGTTTGTGAACAATTTAGATTGTGCTTCTGAAGCTACATGTCTTGTACTGGTTTGAGTGTATATTAGGTTGTTGCCCGTGCTGATAAGCGATAACTTAATTATGTATGGAATATGTCATCTTCTTTTACGCCATGACCTAGATGGACAACAGTCTAGACTATGAAAATCTGATACAACTTATAAACAACTGGTGGTTACAAAATAAAATTAAAATAGTTCCTCAGTATTTAAGATAATTCATGTAAGTATTAAATATTTTATTTATTATTATTTTGGGACATTAAGTGAATGACCAATACTTTGATCTGAAGATGATGACTTTGTTAATTAAAAGTGGTAGTAAGAAAGGGTAAAGGTCTGCAATGATTAATTTTGGCTGTATTCCGTTATTGTAATCGTTAATTACATCAATTACATTGCCTCCTTCCTGAAATGTCAGGTAATTGTAACCAACAGATCAATGAAGAAATAATGGGAGAATTTAATGTCATAGGACGACAATAGGAGAGCCTAGTTATTATAAGACAAAGGAACTAACAGAATCTTCTGTAAATATGAGAATGTATTCACCTTGGAACCAGATATGATGTACAAAAACACACACACACACAGACATATTGAAAGCAGTGTCTTATACAATAATGTAGAATAGGTCGTTGGCTCATCATTACAGCATAGATGGAAACAGTTGATGCTGAAAAGAATGATGGATGACTGATAAAGTACAAAGTAGGTATATGAGTCCCCTTATCATTCGAAAAACAAATAGTTTGGTAACGATATTACTGGTTGCTAGGTTCATTTATGAAATTGACCAGAATTGCTAGATAGACTTATACAACAGTTCAATTACATGAAAGTAATGTTGAACACTGCGTAGACCATCAGCTTTTGGCAGGTACTGGGAAATAGTTTTCATAGGCGAAAAACAGGTTACTCTTTCAAGGTTTTACAATTGGGCCTCAAAATATCATTTGCAATTTCCATTCACAAGCTAGTGCAGCTTTAGTAGAGAAACAATTGACGTAAGTACCAGTCTATCTAGACGACATTCTGATTGCAGCTGACATCTGTAGACAGAACCAAATACCTTACTGATACTGGGGATTAGATTAAGCAAAGTACCTATTAACACGTTCGCTGCGGTCACCAGTACGGACCGCTAACGCTCTAGGTGGAGACCTGTGAGAGCATGTGCCCCGAAAGCTGTAATCAGATCCCTGCGAAACCTGTAATATTGAAAGCGAATATAACGTCTGCAAAACCTGTAATACTGAGAGCGACTAAACGTCTCCAAAAGAGGTGGTGTTAAGCTGCATGTCAATTATGTGATAAATGCTACAAGCTCTGATTTATAAGTGTCATGCATTTATTGTAAACAATTCTACAATGCCTCTGATGTATTGATTTTATTGCAAACTGGGAAGAAAATTAAACAAGTGATAATTCCACTTCATTGAGAAAGAATTATACTGAAAACCCCAAAAGGTTTATCAAACGGAGAAAAAGAAACACGTATCATCTGCAATGTGGTGCTATGGAAACCTAATCCCATATAACAAATCTGCAAGGTGTATAGGCGAGATTTTTATAGCAAACCATTAAGGACGAAAAACACAACTGCACACAGGAAAACGTTATGTAATGTTTTTTTGTGGTCTGTACTAACATGAGTGCACATGCAAACTAAACTGAGTTCTTAGCTATTGCGCCGCTTATAAGCGTCGGCAGCTCTGGCAAGTTGATCGCGGAAACACGTGTCAGCCACAGTGAACGTGTTAAAGAGGAAGGTAGTGCCCATAAAAAAAAGTTATTTCCTGTGACACTCCATTTTTAAATAAGCTGTAGTAATTTATAAAGAATTAATTATATCGGGTAGTTATCAAAATAAAAGATTAGAATTTAATAAGTAAGGAGAAATTTAAATAAAGTTGACAAATGAGTTTTTAGAATTAACAAGGATGTGTGATGAAACCTCGGAATTAAATGACATACGATTTCGAGAATAAGCTGAATAAATACAGTTTTCAAGGAAAATTAAAGAAAATTGTGTAAAATGCGGGAAATTAAGTTTTAAATGGTAAAATATGCATTTCCGTAGTTTGTATATGTGCATATAGGCCACGAAGTTAATTTATTATGTACTGACACCGACAAACTGTGAGGCACTATCCAACCTTTTTATCGAATTTCTTTTTAGTGTACTTTGAATAGATATACTCAATAGCTGCGTAATTTGACTTGTAATTTAAATTTGTACTTCTGTATCTGCGAACGTATGTGTTAGATTGGTAGATATATTGTGTATTAACTGTCTTTATCATGCATGTTGTATTTTTTTGTTACACTAAATAACTTTGCACGCGCCACAGCTTCTTTCCTTGCGAGGCAGTGGGACACACCACACGCTGTGGTTATTTGCAATGCTCACAGCTGTAATTATTATTTAAGTGTGGGCACTAAATACACTAACACCAAAGTCACAGAGGTGACAGTACTTTATGGATGATGAAGATGTCTGTTGTGAAGCTCCTTAGTGTAGCAAAAAATACAACAGACAATATAAGACGTTTGAAGTTATACTATATATGTAGCAATCAAACAGTTTTTCACGGTACAAAAGGGCACTCTCATATTAATATAATAGTCAGGCAATTTACCTAACTATTGATTGTTATCCATGCAAACACACAGTACAGAAACTGGATGAAAAGATTAAATAGTGTCTGAAACAGTCAGCTAGTATTGGAAAAGAGTACTTTTTAATTTGGCTTCAGCATGCAAAATGCATCAAAATCAACCCTGTCTAAACATTTCAACAGAAGGAACATAACAAACAAGTCAGTATTGTAGTTGTAAATTGTGGTGGCTGTGTTGACAAAGCACCAGAGATTTAAGTTACAATTAGGACGAAAGCTTAGGTACGATACGCTGGCTAATACTACAACTTCTACAGAATTTTTTCTACAATTAGTAAATGTATGTAAGGAGTTTTTAGGTGTAACATGTTTGTTTTTCTGTCCTGCAGTATCAGTACATGCGGAATGCATATTTGTTTTTGGTAACAATGAAGTTATTGTTTCGTGTAAGATATGTGTTTTGGTAATAATCCTATGATTTTTCTTCTGCGAAATATATTACTACTACTACTACTACTACTACTACTTCTAATAATAATAATTCAGCTTCTTCCCTGCACATATGGAAGCGCAGTAATGAGCAGTCTCCAGAGAGAGTAGTACTGTTGACAGTTTCTCTCAAGTATTTCTCAAGATTTTGCCTTATGTTGCCCGTTTCTCGAGATCACTCATAGCCCATCCCTACTGCGGTTATTTGCAGCGCTGGTAGCTCGCTGTGATTATCATTGAAATATTGGCACTGGATTTACGAAAACCAGTCACGTAGCTGGCAGGATGGCGATGTCTGTTGCAAAGCTCAGTAGTATAGGAACGGGACTGTGATGCACGGTGACTCGAGCGCACTGAGAATTTCTCGAGCTGCTGGCGATCGAGCAGTAGGGATGGGACTGTGAGGTGCAGTGACTTAAGTGTACTGAGAATTTCTCTAGCGGTTCTCGAGAAGCGGCCCATGCATCTGTGCGGCGAGGTTGTTGAGTGCAACAGCACGTCGCGCCATGCATTGCGGTTATTTGAAATGCTTGCAGTGATTATCATTAAAATGTGAGCGGTTAGTACAAGAAAACCAGTTATCCGGTTGGCAGTGCGTTATGGAGATATCTGTTGCTAAGTTCCATAGTGTAGTAAAAAATACAACAGGCAGGGTATAGCAGTCAAAAAGAAAAGTTCACGGATAGAAAGGTGCATTCCTATATTTATACAAATCAGACAAAATACCGAGCTATTATGTATGTGAAATCCATTCAAACTATGTTAAAAGGAAATTCGGTAAAAAGGTCCTATAGTGCCTGAAACAGTCTGAGAGTATTGGAAGAAAATTTTTAATTTGGCTGCCATAATGTATCAAAATTATTATCCAAAGTTTTGAATAGAATGAGGACATAACCAACAGTCAGTATTGTAGTTGTCAATTGTGGTGGCTGTGGGTAAAGTACAAGAGATTAAGCTGAAATAAGGATATAAGATTAGGCGGGTAATGCCGGTAAATGCTGTAAGCTCTGCCGAATTTTGTTCTACAATCAGCAAATGTATATAAGGAATTTTTGGATCCAGCAGTTTTCTCTCATGTAAGTATACATGCGGAATGCATATTGGTTTTGGGTAACAACAAAGTTCTTGTTTCGTGTAAGACGTGTTTTAATAATAATCCCATCATTTTTGTCTTCTGTGCAACGTTCTACCACTATTACTAATAATAGAAATAATTGAGTTTCTTCCTTGCACATTCGGAAGACAACGATTACGACTGACTCGTAATATTTCGTTGTAGAGTAGCACCACAGTCTAACATATACAGTCACGAAACTCTCTCAGATTTTTTTTGTTATATGCTGCGATAGCAGCGCTCCAAGCGGCTGGCAAGCTACGTTTCTGAATACGATAGTTGAGTGCGAATAGTATCGTTTAAATTGATTTCAGCCTACTTTTTACATTAAGGAACGTATGTAGCGCCTTATAAATAGGTACTAATTTAAAAATAGCTCCCCATTTGTCTTTCTTAGGTTTCTTAAGATCCCTGACATGGTACGAAACGGTACATTACAGGACAGTTAATTTCCAATTATCCTGTAACATACAGGCTTTAAATGAATAATTTCATTTTCATAAAAATAAGAATGCCTAGGAAACACCAGGAGACATGCCCTTTAGCAGGGAGACGTCAATTTCTATGCAGGAACGTTAAGTATTCTTCATTACAATTACAGTAAAATCTGTGAGGCTGGAACATAGGAAATGCAATAAATACGGCATTTACTGTACCAAATAAACCATCACAGCTGTAGCTAAAGGAAAAACGATACAGACGTGGCAATAAAACGATAAAAGCAACCAAACTGTTTTCCAACAAAGAACCCAATTCCACAATTGTTGCTACATCTGAACCATAAACAGCAAGAATAATACAAACATTGGTTTTTTGAAGCTAAAGTAATTACACTTAATATGCACGTATAAGAAAGAAAAGTGAAGTGTATAAATGTGAGAATCATTAGAATCCATACCGAATTGATACACGTCTAAACTGGCTGTCATAGTAAGAACAGCCCATAATAGAAATCTATTAAACCATTATGTTTATATGCAACTTAGTTTCAGCAGAATAAGCTGCAAATATACACACATTCGTAAGTATTTGAATCATTTAAATTAGGCTGTTTTTATTTTAATTTCCGTATTATATTTGTTTCTCGATGTTTTAATAGTGATTGTAACGCAAATATTATAGTATTTCGTTAATTACGTACACAAGCGGTTATAAACAAACCATTACTTCGGCGGCTTGCCTAGCGCTAGTGTCGTAGCAACTGTCAGCTAGTAACAACTTTTACAGAAGTGAGTGTTGTGACTGTATAGGTTAGACTGTGATAGTACTGTCGATAACTTCTCGAGAATTTATCGAGAAATCGCCTAGCGTCCTATCGAGCAGTTCTCGAGAAGCTTACAAGATGTGGTGTGGCGGTTGACTGGGCACCACGACACGCCACACACACACTAGTTATTTGTAACGCTCGCAACTCGCTGTGATTATCGTTTAAATATGAGCATCGGATTCACGAAAACCAAAGTCGTGGAGCTGGCAGTACTTTACAGAGGATGAATATGTCTGTTGCAAAGTTCCATAGTGTAGCAAAAAATACAACAGCCATGCTAAGATATTTAAAATTACACAATATATCCAGCTATCAGATACGTTCAAGGATACAAAATTGCATACTTATATAATGCAAGCCAGACCAAATACCCAGATATTGTCTAAGTTATCTATTCAAACATCATTAAAAGGAAATTCGGTAAGTAGGTTGGATAGTGCCTGAAATAATCCGCCAGAGAACTAATTTTTAATTTGGATGCAACATGCATCAAAATTAACACTATCCACACTTTTGAACAGAATGAGGACATAACAATTGTCAGCACTGTAGTTGTAAATTGCGGTGGGTGTGTTAGAAAGTACAAGCGGAAATGAGGACAGAAACGAGCGTGGGCCGCTAACGCTCTTGGCGGACGCCTGTAAGCACACGTGCGCTGAGAGATGAATTCAAAGCCCTGTGAAACCTGTAATATTGAAAGCGAATATGACATTTGTAAAAGAGGTGGTGCTAAGCTGCATGCCAATTATTTGATAAATGCTGCAAGCTCTCTGACTTATAAGCGTCATATGCATTTATTGCAAACAATTCGAACAACGTCTCTGATTCATTGATTTTTTTCCCCCTTGCAAACTGGGAAGAAAATTAAATTCAAACTAGTGGTAAATCCACATCGTCGAGAAAGAATTATACAGGAAACACCAAAAGGTTTATCAAATGGAGAAAAGAAACATGTCTCATCTGCAATATGGTGCTACGGAGACCTAATCCCATGTAACAAATTTGCAAGGTGTATAGGCGATGTTTTTATAGCAAACCTCTAAAGACGAAAACACACAACTGCAGACAGGAAAAGTTATGTGATGTTTTTTGGTGGCCTGTACTAACTCGAGTGCACAGCCAAACTAACTAAACTGAGTACTCAGCTGGTGCGCAGCTTATAAGCGTCGGCAGCTCTGACTATTTGGTCGTGGAAACGCTCATAATCGTCGGCAGCTCTGGCGTGTTGATCGCGGGAACGCTTATAAGCGTCAGCTGCAGCAAACGTGTTGTGTGTACAGGGTTTTATGGGTGTAACATGATGTACCATTTTTCTCTCATATAAGTATATGCGGAATGGATTTTTGTTTTTGGTAACAATGAAGTTCTTGTTTCATGTAAGATACATGTCAAGTGATTTTTTTCTTTTGAGAGACATTCAGCTACTGTTAATTATTATTAAGTTTCTTCGTTGCACATATGGAACACAACGATTACAAACGCTCTGTCGCAATGCTTCCTTGGGGAGTACTTTCACTCAGCGTCCAGTGAGTGCAGCACTGTCAATTAGGGATGGGCTATGAGCGCTCTCGATAAACGCACGACGCTAAGCAAAATTTTCGAGTACTCTCAACAAGTTGTCGACAATGCTGCTCTATACAACAAAACAATGCGGCAGTGCAGTCGTAATCGTTTTCTGTACGTGGAAGAAACAAACTGAATTGTTTCTATTAGTAGTAGTGGTAGAATGTTTCGCAGAAGACAAAAATCATAGGATTATTACATTAAAATTAATCGATACTTCACCGTGAGCTGTCTGTGAGTGTACCGTTTGGGTTAGGGGTATATTATAATAACAATAAGCCGTCTTCAGTCACAATAATTTAGTTTTTATTATTTATTTCACCATTGCGGGAGATAATTTCATCTCGACAAATGCAGGTAATAATTCATATGACTTCACTGTCCGATTATTGTAAGATCCTTACATTAACGCCTGTGGCATCTTTCTCGCAAAACACTAATAAACTGGGCTGTTCTTCTACAGTTAGGTGAAAAACTGAAGCAGATATAACACAAAAATACAGTAATAAAGTTCTCGAAACAGAAGTTATAGCTCCGAAACGCGTCTGAATATAAAAACAATATATTGTGAATGAAGATGGCTTCTTATTATATATCCCTAACATAGGATTATTAAACACGGATTTTACATGAAACAAGAACTTCATTGTTACTAAAAACCGATATGCATTCCGCATGTACATGAGAAAAATGCTATGTCATTCTACACCCGAAAAGTCCTTACATACATTTACTAATTGTAGAAAAACTTTGGCAGAGCTTACAGTATTAGCCAACGTTACGTACCTAATCTTCTATCCTTTTTTTCAGCTTAAAGCTCTGGTACTTTACCCACAGCCACAACAATTTACAACTGCAATATTGACTGTTGGTTGTTATGTCCTCATTCTTTTCAAAAGTTTGGGTAGTGCTAATTTTGGATGTTAGGGCAGCCAAATTAAAAATTATGGTTTTCCAATACTCTCACTGTTTCAGCTACTATACAACCTTTTTAGCGAATTTCCTTTTAGTGTAGTTTGATATTTTATCTGACTTATATTAACCCATTAGCGCCGAAATTAATTTTTTAAAATTTTTTCAAGTATTTTTTATTTATTATGTCTCAAGGCAGGTTAAATAAATGAAATGCAGTGTTAGAATAATTATCACATGTTTAATTTTCAAAATAAATGCCATTGCGATATGGCCAATGCGAGGCACTTACAGGAGCTAATTCTCTGAATTTACAAAAGCATGTTTTTGATCATGAGATTTACATTTATAATCACATCAGTAAATAAATTTAAATATGAACAGGAAGTCTTAACTTCTAACGATAATGAAACAGGCTGAAACAATGCATAATCCTACTTTGCCCTTTGAACACATTGTTTTTAGAATTGATTTACAATTACTTCCAGCACATCTTTTCTTTCTCTTCTCTTCAGTGTGCTGAATGAAATGATCAGTCCAGTCGAACCTTATGGAATCTGATATCCTGCTATCTGTTGAAACCTTTGATGCAGATTGTCTCCCAGCTCCTTTTCGAGGGACCTGCGAGTTACAAAACAGTATAGTTGCTATTTCCCGTCTGAATTGCAGCTTAGACAGTTTTGTTTCACGGGATTTGTTATACAGAACCCAACTGTTCTGCATAGCCACATCACACATCCATGTTAACAGAGGGCAATACCGTTTCTTGCTAAGAATTCCAATTCGGTAGCATTCCAGATTTTGGTCCATTTGGTCTGTTCCTCCCATGTATGTGTTATATTTTGCAATAACTTGAGGTCTTGGGATTACAACACTCCTCTTAATTTTCTGTGAAAATCTCATCCCGGTATCAACAGGGTGGCTTCCACATGATGAAGAGGTCATTGTGACAACAGCATTGTCCATACATCGACAATACAGTAGACCATTTTTCTCAATCACAGTTTTGTAATATCCATGACCTTTCTTGGAAAAAGAGCATTTACTCCCAGAGGGCAGTTTTTTGGAATTCTATTTTCTCTTATAGTTCCAATGGCTGAATATCCAGACAATTTTAAAAACGAGAAAAGTGCAGAACCAGAAAACAGGTTATGCATGAAAAACGTATAATTTCAGTCCCTCTTGTCTGCTGGAATCAAGTAATACTAATAATGGGCTTGCTGCCTTTCCAAATACTTTCCCATACTCTGCGTTTCCTTTTGGACATTTATCTTGGTAAAGTTCTAAATTCACCAAATATCCATTCTTAGTATTGAGGCTCCACATTTTGTACCCAAATCTTATAGTTTTACCCCTAATAAATTGCTTACATCCGTGGCGGCCAAAATATTTGACCATGCTTTCATCATAGGCCAGGCGCTCTGCAGGTACAAAGTTATCTATACATCGTTTCTTTAGCATTTCTATAATTGTGCGGATTTTCCAAGCTTTATCACTAGGGTCAATTTTGGTGTTGTCAGCACAGTGCAGAAACCGACATATTTGTAAAAATCTATCACGTCTCTTGGAGTTGGATACAGCCAGGTTCTTCATATCATTACTGTCCGAATAATGTCTTTTGGATGGGAGAATATGGTACCCACTAACAAACAAAATAGCAATGAAACATCTAATCTCCTCAGCCGTTATTTTTGGATCAGGACAGTTGATAAATAAAGCATAACGTCTTGTTTCACAAACTAAATGCTCAATCATCTCATGATCTATAAAACTTTCAAAAATCTCCAAAGCAGACATACTGTTATATTTAGAACAATCAGCTTCAGGAAAATGAAATACGTTATTCTTTATCAAAATCTGCTCCGTTTATCCACTGTGGTTGACCGGCTCCTCTATCATTGCTCCATTTCGTTATCTTTGACAATGAAGGGGTTTGCATAGTACCAACATTGGTCGAAGATACATTAGCATGTGAAGCTGGATCAGAGAAAGGTAAAGATCCTGCTTATGAAGTGTGGGTGTCGTAATCAATGCCTAGTCTTTCATTGACTTTCTTTACTTCTGCATTGGCCCTCAACTGCTGAGATCATAAATTACCAACAAGCCTGTAATGGTATATTCAAACTGATAAGTAATATGTATAATCCCATAAGCAAACTTTTGAAATACATTGGAAATTATATATTTACCCACCCTCGTTCTCATCTGCTGAATCTTCGTCAGTGTGTACATTGACGTCTGGAGCCTCCATGAAAACATCTCCATTTATATCAGCATTTAATAACATATCTAATGCTTCAGCAAGCGAAAAGCCAGGCCTAAAATATGGAAGTAGCACGAAAAATAATTTAGGTAGTGCAAACGCCTAATGTTGCCATATGGCAACAACATTCAGAACAAGATCAATGGGTTACAGTTTATTCAAATTACTAAATACTGCAATATCACATTCAGTAGTCTATCTATAACACAACTAAATTATATATTTCTTTAAAAAACTATTTTATAGGCTGAATAATTTACTTACTCAAAGCGCACGCTCATGTTGTCTGCAACGTCTCACAATGATCGTATTACTTCGATAGTAGCACCACAACAATTAGATGGAAGCGAGAAACGACTATATTTTTGAGTTCTGCATACTTCTCTGCGTTCACAAAGATATTCCACACCACTTATAAAGTACAGACATGTGCACCGTTGCCATATGGCAACGCTAGGCGTTAATGGGTTAATATAATATTGCACTTTTTGTAAATTAAATGTCTTACACCCCGGTTGTTGTATTTTTTGCTACGTTACGGAACTTAACAAAGATATCTCCATCCTCTGTAAAGCACTGCCAGTGTGGTGACTTCGATTTTCTTGTATTAAATGCCTACATTTAAATGCTTTGAGCACTACAAATAACCATAGCGTGTGGCGTGGTGCGCTGCACCAATCAACCTCAGTGCTGCTGCTTGTGAGTTTGTCGAGAACTGCTTGAGCGCCAGCGGCTCGAGAAAATCTCAGTGCGCTAGAGTCGCCGGACCTATCCCTACTGTCAACAACTTCTCGAGAAAACTCGAGTGTCGTGCATTTCTCAAGAGCGTTCATATCCCATCCCTACCATAGTGCAGCAAACAATACAACACACATGGTAAGACATAAAATTACACAACTATCTAACAATCAAACAGATATGTTCACGGATAGAAAAGTGAATTCTTATATTACTACAAGTCAGACAAAATACCAGCTATTGTGTGTGTTATCCATTCAAACTTTATTAAAAGGAAATTCTGTAAAAAGGTCTGAGAGTGCTTGAAACAGTCCGCCAGTATTGGAAAACTACAATTTTCAATTTGGCTGCAACAACATGCAATATGCATGTGCATATGCAATATGTAGTGTACCAAAAAAATACAACAGGCATGGTAAGGCATTTAAAAATTAGACAATATATCTAGCAAACAGATAGATATGTTCACGAATACCAATGTGGATTCTTATATTAATACAGGTCAGACAAAATATGCATCTGTTAGGTATGTTATCCATTCAAACTTGATTAAAAGGAAATTCTGTAAAAGGTTAGATAGTGCCTGAAACAATTAGCCTGTATTGGAAAACTACAATAACATGCAAAATGTATTGAAATTATCACTATCTAATTTTCGATCAGAATAAGGACATAACAGCCAACAGTCAGTATTGTAGTTGTAAATTGTGGTTGCTGTGTTGAGAAAGTAGCAGAGTTTGAAGCTGAAATAGGGACGGAAGTTTAGGTGCATAACGCTGGCTAGTACTGTAAGCTCTGCCGAATTTTCTATAACTAGTAAATGTATGTAAGGAATTTTTGGGTGAAACATGTAGCATTTTTCTTTCATGTAAGTATTAATACTAGGGATGGAACTGTGAGGTGTGGCGACTCGAGTGCACCAAGAATTTCTCGAGCTGCCAGCACTCGAGCAGTTCTTGAGAAACTCATGAGAAATGACGCTGCTGCTGTACAGCACAACGGTTGACTGGGGCAGCATGCCACGTGCAGCCGTTATTTGTAACGCTCGCAGCTCCTTGTGATCATCGATCCCTGTGATCCATCATTTAAATCTGGGCACTGGATACACTAAAACCTAGATGGCGGAGTTGACAGTTTTTTTTTATTTAATGTTTTTTAAGAGACTTAACTATGGGGTCGTCAGTTTCTACTGACAGTAGATTACAGAGGATGGGGACGTCTGTTCCAAAGCTTCAATGTGTAGCAAAAAATAAAACAGGCATGGTAAAACAGTTAAAATTACACAAAATATCTAGCAGTCAGATATGTTCGCAGATAGAACAGTACCTTCTTATAGTACAAGTCAGACAAATTACCTAGATATTCTGTATGTTGTGCATTCAAACTACATTAATACCTTTGCTGCAACTGACACTTATAAGTGTTTCGCAATCAACACTCCAGAGCCGCCAACGCTTATAAGCGGCATGCTAGCTGATTTCAGTATAATTTTTTCTCAATGAAGTGGATTTATCGCTTGTTTTAATTTAGTTTTCTAAATGTTTGTAGAGCTTATGGGACTTAACTATGGGGTCATCACTCCTTTAAACTTACAAAATACTTATGAACTAGCTGATACTAAGGACGGTACAAATATCCATGCCCGAGGGGGTATTCTTCGAAGCCCCGACCGTAGTGGCCGTGCAGACTGTGTCTGACGCGCCACAGAACGCTCGGCCACCACGGCTGGCATTTAGTTTTATTCCCAGTTTGCAATAAATCGGAGTCGTTTATAAGTCGGAGAGCTTGCAGCCTTCATCACATAGTCGCAATGCACCACCTCTTTTGCAGACGTTTATTCGCTTTCAATATTACAGGTTTCACAGGGGTCTGATTTCAGCTCTCGGCGCACATGCGCTTACTGGCGTCCGCCTTGAGTGTCAGCGGTCCGCACTGGTGACTGCAGCAAACGTGTTAAAAAGATATTCGTTAAAAGGTTGGATAGTGCCTCAAACAGTCCGCCAGTTTCAAAAAAATATAATATTAACTTGTTTGCAATAACATGCAACATGCATCATAATTAACACTATTTAAACTTTTGAACAGAATGAGGACATAACAACCAACAGTCAGTATTGTAGTTGTAAACTAAGGTGGCTCTGTTCAGAAAATACCAGAGTTTATCTACACTTAGTAAATGTAAGTAAGGAGTTTTTGGATGTAATGTGTTGTGGCATTTTTCTCTTGTGTATCCATACATGAGTAATGGATATTTGTTTTAGGTAACAATGAATTTCTTGTTTTGTGTAAGATGCGTGTTTTAATAATCATCCCATGAATTTTGCTTGTGTGAAACATTATAATAATAATGATAATTCAGTTTCTTTCTGGCACATACAGAAGACAGCGATTATGTCTGCTCTGTCGTAATGCTTCCCTGTACTTTCTCTCAGCCTCCAGAGAGCGCAGCACTGTCGACGTCTCGAGAGTACTCGAGAATTTGCCTTAGCGACGCGCGTTTCTCGAGAGCGCTCATAGCGCATACGTAATTAATACATGCAGATTGCATATTTATTTTTGTTTTCATGTAAGATCGTGTGATTTAATAATATTCCTATGATATTTGTCTTCTGCGAAAATTCTACCACCAGTATTACTACTAAAGAAAAATAATTCTGTTTCTTCATTGCATGTATGGAAGACAACGAATACGAATGCTCTGTTGCAATGCTTCCTTGTAGAGTAGTTTCGTTCACCCTCCAGAGAGTGCAACACTGTTGACAACTTCTCGAAGGTACTCTAGAATTTCTCGAGAATTTGCCTTAGCCTCACGCGTTTCAAGCTTTTGACAATGTATACCGCAGTTTTCAACGTATTTGTTCCAAATGTACAGATCCCTTTTCTGTTTTAATAAATGGAAATTCCTCTTGACGCTGTTGAAAGATAGATTCCTCATTTTTCCCACTTTTCCAAAACGCAATGGCTCGTTGCATATATTCTCCTGTTACGGAGACGGGTAAAGTAGAGATGGGACTGTGAGTCGTGGCGACTCAAGCGCACTTAGTAGTTCTCGAGAAGCAGCGCTAAGGCAAGGCGTGTGCCACTGTGTGGCGATTGACTAGGGCAGCATGACACGCCAAGCACTGTGGTTATTTGCAACGCTCACAACTCGCTGTGATTATCATTTAAAACCAAAGTCACGTAACGGGCAGTACTTTATGGAGGATGGAGACGTCTGTTGCAAAGCTGCGCAGTGTAATGAAGAATACAACAGGCACGATAAGACATTTAATATTACATATTATATCTAGCAATTAATCAGATACGTTTGCAGATACAAGAGTGCATTCTTATATTACAAGTCAGACAAATTACGTAGCTATTGTGTGTATTATGCATTCAAAGTACATTAAAAAGAAATTCGGTAAAAATGTTGGATAGTGCCTCAAGCAGTCTGCTAGTGTCGGAAAAATGTAATTGTTAATTTGGCTACAATATCATGCAAAATGCATCGAAATTAGTAGTATCCTAACTTTCGAACAGAATGAGGACATGACAACCAACAGTCACAATACTGACTGTTGGTTGTCATGTCCTCCTACAATACTAGTTGTAAATTGTGCTGGCTGTATCCAGAAAATACCAGAGCTTTGAGCTGAAACAAGGACGAAAGCTTACTTATGTAACGGTGGCTAATACTATAAGCTCTGCCGATTTTTTTTTTTTTTTTGCCATTATAAAGGTATGTTAGAAGTTTTCTGGTATAACATGTTGTAGCATTTTTCTCTTATGTATCGATACATGTGAAATGCATATTTGTTTTTGGTCACAATGAATTTCTTGTTTAGTGTAAGACAAGTGTTTTAATCATCATCGCCTGATTTTTGCTTCTGTGAAACATTCTAATAATAATAACAAGAATTCAGTTTCTTCCTTACATGTACAGAAGTCAGTAATTACGACTGCTCTGTCATAATGCTTCCCCTTAGAGTACTTTCGCTCAGCCTCCAGAGCGCGCAACATTGTCGCCAACTTCTCGAGAATTTGACTTAGCATCGCGCGTTTATCGAGAGCGCGCTCAGTCCATCCCTAAGGTGAAGTGGTTTTCGACGATTTAAAATAATCAAAGCAGTTTTCACCATTACTGATGATCTCAATTCTACATCCAAGCCCCGTTGAAGCATTGAAAGTGCTCGACTATTCTGACAGTGCTGAAATGACAGTGTCTTTATCATCGACGTCATCCTCTTGTAAATGTGCACCGAACGTCAACCCACTATTTTCTTCTATATCCAGCACGTCTTCATCAGTGCAATTGTCTATGATATCTGCAACACACTTCAAAGATGGAAAATCATAAAGAAAACGCCATGTATTTTCTTTTACCATGTATAGTATGTCTAATAACCGCAGATTGTAATGCTTACTGGTGACGACTTTAAAGAGCTCTGATTCTTTAACATTTCATCGTTGCAGATTAATCATCATTCCATACCGCTCCTGGAGGCGTTGCATGACAGCCTGTGGGTTATTTGACATTGCATACACATACCTCTTACTAGACTCTGCTCACAGTACTAGACGTTCAGGCATTAAGTGGCCACAGAGAAGCAGGCTGAGTAATGAACAACCCAAGCACACGAATGATTAAAAGCTGTACTTTGAGGAGGCCTTAACTGCGGAGAATCTGAATAACAGTCCAAATTTTCACGTGATGTCGATTTCTGGGGTTGATATGTCGCTCATATATTTTTTTCTAAAGAAAACATGAGGTCGAATTGATGATGTTTCCTTGTTAGTCTAAGCTCTGCCGAATTTTTCTACAATTAGTAAATATATGTCATGAGTTTTTGGGTGTAACATGTAGCATTTTCCTCTCATGTAAGTATAAATACATGCAAAATGCGTATTTGTTTTTGGTAACAATGAAGTTCTTGTTTCGTGTAAGATACTCGTTTTATTAAGAGTCCTATGATTTTTGTCTTCTGCAAAACGTTCAACTACTACTAATGATAATGATTATTATTCAGTTTCTTCCTTGCACGCACGTCAAGACATCACTATGTTCAATAGGGATGGGACTGTGAGGTGCGGTGACTCGAGCACACCGAGAATTTCTCGAGCTGCCAGTGCTCGAGCTATTCTCCAGAAGCTCACGAGAACCAGTGCCTTGGCACGTGCCGCTGTCCGGCGGTTGACTGGAGCAGCAGGCCATGCCACGTGCTGCAGTTATTTGCAATGCTCGCAGCTCCCTGTATTTATTATTTAAATGTGGGCACTGGAAAACCAAAGTCAAGGAGCTGGCAGTACTTTAAGGAGGATGAAGACATCTGTTCCAAAGCTCCGTAGTGTAGCCAAAAATACGACAGGCATTGTAAGATGTTTAAAATTACACAATATATCTAGCAACCAAGCATATGTTCACGGAACAAAAGTGCATTCTTATATTAATACAAGTCAGACAAGTTACCTAGTTATTGTTTGTTATTCATACAAAAACATTAAAAGGAAATTCGATAAAAAGGTTGGATAGTGTCGGAAACAGTCCACCAGAATCAGAGAAGTGTGTTTTTTTTTTCTTTTTAATTTGACTTAAGTAACATGCAAAATGCGTCAAAATCAACACTGTCTAAACTATTGCAGAGAATGAGGGGATAAAAATTAACAGTTAATAATTGTTAATTTGGTGGCTGTGTTGACAAAGTACCAGAGCTTTATGTTGCAAGAAGAACGAAATCTTTGGTATGTAACGCTGACTACTACTACAATCTCTGCTGACTTTTTTTCTACAAATAGTAAATATACGTAACAAGTTTTTGGTTGTAACATGTAGCATTTATCTCTCATGTATCATTACATGCGGAATGCATATTTGTTTTTGGGAACAATTAAATTCTTGTTTTGCAAAAGATACGTGTTTTAATAATAATCCTATCGGTTTTGTCCTGTACAAAACATACTACTACTACTACTAATAATAATAATAGTAATTATTATTATTATTCAGCTTCTTCCTTACACATACAGAAGACAACGATTACGACTGCTGTGTTGCAATACTTCCTTGTAGAGTAGCTTCGCTCTGGCTCCAGAGAGCTCAGCAATGTCAACAACTTCTCCAGAGTACTCGAGATTTTGCCTCAGCGCCGCCTGTTTCTCGAGAGCGCTCATAGCCCATCCCTAATATTCACCCTCCAGAGAGTGCAACACTGTAGATAACTTCTGTAGAGTAGTCGAAAATTTGCTTTAGTGTCGCACGTTTCTCGATAGCACTCATTGCACATCTATACTGTCCAGGGGTTGACTGGGGTGGCACAGCACGCCACGTGCTGCCATTACTTGCAGCTCTCGCAGCTTATTTAAATACTAGCTGTAAACCCGGCGTTGCCCGGGTGTTTATTTATCTCACACTCTCGTAGTCCACCTCCCCTTCCCCCCCTCTCTCTGCATCCATCTCTTTCTCTCCCAACTCTCTGTTCGTTTCCACCGTTCCTTCTCTCGGCAAAGTTTTTTGCAAGGTACCCTCTGGTCATGTACCACACAAACATTTATGTATCCAGTGATCTTCCTCTTCGTTCAAAGGTCATGGGTGCAAAAATTCGAAAAGATTGGAGCAAAACAATGCATTTTGTAAACTTCCGTAAGTACTGTCCACCATGCACCGAACGAAATTTTACACAGACGGTGACATTCCCCTTGTTTTTGAGGTATAGTGTGCAAAATTTCATCAATATCGGAACAAAACTATAGATTTGTGTAGAACCTGTTGAAGCAATGTGGAAGACGTAGTATACCGTTAGCAGAGCTTGTTATCTTGATGGTTTTTACTGCTTTATTTATTTATTCTTATATTTCCTTATTCGTATGCTTATCCTTACAGGGAAAGAGTTGAATACGTTGTAGCATGCATAGACCAAAGATGGTCTGTGGCATCACGTTTCGCTGTACGTAACCACCTTGCTATAGAGTCGCAAACATCATCGCTGGCCTTCAGTCCGAATTTTTTTATAATTTGACGACTTTCAACCACCATATCTTCCACCCCCTTATAGCTATCGGCATGGAACTGCTATGGTGTGCACCGGGAGACTTCGGACAACAATTACACACAGACCATTCGTTTGCGTTCTGTAGTTTTCGCTGCAGAGCGAAATATTGACACACACACGTAGAATTTTATGTACTCAACCCTTTTATCATTATTAACCCTCAAGCAACAATGCAACCAATAAAACCATTTTCAAAGACTAAATAAAATTTTCGAAGAGAAATTATTGTTCCGCATTTCGCGTTATATTCTTCAAATTTCTAAATATCTAACAGATTGCTATAACGTGGTAAGCGTACACCGAACAGACATTCACAGTAATATATATATAGATAAGTAGCTATCCGATCGCCATAAAACCGTGCCTAAAGCCTTCCACGGGTAGACATTAGTAACTGTACAAATTTTTAGCTCTTTATGTCTTGTGGTTCAGACATTCACATTTATAGATATAGATGGGCACTGGATACCAAAACCAAAGTCACGGAGCTGAAAGTGTGATCCAAAGCTGGATAGTGTAGCTAAAAGTACAACAGCCATGGCAAGATTATTATAATTACACAGTATATCTAGCAATCAAACATATGTTCACAAGACAAAAGTGTTACCTCGCCATTGTTTGTTACCCAATCAGACTCATTAAAAAGACATTCGAAAAAAAGGTTGTATAGTGTCTACAACAATCTGCCAGTATTGTAAAAGTGTAATTTTTAATTTGGCTTCAATAAAATGCAAGATGTATTAAAATCAACACAATCTAAACTGTTAAACAGAATCTGGGGATAACAGCCAACAGTCAGTATTGTAGTTGTAAATTGTGGTAAATGAGTTGAGAAAGTACCAGAGCTGAAATAAGGATGGAAGCTTAGATATGTAACGCTGGATAATACTGTAAGCTGTGACGAATTTATTTCTAAAAATAGTAAATGTATGTAAGGAGTTTATGGGTGTACCATCTTGCTGCATTCCCCCCACCCCCCCTTTTTTTATACTGAATGGTTCATCCAGTAGGCTGGCAGAAGCTTATGGTCTGCTCTTCAGCTGACCGAGTCTTAAAACATGGACATGATTCGAATGCAAACATAGGCTTCCACGGTTGTTGTCACTATCAATAAAATTCTTCCTGGTATGAGACCGCGTCATTATTTTATAAACTGCACCGACGTTTCGGCCACTTTTGCAGGCAGCCTTCATCAAGGTCTGTGTCTGACTGCTGAATATACGATAGCTTCGGGCTTATATAGCAGCGGATGAGGGAGAGGAAGGGGGACGTTGGTTTGCCTTTATTGGAGATTATGTTATTGCACGCCATTGGTGGAAAGCGGCAATGACGATTGGTGTTTTAGAGGCTTGTTTTTCATTTGATTGGGGGTTGCATTCTTCCCCCTTATTGGTCAAAATTGACGTTTCCGATTTGCTTTTGCATTACAAGTTGCTATTGGTGGAATGGACCTGAGAGAACGGACGGCGGTTGTGGCGTGCCACTGTTGATTTGTCGCCTGGCGCAGACGGCGGCGGGCCAGTGCTCTGCGTGTTCGCGGCCACTGTGGTCTCCGGGGCGCCTGCACGAGTCATTCTGCGTGCGGTGCCATCACATAGCGTTGCAACTGCTGGCAGCCAATACATCGGCAGCCTGTAGCCATCCTCCCTATTCATATTGGCGGGATGCTTCACTATTTCTATAGCCTCTCTAATCTTCCTCCTCGTTGAGAGTGGTTGTTTTGCCAGCACACAAGCCTCGCTGAAAGATAATTGTTTTCCGCACTGATTGTGAAGCTCAGAAACCGCTGACTTCGTGTGCTGTCCAAGTCATATGTATCTTTCATGTTCTTAAAGCCTCATGGAGATTGCTCCTCCGGTCTGTCCTATGAAGACCCTGATGAAGGCCGCCTGCAACAGTGGCCGAAACGTCGGTGGAGTTTATAAAATGACGATGTGATCTCATACCCGGAAGGATGTTATTGATAGTGCCAACAGCCACGGAAGCCTACGTTTGCATTTAATCAACCTGTATGGGCAGGAAGTACATCAAAACATCAGGAAGCTTGAATCGCTGCGTTTAAAGAGAGGTAAACTCTGAATGATCTTGTTTACTTGAAGAGATGTAGGGACACCAATATAGTGCCAAAATTTCTATGGCTGACGTCGCATATAAAATCAAACAAGGTGAAGAACATCTGTCTACGAGCTACCAAAGCATTGCTGAGGGAAAGGATACGAGACATACGAACCAGCCTTGACATGAACAACAAAAAGCTATATGAACTGCACCTGTTCCTGGCAAGACAACTGGATGCGGAAGACTGGGAGAAAGTCGATAGGTTGACCTTCCAACAAGCCACAAGGTCTACTGAGAGCATCACTAGTCGTCATATGGAAAGGTTTATCAAGCTGCAGCCGATCACATCGAAAGAAGAGCAAACCCCGGATACACAAAGGACAGTGGTAAACCTCTCCAGCTGTACCTTAAATGAAGCAACCACTCAGATCCTGGCTAAGGGACTCAGTTTTGCGATTTCGCCGAAATATGTACTGAATGATGACATCATTGAATCAGTTGAGACTTCGGTGCGTCACCTGCCAAAGGCCGAGGCAGAGAAGATCCGACAAAATGCGGTATGAATCCTGTCTCAGGTGAAGCCACCAAAACAAAACATTAGCAGGGAGGAACGTCAGGCCATAGTGGAGTTGAAGAAGAATTCTGATTTAGTAGTAATACAGGCAGACAAAGGCAATGCCACTGTCGTAATGGACACACCAGATTATAATAAACGAATGGAAACCCTTCTCGGCGATCACATCTACAAGAAACTTAAGGGTGATCCGACGGCTAAGATAACCAAATTGACACAGGCGCTGCTGAAGCAAACCAGGATGACCTCTGACACAGCCAGAAGACTCATCCCACAAGTTCCGCAGGCACTGAGGATGTATGGGGTGCCAAAGGTCCATAAGGATTTTCCTTTACGTCCTATAGTGGCCAGCATTAATTCACCCACGTACAAGCTGGCCAAAGAGCTTGTACCAAAGCTCCGACATCTAGTGAGCCACACAGAGACATATGTGAAGGATTCGACCCATTTCGTGGCACTTTTAAAAGAGAAGTGTTTCAGTTATGGATCTGATGGTTAGTTTTGATGTGACATCGTTATTCACTAATGTACCAGTGTCAGACACAATGAACATATTAGAAGAACGCTTAGCACCTGACACCTGTGACCTAGTTCGCCACTGCCTGACGACCACTTACTTCAAGTGGAAAGAAGAATTTTACGAACAAACAGACGGTGTAGCTATGGGCTCCCCACTTTCTCCGATTGCAGCTGACATCTTCATGCAAGCATTTGAAGAAACGTCTCTCCAGTCAGAGCCACTACGCCCAGCATGCTGGCTGCATTACGTTGATGACACTTTCGTCATCTGGCCACATGGGGAAGAGGAGCTAAAGAACTTTCAAGAATATCTCAATCAGCAACACTGCAAAATACATTTCACAATAGAAATAGAAAAGAATCGGGTGCTGCATTTCCTTGACGCCGAAGTCTACTGAACGACTGACGATACTCTCAGCCACAGGGTGTACAGAAAGGCTACCAGCACGGGAAGGTACCTCCATACCTCTTCACCACCATCTCTACAAACACTAACAAGAAGGGCCCACAGGATCAGCGATGAGGATCACCTACAGGCGGAACTACGACATCTCAGATCCATCTTTGCGGCTAATGGCTACGGACTGGGCGAGATATATAAAACAATGTCCAGGAGGAATGAAAGCAATAGAGGGGAGCAGGAGGAAGCACAAAGTATCGCCCTATTACCTTACGTGCAGGGCGTCACTGAGCTTGTGGGCAAGGTTCTACGTTGGGCTGGCATCAAGCTAGTCTTCCGCAGCACCAATAAGACCAAGGATGTCCTAGGTTCAACTAAGGACACAATTGACAAACTGAGCAATGCCGCCGTTTGTGAAATAAGTTGCGAGTGTGGCCTGGTTTATATAGGAGAGACCGGGCGAGCAATCTCCACGAGGCTTTAAGAACATGAAAGATACATACAGCTTGGACAGCACACGAAGTCAGCGGTTTCTGAGCATCATAATCAGTGCAGAAAACATTTATCTTTCAACGAGGCCCGCGTGCTGGCAAAACAACCATTCTCAACGAGGAGGAAGATTAGAGAGGCTATAGAAATAGTGAAGCATTCCGCCAATATGAATAGGGAGGATGGCTACAGGCTGCCGATGTCTTGGCTGCCAGCAGTTGCAACGCTATGTGATGGCACCGCACGCAGAATGACTCACGCAGGCGCCCCGGAGACCACAGTGGCCGTGAATACGCAGAGCACTGGCCCGCCGCCGTCTGCGCCAGGCGAGAAATCAACAGTGGCACGCCACAACTGCCGTCCGTTCTCTCAGGTCCATTCCGGCAATAGAAACTTGTAATGCAAAAGCCAATCGGAAACGCCCATTTTGACCAATAAGGGGGAAGAATGCAACCCCCAATCACATGAAAAACAAGCCTCTAAAACACCAATCGTCATTGCCGCTTTCCACCAATGGCGTGCAATAACATAATCTCCAATAAAGGCAAACCAACGTCCCCCTTCCTCTCCCTCATCCGCTGCTATATAAGCCCCAAGCTATCGTATATTCAGCGGTCAGACACAGACCCTGCTGAAGGCCGCCTGCAACAATGGCCGAAATGTCGGTGGAGTTTATAAAATGACGACACGGTCTTATACCCGGAAGAATTTTTTTGATATGGACATAATTATTAAAAAAATAAAATAAAAAGAAATATGACGAATTGGTAAAAATTAGGGATGGGACAGCGAGGCGCAGCGACTCTAGCGCACTGAGAATTTCTCGAGTTGCCTGTGCTCAAGCAGTTCTCGAGAAGCAGCATTGTGGCGTGTGCCGCTGTGCGGTGGTTAACTGGAGCAGTGCGCCACACCTCACTGCGTGCTGCAGTTATTTGCAACGCTTGCAGCTCGCTGTGATTATCATTTAAATGTGTGCACTGGATACACGAACACCAAAGTCACAGAGCTGGCAGCATAGAGAAGTTTTTTTGCAAAGTTCTGTGGTGTAGGAAACAATACAACAGTCATGGTAAGAGATATAAAATTACACAATGTATCTTGCAATCAAACAGATATGTTAACGGATACAGAACTGCCTTCTTATATTACTAAAAGTCAACAAAATACCAGCTATTGTGTAAGTTGTCCGTTCAAACTACATTAAAAACAAATTCGGTAAAAGGATTTGATAGTGCAAGAAATAGCCCCCAGTATTGAAAAACTGTAATTTTTAATTTGGCTGCAACAACATGCAAAATGCATCAAAAGTAACACTATCCAAACTTTTGAACAGAATGGCGACATAACTATCAGCAGTCAATATTGTAGTTGTAAGTTGTGGAGGCTGTGTTGAGAAAGTACCAGAGCTTTAAGCTGAAATAAGGACGAAAGCTTAGGTACATATGTAATGCTGGCTAGTAATCTAACCTCTACTGAATTTTTTCCATAAGTAACAAATGTATGTAAGGAGTTGTTGGGTGTAATATGTAGCATTTTCCTCTCATGTAAGTATAAATACACACGAGATGCATATTTGTTTTTGGTAACAATGAAGTTCTTGTTTCGGGTAAGATACTCGTTTTAATAGTAGCCCTATCATTTTTGTCTTCTGCAAAACATTATACTACTACTACTAATAATAATAATTATTATTATTGTTAAATTTCTTCCTTGCATGCACGTCAAGACAATGATTACGACTGCTCTGTCGCTATGCTCACCCTCCAGCGAGCACAGCACTATCAACAACTTCTCGAGAGTACTTGAGAATTTGCCTTAGCGTTGCGTGTTTGTCGAGAGCGCACATAGAACATCCCTAGTAAAAAGTGAAGCATGTAAAACTTCGATGCAAAGAAGTTATTGGCAGAAAATTTCAACATAGAAAGAGGTATCAAACACATGTAGTTCGTTAAAAGGTTCGTGCCACACTCGCGTTAAAAACACACAGTAAGCAACATAACACTGAACAGATGAAAAAAAAAGAAAAAACACTGAAGATACTATATAAAACAGTGGTGATGTCACTTGTTTGTTGATGGTAGTCACATTACTAAAAGACACAGCTTTTTCCTTTCATGTATGTACAATTACATGCAGAATGTAAGATACGTGTTAAATGATTTTTGTCTTCTGCGAAACATTCTACTACTATTTATAATAACAATAATAATTCAGCTTCATCCTTGCACATACGGAAGACAACGATTACGACTGCTGTGCCGCAATGCTTCCTTGTAGAGTAGTTTTGCTCTATCTCCAAAAGCACCTGGCATGGCGTGGCGTGCTGCCTCATTTAACAGCGCCACGCACCGCAGAGCTGCTTCTCGCGAACTTCGAGAACTGCTCGAGCGCCGGCGGGCTCGAGAAATTCTCGATGCGCTCGAGTCGCTGTGCCTCACACTCCTATCCCTACAGAGAACACAGCACTGTCGACAACTTCTCGAGAATTTGCCTTACCGTTGCGCGTTTCTCGTGAGCGCACATAGTCCATCCCCATCTGTCACTCATTCAGTTAGACTAGGGATGAGCTACTAGCACGCTCGAGAAACTCACGACGCTAAGGCAAATTATCGAGAAGTTGTCGACAGTGCTGTACTCTCTGTCGTGATGGGAGTGTGAGTCACGGCGACTCGAGCGCATCGAGAATTTCTTGAGCTGCCGGCGCTCAAGCAGTTCTCGAGAAGTAGCGTGTGCCGCTGTGCGGCGGTTGACTGGAGCACCATTCCACGCCACGCCAGGCACTGCGGTTATTGGTAACGCTCGCAGCTCACTGTGATTATCATTTAAATACACACTGGACACACGAAAACCAAAAATATGGAGCTTGCAGTACTTTACCAAGGATAAAGGCATCAGTTGCAAAGTTTCATAGTGTAACAAAAAATACAACATGCACGATAAGGCATTTAATATTACAATTATATGCAGCAATCAAACAGATACATTCGTGGATATAAGAGAGCATTATTATATTAGAAGTCAGACAAATTACGTAGCTATTGTGTAAGTTATCCATTCAAACTACATTAAAAGGAAATTCGGTAAGAAGATTGGATAGTGCCTCAAACAGTCTGCTAGTGTCGGAAAAAGTATAATTCTTACGTTGGCTGTAATAACATGCATTGAACAGATCTTCAAGCTAAAATAAGGTCGAAAGCTTTGGTACATAACCCTGGCTAATTCTATAAGCTCTGCCGAATTTTTTCCACAATTACTAAATGTAATTAGGAGTTTTTTGGTGTAACATGTTTTCTATTATGTAACAATGAATACATGTGGAATCCATATTAGTTTTTGGTGACAATTACTTTTGCTTCTGCAAAGCATTCTAATAATATAATAATAATTCAGTTTCTTCCTTGCACGTATGGAAGATAGCGATTAAGACTGCTCTGTCGTAATGTTTCCCTGTACTTTTGCTCAGCCTCCAGAGAGCGCAGCACTATCGACAACTTCTCGAGAGTACTCGAGAATTACTCTTAGCGTCGCGTGTCTCTCGAGAGCACTCATAGTCCATCCCTACTGTGCGGCAGTTGACTGGGGCAGCAAGCCTCGACGCGCCAAGTGCTGCGATTATCTACAGTAGACGCAACTCGTTGTGATTATCATTTAAATATGAGCATTGGATACACGAAAAGGAAAGTCACGGAGCTGACAGTACTTTATGGAGGCCGAAGATGTTGTTGCAAAGCCCTGTTGTTTAGTAAAAAATACAGATGTGGTAAATTAAAATTACGCGATATGTCTAGAAATCCAACAGGTACGTTCATGGATACAAAAGTACAGTCTTATATTAATTCATGCCGAACAAAATACCCAGCTATTGTATTTGTTATCCATTCAAACTACATTGAAAGGAAATTGGGTTAAGGTTGGGTAGTATCTGAAAAGGTCTGCCAGTATCAGAAAACTATAATTTTTAATTTGGCTGCAATAACATCCTAAATGCATTACATTTAACACTATCCAAACTTTTGAATAAAGTGAGGGCATAAGTACCGACTTTCATTAGTGTAGTTGTAAATTGTAGTCGCTGTGTTAAGAAAGTACGAGAAATTCAAGCTGAAATCAGTATGGAAGCTTAGGTACGTAACGCTGGCTAATATTGTAAGCTCCACCGAAATTTTTCTACAAGTAGTAAATGTATGCAAGGAGTTTATGGGTAAAACATGTTGTAGCATTTTTCTCTCATGTAAGTATAAATACACACAGAATGCATATATGTTTTTGGGAACAATGAGGTTCTCGTTTTGTGTAAGATGATTGTCTTCTGCGAAACATTGCATTACTACTACTACTACTACTAGTAATCATACTGCGCACGGCCGTTTTTAAATTTTTTCGATATCTCTATCCGTTACCGAGATCCAGAGGTTAAAACTTATCATAGTTTTGCACACAATTACAAAAACCTAGTTTTAGCTTCTTTAGCACCGTGAATAGCAAATACCTAAATAACTAACCATAGAAAATTGTTCAAATATTTACAATACATCCTGTAGACATTTATCTATAAACTGCATTTTTCAGTTTTCGTAACTCTTATTCCGTTAGCAAGATACGGCCGGAAAACCGTGATATTTTGCTAGAAAATTGCATATTGTGCTGAAAGTCGGCGTTCGGACAGCTCTGAAACTTACCATGCGACATGAAAAAGGGTGTTCCACGAAAAAATTTCTTTTTGTACATCTTAAAGATTGAAATCTTCGGTGGATGAAGGGGTGATTTTTATTTTCGTTTACTTTACAGTTAATATGCAGCATCCGGTTTAGTGAACTATTGCAACATATTTTACAGAGTTTGCAGAGGTAAAACCACATTGTGTAGACTTCTTGTATGGTTAATTTTAGGTTACACTTAGCCGCGTATGAAATGTAGATAACATATCAAAATTTTATTTAAAGTTTAGAGCAGAATGATATCTTATGTGGTTCTTTAGATATCGGTACGTGAATGACAGAACGCGGAAGTAATAGGTTCGAAAACGCTATTTCTGATTGTGAGGTAAAGTATCTTGAGGAATAGCAAATGACTGAAATGTTATGTGTATGTTGTTTAGGTGTTTATCTGGAAAATCCGTTTCCCGTTTTTCGAAATGTGTATTCGTTATCGCGATACGCTGCAACAATCAATTTTTGGTATCAAAAGATCCAACTGCGTGCACTGGCAAGTCTACAATTGTTCTATTCATGGCAAATCGCCGAAATTTTTACGATGCGTTTTAAAAATTATGGTTCCGGAAAGCTTTGAAGGTTTTTTTCCGATATACTATCCATTACCGAGATCTGTAGATTTCAAGTTACCGCACATATTCATGACAAATATGCAGTGTTTCTAATTCCTTGATATTTCATCAATATTCACGTCTTTCAGGCCACTGAACGTGGAAAATTCGTCATCGTAATGGTTGGATCAAATTGGATGACTTGAATAGCAACATCATATAAAACAAAATTCTCAGCTGTACTCGAAAATACTTCATGCTTTTTATGGATCGATACAGATAGTGTTTAAGAATGTTTTTTTGAAATTGTTAAGCGTGTTTTGCGATCATCTGAATGTGAAGCTCTTTTTAGAAAGTAAACTACTACATAGTCAATTTGGTCTGACGTTTGTACAAATGTATCAAGGTGTATAAAATACTATCCAAATTTTGTTCACCATTGATTTCATGTTATATAAGCAATACACTCTGATGTAACAGGAAAAAGACGGGTACCAGCTGAAAAAAGCTCCTGCTGGAGCACAGAAAAGGCGAATATGTTCTATGACATCAAAGTGTGAAACCAGCTGCCTCAATCCTCATTCCGACTTTCTTTCCAAAAATTTTGGCATGCGAACATATTCGCGCTTTTTTCGGCTGAATGAGAGCAGGACAGAGACAGCAGTAAAAAGTCTCCTGGTGTACACCATAACAGTTCCGTGACGATAGCTATAAGAGGGTGGAAGATATAGTGGTTGAAAGTCGTCATGTTATATAAAATTCCGACTGAAGACCAGCGAACACTTTTGATACTATAATAGCTGTTACATACAGCAAAACGTGATGCACATTCATCAGTTGTTTATCTGCAACAAACGTACGAATAAAGGTAAATAAGTGCATATTGCAGTTAGAAAGGCAAAAATACAAAGAAAGATGCCAAATCCTAAGAAAGAAATTTCGCGTTCTCGATCCGTTTCTAAAAGAAAACGGCACTGGAAAGTGTATCTACAGTCGATAGAAGCTTTAAATTTGTAGACATTTATCTTACACTGTAGGCATAAGCGATTTTTCGATATTCGCATCCCAAAGGGGGTGAAATAGGGGAAGAACGTTTTTTTGAAAATACATTGCTATTAAGGCAATTTTAAATATAGAAATATAAAACATCGGATTTAAATTTTTTATTGGAATTTTAAAAACGTGTGTTTCGATATTTTTGGAAATTCAACCATTGTTGTTGTTGTGGTCTTCAGTCCGGAGACTGGTTTGATGCATCTCCCCACAATACCCTATCCTGAGCAAGCCTCTTCATCTCCACACAAGAACAGCAACCTACATCTGTCTGAATCTGCTTACTGTATCCATCTCTTGGTCTTCCTCTGCGGATTGTACACCACAAACTTTCCTCCAACGCTAAATTCACAATTCTTTGATGTCTAAGAATGTGTCCTATCAATCTATTCCTTCTTTTAGTCAAGGTATGACAGAAATTTCTTTTCCCTCCAATTCTGTTCAGTACCTCCTCATTAGTTACGCGATCCACCCACCTAATCTTCAGCATTCTTCTGTAGCACCATATTTCAAAAGCCTCAATCCCCTTCCTATCCCCACTGTTTATCGTCCATGTCTCACTCCCATACAAGGCAACACTCCATACAAATGCCTTCAGAAAGGACTTCCTTAGGCATAAATCAATATTTGATGTTAACAAATTTCTCTTTTTCAAGAACGCTTTTCTACCCATTGCCATTCTGCATTTTATATCCTCCGTACTGCGACCATCATTTGTTATTTTACTGCCCAAGTAACAAAACTCATCTACCTCCTTTATTGCTTCGTTTCCCAATATAATACCTTCAGCATCATCTGATTTTCTTAGACTGCACGCCATTACCCTAGTTTTGCTTTTGTTAACGTTCATCTTATATGCACCTTTCAGCACACTGTCCATTCCGTTCAATTGCTCTTCCAGGTCCTTTGCTGTATCTGACAGAATTACTATGTCGTCGGCAAAACACAATGTTTTTAATTCTTCGCCCTGAACTTTAATTCCTTCTCCAAATTTCCCTTTGCTTTCCTTTATAGCTTGCTCAATGTACAAATTGAATAATATTGGAGAAAGGCTACAACCCTGTCTTACTCCCGTTCCAACCACTGCATCCTTTTCATGCCCTTCAACTCTGACAACAGCTGTCTGGTTTTTGTACAAGTTGTAAATAACCTTACGCTCCCTATATTTTACTCCTGCTTGCTTCAGAACTTGAAAGAGTTTATTCCAATCAACATTGTCAAAAGCCTTCTCCAAATCTACAAAAGCTAGAAATGTAGGTTTGACTTTTCTTAATCTATCTTCTAGGATAAGCCGTAAAGTGAGTATTGCCTCCCGTGTTCCTACATTTCTCCTGAACCCAAAATGATCTTCCCTGAGATCGGCTTCTACCAGCTTTTCCATCCTTCTGTAAATAATTCGTGTTAATATTTTGCAACCATGACTTATTAAACAAATGGTTCTGTAGTTTTCACACCTGTCTGCACCTGCTTTCTTTGGAATGGGGATTATAACATTTTTCTTAAAGTCTGAGGGTACTGCGCCTGTCTCATACATCTTACACACCAGGTGAAACAATTTTGTCATGGCTGGTTCTCCCAGAGACTTCAGTAGCTCTGAGGGAATATCATCTACTCCAGTGGCCTTGTTTCGACTTAGGTCTTTCAGTGCTCTGTCAAATTCATCTCTCAGTATAGTATCTCCTATTTCATCTTCATCTACTTCTTCTTCCCTTTCTACAATATTGCCGTTAAGTTCATTTCCTTTGTAGAACCCCTCTATATACTCTTTCCACCTTTCAGCTTTCCCTTCTTTGCTGAGAACTGGTTTTCCATCAGTGTCCTTGATATTCATAGAGCTGTTTTTCTTATCTCCAAATGTTTCTTTTATTTTCCTGTAGGCTGTATCTTTTTTCCCCTATTTATAAATTCTTCTACATCCTTGCATTTGCCTTCTAGCCACTCCTGCTTTGCCATGTTGCACTTCCTGTCAATCTCATTTCTTAGTCATATGTACTCCATTTTGCCTGTTTCATTTACTGCATTTTTATATTTTCTCCTTTCATCGATTAAATTTTGCATCTCCTATGATATCCAAGGATTTTTTGTAGGTCTTGCCTTCCTACCTATTTTGTCCTCTGCTGCCTTCACTATTTCATCTCTCAATGCTACCCATTCCTCCTCTACTTTTTTATTTTCCCCCGTTTCTGTCAATTGTTGCCTAAAGCTCCCTCTGAAATTCTTAAGAACTTCAGGTTCCTTCAATTTATCCAGGTCCATCTCCTTATTTTCCCACCTTTTTGTAGTTTCTTCAGTTTCAGCCTGCAGTTCATAACCAACAAGTTATGGTCGGAGTCTATATCTGCCCCTGGGTA
This sequence comes from Locusta migratoria, assembly GCA_026315105.1. Classification (NCBI taxonomy): domain Eukaryota; kingdom Metazoa; phylum Arthropoda; class Insecta; order Orthoptera; family Acrididae; genus Locusta; species Locusta migratoria. Next base: position 372,401,783 of record CM048748.1, read on the forward strand.
TGTCTTACAGTTTAAAACCTGGTTCCGAAATCTATGTCTTACCATTATAAAATCTATCTTCCATCTCCCGATGTCTCCTGGTCTCTTCCACGTATACAGCCTTCTTTTGTGATTCTTAAGCCAGGTGTTTGTTATAACTAAATTATGTTCCGTGCAAAATTCTACCAGGCGGCTTCCCTTTTCATTCCTTTTGCCCAGACCATATTCACTTACTATCTTCCCTTCCCTCCCTTGTCTTACTACCGAATTCCAGTCTCCCATAACAATTAAGTTTTCCTCTCCCTTAATTGTCTGAGTAATTTCCTTTAGCTCCTCATATATTTCTTCGATCTCCTCATAATCGGCAGAGCTAGTTGGCGTATAAACCTGTACTACTGTGGTCGGTGTTGGCTTCGTATGTATCTTGACTACGATAATGCGATAACTGTGTTGCTCATAGTAGTTTACCCGCATTTCTATTTTCTTATTCATTATCAGACCTGTAACACCCCGAACTGATTTTGTATTTGTAATCCTGTACTCACCTGACCAGAAATCATGTTCCTCTTTCCACCGAACTTCACTAATCCCCACTATATCTAACTTCAACCTATCCATTTCTCTTTTTAAATTTTCTAGCTCCCTACCCGATTAAGGGATCTAACATTCCACGCTCCTATCCGTAGAATGCCAGTGTTGTCTTTCCTGATGATCACATCCCTCCTGAGTAGTCCCCGCCCGGAGATCCGAATGGGGGACTATTTTACCTCCGGAATATTTTACCCGAGACGTTGCCATCATCATATGTTCATACAGTAGAGCTGTATTTCCTCAGGAAAAGTAAGGGCTGTAGTTTCCCCTTGCTTTCAAAAGTTAGCAGGAACTGTGTGGCAAAGCTACATTAGCTGATGTTACAAGGCCAGCTCAGTCAATCATCCAGATTGTAGCCCCTGTAACTACTGAAAAGGCTGCTGCCCCTCTTCAGGAACCACACGTTTGTCTGGCCTCTCCACAGATACCCCTCCGCTGTGATTGCACCTACGGTATGGCTATCTGTATAAGCGGGTGAAATAAAGGAAAGTCTTTTAAGGGTGCTACTAAGACTATTTTGATGCTAGAAATGAAAAATAAATTGGATTTGGAGCCATTGTTAGAATTTAAAAACAAATGTGTTTCTGGATGTTTTGAATTCTGCCATAAGTGGTACAGTAAGGGGTGGCAAGTTGTATCAAAATACTTGATTATGAAAGCATTTTTAAAATTAAATCTATGAAAATTTTTAATAAAAAATAGAAACAACGAATGCAAACCATCCAGTCTACGTGTGCGAAGAAGCGGGAATCAAGCTTACTTATAAAATTACGCTCCAGTGTGTGATCCGACGATACATTGCTGTATCCCCTTGCAATAAGACTTAATAAAAGATGAAACTATTTTCTCTTATCGGGTTTTTGATCTGAAGCTTTTGTAGCGAATTCTATTTGCGTTGTGGACTTGAGACAATTAGTTACGCCGCGTCTACCTCACGACCCCTCCACGATGTTGAGTGCCTGCCGTACAGGCGCGTATATTTCGCTGGAATTATTCAACAGTTTTTATTCATTTCGGGAGCGGCCAGTGGCTCTTATATAGGCAGGGGTGGATGAGCACTTGTCAAGTTGCTCTGATCGACTGCGCGGCGACGCGGCCGCCTGGTGTAATTTCATATTCGGGCGGCGGCGGCGGCGCTCCCACTTTGAATACGTGATATCAGAGGCTGTCGGCTGGCAGAGGCCGCGCACTGGCCTGGAGCAGGCGCTGATCGCTTATTCATGCGAGCGGCGTACCGCGCCGGCCTTGGAGCCACGCCGCGCCGGCACTGCGGCAGGGCGGGATTAGCAGTCCACCGCGCCCGCGCAACCCCAGCGGTCGACACAACTCCAGTTTGACTTCCGATCGAATGGCGACGCCGGTCAACGAACAGAAGCTTCATGTGTCAGCAACTGAGGGATGTAACAGCAGCCGGTACGCAAATAGCAGTGCGGACGTAGAAGCAAAGGTACAACATCCATTCTCATTAATAGAATAAGCTTATTGTACAAAAGAAAATACTTAACGTCTTCAGACATTACGAGAGGAAGACTACTACTATATAACTACAAGGGCAACATTACAAGTGCTGTGTTTTGGCAATATCACACACGTCCTTGGTAAACTGGGGTTTACTGCTTAACTGCAGTAACAGTTTATATTAAAATTTAACACAACAAACTGGATTACAATTTAGTTCCGAAATGAAAGTTCATTTTCTAATATGACTCTGCTAAATAGTACTATTATTACTTGATTTGATTTAAAGTAATTCTTCTCCAATTTTTACTCTTCTAAATAGTACAAGCCGGATTTGAGGTGAATGAAATGAAATCTTCTTCGAGGCTTACTCCTCTGGATTATCCAAGGATTTTAAAGTCTTTATCTGGTTAATCCTTGGGATGATACTAGAAATGCAAGGCCTTCTTCTAAGGATTGTTTCTTCAGAATAATAATTGGTTGTGATACTTAAGCCAGAAGCTTTGGTTCCTGACATGGGTGCGTCTTCTACTCGGCACCAGAGAAGGGACTGTAACGGGACATTTATTTTAATTCGACACCCGTTACGGAAAAGCCTGTAATTTTGATCTTATTGCGAAGTTAAGTGTACGTGTAAAGTATTTTGCGTTAAAAAGAAATGTATATGAATTAATGTCTGCTCTGTTGAAATAAGTTTTAGAACAACTGGCAGCAATGTAAACATTTAATCGGCTTATTCCATCATCTTTCGGGAGTGCACCCGAGACTGAGAACTCAGTCTTGGATTCGCCTTGAAGATGGCTGTAAGGTTTGCAGCCGAAATATCGGAAGAAGAATTGTCGCTGTCCCGGGTGCACTCCCGAAAGATGATGGAATACTATGTCCGCCGGGAAAAATTCAAGAATCACATTTAATCGGCTGTTCGACGGCAGACGGCCAGAGATCACATAAATGCTATTGACATTGCACAAGATATTACGCGCAACGCTGGAACTGGCCATTAGAAGAACTTTACCGTCGGCTACGCAACAATAATTAATTATTGTAAACGGGAAAAGAATTTAGTCTTTTGTTCACATTGTGGGTCCCGATGGGCAAGAAAACTGGTTACATAATGGTTGGTGGTACAGTAATTTAGACCAACCTGATCATAAGTCTGGGGGAGAGAAAATTACCATCTTAAAAGGATATGAATTTGTTTAAGACGCAACAAATGCATGACGCCGACTACTGGTACAGTTAAAATACGTAGGTTAGCTGGTCTGTATATGTAGTAGTAAAAGTACCAATAACTTCTATCAGGCATGAGTAGAAGTTCTGTGCGACTAGTAGGCAGCGAACAAAACTAATTCCGAATACTAGACGGTGAAGATATAGTGACTATTGTGTGGTAGGAGGTTTCATAAAGTTTAACAAAGGACTCTAGTGACTGCTTAAGTGAAATTTTACTCGTTATGAGGGATGGAAGGCAGTCCTGAAGGGAGCTGTTTCACGGTGTTTTAGATCGTTATTAAGTCATATAAATGATTCCGCGAGAATCTTAAAAGACAACAAAACTCTCGAGTGCTATAAATTAATTGACCGATATCGATTCAGCACCGAATAAATTTCACCGTTGTATGACGAGTGACTTAAAAAAGCTTTAATTCAGTAGAGCAGTAAATGATAAGTAAACCATTATTAGGATCAACAATCGAGATAGGTTCTAGAATAGCCAATTTGATGCCAATATGGACCTTACAGGTTGACAAGAGATAAATTATAGTACCCTATGATTAGCTATCGAGTGATCAAGGGGGGAAAATTTAGTTTTTATTAGAGCAAATAAGTCTTTAACGCCTGAAGTGGCAGAGTTTTAAGAAGATAAACATCTTTAGATAACAGTTAAAAGTGGCGGTGATGCCTTAGTGGTTTCAGTTACTTTATTTTATTCCGATTTTTAAAACGATAGTTAGCGGGTTGATAGTGCAAGAAATCACTCGACAGCATCATAAATTGTTGTACAGGAATAATAAAATGATCTTAATTTTTTAATAAACGATTATGCTTCATCAAAGAAAATCAATTCAAGAAATTTGAATTTGAATTCGTAGATAGTTCACCATAGTAAGACAAAATAGAAATAAATTCTATTTTCATATACTTCTTAAAGAAAAAAACCCGATGTTTGTTCTTAAAGAAGTATCACTAAAGAACCTGTTTCATTTTTTTCTTTTTGTAGAGAGAGTGAACGAATAAAAAATACTATACCTTTCTTTTTTATTTATATACAAATAATTTTAACAGACGAAGTTTACGAAAGTAAATGATGATAAAGAATAATATCTTAGGCTTCAAGCTCACAATATTTACACAGCTGACTAGTGAACTTCGTAAGTAGAAAAAAATATTAACCTGAAAGAGCAACTTCCATCTGTGTAACTAAATATTATTTATATTTTAAAAGCATATACTGTTATAGCCACTTGATGACGACTTTCGAATCATTGAAAGAATATATAATTTCTTTCAATGATTCGAAAGTCGTCATCAAGTGGCTATAACAGTATATGCTTTTAAAATATAAATAATATTTAGTTACACAGATGGAAGTTAACCCTTTGCTATTGAAAGTATTGATCCTGCAAAAATCACATTGTTCTGAACGGAGAGGCAATGCCGTTGAGCAAAATAATGGTCGACAAAGGAATTCGGAATGTCTTTGAGAGAACAAGCCAAACATTCCAGATATAATGCAACACAAATTTCAAGTCAGGGTCCGCTACTTTCGCCTGTGCATTCCTGTGATAGTTGATGGAAAAAGACTGTAATATTTCACTGTCTTGTATATGCGACAACACGACGCTTGGGTGGGTCAAATTCCGAATTATTATTCTGCAGCTACTAAACTTCTTTTGCAACTTCGTGTGTAACTGCATGAGGGATGAGCTGTGCCCGAAAAAACTTAGGTTGCACATTGTCTTCAGTATCACATCACTACGAAATTATTTGCTTCGATTAAGCCTTCAGAAAACAAGTCTGGAAACTGAGCTAGGAATTGAGCAACACTGGATCAAGAGAAGAAACAGAAACCAAACGTCTCCTGAGTACGAAAGCCACGCAAATCTCGTGTACACAAAGTTGTAAATTTCACTGTCTTCGTGTGAGGCTGGAATGCGGCATGCAAGCAACAGGTACTGGAGTGGTTTCACCGTTATAGAGAGTAACTAGCGTACTAGATTTTCTCAATAATTGTGAAGCTAACAGTTCATAAAAGGCACGATTTAGCAAAGTAACAGATGTGTCAATGTCTAATTGAAGATGCACATGGCGTCCACAATGTCCAGTGCCATGAAAAGTTTAACTGATCGTCTTTGCACTGCACTGGGGAGGGCCATCCCATCCCATCTGCGTACATCACTAGGCTCGGCCATCGGGTCGAAATAACAGTCTGCACAGAGTGAGTAGTTGCTCGGGGTTTACAAGACCGAACAGTTTTAGAGTTACATCGTTATTTTTTAAAACTGCTTTATTGTGCAGATCCAGGTTTCGGCAAGAGACTTGCCATTCTCAATAGAGTAAGTCCGGGAGAGTTGCCGCATGCGGTACAGACTGCGCATCCCCCCCAGGTTTTGGTAATAGCCGACAGATTGTGCGCATATGTATTGTGAACACTCAGTAGACAAAAAATAGGAATAGATTTAAAATAGAAAATATAAAAGTTATTCTATGTCTACAGTATAATTTCAAATATTTGAAACGCCTGAGCTTTTTTCAGTACTTGTTGAAAAAAGGAAAGCTCTTGAGAGAGATTTAATCGTCCTCCAAATATAATTGGTTCAACAGTGAAAAAGACAAGAATGAGACAACCAAGTGTAGTGATGATAAATAAACTGTCAAGGTTCATATTACTTGTTTTAAAATAACCACACAAAGTTGCTGTTGTAGTTTGTAGTAGTTCTACGTGATTCATTAATAAAGTTGTAAATTACATTATGTTAACAATAAAGTGTCCTCTTTCTTATATGAACTTTTTTAATGATGAGCATATGGTAACCCTACCGAGTTAGTGTTAACAAACAAGGTAAGTCTCTAAATCTTGTATGGAAATCTTTTCAGTGTTACGATTAGTTATTAGATGGTGCTAAATAGTGACATATTTTTGAATATCTGAGTAGCTGCACCAACAGTTACTTCTGTTGGGTGCCTTTTCATTGTTGTCCGGCCATCTTGACTGCCAAGGTAACAGAGTCGTGTGGTGCGGCGTCTATTCCTCGTAGATCGGGATACATACCGCAGTGAAATGCGGTATACATGCCGCCCTTTTTTATATTGGCATACTTGCCGCACGAGTCAAATAAAAGTTACAGAAATGTATAAACGGGTCTGCTTTCATTGTACGTTTGTTTTAGAAGCTTGGCATGTATATTTGGAGAGTTCATAGACCTTGTAACATATATTTTTAATAACACAGTTAGCATTTTGCAGTAGACTATTTTAGCCTATTTAATTTAGTAACAAGGGTGTTTTTTAGGCCTGATTAAAATGCCTACGTTTTATAAACGAAAACCAGAAAGACTGAAGGAAGCTATTACAAGGATTCAAGCTGGCTATATATCTTTTCGGGAGGCAGAACGACGCTATGGAGTTCCAGCAAGAACTATAAAAAGAAAAATGGATAAAGAGACAACTGATGCACCTGGCCATGGGCCTACGAGTAAGTTAAAAAATACCTCTATTAATATATTACTGTAAAACTAGTTACTGTTTTATTATGTTTAGAATATAAATGACCAGGCTATTCATCGTCAAGCGTACACCAATAACCACTTGTTTTTATATCGACAACAGTGCACTAAACCGTTTTTGTTGTGTTCTAGGTAGTCTTGGACCTGAAAATGAAGAGAGGCTTGTCAAACACACCAAGAAACTTGGTGATGCTGGATTTTGTCCGGACCAGACGGCAGTGCGAAAAATGGCATATGAATTTGCGGTCGCCTTAAAAATTGAACTCAGTTTTAATAATAATAAAAATATGACAGGATATGATTGGCTTTCAAGCTTTATGCGTCGTCACCCAGATCTATCTTTTAGAAAGGCTGAGGGCATGTCAATAGCAAGGGCAATAGGACTCAACAGAAAAGCAGCAAATAATTTTTATGAACTGCTTGAGAAGGAGGCAGATAAGTATAATCTGAGGAATCAACCTCAGAACATTTTTAATTTAGATGAAAGTGGGATCCAACTAATAAATAAAGTAGGGAAAGTTATAGCAAAGAAAGGGGCAAAGGTAGTTAATAAAGTTACAACTGGAGAAAGAAGAGAGACGGTAAGCTTGGTGGCATGCTGCCCTGCAGAAGGAAGATTTCTTCCTCAATCTTTAATCTATAAAGGAAACAATTTAAAGCCTGAGTTCCAAGATGGACTTCCCCGCGGTTCCAAAGTGTAAATGAACGAAAAATCTGTTTAAATAACAAATAAATATTTCTTAAGTGGTTTAAGGATGTGTTTCTGTCCCGGAAAGCGCAAGGGCATAATATTTTGGTTCTCGATGGACAATGTTCGCACGTCACATCAATCGCTCTCCTTGAACTCGCAGAAGCTTAAAATGTCTCATTGCTCTGTTAACCCCCTCACACTAGACACGCTCTCCAGCCTCTTGATAAGTCATTCCTCGCCCCACTCTAAACTTATTTTAAAGCAGTTAGCAACACGTGGGTTGAACAAATTTTGGCCGGAGGCTGACAAGGTACCAGGTTGGTCCTTTACTTTGTAGGGCTTGGGAACATGCAGCCTCCGTAGGCAACGGGACGAGTGGATTCAAGGCTACAGGAATTTACCCTCTAGACAAGAATATTCTTTTGGGTTACCTCTTCTCGATGTCAGATAACATGGAGCCTAATCTCGAGGCGGTACCTTCACAACGTCAAACCGCATCTTCATCCACAACTTGCATCTCACAATCCTGGTTCCAGCAAAGACAGCGTTGGGCCCGAGCCTGAGGGAACTCCTTCAAAATTTCTAGCTGTCATTTCTCCTGTACCTAAAGTAAATAAAGGGAAACCCAGGAAAGGAAAGAAGAAAGGGGGCAGTTTTATTAAATTACAAAGAAAATAGAGATGAGCTAAAGGAGAGGTAAGCTAAAAAGGCTGAAAAAGAGAAAGATTCTAAGGCTAGAGCTCAGACTGGAAAAAGGAAATTAAATTTGGAAAACCTTGATTCAGATCCCGACGATCCGGATTACGACAAACACAGGTCTAGGACTACATCTCTTGATAAGACACCATGTAAGGAGTGCAAAGAATTGTATTGTGAAACCACTAAAAAATATGACTGGTTATGTTGCTTGGTACGTCCCGTCTTCCTTATCCTCTCCCAGTCCTTTCCCAATTTCTTTCCCAACCCAAGGTGTGATGCGATTCGTGCCGAGGGGTGCGTGGCACATGGGTGGATGTGTCTCGAACGGAGCCTCCCTGAGTAAGTAGCCTTGCACCACGCGGGGTTGTCGTGGTGTGGACCATATAAATCTCCAAATCTCGTGGGACTAAGATGATCACAGAGAAAGAAAGTATTTTAAAAGAATCTAAGGGGCAATCTGAGACCTCAGATATTCAGACATCGGGATCAGGACAAATGGAGTGCACTCCTACGTCTGAATCATGTTCTAGACCTGAGCAAGAAGTGGGAATTGTAACAGAGAAGTTGGATCAGATTAGGATTAAGGCCTTGTCAGGGACTCAGAGGAGGAAACTTCTCAAGGAACAGAAGCAAAAGGAAGGAAAAGAATGGCTTCCTAAGCATAAGTGGAGGGAATCCAAAGGGCTTGAGCTCAAGACCCCCAAAAAGAAACTGCTTCAGGTCAAAGGGGATACACAGACCTCCTCGACATCAAAGACAGGTGGCAAGAAGGTTAGGGAGGAATCTAAGACTCCCTCCTCTCTGGACAGATGTGATCCTGAAGGACTGAGGCAGGAAATAGGGAAACAGACCTATATTACTGCAGTCTCGGTCTTTAGAATGGCGGTTGTCCAAGAAGGATACCCACTGGTGAGCATCACCTCGCAGCAGGAGGAGCTCATGCAGATGGCCCACTTTGAAGAGATTGGGGGGGGGGGACGCTGGTCCAGGACCCAAATTCAGGAGGGTCTATCTAGATCGCGGCGGGGGGGGGAGCACTCAGCAGTATGGCTTAAGGACAAGGTGCCCATGATATCCCCGTGGGAGGATGCGAAGCTGCTGGTCAAGACAGCAACCGAACTACTGAAGACCGCAAAGGTATCCATATGGGTCCCAAAGATCCTTAAGGATGTCCCTCCAAAGACTTTGTTCGAGAAAATAAGGTTCCAGAACCCAAAAGTCTTGACAGAGGATTGGAGGGTAATTAACCAAAAGGTCATTCCAGAAGGACGAACCCTGGTGGTGGGGGTCGGAGAGAAGTCCCTGAAGGCTATGCGAGAGCAAGGCCTGAAACTGGTTTTAGGGTTCTTGCAGGTCACCGTTAGGGTAATCAAAGACCTTAAAGGCAATAATGGCAGCAGGATAGGGACTGGAAGTGCTGCAGATAAACCTGCAGCACAGTAAAGGGGCCACTGCTGCCCTGAGCCGTCGCTTGGGGAGACAGGAGGTGGACGTGGCCCTGATACAAGAAACCTATTTATACAGAGGGGGTGTATTGGACCTCGGTGGTACTGGAGGTAAGCTGATTTATGCTAGAAATCTAAAAAACTCAAGAACATGCATTTATGTTAGAAATGGAATACCTTTCATACCAATGATGGATTTTTGTTCCAGGGACCTGGTGACCATCGGGATGCAGCAACGTGAGGAAGGTATCACGGGAGAAATTTTTTTGGCCTCAGCTACCTTCCTTACGAAGATAGCTCTCCTCCTCCTTTGGAAGTGAGGAGACTGACAGAAGCCTGCCATCGGCAAGGTGACGAACTGTTGGTGGGATGCGATGCCAATGCCCACAATCTAACGTGGGGCAGCAAGGACACCAACAGTAGAGGTGAGCACCTTCTTGAATTTCTCCTATCTAACAACTTGGAGATCCTGAATAGGGGTGATGAACCTACATTCAGGAATAGTAGAAGGGAAGAAGTAATTGGCATAATTTTTGGTTCCATGATGATGGGAAGTTACGTCAAACAGTGGCATGTGGTCCTGGAGCCATCTTCATCAGATCACATGTATATTAAATTCAAGGTTGAGATGGGAACCAGACAGACGATGGCCTATAGGAATCCCAGGAAAATGGACTGGGAGACATATAGGAGAGACCTTGACTTCAGCCTATCGAAAATAAAAACTTCGATAAGGAATCCAGCAGAGTTCGAGGAAGTAGCAGAGGCCGTAACCTCTGCTATAGTGACCTCATACCAGGACAACTGCTCAATCATTAAGAAGTGCACAAATAGGAGTGTGCCTTGGTGGAATAATAACCTGGAAATGCAAAGGAAACAGGTATGAAGACTGTTTAACCTTGCGAGGCGCAAAGGACAATGGGCAAAGTATCGTGAGGCCCTTGTCAATTACAACCTTGCCATCAGACGGGCAAAGGAAGCATCCTGGAAGGTATTCTGTGAGGAAGTGGAGGGCACGGCTGCTCAAGCGAAACTTCATACAATCCTCACTAGGGTACCAACTAATCCAGGAGGAACATTGAGGAAGGAGGATGGGGATTATACAAAGACAGCACATGAAACGCTGGAACTGCTCCTCAAGACTCACTTTCCTCAATATACTCTGAGGGATAACTCAGACCAGAATGCGATTCCTGAGAGACAACGGTTCTCAGGTAGTCGCAAAGAGGACTGGGATTTGGCCAAGGAGTGTGTCAATTTCACTAAGGTCCGATGGGCGGTGGGAACATTTCAACCGTTCAAGTCACCTGGCCCCGATGGAATCTTTCCAGCTCTCCTGCAACAAGCGGGAGAAAATCTTATTAGATTCCAATGCAGGTTATTCAGCGTTAGCCTAGCAACAGGAATCATTCCCATGCCTGGAGGGCAGTGAAGGTTGTCTTCATTCCTAAACCAGGGAGAATTGATCATACCAAGGCCAAGGATATGAGACCAATCAGCCTGTCCTCCTTCATTCTTAAGATATTGGAAAAGCTGGTTAATGTGCATGTTGGAGAAAGGAGGTTAAGTAGGGCTCCTCTACATTCAAACCAACATGCATATCAGCCAGGTAAATCATGTGAGACAGCTCTCCACCAACTCGTTGGGAAGGTGGAGAAAGCACTACACTTTCAGGAAATAGCCCTCTGTATCTTCCTGTACATCGAGGGGGCTTTTAGCAACACAACCTTCGATTCCATGGTTAGGGCAGCAGAGGTGCATGACCTAGGGACCACTATATGTAGGTGGACTAGGGCCATGCTCAGTGGAAAGGTAGAAGCTACCAAGATGAATGAAAAAATGGTAATCAACACCACTAGGGGTTGCCCGAAAAGAGGAGTTCTTTCCCCTTTATTGTGGAATCTAGTGGTGAATGATGTCATTGGAGAATTAAACTCTAGGCAGTTCTTTAGCCAAGGATACGCAGATGATCTTGTCATAGTAATACTTGGCAAATTTGCTTACACAGTAAAGAATATGGCACAAGGTGCGTTGGTCATTGTGCATGACTGGTGCAGAAAACAGGATCTGGGGGTTAGTCCTAAGAAGACTGTTGTTGTACCATTCACAAAGAAGCATATACAACATTCATGTTGGAATCTAAAGCTTTTTAATGAAGCGCTACCTGTGAAGGGGACAGTGAAATATCTACAGGTTACCCTAGATGAGAAACTGACATGGACCCCTCACATCAGGAATATTTGCTCCAAGGCAAAAGGTACTCTTGTGAGTACCAGGAGAGCTTGTGGCAAAGATTGGGGCCTGAGGGTATGCACTGGATATACACCACAGTGATTAGACCCAGGATCACCTATGGGGCGGTCGTGTGCTGGATATGCCCCAATTACACCTTTGGGTCAAGATGGAGAGAGCAGCTGGTGCATACAGACTCAAATCTGGCAACAACTGGAACTCTTTGGGATATCCAGAATCACACACTAAAATAGTGAGTGAGGTAAATATAAGAAAGGTTGGGGAAATGCCAGCCGACTATATTATAACCCCATACTGCTTCAACAAGCCTTTCAATATAACAATTGGAAGTAGGGAGCAGTGGGAGAAAATAGTTCGACACCGTACGGGAGATATTGTCTGGTTCACTGGCGGGTCAAAATCAGACCAAGGTGTTGGGGCCAGGGTACATGGGGTGCAGCCAAGACTGGAGGGCGTCATCTCTCTAGAAAAACTGGCCTCAGTATTCCAGGCCGAAATCACTGCTATCAGGGCGTGTGTGGAGGAGCATTTGCGTAGGTGCTACAAAGATCGTAGCATCTATATGTATTCAGACAGCCAGGCAGCCCTGAGATCACTGGCAGCTCCTGCAACAAGGTCTAAAATTGTTGCAGAATGTTACAGGGTTCTGGTGGAGCTAGGGGAAAGCAATAGAGTAAACCTATTGTGGGTCCCTGGCCATTCGGGGATTAGTGGCAACGAACATGCCGACAGATTAGCCAGGATGGGGGCAGAGACTCCATTTATTGGACCGAAACATGTCCTGACAATCACCAAGGCAATGATCAAATTGGAGCTACGTAACTGTCTCAGAAGACAGCACGTAGAATATTGGACCAAAGTCCATCAACAAAAACATGGCAAGGTAATGATGCCAAAGCCATGTTTTAAAAGAAACTCTGCAATCCTGGGTCTGAACAGGAGAGATTAGACTCATGGTTGGATTGCTGACAGGCCATGGTAATTTCAAAAAACACTTACGTATAATGGGAATAACAGAAGAGGACCCTAAATGCAGGATCTGTAATGACGGCGATGAAACTGCATCACATCTAATCTTCGAATGCATTGCGTTGGAGAATAAAAGGCACAGAATATTTGGGACAAAAGACCCGAAGAAATTGTGTCTAATAAAGAACTGGTAAAGCGACTCGTTGCACTGTTCAAGGGCATTGGTTGGCTTTACTAGATATACAGGGAGCGATACCGCACAATAAATTTAGTTTCGGTGCGGGCAGTGGAGGGTAGGCCAAGACTGTTTTGACTTCCCCAGGAAAATCAATCAATCAAGCTTTGGGTACACGAAAACTGTACAATCTTTGATACTTATTGTGTTGACTGTGGCAGGGAAAATAGGAATAAAAACTAATGATGGAGAGGGTTTCTGTTGAAAAACTCTGATAGGCATAAGTTTAGTCTTTAAAAAAACTTAATTTAAAATTTCATTGGTTTGATATAACAGAAATAAAGGATTTTTTTGCCAATTCTTCAGTGTTTATTTTTATTCCTCCTAACATTTTACCATATTTTTGTTAGAAAAAATTATAAATTTCAACAAATATCATCATGCGGCATGTCACCCATAAGGGCGCGGCATCTCACCCTTAGGCTAAGGGATAAATGCCGCAGTGTAAGGTTTTCTCAATGGTCAAATCTCATGCCGAATGAGTGAATGTAAAACTCTGAAAAAATTATATATTATGGAAAACTGGTTTGTTTCCTTGTACAATAAATTATTTTGACTTAAGTGCATAATGGGATTTTATACGATTTTTTTTATTATTTTTTTTATTTTTTAAATGTCCGCCAGTTCTCCCAGATTTACTCTACATACATTTTTATATCAGTATGCTAAGCATGTGCATTCCTATAAACGGCATATAGAACATCTTATCACAGTTTACTTTAGATTATACAATGTGAATCTAAATTCTCGCACTCAGGGTTCGCAGCGAGATTCCTCACGTGCTAGCAATAGGAAATGTCTGCCACAAAATTCATGCTGCACATATTTCCGGCAATAAATGGACGTCGAAGATTGAGGTGTTTGTGTGTGGCCAATACGTCAGTATGTATCAGAATTACACTACTACATGAGATCGAAGATTGAGATGGGTGTGTGTCCAATACGTCAGTATGTTTCAGAATTACACTATGTAGCCTGTTTTACTAAAATGCGACTGACACCTCAGGTGACATGCCATCCACCTCAGTTGTCAAAGATGGCATTCTCTTGTGAAACATGGGCTCATGGGCTCATGGGATGCGAAATAACACAAGACTCCAAGATTAGACATTTATTTAACATAAGTTTTACAGCAATTCCGTAGACTTGAAACCCCTTATTCTTGCAGATACACAAGTGACATGCTAAAACTGAACTCTGTACTTGAACGACACGGTCTGGCTGTCTCGAAAGAACATTTACGTTGAGAGAATGAATGACCTACTGTTGGACACCGTTGTGGTGCGAGACTCGTACTGCAAGAAGCAATGAGTGAAGACACTGGCGCAGCGGAAGCCGGCGTCGTTTGACTGCGTGGAAGAGGCCCAGTGCTGCTCGCCGTGCGCTGAGCAGACAGTAGGCCTCAGGGCCTCGTGGAGGCAGGGCCGTGCCGCTCTGCCCGGGAAGGCGTGTGACGGTTACAGGCGGCGAACTCGCGTTCTCCTCCGGGCGATGACAGGAGGCTGCGCCCCACCCAGGAGATGAAGGTAGCGCTCACCGACTGGGTTCCAGGTAAGCTGCCATTGTCGCCGCTGATACGCTTCCATCCTCCGCGGCGCTAAGTCCGGTATTGCATGGAAGCTGTCTGGCTCCCGTCGTCCCCTGGTCTTCTGGTGTCGAAGACACGACCCTCCGATGAAGGCTGCGGAACCCCTGCGCTTCCGGCGATGACGTAGGTTCGGTCCGAGATGTTGTCCGTCTTCTGATGACTCTGCCGGCCTGTGCTTAGAGAGGTCCAGCTATAGTCGAAAAGGTGCTACTAGAACGTTCTGGTCACTCCGGTGACCTGTTTGCGTTAGCGTAAGACACTTTAGTAAGATGACAAAGTCACACTCTACACGTAGCCTGTGTTGCAGCAAGAGTTCTTCTTTCGGGCGCGCATGTGCTCAGACGAATAACATTCCGACCGCCACTGTTTACAACTGATTTTCGTAACCGCTGCTGCTGCTAACCCACTGTCTGTTTGCTATTAAACTTCACTTGTCCATTCTAGTACAATTCCCATAGTTATTTTATTATTAAACATTATATCCTCACACACTCTATTAAATCATTATACACTTTTGATTAGTACACCCTATATTCTCCCCCCCCCCTGGGAAAAATTCGTCCCCGAATTTGAACAAAACGAGAACACATGTAAATTCAACAATAGACAAAAGTACAATTAAAACTAACATATCTTCCATTTAATACAGGTTACAGTACATTATCGTATAGGAGTTACAAAGATTACGTCCAGGCTCAAGTAATCCATGTTACTGGTATTTGATGTACTGGTAAATCATTTGATGTTCTCACTTTCATAAGCCTATAACAGTAAAGCATTACGCAGAGTAGGATTGCGACAAGACAAATTCCTGAAACACCTTAACTTATTACTACAAGTCCCTTTTTTGCTGTTGTTTCAAGTTATCACTTGCTGCATTAACGTATTAGTGTCCATTCCATCCTGCTGAGATTGTATAAAGAGATTTAATGAATTTATTATAGATGAGTCTAGTGAATAGTTAAGGTAAGACCGATTTTGTGTTGGTAGGAGCTGCATAGGGTTGATTGGCCAAAATATAATTGAATAACTTTTGTTAACTGTAATTTTATCTGTTAAGGAAGCTGGCAAATTGAAATCTGGCCCTGTTATAGAGCAAAGAGTTCCGTTTAGTAATAATCCACTACCCGTGAGTTTCATATGCTTCGTCGGTTCAACTAGTCCTTCCCTAAAATACTGAGCAAAAATATCAGTCGGTTGATGTACTCCATAGATCCAATGAGATTTTACCTCTTCGAAAAAATGTGATATAGTCGGTAAAATTTCTCTCTTACATAATAAAGCGTCTGAACCACAAAAGAATTGTGCTTCATAGGTCTTATCGCCGATCCTTGTTTCCCTGGCTGGACAAATCATGATATCCTCATAAATGCAGTTGCCTAGGTGTACGATGCTCATTACTGTGCTTGCGTTTGTTTCCTCTAAAACTGTGAATACGTCGTTTGCTTTATATCGTACGAATTTATTCAATGCACTCCATTTTACTGGGAGCATGTGTACAGTGTATACATTATATACTCCTAGCCTATAAGTTACTGGTACTGTTATTCCCACCCTCAGGTTCAATCCATCTGACTGTACTGGTACTTGGACTAATCTATAATATTGAGGTAAGTATAATTCTTCTGGAGGAAATATTAATTGTAGCATTTGCGGCAGTTGCTTACTAACTTCAAGTAATAAAGAAATGAATATTCTAGGCGGCAATAGCGTAGTTGCAACGTGACCCTGCGTCGCATGCTGTATGGCTTCCATTAATTCCTCTGTAGCTAATCTGGCTTCGAATAATTGGTCTGAAAGAAAACGTAACGTCTTACCCACTGAAATTTCCTTATCCACCATGTCTAGGCGTCTCTGAACTATCCGCAGATCATTATTAACCGTGGTAGCTGTTGCCAATAAATACTTGTTTAATTATTGCGTTATGTTCCTTATTAGCCTCGTATTATTTAGTATGTTCCGCTCTAATACTCTGATCCTTGTTCTATGCCAATCCTCCGTGGTTTGTACTACATCCATTGCGTCTTTAACTACCTTCAACGTACAATTTAGTTACATAATATCGTCATTATCTGCTGTACCGAAGACAGTTTTTAACAATTTCCCTTCTTCGTCAATCCACCCGCGTTTAAGTCTTACGACATCTTGTACTCGGTGCAGTTTGTCTTTAACTTGCTGAAAAGAAAATTTCAGTGTTCTTATTTCTCCTGTTACTTCCTGAAGCTCCTTCCTGCTACTAGTTCTATTTCTGAATGTAATAAATTCTTCCTCTAACCTCCTAAATTCATTCCTCAATGACCATAAACTATAATCTAACACAATATCCCATTTATGATTGGTTAACACCATTTGTTCTTCTTTCGTAAACAACACACCACTATCCAACTGATGTACTTATAATCCTAAACAATAACTAACAGATGCTGTGAACAGCAGTAATCCTATTGTGGTTCTCTCCATTTTATGGGTATTATCAACCTACCTGAAAAAGAATAGAAAAAACCCGTGTTGACTACTTATTAAAACAACATAAACCCTTATTAAAATCATTACTAGAATTATCATTGTATTCCATCTTCGTCGTCTCAGATAATACCAGTCTGATTGTGGTATAACTACTGCCGTATCATCACGCTTCTCCTTTGGCTGCTTCTTATTCCGTGTTTTATCTGGTACCACCGGCGGTGTTGGTACGTCGATCACTCCCTTAAACGGTTTAATTCTACTAGCATGCACTATCGTCGTACGAGTTGGGAGCTGTAGTTTCGCGTTTACTGGCGATGTGATATCTACTATCTGATATGGCCCCGTATAATTTGATACCAGCTTCTTTGTTTTTCCCTTCCCTACAACATGACGTACTGACCTATACTAAAATCTGGGTATTTTGCATGTTTATTGCCAATCCTTCCCTGTCGCTCAAGTACTTTTGTGTTTGCCTTCTGTACTTTCTTCCATGCCTCCCTCATCATTTTTGCAAAATCCTTTACCGTTTCTCCCGATTTCCCTTGTTTCCGCTGAAGAACGGCGAACGGTGATGCCATCTTCCTACCGCACACTACCTCATAAGAAGATAGACCTGTTGATTCGTGCACTTTGGTGTTGTATCCCGCGATTAATATTTCTAAATATTGGTCCCAGTTGTTATGCTGTTCATTGATATAGTAACTTAACATCTTCCCAATGGTTCTGTGCACTCTCTTCGTTCTACTATTCGCCTATGGATGGAGTGGAGTAGTTCGCAGTTTCTTAATTTTCAATAATTGGCAAAGTTGTTTTAAAACATCCGACATAAAATTCGAACCTAGGTCCGTAATTATGGATTCCGGTACTTCAATTTTCAGAATTCAGTTATTCACTAGCGCTTGCGCGACTGTACTAGCCTGTTGGTCGGGCAACTAACCATCACGAGGTAACGAGAAAAATGGTCTATTATTGTCAATACATACCTATTACCCGCTGGCGTCTTATGAAATGGACCATATATATCTAAACCGCATATTTAGAACGGTGTCGATGCCTCTGGGAGTCTCTGCAACGGAATCTTCTGTCGGCCCATATCGAAAACGGTGACCTACTTCTCGAATTAGAGGATGTATGTGAAAGATGGAAAGAGTAACTGAAGAACTATATGAAGGAGAAGATATTGCTAGTGAGGAGGAAATTCTGGAAGAAGAGAACAGTGTGGATATCGACATGATAGGACCACCGATATCCAAAGAGGAATTCAACAGTGCCTTGAATGATCTAAGTAATGGCAAAGCGACAGGCACATATAACATCCCAGCATAAATATTGAAGGCAAATTTCAGAATCAACAAAAGAGTACTCATATAAACTTTTAAAAGAGTACTATGAAGATGGAAAAGAACCACCGACAGATTTGCTTAATACCGAAACAGTAATAATCCAAAAAAAAAAAAAAAAAAAAAAAAAAAAAGGAATTGCTATGGACTGTGAGAACAATAGAACTATCTCCTTGCTGTCTCACACTTCGAAAATAATGTTAAACATCATAAAAATCGAATAAAAATTGAGGCAAATCTAGGAGAAGACCAATTTGGTTTCAGATCTTCAGATCTGGAAAGGGAAATAGAGAGGCAATACTAGCTCTGAAGATGGTATTAGAAAGACGAATTGGAGTTAATAGAAAAACATACTTGACCTTTATAGATGTACAAAAAGCATTTGACATGGTTAATTGGAAATTGTTATTCCGAACAATGAAGGAAATAAATCTTGATTGGAGGGACAGGAGATTAATCTAGAACCTATATAAAAGACAGGAAACAGAGATAGAAGTGAATGGTGTGGAGAAGAAAGCAAAAGTGAGGAGGGGAGTAAGGCAAGGGTGCCCATTTTCACCATATTTGTTCAATTTATTTATTGAAAAAGCCATTGAAAAGTTGAGAAGAGCAACAAAAGGAATCAAAATTAACGGGAAATGAATACACTGTATCCGTTTTGCATATGATATAGTGGTACTTGCTGGCTCAGTAAAGGAAATGGACTTCATGTTGCTAAAATTTGCCAAGATACTAAGATAATTTAATCTAAAAATTAATAAGAAGAAATCCAAAACTATGGTAGTTGGAAAGACAAAAGAAAAGGGTAAAATTAATATTAAACTAGAAGATGATGTTCTAGAGCAGGTTGAGAACTTGTTATTTGGGGAGCACAATCACTGACGACAAGAAATGTATCACAGATATAAAGAGAAGAATAGCCATGGCAAAGCAAGCTTTCCAAAATAAAAGGAATTTACGAACAGACAATCATATAAGCCTAGAAAGTAGGAAAACGTTTGCCAAAACTTTTGTTTGGAGTGTCTTGACATACGGATGTGAAGCGTGGTTTCTGGGAAAGGCAGAGAAATAGAGACTGGAAGCCATGGAAACGTGGATATGGAGAAGAATAACGAAAACAAGCTGGGTAGATAGGAAAAGTAATGAACAGGTCTTAAGAGAAGTGAATGAGAACAGAACTCTGCTAAATTATATAGGAAGAAGAAAATAAAAAATGATAGGGCACATAATGAGACACAACCAGTTCCTAAAGAATGTATTTGAAGGAAAAGTTTTGGGGAAAAAACCAAGAGGCAGGCCAAGAGCAACATATTTTAATAACATCAAAGAAGATATGAGGATAAAATCGTATGAAGAATTGAAGAGGATGACAGTGGAGAGAGGGACATGGCTAAATCGACAAGGCTTAGTCTTTAGTTTATGATGATGAGGAGGGTTATTACCCTTGGGAATCCTATATTGCGTAATTTTTGTAACTGGTAAGTAACCTTGCTAATTAAACAGTTCCTGAAACTCGTCTAATACTCCCTCTATTGCCATTCAATCACTTCCCTTCAGATGTGACACTTTCTGACGCAGTACAGTTTTATAGGCTACTGGCCATGCTTTATTACTTTCTTCTGTCCATATGAAATCTTCTTATTCGAAACTATTTATCGTTGTTAGCAACATCCTCTTTCTCAACTTCTTATCCTCTGCTCCAAAGTTATCAAGTAATACTGGTATTCTCTTTGTCCCTTCTGTTTCCTCTATACAAACTATAATTCTTCGTACACAACAATGCGCATCGTCTAGTTCACTGTTGGCCTACAAAGGCTCTACCAAACACACAGTATCTGCCGGTAAGTCAGTCTCGATGTCAATCCATAGGACTTTCCCTGCACCTGACGGTACTCTATCGCGCGAATCCACCTTCAAAGGCTTTGCACGCAGCCGGTTAGGTGAATCTTGCGGCAGTGGGCCCTTCGCAGCAGTATCCTCTAGTTGGAATAAGTCTCCACTAAGTTCCACCGATTGCCGACCGAAGTCGATTTTGGTGCGATGTATATTCAGGAAGTCTATTCCTAGAATCGCATCGTATCCCTCACTTACTTCAGATACTACTTCCATATCTTCAGTAAATTGTTTACCATTAACCATAAAATCCACTATTGTATGCTCCAACGAATGTATTGTTTTACCTCCTACCCCGCTCAACCTGTATCTAACGCTTTACCTTGTATGCACTTATCGGCTATTACCGATACATTCGCTCCCGTATCTACTAAGAATTTTACACTGTGTTTGCCAGTTGTTCCTAGCAGCCAGCAATCCGCCTTTGCCTGCGTCAGTATGGCATGAAATCTTATTGGGAGCCGGGGCCGGTGACTCCTGGGCCCCCTTTCCCGTTTGTTTACCTTTTGCGCCCGCTTTCTTCACCCTGCACTCCTTGCTAATATGCCCTATTTTGCCACAGTTGTAACATCCAGGTTGCTTTTTTGCTCTGCACTCTTTACTAATGTGACCTATTTTCCCACAATTGTAACATTCGGGTTACTTACAGTCTTTTGCTATGTGCCCAAGCCTATCACGCCTAAAACACCTTATCCTGTGGGATAAATACCACGCTTTTCCCTTGCCTTTTTTGCCAAATAAATTTCTTCAAACGCGGTGGCCGTGGTTACCGCTTGCGCTAGCGTTTTTGGAAATTGTGCCCTGACCCGCCGTGACATTTCTAATGGTAATCCGCCTAAAAACGCGTCTAATGCCCTATTTTCCGCCTCCTATAAAATAATTCTATTAGCCTCCTCATTCCCCGTCAACCGATATGTATTTTTGTCCTTATTCTGTCCACGAAGTTTTCCAATGATTCATTCTGCTTCATGCTTACTGTGCTTAACTGTTCCCGAAAAAGCCTGTCACTGTTCTGTGATTGAAATCTTTTTAATAAGCTGTTTTTCAATGCCTCAAAAGTTAATGCGTTCCTGAGTTCTTCGTTACACTGGTTTTCGCCTCACCAACTAGCCTTAACTTGGTCATTTGTAGCAGTTGATCATCGGACCACAACCCTAACATAGCTGCTGCCAGCAGATCATAGAAAACAAATCACTATATCCTCACCCCGTTTGCCTGAAAGAGGAGATACTAACGTAGCTGCTGAGGAATCTATCTGCGGTGGACAATTAGTGTGGACAATGTTACATTCTTGCCAAGCCATATTCACGTGTTTCACGAAGTTGTTTATAATCTGCAGCTGTCACTGAACACCTAAAAGGACAATGAGGTGTCATCTCCTTCGATAAGAACGCACCGAGAATGAAGTAACTTGTGAAACCACACTACACAGTCACATAATCTAAGATAGGTTGGTGTTTCTACACTAAGTATGGAGGAGAAGAACCCAATTTGCAACAGTTCTGTGCATTCACAACACTGTGCAGAGTGAAATGTGCCTCGTCCGTCCAAAAAATATTTACTCGGCATATGTTATCAATTTCCATGCCTGCCAAATAATGAAAGGGAAATTCACGGCGTTGCAGACTGGGGCTACTTTGGTGCATATTGTGAATCTTGTAGGGATAACAGTGTAGAATATGTCGCCATATCTTTTGAACTGTTGTCCAAGGGAGACTCGAGCATTGGCTGCAGAATTTGAGGCAGTTTCTGCGCGGTCGGCAACTTCCTCGACATGCGCCATAGTAATGACATGCCTTCCTCTCTCTGCTAAACCACCTAATACAAGTGTTTCATCAAATTTCTTGACCAAATACTTTGGCACATTAATTGCTATACGGCCTTTTCGCAGCTGTTCCTGTAGGCGAGATTCCCGAAACGCAGTGCTACTGTTGCGGTCGTTCTGATAAAAACTTTACCGGCAGCCATTGCATTTCGCACCGATAATTTTATCCTTCTTAATCATTTCACTAATAGTAACTGCATAAACATTATCAACACGCGTCGCCAAACAACTAACAACCTATTGATGTCAAATCAAGAAAAATTTTACATTATGACTGCTTACAGCACCAAATATTCGCCAGATAGCAGAAAGTGGAACTATAGTTTTTTACATAATACACCGTGACAGAACTAATTACTGACCGCACCAACGAATTTTCAGCGACCTGCGAAGTGCCGCGGTGGAGTAGCCGAGCGGTCTAAAGCGTCTCGCTGCGGAGCGCGCGGTTGCTCGCCGTGGAGGTTCGAGTCCTCCCTGGGGAATGGGTGTGTGTGTTGTCCTTAGGTTAGTTTACCTAGGTTTAAGTAGTTTGTAAGCTACGAACTGATGACCACACTGTTTGGTCCGATAGATTTACAAACATTTGAACTTTTTTTTTGGAACCTGCGAAGTATACAGCTCGCGCAACACCCGGGACACAATCAGTTTAATAAATTTATCACATCATATTTCATACTCTGAATATCAAATCAAAAGATTGGTCCCCAAAAGAAAGAAGTGCTTATCAGTAGATTGTGTCGAAGACTTGCGTCTACTCAGCCGACAACCAACAACACAGACTGGTTATGCGGGTATAGCTTTGCAGGGAACAGCTCCCCAAATGACAAACAAGGTACGGCTGTAATTCGTGAGGGGTACCAGGTGAAAATCCAAGATTTCTTTGTCCTTAAGGATATCCCTCCGAATGCGTTTTATGGCCCAGGCACCGATTTCTAAAACACGTCAATAATCTCTTCCAGGAGCTTCCATTTTTAAATCAGCAGCATTTGGACTTTCCTTGTCCTTTTATCTAGCTGACTGCTTATGAAAAACCTTTGGACATCTCTCCACACTTTGATAATGGGACACTTATTACTAGGATATTCCATTTCGAAACTTGCAATTTATTGTGTGAATTTCAGGCATTCATCATTCACATATAATTATTGCTTGTACAAAATTCAAAAAGTGACTTGTTATCAATTGTTGTGTTCAGAACTAACTCCCGACAGAGGAGAAGGTTTATGTGTGTTACAACAAATATGTATGCCAAGTATTTTTTCTGTGCTTCATTTACTGGACACCTCAGTTGGCAACGAGGTATTTTTTAAAGTCAATCTCTCTCACACGTGTGCTCCGGTTTCGAATTTATTTATCACGTTGCTTCCAGGATGACAAAACCGATGGAATATCTACCTAAGTGTTCTTATTGCTCCGGCAGACGAAGCACACATATGAACCACTGATGAAACAGCTAGCGGCCATCTCCACGTCGCTGCCAGAGCTCTCCATCTACCTCTCTCGCATCGATTGTATGGTTGAGGAATTCTGGATAACGCTCACTGCATTTAAGCTGTTCAACGAGTAGGATGAGCTGTGGAATAACTATTTCCCATACATTTTTGCACATCTTATACCATGGCATTACAGGTTAAGCCAGAGGCGTGTTTTCTTTCTGTCATATAACACATAAGAGGAAACCCACGTACTACCCTATGAAAGGTTGAAATTCAGTTTGTTAGCAAATAATTACGTGGGTGCATGTGGCGGCAGTCGGCTGTAAATTTTTCTGCTCCCATAAACTTAATGAATAGTCTTCCTATGAATTGATGCTTGTCTGTGGGTTTATCTCACTATTGCGGTTTCTAGTGCAGCAAAGGTTATCGTATGCATCTTCTTTGTTCATTGTCGTACATGTTCCAAATGAAGGACTGCGAATGGATCTCGTAAAATTAAAGGAATATTGTTTATAAAATTTCTCCTTATCATCAGGGTGGAACAGTCTCAGATCACCAGTCACCCTGTAGGGCCATAACAACTATTCGACATCTGCTCAATGTACTTCCTTCTTCCACAGTTGTAGCATCTACCGAGATAGACTTCCCACAATACAGGAAAAGTATAATCAGAAAGACCCCGCCTTCAATAGTTCCGTTTCCGTAAGTAGTGTTTTATAACGTCAGAGACTCCGTGACACGAACAGCTCACTAAGTATGCGTTTTGTGGGAAAACATGTAAAGTTATGTCTGAAGTGTGTCAAGCAGAATGAATACTACATGTGTATAGAATCATCAGATGCAGGGGTGTAGGCGAGGTCGATCTGTTCCGGTATTTATGCTATAACCAGTCTGTGCTACCTCTCTCGGTGTAATCTTTATCAAAATAATCATGAACATGCCCATTGAGCTGCAGATAGACAAGGTATCCTCAAAGATTATCACAGAATGGAATTATTACTATATAATAAGGGTTATGTCCCCTTCAGACATTTTACTCTCTGGTACCCAGTTACAGAAAAGACTTCATTAAAATAAATGACGAATTTACAAACAATTTCTGTTTAATTTAACTACCCTCATAGGATTGTAGTCGTGATGCTCCTGGAGCCATTTATTTCACGGATCTTGATCTTACGCTCTCGGCTTAGAAATGAATGACGTCACACCTGTTTGGATCTGTCCAATGTTGTTTTCTTAGAAATAAATGGCTTCACGTCTAAAGTCAAAGTCGCTGAATGCTGCCTCTAACGGAAAAGAGCTATTTTACAAGATTAGCAAAACATTTGTGGCTCTTCTCTCATCAAAAATACTGAAATTCCTCAAAGCCTTAAGTATTTCTTTCCCACTTGGAACAAACTTCTTCTGAAGCTACAAAATTTGTTGGTTTTGGATATTCTCATTGCCTTCTCAGTAGCCAATGGGCTGGCACCATTGTCATTGCAGAAAAGGCAAATGGTGCATCACGCACTTATGGTGACTTGAAGGCAACAATAAATGTTCAGTCCATCACAGATCCTTATCTTGCAGGGTGTCCAGAACAAGACTCCCTGATTTCAAAATTAAATATATCGAAAACAAAGATCGCGCTGTAATCGCCATACGTAATTCCTAGTATAAATAGCGATCCGAAGCTCAGAGCAATCAGTTCCACTATTGAAACGTGAAAGGAAGTTAGCATACCGAAGGAAGAGATTAAAACCATGCACTGCATTGAACAACGCGTTTTTCTGGTGCTAGAGTACCACAGGTTAGAAGAGAGTCCTACGGCAACAAGGTGAAGCTTTCAAGCACGATTTAATGTTCCATAAGGACCCGATGCGAAAACCATTTGTACGCTCTTCGCAAAATTTCAACGAACAAGCAGCGTAACTGTTGATCTAGTGGGGCATGTTGGCAACAAGCAAACCGCAGTTACGCCTGAAAGTATCGTCAGAGTTTCTGGCATTATTCATCGAAATACAATGTCATCCGTCCGTAGAATTTCATCTGAGTCTGGTTTGAAGCGTTCCAGCAAGCAGAAAATACCGAGAAGGAGCCTACACATGTTTCCATTCAAAATTCAAACGCACCAGGCCATACCCGTGCGAGCTGTGCAACAAAGGGTTGCCTTTGCTAATCAGATGCTCACAATAATTGATAGTGAAGGATTTGATGTTGTCTGCATCTAGTTTACAGATGAACCACACTGCCACCTGAATGGATACGTGAATAAGCAGAACTGGCGATTCTGGGGTTCCGAAAAGCCATATTGGTGTGAAGCGAAACACCTGTATTCTCCTAAAGTTACTGTGCGGGCTGCAGTATGCAGCAGAGGCATTATTGGCCCTTTTTCATTCGAGAAACGGTCACTGGTGCACGTTACGTTGCAATTTTGGAACAATTTGTCGCCACACAGGAAGCGTTAGAGGATCGACCAGGTACTGATTGGTTTATGCAAGATGGAGCCCGACCACATGGGACCGAACAAGTGTTTCGCTTTCTTGAGGAATACTTCGGGAATCGAGTCATTGCTTTGTAATATCCCAAATTTACTGGTGCAGGCATGGATTGCCCTCCATATTCGCCGGATTTGACTCTCTGTGACTTTCTTTCTTCTTCTTCTTTTTTTATGGGGAACAGTGGAAGACATGGTTTCCCCGAAGCATCCCGCCATGCTGACGAGCTTGAATCGGCGATCTCTGTGGCATGTGAAAACATTTCGGTTGAGACAACACGAAATGTGATGGCGAATTTCATTCTTCGTTTGCGCCACCCCTGTATTGCCAATGGTGAACATTTTAAAAACATTGTGATATGATTGTTTGCAAAGATCGTTTTCATACGATTATTTCACTTATGTATGCTGATATGAGCTGTACAGCGTACAGCGCCATCTGTTAGCAGATTATTATTTCAAACTGATGTATAAACTTCTTACAGCTTTCACAATAAACATACCGTTTACTGCACTCCTCTATCAATCTTTGTTTTCGAGATATTTAATTTTGAAATCAGGGAGCTCTTTTCTGGACACCTTGTATTTCATTGTAGAGGACCACTAGTCCCACTTTCTGGATGGCAAAGCGTTTACCTAGACTGTGCTCCATGATATGTATCTCAAGCTCCTGTTGACCAACGATTCTCGACACCTTTTAGTGATAAATACTACTTTGAGAGTGTTTCGATATAATAGGCTTTAGTTTGGCATACCTACTGCATTGACAATTGTTTATCACTGCCTTGAATACTACATCGAGAATGAACTATTTAGATAATATTCTTATTGGAGACAAGGTTACATGGGGCTTGACTGATAACCTGAACATGCAGTGTTCATGGTGCACCAGCAAGCCAGCCTAAAATATTATAAAGAGAAATTCAGTTTTTAGCCAAGTTGAATATTTGGTTCTCTTTCTAGTATGCCAAACGTCTGCCATACTCCATAGAATACTGAGGTGGTGGAAGATGTCTAGCAACAACCAACATCAATCAGATGAAATGACGGTTGGTGTTGCTCATTTATAGTAACAGCCATTGCAGAACCATTAAGTCACATCTCACACAAAAAGTTTGTTATGCTGGCAGGAGATAAAGCCTTTAGTTACTTGAAACGGGCCGTCTACGTCTGGAGCTGGAGTGGGGTGGATTCAGAAGCTACATTTGTGTTTTAGTTTCTATTGCACAGCATAACTACTAGTCAGAGAAAGAAGACCTAGAAGTGTCATTTGGATTAAAAGGTTTCATGATTGTGTCTACTGGTACCATTTCAAACTGTTCACAGGCTGAAAGTCAAGTGTCAGCAAAAGTTGTTGGTGTTGTGGTTACTGTGATCTTCAGTGCAAAGACTGATTTGATGCAGCTTTCCAAGCGACCCTGTCCTGTGCAAGCTTCTTAATCTGTGAATAAGAACGGAAACTTACACCCTTTTGAACCTGTTTACTGTTTTCGTCTTTCAGTCTCCCTCGACGATTTTTATTTTTTAATATCTCAGTATGCGTCTCATCGATAGATTCCTGATGTCAAGCAAAATGTGTCTCCTCAGTTATGTTCACATCTCATTATTACTTAATCTTCAGCATTCGTCTGTAGCAACACATTTCAAAGCTTCTTACACCCATACAGTGCTACACTCCACACAAATACTTTGAGAAAAGACTTCCTAACATTTCCTTTAAAAATGGTCGTCAATGAATTTCGCTTCTTTGGAAATTTGTTTCTTCTAATAGGCATTCCGCATTTATATCTTCTTTACATGAACCATCAGATGTAATTTTTCTACTCATATAATAAAACTCATCTACTAATTTTATTCTCTCATAATCTAATCTGATTACTGCAGCATCGCCTGTTTTTCTTAGAATGCATTGCAATACCGTGGTTTCACTCATGATAATGTTCATCTCCTCTTAAGCTACTGTTTATCACATTCAGTATCTCTTCCAAGTTCTTTTCTATCTCTAACTGCAAAATTTTTATTGATTTTACCTTAACCACTTCTCCAAATTTCTCTTTGCATTCCTCCGCAGAGTGCTGAATTTACATATTGGAAAACAATGGGGAAAGGCTATAACCCTGGCTTACTCCTTCCCAACCACTGCGTCCCGTTGATGCCCTTTTAGTCTTATAACTGCTGCCTGGTTTTTGTACAAGCTGAATATTACTTTTATTTCCCCATATTTCACCCCTGCTACCTTCAGAATTGGAAAGAGTGTCCAGTCATCATTGTAAGACACGTTCTTCAAATCTACAAAAGATAAAAACGTAGGTTTACCTTTCCTTAACCTATATTCTAACGTAAGTCTATTGCCTTACGTGTTGCAACATTTCTCCGAAATTCGAACTGATCTTTCCCGAAGTCGGATTCGAGGAATTTTTTCATTCGTCCGTAACTAATTCGTGTTAGTATTTTGAATCCAGGATTTACTAAACAGATAATTCCGTAATTTTCACACTTATGCGTATCTACTTTCTTTGGAATTGGAATTATTCTTCACGTGTAAGGGTAGTACCCCTGACTTATACATCTTGCACACGCGGTGGAACTATTTCTTCATTCGTAACGATATTAGCAGTTTCGACATAGATCTTTAAGTGCTCTGTCAAATTCTCAAATGTTTCTCTTATCTTCATCAACTTCCGCTTCAATTTCTACAATACTGCCTTCAAGTTATATTTCCCTGTATGGGCCCTATATATATATTTCTTCAACCTTTCAGCTTTCCTTTCATTGTTCGCTACCGGTTATCTGTCTGAGCTCTTGATATTTATCCGGCTGTTTTTCTTGTCACCATAGGTCTCTTATTTTCCTGTAGGAGGTATCTGACTTTCACCCAGTACTACAGACATTCTCCTACAGACTTTCATTTGTCCTCTGTCCACTCCGACGTAGCCAATCTACACTTCCTGTAAACCTTATATTTTAGCCGACTTTACACCCTTTTGCCTGCTTGATGACATACAAAATATACTTATGGTAAAATTTTTATTCAGATATTGATTACAATTATAATCTGTGTGTAATACGATACAATATTTTGCTGTCCCAAGTCTATACTTATGGTTTATATGCCGTTTAGTTAGAGCGTGATACCATGGGGCTAACGTAAAAGTGAAAAAAATCATTCTCGTTGCTCTCTGATATGGGATGCGATCACCTCGGGGCGGCCAGTACAGTCACACACCTCCGTGACATGGACAGAATGAGCTTATAAATCAGCTGTTGAGGGATATTTGGCCATTCTTCCATGAGTATGGGTAAAATATTCAGTTCTGCAACCGTTGAGGAAGGTGCTGATCTGGTTGAAATGCGTCAGCCAAGTGCATCCCAGACATTCTCAATCGGCTTTAAGTCTTGCGAACAAAACGGTCATCTATTTGTTCAATTCAATTCCCTCAGCTTCAAGCATG
Source organism: Locusta migratoria (assembly GCA_026315105.1). Taxonomy (NCBI): domain Eukaryota; kingdom Metazoa; phylum Arthropoda; class Insecta; order Orthoptera; family Acrididae; genus Locusta; species Locusta migratoria. The sequence goes on from CM048748.1 coordinate 372,431,306, forward strand.
TTGTCAACCAGGTAGCTCTGTGGACGAGCGTTAATGTCCACGAGAAAAAAAAAAAAAACCATGTCCTATGAAACCAGCGTAGGGCACAACCAGAGGTCTAAGGATCTTGTCCCTGTACTTCTGAGCAGTCAAAGCGCCATTCTAGACTACCTTCAGGTCCGGACGTCAGCCAGTAATGACTCCTGCCCACACCATTCGCCCACCACTATTACATGGTGATGTTTCGTGCAGATACGCAGGATTTTTCCGAGTTCCACGTTTTCTCCTGATGAGGCAACTACGATTGTCCGGCTGAACACAAAATGTGATGTCGCTCAAGTCCAAAGTGCGCGCCACCTACTTTCGCCGCGCGCTGCCATGCACGCACGGGGTGGCGTTCTTACGACGTCAGCCACAAGCGCCCTCTGTTACAACTCTGCTCGTGGCCTCCTCTGAACGACATCGTTGGGACTGAGATAGGAACCAGTTAACACCTCGGAATCAGATAGGCACCAGTGAAGACTTGGCTATCGGACAGGCACTAGGCAGACCTCTAGCTCAACTATGTATCAGCCTTCTGCAGTACAGAACTATGTAAAAGTTAAGTATTGTATAAATTCTGTGCAATATATATCTCGTTCTAATTTACTCTAGTGTTTCTAGTTTCTGCTGTCCCACTGGCTGGTCACCTTCTACCTGCACAAGCGTGCAATCTTTATTCCTGTGTCGGTCTCTTTCCACTCGGCCACCGACACCTACGACGGAAACGAGGCACAGAAGCGGCGACGAGGCTGGGACACAAAACAAAATCTTGACTCATTTGTGAAAAGAACCCGGAGCCCTTCATTACGACTCAAATCCTGATGTTCCTTCGCCCAGTTTCTGCGGGCTAAGCTAAAGGGTGTCCTGGTTTTAATGGAATATACACTAGAGGCCTCCGTGCGTACAGGCCACATTCACGGAGGCGATTTCGGACAGTTTGTGTTGATATTGCGCGTCCTCTTGCTGCCTTGAGGGTGCTTTTCAGCCGATTTGCATTCAGCCTCCTATCTCTATGGGATGTTAACCTTATGCCGCGGTGGAGTAGCCGAGCGGTCTAAAGCGTCTCGCTGCGGAGCGCGCGGTTGCTTGCCGTGGAGGTTCGAGTCCTCCCTGGGGCATGGGTATGTGTGTTGTCCTTTGGTTAGTTTACCTAGGCTTAAGTAGTTTGTAAGCTACGGACTGATGACCACGCAGTTTGGTCCGATAGATTTACAAACATTTGAACATTTTTGGATGTTAACCGAAGATAACGGTCATCTCTTGCTGATGTTACCCGTGGATGACCTTGGCCGTGCCTTCTTCTAACGATTCCTGTTGTGTGAAATCGCTTCCTGGTCCTGGAAACTACAATTTGTGACACCCCAGTAGCTACAGCCCGCTTCCAATCTTTTTATGGCTCTCCGTGCCATAGCTTCGGGTAAGTCATATTGTTGGTGTCTTGCACTATCTGTTCACTGCACTATCTATAATTCGTTTGGTAGAATAAACACAAGTGAACACCAACCTTCTATGCTGCAACATTCTGTTATTTCCAGTATCTCGATTGCTGTACACAAGTGAACACCAACCTCCTATGCTGCAAATTTCTGTTATTTCCAGTATCTCGATTGCCGTAATGTTGTTGTCTCCACTCCGTTGTACCAACAGAAAGACGTCGAATCATTGAAGTTCATTCTGTCGATGACAGTACTTCAGAACCTAGATATCTCAACTGATTACATATTTATTTTGACCAGTGTATATGATGCCTTGTGGCCGTCACCATCTCTCAAACCTACCCATTCTTCGTCTACAGTATGACTTTCCTCGTCTGCGGCATTCACTACTTTGTCTCTCAAAGCTACCCATTCTACTTATACTGTATTACTTTCACTCACTTCAGACAAGCCTTGTCTAATGCTCCCTCTGAAACACTGAAACTCTTGCCAACCTCTTGTTCATTCAGTTTATTCATGTTCCATTCTCTTCACTTTTTCGACCAAAACAGCATTCGACACGGATTCTGAAATATGCTGACACGTGGACTTTGCTGTTGAGCCTATATGCCTTCCCCCTGTGCTCTGTTATTCCGAGTAGTTTGAAAGACTTATTTGTTTACTGATATTAGTTGCTAGAGATTTTTATGTTATTTGCATAATTTTAGGCCATGTGCTTGAAATTCAAAAACTCATATTAGGTACCTAATGTTAACTATCGTATGTTTACAGAAACTGAAAGTATGGATATTGCAACGGAACCTGAAATAGTATACTTAAATGACGATCCTTGTCCACAATGACTTGTTCCTGTACCTGCAAATGGCTCATGTTTGTTCCATTATTTATCTATGGGAATGTTGAGTCATTGTATGAAATTAGGCGTGCTGTAGTCAAGTATGTGGTAGCGCATTGGAGTGAGATGCAACTTTATACGTGTGACGAGCATGAAGATCCTTATACGAACGTTGGACTGTACTCGGCGGCAATGCTGAAAACTACCACCTACGGTTCCGTATACAAACTTTTAGCAGCCGCCGCTTTTTACCCATTTACTGTCGAGGTGTACGAGAATAGCCGTTTGAGAATATCATTCGGTGATGATCCTGGGAAACCAGTGAAACGTTTACGATTCTCTGGAAGTTTCTTAGGCGATCATTATGAAGTGCTCGTTTCCAGTACCAGTTGCTTTGGAGTTTCTCTTAATGATCAGTTATCTACCACTGTGCAGACTTGTAGCTTCAAAGCGCACGCTATCCCCAGAACAACCCCGAAAAAAGCAAAGAAACGTTACAAATATTCACATCCGGAGGTTAACAGAGAGGCTGTAACGCGATATACTGCTTCACAATCGGAAGTACACAGATCCGCTGTGGCACGTTACACTGCTTCCCACCCGGACATAAACCGATCCTCAGTAACACGTTACAAAGAATCACATCCTGAGCTAACTATTTACTCTGTCCGTAGGAAAAGATCGAAAAATAAATTAGAATTGAAATTGAAAAACTTGTAAAAAATTACCCAGGCCCTAACAAATAAAACTAAGGACAGATTAGAAGCAGAGAAACTGATTAAATGGACTGTTCACAGCAGACAACTGACTCTATCGAATTTTATGAGAACAGTTAGTAAATTGAAAGAGAAATTAATAATATCGATGAAAAATTGAGTGCATGCCCTTCAGATACTTCATTGTATGACAAGTTAGAAGCATGTCAGGGGAAACCAGAACACAGGAACAACCAGGAGCCATATTTCACACACTTACCCTACAAAGAGTATACAACTAATGTAAAGCAATTGAAATTGACGATACTGGAAAAGCGTTCCTTGGGGACCTCAGAAAACATGGAACAGGTCTAAGTTGGCCCTGCTGGAAAGATCTGATCAAGTTAGATGAGAACGTTGTCGTGCAACTAACCAACGTTTTCGAAAACTTGGTGAACAAAACAGTAGTCCAGTATTGTGCATTAATTGAGCAACAAAAACTATTTGATTCTTTAACTTACATCAGTACGTTAAAATCGCATTTTCCTCACCTAAGAACAATTTCAAGAGAAATGTATCAGGTTCAGATCAATTTCAAGCTTTGGAAAGATATAGACGACTCGTTACAGACATAAGACGCGGAAAAAATAAAGGAATATGGAAAACAACAAAACCTTGGCAGTATGGTCATGGCAAGTGAAGAGTCACATGCACTCTTAGAAGATGAGATCATAGATAAACATAAGGCTGCGTTGAAAGCTCTGAAAATGAAATGTCTAGATACTCCAAGGCTTGACTGCATATCATATATGAAACTTTGCTATTCAAGACACGTTTTATTTCTGGACTGCTTAAGACAACCTACTGACACTATCGTTTGGAATACGTTACTCGATTATTACAAAGAAAATAACCTAAATCATAGCTCACATGTTTGTCACTCATGTGTACAAAAAACTAGAACAAATCAACTGCTGCCGAACGGTGTTCTAAATTATCTTAAGCGAGTTAAATGACTATGAAAAGATATTAATTCAACGCGCCAAAGCATTTCAGTTGGTAAAGTTAATGCACACGGTCGCAAACAAAAATCGTCACATGTTGAAAAAAGTGAAAGGCAGAACTTTCCACCTTCCGTTGCCACTTGAAGAAGCAATGAAAAAGCTTCCTAAACCAGAACAGCCGATTACTGACCTTGAACTCTATATCATGGTACGAGGTATGCCGACAGAGTAAAAAATAGTCTGGGAGGATATTGTAGATGTCAACAAGATTTACCAAGTGTTACAATACCTAAAAGATGTTAATGCTCTTTACACTCAAATATAACTGCCACATTCACCTCATCCATTACTTAACTGTATAAATGGTAACGAAAATTTGCAACATATTGTAGACCGATCAGAATCTCACGTAGCTAACAACGTGGTAAAAGGAAACGAGGCATTACTAATGCAAGTTACCTCTGAGAAGGAGACTAACTATGAACAATACCCCATTTACCCGTTGAACGAAAGGAGGAGAAACGCGCCCATTAAGGAACTATACCAAATACTTATGGTCAGCGCTGCTCCAACTGACTCCAGTGACAAAGATTTAGAAGTTAAGTGTTTTTCTGATCTTTATCCAGAAGGAAAATATGGTCAGGGATATTCTACAAAATGAACTGTCTTAACCAAAAGCAAAAACTCACAGTTGAACAATATTTTGAGATGCTGAATAAAGATGAGTTAGAAGGTGACCTAACTGCGATATTTGGTAGACTGAGAAATACAGAACAGTTCCGGAAAAAAAACACACACAAGAAACGAAGTTAAGTGTATGACATAAATCTACGGGCCTGCAACGAGGTTACTCACTATAAGTCCTTCTGAATGGATGTGGGATAATCTATTTGAATATTTAATAGAAGTTAACGGCCCTGATATGGCGAACAAAAGCATTAGTGAGATAATTGCGCTAGATCCTGTCTCCACTTCCAGATTCATTGACAAAAAGTCCAATGCTACATTAGATTTCATTACATCGTCCGATGAGCCGCTTGGGAAAGTAAAACATTACTTTTGGAGACGTGAATACCAATCTCGTGGGGCGCAACACTTTTATTTAATGTTATGGGTCGAAAACGCTCCTATTCTTCACGAGTCCTCGCTTGAAGAAGTTTCTTCATTTATAACAAAATACATAACTTGTGCTATATCGGACAAGAATATTTCTCCTACACTTCATCAACGAGTAACGTCGTATCAAATACATAAACACAACAGTTATTGCATGCGAAAGAAGAAAACAAGAAAAGGTTTTGTGTCAGTTTGTCGATTCGGATTCCCACGCCCAGTCACTGAAGTTCTTATCATCAAAGATATCGTTTAATCAATAGCTGCACGAAAAACGATGTCCTCTAACAGCAAACTTCACAATACTGTCCGACAAAAAAAGGAGTGGGTTATGGTTAATGATTATAATCCTGCAATTTTGGAATGGAAATACAGACATCCAACATGTAGGCGAAAAGACAGCCATTTTGAATTATTATGTTACTAAATAAACAACCAAAAGTGAGAAAACTCACGCAACTGATCTGTTTGACGACATAAACTCAACAAAACCTTTAAGAAGCCTCTTATTTAACATTGGGCTTAGAGTTTTGTCTAGCAGAGAGTGTGGATCCCCGGAAGCTAGCGACACTTTGCTTGCATACCTCTGTACGGCACTGATTCTACCACAACAATTAGATGGCTTGATGTCAACATATATCGAAACCGGCGCATTAAATCTAAGGCTGATATGATGATGCTCGAACCAGAGTCTACCGATATTTATTACAAGTCTTTACAAGTCTTGGATTGATAACTATTATCCTAACAGACCTGAAGAATTGGAGGCCACTATTTTGTATGCTTTCGCTGAAAATTACGACATCGTTAAATCACGTACAGTATCTACTAAAGTTGAATGCTATAAGTTACTTGACAGTAAAAAGTTTCTGAAAAGAAGGGATATGCTATATCTTATTAACCACTTCTTTCTCGACGTGGAACAGGTACCAGAAAAGTACTTCTTTTCTTTACTTCTTTTGTTCAAACCATGGCGCTCGTTGAATGAACTGAAAATGGGATGTGATACTTATACCGAGGCCTTCAATTTGGCGAAAGAGGATCTAAAGGAAGGAGTCAATTATGGTAATTCAAGGATAGAGACAAGGTTGAAATGATAGAAAAGAAAGTTGTTGAGATAAACGAAGTGAGAGAAAACGCTGATGGTGTCGAGAGTCCGAAAACCCTTTACAGTTTGAAGCTTTCGAAGCTGCAAACCCAATGGACGACTTTCAAAGAATCAATCTTGTAGAAGATGAGCAGCCTGATGTGGGACTCCAAAATATGACCGCAAATCTTAATACCGATAAAAAAAAGCGGTCGACATGATCACACACACCCACCCACCCACAGGCACACACCCGACCACCCACCCACCCACCCACACCCACCCACCCACCCACCCACACACACACACACACACACACACACACACAAAAGAATACACTGATAAAAACGCTGATGTACTACGTTGTTTTGTGAGTGGAACTGGTGTCACTGGAAATAGCTTTTTAATAAAAACGCTGAAAGCGTGGGTACAAACGCATTTAAATAAAAAAAAGTGGCTATCAGTGCTCCAACAGGAATAGCCGCATTCATTGTGAATGGCTTGACATTATATAGACTCCAGCAGCTTCCAGTGGATCATAAGCAAACGTCTAAATACAAGCCACTTTCTGATCATGTCCTCCAAGTGCTGAGATCAGATATGAAAGAAGTGGTGTTGTTCATCATAGATGAAGTGTCGATGATATCCATTTCACTCATATATAAACATTTACGTTTGTCCGAGATATTCGATACCGGTGATGATCAAAATGGATGGTTTGGAAAGAAACACATTGTAGTTTTCGGGGATCTCTTACAGCTTCCGCCGGTAAGAGGAAAGTCCCTTTTTGAAAAACTTTCTACAGCTGAAACTAACAAGCTGTTGCGCTCTCTAAGTATGCCCAATCTGTGGACTGAACTGTTTATCTATGATGAACTTATCATAAACATGAGACAACTCACTGACTTGGACTTCGTTGAAATGCTAAACAGAATAAGAATAGGTGTGACTAGACAAAAAGACCGTGAAGCACTGTTGACTAGATTAATACCTCTTAATTGTAATTACAATGAAAACAAACTATTGGAAGTTAATGAATACCTTTCAAAACTTCCTGATGACGCAGTTTGTATTTTACCTACAAAAACATGTGCCAACAATTAGGTGTGACTACACAAAAAGACCATGAAGCACTGTTGACTAGATTAATACCTCTTAATTGTAATTCAAATGAAAACAAACTATTAGAAATTACTGAATACCTTTCAAAACTTCCTGATGACGCAGTTTGTATGTTACCTACAAGAAACATGTGCCAACAATTAAACAGTACAATGCTTAAATATCTTCCTTATCCAGAAATAAAACTTAGAGCGTAGATAACATAGATTGCCCCAAGTACCTATCAAAAAAGGTCCGTGAATGTATAAAAAATTATGGAGACAATGCCTCCATGACAGCAGGGCTAGAAGAGAACATAGTAATTAAAAAAGGAGCAAAAGTTATGTTAAGACGAAATATTGACGTGAGTATTGGCTTAGTCTACGGTTCTATCGGTATCGTACAAGAAGTAAAGGTTGATACTGAAAAAAAAGAATATATATATACAGGGTGAGTCACCTAACATTACCGCTGGATATATTTCGTAAACCATATCAAATACTAAAAATGTTTGTAGAGCTTATGGGACTTAACTACGGGGTCATCAGTCCCTAAACTTACAAACTACTTATGAACTAGCTACGACTAAGGACGGCACAAATATCCATGCCCGAAGGGGGATTCGAAACCCCGACCGTAGTGGCCGTGGAGACCGTGACTGAAGCGCCGCAGTCCCCTCGGCCACCGCGGCCGGCCATCAAATACTGACGAACCGATTCCACAGACCGAACGTGAGGAGAAGGGCTAGTGTAATTGGTTAATACAAACCATAAAAAATGCACGGAAGTATTTTTTTAACCCAAACCTACGTTTTTTTAATGGAAGCCAGTTAGTTTTGTTAGCACATCTGAACATATAAACAAATACGTAACCAGTGCCGTTTGTTGCATTGCAACCTAAAGTTGACGCTTGAAACCTCCGACGTTCAGTTGCGTGTTGCAACAAACACGGGCCACGGTCAGCGAGCAGCATCTGCAGGGACATGTTTACGATGACGACCGTGTTTACGAGTGTGGCTGTAGTGCACTGTTGTGGTTTGGTCTAGCTGTCGCAGTGTCCGTTTGATAATGAATATCTTTATGAGCTATGTCCAGTCTCCGGATGACATCTTATTAACGTCGACTTTTGTAATATCAAAGCTCAACAGTCAGCAATCGCAGAATACAATCGACTAATAAGCACCTACCGCCCAGACTCGTCAAAAATTGTTGCAGCAAAGGCCCTGAGAAAAATAAAGAAAAGGGATAGGGAGTACAAGAAACGATACCAGACACGGAAAGGAGGAGGATTATGCCGAAAAAGAAACAGACCTTCCTGAAATAAACGCTATTAATTTGTATGTCAGAAAAATGTGGAGAATGAAATACGAAACTAATGCAGCATGCACTATACTGCAAGTGCACTAAATAATTATGCGAAAATGAGCTTGCTGTCCAAAGGCACTTCCAGCCGGAACCCTCAATGAGAAAAAGAAAGAAATTCCTCTTTTACTTAAGTAGTATTTATTAACGCTCTCATGCTTGATTTTTTCTCAAGAAAGGAATTAGTTTTTTTCTGTAATTGTCATAAGATGTAATTATACTGATTCTAGGAGCAAGATTTATGCAATTATATGTAAACATTTACATACCATATAATTGTGTGCACTGTAAAACAAGTATTCTTTCTATGCAATAAAATAATTAAATTTGAGGTACTAACTGTTGTCTGAAGTAAAATCATTCAATAAATACCCTGCAAAATAATAACTACTACTTTCACTTACACAGGAAAATATTCCTTATCCGCAACTTCCGTTTATTATGAAGTTCACAAACTGATGCGAAATACAACACTAACTTGTTGGTATTTGTATACTGATCCACCACAGATTGCAGTACTGTACAAGCTGCAAGGATTGAACAATAACAATATAATCGACTTTCCAGGTTTCCCATATACTATTACACCCAACCAAACGAAACCGAACCAAACCAAAGAGACATCTGGTTTGGGAGCACGGCACTGTCCCTGCTAAATCGAGCAAATCGAAGCAGTAGACGGCACTTTCGACCTCCCTGTATCTCAGTTGTGGATAAAGCTAGAAGCCTGGATTTTCGGATCTCAAGTGTATGTACTATAACTAGCTATATTTTCAAGTTATACTATTCTACATCTTATAGGAAGGAATCTTCGGGTTTAACGTCCCATCGACAGCGTGGTCATTAGAGACGGAGCTTACGCTCGGATTTTTGGGGAAGGATGGGGGAGGAAATCGGCCTTGCCCTTTGAAAGAAACCCTCCCGGCATTTGCCTGGAGTGATTTAGGGAAATTGGATTCACGTCCGGGAGGACGTGGGTTCGATTCCTATTGGCATATCTTCTTTTTTTCTCATTTTAACATAACCGTCACGTTTCTAATAACAGTAAGTAAAGAGTCGTCAGAAATGACGTGTGGCACCTTATTAGAGAATGAAGAATAACTGGTACGACATACTTAAATTGCTGCAAATGGATACAGTACCGATGACACCTACATTCTAGCTTGATTTCAGCTATAAATAAGAAAAATGTTGCTCGTAATGTCGAAAATTCCGTCACATGACGCGAGGCAAAATCGTTAGACGGGGAGCAAAAACGTTAGACGCTGGTTTCAAACCACAACACGGCAGAAATGTGGGGCCGTCACTGTACGCGAACTAGAAAATTGAAGTACCGATTTTCTACGATAATTTAATCAGGAGACCAATGAAACTTACATAATTCGAAAGATGGTTTGCCGTGGATGTGCACAATACAGTAACCATGAATGCACATAGCCAATAAGAGTGGTAAAACGATTTAAATTCTTCACCTCTATAAAATGTGAACGTCAAAAACTGAAGTGCTACCAACTACTGCCCTAGGGATGATCGACATTAGAAAAACATTGATGGGAAAATCAATGTTAACATGATTTCAAAGATATCGATGTTCGATGAACATCGAAAGGAAGCATCAATCTCCGTGAATATCAATGTTTTGGATGCCGAACCAAACAATCCTCGGCAGTACCAATGACACTACCGAACACAGTATTATTTGTCTCTCTGTCACTTTCAATAAAGTATCAACATTTATTTGTGTATTGATATAAGAGTCATAAGAAATAGGGATACATTGATATAATTACGCCACATTTAGAGTTTTGACGTCAAGGCTAAATTTTACTTACGGCGTTGGCGTAGTGTGCAAATGTTGGCAACGAAATGTTAACTTTATGAGGCATACATAGAAGAACCTGTCGACTGCAGGGCAGGAACAAAATTAATTATTTACTTAATGGTCGACACGAAAGACTATATGCCTCTTATTCTACGTGACTCATTCGTCGTCGCAGCCAACTTCAGCACACTATGACACCACTGCCGTAAGTAAAATTCAGACGTGTATTAGACAAAGATATAGCGTACAAAACAGAACATACATTTCTATTCACCTAACTCGTTAGTGACTTGGAGTTTTAGGCTACACAATTTATTTATTTATTTTTAGATCATGTAGTTAAATCTTCCTCAGGGAAGTATCGATATTCCGGTGTTTTCATACCATCGATGTTCCACGGACATATATTAACTGTAAGTATATAGCTGGGTTTACACTAACAAGTCGCTTGCAGAAATTATCGCTGCAAGTTATTGCGATTCATTTGCAAGAAGTAAGCAAGACTTGTAACACTTGCAAGAAGTAAGCAAGAAACTTCCGCAACTACTTTGACAAGTAACTTGCAGACACAGTTCACATTTACTTTTAGTGATAGCAAGTAAAATGGCGAGTAGGTGGGTCATTTATACTGTAGCTCTTTTAATTATTACGAAGAACACAAAAAAGATTAATATTTCGGTTTGAGATGATCCGAGCGTAAGCTCCGTCTCTAATGACCACGCTGTCGATGGGACGTTAAACCCGAAGATTCCTTCCTATAAGATGTAGAATAGTATAACTTGAAAATATAGCTAGTTATAGTACATACACTTGAGATCCGAAAATCCAGGCTTCTAGCTTTATCCACAACTGAGATACAGGGAGGTCGAAAGTGCCGTCTACTGCTTCGATTTGCTCGATTTAGCAGGGACAGTGCCGTGCTCCCAAACCAGATGTCTCTTTGGTTTGGTTCGGTTTCGTTTGGTTGGGTGTAATAGTATATGGGAAACCTGGAAAGTCGATTATATTGTTATTGTTCAATCCTTGCAGCTTGTACAGTACTGCAATCTGTGGTGGATCAGTATACAAATACCAACAAGTTAGTGTTGTATTTCGCATCAGTTTGTGAACTTCATAATAAACGGAAGTTGCGGATAAGGAATATTTTCCTGTGTAAGTGAAAGTAGTAGTTATTATTTTGCAGGGTATTTATTGAATGATTTTACTTCAGACAACAGTTAGTACCTCAAATTTAATTATTTTATTGCATAGAAAGAATACTTGTTTTACAGTGCACACAATTATATGGTATGTAAATGTTTACATATAATTGCATAAATCTTGCTCCTAGAATCAGTATAATTACATCTTATGACAATTACAGAAAAAAACTAATTCCTTTCTTGAGAAAAAATCAAGCATGAGAGCGTTAATAAATACTACTTAATTTTTTATCATTGTTCTCACAGTTTGTTATGGGGTTTACTGGAAGAAATTAAATTTAATAAACATGTACACATGTTCCCTTTATCTGTATTTAAAATCACTGTACAGATTCCATATTTCAGGAAAGTGCTCCAAAGCTTCATTCAATGTTTGGTATCTTGCTTCTCCATACTCGTTTATTCTCCATTCCTGTTATTTCGTAACATATAGTAATACTCAATAAAAGGTCAAGTAGGCTGTGTGTTGATGTAGACGACATACATAAAAAAACTTGCGATTTCAACTCGCAGAAAATATGAATGAATCCTAAAAGTGACTTGCAGAAGCTTCTTGCACACTGTCCACACTGAAAGTCGGATACTTGCAGCAAGTCACTTGTGCAATATATTGCAATGCCCCCAAGTCCACTTTGTGACGTATTTACAGTCGCAAGTAGTTCGGCAAGTTTCTATAAGCAAGTAAACTGCTGCAATAAGTTGCTAGTGTAAACTCAGCTTATGATAGTCTATGAGTTGTATGTCTGTGTATCCGACTCAGCGCCACGTTAAAGATTCTTTATCAAAGAATATTTGACAGAAAACCCAAAGAGATTTTGGTCCTACGTTTAATATACTAGGAGCAACACACAAACAATACTCTCACTACGTGATAGTAATGACGATCCTGCCGATGACAGCGCTACTAAAGCAGAGTTAATAAACATAGCTTTTAGAAATTCATTCACCAAAGAAGACGAAACCAATATTCCAGATTTCGAAATATGAACAGAGGCCGTAATGAGTAACATAGATGTAGATATTATCAGAGTAGTGAAGCAACTAAAATTACTTAACAAGATCAAGTCTTCTGGTTCGGACTGTATACCCATTAGATTTCTATCTGATTATTCTGAAGCCATATACAACCACTCTCTCAAAGAAGGATCTGTACCAAAAGATTGGAAAGCTGCACAGATCACACCTATATTCAAGAAAGGCAGTAGGAGTGACCCACTAAACTACAGGCCTATTTCATTGACGTCAATTTGCAGTAGAGTTTTGAAACATATCCTGTATTCAAATATTATGAATTATCTCGAACAGTATGACCTATTGACCCAAGGTCAACAAGGATTTAGAAAATATCGTTCATGCGAAACACAACTAGCTCTTTTACTCACACGAAGTGATGGGTGCTATCGACAAGGGTTCGCAAATCGATTCCGTATTTCTTCATTTCCAAAAGGCTTTTGATACCGTACCTCAAAAACGGCTTTTAATCAAATTCCGTAGTTATGGTACATCATCCCAAATTTGCGACTGGATAGGGGATTTTCTGTCAGGGAGGTCACAGGTCGTCGTAATCGATGGTAAGGCATTGACTAAAACAGAGGTGATATCGGGAGTTCCACAGGGTAGTGTTATTGGTACTCTGCTGTTCCTTATTTACATAAACGATTCGGGGAAAAATCTAAATAGCTCTCTTAGGTTGTTTGCAGATGACGTCGTCATTTACCGTCTAGTAAAATCATCTGAAGATCAAAACCAATTGCAAAAACAATCTGAATACGATATCACTATGGTGCGAAAATTGACAATTGACTCTAAATAATGAGAAGTGTGAAGTCGTCCACATGAGTACGAAAAGAAATCCGTTAAACTTTGTTTACAAGATAAATCAATCAAAAGAGACAGCCGTAAATTCCACAAAATACGCAGGAATTACCATTACTTCAGACTTAAACTGGAAAGAACACGTAGATAATGTCGCGGGAAAGGCTAACCAGAGATTGCGTTTTATTGGCAGAACCCTTAAAAGATGCAACAGAACTACTAAAGAGGCTGCGTACACTACGCTTGTCCATCCTTTTTTTGGAGTGTTGCTGCCCAGTAAAGGATCCTTATCAGGTGGGTTTGACGGAGGACATCGAAAGAGTCCAAAGAAGAGTAGCTCGTTTTGTATTGTCACGATACAGGGGGGCAGCGTTACGGAAATGATACAGGATCTGGGATGGGAATCATTACAGGAACGGCGGTTATCGCTGCGGCGTGGGCTACTTACGAAAGTACAATCGCCAACATTCTCCTCCGAATGCGAAAATATATTGTTGACTCCCACGTGCACAGGTAGAAATGATCATCAGAATAAAATACGAGAAATCAGAGCTCGAACGGAGAGATTCAGGTGTCCTTTCTTTCCCCGCGCTATTCGAGAATGTAATGGGTGATAAATAGTATAGCGGTGGTTCTATGAACCCTCTGCCAGGCACTAAAATGTGATTTATAGAGTATCCCATGTAGATGTAGATCTAGAATATGTGGAGGAGATTAGTACATTATTGGTGTTAGTGCGAGCGCCAGCGTATTGAAGAGTCTTTGTCAAAGAAGAGAATTCGTGTAACATCGGTTTTAGTGGGAGCGCTAACGTGCTGTCAATATGTATGCTGAAATCCGTTGAATCAAAGCCTCTGAGAGAAATAAAATAAAAAAAAGGACAGGAAGTGGCAGTTAAAAAAATCCGTTGCTGATGTACAACAAATGATACCAGAGAAGAAAAGGAGGAGGATTATCTCCAAAAATAAATAGACATTCGTGAAATAAAAGTTATTAAGTTGTAACTGAGAAAAATGTGGGTAATGAAATACGGAACGAATGCAATGTGCATTATACTGCAAGTCCACTAAATAATCACGCCAAAACGCGCTTGTTTTCCAAAAGCATCCGCCTCCGCATAACAGTGGACAGCGTAGTAGATTGCCATGTAGAGCGCGCAAGTAGCCTAAGTGGAGTTACCTAAGGACTTCCAACAGGCAGGCCGAACACAGTCCCAGATGGGGTCTAACGTCCAAAAATGTCACACAAAATTATCATCATCACGTCCAAAATCACTTCCAGCTGGAGCCCACGATGATGAAAATTATAGAAATTCCTCTTTTATTTCATAGTTATTATTAACGCTCTTAGGCTTGATTTTTTCTTAAGAAAGAAATTACTTTTATTCTGTAACTCTCAGAAGTTTTAATTGTACTTGTCCTAGGAGAAAGATTTGTGCAATTTTTATACAGTACAATCGTGTGCACTGTAAGTCAAGGTTTCTTTTTAGAAATTAAAACAACTAATTTTGAATTACTTGTGTATGAAATAAAGTGATTATTAATAAATACGAGGCAAAATAATAACTACTACTTTCACTTGTACAGGAAAATGTACCTTATCGACAACTTTCGGATACTATGAAGTTTAAAAACTGATGCGAAATACAACACTAACTTGTAGATATCTCTATAGTTGTCCACTACACGTTGCAGTACTGTACATGATGAAAGGATTGAACAATAACAATATAATCGGCTTTCCAGACTACCCAAATACTGTTACATCAAACCAAAAGAAACCACACCAAACCAAAGAGACAGGGAATGGGTTTTAAGAAAAAACCTGATGATGTACAAATCATTTTATTGGAAAGAACTACCTACAAAAAGAAGTGATATCCCACCAATAACTTAATATGTACAAAAATGCAAGTTTCGCGACGAATTCCTTCCACCATAAAAAGTCATGAGATCTCATGGGAAACGAAGTCGATTATTTTAGTTTTAGAGTTCATGGATCCATCTATTCAACACCTTGTCATAACTTTTTATCTAATTAGTTATCTACCAATATCTGTAGTGACTCAATGCTCGCATCACTTCTCATAAACTATTGACAATGCACAAATTATTTAATATAATACTCTGTATAAGGGCCTCCGTTCACTTGGAAATTACCTAAAACAAAGGTAGCTTTGCAGATTTGGAGGCCCCCAGGACGTGAGGCATGGGACGGTTCCCCCCCCCCCCCCCCGCCTTAGTCCGGCACTGCTGTGTGTCGCACTTAGTGTCGTATCACATACCGGCACATGCCTTTACAGTTGCAAACATCGATCGCGACACCTGACTATACTTAACTACGATTTTGTGTCTTTCTCACATACTTGCTTTTGATTGGTCAATTTCAACAACAAAAAATGTTTATCTTGATTGCAATATTTAATTCTCGTTAAAAAGAATTATTAAATTTACTGCTATTATTACATTTTTATACTCAACACAAACGAGGCTACCAGTACGGCTGGAATTTAAAAGTTAATACCAATCTGAAAAAAAAAAAAAAACATTATAAGTGATATCAGGCTTTGCGCGCTGTCCGAATAGAGACGGTCCACTGCTTCAGCACAGAAATGCTCTCGAACGTTTTGTGTTCTCACGTTATGCTTCCTATCTGGCGTCGAGTGTTGCGAGGCCCTCTACCTGTTATGCGCTACTGATGCAGTCTCTATCTGTATGCTGCAGTAATTAATAATGAAATAAAAACGTTGCGCGATCTGCATAAACGCCAAAAGCTGTACAAGTTCCATCGCTATCAAGGTCATGCCAATGGACAGTGTACTGTTTGGACTTTAACCGGTTGCACCATCTCCAAGATCTTCTTTCTGGGTCTTTAGTCTACCATCATCTTTTGTTCCAAGACGGAATCTTCTATAGTGCCTAATCTTGAAACTGCTGGGTGATAACAGCTTCATCTTGAGGCCGGTACAAGGACGTATTGGCAGCTGCTCCACACACCAAACCAGCATCGATGGATAAGGATGTAAGTCCCCAAAAATCCACACATCAATAGGAAATCAGCCCCTTCTGGGGATGGGTAGATATGTTACCACTTCTCCTACCCTTCAGGAAAGGGGGAGGGGTATATGGAGAGAGAAGTGATGTGTGGAAGCTCTGAGATTGCTCAGGCAGAAACCTACAACACACAAGAGTTATCCAGGCACCAACTTCACAGGAAACATCTCTTCAGCTAACAAGAAATGAAAACAACCAATACGGCCACCAGACAGAAATCCGACAGAGGTGTCACAAAGTAGTACCTGAAGTGTCCTGGCGTCCGATTTTCCAGTGTCAGGCATACACTCATTTAGTTGGCTCCGAGTGAGTTTCCTAGCCAGATGCTGATCATTCACACTCAAGATCTCACTCTGAAGCCGCGTCGGCTTCGCCGTCGCTGTCCACGTCGACCTCCGCCTCCAAGAGATTCATGCTACAAAACTACATAACTTTTTTCTGGCTTCTATACCGTAGGCGCATCACCTCCAGCGCTATCACCAGTAATTTGACAGTATGCTCGTTTTCAATTTTTGTGCATCCCCATAAGTACTAACATGATACATTTGCAAAGTAATATTAACTGCAATCGAAACTTAAGGTGTAATCAATAATAGCTACACCGATTTTAGCTGCTTTAAGCGGTAATTATACTTCTAGATCAGTGACGTAATAACGAATAGAACTAGAAACAGGTACCAGATTAACAAAATTATCATTATTGTTAATTTACTTCTTGTATTCAGCTGTACGTACTTATCATGAAAAATGTTTGCCTGTCTTTCAGGCATACTTTATCATTCGTGGAGGTGTATTTCCGTCTATTGCAACTAAACTGAAGGTTTTTTTTTTGTGCCATACTCGTTTCTATTCTTTATTTGAGAAGCGTCACCTTCAATATGTGTTTGTTTTCTCCGTATAATATTTGTTTGCAGAACAGGTATCAATAATTTGGTATGTTTCACATAATAACTGTTGTAAATTCATGTTACGTAACAATTTCTCGAATTCTAACCTAGTAGGCTGGAAACAACACTTTTAGCATAAGTTTTTGCCAAATTAATTTTTCGTATTACTTACGGTGTTTTGGTGCTACTTCATGTGTGTCGCCTTGGAGCTGAACGTATATTTTCCAGATGGATAAATTTTTGTGGTTATGGATGAATTAATTTCAGAACTTCACTGCGTACCGGTTTTGTGATTTTTTCACAGTGTGTAGTGTTACCGATTATCTTTTATTTGTGTTCCGTGTATTTCTGAGTACATCATAGCTGTTTTTTGTTTATGTTATTCTCTGTGGAGATGTGTGTCTGTGTATTTGCTATTTGAGTTAGTTTTTGTGTGTGTGTGAGAGTGGACGATTTTTTTTTTTTGGGGGGGGGGGGGGGAGGGGAATGAGAAAGAAAGAAGGAGTTTCATCACTTCTAACAAAAGGCGTCAGAGTGGTGGCACCTCTTTCATTTTATGCCTTGAATGACGTGATCACACAGATACCGTTCAAGGGGATGAATTTTGCAGTTACACCGCGGAAAGTCCAGCAAAAAGGCATAATACAAATCGTTGACCCATAGCTACGGCTTCTCCCACAAGCAGAGGTCGAGAAGATACTACTAGAAACAATGCGCCCCCTGGGCGTATGAAAAATCATCCAAGCAGAACATTAAGCTTGAGGAACGTGGTGCCATCATAGAGCTAAGGAAAAACCTCCTCTTAATACTGGTTCACTAATCTAATAGCAACGCCAACGTGGTGAATGCAACAAATGATAGAAGATGTTGTAAGTGTACCCATTCACAAGAAGTGTAAGAAGATCCAACAGTCAACACAATAAAACAGACGCAATACCAGTTTAGAAAACTTGAATTAACTTAGACATGACCAGAAGACTGAACCAGCAAGTTCCACAGGCACCAAGAATTTATAGGATTCCGAAGATACACCAACACCTAAAAATGTTCAAATGTTAGTAAACCTAAGGCATCAAACTGCTGAGATCATCATCCCCTAGACTTACAAACTACTTACACTGACTTATGCTAAGGACATCACACACACACATGTCTGAGGAAGAACTCGAAACTCTGACGGGAAACGGCAGCGTGGTTTGTAGTATGACTCCTTACACCGCATAGCCACTTCGGTGCAACACCACCAAGAGTTTTCACAGTATGGCCCACTGTTAACAATATTGATTCAGCTGCTTACAGACTTGCTGAAGAACAAGCACCAGTCGCGCCCGAGTGGCCAAGCGCATTGAGGCGTTAAGATCAGATGCACGAGCCCGTTCCCCGTCGGGTGCTCGAATCCACCCCCCACCCTCCGGCACGGATCTTTGTGGTGTGTTCAGTATTAGTTTGTTTATAAGAAATTTGTAAGTTTAGGAACTGATGACCCCGTAGTTAACTCCCATATGCTTAACAGACATTTGAACTAGCACCAAAACTGCATCATCTGGTGAATATGTGGTTTCGTACGTCGAGGACTCTCCCCATTATGTAGCATTTTTAGAAGAAAAGCGATTCTCAGCCAGACATCTAAGCGTCAACTTCGACGTGAAGACCTTATTTCCCAATGTGCCAATATAGGATACCATGGAAGTCCTAAAGGAACGCGTGGTGATCGACATATACAATCTGATGTACCATTGGTTAACGACCGTTTAAAGTGGAAAGGGGAACTTTATGAACAGAGGGAAGGAGTTATATTCGAGGAAACAGCTCTTCAACATGCAACACTGCGGGCTTCTATATGTAAACTACTCGTTTGTCATCTGGGCACAAAGAGGAGTGCAGAACTTCATCCAACACCTCAGTTAGAAGCAAAAGAAAATTCAATTCACTGTTGGGTTAGAAAATGTGCTGCCATTTAGAAATTAAAAAAAAAAAAAAAAAAAAAAAAAAAAAAAAAAAAAAAAAAAAAAAAAAACGCTTCCGCTCCTGCACAGCCGTGGTGGAGTAGCCGAGCGGTCTAAAGCACCTCGGTTGTGGAGCGCGCGGTTGCTCGAGTCCTCCCTGGGGCATGAGTGTGTGTGTTTGCCCGTAGGTTACTTTACCTAGGTCTAAGTAGTTTGTAAGCTACGGTCTGATGACCACGCAGTTTGGACCGATAGATTTACAGACATTTGAACACACAGGTCCTGCACCTGATTGTATGCAACCAAAACAGTGCAGATGTGTTGGAGGTCCTATGCACACAACGACATACAGCCATTGTACTATACAGAACGGGCACTACAAGAGACTACTTGACACCACATTTCCTTATGGCAGTTAGTTCAGACGTAAACCAGTACCGTCATACGACAAATACGTACGTCTTAAAGACGAGGCATTCTTCAAAGTTTGTAAATTAATTTTCATTAACAATAGTGACAAGTAATCACTCTCATTATATGATACAAATAGATTTTAAGCTGAATTTGAACATATTGTTAACTAGAAAATCCTTCCCTCTGTGATCGAGACTGGATTATGCATAAAGAGACGTAAAATTTCGATGATATCACCAATAACGGCTTACAAAAAGGAATGTCTGAACTTAGAAATAAATTACGATAATTTAAGCACTGTGTCAGGACTCCTGTCCATATATTGTCTCTGGCAGAGAACCGCTAAATATATGTAATATAGAGCAACGCACGGTGTTAAATGCCATGAAGTAAAGTTGCAGTAATTACGCAGATTACAACCAAATACCTATATGAATTGGTAAATATGAACAATAAGATGTAACATATTAAGTACATTCACCAAAACGTGATACTGGAGTCTGAATGACGATGCGAATGATTTTTGCCTGGCAGGATTCGAACCTGTCACATTTCGCCAATGTATTATAGCTACGAATATATTGATTGTTTCGTTAGCAGTAGTGCGATGTGCACATGTTCAGCTAGAGATAATATAAAGAATAATTTTGTGCTGCCTGGGAGTCCAACCTCACACTCATGGACGTTGTTGATCTTCCCACATTCTGCTTCACTAGTAGATAGAATCACGCTATTTATGGAGACCTGGACGGGTTTGGTATCCTGATGAAACAATAAAACGTTGGGTCAGTGTTATATTGAAGAGTTAAAATTCAGAGAAAAATTGGAATCAGACCTCGACTCCCGTGACAATCTTTAAAGAAATCTATAGGCCAATAATAACATGAAATGAAGATCCTCTAATCTTACATGACATTGGTTCATGAACGAAAATAACATTGTTAGTGTAAGAGAGCCTACTAGTCACAGTTTCTGCAACATATTTTACCTCTGACAGCAAAACCTGAACCAACTCTGTTACAGACAGTAGAGAATGGACCAGTTTAATTACAGCACAATCAAGCTTTCTATGCTTTGCATTACTGGAGGTGAAGAGAATGTGGCACTTAAAAACTGATATCCCAACGTCAATAAATCCATATTTTAGTCATTACAAGCTAGCCTCAGTGCTCGCAGGAGTAGTGCATGTTGACTGCGACGTCTCTGCAGAATGAAATGCGAAACCTTATATAAAACTATTGTGTGTGGCATTTTTATAAAATTTAGCAAGAACTATAAAAACGGCTTTTGAAAGCTGGAAAACTGGTTGTGGTGACGGAATGATTGGTAGCAAAGCTTAACGTCTAGGTTTTGTGTGGAGGCTACAGTCTGAATATGGGTTCAAGAAGTCAATAAAATCGAAATCTGAAAAGCTGGTTATGGTGACAGAATGAGCTGTAGCGTAACTCAAGGTCTATGTTACATTTGGAAAATCAGTTTGGTTTTGAGTTGGTAAATCCAACAAATGTTTAGACTGAAATAACGGGATAAAATGGATGGTCTTTAGCGAAACTGAAGATCTACATTAAAAGTCAATAACAGTGAAATCTGATACCCTGGTTGTGGTGACAGAGTGATCTTTAGCCTAATCCGAGGTCTATGTTATGCTGGGAACGACCGTTTGGTTATGAGTTTCTAAATGTAACACATTTTTAAACTGAAATAGCTGGATAGGGTGAACGGATTGTCTGTAGCGAAACCCAACATTATGTTACTTTGTGAGGCAATCGTTTCGTTGCGGGTTGACTATCTCAATAAAAGAGAAAGCTGAAAACTTGTTGTGGTTACGGTATGATCGGTAACGAAGCATAAAGTCTAGGTTATGTGTAGAAGAAATGGGCCAGATATGGGTTGAAAAAGCAAGGCTTCACAATCAAAAGGCTTGTGTGACCTAATGAGGACACGAAGTTCATAAGTAAATCAAGCTGTAGGATACTGTGGCATCACACCAACCCTTATAGATATCGCAAATGTTCATTAGTCTAGTTTTGTATTAAACATTGACTTTTGGCAATTGTTCTGCTGGCAGAAATACAATGAAAAACCTAATAAAGTTTGCAGAGGTAGGACAAATTTAAGAATAAATTGTCCCATGAAATGTAATATGTGCAAAGTGAAGTCTGCAGGTAGATGTTTGGAAACTTCATATTCAACTAAGTATTGGCTAAACAGGGCCTGCTCTAAGAAAAGCAAAACTATTTTTGATTGCAGTGCAGCTTTTTCAGCTCTAAATCTGGCTGCTTCTTAATATTTAAGCTGGGATTTGCAAGTATGGCTTTTCTCCTTAACCATAGGAAAAGATTAAAATGCATGTTGAGGGAAATGTCAGTCCTTACTGGAATTTCCATTGCTTGAACCAATATTTAAAACACACTAATATCACAGTCAAATATGTTAAGAGTTAAATGGCAAAGCAAAGCAAATGAAACTGAACTGGTGTGTGTTCCAAGATGTCAATGAAATATCAATTTCACAACAGTATAGAAAGCTGGGGGTCAGTCCTAGTATCCAATACCACTTGTCAGCTTTGAACAAAGATGTCACGTGTTACATTGTACCTATTGATGATTATATTTGTGGTTATTGCAAGTCACAGAAAAATATTGTTACAGTAGTCCCGAAAACTCGGTAACCCAGCAGTCCGGATAACTCAGTCACACCCCCTGAAATTATTCCGTGCTTGCAGGATAGAAATGAAATTGTAGCAGTTACAGGCTATGATGTGTATGGGTCCAGACATCTTTTTTTGTGCCACCTACACTCCATTTAAGAATCCTTTGTCTCATTAATGCAGTATGTAGATGTGTCTTCATACTAAAAACAGTTATGATCAAAACTATGGGAGTTTAACTTTTCAGTGTCGTTTACAGTCAGCTTAGGCATGATGGTCAAATAATGAACTTAGTTACAACAGACAATAATGACATACATGTAGCACGACCATGTGCACTCTGCCGCTCACCTGCCTACAGACTTTGTCTTTTCTTAACCGTGTTTTGTAAAGTACATGTGAGTGTAAGAAACGAATATCATTGGCAAGATATTGTCTTACATTTATGTAGTGTTACTGTATTCCACCATTTGTATTGTATTCTAAAGTAACAATAGAAAGTACTTTATAATGAAACAATCTCAGCTATTCATTTTCTAGCACCATTCCTGATAACCCGGCATTTTCACAAACTCGACCAATCTTCGGTCCACTTTACGCAGAGTTTTCAGGACTCTTCTGTATCAAAATATTTCTTTGGATTTCATAGTTATGATCACACAATGTAACTGCATTTTGACATAAACTTGAGCTGTGCTTTCACTTTTCTACCTAACCACATTCTCATAAATAGTGATAAGCTGGCTAACTTAGGATATAATAATGAATTACTGTTGGGGAAGGACTTGAATTATGCAGCAGTTGCATAGTGTGCCGATGTTGGAACGAAACGTTTACTTCCCAAAGATAAGTAATTCTATTGAGCACAAAAGGGTACATATAGGAACCTATCAACCACAAAGTAGAAACATTATTGATTACAAGGTCAACACAAAAGATTATTCCTCTCCTTTTATGTGACAAGGTTTTCAAATAGCATATAAAGATAGTTGCCAGTATCAGTACACTATGCCGCCACTGTAGCAGATATGATCTGTGTAGCTGAAGATTGTATAGTTACAGATACGAGCACTTAGTATTTTCTACAGGAGTGTTTCTAATCGGTAAATAGAATACACCCATATAACTCTAGTTGTAATTACCGAAATCAGCGTTTCATACTTTCTGCAGGAATGTTAGATCTTGGTAACTAAAATTTACGTATATAGCTAAATTCTAGTTACCGATATTAGTTCCTGATATTTTTTTCAGGAATGGTTGGTACTGGTAACTAGGATTGACCTAGAGGTTTATACGTCAACTCTATTTACTGATGGCAACACTTCATCTTTAATAATAGTAATAACAATATTATGCTGGTATCATTGGAATTGGTAATTCTAGGTTTTGATTCCAAGACTTCCTTTATTTTTTTTAAATATTTTCGTACTAGCTTTAGCAAATTCCAATTTTTACCTTTGTTAAATGTTTCAATTTAGTTTGGCGCCACCCACAATCTCTGTAAATTTCTCATATTCATTATTTTCTAATACTTTGATTTTTATGTACCATCATCTACTTATCTTCAACTTTCTCTCTCTTCCATTCCTAAATTCAATTCATTTCATTTGAAAATATTTAAAAATTCATACATTTCATTCTATAAAAGTTTCACATACCACATTAGACTGTTTAACATTCAGAATTGCATTTAGCAAATACATAATATAGTAATATCTGCAGACCAGGTATGATGTCTGCAGAAAAATAAGCATACCTAATCTGCAATTGTTACTGATGAAACTTTCTGGCAGATTAATCTGGTTTTACTATGTGAGGAAGTTTTATTCCAGCACATACCCCACCACAGAGTGAAAATCCCTTTGGATGTATTTTATGCCATTTAACACAAATGTTTCATGATGCCACATTTCAAAATAAGATAGTGTTATTTATATTATAAAACTACAATGCAATATTTATTTACAATAATTTACACTTTATGAAAGTACAGCATTAAAGGAATTGTAAAATATATGGCAGCAAAGGAGGTGTGAACAAGAGAATCCTTGAAAACTGCATGTTCAGCTAACTTGCATGAAATGTTTTTCATCTAACAGTGCTCGGGAATCATCTGATTTTTAGAACAATTTCTTTAAGTTGTTGCTCTTACAAATTCCATCAGACTACTTTAGGATACTCATGTGCCTGGGCAGCAAGTGTAACAATAATCCAAATAATACAGCTTCTTCTTATGGCTTTTGGCTTTTGTTTGTGTGTGTGTGTGTGTGTGTGTGTGTGTGTGTGTGTGTGTGTGTGTGATTCTGAACCAAAGTGCAACTTTGAACTTGCAGCCTTTTTCACATCAACAAGAATTTCACTGGGGTACGCAGCAGGATATTAAAATTACACACACAAACTGCTGGGACTCTTAACCAGGTACATTAGCTAAGTCTCTCACTGATACTGATTACAACAGACACTTAACATGTTGACTGCCATGTGACCTCACGTTGCGTGCCCGCCGGCAGTCACAGCAATGCCGTGCGCCCGATGCAGTGTGGCCGCCACCGGCCACATGCCCCATTCTGTTCAGTGGGGTATAGCACTGGTTTGCACAAAAGATGAAAAATGAAAATTGAAACAACCAAGAAATTACATGGTATAGAATCATTCAATTGACCAATGAAAGGAATGACCGTATGGCATTTTAGGCTCGGAGATCCTGTTTGTGGTTGTTAAGCAGTCTGGTGCAAGACTTTTTGCTTGACATTGCTTCGGAGACTTACGTGTTGTTGATGATAAAAATGATGACAACAGAACACCCAGTCCCCCTGAGTGGTGGTCAGTGACACTGTCAACTGAGCTATGGGAGCTGACAATTGACCTATAAGACACCTCAAATGAAGACAGTGATACCAATTCAACATCCCCCCCCAAAAAAAAGCAACTAATAACAAAGAAATAGTATCTAATACTTACGCCAAATCAAATGTTCCATTCTAACATATGTCCATTACAACCCCTCTTGTATTTTCAAATTTGTTGCCTTTGCCTACTCTCAACCAAACTTGCCTCCTAACCTAACCTAGACCTCGGGATATGCTACAGATCACTGTCATTACATTCGTTTGCTCTTCACATTCTTTGGCTTTGACAACTCACAACTACAATGTCGTTTCCAAGCCTAACCTAAACCTTGGGCTACACTACAGATTAGCCTGTCAGATAAACAAGATTTTCGCGTCTCACATCCGTTGCCCTCATCAACTCACAACCAAACTGTTGGCTCCCTACCTACATAAACCTAGGCTGCTCTACAGATGAGCCTGTCACCGAAACTAGATTTTCGCCTTTCATATTCATAGGCTTTGCCGATAGTGGTAATGATACATTTTGGTTAGCCTTATACATAGTGGTGTAATAATGAACAGCATGTGAAATGCAGGTAGTAATATAACCTAATTATTGAAAGATGTTTTATTTATCACATTTTTCCACCAAGGTTCACATTTAGTTGTCAGATTTTGGGCTTTGATAATACATTTTCAAACCTCTGGCCTGTGCTTAAGCATCATATTCTAATATTTGCTAGCATGAATGCAAGTACTGGACGCATGCACACATCAGCCTAGATTTTAATATTAAAATATCAGTTGGCATATTAGTATATGTTGGTTAATGCATGAGTCAGATGTTTGAAAACAGACTTATTGTAGACTGAAATAAGTAAAACATGTGACAACTAAATGTAAAGCTATGACTGAAAAGTAGAAGAAAACAGATGCCATAACAGCCAGACGGCAGTCATGTCTGTGTGTGTGTGTGTCTTTCTAACTCACGGAGGCCTTTACAGCCAAAAGTTATCAAGTTGTATTCTTTTATTTATGACTTTCTGCAGCTCATTGGACATCTGTGGTAAGCAACCTATCTCTCACAAAGATACTGGTGAATCCTTCCTGTAATTTCCATTGTTTGATATTGTGAAGCATGTATGTGGTTTTTGGTATAGAAATCTGATAAACGCGATTGTGACAGACAATATGTGTCCAGGTTACATGATTCAGATCTGCAGTAGGGTGTTGAGCAACTTGACTCTTCTGTATTCCAAATAACACTGGCAGGAGCATAAAAGCATCACATACCACTGTGAATGTAGCTTTCTTCTAGTGTTATTTGGAAGATTCACATTGCTCCATTTCTAAATGCATCATTTATCTGGTGCACCTATTGTTGGTTTCATTAAGTGTTTAACAGATTCTATACCAAGACCCACATACAGCTAAATGGAATAAGTAAATACAGGCTAATCTGTAGTGTAGCCCTTGGTTTTGGATAGGCTTGGACGATACTATGTAGTTGTGAATTTGCAAAGCCAAAGACTGTGAAGAGCAAAGAACTGTTTGTAATGACAGTGATCTGTAGTGTATCCCGAGGTCCATGTTAGGTTGTGAGGCTAATTTGGTTGAGAGTAGGCAAAGCCAACAAATGTGAAAATACAAGAGTGGTTGTGGTAAAGATACGTTAGAAGGGAACATTTGATATGACTTGAGTATTTTATACTATTTCTTTGTTATTTGTTGCTTGTTTTGGGGAGGATGTTGAATTGGTATCGCTGTCTTTATTTGCGGTGTATTATAGGTCCATTATCTGCCCCCATAGCTCAGTTGACAGTGTCGCTGACTACCACTCAGAAAGACCGGGTTTGATATCCGGCAGGGGACTGGGTGTTGTGTTGTCATCGTCATTTTCATAACCATCGACACGCAAGTCGCCGAAGTACCGTCAAGTAAAATGACTTGCACTAGACGGCCGAACAATCGCAGATGGTATCTCCCAGCCAAAAATGCCTTACGGTTAATTGAATGATTCACTACCATGTAATTGCTTGGTTGTTTCTGTTTTTACTTTTCATTTTTTGTGTGTTTATCGGTTTGGTTTCTTGTTGTTTTTCCCCAGTTTAGAATGTCCTCGCCCAAAACCCCAACATTCCGGCTCAAGTGAAGCACACTAAGCCACCTGTCACCTTTGACCCCTGTGGTCAGTGTGATGTGTTGTACTACTCGAAATACTGATCATTTGCAATAGGGATATTCTTTTGTTGCGAATGTGTCCTTACTTTCTACAATACAAACAGATCAATTTACCTTCACCATCCAGCACGAGTTTGTTTCTTTACATTTAGTATGTCCCTGCCCATTACGTCATTGTAGAAGGGTTGTATGAGTACTGTTGCTGTTGGCAATATGGAAATTCTACACAAAAGGGTGCAAAGCTCTTTCAGTTAGCAATTTAAAAAAAACACAGAAAAGTTTATCACTATGAAAAAATTTAATTCAGTTGTAAAATGTAACCTTTTGATCGAAGTTAATTCATTCATTCCTTTTGGGTCCAAATGTTACAGCCCCCACATAGGAGAAGAAACTAGGTGCTTCCATTTATAAGTACTACAATTTCATTCCTGTCCAGAACTCTACTCCAATGCGTTTTAAATTATTGTTACTGTTATGAATTTTGTCAGAACTATTTCCAGAGATGACTTTTTCAGCAAGAAAATGCAAAGAACCAATCCCTTAAGAAGTTCACATGTTTATTTTAATCTCCTCTTTGTAAGTCGTTAATGATTGTGAAAAAAGGCTAAATAGGTTTTAATTTGATTAAATGGATCACAGGAAATGGGACTACTGCCCATTGGCTTTGACTTGCGGCATCGGTGTTTTGTCGTGTGTGTGTTTGTAGATGGCGTGAATAATTTATGTGATGGCTGAGTTAAAGATGACAGTTTGTTTACCAGCAGAACATAGATTAAGATTTTGTATTTAAAAAATGATCTGCATCTCCACTATGATAGGGAGGTATAGGTTAACAGCGCACAAGTGAGTGCCGAAGGTGGGGTGATATCAGTGATTGATGGTACATTCTGTTGTTGGAATCTGTAATTTATGAGGATAATCCCATATTATTTATTATCTACAATACACGAGTATTAAGATAGTATCCCATCTATGGGTTGCCCAACATGTTGATGACATCATGGGTCAAAGCTAATGGGTAGTATCCCAGTCTTTAGTTATGCCAATTAAAATGAACAGTAAAAAATGAGGAAGGAAAGAAGGAAATGGAATCTTATTAAAAAATAAAGAGAGGAACTGAAATATCATACGATAAGTAGCAAATCAAATCATTAATAACTACTACCGGAAAAGAGAGATTACTAAAAGAAATGAAGTCCTTGTACTTCAAAAAAGCAGTTGAAAGTTCACATATATGGCAGAGACAGTCTGCATATTCATTAGCACTCTCAGGAAGGCAGTCAAAAACAATGAAGAGCAGGGTAGATAATTGTTGGACACACATGGTAGCTCTTACGTTTGCTGTATGAACACTACATAACTATATAAACAAAATCCCACAAACTGGTACACAATAACAAATAACGCAATTTTTTATTCCTATTTCCTCAAAAATAATATGCAAATAGCAAACAAAAGGTCTGCATGACATATCTGTAAGTTCAGTTACTTATTGTTCAGTTTCCAATAGTTACTGGTATTCATATTTCTAGTAGGTCTATGGAAGAATCTCTGAACAGATTAACGCTATCCCTAAACACAAATGAGGCAATACACTAGATGTACTGGCCCAATTGAATTCTTTTTCTAGCAAGTTGTTGTTGGTTTTTTAGGGGACTAAACAGCTAGGTCATCAGTCCCTTTCTAGCAAGTGTTATAATGTATGCTGATGGTACTATTAACATATAAAATTCAAACCATTATGTCAGTAACGACAGACTGACCGTTAGTTGTACACAAAAAAGACACATGAAGGTTCAAGCCACAGGCACATTTCCACATTCAAAATAGCGTATTAGCTAGTCCTGTAACGTAAAACCCTGCTTTCCTTGGTTGTATTAGGCTACCATGTCTGATATGTAGAGTGGTCTATTCAACGGCAAATAAACATTCATGCTTTATTCACCATAAGTAGTACATTCAGATGCAACCCCATATGGCAAATTATACGAAACAACATCGTTCCATCTGTTGCACAATTTGTACCAGTAGATATTCGGAATACGGTATCATATGTAAAGTTGTATGAGGCCTTTCGTATTAAACAACAATATATACAAAATTTCGAAACTACATGTAAGTGCACCTAAGTAAATAGTTATCCCCTTTCTTAAGAGACACACTCAATCAGAAATTGTAATACTGCCAGAAACCTTATTACTGCGTTTCTGAAATCCGGTAGTAAGTATTAAAAGGCACTGAAGATGACAGTAACAGAATCTGAAATGGGCTACTTGCATTCATTTTTCATAAATCTTATTACGCCTATATACTGAAATCACACTTGCTGTCACTATAGCACAACAATCTGCACTTCAAACAACTGATTTGCGCCAGATCTGTAATGCGGTTGGTCATTGGAAAGCCATATTTCTCATAATACGTAGTCATAAATACGAAATACGTCTACAGCAACGGCATTGAAACCAAGATGCAGGTGGTTTGTTTACAATCGTGAGGCGACTCGGGACCTGCCGGTCGCGTAGGTCGAGTCGCGCTCCTGATTGGCTAACGTATATGACGTCATGAACTAACATTTATCCAATCAGCATCTCGACCAGCGGATCCCGAGACGCAGGTGAGGCAGTGGGCCTGCCCCAGGGGCCAGCCATTCACCTGGCAGCCGCGGCCTGGTCAGTGTGACGTAGCACGGGCTGTTGGGAGGCCGTGTCTCTAGGTGGAGTTGGTCTGACTGACTGGACGCTCGATAGTCCAGTCAAATTAGGGTTACACCTCGGAATGAGAGGTAACAAGCTGAATATTTGCATGAACCTTTTTTTTTTTTTTTTTTTTTTTTTTTTTTTTTTTTTTTTTTTTTTTTTTTTTGAATTCTAAATGATGTGTCAAAAGTCTCGTAGAATCTCGTGTCCGCGTCTTAAATTATTAGAGGTCAAAGGTCACGAAAATCAGTTTTTCGCAAATATCTCGCTTCCTATGCGTTAAATGGTATTTGCATCTCGGATAAAAGTTGTAGAGCATGAAATTCTCTACAATTTTTGTTTTAAACATTTTTTGTGCAATTCATCGTTTTTTAGATAGAGCGTGGAGAGCGCACAGGTTACACCGCTCAGACATATAAGACGTAATACGAGGTCAGCTGCGAATCACAGTCAATGGTACGTTGAATAAAACAATTATAATTGTAAATAAAAAATTTTACTGTAAAACGAACTGAAAAATTTAATTCTGGCACATGGAGAGACATGGTCATCGAGCAAAGTCCTTTGAAATCTATGAAGACAGAAGGAGGAATATCTCGAGGTAGAAGTACGCAACTAAGTGTTCTGTGTAAGTGGGTGTATGCTATGTATGCCACGAACACAATTTGTGAGGAGAATGAGAAATTTTGTAACATATCTTTAGATTCTTGAGACCAACACGTTGACGTTAGGGATTCCCGAGTAAAAAGCGATAATAATGATGTCAGTAAACTAGTTGATTAGTTGACGCTTCATAGCGCCTTTCCAAATACGAAACAGTTGGTATCTTTAGCTAGTGGAATCGTTGGAAATGACCAAATTAATTGTCACAGAGCCTATGAAATTGGATTAAAATCAATGGTTAAGATAACTGGTTTGAACTTTAACGAGATAAAATTTAAACGTGCTGATAAGGTATTACCGCTTTCAGTTGTTAACAAATCTGTCACGATTGTAAAGTTGCTGTAGACCCGTTACTACTCTTCTAGAGAATAGCTGCAGGCAAAAAGTTTGAAAGTAAACTTCAAGGATATCTTAAATGCGAACTAAGTCCGTGTCCAACATCTATATTTGATAATAATAGCATGAGAAAAACCATGAAAGCGACATTATATGACAAAATGAGACCTATCGATATAGATCTTGATGAAAGTAATGTAACATATATTATCGATGGTGGATTTCTTCTGCATCGCGTCATATGGAGCAAAGACGATACTTTCACCGTTGTTTTAGAAAAATATATAAAGTATTTACAAATACATTATGGCTCAAGAATGGTTGTTATATTTGACGGATACTCGGACTACACTAGAAATACTAAAGCAATGGAACAATTAAGAAGAACTTCTGTTCTTTCAGAATCGAATGAAGTTTGCTTTGAGGAAACAACGATTCTGCCAATCAGCCAAGAGAAATTTTTATCTAATCGATCTAATAAAAAAAAGCTAATTGGCTTGCTTGTTGAGAAATTAAAAGCTGTTAATATCACTACAAAACAAGCCAGAGATGATGCAGATGTTTGTTAATCGAAACAGGTGTTGAAGAATCATAGCACCAAAGGACTGCCGTCATCGTAGGAGAAGATATTGATTTGCTTGTCATTTTAATTGGACGTACTCAATCGCATCAACAAGAAATTTTCTTTAAAAAAGTTGGTAAAAGCAATGTTAAAAACAAATATACCCCTCCAAAAGTTTTGAACATTATCCCAGTTGCAAAAAACACATTTTACTTTTGCACGCATTGAGTGGCTGTGACACGACATCTGCGTTGTTTAAAAAAGGCAAAAAAACTTTTGTTAAAATATTGGAGAAACTTCCAGATTTGGATCAGCTAGCTCAAATATTTCAACAAGAAAATTGCCCTGCGCAAACGATACTTGAAAATGGAGTACGTATCTTGTTGGTAATATATAACGCTCCAAAATCTGAAGACAATATATATCATCTTCGATACACGCAATTTGTTAAATCGACAAAACTTAATAAACCTGTGCAACTATCAAATCTGCCACCAACTAGTGCAGCAGCTCATCAACATATCAACCGTGCTTACTACCAAGTACAAACGTGGTTAGGAAACTATATAGAACCCCAGGAATCGGGTTAGGTGCTGCAGAATGAACATTTGGAGCCAATACTAACAATATTACCACCTGCATCAGACTAGCTCCTGAATACAATATTTTGCAACTGCAAAAATGGTTGTGGTTAGCGCTGCGGGTGCAGGAAATCGGGGATGCAATGTTCTTCAGCTTGTGGCCAGTGTAATGGGCAAGCTTGCCTCAATGCGTCATCACACCAGAACGATCTCGATGAAGAACGTACATATGACCCCGAAATCTTGGAAGGTTTACAGACGACGATCGTCGATTACGAGGATGATGATAATGAAATGGACGTTACGTTTTCGAGCGACCGGATGAAGACGACGATGATGATCAAGAAGATGAAAATTGAGACCTCTGTATGATAAATAATTAACGTGAATAAAAATCCTCCTCACGTTTGAACATCTAATTGTAATAAATGAATCCTACATGTCTACTAAATAAAGATTTACATAAAACGTATTTCCTGTTTTTTTTAATTTAATATATTTTTGCATCAAATATAATTAAGTCTTAATTATAGTTAATTTTATTCTTTTCTACATGAAACATAATTAAGATAGATTAGAATAAAAATATACTTGAAGTATTTGGCTTCATAACTTTATAATTTCATGAAATAAGTAAATATTATTAAATAAATCTTATTGATTTATGAATAATATTATGAAATATTGAACATATTTCATAAAGAATGAAGGTTTGTTATTGTAATTGTTGAAATGATTTATTAACTTTAAACAATCTACCATTGGCTGGGATTCGCGGTTGACTTGCATTACGTCTTATATGTCTGAGCGCTGTGACCTGTGCACTCTCCGCGCTCTATCTAAAAAACGATGAACTGCACAAAAAAATTTTAAAACAAGATTTGTAGAGAATTTCATGCTCTACAACTTTTATCAGAGATGCAAATACCATTTAACGCATGGGAAGCGAGATTTTTGCGAAAAACTGATTTTCGTGACCTTTGACCTTTAATATCTTAAGACGCGGACACGAGATTTTATGAGACTTTTGACACATCATTTAGAATGCCAAAACAAAGGTTTATGCAAATATTCAGCTTGTTACCTGTCATTCCGAGGTTGACGCCTTTTTTCGGCTTATTTGACTGGACTACGAGGCAGTGGCCTCGGACGCAGTGTCATACCAGTCAGCTACGCGATCGGCCGTACACTCAGTCGCAAAAGTATTCGGACAGTGGGAATTTTCATAATGAGTACTCGAGGAACACTGACTATGAAACCCAAACATATGTATTAGCAATATGTATGCGTAACAACATTAATTACAAAAGAATTATTGTATTATTTCGTTTCCAAAACATAAATAACAAAACAATTAACAACAATAATGAAACAACCGGCACATCCTGTTGCTACAAAAGTATTTGGACACTGTCCAATAAATATTCTTAAGTTGTAGGACGAAAATTTCAATACATTGTGGGTTCACCTTTCATTTTAAATACCTCCTCTAATCTACTAGGCATACTTTCCACGAGTTTTTTCGTGAAATCTGGGCCTATATTTGCCCATTCTTGGCGCAGTTTCTCTTTCAAGGTCTCCTTTGTATAGATGTCCGCGCGGAGGGTTCGTTTCAATTTATGCCACAAATGTTCGATTGGGTTAAGGTCTGGTGGTTGGGGAGGGGGGTGCAATACTTTCGGGCAATCGAATAGCAACCACATTTGTACAATGTGCGCAGTATGCTTGGGATCATTATCCTGATAAAACTGAAAGTTGTTCGCAATACCTAGATGTTGTGCACTCTGCTTCAAATGTCATCGCAGTATATTCAAATACGCTTCCTTGTTCATCGTATCATCAATGAACACTAAATCACCCACACCATTGCCGGACATGCATCCCCACTCAATGTTGCTCCCACCTCCAAACTTTATTGTTCGTTTGAGGTTCCTGGGATTCAACTCTTCATTGGCCTTTCGCTACACGTTTGCCTTTCCGTCGCTTTGCCATAATGTAAATTTACATTCGTCACAAAATATCACCCGATTCCACCAAGCCTCATCGTATTCGGCGTATTCCCTCGCAAACTGCATACGTTTCTGCTGGTTCACTGCATTTATGAATGGCTTTCGCCATGACACTCGACCATGGTACTGCGATCGTCTTCGTACTCTCCACACGGTTTCAGGTGAACTTTTATACCTAGGTCTCCCTCCACCTCACTTCCAATTCGTGTGGCAGATATTTTCAGATTCTGCTGTACCTTTCGCACAATAATACGTTCATCTCTATGTGAAAATGTCCGTGGCCGTCCCTGTACTGCAACGGAATTGCAATCGGTCTTCTTTTTCGAAGCGTTTAATAATGTCGTGGACTGTACTTTTCTTCATGTTCACTATTGCGAAAATTTCCCCTGCAGATTTTCCCCTTCGCGTGATGATAAACGACAAGTTGCCTTTGCTCGAACGTAGAACAATTCCCTCTGTGTCCCATCGTCGACCTGCACAGGCTCGCGATAAGTGTTTACTAATCATCGCTGTCGTCTCGCGGAAATGTCGGACACACTGCAGTCGCTTCACCCTCTGTGCGTCTCGGAATGAACTATTCTCTCACGTTGTCCGCCTTTGTTGCACCTTCCCATGCCATTTTCAGGAAATATTACGTAACAGACACATGTCCGTCAACAATCCTTCGTATTTAACGCGTGTTTCACGTTGCGACATCGTACCCGGCGTCCCAAATACATTCCAAAGTGCAGTTTCTGTATTTGTTCGTGCGGTAAACTGCAAAATTATTCGCAGTTACGTGCTGTCCGAATACTTTTGCGACTGAGTGTATTCTTCTGATGACACAATCGCCTGAGCCCAGGCATGTAGTTGTCCTTGGCCACTGGCGATATGTGAACTGAGATTTCCTATTGGTTAGACAATTTCTGCGTTTCGGACATCCGTGTCATTGACAATATTTCCCCATATTTAAGGTACTTTTCATTACAAATTAATAAAAGTGTCAGAGATACAATGAAATATTTTTCCATATGATATGAACCTTTTTCATGTCATTTTATTGCATATTACATATATTTAGAGCACGTATTTCGATTTAAACGTTAGGGGGGGGGGGGTCTATTACGTAACTTTTGCCGACTATAGAACTCGATATCTGCCCTTCCAGCTTAATAAAACATGAAATATAAATTTCTAGAAAAAGTTGTTTTCACGAATTTGTTCATATAACCATACTCTTTCGAGAGTGTGTGTATTGAGGTGCTCAAAGAGACTACTGTATCTCCAATACTAGTGGAGTAACGGGTAATGGAGTGTAAATTAAGGCAGATAGTGTTGATTCAAAGCTACCTGCCTTCCTATTTTTTACTGTGTGTACCAAGTCTCTGAAAAGAAAACGGTGGTGAAATTTCGGATATTGTGTCCGCACATTATGACATGGTGTATGAGAATAATGATATAGCTGGCCTGGCCTTACTACATATCTGCTTTGCTGTACTGTAATTCAGGTATTTTTACTCAACTACCCAAATGCATGATATTTTTAACGTAGAGAAATTACGAAACTGCAAAAGTAATTTCTAATCCAATTATAGTATTATTAATGCTTTATATCTTGTTTCTTTTCATTTTAGACGCCATCCTTGATGCAGGTATTTCGTCTGAAATTCTCATGCTGTAAATTTAATACGTTTCAGTCTATAAATCACCAGTATAGCAAAAATATCCAGAAATAATTCCACAATTTCGAAAAAATCAGACACCACATCAACAATTGTAAATAGCCCTGGCTGCGTCTAGATAGAACTGTTTATCTTCAGAGTCCAAAAATGTTCAAATGTTTGTTAAGCTTATGGGACTTAACTGCGGGGTCATCAGTCCCAAAACTTACAAACTACTTATAAACTACCTTATACTAAAGACAACATAAACATCCATGCCGAGGTAGGATTCGAACCTCCGGCGTGGGAGGTTCTTGTATAATTATTTTAAAAAATCGATACTTCTTCGTCTTCACCTACTTATTTAATCGTATCTTTTAAAGGAATCAGACTTGTATACATGATTATTTTACTCAGTAACAACTGCCATTTAGATATATTACACCGTATATATCAAATGTTTGTTGAAATTCAAAACAGTTTCTTAAGAATTAATTTACAAATTTTTAATCTGGGACAAAAAGGAGACACACTTATACTTTACGAACACAACTGAAGACAAAATCGTTCCTGTCATGGGCGGGATTTGAATGGACGACGAATCAAAAACCGTCATTCTATGCTAGTCTACGCGACCTGCATAGGCTGGAACCACATATGCTCACGAGCCGAGGTGTGGCGTCAGATCTGTCACCACTGACGCTCCTTTTGACGGCAACACCGTTACTTCCTCCTGGGGCGTTAGCGAGACCGGTGGCAATATAAAAGTCGCGGCAGTTGCAATGGCTCACTGGGAGCGACCTGTGCGAGACAGAGTAGTCACTCTGATTGAAGAAGGCCACTTATCAGTTAGAGATGCAGGCAGGACATATGGTGTCCCATTAAATACTGCAAAGAGATAGTGGAAAAATTGTATCGAACGAGGCACTACCGCCACGAATTCCTGGCTCAGGTAGGAACTGACTGAGCACACACCAGCAAGATGAAGACCTAGTGTGCAAGAGTCGAGAAGTCCCCATCTGAATGCGAAGCAATTGCACCGAGAGACCAACTTCCCCGGTTCCAGCAACACGGTTCGCCGAAGGCTGAAGGAATCTGGTCTGCACGCACTAAGATGCGCTACAAAGTAGGAACTCAGTGAGGAAATATTTTATACCGATTAGCAGTCGCAGAGTTCCATTTGCAGTCGGCATGGGGAAACGTTATTTTTACCGACGAAAAGGTTTTTTCCACGAGAATGACGGTGCAAGGGTGGTATATCCTTTTGTCTCTCCTCTAACAAGGGAACCTTTACTTCTCGGAAATTCACTTTCAGGATGAGAATTCGCCGGTTACTAGTTTATCTCAAAGATGTCCTTCCACAGGAGTCTTAAGGTGCACTATCTAGAAAAATCCGGGAAAACGTTCTCTAAAGTTTTAAGCGTAGCTTTACACCCCCAACGTACTGGAGAAACGTAACACTACAGCATACAGTCGAAGTACATGAGTCAGTCGGGTGCTAAATCTCATGCAGCAGAATTGGGTTGGGTGGAACCTATGGGTCCAATTTATTTAATGTTTATTAGTTTAAAAATTTTGATAAAATTTCACAATACAGAACGCTCTAGTTTCTGTGTAAGTCGGGAATAAATTGGCACTGTAGCAGATAAGGGCCATTAGTTCCGTGCAAGCCTTGATACTTTCTGATCGTCTGCCTGTTTGGTTATATCACAGAGCAATAGATGTACTCCATGTCTCGAATTTACAACGAATATTTATATTCTTTCTCCATTAAAATACATTTCATATTATTCTACTTTTTAATATCAAATGTTGAAATTTTAATTAGTTGCAACAGTTATTTCATTTGTAAAACAAATAACAAAAAATATTTTGTGAAGGTAGAATCATACCTCGGATCGTCCGCCAAAATATGACTGACCTATTTTGCCTAACTGCTTATTCTGTCTCACTGGCCAGTAATTTAGAGCCATATGAACTGTGCTTAAACCCTAAGGGCACTTTTTCTTGGCGTGGCATGTCGGAAAAAGGTTGCGATTCATATCGGTGCGTTACTTCATAAAACGAAGCACCCTGCAAGCTTAAGAATGTATGTGACTCTGACCCGCGTATGGAGAAAGGTACCCACGTAGTTTCTAGAGATTCAATCTAAAAGTGTCCAAAGTATAAAAATAGATGTGTTACCAACAAAGTAAACTATGCCGTAGTCGAAGTTTCTAGTATGAATATGATTGGGGTAAGCAATCTGGTTAACATTGATATACACCTCTCAATATAATGCAGATTAGGCGGGAACACAAGGATACCTAACTATTTTATCGAAACCTTGGACCTGCAGTTGGTTACGGCGTGAATTTTCTTTATTCAATATCTTCTATCTAGTACTGCTTAGAAGTACCGTTCCACACTGACCCACGATAACAATCTCTTCATGTTACCTTGGTTTATTTGGCTTAGGCAGTCTGAAATTCAATGACACATTCATCATGATTTTACTTTCACTGGCAAAGCATCATCAGCAGTTACATTGTGATCGTTACGACTACACGATACTTTCGTTCCTTTAAATTTTATGAAATCAGTGTCAGGTTTGTTTGAGGGTGAAATATTCGACATATTAATGTCGCGCTTTCTCGCCGTCGGAGGTTCGAGTCCACCCTTGGACATGGGTGTGTGTGTGTTGATCTTAGTATAAAATAGTGTAAATAGTTTGTAAGCCTAGGGACTAATAACCGCTTAAGTCCCATAGATTTACAAACATTTGAACATTTTGAACAGAAAACCAAAATACTTACGACATCTACTCAAATCATTTTCCCTGGAGTAGTTTCAGTCGCTTCATCTTGGCATTATTCGTAACTAAGCTTTCTACCCAAATTACAGTTCCAGATATGCGATTGGTCTATAGGTATTTCTCCTCCTAGTCAACACGGTGATAGCCAGCGCCAGTGCGTCTCAGCATGGCGTTCCTAGTCAGCGATAGTCATTTCATTACCCAAAACAGACGAACGGCATTATTCCACCTGTCGCTAGTTCAGTGGAAAAATTAGCGCATTATATAATACGTTCGGCAACTCTATGGTCGGCGATTTATTTCTTCTAAGGGGACCAGGAGTATCCTGTTAATTCACTCAATATTTCCTTGTCATTTAGTTGAAATATTCTATACGATTGTTGTTAAAGGGTTGACAATGATGTAGTGCGAATTCTCCCTCCTAGTTATCACTGAGACAGCAACAGAGTTTCAAGTGCTACAGAGTATGCTAGCATAGCGGTAAGCTCTCTCTCTTTCAGACTAATCGGTGTTAATTCTCGGTTCTAATCTGACTATAGGCGAAGTTATTACTTTTTTCTGCGAAAGAGGCCCTAGGAGGCAGGTCGAAAATCGGTGCAGAAACCCCAAGACAACTTTTCTCACATAAACTTTGTCGCTGTCTTCATTGTATCTCCTCCTGATCTAAAAGTGAAAACGTACAGGATTTCACACTTTTTTATTGTGTCAATTGCATCGACTGAATTGTGACACTGAATGGTATGTTTATGGGACTTCATTATACATCTGTCTGAACTGGTAAATAGCACACAATTGTGGTAGTCCAAATGTTCAAATGTTTGTAGAGCGTATGGAACTTAACTACGGGGTCATCAGTCCCTAAACTTACGAACTTCTTATGGACTAGCTTATACTAAAGACGGCACAAACATCCATGCCCGAAAGGGGGTTCCAACCCCTCACCGTGACTAGCACGCCGCAGACCGCTCGGCCACAGCGGCCGGCATGGCGGCGTGGTAGTCTAGTAAAGTTGCTGAAGTGTATACTGGGAGTAGACAGAGACCTTTTCAAAGCCAAGTATGTGTTATCCTGTTAATTAACGACCATCTGGGATACTGTAATTATTAAAAGTACTTGTTACCTTATCATGATAAGTTGTAACTCCTTTTTACTAGTACAGTGCATACCAAACAGCGTTCCTTAGATCAGTAAAGGTACCCGCGAGCTCTTTCACAGAAATGTTTTTCCCAGGTTTTCCTTCAACTGACGTGTTGGAAAACAAGGTAATGTTTTCCGCTTCCAACAGAATGAGACAACAGAAAAATTAAGGGTGGTGAGCGCCAAACTAGTGCAAGTTACTCTTGTAGTAACGCTTACTTCTTTATTCTTCCGTCGTAATACTTTCTTTTAGTAAATTTTTGATCTCGATTTTAATGGAGATGACCAAAATCCGACTATACGAAATAGGAAGATTTTATTAGAATAAATGTGAATGGCCCAAGTACAGTCTTAGACCAAAAAATTGATCGCCGTCTGGCCGACGCAGATGCTAAGTTCGAGTGGCCAATAAAGTCGACCACCCCTCTGAATTCTAAGTCCGGCGATGAGTACGATCTAGCGACACTGGGTTAGTGCCTGGAGAAAGTGTTTTTCCCTTTTCGAAGAGCTGGCGAAGTGTATGAGCTTGTTGTCTTGTGGTAAGCCTCGTGCAATTTGAGAATAAGGTCGCTAGTTCGAATTTCAGTGACTGCTTATGTTATCAATCTGAGGAAACCTCAGATAAATGATCAAATGTTTGTAAAGCTTATGGGACTTAACTGCGGGGTCATAAGTCCCTAAACTTACAAACTACTTATGAACTAACTTATACTAAAGACGACACAAACATCCTTGCCCGAAGGAGGATTCGAACCTCCGACGCGGAAGGCCGCCCGATCCGCAACGTGGCGCTATAGACCGCTCAGCTACACTCGCGTGGCAAACCTCAGATACTTTCTAACCCACCAATAATAGCGAATACTTGCAGAAATAATTGCACAAAAGGACTCTTGACTGCGTCAAGGTCACAACCGTTTGCGCCTCCTTGATTCCTCGCCGACGTCGGCCACCGGCTACTGGCTACCGACACATGGCAACGGCCACGGCACGTCAGCTGCCTACCGACCAGGTGACTGCGGCACGGCATGGCGCTGTGAGTCTCGATAATGGACACACGTGATGAACTGCCTTACGACATTTTCATTCGTTGTCCAGGTCCAGAAGTTGGTGTAGGTATACTGCGTGCTCAAACTAAAAGCGCCACAAATTAAAATGGTGACTAATTTATTCTTAAGACGTTAGCAAAATGGTATCTTCATTCGTCACTAGAAACAATGAACGAACTGATGACGTTGAACAGAAATGCAATAATGATGATTGAGCATTATAAAATTACAAAACTACAAGTGAACATATTATCTTGGATATGGTGACTCCTATATCCTTCCAGATAACAGAATGTAATCTCAGATATAGTCCACCTAGGGGGGCTCACGATTCCTTTGTGTGTACGTGCGTGGCGAGACGGGGCCCCGAAATAATGCCCTCTTCCTTCCTTCTTTACTTCCCGGACTGCATGTCCTTCCCTCCTCCCCTGTTTTCCTATCCCCTCCCCATCGGGGAACTGATAACCTTAGCAGTTTAATCGCTCTATTCCAACCAACCCCTCCCTTCCTCCCCCTACCCAACCTCAGATATATTGTTATGCACTAGAAAATCGAAACCAAGGATGTGACCATAGTTCGTATTTTGTGGGCACAATTTTGGTACTGTTCAGTCACACTGTGGGAATAACGACCTACAAAACCGCATACAAGTTACTACTACACAATTTATTTCACGTTATGAATCGCGCGGCCTCCCGCATCGGAGGTTCGAGTCCTCCCTTGGGCATGGATATATGTGTTGTCCTTAGATTAGTTTTACTTAGTTTAAGTAGTTTGTAAGAGTAGGGACTGATGACCAACATAGTTTGCTCCCATAGGATTACAAACATTTGAACGATTTTTGAACATTGATTTCACAAACAAAAAATCCAATAGTCTGTTTCGAAATCGTCCATCTCTTACTTATTCTTTCGATAATGTGCCCTCAAATATTTATCTTTTGAGCACTTAATCTAACAACGTGAAGAAAATTTGTTTTCTGGTGAAAAGGACATCAAACACGGTTTGAAGATATATTTCAAGCAGTATAAATTGGTTTCTACATGCATGGAATTGGTAAACTATCAGCCTGTTTCAGATAATGATCAAAATGTTCAAATGTTTGTTAAGCTTATGGGACTTAACTATGGGGTCATCATTCCCTAAACTTACAAACTACTTAACAACTACCTTATACTAAGGACGGCACAAATATCCATGCCCGAGGGGGGATTCGAACCCCCGACCGTAGTGGCCGTGCAGACCGTGACTGGAGCGACGCAGTCCCCTCGGCTACCGCGGCCGGCTTTTAGATAATGAGAGAGAATACTGGACATAATTAAAATACTTTAGATGTCGAAGTATTTTTAAGTATCCCCTAAATATTGGTACTAGTAGCTGCTGTCACAGAAAAAGTTAAAAATTTGAACTTCAGTGGGACCAGGACCAATGTCACTTGTACTTCACAGACGACGACGTTACCGCACAGCTAGCACAAAGCTGTTTAGCGCTTTTCTACCTTTATGCTATGTACTTTCCTAGAACGGTCACATCAGCATGTAAAAAACCAGATTATTTTCCATTTCTGCGTGTAACGATCTTTCTAGGCCCAAAAATCTGCATTAACAACCTCATTTCACTCCATAACTTATCAGATGATTCCATTGAAATGACGTGAAAAATCAAGTGAATTTATGAATTAATGGTGTGCCACCCAGGAAGTAACTCGTTGGTGACAGAGTTGCCAAACTTATTCTGCGATTTTGCCAAGAATCGATCATGCTCTCAGCAGGAAGAATGCCAGGCGACGAGATCGGAGAGCGGACTGGAAGGCGACTACAACTTGCGCGTTTGCCAAGGGCTGGAACATATAAATTCTAAAGTGTACGGCAATGAGTCTTACTCGTATTTCTGTAAGTAGCTTTAAGCAACAGAGCGTAGTGGCGAATAATAATCCATAGATGCACTGACCGCCAACATCATAAATCAATAATTGTTGCAATTATTTACTCATTTCTATCTTAGATGTACTGAAAATAGAAACTTATTCACCAGAAAAGTAACATAGACGTAACATTAACCTTGGGATAAGCTCCAGATCATTTCGCCACCTCAACAGTTGTAAAAAGTTTCACTTTTGATTGCTTCGTCAGCTTACAACCAATCTGTCTCTTCCTAACCTAACATAGACCTTATGTATCGCTATAGTCCATTCTTTTCTCAGAACATCCTATCTACACTTTCACATTCATTGGCTTCACCAACTCACAATTGAACTGTTGCTTTCCAACATAACATATCCTTGGTATATTCTTCATAACATTCAATAACATCCGATAGCTATTGTAGGATTCCCAATTGTTGGCCTCAACGATCACAACCAAAATGTTGCCCACAAAACTAATATAGACATAGGGTTATGCTCCAGATTATTCTGTCACCACAACCAGCTTATCACCTTTCACTTTCATTAGCTTTGACACTTCATAACCAAACTGTCGCCTACCAACTGACCCTAGAACTTGAGATTTGCTACAGCTTTCATTTTTTCACTTTCGTTTTCTTCACCAGCTCACAACCAAACTTTTCCCTTCAATCTTACACAGACCTTCGTCTACACCACAGATAATTTTGCAACATCAGCCAGTTATTTGCGCCCTCACTCTTAATTTATTCACCATGTCACAGCCAAACTGTTATCGCTCAAAGTAATATAGACATTTGGCTACAATCAGAATCATTGTATCACAACAATTAAGTTTTCAGATTTCACTTTTAGTAACTACTTCAACATATATCTGAACTCTTGTTTCCACACATAACCAAGAAAATGAGCATTATTACCGATCATTTCATCACCACAACCAGCCTTTCAGTTTTCACTTTTATTGAATTCGTCAAATCACAACCAAACTGTTGCCTCACAACCTAAATTAGATTTTGGGTTTTGCTACAGAGCATACATTCAACTCGTCCAGTTATTTCAGTCTACAGGTATGTTGGATTTACCAAATCACAACCAAACGTCTTTACCAATCTGACATAGTAACTGGGTTGTAATAAAGATCATTTGTCACCACAACGAGCATTCGAGATTTCACTTTTATTAACTTCTTCAACCCATATCAGAACCGGTACCGGTTATGCTGTCACCACAACACATATTTCAGATATCACTTTCATTGACATCACCAACTCGCGCCACACAGTTGCCTCACAACCTAACGAAGACCTTGGAATTCAGTACAGACCATCAGTTCACCTGATCATGCTATTTTAGTGTTCAAATACGTTGGATTTACCAACTCACTTAGATACGGTTGTTCCGAATTTAACAAAGACCTAGGTTAATGCTAGAGATCATTCTTTTATCACAACCAGGTTTTCAGATTTCACTTTGTTGCCTTTTCATGTAGAACTATATTCCCAAGTGAGATATATTTAATGTTAAAATGTTCCTTGTGTAACATTCATTATGAATTGATCAAAAATTGTTTCATAATACAGTGTGTGAATGATGAATAAACACAAAGTCTGAACTATTTTCAGTGAGCAAACAATAGGGAAAAACTTGATAAATAAATAATTCTGAAAAATTAGAAAAAAATCAACTTATTTACAAATTGTCTATACAGTGGGACCTACCTTAATAAGCTTAATTCGCTTCTCTTGCCTAAAATGTAGAACAGTGGTTGACTAAAATATATCTTTTGGTCGGAAATCCAGTAAAAAATACTTTACATGTCTTCCATTCTGAAAGACTACAAAAACTTCGGCCAACAATTTAAAAGAATACTAAAATAAAAGAGAGAAAATCACATTTGTTTCTTTTGAGATAGCATAGTTTTGGTATGGTTCATGAGGATGGGAGAGGGAGTCGCTAGAATATTTTTATTTGGAAGGGAGTCACCAGAAAATTTTTTACTTCAAAGGGGGTCGAATATTCGAAAAGGTTGAAAAACACTGCTGCAGATCATTCTTGACCACAACCAGTTTTCCAGATTTCACTTTAATGACTTTCCAACCCATATCCGAACCGTTGCTTCCACACATAACCTGGACCTTGGGCTTTATTACCGA
Organism: Locusta migratoria; assembly: GCA_026315105.1. NCBI lineage: Eukaryota > Metazoa > Arthropoda > Insecta > Orthoptera > Acrididae > Locusta > Locusta migratoria. The sequence continues at coordinate 372,476,286 of CM048748.1, forward strand.
TCATACAGTTATGCTGTAGATCATTTTGTCACCACAACCAGTTTTTCAGATTTCACATTTATTGCCTTTTCAACCCATACCTGAACCGTTGTTTCCACATATAACCTAGACCTTAAGCTGTGTTGCCGGTCATACCATTATCACAAGTTTTCCAGGTTTCACTTATATTGACGTCACCAACCGATTATACCGATCATACTGTCATCACAACACTTTTTACAGCTTTCACTTTTACTGACTTCACCAACTTACAACCAGACTGTTCCCTCACTACGTAACGTAGATCTTGGGTTTCGCTGCTGACCATCCGTTCATGTCATCCAGCTATTTCATCTTCAAATTTATTGGATTTACCAACACACAACCAAACAGTCGTTCCCAGTATAACATAGACCTGAGGTTACGCTAACGATCATTCTGTCACCACAACCAGCTTTTCAGATTTCGCTTTTATTGACTTCTTGAACCCATATTCAGACTGTTGCCTCTACACACAACCTAGACGTTGAGCTTTGCTACCAATCATTCCGTCACCACAACAAGTTTTCCAGCTTTGAAAAGGTATTTTTCTAGTTCTTGCTAAATTTTATAAAAATTCCACACACGATAGTTTTATATAAGGTTTCGCATTTCATTCTGCAGAGGCGTCGCAGTCAGCATCCATTACACCTGCGAGCACTGAGGCTAGCTTGTAATGACTAAGGTATGGGTTTATTGACGTTGGGATATTAGTTTTTAAGTTCCACGTACATATTCTTCTCGTCTCCAGCAATGCAAAGCATAGAACGCGTGACTGTGCTGTAATTAAACTGGTCCATTCGCTGCTGATTGTAACAGAGTTGGTTCATTTTTTGCTGTCAGAGGCAGAACACATTGTTGCAGAAATTGTAACTAGAAGGCTCTCTTACACTAACAATGTTATTCTCGTTCATGAACCAATGTCTTGTAAGGTTATAGGACCTTCATTTCATGTTATTAATGGCGTTTAGATTTCCTTAAAGATTAGCAAGGAATCGAGGTCTGATACCAATTTTTCTCCGAATTCTAATTCTTCAATATTTAACTGCTCCACCTTTTTATTGTTTCCTCAGGATACCAAACTTTCAGGGTCTCCACAAACAGCATGATCCTAGCTTTACAAACTACTTGTGAACTAACTAAGACTAAGGACGGCACAAATATCCATGCCCGAGGGGGGATTCGAACCCCCGACCGTAGTGGCCGTCCAGACCGTGACTGGAGCGCCTCAGTCCCATCGGCCACTGCGGCCGTCTCCAGGCAGCACATGACTGTAAGTCGAGCTTTGATTCCAATTTTTCTCTGTATTTTAACTCTTCGATATAATACTGCTCAATCATTTCATTATTTCTTCAGGATACCTAACCACTCCAGGTCTTTACACACAGCGTGCTTCTAGCTACTATAATGAAGGCGAATGTCGTGGTTGACACTTTCTGTAAGGTCAACGACGACGATATGTTGGAGTCCCAGGCAGCACAGAATTATTCGTTTCCTCTAGCAATTCCGAAAGATACGGGTTCGAATCTCTACTCCGTTACGTAGTAATTTATTCCAAGGTTCAGATATTCGCTGTTGAAAGACGATATTTCATGTCTATTTACGCCTAATCGAGTCTTGAGCAAGCACTCAAGCTTTTTTGGTTAACAGTAGGCTATAACTGAGATCACAAACAAGCCCATCATGCCATTTCCTGATATAAGACCCTCTTTTGAGTCAATTATTGTGTTGTATTTATTTTATAAGCTTTAAGGGCTGTCTCATCTCTAATAACGTGCTTTACAATATTGCAGTGTGGCGTTATAATTTTACGTCTGCACTGACTGCCTTAAATATCAGTATTCTCTAGAGTACTTTGTGGTACCCATTTTGTATAGTGAAACGAATATACTCCACAGGGGTTTCGTGTGTAGGCTACCTGCAACACAGCTACGTTAGTTGGATTGCATTCAGCGTTGGACCACTTTTTTGGCGTCAAGTGTACTTTCACATAATCTCCCACCATGACCAATCCACAAAAAGTTCTCTATTCACACGCTAAGAGCGCCCATTGTATTAGCGATGAAAAACACCTGACAGAAGAGCTAGAATCCCCAGGTCTATCATCGAACGATACGGTTATGGGGAGAGTGTGATAGACGAAAACATGGCAACAAATCATATAAACAAAAGGGAAGAGCATAAGGAAGAACAAATCATCGCCCTATTGCCATTTTTACATGGCATCACCGAACGAATGGGCCAATATCTTTGTCGAATGGGCATCAAACCTATCTTTTGCATCAAGAACAAAGTAAGAAATAGCCATGATTCAGTGAAATTCGATCGACAGGCTGCACAAATTCGGAGTCTATGAAATCGGCGTGTGATTGTGGCCAAGGGTACACAGGAGAAACTGCACTGTAGAGCAGGAGAGGTACATTCGTATGAGAGGTCGGCAGTGGCGGAAAATCAAAGGAGTCAAACGACAAAGAGAATGTGAACCACTTTTGAGCGCCTTGACTACCAACATCGGCAGCGCTACACAGCGACGACGCGCGCGCTGCTGCCCGTACGGGCCGCGCGGCGCGGAGTCGACAGTGGCACGACAGCGCGCACTGGGCAGGTGGGCAGGTGGTTCGAGTCCACCCGCGGCATGGGTGTGTTGTTCTTGGCATAAGTTAATTTAAGTACTTTGTAAGTCTAAGGGCCTCTTACATTAACAAACATTTCAATATTTTACAAAGTAACACTTGTACCCTACGTCCGTCTGGTTGTTTCTCTACCGTTTTCAACCTCCACAATTCCGGCTAGTGTCATGAAGGTTATTAGCTGATGTGTTGACAAATGCCCTACTATCCTCTCCCTCGTTCTTGTCAGTGTTGTTCACACGTTTCTTTCTTCGCTGATTCTGCGGATTTCTTATCAGTCCTTCTATTTTAGACATACGTCTACAGCACCGCAATGCAAACGCTTCCATTCTTCCGGTCTTCTCAGTATCCATGATCCTCTGCCATACAATGCTCTAAACGTATATTGTCAGAAACGTCTTCCTCAAATTAAGACCGGCACTTCTATTAGCTATAAGTGACTTCTTTGCATATGATGCTCTACTTCTTATTTCCTTCATTCGTATTGAGTTATCTTGCTTCCAAGGTGAGAGAATCCCTTTGCCTATTTCGTGATCACCAATAATAAAAAGTTTTTCGCATTTTTCATTTCTGCTGCTTTCCATTACTTCTGTCTTTTTGTGGTTCACTCTTAATCCATATTACGTAATCTTTGGACTACACATGCCGTTGAAGAAACCCTAGTTCTTCTTCATTTTCATTGCACATAGCAGTTTCATCTTTGAATCTTATTATTGAACTCCTTTCACCGTAAATTTTGATACCCCTTTCGAGCATTTCTTTTATTTCCGTCATAACGTCATCGATGTATATATGCAACAGAGGGGCAAAAGCCTGTCTTACATTTTAAGAGTGGTAAAACGAAGTATCTGTAACTTTGATGTTAGCTTCTGTATCACTCATTAAGATCGTCGACTGTCATAATGTTAATTCCAAGATTCTAGACTTCATAAGTAAATGTCAAAAATGCCGACCTTGCCTAGGGTGTTGGACGGGTCACAGATGGCGGATAGTGAACGTTCCGTCAGATATGACTGACAGCTGCGAAAACAGAATAGGCAGTCCCAGACTAAGGCAAAACAAAACCAGAGCTACTGTTCGACTGTCTTGTAGCAAAGTGGTCAGCGTCTATTCACTAGTGCTGAGGCTGAAATTATATTCTGGAATTAACCATTCCAAGCTTAACACTCTTAGTTCATTCAATGACTCTACTTGCAACGCTCCAGCTAACCAGGATACTCTTAAGTAATCTACAGAAAACGGGAAGTTATGTGCAATACGTTTGCACCGTTAAAGTTCCACTTACCGCACCCTGGCCAGCCGCTTCCCACAATTACGCAAAGTTCCTGAACAGTGAAGCTCCCCTCAGAGAGGACCACCGTGTGCTTACTAATGGATAATGGAATCAAAACATATGTTTCGTCTCTCGAAGATTTAATACAAGGGAAAACTTTATAAGTAATACACTACTGATGTGAAAATTAATGTTTCCTTGTACTGAGGTACCAAGAAATTTAGTAATAAATACGGTCCACAGATTATATAGTCAAATTGTTTCAAATGAATTTTTTTATAAGCAGTAGCATCAACTATGTGAACGATTTGGTAAACTTTGGAATAGACATACAAAAGAGCAAAGGCTGTCAGTATCCAAGTATGCAATCTGTTATGAAAGTAAGATTGAAAATAATTAATTTGTTTGGTAAATTTTTCTAAACTGAAAGTGAAAATATGTCTCTTAATAATATACACTGCTCTTAAGATGTTGTACCAAATATTTGGAAGTAAGTCTAAGCGGTTTGTAGAAAATATCAAACTTTGTATATTATAAGCCTAAATGCTTGCATAAACACTAGCAAACTTGTTAGTATCAATGGGTGACAACTGAATATTGTCATATAGACTATGTAATTTAGTAATAGAACACTTTTCCTACTCTAATAATTTACTTATATGGAACAAACTTGTTTACTTCATTCAGATAAGATGACTTTCATGCTAAATAGTTGCAGTATAAGACTGTAATTGTCATAAAATAATTTTATTGTTACTTGTCTGTAAAATCAAATGACTGCAGGATAATTAATTTGTAAAGCAGGAAAGCCTACACTGGTATACCAAGGAAAAAAATTGAGTAACTTATTTTCTGAACAGTTAACATTAAAAAGCACACTGTACAAACCTAATTGCTGATTGTTCATAAATCTAATACTGTCTCTCAATATCTTACATATCAAAATTATTATGAAGAATTCTAGCAATTATCTGATTTTTGACTGAAATAATTACTCTTTACCAAAATCTGTTAATGTAAACTTCTATCTAAATTGTCTGAGAAAATTCACACGTATTTTTGTTGACAATGCAATTATAAGGAATAAAATCAGTTTCTTCACTGCAATAGGATACTTGGGTAATCTTTTGCACTTAGAAGGTTAGAAACCTACATAGGTCAGTGACTTAGGAAAATGACGGTGGAACACAGGTTACAATGAAATATGGTTGTTATTCATAATACGTACAAATATGAGTCTGTGGCTTACAAAAGTAATAAAGATTGCATTCCCTGTGTTCGCAGAGAAGAGCAGGTGCGTGGTTCACTGTTGCACAATCGTACAAGCATGGACTCTTACAGTTCTGTGGCTTTTGCAATCTTCTTGGCATCGGAAATTCAAAACAATTAAGCCAACAATATTTGCGCCATTGCCCACAATATGCAGCGTTCGTCATCCCAGGCGATTTCCATAAAATCTTGCTATATTGGCCTGATAAAACAAGACCTCAGCTGCATGCTGCTCACCCATCGGAGGCTCAGACACTACTCTTGCAACCAGAATGTTTGCAGCGCACAACACCGCTGCTTTGGCGCGCTTTCCCACCTTTTCCATTCTCGCACGCTCTTTCCAGTTTTTAGTTCTTCCCACAACCTTTTACATTACACATACATTTATAAAATCCATAAGCCAGATGCTCTATGAAGCTATTACAATAACGTAATCTCAAAATTATTAACATTACAATCCACACAAGATTAAAATACACATTCTTAAAATATATTAATAAAATATAAAAATGTCCGAAGCATATATGAATACAAAGACACCTTATCCATAGAACATTACTACACATAACTACATTAATATAATTATGGAAAAAAACTCGATATGAAACAAATTTGTAGGTTTTGATGAAATATAGCAATATTAAAATACTGTCTTTTATCTTTCTTTTATGGTGTAACATACTCAAACCCACCTGATTTCAGGTACATCCTTCACGAAGCAGTATTTCGCCAGGTGGTCACTCCACCGCCAGAATTAACGGCGGAAACAGTCTTTCGTATTCTGAGGCGGTTATGGTAAAATGCCATGTGATTCAACAGAAGAAGATGGAGTCCTCTGTCCAACTTAAAACTAAATATCAAAACATTTTTTTCAACTAGGTTAAAATCATAGATTAAAATTTTGGCACTTCAAGAAACGATGGTTTTCGCCAATTTTCGGGTTTTTAAAAGGAAATTAATAAAATAATAATAATGTACCATGTCTGGCTGTTGTTTTCGCAGTACCAAATATATTTTAGATTCAATAATGGAGGTAAAACTATTAATAATAGCCTCACGACAATTTGTCTTAAATTACATATAAAGCATACACTATGTTAATACCCATATGCTGGTCAATGAGAAAAAAAAAACAACAACAAATGAAGAAGTTAATGGAGCTCGGGAAACGTTAGGATGCGACATCTCAGTTTATGTTGAAATTTCAGTGAGTGATTTTAGAACACAGTTAGGTAAAGAGATGGAAACACATGAGTAGACGGTGTGTGGCTTTCCTGTGCGAAGGTGGGCAAGCCAAAATAGCCGAAGACTTGCTGAAACATGCAAAAATTGTAATCTTAAAATCACGGCAACACATTGGTGAGCACAGAATGAATTTAATGGGGAATATCAAATCGATAATATAGTAATTTCATACTGTAATTACAAAGAAATTTCAAATGTCCAAGTTAGGGATTGGGCTAATATTGACACTGAACATTATACAACGCAAATAGAAGTAAAAAGTCAACCTGAAAAACTCTCCAAGTCACGATATGTTATCCAAAAATTTGCTACTGATAAAATAAACTCCACTCTAAATATGGGATTAAGAATATGCTAACAATTGCGAAAGTCGAAAAACAAGGTTCATCAGTATAAAATTTCATTCCTCCTCAAAAGAAATGAAAACACATTTGGTGGAATGCACATTGTAAAACAGTACTTAAGTGAATGATCATTGCTTTAGTTGGGCCAGTACGGGGTGCTACGGCGTACTGCCTAAAATTCAAACTCGCTATTAATGTATCGACTAAAATTATTTCTTAAATCTTTAAAAAAATACACCAAGTGTAATTTGTCGAATGCATTTTGGAAAGAAAGTTGGAAAGTTTTAGGATCGTTCGAGTTGCTATCATAATCGTCGAAACTTTCAAACAGCACTTTTGGACAATTCCAATGGAATCTGGTTGGCAGTCTAATGTTCTAACTAGCCAATGGAGAGCTCTGACTAGTCTCAACCGACACACATAAAATGCTTCTTACCGACACCAAAGCGTTTAAGAACTTTGTTCCAAAGAGATAAGCCACTAAATACACGATATCTTTTGTATACACTATCATTGCCTATTCGTTGAAGAAAGCAAGTTCGAAGTTCCGGCATATCTTTCAAAAAATTGAAGGACAGTACATCGCAACATTTTGACTTAATTTCCATTGATTGAATCATGAAACACTGCACGAGATACGTATTTTTCATGCTTAGCACGACACGTTTTGAGAATGACTTGCAGTCAAAATAAAATTTTTACCGTAACTATTATGCTTACTTAACCACCTTCTTCGCACTATAGTCAGTTTAAGATTATAAAATAGTGCATCATAGCATTAGTAGTAACCAAAATAGAAGCGAATGTTAATTCCTTTGACCAATGCTTCTTCAACTGACAGGATGTGTACATCTTTAACTATTGGTAATGCTGCCAGTTTTGCTTCTTCCATCTTTAAAGGTTCCACGCAGTCCCATTGTTGGAATTTTGTAATGGTTTTCATGTGATATAAGTCTGCTTTCAATTCTGGCAGCAAAACGCACTCTTATCGTCTTCTGGAACGCCACTTCTGATTACTTACGGTAAGACATCGTTGTCCAGTGCCGATGTGTGGTATCCTCATCTACAATAAATCCTTCAATACAATAAAAATCAGTTTCAAATCTGTAAATTATAACTATATTTTGTTTGTGTATTCACATGCCCGGGTCCTTACTTTCTTTATTTTCTAAAAATATCCATTTGACTCATCTCCTGTGAAATGAGCAGAGTACCGCCTAAATTTTTTTTCCAGCTGAAGCATTGGGCATGATGCAGTCGAAAATTACAAAACTGAGAATATGCATGACAACTGTAAGAAAAGAGACATGTAAATTAATCTGTTGAGTGAAAGAAACTACGAAATTACACACATTTTATAAATAGAAAAAAATCCAAAAGAGACTTTTATAAACATTCAAAACAAAACCAACCATTTACCAACCTGACAATATATGCTTATAAATGAAACGGAAGGTTAGCTTAACAACTAGAATTATTGCAAGGCGCTTGGTAATTACATCTAAAAATTATTGAACTGTCCAGAACCTGCAAATAAATTCCAACCAGGGAAAATAAATAACACCAACCCTAACACTGAAGAACCTGACGAATCGAAATAACTAAACAAATTAAGAAACTTAAAAACAATATAGCATCTTCAGAACTACTAAAATCAGCTGGATCTACATTGTAAAAGAGATCACTGAAGTAATAGTACATATCTGACGAAGTGGAAAAAAAAACCCGACGATTGGAAAATTGCGGCGGCAGATTAGCCGTGTGCACTGAGGCACCGTGCTGTGGTGCTTTCGGCCATTCGCCATCGGTGGTTCAAGTCCTCCCTCAGCCATGGCTGCATGTTTTGTCCTTAGGTTAGCTTACCTTAGTTTAAGTAGTTTGTAAGCTGGGGACTAATAACCAAACAGTTGAGTCACATAGATTTACAAACATTTGGACATTTTGATTCGAAAATAGAAATTATCAATCCATTGCGTAAACAAGGCGATAGAACCAATGTTAATCATTACCGATGAATCTCTCTTCTCCTGGTCATGTATCAAATTCTGTCGCAACGTTTACCTGATAGGACTCAAGAACAATTGGAACCTAAAATCGGAGAATAACAAGTATGCTTTACACCAAACAGATCCTGTCCAGAAGAAATTCATCATTTAAAACTAATCTTTAGGAACTAAAGGATTTTCTAGTAACAATATTGCAAGCACTTCTGTGGTTTTTGAATAAGGCTTTTGACTCAGTTGATCATGAATCTGTTTTCCAAAATTTAAACGAACAAAGGGTAGATAATAAAACTAACTTTAACACCAATTACTGTTACATTAACCAACACTAGCTCTTAATTTAAATTCCTTGGAGAAATTTCAGACACATTTGCTGTAAAGACTCCTGTTAGACAGGGAGATGAACTCTTCCTATTAATGTTCAACTGTGTTTCAGAAAAAGGTAACTACAGAATGGCGAGAGCAAAAGTAGGGTGAAAACATATGTCAGCCTTTTCAGCTGATTTGGCAATTATAACTGGAGATATTACCGCAGCTCAAAAATAAATTGAAACATTTAAAGATGTTTCGGAAAAGTAACACTACTATTATCATTCGAAAAAAAAACGGAATAATTGATATGCAACAAAAAACAACAAAGTTTTTGAACAGGAACTAGGGAGAGAAAAAAGAGTTTCTCAGTTTAAATTCTTAGGGGAAATCATACAAGTAAACTGTCTGGAAAATCTGTAAAATGATCGCTGCTTTAAGATTAACACAAAATATTTATAATTAAAAATCACTTTTGAAATTCAGTAATCGTAGGCATTACAGCACTGTAATCAATCATTAATGCCTTTAAGGAGCAAATCGTAGGCATTACAGCACTGTAATCAATCCTTAATGCCTTTAAGGAGCAAAAGGAGAAAAGAAAGAAAAATTATTAGGAAAATATCAGGCCCAAAAAATTACTGATGGACAAATTTATAGACTGAGAAGTAATAGGAGAATGCACAGACATACCTGACGATATGAGAAAACAAAGACATAAATTTTGTGGCCACATTAAAAGAATGGCAGTTACTATGTTGACAAAACAAAAAGTAGAATACGAAAAGAGAAGTAAGGCCAAAACTCAACTAATGAAATAGATCGTTGGTCTTAAGAAGTACCTTAAAGTAGCTGAAATAAATCAGGAAGAAGTCACAGATAGAAAAAAAAATAAACATTCAGACAAAACATATTTCATTGGAAAGTTGATCAGAGGGAAATTAGAAAACTGACTGAAACACACCGAGTCACGCGGGGGTGACCCTATGTTCTAACGCACCTTGATGCGGCCTGCGCTTCTGCGCCCCGTCAAAGGTTCGAGTTCTCCCTTGGGCACTGGTCTGTGTATGTTGTCTTTAGTACAAGTTAGTTTAAGTAGTTTATAAGTCTAGGGACATGACTACTGTAGCTTGGTCCCATAGTCTTACAAACATCTAAATATTTGAACACACTGATGAAAGAAAAGACTTCATTCTGGGAGGATGAAACAAATTAGGTGCAAAGGAAGGAGACAATCATAAACGACATTGATTGATTAATTGATTGATTGTACATCGCATTGTGCTATTAGGCCCACATGTGAATAAATAATAATAATAATAATAATAATACTTGAACATTGAAGTGCTAGCAACTACTGGACTGCGTGCCAATCAGGTGTCAAGGTAGAAACGACAAACGAAAGTAACATTTTCCTAAACTGGATTATAGAGACGTTGATGTTCAAACCGAGGCAAGGTGGCGCTGTCGTAAACCACTGAACTAGCATTTGGGACCATTGTTAAAATCCACCTCCAGCCAACTAGGTTTAGGTTTCCCGTGATTTACCGGTATCACTCCACGAAAATGTTGGGATGGTTCCTTTGAAGGGACCTAGCCGATATCCTTTTCCATCGTTACCCAATTACGAATCTGAAGACAGGACGTTAAAACCTTTGTCCTTTTTTATGTTTAAATAGTTAATTAGTTCATTTGGAGTAACAAATGAACACTGAACAGTGTACTATTAGGTCGATGATGTTGTTAAAAGTGGAGATCAAATCGCAGTAACAACAAAGTTATTACGTTATTTCGCTTGTTTTCTGTAAGAGTAACTTTGAGATCATTTTGCCGGTAGCACAAAATTTAAAGTAAGTTCGTAATTTGTAAGTTCTGCATTTGCAGTAGCTACGAGGGAAAGGACAAATGGACAAAGGGAGGGTGGAAGAGATGGACAGAAGGAGGGTATGGGAAGTAGATCGACATAATGCAGAAAACGATTGCTTTACGTAAGGGCAATTTTACGGCACCTGATCCACAGTTTAATGTCTTTTTGATGTTTATGCAGAAAACGGACAAACAGAAAATTTAGTCAGTCTACTGGCTTGACAATAAATAATGGTTTCTGAGACAAACATCTTTTTGTCAACTTTCTTTTCATCCCATATAACCCTCAGAAATGCAAGGTAGGTCATTAACTTGAGTGTTGTATGCTTTCCAGTAAGGCTGTGTTCCTACGAGTTTTTGAACTTATTTTACTTCTCGTCTCCCATTACAGTGAGTCAAAAAGAACCGTTGCCTAGCTGAACTAGTGAGTAATGAAACAGTATACTGGAATGATCATCTTGTGATGGTACAGCTCTTGTATCTGCCGTGTTTGCTGCATACGATTTGTGGTTAAATCCGCCTCATGCAAGACACCTTGTTTTATTTTAATACCCAAACATGTTTCAGCAGTTATTATGCCATCTTCCATGGGTTTTTACCATTTATTTTCTAGAATAAAATGTTATAAGCTTTGTTTATACAACGATTTGGACGAGCTGTATGATTTGATGTCTCTATTGGATATATTAGGCCTAATTTATTTACGATAGTTACATTATGTCATTTGCAGGATTTTCATCTCCTTTACATGAAGAATGACAAGTTTTCACTGCTTCTCATCTGCAAACAACAAGACGTTTTCATTTACTATTGTAAATTCGCTCAAAAGTTATGTGTAAATAGATCTATGTGGCTGTGCAGTAGCTTACTTATATTCGAAATGTGGTGTTTCTGCATGTTTGTGTTGTGACATATTCTTGATGTTATAAGATATTTATTGCGCTTTTTTTGTTGAGGTGGCTGTATCGTATTCATTTGTTTACGTGGTGCGTCTGTGATGTGGCGTGCGAATTTTGAATAGATTTTATACTGGCGATGCTTTGTTTGTGTTCTTTATTATGTGTGTGTGGAGAGAGATATTTGTTTCGAATGTGTGTGTGTGTGTGTGTGTGTGTGTGTGTGTGTGTGTGTATGTGTGTGTGTGTGTGTGAGTGTGTGCGTGTGTGTGTGTGAGAAAGGTGGATATAACCACAAATAAGACACTGAAATTTATTTAACATGACGCTATAAAATTTAGAACAAGTTAATAATCTAAGATTGAAGAAACTAATTTTATGTAGCAGACTATATTTACATAGCTAATGAATAATGTGTGATGGTTAATATTGCTGTAAGGATGGGTTTACTCAGGCTAGTCTGAATGTCAAGCTGATAAAAAAAAAAAAATAACAGCAACTAGCAGTTGAGAAAGTTGCTCCTGGGATATTGGGGTCGTGCATATGCGACCTGTATCTGATGACCGTACAGCGTTTGAAACACAAATGCAGATCACTTTTGTAATTTTCCCCGTATACGAATTAAAAACAGCGCGTACTGCAAATGATTTATCTCTGACGTTATAGGTATCCGGTGCTGTAGGCGATTAATTATATCCGACAGATATAGAACGGCCGCACAGAGCAGGGATGACAGGCTTCTCGTTCTTTAGCGGATCCAATTAACTGCCGGCATCCGCACATCTCCGGCGCACGCAATTAGCGCGCCTCTGCGAGATGGGGAAACGGCGAGCCATCGTGGCCACTCGGTGGCCGCCTTCGCTCTGCTCTGTACAGCCGCTGTCGACGCAGAGCGCGGTAATTACTGTTTAATGGCGGCTTGGCGCTACCAAACTGAATTACGAGAGGTCCCTGAATTGATTAGCAGGTGGTTTACATCTGGCTGCTCGCCCTTTCCTGATTACATTTGCAGGTGGTGTCTCGCAACGAGCTGTCACAAACTTTATTTTATACCTCTGCTAACCTTGTCCAGAACTTTGCAAAGACAAGATAACGTTTGGGTTGTATTAATCGCATCCTATAAATCAAATATTTTTGTAAATAACTGAATATGATGCGCACTTAACAATTGGCACTTGATTTTTGGACCTGTTTTTAATTTCCCTCACGCTCTAAATACTTCACGTGAGTAGATAGAATTTTGCGTCACCACCCCAGAATGCCACCAACCCGAAAATGTTGCTAAATTAGCACAAACATTGACTATAAATGCCATCTTTTTTAAGTAACAGTGAAGTACAATGCAAAAAGAGTATTGCAGACGATGGTTAATTGCCACAAACCCAAAACTGGTTATAAGTGCAATCTTGCACAGAGCCATCTGTGAATAGAGTTATTAACTTGTGTGCAACTGCGACAGAAATATGTGTGAGTTAGACAGAGATGAAATGTGGAGCCAGCAGGAAGGAGCAGCTTTGGGCGGAGCTTGATAGTGCACTGCTATCTTTGTCTGTATCTGCACTTCCTGACACCGGCCATTCGAAATAGAGGCTTCATATAGGCAGGACCTACTCTATTTTATTCAACTGAGCACCACAAAAGATGCAGAAATGTGACTGATGTACCTAATCAACCTGAATATAATAAACCTGAATTTTGTCAAAGTTGTACACAGTGGTGTACTCGTGGCACAGAATGGAGTTGATAAGGGCTATATTATTGGCACATTTGAAGTGTTTAATGTACGTTTTAAATGCAAAGATTTGCTGTATACATATTTATTGCAAAGATAACTGATTTGTTAAACATTAAACATGATAGAACTAAATGACACAAAGTGTAACAAAGAAATGTGACAACATTTTTTAGACAAGAAACCATTTGATGTCATTCAAAAGCAAAAGGAATTTGATGAGTATATGGAAGCACAGATTAGAGCTACTACAAGATATGACAATTAGAAGAGTATAACTAGAAAATATAGATGGCTTATTTGAAACCATTATAGCCTAGATGGTTTGCTACCATTTTTATGAATGGTTAAAAACATGCAGTTAATACATTAAATAATTTTCGTATAGACTGTTAAAAATTCTCTATTAGTATTCTATATTGAGCATCATGAGTCAGAATTTTCTTTCCATTCCTGACTAGGTAGGCTAGCATATCAGCTGGTATTTTATCATTAAATGTAGCACATAACTTCATTGTTGTTTTTTATGTAGCTACTATATTTTTTCTACATGTCATATTAATCACATAGGTTGAATAGTTTGCTATGAAATTAAAAGAACTTATATCAGCATCACCTTTTAGTTTGTGACTCGCTTAAAATGAAGAAATAAATCATAAGCTTTCAGAAAGTTACTTGGTGGATCTAAGTTCCACATTTCTTGTGGAAAACGTCCATTTTCAAGTATATATTCTGCAGTTTAACATAGTCAAATACTGAAGAGCCATCTAACTAATTATTTTTATCATATGTTTGAAACACTGCATATTTGAAGTAAGATGTATCAAGGTCCATTTGACTGTAATTATTTGTGATGTCTTATTTTAAATTCGTCTTGCCCCTTAATCCAGTTATATTCTACAGATTGCAATTTGTAGAACGATATCGGAATTTTTGGGTTTTTAACTTAGTTTCATGTTGTTCAAGTTCATAATTATGTTCGTATTTAATAACAGATACACGAATTTTCATATTTTCAACTACAATTTTACCTTCTTTTGGAAGTGTACTTGTACTATCGTTAGAAGGCCATAGAAAAAATTTATCGTGAATTTAACCTTAAAAGATTCGAGAAAGACCTATTTGCCTGTAGATTGAAATGTCAATAAAATGTTTCTGATGTTTAAGGAACTTTATTCTACAGCTGATTCAATTAAACCTATAGATGCATTATGAACACAAGTTTCAACATATCCTTCAGATACTCATCTAGTGACACATGCACTCATTGTGATGAATTGTCAGCAAAACTGAAAGCACTCTCCCCAGAAATAGGTAAAGAAACAATTAAGAAGTTAATAACCATGAATGTTATTCACAAAAGAAAAGTCAAAACATTTTACCAACACAATAGAGATGAAAGGCATAAAGCTATGAAAACCAAGAAGATGGAAGCAACTTTATGGATTTTACTAAAAATGTGTCACTATCAAACATAACTACTGAAATGTGAATTGTAATCGTCATTTAACAATGTATTCATCAGTGGAGTTTTTCCATTCATTACCTCACGATTGATTGCTTGGAAAGATGTGTGAGTTTCCATAGATATGTTAATAATAAAAACTTAACTGATGATAGTATCGTTAAGAATAATGTTAGAAATGACAATTATGATAACTGAAATTACAATAAAACATTCGTTCATACAAGGGAAACGAAAAGTAGCTGACTTATATGCTCCATTCTCTTTGTGTTATAGGGACTTTCCTGGTTTCTTTCCTGACACATTTGTAGATTTCTTTTATTTATGTTCGTGGTTTCAAGATTGAACACCATAGAAACAGTATTATTTTGTTCTCTACACTCAGGACTTCAATGTTTTACATGGTTTGAAAACATTAGTTTGTATGAGATGTACTTCTTGCGTTTTGAAAATTTAAAAAAAAAAAAATCTGAATTTCATTGAAATAGTGACTTACCTGATTCTTTCCTTGGACCATTCATTTCATCAACACTATATTTTTAATGGAACCGTTAAGGTTTGTTGATAACTCCATTTATATAGCACAAAAAGGTTCAAGTTTTTGTATTGTAGTTTTGAGTACTGTTATTACATGTAGAATTAATCCATAGTTTATACCAATTAGTGCTAATCAGTTGTACCACCTTT
The DNA here is from genome assembly GCA_026315105.1 of Locusta migratoria. Lineage (NCBI taxonomy): Eukaryota > Metazoa > Arthropoda > Insecta > Orthoptera > Acrididae > Locusta > Locusta migratoria. The sequence goes on from CM048748.1 coordinate 372,492,023, forward strand.
TACTACCTTTTTTGTGATTTCATTATATTCATAAAAAGTATTATCTCTGAAAAAATACAATATACTAGTAATGTACCTAAATACTGAACTTACACCAGTTGGTAATACAGAAAATTCTCTGGTTGTTATACTGCATACTTTAGATTTAAAATTACATTCATCTATTTTGACACAGAGAAACTCATTATGGAACATAAATGTTCTACCAGAATATATGTTATCTTCACCATTAATCTTATAATCATTACCTAATCCTGTACTAGATAATAGTTTTGGTTATCCCGGTGTTAATTTTAAAGTATGTAAGCACATCATCTACATCATGTTGTCAACAAATATTACAATTTCCCCACTAGGTCTTTGATATATGCCATTTATAGATTCTAAATTTTGTGGTAAAAATATTAACCAATTGTTTATTAATTTTGATTTCATATAATTACCAATGCACACATTTTTTGTAGAAAATATTTCCATTTGCAAACAATAAGCATTCGAAAATTTACATGATATCATAAACAAATCAGTTGTACAAAATGGATTTTTATTTTTAACATATCCAGCAATTTTATTTACATATGTTGAATAAAATTCAATTATTTGTTTTAAACTTAATCCTTTACAAATAGCATGAATTTTCATTGATTAGTATCAATGTGAAAAATAATGATCAAAAATGTTTTCTATAGTTTCTGCATTAACTCTAGTAGATAGACAGAAATGTAAAAATCCAGGTAGAATAAGCAATTATGAAAATTTTTTGATAGAACTTGAAGAAAAATTACCTACTATTTCGTTTGCTGTTGAAATTTATAATATTCAGAAAAGGGAAACTAAACTTGATATGTATCCCAAAGCGTTTACTCATTTGTTGAAAAATATCCATGTGTATCCATTAAAAAATCACCAAAAGTCAGAAGGAAAAATATGGAATTATTATATTTTAAAATAATGTAAACTCACATTATTATTGGATTAAAGATTTATCTGGACTGATTTCAGCCTAAATTTATGAACATGAAGATTCAAAATTTGTGGTTTGTGTTTCCTGCATTTCAATAGTAACGAAAAATTAGATAATCATATCAAAAATTCTCTAGTTAACAAACGATTAAAAGTAGTAATGCAAAGAAATAGTTCCAATATCCATTTCAAAAATTATCAACATACACAGAAAAATACAGTTGTAATGACGATTTTGAAAGTTTACTGTTGAAGATGGATACTTGTCAACCGAATTCAGAAAATTCATATACAATGAAATATAAAAAAGACATGAACCTAATGGTTTCTGTTATTACATTAAATATATAAATGTACATCATAAATATCCTGTTGTTTCTAGAGGGACAAACAGTCATCAAAATTCATAGAATGAAGAAATGATACCATTAACTTCTGAAGAACAATCAACACTTAATAAATCTAAAGTTTGCACATTGTGTAGGTGTCATTACTCACAAAAAATAAAAGAGTTCGTCATCATGATCATTTAACAGGAAAATGTATAGCTCCTTCATGTAATAATTGTAATTTACAGTTAGAATATCCAAGTATTATGCCAATATACTTAAGCAACTTATCAAGATATAATTGACATCTGTTTGTAAAAGGACTTGGTTATAATATTAAAGAACTAGATTTATTAGAAATAATGAAGATAGATATTTTAGTTTTGGAAATGAGATAGAAACACTGAAGATGAGGTTCACTGGCACGTTCAAATTTATGGCATCTTCACTTGACAAACTTTCATTAAATATGAAAGAGGATCGAATGAAAAATATCAGAACATTTTTCTCAGAAGAGTTATACAATCTAGTGGTCATAAACGGTGTATATCCTTATGATGATTCTTGGAGGAAATGTGAAGAAACGGAGCTACCATAAAAATAAGTATTGGCCCACTTTAGGTTATGGTAGAAACACAAAAAGTGGGCCTTTGTGATCGTCTTTTGACAGCTCGAAATTTAAACGAAAATAACGGCTTAACCATTAATCTGATACGAAAGTTGAATAACCGAATTTTTAGAGGAGGAAATACTGTACAACCTTGCTCTCATATGTTTTTTTTTTCATATCTCATATCGTTTCAGAGAAATTTGCAGAAATAAAGGCGATTTTGGGATGTCTGTCTGTCCGTAACGTGTTCCCACTTTTTAAGACGAACCGTTCAACCGATCTGTACCAAATTTTACAGACATAATTTTAGGCTGCCAGAGACCAGAACCTCCCTTTTTCAAATCTTTCGATAAAAAAATACGACATTAATACAAATAAAATCCGTTTGTAATATAATTGTAATTACAAACGAACCGTTCATCTGACACAAAAATCGAATAACCTAATCGGTAGAGGGGAAAATTATCTATAACTTCACTCTATTATATTTTCTTAATATCTTGCATCGTTGCAGAGATATTTGCAAAAATAACTGCGATTTGACGATGTCTGTCTGTCTGTTTGTAAGGTGTTCCCACTATTCATTCGAACTGTTCAACCGATCAGCAACAAAAAATGCAGTTTGTAATGTAATTTTTATTGCAAATAAACTGTTCATCTGATGCAAAACTTGAATAACAGAAATTGTAGTGGAGTAAATTCTTTACAACTTTGTTCCCTTATGTTTTTTACACATCTTGTATCATTTGACAGATATTTGCCAAAATAACGGAGATATCACAGCCTCCACTCTATTAACGAAAACCAGCCGTTTGGAGATGTCACATGACATTCCTCGCCCAGAACTCTCTCTGGCATATGCCACCTTGCTTTGGATATTTGATGATTTTCTTATTGTAACTTACACATTGTCATTTCAAAGCATTGGTGCACAGAAGAATTAACAAAAACACGTCGTTCTTTGTACGATAAATCATAATGTAGTGTCTAAAAATGCCCTATTAGCAGCAGTTAACAACGGCCAAGAATAGTATGAGATTAAAGTACGTAACTTGTAAGTGTTAGCCGTAGTGGAGTGGACAATGCATTTGACTGTGATGCTGAAGGTCAGTGGTTCGGAACCCGCCTCTACCTAAGTTTTTTTCCTAAACGGGTTTCAGACACTCTTATTAATTAAAGAGAGCTATGTTCTTCAAAGTTTAGAGTGGCATATGTAAGAATGCTCCCTCTAAAGTACGTGTTTGTTCTATTTTGTGAACATGCCATTAAATACATAACAACGAATTGACCAATGGTCTCCTGATGCATATGCACGTAAACTGGGAAGACACAGTAATAGCGAACATTGTGCACAAAGTGCTGATGCAGGCAGTTTCGTGTATAAAGGAAGTCCCAGAATTGTGTGGAATGTGAAGTGAAAGTGACACAGTGCCTGTCTACAACACGAAAAACAGCGCATATCCACCAAAGTAAGTGACAAAAACTTGCTATAAACACTTGGACAATTTGCTATAGAAGCAGTAGCTACAACAAAATCAAACAAAAACCAAAAACTACGTCATGTATTTTCGTAAAAAATCCCGATATTTACAAGCTAACGATTCACTACATTAAATATACACGTTTTGGTTTGCAGATGACAAACTGTCAAAAAATATCAGTGACGTTTTGTGAGTTGAAGAACCACAAACATTACTACATGTGGTATTAAGGTAGGTCTAGCATTCCTATAAAAATAAGAAACGATGTATAGTAGTCTCACAATTATCTGTAGTTTTTACTGTTAATGTACAAAAGTAACAATCATTTCATTGTTAATTTGACAGACAATACGAATTAAACATCAAACTGATGATGCTGCAACGCCAGCGAAACATGTATGAGAGAAATCAAAAAACATTTGTGTTTACTCAAGGTGGACCTTTCCTATAAAGCAAATTTATTTTGTAAGCAAACACAGAGATTGAAGAAGTTGTCAAACCTCAAGATGAATGTGTAGTTCCTTAATCAAACAGAAGGGAAGTGTATATATTGCAACAAATTACCTTGTTTTTTTTCTTAGCGTTTATTCACTATTTGTGGAATATATTGAAAGTCATTAATTAGAATCAATGCATCTACCAAGATGTTTGTCTTTGACATGGTTGCTATGGACGCTTTTAACACAGATGGAATTACCTTTCCTGTAGTTCAGATATGACTTCATTCATGTTACAATCTTCTGCGCTAAAATAAAGAATAAATATTCTATTTCAAACCATGATTACGTTCTTTTACAGCTAAAATCACAAACGGATAAGTGTGGTAATATGGAATTCCACATAACTCTAATGCTCAATATATATACACAAAGTTAGTACTATCAATATGTCATTTACAACATTCATTGTAACAGTATCTCCCCAGTTTATGTACATGTGTTAAAGAAGTCTATGTTTAAAATTCGTTGCTATGTATTTCATGGCATTTTCTCGAAACAGAACAAAGGAGCTTTTCAGAGAAAGTACAGCTGCGTTCACAAGAGTGTGTGAAAAACTTTTAGGAAGTAAGAGTAAAAATGAAGTGGGTAAAAAAAACTGACAGTGGTATGTATATATATTTTTTTCTTCAGTGAAATCGATGCTTTGCGGTCGTTTGTTCATATTTGGTCTGGATTGTCGTTGAGAATTTTACTCACTTTTTATTGGCGTTGAACCAACACCATCTGAAGAGAAGCCTGAGCACTGCCATGCCGTGTCACGTCACACAGAGTAGCTCGCGATCACGTAGTTTACTGGCTGGCTGTTGGGGCAAGGCCCACTGCCTTACAGCGGCCAGCCAGTGAGCTACGCGATCGCGACCTACTCTGTGTGATGTGATGTGGCATGACAGTGAAAACGTTCAAATGTTTGTAAAGCTTATGGGACTTAACTGCGGGGTCATCAGTCCCTAAAATTACAAACTACTTATGAACTAGTTCATACTAAAGATGGCACAAACTTCTATGCCCGAGGGGGGGGGGGGGCTCAGATCCCTGACAGGGAACGGCCTTGTGCATTGTAGCATAGCGCCGCAATGTGCTTGGCCACTCTGTCATGGTGCACGGCAGTGCACAGGCCTTCTCTTCAGATGGTGTTAGCTGTACCGTCTTTCGTTTCCTCTCTTTTGATTGGTTCGTCAATTTGAACGGGTACATTGTGGATGTTAGTTTGTTTTGTCCTCTTTTGATCGTTTCAGATAACTCAGTTCTCTCGCTACAGAGGCAACCCTCTGATCGAGTGCACTGACCAACCGAGCCCAACCGAACTACAGTGTAACATGTTCATAAATCACAAGCTAATTCCTCACCTATTATGCTATGGCGAACAGCTGTGAGAGTACTCCGTGACTCCTTAGATTATAATTCACTGTCCTAAGAACGACGTGTTTTTGATAATTTTCAGTGTGTAATTGCTTTGAAATGACAACACTTGAGTTATAATAACAAAATCATCAAGTAGAGAAAGCAAGATGGCGTATGCAAAAGAGATTTTGGAGCGATGTATGTCACGTGACTGATTTACGAACGCCAAATATATGCTGTGTTCCATCCAGTCTACAGTCATTCGTCCAAACACCAGATGTACGCTACATTCGTTCCAGCTTATAGTCATTTGTACCCAGAACAGCCAAAGAAAATAAACTTTGAAATACCAAGGGAAAACAGGTGATAATATTTTAACAGAAAAACATAATGGAAATGTGGGCGAGATATTAAATTGATAGATCAAAGAGGTAAAAGTTCAAATATAGAGTATGTTTATCAAAGCTAAGCTCAAACATTATATAATTTTGGCTGTTTGTTAAAATACTGTCAGAAAGAATATTACGTGTTGGGTGTATAGATATTACCACAATAGTAGAGTCGTAATCTTATCGCCAGAGTTTTTTATTATTTAGATTATTATTATGGTCCAAAATGTTTGCAAAACCTAAAGTGGGCCATAAAACACGTCAGTGCAATTTTTTTTACAATACACTGAATGACTGTGAAATAAGTGATGTAGATTATTCCTGCAAAATTCATTTGGAGTAAAATTATATGAAAATCTTGGTGAATATCATGATCTGTATCTGAAAACTGATGTATTGTTATTGGATGATGTGTTTGATAAGGTTAGAAAAACTTGTATTAAAGCATATGATTTAGTTTCTTCTTGTATTTTACTGCTCGTGGTTTATCATGGGATGCAATGTTGAAAATGAAAAAAGTTAAATTAAAATTATTACATTGTTATGATGTGATTGTGATGGTTGAAAAAGGAAAAAGAGGGGAAATATCCCAATGTTGTAAAAGATATGTAAAAGTAAATATACAAAAGATTATGATGTTAAAATGTATCGAATTATTTGGCATATTTAGATGAAAACAGTTTATATTGTTATGCTATGAATCAGTACTTACCATATAATGGATCTGAATGGGATGAACTAAATAAATCTGATTGTACACAAATAAGTTAAATGTCAGATACTGCTGCATTTTGATATATTCTCGAAGTAGATCTAGAATATACAAAATAATTACATGATAAAAATTTACCACTAGCACCTGAAAATAAAATTGTACCAGGAACTAAAGAAAGCAAGTTGTTGAGTTCTCTAAATGACAAGTATAACTATGTAGTTCACTACAAAAACTTCAAACAGTATTTATCTTTTTGAATGAAAATAACAAAAAGACACGAATTTTTAAATTTTTAACTATCAGATTGGTTGAAAAATATATTGATTTCAGTACTCAAATGAGAATAAAAGCTAAAAACGATTTTGAAAAATATTTCTTTAAGCTGATGAATAATTCAGGTCTTGGTAGAATATGGAAAATTTAAGAAAGAGAGTCGACATAAAATTAGTTTCAGATGGTGACAACTGTGGTAATTTGATAGCTAATCCAAACTTTAAACAAAGAACTATATTTATTGAAAATCTTGTCACCATGAATATGAATAAGACGAAAATCACATTTGATGTTGGAATGAGTATACAAAAAATATGGAAAAATATTGAGTTGTGTTATCAGGATGCAGACAGTCATATCTACAATATGAAAACAGATGATATCTACATAGACATGAAATCAATGATTGATTACTTTGATACTAGTGATTATCCAACAGATAATATTTACAATATTCAACAAGTATACAATAATGTTGTAGGAAAAATGAAAGATGAATGCAATTGAAAAATAATAGAAGAATACTATGGTTTAAAAGCAAAAATGTATGTTTATAAAGTTGGAAATAAAATAGAGAAAAAATCTAAAGGCATTAAGCAATGTATTGTTATAAACCGAATGAGTTTAGGAGATTATAAAGATAGTTTGTTTAACAATACAGAATAGTACAGAAGAATTAACATGATTCAAAAAGAAAAACATGAAATCTACATAGTTGAAGTAAACAAGAAAACATTATTCCTCATGTTCACAGAAGATATGTTCTGGAAAATAAAATAGATACATTACTATATGGTTATTATAAATTGCAGAAAATTGTTTACAATATAATCAGACAATTTGTTGTTATGTACTATACTTTGCATTTATAGTCAGTTTTGGGTTAGTAGCATTTAACCATCATTTCCAATATAATTAGACAATTTTTACAGGAAATTTAATGTTTTTGTATTGCACTTCAGTGTAACTTACAGAAGATTGCATTTAGAGTTTATTTTTATGCTAATTTATCAACATTATTTGGTTTGCGGATTATATCTACTCACGTATAATACAATTTTCAGTGTATAAATGCTGAGGTTCTCTGTAAAGTAATAGTATCCTATTACCCAATGTGGTTACTAATTGCAGAAAAACATAGCTTTTGACGAAGTAGTGTTCTAAAAATAATCTAAATATGTTGTGCAGGATAGGGTATGATTCATTAAGTTGGCGAAGAAAATACAAAAAATATTAATCTGCAGTGCATCAAGCACATAAGAGTTGGAGTAACATATTTGAGACGTATTAATGTAAAAAATCCTGTTTTTGTGATCTTCGGGCTTATTGGATGCCGTTTTTCCACTTCTATATCCTGTGCAGGCTTCTTTGTTACTGAATAACAACATAATCCCTCAACCATTTGAACCTGCTTACTCTCATCTAGTGGTCGCCGTTTACAAGTTTAACTCCCTCCCCATTGTGTGTGCATGCACAAACAAACCCTTCCCCCGAGACACAAACATATGTACATAGACATATATGCACACTTATTTCTAATAGTACCCTCCCCCCTCACACAAACACAGATACATACATAGACATATATACACTATATAGACTAACCATTCATGTCTCAGATTGTGTACTATTAATTGATTCCTTCTTTTAGTTAAATTATGTTATAAATATCTTTTCTTCAGAGTTCTGTTCCTTACTTCCTCATTATTTACGTCATTTATGCATATAATCTTCATTAGTCTTCTGTAGCACAGCATTGCAAAGCTTCTATCATCTTCTTGTGTGAGTCGTTTAACGTTTGCAAATACCATGAAAGGCTAAACTCCATACAGATGCCTTAGAAAAGAAGTTTCAATTACTTATGAGACTTCATGGTACTTAAAATTTGTGTGCGAAACCGTGATTCGAACGATGAACATTTGCCATTTGCAGGAAGGCACTTTACCAAAGTTTTATACTATTATGTTTTTTACTAGAGGTAAAGAAAACAAGTTGGTAGGGTGCTTTCCAGCGATAGGTCAAGGGCCTCGGTACACATTCCTATCTGGCACACAGTTTCAATCCAGCAGAACTTTCATATCAGCGCACACTGCACTGAACAGTAAATGTTTTTTACTTAAAGTGATGTTTGATGTTAAAAAATCTCTGTTCATCAGAAATTCACTTCCTCCGATTGCCATCTTCATTTTATATCTTCTCAACTCCGACCATTACAAGTCATTATACTGAACAAAGAATAAAATTCATCTCTAATATTGCCTTCTTTAACAGGATCTTCTGATATATTTAAATTACAGTCCATTATCCTCGTACTAATCTTGTTATTGTTAATGTTATATCCTCCTTTCAAGACACCTCCCTTAAATTTCTTTCCTGACGCTACGCTGTCCTGAGGTAATTTAAAACACCGACAAAAGTGCTATCTTGAGAAACATCCGTTTGACCAAATGAAACATATATAATTGGATACATGCAGGATCTAAAGAAGAGAAGTGCACTTCATTATAAGTTCGTTTAGAAAATAGAGAGCATTGTGATGGTACTTGACAAACGCTAGTTAATACCAGCTATAACATATGCACTGTGGATCATGGAAAGATTTAGTACCAAAATGGCAAAATCTTTTTTTCCAAGACTAATGATAACATTTTGTTCTTCTTACAGATACCTCGCTAATGTCCGTCCATTACAGCAAACCATATCTTCGGTAAAAGTCCACACAGACACCGCAGGGGCAACTGAAGTTCTCACATGTGCTCAGTGACTATGTTAATTTGCCCTAAGTGAATGACCTATTCTGTGATCAGTTATGAAAGGCAACAATCTATCATCTCCACCACCAATCCAGAAACCCCAAAGCCTAAACAACACCAGAACATCTTTGTTAACCTTTCTGCCGGAAACTTCAACCCCACAGAAACTTTAGTCTTAGCCAAATGTTTCACCTACAGACGCACACCCAAATTTAACAATGTTGACTTGTAAAAAGCTTCCATAAATTCTGCTGATCCTTACAGTGTACAAAATACTTCGCAACCAGTCCCTCCAATCAAAGCTTATCTAATTCCAACCCTGAACCCTGCCTCTCGCAATTCATACCACCATCCAACCTTGACCCTTCCCTCACTCCTACCTAATCACCCTCTGGTCGCCTTCCAGAAATTCCCCTCTTCCAATACCATCACGATCCTTCCCAAACAGCCCTCCTAAGAATACCAACATTTTGGCAAGAGAAAGGACAGCCTTACACAATCTGAAAACAGATCCCAACCTTATTATCCTTCTTTCAGGCAAAGATTCCCCTATCGTTGTGATGAGTCTCAGTGATTATGTGGAAGAAGGCCTACGTCAGTTGTCTAATTCCTCCACCTATAATTGTGCCAGGACGAACCCATCCCAAAAGTCCAACAAGATGTACAATCTTTGCTAAAATCTTATGGCTCTTCCGAAAATTTCTCTCCTCTCCTCACCCCAAAACAACATCCCGTGACACCTACCATTTACATAAACCCAAAAAATAATAAATCTAACAATTATGGTTCCCCAATTATGGCCTGTTTAATGTGCTTATTGAGCAGCATCTCCAACCAGTTGTTCAGAACTAGCGTCCCACTTCCAAGATACGATCTGCTTCCTTCACCAACTCTCCACCAACACCACCCCTTTCCCTCCTGGATCCTTACTTGTCATCATTGATGCCACTTCCTTGTACACCAATAACATTCTTGCCTCTGGTGTTGTTGCTCTGAAACACTATCTTTCTTAGTGTCCTTCAGACTCCAAACCCAATACCTCATTCCTTATAAGCGTTACTAATTACAACCTAACAAACAATTTCTTTGAAGGAAATGTCAGGCTTTCTGCCTCCAGCTAAAACTTGTGAGTAAACATCTTTTGTTTTGAACGGTATTGTGTTGCTTTTAAAACGGTTTAAAGCATCTGTATTTCCGAAGTTGGGAGGAGGATTTTTAAATGGGATGTCACAAAGACCACCCAGGGCAACACAGTCGAGTGGGGAGTCCATTGTCACTTGCCGTCTCGCTGGATGCTGTCTCTCGAACGCCTTGCCCTTAGAAAAACAAGAGCTGCTCAGGTGTGTGTTGAATGAGTAAGCTCCAGTCTCAATTATCTTATCGCACTTGGGACATGATCTCGTAATTTATATATTAAACTGTAATTATTATCCTTAAAATGCTCTTACCCCATCGAGTTTGTATTCTGACGAGTAGAATGTGATTCTAAGGTCGGAATATGCAGTAAATGACAGTGAGGAAAACTTGACTCCTTATATTATATATGGGCCATCTTGAGGGAACATTTCTAGCCTCCCAAACCCCTGCTCCAGTTCAGGTTCATTGATGATATTGTCGTGATTCAGACGCAGGGCCAGGACACCCAGTCCTTGTTCCTTCACAACGTCAACTCTTTATCTCTCATCAGTTTCACTTGGGTCTTCTTAATACGGCATGTCATCTTCCTGTATGTTAACTTCCACCTCCATCCACATTAAACCTAGTAATTACCAACAGCTTTCCACCTATGGACGGAGGATTTGCAGTGTTGAGAAGCCCCTTACCTAATATGGCGAAGGCAAACAGATTTTGCATACCATATCCCCACACAGTATCAAGTTTCCCTCCACCCACAAGAACCTGTTACAAAGGAGTGACCTTGTCACCCAGTACCACTGCAGAATGGTACAGTTTAATCAAATCCTTCGTTAAGGCTTAGATTACCTGTTATCACGCTCTGAAATGAGAGACATTCTAACAAAAATTATTCCGACCTATCCTAAGATGGTGCTTCGTTACCCACCTAACCTCTACAATATCCTAGTACATACCTATACCACTTCCAACCCCAACCCATTACCAAAGGGAATATATTCCTTTAAGATCCCAATTCAAAATCTACAAAATCCGCCTATCCACCACCTCTTATTCCAGTCCCATCACAATTTTATCCTACAACATAAGTCAGTCCACCTGTGAAAGCAGTCATGTGATTTACCAATTCTTCTGCAGTCATGGCACAGCGTTTTACATTGGTATGACAATAAACCAGCAACAATTCTGGAATTGCCTTCGTCTCTGTTGGAAAATAGTTTCATTGCTTTTGCCGTTTTATTGCCACGTTTGTGATGTGTTTCCTTCAGCTACAACTGTTATAGCTGATTTGTTACGTTATATACTGTAGTTATTGCATTCCATATACGTTTTCTACGTTCAAACACACTGATTCGACTGGAATTATAGTGAAGAAATCTTAACGTTCCTTAGTAGATAAGCGACGTCTTTCTGCCGAAGGAAAGGTCTTCTGGTATTTCCTAGCCATTTTTTATTTTTAATAGAAAATTAAATTATTTAGCAGAAGCCTGTAGGTTACACGATAGCGGTAAATAAACTATCCTGTAATGTACCGTTTCGTACCTTGCCAGGGACCTTAGGAAACTTAGGACAAATGTAGAACTGTTTTTAAGTTATTACTTATTTTAAGATATTACATACGTTTCCTAATGTAAAAAGTATGTTAAAATCAATATAAGCGATACTGTTCGCACACTTCCAATGTCGTATTCAGAAATGTAACATTCCGGCCGCTTGGAGTGCTACTGTCGCAGTGTATAACAAAAATCTGCGAAAGTGTCGTGACTGTACATGTTAAACTGTGGTGATGTCATCAAAAGGATGTATCGTAACCATGAAGGTAAAGCCTGCCAACTTTTTTATAACGTAGTTGCCGCCAACATTACCCTTATTTCTGACGTTATACAAAATTAATCAAAGAATATTTAAAATCATTCCCTCCATTTATCCTCCACTTCTCTCCGATTCAAAGCTTTCACGTGATATTTTAGTTAATCTCAAGCCCCAATAAATGATAGGCGCTACATAAATCCTGACCCTAGCTAGAGGCGTTTATATTCAATTTTATCAGCTCTGTTTCTTAGTTTATACCCTGATGTAAGATTAATAGGATCGCTTGGTAAAATACTTGTTGTGCTTATCTGTGTGAGGTCTAAATGTCTGTCTCTCTATTTTGTATTTTTAGTATTCTTAGAGGTATGTTGTGTGGTCGTTAACGTCTGCATCGCTTTCTATCTGGAAAACACGGTCGACGATTGATTTGATTCTGTGGTTAGTATAACGCATGACCCTAATTACAGGCGCTTATATTCTATCAGCTCTGTTTAGTTCTCCAACTACGATATTACACAAAAGCATAATTCGATGAACATTCCACTGTCTTAATAGAAAAGCAGTCGAAGGTTGTGATGTGTATTTCATTGATCTACGGGTCTATTTACCTTAAAAATGGGTAGAAGTGGGTTGTGACAAATAACCATCTTCGATGGAGCTCTGATCTAAATTTTACCTTCCATGCGTATAAATTATACATACAAACGTTACTTGTTGTTTGGAGGAGGACATAAGACAAATGTCCCTGGTTCTGTGGTGTTAGAAGATCGGTGTAACAAGTGGTTCTTCGTATAGAATGATCACGCAAATCGCACATTTCGAGTAATATGTGTGTGCCTTACTAGGTGTGCCTCGTTTTGTCCTAAAAAAAGGTTGGATGTGTTGTAAGCCTATGGTTTTGATCTGTGGGTCGCTATGCCCTAAAAAGGGTTAGAGTTGGATCTAATGTGTTGTAAGCTGTTGTGGCGCTGTATCGTTTGCGCCATGTGGATACTGGGTTATACGCATTCCAGATTCCTTCCCTCTGTGGACGGAGTCATTTACTCTTCTACGATGTGTATAGACCAACCTCAATAGGTGTTTGCGGTAGGTCCTAAGATATGTAGGGGGATCAAGTGTGTTGAGGAGCATTCCAACGTCGTCGAAGTCGTACAACCTCGCGATGTGTTTGGATTTAAATAGGTCTCCAGCTATAATATTACGGGTCTATTTACCTTAAAAAAGGGATGGATACGGGACAGTTGTGTTTTTTACTGTAGCCCTGTGCATTTTTTCGCAATGCAGGATGTGGCAAATAACCAGCTTAGATGGAGCGCTGATCTAAGCTTTAACTTCCATGAGTATACATTATACATACAAACGTTTCTTGTTGTTTTGCTGTAGTATGTAAGACGAATGGCCCTGGTTCTGTTGTGTGAGAAGACTGGTGTAACACGCGGTTCTTCGTATACAATGATCATGCAATAAGCACCTGAACATTTTTTAATAGTGTGGTTTCTTAAATTTTGCAATGACAGATCTAGTTACTTTTTTGCCGCTCAGTGACAGAATTTTGCGTAATAATTAAATATAGTAAATCAAGTAAATTTTATAGTGCATTGAAATTATAAGTAAGAACTTAACTAGTTTTGCTAATTTAGTTCTTGCCTTATTGAATACAAGTTTAAATAAAAATAAAAGGTTCTTTGATTACAATATACTTTATGACAATAGCATTCAGAGCAGTTTGGTTCTTTTCATGAACAGTAACTTAAAGATTAGCTGATATTAATTAAAATTCAGAGTTTTGATTACCGAAAAAGACAAACAACCACACTAAAGAGATTCTGATGAAAATTAGTTAATAAGTTCTCATGTCAGTACAATACTTATCTTTTCAGTGTATATTTTGTGTAAACATTTTAAAATAGAAAATGAAAACATTGTGCATGGTAGGATCATTTTCAGAAGTTGCAGGTTGAATCAGATTTAGTGCCCTATTAAATTTTCTGTTTAAAAGAAAAAGTTAGTAGATGTTGGCAACAGACCATTTCCACTCATCTATTGTTTCAATTATTTTATTAATTACAAATAAAGACAGCGTAGGCCTAATAATTTACGATCTTATCTGCATTATGTAATTGTTTTAGAAACTTTTGAGCAGTGGTTTTGTGTCAGTTTAGCAATCTTAGTTCAATAATTTTTTCTGAGAGTACTGACACTGCAAGTAAATTTTCACTAATATTGACAGTTAATTTACATCAAGTATAAATGATTAGCCACTATAATAACTTCAAAGATGAACAATATTGAGTACTGTTTCTTGTGAAGTTTGTCTGCTTATAGTTAAACACCAGTTGTGTTTTATATGTGTGTTGCTCAGTTTAATGACCACTAGTGAGTGCCGTTATAGCTGCTTCCGTTTGCATTGAGGATTGCATTTTACTCTTTCTTTTGCTTGGCTGGTTTTTTACATTCAGTGTAATCAACAACTATTTCTTTTATGTCCTATTGGGCTGGCGACCACCAAAATTTCATAGTAGTACAATTGACTTTTTAGTTTAAACAGTGTTAAATCCAATTCCTGTGACTCTATGGTGTTTATTTACCGAATATTACATATCTGAGGAAACGAAGGAGAACATCTTATGCCATATAGGTATACACACGGCCATTTTAAATTCTCGCAGAGGGGCACACTACGATTGTGTTAGTTTTCTGAAGTAGTATTTTGATGTGGTCGGAACTGCACGGTAGACGTAATTTTCCGTTACCTTCATTGTATTATTGACTTGCACTAACATTAGTAGGAGTGTTGCAGGGTTAAAGTTGGATCTAATGTGTTGTAGCACAGTATCGTTTTCGCGATGTTGATAACGGGTTAAACGTATTTTAGGTGTCTTCAAAAAAATGTTCAAATGTTTGTAAATCTATCGGACCAAACTGCGTGGTCATCAGTCCGTAGCTTACAAACTACTTAAAATAAGGTAAACTAACCTAAGGACAAACACACACACCCATGCCCCAGGGAGGACTCGAACCTCCGAGGGCGAGCAACCGCGCTCTTCGCAGCGAGGCGCCTTAGACCACTCGGCTACTCCACCGCGCCGCTAGGTTTCTTTCCTCTGTGGAAAGAGCCTTTTACTCTTCTGTGTTGTATATAGACCAACCTTAAGAGGTGTTTGCTGTAGATCATAAGATATGTAGAGAAATCAAGTGTGCTGAGGATCGCTTCAACGTCGAAGTGATTACTTAAAAAATGTAGTAGTTTGCATCCGTAACAACTATATTTTGTTAAGACTTATAGCTTTTCGTGTACAAAGTTTTGGTTTTACGGGTCTATGGATCTAGGAGAAAATACCGGTAGATAGGTTACGTGTCAGCAGAGCAGTGATTCAATTGATCGAGTATTTGTTAGTTGGTCAGTTATCGGAGATGTACTTCTGTGCTGTTCTAGTCTGCATCTAAGCGAGCGCTCGTTTAAATCGATGTTGTGTTGGTGTATGGACTGGAGTTTGACTTTACATCGCAATTTATCGCTCATCCTACTGTGTGTGTGTGTAAAACACGTTATCGCTAATTATAACGGCTGTTGTAGTCAACTCCTACGGTAAATACCTCGTTTGTGTCAACTGCGAGGAAAGGATCCTTAGAAGAGTTGAAGCATTTGTCGGTAATGCGACTGTGCGCGGATGTCTCTTTATGCCCTGTAGAGATGTTCTTTATTGTATCGATCTTTTATTAAGAGCGCTGGTATAGCTGCGACGAGTCGTTCGTTTTTTCATATTCTTATGAATGTTGGTAGAAGCAATGTAATATTCTTTTTTCGTAAAATTAGCTCTCTTGTATTCGTAATCTGGTGTGTAGGATGTATCCTGGCTAGTGCGAAATACCGATTTCGATTTGTTTAGTTGCACGGTTCGTTGCATCAAAACTGTTCAAATGTTTGTAGAGCTTATGGGATTTAACTACGGAGTCATCAGTCCCTAAGCTTACAACCTACTTATGAACTAGCTAATACTAAGGACGGCACAAATATCCATGCCCGAGGGGGGATTAGAACCCCCGACCGTAGTGACCGTACAGACTGTGACTGGCGCACCGCAGAACGCTCGGCCACCGCGGCCGGCTTCGTTTCATCCTAGAGATGTTTTACATTTGTGGACTGCACATTGATACTTCGTAGTGTTAGGGCTGCGAAGCATTTATCTCGTTTACTTTACGAATGGACGTCTTTCGGTAGCGTAGCGGTAATGCTTGACGTGGTAAATTATTGTTCTTAGGTCGAGAAGCATCGATTTCAATAAACCCTACTGTTAGGCAATTTAAAGCTGGGTAGTTACCTCGGTTGGGAGGCGCGTTTAATCGTTTGTTTAGTCTCTTAAAGGATTGCTCTTGGCATTCGAATAAAATTTCGGGTGTTGTATTAGTTCGAAATTGTGTAGACTATTTTACGTTGTTGGTTGTAAAGAATATAAGAAAAAGAAGTTGGTTTTGATCTGGATCGTTCCTTGTTAGCTGTTCTGTGTGCACGTCAGTCATTTTTACGGTATAAGTGGTTGTTAACGAGAGTAATGATTTGTTAGAAGGGGGTACGATAGCTGCTTGTGTGCGAGTGCTCGTTAAACACACTATATATGTGATCTAATGACCACTGTCTGGTGGGGCATGCACTGCAGAAAAAGATGAATGACCAATCGGTTAGATGTTTGAGAGCGATCCACCCAAGACGCAGAGATACCTAGATTGTCTCCGTTTGCTAGTTAGTTTAGAACTTGAGTAGAAAAGAGCTGCCGCGGCAGAATAGTCGTGTGCACTAAGGCGTCCAGCTGAGGTGCACGCAGCCGTTCCCCGTTGGGGTTCGAGTTTTCCCTCGGGCATGGATGTTTGTGTGTTGTTCATAATGTAAGTAGTTTACAAGCGTAGGGAGTAATGACCACCGTAGTTAAGACTCTCAGATTTACAAACATTTAAAAAAAGAGCTGTTTGTTGTAGGTTAGTGTTGTAGTTCGGTCGTTGGGTTGGAGGTGGTTGCTGGTACATAGTGTCGTATGCTAGTTAGGATAGAATTTAAGTAAAAAACGTTTAAATACGCGTTGCAGTATCTGTTTCCAGTTGTGGATGATGTTGTGTTGCGATAGAGCTCTAAAGGTCGATTCAGGATAATGTTCTTAAAACGCTGCGCTGTGTACGTTACGAAGTATTGTCTGTTTGACCGTGTGTTAGTGGTATTTAATTTACGAGTGGTATGCGATGGTAAATTATTGCTGCTCTTTTAACTATGCATGCTTAGTAAATTCGACAAGTTCGTCATGGAGACAATGCGAAGTTACCTGACGGCAGCGTTGTGAGAGCCCTCGGCATACTGGAGCGAAACTCGGCAGGGAGGCTGGAGAACATCTCGAGGAAATCATGTGGCTGAACCTTATAAAATGGGGCTAGCCGCTGTTAAACTAGGAGCACTCAACTCCAGCTTCGTGTTGTTGGGCATACCACACGATATAGATTTTTTTGACATATTGGGTATGTGCAAGCACTTAGTATCCACCCATGAATTTCGCTTGGAAGGGGGCTGTATAGGGCATCTGGAACCGATTGCCTACGAATACATTTATTTGACGAATCTCATCGATTTTATATCAGGCGTTTGCGGGATACTTTTCTCTTCGTTTGCATTACCAGATTGGAGATTGCAATATACATTTACGGACTAGATCGAAAACGAGGATAGCCAATATTTACAAAGGGAGGCCCTGTACTGTGTTTCACTGCCATCCATTTCTTAGAGAGCAGGTTATGATCGGTGTATGCGGGCGTTGGGTTGCGATTTAAGTGTTAGCGAACATGACGTGGCACGTACTCAGTTGTACTGTAACAAAAAAGTGTAGACACAACATGTTCTTTTAAGGAACAGGTGTTGCATTGAGTAGGTTAGCGATTCGTTTGCGGTAGACAGCTTCTTGTAATTAAAAAATAAATCCGAGTTCGGTTTAGTGGAACGGTGAGACTTGCAAAATATCTAAGACAACTGTGGCCGCTGGAAGAGAACCTCAGGTCCGCACACTTCAGCGTCCTCGACGGGAGACCTAAGTCGATCCGAACACTATGGAGACCTACAAGCGAATCCCAAAACAATATCTCTCCGCGCCAGAGTTCCTGTTCGCGACCCGCGACCTCGCCTACACGGCCAGAGCGCTCCAATTACCACATACAGCTAATAGCCTGCCCAATGATATCGCGAGAAGCTGCTGACAAATTTCAAAACTGTCACAATCCTAAGCTTTGGCGAAACACACAGCATTCTGCAGACGCCCACACAAGCTCCTCCCACACGAGCAAAGTACCCGCAGAGACGTTACCGCACACATGTCCACGACCTCTCCGGAATTTTCTGACGCTCTGTTTCGTTCCCAGGCCTTAAAATACATAAACTTTATGACCACAGGCGCCAAACCTCCGCTGGCCCAGATGAACGACTGTGCGCCTAACAAACTGCTTAACATTTGTCATGCAGAAGAACGTTTCCACAACCACCCCGTTCGGTAAATTCTGAGAAACGGTCTTGGAATTCATAACCGTGAAAACGACACGCCGCTCTGGCGAGGGTGCTATTCAGATTTCTGCGAACTTCGCCCTGAGGCGGGACTTCTGATTGTATTGCAGTGGCGACAGTTTGGCGGGAAACCTGCAGTGCGTCTGCAGAACATTGTCTTCCTCTACCAGTAATTTGAAACAATACCTCGCAGGTAGCCGCGGCCGGCCTTCTTCGACTGCTCTCTCCATCCACTGCCAGCCGAACGGGACTTCACAGGTACCACGCCATGACAGGACGCTCTCCCTTCCACAGCCGAGTCGGCAGTCTAGCAACAGAGATATTCTAGGAATGCAAATAACCAAACACGCTAATTTACGGACCCCAACATGCCAACTGTCGAGGCTACATGAGAGAAAGCACGCTAGCCGTCCCCTTGCCGTCGTTAGGGTGTCCACTAGACAGCAGATATCGGAAAGAAACGTAGAAAAATTCATTAAGAAACTGCTAAAATTAAAGGATCTTTCCTTAGACAAAATGCACCAATAGAAACAAAAGTTGTATCAAATCTAAATGAAGATAGTGTATCAAAACGGTACTGAACTTTCCCATCTTCCCAAAGACAAAAAATAAAGTAATAAAAAATTGACTACAAATTACCGACACCTCACAGTTGAAGCTGGTTACTCGAGCTCTGGCAGTTACGCACGAATGGTCCTGAAGCAAGACAATGGAGCTATTAGCTACTGTGTACCTCGCCTTGCGCATGCGCAAATACTCTATGAAGGCCACATCAACCCTTCACATTTGTTTTTGGTGCATTTAAGATTAATAAAAAACACGTCATATTTGGTAAAATATAAGGATAAATTAAAGACGCATCAACTGTAAAAGCCTTCATAACATCCTCTCATGAATAATAAGTCACTATTCTCCATCTAGCAAGAACAGTCGTGTGGTTAGGGGTATCGTGGCGATGTTGAAGGTAGTGAGTTCACACCGACTTTTTTTAAACTCACTCTTCTTTTCAACAGATACGTGTACAGCAATGACTTTTGTATTGTTATTTGCCACATATCGTTGGACGTTTTAGCAAATGTGTCTTGATTTTGAGGGTGAATGACACTTATACACGTCGCTGTAACAAATATTTAACTGTTTGAAAAGTTGTGGGGGAAAGCAGCCTTTGCACATGCGTAAGGTTAGGAGGTGGTGCTGCTTACATTTCACGTGACCTCTGAAGGTAGCTTGTCTCTTCCTCGTAACAGATTCATTTTGTTACAGTCACTTAAGAGTGTAATCAATAACTTACTGTGTTTTAGTGTTCATGTGCATATTCATTTGTCTTGGTGTTTATTATCAAAGAAAAATGAACAACGTTCAGTATCTTTTAGAAACAAATTAGTCAGCTTTAAGCTTGGAATATAAGTGTGAAATAGAGAAGCTTGGTAGGCTGACGCCTCACCTCGAGTTGAAGTAAGCGCAAACAACCCAATATGATACATTCTGCAGATATTTTAACGAACATATATCTAGAGGGGGAGGGGACAAACCAGGGCGCTTTCCTCTGGCGCTACTTGCAAAGGTACGCTAAATTTGTCTCTTTGCCGCTATCAAGATGCGGCAATCAAGGAAGTGAACCGCCAGACATCTGAAGCACCAGCCGCCACTGCTTATATGTACCCATTATTTGTAAACAAAATGTAGGTTTTTGTTGATTTGTGTGTTAGAAACTGTAAAAACTGAGTGTTACTGTGATTTAGCATCAGTTTATTACTACAAGATACGAACTTACTTATTTAACATCATTATTTGATCCTTCTTAAGTATTGCCAACATTATCATTCACTACCAAGCTAGCGTCATCAGCGAACAGAAATATCTTAGAATTATGTGTTGTATAAATGGTATGCATTCTAATATCAATAAGAAACAGTAGCCCCAGAACAGATTCCTGGAACATCCACCACTTAAGTATGTATCATCGCCATTTTCAACATTTCAGAGAATTACATTTTGCTGTCTATTATTAAAGTAAGAAGTGAGCCAGTTTGGAGATATTCACCTTACTCCATAATGTTCCGATTTCTGCAACAATATCTCATGATCAACACAATCTAAATACATGCATACTAGCTCAATTCCCGCTACTTCGCATGCGTTTGACTGGATGGTCTGCATTGGTTTTTTTTACTTCTAAATATAAATTTTCACAGATTTAGCTTTAATAATGCTTTCTTAATGAAGTATTTTGATACAACTTCCCACCTCCTATTGCACCATTGATAGCATAATTTTAAACATGCCAGAACACATTTGTTTTTAATTCTAATTATGGTTCCAAATCCAAATTTTCGCATTTCCAGCATCAAAATAGTCTTAATAACACCCTTAAAAGATTTTCCCTTCCTTCACCCACTTAATGGTTGAATTTTCAAAAATATCAAAACACATGTTTTCAAAATCCAATCAAAAATCCAAAGTTTAGTATTTCTTGCTTCAAAATTGCCTGAATAACAATGTATTTTCAAAAACCGTTCATCCCCTATTTCACCCCCTTAGGGATGGGAATATCGAAAAATCGTTGATGCCTACAGTGTAAGATAAAAAACGTCTACAAATGAAAGCAATAAATAAAATGAATAACAAAATGTATTTTCATTTTGTTATTTACTGGAAACCAGTTTCGATGGCCCTTAAAATAGGGTAAACTGTATTTTGTTGCATTAAGAAACAATAACATGACTGGTGTCACACAATCATAAAACATGACAGCAAGGAGGATCAACGAGGAGTCCCGTCTTATCGTTATCAACCCTCTACCACCATAATGCACAATGGGAGACTGATACCTTCTACCACATGCAAACGGTATTCGTTTGCGATGTGTAGTTTTGACTGTAGGGTGAATTACACACACACACACACACACACACACACACACACACACACACACACATATATATATATATATATATATATATATATATATGGCGAGTTCTTTGCTGTTCTCGCATCCTAAGCACCATCGGTTCTTGTCTATCAAGTCTCCTTCTTGCAATTCTCGTTTTTTCATGTCATCTCCTATGGAATACAGTTTATCAACTATTTGCGTGGTCTTCCTCGCTTGTTTGTTTGTGGTAAAATCCAACTCCATGCTCGTAGTGGTATCCTTTCCTGTTCCACAAGTCTCAAGTGTCCATACCATGTCAATTTTTTATCATTAATTTTATCTATGATGGTGGATGTAGCTGTCAACTTTTCTAAAACTATTTAATGCCTCACGTCATCAAATAATGTTAAGCTGCAGCATAGTGTCCAGTGTGACATCTCTGCAGCAAGTAGTTTCCGTCTTCTATTTTTATCTATGAGCTATACTTCTGACCCATACCTTGTGACTGGTTCTATTATTGTCTTAAATATATTATTCTTTGTCTATTTTGACAAGTTATTATTACAAAGTATCGAATGTAAAGTCTTAATCAATTTCTTTCCTTTCCATATCTTCTTCTTTATGTCCTTCTCATATTTTCCATCTTCACTAAATATGAATCCTAGATATTCATATTCACTCACGGTTTTTATCTTCCCTCTCTCGAGTTCCATGTTTTGTCCTTTACCTACCCTTGCCATATAATTTGTTCTCTCAGTATTAACTTCCAAACTCCATTTATCATATTCTTCAATTAACTTCTCAAGCATATATGTCATATAATGCTGATATTCTGCTATAACTATTTGGCCAACTGCAAAACAGGATAGTTCTCCGAGAGCTATTTCAATCGGGCTACATTTCCCAATCCAAAGTTCCAGAGCCGCACTCAAGTATATTTTAAATAAAGTGAGTGAAAGACAGCATCATTGCTTCACCTCCTTTTTTGTTAAAAGTTGGTCAGAGGTACAATTTCCGATCTTTTGTTAAATCAAAGTTTTTCAATGTAATCTATCAAGTGCCTCATACAGAAAAGAGAGATTTCATTATCAGTTGTTAAACCATTTGTGAAACCGAACTGCACATTTGAGAGCAAATTATGGAAACTGAAATTATCAATTAACCTCGAATATATAGCCTTTTCAATAACTTTAGCAAAACCCGACGGCATAGAAATAGGTCTAAAGTTATCTACATTATCCCTTTCTATAAGCTGGTATTTCAGTCTGTCAGGACACTGACCATTGCTAAAGGAAAAGTTACATATATGACTAGGCACTGGGCGAATAGAGGCGGAACAATACTCATGTATTATTCTATGCAGCCTATAATATGAGTTCCCATTGTTTAGTTATTTCATTACTATCTCAATTGCTCCCCTGACCGCATCACAAAGGACTATCTCAGGTAACAGCCTCGGAACGGTATTTTCTAAAAGAGTTATATGATTACCTGTAAGAGCTAAGGTTCCATTTAATTCACCTGATGTAATTAAGAAAGTATTATTAAATACAATATATGGATCTGACTTATGAGTAACAGAAAAATCTCAATTAAGCACTGACTTACATTCTTAACTCAGAGCTTCTGACCAGATACTTCCTTAACGACTGACCATTCTTTTTCCACACAATTTACATTGTCCTTCTAACGACTTTACGATACTGTTTGTAATGGGCTATTGCAGCCTGATTCTGACTACAAACATTTTGGTATATTCCCCACTTTCTTCTACTCTATTTCTCTCCTCAGCCAGCCAAGTTGCTTGTTAGTGGTAGTAACTTCTTTTGAGCGTTCTAATGAAAAGCAGCTTTCAAAGAGCATGTGGAATCTATTAAAGAAAGAAATATATTTATCGTTCATATTATCAGCATTATAAACACTCTGCCACTCTTATACCTTAATTGGAATGGAGAAGGCCTTTATTGTAGCTAGATAAGCTTTTCTAAACAGTTTATAATTATGTTTAAAAGATGTTTGAGAGCAAAACCCTTTAAAGTTAAATTTTGTGCATCATGTTCTGAAAAGCCATTCAGTATTTTGCCAATAGAATACCCATCTAATAACAAAGAATGAACACAAATATTGTCTATGGTTGTGCAACAGTTCTTCTACACTCTCCTTGGAAAGACAGCTGTTCGAAACACACGATAAGAATTAAAGAGATCTAAAAACATACTTTTCCTTGCACAATAACACACACAAATAATGTTGAAATCACCAAATACGACAATTTTTTTTCTTCCTGTAAAGTGAACATAGAACACTCTCTGGCTTCAGCAGAAATGTTTTAAAATCAGAATCAGGGGGACCTATAAATAATTACAATTAGAAATTTAGTTTCACTACGTCTATTACACCTACCCAAAATTCAAATGTCTTTTCAGTGAATGATTTAGAAACATCGATGGACTCACCTTTAATACCGTTTTTCACGTAAATGGTCACTCCCCAACACTGCAACGAACTCCTGGAAAAACAGGCGCCGGCCGCGGTGGGTGAGAGGACTGCGGCGCGCCAGTCACGGTCTGCACGGCCACTACGGTCGGGGTTTCGAATCCCCCCTCGGGCATGGATATTTGTGCCGTTTTTAGTAATAGCTAGTTCATCAGCAGTTTGTAAGTTTAGGGACTGATGACACCGTAGTTAAGTCACATAAGTTCTACAAACATATGAAGATTTTTTTTTTTTCGAAAAATAGGCAGCTAACTTGTACCCTAGTAAAGAAAGCCTCTGAACTGTGACATAGTTGAAGAAGTGCTCTGAAATAGCAATAACATCAGAGTCAACATCTACAAGCTGTTTGGGAACTTCAGCTGCAATAACTTTTATATTTTGGTGAAGTATTTTAATGTTTCTATTATTTGAATATGTTAAATTTTCTGCACGTGGTTCTTTTGTTAGAGGTACTTCCTTTAAGAAAGCATACCTATTAGTTGAGTTGATTCGACAAAAGGTGGAGCTCTAACACCCACTATACAGGAATTTTTCCATGAGTATACCTCCAATACACAGTCACCTATAAGTTTTGCCAGCCTCCCTTACGATATCTATTGATGTGGAGGCTATTCCTAGAGAAACCCAACATGCTGACAGATTCATCTGGTACCACTGAAATATGATCCATGCTTTGTACCATCACCGCTTCTCAGAACCTCATTTTAACAGTATCTGAGAGCTGTATGAAGATGAGGCTGTTCATGACGCTGATGCAGTTTCACGAATTGCACATTCATGCATCCAGTTTCAGTAGCTACCTTTTCCAGCTACCTGTCATACTCTCCATCCCTATCAAGAGTATTCCCAGCGCCACACACTATCATTATCTAATCCTCTTTCGAAAAAGGCCTGCATAATTCCCCTATGTGAACAGTCACTTGATCCAACCCTGCACTGGGCTTCAAAATGCTGGTGACCTGGTACTCACTCTGCAACACTTCCTGAAACTGCTGTTTAAAATGTTTGAAATCATATCGGACTCAACTGTGTGGTCTGCGGCGCGCCAGTCTGCACGGCCGCTACGGTCGGGGGTTCGAATCCCCCCTCGGTTATGGATGTTTGTGTCGTCTTTAGTATAAGGTAGTTCATAAGTAGTTTGTAAGGTTAGGGACTTTTGACACCGCACTTAAGTCCTTTAAGCTCAACAAATATTTGAACAACATTTCAACTGCGTGGTTATTAGTCCGTAGCTTACAAACTACTTCAACTAAGGTAAACTAACCTAAGGAAAACACAAACATCCATGCCCGAGGGGGGATTGAAACCGCCGATGACGAACGGCCGCGCGCATAGCAGCACGGCGCTCCAGTACGCACGGATAATACGCCGCGGCGAAACTGCTGGCCTACACCTCTGCCATGGAAGCTACCTGCCAATAGAACATTCGTTTTAGTAGTCTTTTCTACCGTTTTAGGTTTCCTAACATCTGAGGTCTGCTGCTTGGTACATGCACTTATAGCGACAGGAGTCTTCACTCAGCTCTAACAATTGATCAAACCTATTCCTCACAAGTAACTTGGAACTATCTGAGAACTCCCCGTCCTATCTGCCTTTTTGCCAACTGCAAGATGCCATACTCCAGTCCCCCTTGGTCTCCTCAACCTCCCTAATTCCTCCTTTGCGTTCTGCAACTGCACCTCAAGGACGAAGATCTTACGCTCCTGTTCCTCTCTTAACTTATACTTGATAAATAACCTGCAATTCCAAGAAAGGAACTCCCTATAAAGTCACCTGGCTTCCCCAATACACTCCCCTCAATGAAAATACTTCGTACAAATCTCACACCATAACCCAATACTCAGGAACCCTCGGCATGTTAAAATTTTACATTATTACTGAATAACAAACTAAAACGTAAATGCTTTCTAAATTCTGATAATACACAATTACGAATTTATAAACTAACTACGGTGATCCAAATGTCACTCTCTACTAATAAAGTGACTATTACCAATAAAATTATTAACATACAGATAATAGAACTACACAAGAAACTTCATGGTACTACTTGTTTAAAACAAAGAGTATAAAGTGCTTCTTATACACTAACAAAATTGAATACGTGAAAGCACAAAAAGGTAGCGAAGTCAGTAAGCTAAAGTTACCGTAACGTTCTTTACTCCAAGAACAGCAAGAAACACCAGTTGAAAGTAACCAACTTTAATTACTAAATGCCGTGCACTAACAAAACTTCGAAAGTACTAGATTTAATAATTAGCTACAAGCCGCCAAGCACTTATAAAAACTTAGCTTTCGGTATCTCCTGCTACAGCTGGAACTGCTTGCCCTGAAATGGAAACACGCGACGGAGTGCATGGTGCACACAGACACAAGTAACACACCGCTTGAATAAAAAGCGGCTCATCAAGCGCTTAGACGAATGCAAACCCACTAATAAATAACTTATAGAGAAAATATTATCACAAACACTAGTTTAAACAACTGAACGAAACCTATGAAACATATAAACTATATAAAACTCAGAGAGGTATTAAACACCAGTCCAGCAGTTGTCACGTCACTCCGTAAACCACCCAAAATCATAATACTGGGTTCAGGACCAGATGGTATTGAATAAGGTAACAATTCAACAATCTCTCACCTCGATGTCTTCAGGCTATCGAGGTGGTGCAGGCAGAATCTGGATTGGAATGACATTGTTTTTCCCGGGGACAACGTCGTGAGACATTGTTGAATTGTTGCCTTTTGCTATGCTGGACTGGCCCTGCTCCTATTACTATGGTTTATAGCCAATGGCGGCACCACTCAATACTAATTTCGTCATCTTCCTCATTTCATATGGGGCTGTATTTCGCATCATGAGATCTTTGGACAAAGTGCTATCCTCCGAATAAATGTGTGTGCAATATTTTCGGTCCTTCTTGGAGTTGCATTTTGGATGAGCGGCAGTGTATAAGCGGAGTTTGACCAGCGGACGAGTGGTGGCACCCACAAAGCTTGTGCCTATCCATTAATTTCTTTTGCAAAAGTTTTCAGTTGAGCTTATATTAATTCTCAGCTAATTATGCCATTTTTCTGTGCATCATTGGTATTTTAAATGCAAAAATTGTATTTCTGAAAGGTTTTGAAGTGAGCCATTTATAGACTTTCAATGTGTATTGATTGCAACTTTGTCTGATAAAGGGGTAAAACTTTTCTTATATAGTTATTGTCCTCTGTCGAGATGTATCGCACAATTTGGCAGTTTCTGACTCTCGCTGGACGTGCAGACAATGGTGGACTGTAAAGCTGACAGTAATTTCTTAAATGATTATTGTTGATACTTAGTTACAGTAAGGTTTAATTTAGGTTACGTCATACCCTCCACCATGAACCGTATGGAGTCTTGCGCAGTATGTTGACTGTGGCAGTTACTATATTGGGATAACATTTGTAACCAGAATGAACGTTTCTCCTATCACAGAACAACAAAAGGCGAACATTTCCTGCCCAGAGTAAACCTTATAAAAAAGGAACTCTAGCGTCTCGTGTATCTGGAAGCTTCAAAAACATTAATTAAAGAAATAGTGACATATTTGTGTTTTTAGTATTAATACTTTGTATCACATATTCTGCATCCTCTTACGTGAATCACATCACGTGATGCCACATACAGAGCTTTAGAAAATCCTAACGCATATATTGTCGTGTAACATGTATGTCTAGCACATACTGAATGTTACACTGGATGTCACAATTTTGCCACATGACAAACTGCATCCAAAGTGTTGCTAGATCGCGCCATATTGTGACATGAGAAATATCATCTGCCTTGTTGCGTGCCATGTCATTACCTCATGTTGTATTTCCAAATAAGTCCTGATATTTAGTATATGAAACATATAGTACTAAAAGTATAATATACTCTTTAATGAATTAATAGTTTTCACGTAGTCATATTAGATAGTGTTGTGTCATGTCATATGCCATTACTTTTAATATTATGTTCTGTGTCAAATAAAGTAACAAGATGTTATGAAAATACATAACACAGGTCTTAATGTCGTCCAGCATGAAGCACCGTTACTCCCCCTTGAAAGATCGCTGCACTGGGAAGTTTGGAATAACTGGAAGTAAACAAACACGAATGTCTACATTCTTTGATGTTTTTAAACTGCCAGGTAAGTCCAGAAGCTAGTTGTCCTCCTTTACAACTTTGGTAGGGACAAATCCGCCTTTTGTTGTGCTGTGATAGTAACTTTTTCTCATTCTGGCATGTCGGAATATTCTATTAGCACATACGTTTTTCTGTAACGTCACGGAGTTTTCTTTTGTACCAAGACTGTAATTGCTTACTTTTAAAAGAAGCCTGGAACGAAAGAAGGAGCCTCCAAGGTGTAACAGCAGGGTACAAGAGGTGAAAGACAGTTAAATAAACTGCTACCGTTATTACTGCGTCGCTGGGTAACGACGTCTTTTAATGGGGCAAATTCTTTCACCACCAGGTACGAAAAAAGTCAACCTTTCAAGAATATAACAAATATTTGTTCTTTGTGTTTTTGGCTTTCTTCTCCGCAGTTGCTGTTATACAATTTGTAACGGTTATGTGACCGTCTTATGCAACTGTAAATTAATCTACTTTAGACCACGAGTTTCGTTTTATTTTGTAGCATACACAGTATACCCAGCATGCCAGGCCACAGAAATGACGATTTTTCAAAGAACTTTATAAGAAAGTGAAATTTTAAATAGTGTAAATATAAATAGTGACAGTAAGTGGCAATGTGATACAAAACACACATGAAGAAGACAACATAAAAATACTTGACCATTGAAGATGATTTAAAATAAATCGAAACACACGTCTGGTCTAAAGTTGACTACTTTACAGTTGCATAAGACGATGACCTAACCTATACAAATAATATAAAAGTATGATGATGCAATGTAAACCATTAATAATTATAGGACGGTAACGAAAGGGCCGCGGCGAAGTGGCCAAGCGCATTGAGTTGCTACGCTCCGATGCGCGAGGCCGTTCCCCGTCGGGGGTTCGAATCCCCCCCCCCTCGGGCATTGATGTTTGAGTCGTCTTTAGTATAAGGTAGTTCATAAGTAGTTTGTAAGTTTAGGGACTGATGACCCCACATTTAAATCCCTTAAGCTTAACAAACATTTGAATATTTTTGGTAATGAAAGGAACTCACAGGCTGGTCGGCAGATAAGCATCATTATTTCAAATTTATATGTATGGAGCCATGAGTCTCCTATGAATCCTATCTAGCGTTTATGATTCTTAATTTTTGACTACATCCTCCTTCACCTGGTGCATGTGTCACAAATACATGTGTGCACTTGCGTCCAAACATAAAGCAACAAACTGCAATTTTCCTTGTACTGTGTCGAATACACAACCTTTCTATATCAAAATCAATTGCGTGCATTAGTGTCGTTAAAACTCACAAACGACTTTACCGATGTAAAAAAAAAAAAAACAATTGTTTTGTTTGTTCCACATTCATAGGGGTGCTGTATAGAAAAGGAAAGAAGGAAATATCCAAAATGAAAAACTGAAAAATCGAAATTAGAATTTTTTGACGGGCATCGCTACTTCTGATTAGATTCGAATTTTATGCGCTTCGATATCATTCATCCGACTTCGTTAAAAATTTGCGCACCCACGGAACGACACTGACTACCTAAACGTTTTATACTGCATAGCGCAGGATATTTCACTTACAGACTGTTGACTGTTGACTGTTTTATTCCAGTTTCAAAACAACATTACTGTCTATGTAAGTTTCATATGGTGCATGGTATAGGATACCTTATACATCGACAGCAATTTAATGTTTTATTCCGAACATGATGAAGTTATGCACACTTTATCTTCAAAACAGTAGGAACAGACTTTTTTACAAACTATTTCGTACAGTAAATATGCCTTAGACACATTTTTTACCGATCACAATGAAAGTTAAAACACACACACACACACACACACACACACACACACACACACACACAGAACGAAACGTCTTAATAGCCAACCCGTTTGAAATCTGAATATGCCGCTTTGGTATAACACAGTGAGACATCTACAGACGCGAAGCATGCGTCGTCACCTCCTCCTAAGAAATTCAAGGCAGTGCCCACAGTAGGCAAGGTGATGCTCACAGTTTTTTTCGACTTCATTGAATTCCTCGAGCATAGGAAAACCATTAACAGTGACGTGTACTGCGAAACACTTTGTAACCTACGCAAATCCGTCAAGAATAAATGGCTTAGGCTGCTCACGGAGAGAGTGATTCTGCTCCATGATAACGCGTTTCCTTACGTCTCCAGGGTCACACAAAGTGTACAGGTCAAGTTCAAGTGGGAGTAGCTTGAGCATTCGCCCTACAGACCTGAAATAGTGCCCTGTGACTTCCATTTCCGAAAAAAAAAAAAATCTCAAAGGGAAGCGCTTCAATTTGGACAACGAACTGAAGGACACAGTGGAGGACCTGCTCTTGTCACAGCCACAGGAATTCATGGAACAGGGGATCCTTCGGCTCGTTAAATAGTGGGATAATTGTACTGAGCTCTCTGGTGAATACTTTTGGATAAATACTTCAATTATACCCACAGTGTCGTTTCGTCCTTTTCATTTGTACACTTCAGGAGTTGATAGACAGAGTGAGGGGAGAAGGTGGCTGAGGTAGGAGATAGGTGGAGGCCTCTGGAGTGCTCGGGAATGGCCGTGCGTCATGTTTCGGGTGGCGCGCACGCTCGCGTCGGTGGTTCGAGTCCTGTCTCGGGCTTTGGTTTTGTGTGTGTGTGTCTGTGTTGTCCACAGTAAGTGTAAGTCTAGGGACCGATGAAAAATGTTCAAATGTTTGTGAAGTTATGGGACATAACTGCAGTGATCATCGGTCCCTAAACTTACAAACAACTTAAACTAACTTATGCTAAGAACAACACCCATGCCCGAGGGAGGACTCGACTCTCTAACGACGAATGTCCACGTGCCAGGGACCGATGACCAGAGTAGTTTGGTCCCTTAGAATTACAAACATTTGGACAAACAATAGAAATACCTTAAACGATGCAACAATATTTTGGAAAGGATGGGTTGCTACTCACCAAAGAGACGTACGATGATTCGCAGAAAGACACACACATAACAAAGTCCAGCCCAGCCGCAATAGCCGGAGACGGCGGTTGGGTTTGTCTGAGTGTGAGGGTGTGTGTGTGTACGTGCGTTGTCTGTGGCAGATGAAGGCTTAAGAGCCGAAAGCTTAATTTTGTTTATTCTGTTGTGTGTGTCTTTCTGCGGCTCATCGGACGTCTCTGTGGTGAGTAGCAACCTATCCTTTCCAAAATATAGTTGAAACATTTGAACATTCATTTTAGGGCTATGGGAAGAATGGGCAGTTTCAAACCGATGTAGCCAGATGACTTCATGTGAACCGCTCTATTGTTTCTCGGTTTTGAATACCCTGTGTAGAGAGCGAAAATGTATTACGAAAATAGGGGCCTGGCTGACCAGACATATAATGGAAATGAGAGTACCGTTATTTGGCTGAAAGAGCACTGCGGTACCGCTGTACCACGGGAACGCCGGTGGCCTTTAAGCTCTCAGCATCCAGCGGAGTTGTATCGACGCAAGCGGTGCACACAAGGATTCAACAGAGACCTGCTGCATTTGTATCCCTTATCCGTCTTCACGGAGGGGAAGGTTTCTAAGAGAGGCGCCAACATGTGAAACATACCGTTATACCAAGACCAACTAATGACGTGAGTATGACAGCAGCACCTATTTTGTGGTTATTCTGGGTAGTTGTTGCAAAAACAAAAATAAAGTTATTTTGACACTTTCATTATTTTTGTGACACAGTAACATGTATCTGTTAACAATCAATATATGTTTTACATTTTTTTTTTGGAATTTCAGCTATGTTAGCTGTGAACAAAGGTCGTAATATTTTAGTCTTGAACTTTACTTAGCAACTATATATTTTTTGTTATATCTATGTTGATTTCATTGATGCTAGATGTATACACAGAAATACATTAAGGTCTGGGGTTGTATATTAAGATCGTAATATTTCATGCTTGATTTCAACAAAACCATATCCAACATTCTTAAGACAAATGGATTTCACCTGCAATCTTAGCTTTCAATGCTACCAGGTCGTTCACTTAAAATTAGTGTGTTATTTCATAATAAATTCATTAGTCGGAGCCTTTCTTTGCTAGAAATCCATTAGCCGCTGCATATTTTTCTTTAACTAGTTCCTCCAATTTCTTTCTATTTTTGTTCTGTCTATACGTTTACTCCTTCCTGTTCTGTTAATCTGTCTTCTTTAAATGTTACCATACAGTACGACAGTTCCTGTTCCTTATAAAACATTTCTACCCTGATTTAACTTTATAATTACTTTCTTATCCTTAATTTTCAGGAACATTTGCTATCTCGGTACATCTGACATGACGCCACAGATTACCATCCAGTCTACATCGGACAATACCGATAGATAAATGTCGCATACCACCAGCATTCATTGTTCAGTAATTTAATTCGAAGCTCCATTTTCTTCCTGTTACACTAATTGCTCGTTTGTCTAAAACATGTCCACATTCCTTTATTTTTATTCCACACTTCTGTAGATAACAGTCTAAATAGACTATCCGTATCTAGTGAAACCTTCTTCCTCTATGTATCCAATAACTAAATTTTAAGTATCTTTCCCTCATTTTTGACTATGTAATACCAATTATTCAGTTAGCAGCTGATCCCTTTGATACCTCAAAAAGAAAAGAAAAGAAAAGAAAAAAAAGCGCTCCTAAACTCATTTGTACTTTGAGAAGGTCCAACCACTGAAATTATTGGTGAACTTTCACTATCCTCCTGAATGACAAAACTATCTGGACTCGTATTAACCTCTCCTTGAGGTTGATGCTAAACTGTTATTATTCTGGCAACAAGCATTATTGCAATTTGTTTTACTATGATAACCAAATTTCTTTTATAGTTCTTCCCGTATTCTGTTGTTTTAAATGATTAAGATTATTTCCGTATTTCCTATAACCATTCGGACTCTTATTGTCAACG
Source organism: Locusta migratoria (assembly GCA_026315105.1). NCBI lineage: Eukaryota > Metazoa > Arthropoda > Insecta > Orthoptera > Acrididae > Locusta > Locusta migratoria. Next base: position 372,525,302 of record CM048748.1, read on the forward strand.
TATGCAGGTTGTTCTTTCCCGTTACCATTCTTAGTAGCATTATCTTTAACTTCCACCCAGTTTAGACATACGAGTTTCTGATTTATCCTTCGATTTATTCAAATGACATAGCTGATCCAACAGTTCCAAAAACGGTTGTTCATTAATCCATTGTTCACCCACTAATCTGTTCTTTACCTTCTCTGGAAAACGTGAAATTGTAACTTAGAGAAAATGTTGTTCATTTACTGGTCGCCCAAATATACTGCTTGGTTTCAGGGAAATTCCACACATTTTCTGTAACCACCCCAACTACCGTTATATCTTTGTGGACTAATCGGTTCGAACCGCAATTTTCTCTGATCGTTTCCTGACCAATACTTTGCCGTGAACACCCGAGCAAATTCCTCAACAGTGAAAAATTTATGGAGGTCAGCATTTCCCACTACAAAATATCTTCTTCTAGCTGAGTGACTATTAAAACTTACAATACGTCTATCATACCATGATACCGATACTACACACTGATATGATTTTAAAAATGTAACTGTTTGTTCTGAATCCCTCGGTTCCAAATGAATGACGTTCAAAACCCGTATTTTACATTCCCACTTTCAATTCTTCTGATAAAGCAAACTTACTGAAGTCAGATTGTGTAAGGTTTGTACTGTTATTACTTATGATTCTCGGGATCTGTGAACAACTCCCTCAAGTATTATAGTGAGATCTAAGCTTCGTTGCTACGTGGAATAGAGGTTACATAACTTGTGTTACTACCACTAATTTTATAATTTGTGTCCCTTTCCTGTCATGTAATACTTATTTCCGATAAAGAAAGATTAAGGTGCTTTATTTTATCACTACCCATTTCTAAGTTTTAAGAATTCTACTTTTCATAAAATTATTAAGTTCTTTAACTTGACTTCGAATGTTCAGATTTTTTCATAACATTATTAAGGTCTATAAGCCGCCTCTGAATTTTCTGGGTTTTCGTTTTGATTTAATCATTTACGTTTTCTAATATAAGACTTCATAAGACTAACACATATTCTGTGACTTCTTAATCTTTTTAATTTCTTCATAAAATGTCTTCAGCTCTTCTTGTTCTTTTTCAATATCTACAGTCTTATGGCTAACATTCTCATATTTCAGTATACTGAGAATTTCTCTATTTTTTTAGCCTCCTTTAATTCCTTCCAAATCATATCTTGTCTCTTTTCTAAACCTTCCTGTCTTTCCTAAAACTTCCGTTTTCCTTGTTTATGTTTATCTGTTTTGTGTGGCGTCATAGACATTAAATAAAAATACTAACTGTGCTGTATTGTTATTTGAAAAAAAAAATTGCTAAACTATTTAATACTGCTGGTGATATCCTTTTTATTGGTGATAGAGTGCATTAGCCAAAGATATTTGAAGCTGTATATTTAAAGCTGTATGTATACTTAAATATTATTTAAAAGAAGGTTGATGAAACAGAATATTGAAAAATAATAAAATTAAAGGTTTCACTCATCACTGGATAGACTCAGTCTGTAAGAATTTTAAGCATGAGAATTGCATATAAGAAATAATTGTTGTTAACTCAAAATCTTTCCATGCCGCAATGCAGAAAAAGCACTTCTATGAATCCCTTCATTATGTAAATTTCATTAAGAACTGAATTATTACAATTTCCGCCTTCCTGGATTTTTGCCCAACCTGAAAAATAATTCTTAAAAGTCCTATTTTATTTCGACACCCGTCCCTAAATAATTTAATAATTGTTAACTAGAATCAACTACGAAATGGCGGTCGATGACTTCAGTTCAGCGGTCGTTGTTGAAAATGTTGGAACTGGAGCTAAAATCATTAAAATGCTTAAAATATTTGAGTGGGTGCTGCTCCTATGAAAACACGATGTACTGTTTAACATTTCTATGGGAGATCATATCTGACATTTTGCTATCACTTAACAGAACTTGATTACTATTGTTGAGTAAAAACAGTCTAACAGCGACTCTCACAATATTATAATAATATCGCCCTTTCAAATCACGACATGACACGTACAGGCACAAGACTAGACAACAAGGATTACACATTGTACAATTGTTTAAATAGTACTCGAACAAAGAGCTGAGATAACATTCACGACGACATTAAACTTAAGTTTTTGCTTACTATTAATACAGTTTCTCCAGAGGATGCTAAATCTGCAAATATCTGTTCCATTAAAACTTTAAAATTAATCTTCATATTCAACCCTTCGTTTCAAAATAATGCACAGTATATAATGTATGTATACACTGGACAAGTCACACGAAGACGTTAAGTAACTTTATGATTAAACTATAAGACGTATAATCACTGAAAACACCAAAGTAATACTTGACACGACCCATCCACAACATAGATCAAAATCAGCATAATTAAATACAATGTTATTGCATCTTCTTCAACTCTGCCTTCTCTTACTCTGACCGTGTGGCCGATTACTTTGAGTTGACAACCGTGATGTAATAATAGAGTAGGTCCTTCGCGCCAGTTAATCTTCAGCTCCTGGACAAACTTATAACTACGCCGCAACCTATGAAATCGGTTGTACAACCTATATATCAGCTCAATTTAGTTACTACATTACTTAATAAGAAATAATTGGAAAGTAATTGTATAAAATGCAACCCCTACAATGCACAAGTCAACCACTAAAGTTTCTTCTGCAGATTTTTTTAGATTTACGAATGTACGTTACCTATATACGTACATCGTAGACATCTAGAGTAGACAATTTCTGTAATTTACCATTTCACCTCAGACCAATTAACGGAGTTAGTGTGATAGTAACAACTGCTCTTTGTTCACAAAAGTTAATCAACAGAGACATGAACCTATCAGCATATCGTTATCAACCTTAGCCATTTAAGAGCTTATTAACAGCAGGAGTGAAAGATCCATATGACTACCTATCTGCGTTATAAAACGTAGACGATTCAAGATCACTCACTCCTCATAAAACGTGAATCAAGTACACCGTTGTTATCGTATTGCTACTGTAAGGTATTTTTCTTTCAAAAAATTTTTACTTAAATATCTACTGTTCACCGAGTAATTTAATTCTTTAACTCATCTTGGAGATAAAAGCAACGCAGAGTTACTCGTATGTATCGTATGTTTTATACAATATAACTTAAAAATATTATCTAAAAAAGTAGTGTACGTACATGAGATCGTAATAGAAATTATACGTACCACTAACTTTGTTCCTTTTTATTTTAATACACAAAGTTTATCCTTCCCGTTAATATTTAAAGTTACTATATCCTATATTACATATTAATAACTTATGTGAATATTACCGGAAAGAACTTCAAAATTCAGAGATATACTTTTATTCTACTGACAAAATCAACGATAATGCGTAATCGACCATGTCAGACATCTTGGTCTACCGCTCCTACAATATGATGGTTTGTAATTATTGCCTTCCTTATATATTTTTCTGTTGTCTACATCCCTGAGATCGAAGAATGTTAGCGACTTGTACTAACTTTCTACTTACATAAATATTAGTGACTATAACACCTAGAATTATTTCACTGAATATTCCTTCACTTACAGAAGATACTACCAACGTGTTCTTGTTTTTCTACACAGCTAAGATTACAACAGGCTATACCTTAGACTTTCAATTTCAAACATATTACTTTTATCGCTAGGTGTCACTTTGATTTTAAGAACGAGACTTAACAGTTTACGGATAGTAAAGCAAGATGATTTTCTTAAGATTTATTTAATGTTCCCCATTAATATGAACTGAAAAAAAAAAGCAGTCTAACTTGGTTTAATGACAACCCTTTTATAAAATTAGTTTCACGGGCAAAAGAAATTATCGTACACTGATTTTGGTTTTAATATTTCTTTTCAGATAAGTTACTCACTCTAATCGGTTCCTTTATTTTTTCCTTTTAAAATAAAATTTCAACCATCGTAATGAACGCGTGAACTATATTACAATTAATCTCCCTTTAACTGTGTAAAAATAAAGGAAACGTATTTTGCCGCCACCATTTTAGCGATAATTTTCATAACAAAACCTGTGGCCTTCTTGCTCTCCCGGTTGGAAACGCCCAGAGTATTTGTGGGATGCAATAGGAAGGCTGGTTGTATCACGTAGGCAAACACCAATCACTCTTCACGGTTTGTAGCATCTGTGCAGGAAGAATGGCGGCTGGTGCCTCAACAGGATATCTAAAACATCATAAGCATCATGCCGCGCCACTTTGAGGCCTGTGTTACTACCAAAGGCTGTCAGATCCCTTGCTGACCATTGTAATCAGATGTAATGTGTGTAAAAATCAGTTAACATGGAAAAAGCGAAGAAAACATTGATATGTACCGCCATGAATATAGCAGCAGTTTCCATTCGTTATTTTTTTACGTTGGTTTTACTTTACCTGTCACCTGTTTGAGCCATACTGTGGCAAAAGTTCTTTTTATTGCTTTAATTTTGGACACCAGAGTAAACTTTATTTTTTTTTTGATTAATATTTTATTAAAAGGTTGTTATGTGAGACACGTGGTATTGTTTGTAATCAAACTCAATTTGTCAGATGGGTGACGTACTTTTCAGCACTCCAGTCATTACAAAAAATAAAAGTCATTCGATAAGAATTAGCATTTATCGCATAAGAAATATTTTGCTTGTAATCGCTGGCGTTTGTTGGTCTCCAGAGTGACACCTGCTTCTAATGTGCGAATTTCGGGTGCGAGTAATTCCGTAATTGGCAGGAAATGTTCACAGGGACTACATGCAACTCGATTACGAAGCGCTGGCGCACGTGCATGGATTCGCAGACCGCTTGTTAGGGAACACTTGGCACCTGACATGGTAATTGGAGTTCTAAACTGAGTTGCCACTCAACCATTCCCCGAAATAGAATTGTGAGGTGGCAGGAGAGACGAACAACAACATACTGCACAAGTACGCAAGTAGGTCGTGGCTTGAAATGTGCTCGTTATTGCCTGAAATTCAGTAAATTGCCAAAGTACTGCATGTGAATCTTTGGCTGATATTTGATTACGGCTGTTTGAATCCACAGTAATCAACAATCGTTTAAGTCACATTCTCGATACTTCTGAAAATGAATCAGCAGCTTTCCCAGGAATTGTGCTCCATCTGCAACGATCACGGTATTGGGAAATGTTAAACTTAAAATTTTCCCTTCCTCTTCATAGTGTAGTTTCAGCAAACAGTTTATTTTGTAAAAAGATATAAAATAGACAAGATCGCTTAACATCAGTTTTTATTAATGACGACCGGTTTCACTGAACTATGTCAGCATCATCAGGTCAAATAAAATATTTTACAAGGCCATAATCTTGTTATATAAAACGATTTACAGTGCATAGGTGCACTATGTCATTATTTTAAAACTCACTGTGTTAATTACATTTTATTATAATGACATAGTGCACCTATGCACTGTAAATCGTTTTATATAACAACTATTTGACATTACAAGATTATGGCCTTGTAAAATATTTTATTTGACCTGATGATGCTGACATAGTTCAGTGAAACCTGTCGTCATTAATAAAAACTGATGATAAGCGATCTTGGCTATTTTATATCTTTTTACAATATTATAAGTGGATCGCCTCCTATAACGTAAACCAACTCAAACAGTTTATTCTTAACTAAGTCCCCTGATGTTCTGGAGAAAGACTATAGGCTACTGTAATATTGATGCACGAGGAAGCAAGTTGCTGGGATATCAAAATTGTTATTAAACAACAGCACCGTATGTGGCATACTGTCCCCGAGTTCATTTAACAACTACTGGTCTAAATTATTCCATGGCAGTCCAGCTTCTGTACATTTCGTGGTTAGTTAGGATTTTTTCAGACATCCGTTTTCAGTTGAATGGATGGGCAACAGTGACATCCAAAACCTTTAAATGATAAGAGCCCTATAGGTGAATTACGAATGGTGTTTTACAACACAGTTCGGCGCTAATCTATAGTCTTACTCCAATCTTGGTGAAATTTTACACACTTGTCCTGCAGGACAAGAGTAACATCATCGTCTGCATAATAAATCGTACGGTACGAGGCACACAGTCCCTAACACCTGACTTTGACACCGATCACCATGATATTAGGTAGATATACTGTATATGTAATTTTTCATAAATAGGTGAGAGAAGAGATGAAATGAGTGAGAGAGGGGATGTGAGGAGATTGTCAAAGTGAGGAAGGTAATGACAGAAGCAGGAAGATGTATGGATGGTTAGCGAGGAGGAGGAGGAGGAGGATGAGATGGTGCAGGAGGAGGCGGTAAGGGGAGTAGGATGAGGTCGAGGTGACAGGGGGGCAAGAAGTAGGGAGCAGAGGAAAATATTGGGGGCGGAGGAGATGAATAGAGATAGCACGAAGGAGTACATTATCGGAATACATAAATACTGGAGCAACGCTGGGTATTTTATATATACATAGATTAAGCGGACGGCCGCAGTTGCTGAGCGGTCTGCGGCGCGCCAATCAGAGTCTGCATGGCCAATACGGTCGGGGGTTCGAATCCTCCCTCGGGCATGGGTGTTTGTGTTGTCGTTAGAGTAAGTTAGTTTAAGTTAGTCAAGTAATTAGTGTGTAAGTCTAGCAACTGATAAACACGCAGTTTGGTCGCATAAGAGCTCACACACATTTGAACATTTTATATAAAGGGTGGTCCAGTTATCTTACTCACCAAAAATCTTTATGGAACAACACAGCTATTGTACAACGACTTTCACCGGTACAAATGAAAGGCAGGGACTCAAAAAATGTTCAAATTTTTGTATAGCTTATGGGACTTAACTACGGGGTCATCAGTCCCTAAACTTACAAACTACTTATGAACTAACTAATACTAAGGACGCACAAATATCCATGCCCGAGGGGGGATTCGAATCCCCGACCGTAGTGGCCGTCAGACCGTGACTGGAGCGCCTCAGTCCCCGCGGACACAGCGGCCGGCAGCAGAGACTCAGGAATGTAAATATTTTCAGACATTTTAAAACGAAAGCATATGTGTCTAACACAAACTTATGTGTTTTCAAATGGACACTCTATATTATTTCATCAGTAAAATATAACATGACGAATCACATTAACAATGGCGTTAATTGTATCGCAATACGTCAATTACATCCCGAGGTATTGCGAAGCAAAGTTGACGCCTGAAGTACGCGAAACGCGCGGGTAGCGCACGTCCTGAGACTCAGGCGAGAAACCCAATGCTGCTCTTAATCGCGATATGATTGACATGTGTAATTCCACTTTCATACTTATCAAGAGGTCCGAAACTCTCATATCACATAATGATTTCCGTCTTGTCTGTTTTATGTATGTACGTGCACAATATGAGCCGGTACCGATCGGTGGCCACCAATCAACGAAATCCAAATATTGAAACATTTCGACCGTTTCAGAGGGTTGAAATAAATTCAACAACAAAGTTGAAAGTTTCGCTGGACCGGGATCCGAACCCGGATTTCCCGCTTCGGGACAGCGATCGCCTTAACCAATTAGGCTATTCAGGACCGCTTCCCTTTCAACCCAAATACTAGCCCACTGCCCACTGATTCATCTTGCTCGCAGCCTACACTGGATTTCGCGATGGAAATTCGATTCCATAAATTTACGGCCGTTACTGTCAACCAATGGTATCTGTTCTTTCGGACATGTGCGAAAGGAACAGACACCATATCAATAAATACTCCAATAAGGTTGTCTTATTTATCCTGGACATCCAAAATAACTTTTATCTAATGGGCTAAATGACACATCTTTCAAACTAATGTTTCTTGACATCAATAGTAAAACCTTTCCGAAGGCGCGCGTTTTATGTGTCCCCAAAGGTGTAAGAGATACAGGGTAGAGGGGAATTGTTTTTTGTAAGGAACCATGTACATATTATTTCCCTGTCCAAGAGCTATTCAATAATGTATCTCACAGTACTATTTGTGTCAATAAAACGTAGGTGTGCAAACGATAAAGAGTACAGAGATTGTGAAGATATCGTGCTGTTTACCGCCTTGATTGCCATCTTACGTACCGAATTGTAGTGCCGTATTACTCGGAAAAACGAAGTAGTGATCTCGGCACGGCGACCCCACTGGTGTGTTTACACCAGAGAAACTGGCAGGGGGAAGCAGAACTGGAGTACACCCCATCAATCGTACAAGTGGAGCGCTTTTAGCGTGGTACTCGCCGCCTGTCGGGCACTCGTTCAGCCGGGGTCTGGCTGTGCCTAGTCACGTGCCCAACTTAGTTCCCAGTACTTGTAACCCACTCCCCTCCGAGCATCCCATTTGTTGTTGGTTTAGCGTGTTCTACACCGCTTGCCAATGTAGTCGTGCATCAGAGGAACCTAGTGACTGCACGGAGGTAGTAGACATGTGAATGCAGTTTTTGTTGTATAACGTTATATTGATGTACACATTTGAAGAAAAGGTAGGAATGCTGCTGATCTATGCAGAATGTACTTTGACGGGAAATACGTCATTAGATTGCATGTTTGATTGTAGCACTGTTTTAGAATATTATGATTATTATGTTAATTTGTCTGTCTTGTACTCTATTCGACATACTTGTTCTGTGCTTTGTGACTAGCGTTGTGGTTCACAGACATGTTACAACCACGTCACCCCTAGCCTATCCAATAAACACCTGAAGGAAGGTATGACTAATGCAGGATTGCAGCAATCCACATTATTCGTTTTGATCCTCTTGATAAGCATGAAAGTTGGATTAACATGTAAGTGCATTATCTCTTAGCTCATTATGACTTATCATTTTACCAGGTTAGTGTACCTTACACGTATAATATGAAATTCCCCTCAATGTAAATCTATGAATGGTTTGAAATACTTCCTTCACTCAACTTCCTTACTCATTATATGGATGAACCTTCTTCCTTGGTTACGTACTCACTTTACAATATGTTGGAGAGTCTTCTTTGGTCACTTCCCTACTTCCATAAAAAAATCTCATGCAGCTCATCGTCACTTAATTACTCTTCTATCTCTATCCTTCTTTATCGTAAGATATATTTAGTCTGTTTGTGACGATCTGTTCCTTCTTTTGTCTTCACAGCATGTAGACGTACCTTTTTCGTACTGATTATTAACCGTTCTATGATTTGAACGATCCTTATTAATTTGTTTTAGTTTATTTACGGAAAGCAACGAGACTTTAAAGTTTCCTCTCAAACTGTTTACCTTCTTCATTTATTTTCGTTCACGATATTTCTTTCTTATTTGTTATATCTTCATTTCAGTGATTACGTCTAAAATGTGTTTTCATTGTCCTAATTCTTGTGAGATAATGGAAAAATTTCTATCCTGAGATAATGGCCCAAATATATGAAGAGCTTTTTAGATGATGTGTGAGTTGAAGATTTCTTATACCACACATAAAACGAAGAGGGACAAATGTGACTAATGAATCAAGCACTTGCACTCCATCTTATAAGATCCCTGGCTATTTAATTACTGACTGTTATTAACTTTCTCTTCTCTCCCTCTTTTGTATTAATATTTTGAAGTGTGCTAATGTTTAGCGAATCTTCTTCACCAAAAATCTACTGTGATTTTATTAAGACGAGTGTTTCTAAGCTCGTCATTCCTAGTTGTTGTTTTATTTTGTGATTACTCACTTTGCATTGCAGTTTGTCCCATAGAAAACTTACCTGCTTCGTTTCCTTGCTGGCCACGGTGGCCGAGGGGACTGAGGCGCTCCAGTCACGGTCTGCACGGCCACTACGGTTGGGGATTCGAATCCCCCCTCGGGCATGGATATTTTTGCCGTCCAAGTTCGTAAGTAGTTCATAAGTACTTTGTAAGTTTAGGGACTGATGACCCCGTAGTTAAGTCCCATAATCTATACAAACATTTGATGATCTTTTTTTTTCGTTTCCTTTTGTTTTCCTCCCACCTGCAGTAACTTGATATTTATCAAAGTCGTTGTGGTGTCGCACAAGTCCAAAATGCGCGCCACCTACCATGCACGCACGGCGCGGCGTTCTTACGACGTCAGCCACGAGCACCCTCTGCTGCAATCCTGCACGTGGCCACCACTGAATGACATCGTTCACTTGGGACTGAGATAGGAACCAGTTAGCACTTCGGAATGAGATAGGCACCAGTGAAGAATTGGCTATCGGACAGGCACTAGGCAGGCCTGTAGCTCAACCATGTATCAGCATTCTGCAGTACTGAGCTATGTAGAAGTTAAGTATTGTACATTCTGTGCAATATACATCTCGTTCTAATTTACTCTAGTGTTTCTAGCTTCTGCTGTCCCACTGGCTGCTCACCTTCGTACCTGCACAAGCGTGCTTCCTTTATTCATGTGTCGGTACTTTTCTACTCGGCCGCCGACACCTACGACGGAAATGAGACACAAAAGCGGTGATGAGGCTGGGACACAAAAGTGGCGGCGAGGCTGGGACACAAAAGTGGCGACGAGGAGTGATAGACGAAACTTGGACCAGCCCGCCTGCAGCAGCCAGACAGCAGCAGTCAGAGCACGCAGAAATTGCTCCTGCCCACCCACCCTTTTTATAAGATTTTTGAGGGAATATATTCAGTTACGTGTTTTGTGGACGTTTTTGTTGCAGAGCGTCTCAGAGGACACAGAGGACTGGGAGGATGAGGGATTTGTAGGTATAGAGGATGGTAGAAGGGTTGTGGCCCCATGTTCGGCCAACAAGGAGTTTGAGGAGGTGGAGGCTGGAGCGGGCTTTTTCTTGGATAGCGCGTAGATGGGGAGTCCAGGAGAGGGTGCGATCAATAGTGAGGCCCAGGTACTTTAGGGTATGGGTGAGACGAATGGGACGGTTATGGAGGGTCAGATAAAAATCTCGGGGACGGAAGGAAGGGGTTGTACGACCTACGATGATCACCTGGGTTTTGGTAGGATTTATAGACAGGAGCCACTGGTTGCACCAAGCGGCAAAGAGGTCAAGGTGTTCCTGGAGCAGGCGGTTGGAATGGGCAAGGGTGGGAGCTAAGGCAAGGAAAGCAGTGTTGTCAGCATATTGGAAAAGATGTACTGGAGGGGCAGGCTTAGGCATATCCGAGGTATACAGGAGGTACAGGAGGGGAGAAAGGACAGAGCCTTGGGGCACACCAGCAGAGGGATACAAATATGGGAGTCAGTGTTGTGGATGGTAACATAGGTGGGGCGGTTGGAGAAGAAGGAGGCAATGACCTGGACGAGGTTGATGGGAAGAGCATAGGTTTGGAGTTTGAAGAGCACGCCAGAGTGCAGGACACGATCGTAGGCCCGTTCGAGGTCTAAGGACACAAAGATGGCGGCACGACGGGAATTTAGCTGGAGGGAAAGGAGTTGCATAATTCGAAGGAGTTGGTCGTCAGTAGAGAAGGAAGGACGAAAGCCACTTTGGGTGTCTGGGAGAAGGTGGTGGAGGTGGAGGTGGTGATGGATGCGACGGGACAGAATGGATTCGAAGACCTTGCTGAACACTGGCGTGAGGCAAATCGGGCGGTAGGAGGAGGCATCAGAGGGGGGTTTGTTGGGTTTTAGGAACATGAGGACTCGGGAGATTTTCCACAGGCGGGGGTAGCAGCCAGTATAGAGGACGGTGGTATAGAGGGAAGCAAGAGTTGTGACAAAAAGGAGGGGACATTCTTTAAGGTGGCGGTATGTGATGCGATCGTGGCCGGGAGCCGTGTTGTGTTTGGTGCGCAGTATCAGTTGTATGTCGTGTGCAGTGATAGGGGTGTTAATGTCTGATAGGGGGGGATGTGGTCCAGGTAATGGAAGCCGGAAGCCAGGGGTGGGATGGAGACATCAGTTTTTTCATGGACAGAGTTCGGCAGGAGTGCGGGAGTGGATATTGAGGTCTGCGGCGACCACGTAGGTTGTGAAGGTGCTATCAATGTGAGCAAGGAAGTCATAAGGGATGGGAACATGGGAGCGGACATAAATAGTAGCACAGGTGACAGTGAGGGAAGGGAGGAAGAGGGTGTGGATGAGATGTTCATAAGGGATGTTGAGGAGGGGTTGTGGCCAAACCGGATGGTGTCAGAGATGGCTGAAAGCTACTCCACCTCGTGCAGGGGGATGGGGAGAGTCGTGATGGTGTAGGATATAGGGTGTGGTACTGACATGTATGTGAGGGAGGAGGAAGGTTTCGTTGAGGAGAAAGGCATCCACGCGGTGTTGGTTTGAGGTGTTCATCAGGAGGAGCTTATTGGTGGTAAGGGATCGAATATTGGAGTACAGGATGTTAAATTGTTGCTGCGCCATAATGAGGTTGAAAGGTTGGGAGAGGGAGAGGACAAGGAAGCGGGTGTGGGGATTAAACTAGGGTGTGAGGGCGGTAGGTTCGGGAGAAGGTGAAGTGGATGTGATTTTGGGAGGTTGTAGCCTTAAAATCAAGGTTGAAGAGGGAGCGAGTGGCCAGGGAGACTTGGTGGAGGGTGTGTGGGCGCTGGAAAGGGTGGATATTTTGGAGGACAATAGTCAGGAACCGGATGATGTCCTCTGCTGTGGGGGTAGGGCATAAGGAGTTATTGGCGGGGATTGGGGGATCAGTGGGACGGACAGGAACGGTGAATTCTTCTTTGGTGGGAGGGGGGCGGGACTTACATTTGTAAGAGTATGTGGGGTGTGCCCCACAACAGGTGTTACAGGAGTGGGTAGCGGCGTGGTTAGGGCAGGAGGTTTGGAAGTGTTGGCCTTTGCAGTGGGGGCAGACAGGGGGGAGACGACAATTTTCGGCAAGGTGGTCATTATAGGTGAGGCATCGGGAGCAGCGATAACACTGGGGAGGTGCTCGGGAAGGTTCCACCTGGTGCAGGCGATTGTAAATGAGGGCCCCATTGCGGAGGAGGTGGTTGATGCATGGCGCGTCTTCTGTGAAGACGCGCATGAGGTAGGTGGGGCCCGTCGCATTATTAATGCGACGAGCTGAGCGGACGGATAGGCGGGGATCCCGCCGGAGTTCCTCCAGCACCTCTTCCTCTGTGATCCCCGGTTTCAATTTGGTGATCACAGCAGTGAGCGTGGGAGGACGACGGGGAGGAGGGGATTGGCGATTGGAGGCTGGAGGGGGGGAGGGGGACAAGGGTGGCATGGGGTCCACAGTGGACGCGGGGGATCTTGTGGAGGAGCTGTGCGTGGATGTCAGGGTCAGGTGATTTGAGGAGAACAGAGTCCCTCCGTGGGATGATTTGGGAGATGGGGGCAGAAGGAGCATACTGCCGAAAGAGGAGAGTGAGGGCACGGCAGGTCAGGGTTGGGGGTCAGGGTTATTGAGGACGAAAGTGTGGAGAGCAGGGGGTTGGAGGGGAGGAGGGGTGGCGGGGGAGGTGGTGCAGGCAGATCTAGGGGGAGAGGGGTGGCTTCCATCGGGACCGGTGGGCCAGTGGCGAGAGGGTCGGCGGGCTTTTTCGTCACCGAGGAGGTGGCGTCTGTGGATGCTCGTTTTGTCTTCTTTGGATTTAGGAGTGTCTGGGAGGCAGGAGTGGGGACAGGGGAGACCGGAAGGTGGCGCGGAGCCGGCCCTGCGGCAGCGTCGTCGGGTAGGAGAGGACAGGAGTCGACTGCGGTCTGCCGGGTGCGAACCGCGGCATGGTCACCGCGGGAGTCGGGTAGGAGAGGGAAGAAATCGAGTGGGGGAACGGAGGAAGGGGCAGGAGAGTGTGGGACGAGGGCAGCAGCTTGTGTGGGGACAGAGGAGAGGGCAACAGCGGAGGGAGTGGTGAGGGTGAGGAGGGAGGGAATTGTGGCAGGAAGAAGAGGGGAGGATGTGCTCCAGGAGATGGTGGTGGGGGCATGGGAGGGCGAAGTAAAAATGATGGTCGAAGACACAGTAGTAGGGGGCAGGGTCGACATGGCAGAGTCGTACAGTCACCTTAGCTGTAGAACACTACTCCGGGATCAGCGGCGGCGGCGGACGTCCCTCCCGGCGGCCCAGGTGGGGGTGGGAGCGGCGCGGCGCGGTGGCGGTGGTGGGACGCGCTCCGACGGGCTGGCGGCCGGGCAGAGCGCGCTGGGCGGCGGCGAACCCGGCGTGGGCCGGAGAAGCACCTTCCGGGGCGGCGGCGGAGGCGGCGAAAACACCGGAGGCGTCGGACGCCGACGGTGCGGCGACACGACGAGTACTGCAGTCCGGAGCGGCCGGGCGGTGGGGCCCTGATCGGCAGTCGGCGACAGCGGCACTTAACGGCGACAGCGGCACGTCGCGGCGGCAGACAACAGCCGAAGACGATAAAACAAAGGTAAGAAATAATAACTGCGAAACACGAAACAAATACCGCACTAGCAACGTAGTAAGAACGATGATGATGGTTTTTCTCCGCCTACGGCGAAACTATATAGTGAACCACGTCGCAAGCGCCACCGAGCGCGTAAAACTGTGCAACAGAAACGGGTTCGAGACAAGCAAAATGACAATGTACAGCGCAATCTTGTAGTGAACCTAGTGCCTTCTGCAATTTCTCATTGTAATAGTGCCCAGTACTGTGTAGCTAGTGACAGTAGACTTGATGTAGCCACTCAACGTAATTTTAGTGCAGTAGCCTCGCATTGCGCGGACGCCGATCCGGCGGTAGTGACATCTAGTGACAGTGATATTACTCTGTGTGCCGATTCTGCGCCGCTTACTTCACTACGCGGCCCGGGCATGCGCAAGTGCAGTAAACAAACAGTAGTAGACGTTGCCCACATTCGCGCACCTGTCGAGCGCCAAAAGCACAAACTGTTTGTGACACTTTCCATAGAAAACAAGACTGTGCAATTTCAGCTTGTTACTGGTTCCGCTGTCACATTAATAAATAAAGATACTTATGAACTTCTGGGTTCGCCAAAATTGTCGCCGTCTCAACAAGTGCTAACAGCATATACAGGTCAAAATATTCCCGTGCTAGGAATGTGTAGCCTGCCTGCCTCTTTTCGAGGTGTAACAAAAACATTTTCTTTTTGTAGTTCTTCAGGCCACATCTACACACAACATTTTTGGACTAGATGCATTTGACTTGTTTGGTTTATCAATTCAAAGAGATGTGCTTCAAATTTCGTCAGCAGTGCCTCAGGACAAACTTAATGCATTGTGTGAAAAATACAGTGACTTGTTTTTGCCGGAAATAGGTTGTGCAAAAGACTTAGTGGCAAATGTCACTTTAAAAGAATCTGCAGTTCCAAAATTTCGTAAAGCTAGACCAGTGCCTATCGCAATGCGTGATGAAGTTGCTTTAGAACTTGAACGTTGGCAAGATAGTGGGGTGATTTCTCCTGTTTCTGCGAGTCAGTGGACCTCGCCTATAGTAATTATACCCAAGCCGTCAGGAAAACTTCGTCTCTGTGCGGACTTCATATCAACAGTGAACAGTCAAACAGTTGTAGACACTTATCCCCTGTCCAGACCTGAGGAACTAATGGACAAATTAGGACAGTCTCGCTTCTTTTCTAAGATTGATTTAGTAGAGGCATACTTACAGATTCCACTTGATGACGAGTCAAAAAAGTTTTTCGTCATTAATACTCACATGGGCCTTTTTCAATTTCAACGCTTACCCTTTGGCAGTTCTTCCGCCCCGCTATTTTTCAGCGCTTTTTGGAACAGCTGACAGTTTCTGTACCGTGCTGTTCGAACTATTTAGATGATATTGTGGTATCCGGACGTACAGTTGAAGAACATTTATCATACCTGGAGTGCCTTTTCAATGTATTGACTGCAGCAGGTCTACGTTGCAATAAAGCAAAGTGTTCGTTTTTTCAAACTGAAATAGAGTACCTAGGCCATGTGATTAATACCGAAGGAATCCATCCATTACACTCGCATCTTCGAGCAATCAAAGATTTGCCTCCTCCTAAGAATGTGCAGGAATTGCAAGCAGTAATGGGGAAGGTTAACTATTATTTCAGATTTATTCCCAATGCCTCTCAGATTGCAGCTCCACTGCATCACTTACGTAGGAAGAATGTTCCTTTTGTATGGTCTAAAGGTTGCCAAATTGCCTTTGACTCATTAAGGTCTGCACTACTCAGTGATGCATGTTTGATTCCCTGTGACCCCGAGAAGCCTATAGTGTTAGCAGTTGATGCCTCGTCGTACGGTCTAGGCGCAATATTGTCGCATCGTATTGGATCTCACGATCGACCTATTGCCTTTGCATCCAAGCTACTGACGCCAACGCAACAGAATTACAGCCAGATAGAAAAGGAGGCCTTAGCAATCATTTACGGCGTCACAAAGTTTCATCTTTATCTCTATGGCATAAAATTCTATTTGTTAACAGACCACAAGCCTCTCTCGTCGTTGTCTCAGTCCAATGGTGAAGCAGAACGTTTCGTTCGAACATTCAAGTCTCACATGGAAAAGATGAAAGGTCAGCACTCCAGGCAGCAAGCTCTTCAAATTTTCCTGTCTACGTATCGGTGTATGCCACGTGACGGCCCGTCTCCTGCCGAGCTGCTACAAGGCCGCCGTCACCGCACTCTCCTTCACCTGCTGCAGCCTCCCACGCACCGAGTCGGTTCGTATGGCGCTACGCGTTTTCAGGTTTCTACGCCGGTGCTGTACGGGGTGTTTGCTGGAAACAAGAAGACATGGTTGCCGGCCACCATTCAACGCGTGCTTGGTCGCAATATGTTTGTTGTACGTTCTTCCACAGGGTCGGAGCTGCGGCGCCACGCAAACCAATTGCGCTTGCACAGGCCGCGCGATCCTGTATCCGGTTTCTTGATTCCAGACCCAGTTCACCGCCAGGGAGCACAGCCACATCGTTCGGCGACGGGTCCAGCGTCCTCGGACTACGAGATCGTCCCGATGGACATCGACGCGACTCCGCCTCTGTCGCCGCCGCGTCACAGCGTCGAGAGGAACTCCGGGACCGTGCGTGCCCCCGACGCCTGGACCACGCACCTCGGAAGAAGATGACCTGCCCCTCTGGGCGGAGGGGTGCGCCCTTCCCCTGGTTTTGGTGGGTTTCTCGGGGGATCGCAAGGTGTATACCGGGTCGCGGACGGCGTCTCGATCCCAGCCTCAGCTACGACGCCCGTCTCACCAGTAACGCCCCCGCTCAGGCCCTCCTCCCAGTGCCGTCGCCGTGGCCCTCAGCCCTACGCCACGACGTTGCGGCGGTTTGGGGGGGGGGGGGGGGTGTCGCACAAGTCCAAAGTGCGCGCCACCTACTTTCGCCGCGCGCCGCCATGCACGCACGGCGCGGCGTTCTTACGACGTCAGCCACGAGCGCCCTCTGCTGCGATCCCGCTCGTGGCCACCACTGAACGACATCGTTCACTTGGGACTGAGATAGGAACCAGTTAGCACTTCGGAATGAGATAGGCACCAGTGAAGACTTGGCTCTCGGACAGGCACTAGGCAGGCCTCTAGCTCACTAGCAATAAAAAAAAGTCTCTCACAAAATTTCGTCCTGCGCATATTTCCGGCAGTGAATGGACGTCGAAGATTGAGATGGGTGTGTGTTCCATTCGTCAGTGTGTTTCAGTATTACGCTACTACACCAAAAAACTTGTAAGGGATGTATTAGGCGTTTTGAGGAACAAAATGAGCATGGAAACCCATGATCGGAAACGCCATTCAACGACGCTACAGGCACCAGCTCCTGCCGCTAGACACCCCCTCCAGCAACGTCGACGCTCTGTAGCGTCATTGGATGACGTTTCCGGGTCTGGGTCTCTATGTTCACTTTGTTCCTCAAGACACCTCCCACACCTCCGAGAAGTTTGTTGGTGTAGTAGTGTAATTCTGAAACACACTGACGTATGGGACACACACCCATCTCAATCTTCGACGTCAAGTTACTGCTGGAAATATGAGCAGGACGAAATTTAGTGAGATACTTTTTCTTTTTTATTGCTAGCATGTGAGGAATCGCGCTGCGAAGCCCGAGTGCGGGTTTTTAGATTCACCCTGTATACTTGATGTTAGCTGACGGAGTGACATAAAGCTGACTACAAGGTGTCTACAACTACCGCTAGGTTGTGCTACTTTGTTAACATTTAATCTTTTACAAAAATATCGAAAAGTTACCCTTAATTTCCTAAAACGTTATTTAGCTGCGACAGCACTAGTTGAGAATGCACGGTTGCACCAGGCTCATAGGTATGTTAAAATGTATTCCTTAAAGCCTGTATTATACTATTCAGTAAAAAGTGACAAAAATAACTCACATATAAAACCAACTATGCCGCAAAATCAGTTTGTACGTAACGTCTAACACAGCAACATACAACCACTGAAGTGAAGTTCTGTGACTAATCCTGTAACATTAGCGTAGATGAAGTATGAAGTACAGTTACTTCATTGTCCTTCGAAATAGTCATCTCTCCGATGCATATCTTGAAAATTTTGCTCGAAATCTTTCTTTGGGATAGTGTTCAAAAGCCTCGTCACGTTACGTTGGATGCCAGGAATTGCCCAATGCTTATTGTTGAATACCGATAGGAAGGTCACAGGGTTTTGTGGCGTTACATATTATATGTATATTAATTATTTTACTGATACATTTACTTATTGCAAAACCACTAGCTATTACAGATTCTGTCTATGTATCGATAACCTGTAATGTATGTTTTACGGATATATTTAATTATTGGAAAAACTACCAGCTATTACCGATTTTCTCTATTTATCAATAAACATGTAATGCGAGTCCCAACTTTCAGTTGATTGCCGGGTAGTCAACATTGGCCTCCATGCCGTGATGGCGTGACGTAATGCGCTTGCCCACATAGCCTTCATTCGCGACACGCTGGATCTGCCCGCTTTAGTATACAGTAACATGTCCAACGGACGTTAGTTACCGCCTAGCAAACGAGTATGTGACAACTCCTAACATAGTTTAAGTACAATCAGCGAAGCCACGATGCCGGATTATGACTGTAACGTGAGCGCATACTTGAAGTCCAACAGTTTACCTCCATTGCCACATCACAGTGAAATGGTAAGTTTTCCATAATGGCTGCCACATTTCCGTCCGTCTTCTTTATCGATTTTCGTCCATAACTTCCAGTCCGCATTTGCCTGTGGGTGACCAGTATGAGAGATTTTCCATGGTGAGACGTTCTTAAAGGACGGAAATACTTATTCACTATATTGCAATTATGAATATATTGAATGGTACTATATGTTCACTAGAACACCTTTTCTGGTAAGTACATCTACATCTACATCTACATAGATACTCTGCAAATCACATTTAAGTGGCTGGCAGAGGGTTCATTAACCACCTTCATAACTTTTCTCTACCGTTCCATTCTCTAATAGCGCGCGGGAAGAAAGAACACCTAAATCGTTCCGTTTTCGATCTGATTTCTCTTATTTTATTGGGATGGTCATGTCTCCCTAAGTAGGTGGGTGCTATCAAAATATTTTCACATTCAGAACTAAAAGTCGGTGATTGAAACTTCGCAAACAGATCACGCCGCAATGAATAACGTCTTTCTTTTAATGATTTCCACCCCAATTCGTGCAACATTTCCGTGACGCTTTCCCCCCCGGAACGCGATAAAACAAAACGAGCTGCCCTTCTCTGAACCTTCTCAATATCTTCCGTCAGTCCCACCTGGTGAGGGTCCCACAAGGGGCAACAGTACTCCAAGAGAGGACGCACAAGTGTGATGTAGGCAGTCTCTTTGGTGGAGCTGGTGCATCGTCTAAGCGTTCTGCCAATGAAACGTAACCTTTGGTTCGCCTTCCCCACAATATTCTCTATTTGTTCTCTCCAGTCAAAGTTGTTCGTAATTGTAACTCCTAGGTATTTGGTAAAATTTACGACCTTAAGGTTTGACTGATTTATCGCGTAATTGAAGTTCAGCGGATTTCTTTTAGTGGTCATGTGTATTACTTCACACTTTTCTTTATTTAGTGTCAATTGCCAATTTTCGCACCAAGTAGAAATTTTGTCTAAATCGCTTTGCAGTTGCTTTTGATCCTCTGTTGACTTCACTAACCGATAAACGACAGCATCATCCGCGAACAGTCTAAGGGAGCTATACAGATTATCTCCTAAATCGTTTATAAACACGAGGAAGAGTAGGGGACCAATAACGCTTCCCTGTGGAACGCCAGATATCACTTCTGTTTTACTCGATGACTTACCGTCAATTACAACGATCTGTGTCCTTTCTGATAGGAAATCGTGAATCCAATCGCACAATTGGGGAGATATTCCATAAGCACGCAATTTCATTAGAAGCCGCTTGTGGGGTACAGTACCAAAAGCCTTCCGGAAATCCAGAAATATGGAATCGATTTGAGATCCCTTGTCGATGGCACTTAACACTTCATGTGAATAAAGGGCAAGCTGTGTTTCGCAAGAGCGATACTTTCTGAATCCGTGCTGACTATTGGTTAATAGGTCGTTCTCTTCGTGGTAGTACATAATATTCGAACAAAGTATATGTTCCAAAATCCTACTGCAAATGGACGTCAATGAGATAGGCCTGTAATTTTGGGGATCACTCCTATTGCCTTTCTTGAATATTGGAGTAATTTGGGCAACTTTCCAGTCTTTGGGTACGGATCTTTCGCTGAGTGATCGGTTGTAAATTATAGCTAAGTACGGAGCTATTGCATCAGCATACTCTGAGAGGAATCTAGTTGGTATACAATCTGGCCCGGAAGATTTATTTTTGTTTAGTGACTTAAGTTGTTTTACTACTCCAGGAACATCTACTTCTAAGTTTCGCATGCTGGCAGCTGTTCTTGGATTGAATACTGGAGTGTTCACTTCGTCTTCTTTGGTGAAAGAATTTCGGAAAGCTGTGTTTAGTAATTCTGTCTTAGCAGTACTGTCGTCGGTAGTATTACCATTGCTATCGCTTAGTGAAGGTATTGTTTGTGTTTTGCCGCTAGTGTACTTCACATATGACCAGAATTTCTTTGGATTTTCTGCAAGATTACGAGACAGGATTTCGTTGTGGAAACAACTATAAGATTCTCGCATTGTAGTCCGCGCTAGGTTGCGAGTTTCAGTAAAAGATTGCCTGTCTTGCGGATTCTGTGTCTTTTTAAATTTTGCATGCGTTTTTCTTTGTTTCTGCAACAGTGATCTGACCTGTTTTGTGTACCACGGGGGGTCAGCCTCCTCTTTTATTAATTTATTTGGTATAAATCTCTCGATTGCTACTGATATTATGTCTTTGAAAGTAAGCCACAACTGATCTACACTCGCATTTTTAGTTTTGAAGGACTGGAGACTATCACTCAGGAAAGCGTGAAGAGAATTTTTATCTGCTTTATTGCATAGATATATTTTTCGTTTATTTTTGGTGCATTTGGGAATTTCGATATTCAGTCTCGCTACTACAACTCGATGTTCGCTAATCCCTGTATCTGTTTTGATGCTCTTTACTATCTCGCGATTATTTGTTGCTAGAAGATCAAGAGTATTTTCGCAACCACGTACTATTCTAGTGGGTTCATGAACTAACTGTTCGAAGTAGTTTTCAGAAAAAGCATTCAGAACTAGTTCTGACGATGTTTTATATTTGCCCCCGGTTTTGAATACGTAATTATGCCAACATATCGAGGGTAAATTAAAGTCGCCACCGATTATAACAGTATGCTTCGGATACCTATTTGAAATATGATTCAAGCTTTCTTTGAACATTTCTGCAACCGCATCGTCTGAGTCAGGGGACCGATAAAAAGATCCAACTATTAATTTATTTCGGTGGTCAGGAATAACCTCTACCCAGACCAATTCACAGGAAGTATCTGCCTCAATTTCGTTGCAGGATAAACCGTTTGTAACAGCAATAAACACGCCACCCCCTGTTTTATTTATTCTATCCTTTCTGAAGACCATTTGGCCCTTTGAAAAAATTTCGGCCGAATTTATCTCAGGCGTCAGCCAGCTTTCAGAACCTATAACGATTTGTGCCTCAGTACTTTCTATGAGCGCTTGGAGCTCTGGAATTTTCCCAATACAGCTACGACAATTTACAACTGTTACACCAATGGTTTGTACGTCTACTTTCTTCCCGTGTCTGACCTGCCCCCTTTGAGACTGAAGCCCATTTTGTGTATTCCCGAGGCCATCTAACCTAAAAAACCGCCCAGTCCACGCCACACAGCCCCCGCTACCCTTGTAGCCGCTTCCTGAGTGTAGTGGACTCCTGACCTATTTAGCGGAACCCGAAAACCCACCACCCTTTGGCGCAAGTCGAGGAATCTGCAGCCGACACGGTCGCAGAACCGTCTGAGCCTCTGATTCAGACCCTCCACTCGGCTCTGAACCAAAGGTCCGCAGTCAGTCCTGTCGACAATGCTGCAGATGGTGAGCTCCGCTTTCATCTTGCAAGCAAGACTGGCAGTCTTAACCACTTCTGATAGCCGCTCAAAACCAGAGAGGATCTCTTCCGATCCAAAGCGACACACATCATTGGTCCCGACATGAGCCACCACCTACAGTTGGCTGCACCCTGTGCTCTTCATGGCATCCGGAAGGAGCCGTTCCACATCCGGAATGACTCCCCCCGATATGCACACGGAGTGCACATTGGAATTCTTCCCCTCCCTAGTAGCCATTTTCCTAAGGGGCTCCATTACCCGCCTAACGTTGGAGCTCCCAACTACCAACAAACCCACCCTCTGTGAGTGCCCGGATCTTGAAGGCAGAGGGGCGAGTACAGGACAAGCGACACCTTCCGCATCAGGAACATCCCCTGCCACAGACAGCGCCTCGAATCTGTTGGCAAGACTAACTGGGGAGGCCTCCACTTCGGTCCCCCGGGAAGTCCTACGCCGCCTGACACGCGCTGAGGGGACCTCCCAATCCACCACGGATTGGGGGGCTACCTCCACGCGGGCAGTGAGCGGGCTGGCCACAGCCGCAGGCCGATCGGAGGGCACAACAGACGCACAGGGCGTCTGCTGCACCCCCGCGAGCGGCCCACAACAGCGGCGCCCACCCACCGCAGTCTCGAGCGTTGCCAGCGTAGCCAACGCCGCCTGAAGCTGCGAGCGAAGAGTCACCAACTCTGCCTCCATCCCTAATATCGCTACGCACCTTTATCTATTACCATTCTTTCCGCTAAGGAGTACTAATTTACATGGTTGTTCCAATCTCTTAGATTTTAACGATAATAACACTTTGATGAGCAACGCGCACCTAATAGTCTCTAAAATCATAAAACTTTTGATATATCAAAATACAGATTTTCTTCTACAAAACGCTTTAGGTGAATCAAAAAATTCTTTCTATTAAAGATGGGTTTATTATTATTCCCGCCCTTACTGCTTTGTAATATCAAGTGTTTTTACGTTTCTTAGATTTTTATTAATAGTTTTAACCAGAGATGACGTGAACCTAATGGTAAAATCCAGTCTTACCTCAGATTCAGGGGAGATACAACACGCTCCCAACGTTCAATCTAATAAACCATTTTGGTTTTTGGTGAGTAGCTCTTCTCTAAATAAACTCTTCCTTCATGGTTACGCCCTCAAAATTCTAGCTCGCAGTGACTTTCGTAAACACTAGGTTTAATCAACAGTGAATTCAACCCTATAGACGTCCACAATCAAACCTATTTACATTTTAAGAACCTTAAGGAGGTGCCCCACAAAACTCGGCACCCAACACTATTTTGGGACGTCGTAATTTTAAACCCTGTGTATAACAAGTTATTTCATTAATGCAAATACCTGAATTAGCACCTTGAACGGCGCGAAACCGGTCGTCACCTAACGAAGGTATAAAAGACATGCGGATTATGAAAATTCAATGAATAGAATGCTGGCAGAATTGTCTGTGTTACCTTCTGGAATTTCTTAACGGTTATCCAGATTTACTTTTTCCGTGATATCCCTAAATCACTCCAGGCAAATGCTGGGATGATCCCATTTAAAGGCGTTGCAGGTTTCGTTCTCCATTCTTGCCCAAAAATCCAATCGTAAGCCCCGACTCTAATGGCAACGCTGTCGACGGGAGATTAAACCTTAAGCCTCATACCTCCCTTTTCTCCTTTTAAAATCCAATGTAAAAAATTAAAATAAGCCTAACCTGTATCTACAAGAGAGTCCTTTGTGCGAATTCCATAACGCTACGGTGCAGATACGGCAAAGCCTTTACATATGAGGCTGAGCGACTGTAATGTATGCAGCTATGGATGGTGTGGTTAGCGTTTTATATGTCTGACGTACAGTGTGACTCAACAGCCTAAGAACAAAGACTCGGTATGTGACTTCTGAGTGCCCCAGTGATCAGTCGAATTCCTTTATGGTACACCGCGTCGTGCAGACCCGTACATCTATCTATAGTCAGGACGAGATCACACGAAGTCCTATAAAAACGGAAAAAATCCCATGAATGGTGACTAAGACACTTTCGGATACTCAAAGTTTTGAGGCGCCGTCTCATCAAGTCTCTATGCAGGGTGCGAAATTTACGGTGCCGGCTCGCCATTGGCGACCAAAATATTGGCAGGTGGTGATCTGGGCTTACATACAAATTTTATTTTCTGAAAACACTTTAATTAAGTTTAGAATTTACAAACCTTCTGAGGTAAATGGTTATTATATTTATTAATAAGGGACGCCTACATTTCTAGGTAATTGTATCAGTTCTTTTACATCTTTCAACATCCTTTCTCAGTATTAAAGCAAATAATAGATGTCAATGAACGTCAGTTTTGTTTTTACATCACGGCTACCGCACCTTCACCGTACACTTTAGGGTTGAAGTCACTGTTAATGAAACCTAGTGGATATAAAAGTCACCTTGAGCTATGATTTTGAGGGCGAAATCGTTAAAAAAAGAGTGTATTAAGAGGAGCGCTACTCCGGTTAGGACCAGCTGAACTACAACATTTATAAGGAGTCCGTTGTATACTGTATCACATGCGATAATTGTCCACAGGTCTATATCGGCCAAACAGGACGAGTGTTTGACGTATGCTTCAAAGAACATTTGAATCTGAGCAACTCTAAATCTGCTTCGAATTCCACTACGTACAACAGTCCCCCTTATACACAACGATGATTATAGCGTGGTACAGGTACGTGGACGATATTTTTATGTTGTTTAACGGTTCAAATACGGAGTGTGACAAAAATGCACACATGTTTGTAAATCAAAGGGAGTTAATTACGTTGGTCATTAGTCCCTACGCTTACAAAGTACTCAAAATAACTTATGCTAAGGACAACACCCATGCCCGAGGGAGGACTCGAACCCCCAACAGCGAACGGCCGCGCGCGCCGCAGTTGGACGCCATACTGTGCATCACTGTTCTGCCGCGGCGGGGAGTACGACGCCCCCTTGGTAATCATCTGCATACCTACCAAGACAACATCCAATTTACCACCGAAAACAATGTTGATGATTCTCTCGCATATGTCGATTTACTCATTACCTTAAAAGACTCACAGGTTCGCTATAGCATCTACCGAAAACCATCCACTACGGACATGGTTTTAAACCATAGTTTTGTTCAAGCAGCTGTCAGCGGGTTCAGGCGCATGTGCAGACCTGAAACTGAATGTACGCTGTGCCTCCTCATGATTCTATCTACTTGAGGTGTGGCTGTTTCTTGTATAAGCAATGACAGCAAGCAGGGAGACTAGCACTCTACTCGGAATTATTTTTCTGGCGCTTCCAAGCTCAAGCTGCCAGATTCGCGAATGCGCAGAACTGTCTTAGCTGGAGATGGGTTACACTCATGTGATTCGTGTTTCTATTTGTAGCGGGTTCTTAAAAGTCTTGAAAGCTGTTGTAGTTCCCGCGTTCAACTATTTCATATTTGGTTTCATGTTCAATCTTAAGGTAAGTATTTTATTCAATCCTATAATACACCTATACACATAATCATCTGAGTCATACGCCAGAATTCAATCACAAATGTCACAAAAAAGTATAAGCAGAGCAAGCACCAAATACTAAATACTATAAGCACCGTACAGGACTTGGCTAAAGACAGGTACACAGGAGGATTCGCTGATATTACCTGTGAATGGAGCTCCTCTTTCTGGGTTAGATACAAAGGTGCCACTGATAAGTGGTTTTTCTCAGCAGAAAGACGACGGTACACAAAAATGAAATGCTAGACCACTCGACTATGGTAAACCATTTATGGTATTGTGTGTAAAGATATTGTTCTAACAGTAACAGGGGGTACTAAGGGGAATAATATCGTATTCAGGTAAAAGGGCTTGTGGCGACCAAAATTGTTAGACTGGCTGGCAGAACTCAAATTTCGCACCCTGCTATAATGTGTGGCAGACATGTTCATTTCCAGTCAAATGTGAGGTCAGTAACCTTAGGGTGTATTTAAAATTCTTTACACAGACCATCATATACAATTCAGGTAAATTTAAAAAGGAACGGGAAGCGTTAAAAGGAACACAAACAGGTGCAATACAGACATCATGGGGAAACTTACTACATTTGTCACAAGTGGCCTCTTCTTTGGAACCCAGACTGGTACGACCAAAGAGCTGGCGTTTAAAGCAGCACGTTGGGCTGGGAAACCTGCCTTTACGTGGTGTTGATTATTAAAAGTGAGGTTGCTTGACCAACTCTCCATCTATCATTTTATAATTTTGGGGGTTCGAATTCCCCCTCGTGCATGGATGTTTGTGCTGTCTTTAGTATAAGGTAGTTCATAAGAAGTTAGTAAGTTTAGGGACTGATGACCCCGCAGTTTAGTCCCATAAGCTTAGCAAACATTTGAACATTTTGGAGAGGAAAGGAAGAATTCCAAGGTTGCATCACAGTTCCAGGAACAGCTACGAAACTTCAACTCAGAAACAGCCCCGCACGCCTGGGTAAGGCTTATACAGCCACAAAAAAAGTATTGCTTCACGATGATTCTAGGTTTTCACAGCCCTTTAAATAAAAATGGAATATAGAAAAAAATTTAAAAGGTCAGTTTTCTTCACTGGCCACGGAAAAAGAAATTAGTTATACGACAAAACCGTACGCACCGTGAATTTGTGTTCCAGATTTCAGCATATACCAGAACCCGTAATACCTACTAACATATACTCTTGCGCGCTTGTATTCGCTATGACACACTTTCTATTAGATCATCAAGAAAACGTTGACCCAGATTGTCCACCTTCCCAATGGCGTTTCGACGTATATCCCTCAGTAGCTTGGTGGGTCGTCTAGTCCGAGAACAGTCCTTCTCAATGTTTTCCAGGCATGTTCGATAGAGTTCGTGTCTGGTGAACATGCTATTGTAATATTGAGATGCCTTTATGATGAAGGAACGCATTCACAAGATGTGGACGATGAGCGCGAGATTTGTTATCTATTGAGACGAATTACTCACCGAAATGCTGCCTGTAGGTTGCACTAAACGTCGGACGATGTCATCCTTGTACCGTATAGCCGTCTGATTGTCTTCTATGACCACCAGTGGCGAACAGTGGCCTCTCATAATTCCACCCAAAATATCAGGTATACACCACCATGCTGTACTCGGTGGACTGTTGTGTAAGACGTTCAGGGAGACCAGGCTGCCTCTTCCATGAGTGCTAGTCCTGTAAAGTTCGCAGGGGAACTTCTGCGAACTGTGAAATGTAGGACGCGAGGTAATGTCAGAAGTAAAGCTGTGAGGACGAGCCTTGAAGCATGCAGAGATAGTTCAGTTGGTAGAGCACCAGCCCACGAGAGCCAAAGGTCTCAGGTTCGAATCTATGTTCTGGTACACAGTTTTAATCAACCAGTAAGTTTCATATCAGCGGACATCCCGCTGCAGGGGAGTGTAACTGGGAACCAGGAACAGCATCCGACCATCCCATAATCACGCCAAATACAGTTTCACAACGCCGACCCTGTACATACAGTACAAAGGCGAATAATAAGAATTTGAAATAATTTCAGTTCCTGTACATTACGATGCTAATGAGAAAGTTCCTGGATCTTTGTCTACTGAAGCAGTGATCAGTTAACAATGACATTCTAGGTATGCTAATATGTCAAGTTTAAAAGGTACTCATACTGACAAATTGTTTTAGGTATTAGCAATGGCATTATAACTCCAACATATCTTAGTAAACAGAAAATTAAATTATAAAGACAGTAACACGAGCAATTTTTATAGTGACAGAAAGCAACACTAAGTGACTGTAAAAGAGAAAAGAAATAATTCGCTCTTCCAGATGATACGCATCTCTTACGCCTATATCCCTATTGTTATGAATTCTACAGGAAACGAATAGGAAGCATCATACACCATAGTAAGCAAGTAATTAAATATTCCCTGAGAGGTCTTCGAATAATTCAGTGCGGTAAGACACATTTGTAACTCGGAAACGTAACGATTTTAACATGTTTCTTTTCCTAAAGATTTAATACTGTATGAAGTCATAATTTGATAGTAATACTGTTCTTCAGGCGATTAATAATTACGTTTCAAATTTTCATGTAGTTGTGTCAAAGGTGAGGGACAGATCGTTCCGTGGAAGTTTTCGGCTTTGTAGTTGAAGTATGGATTCATTTCTGTGTAAAAGAGTATTATCGTCTTTCACTGTCACTTCTTTAATAATATCAATTCCAGTAAAATGATAAAGTAGAGAATATTCGCTAAAATTATCCTGTTATTAATGACTACGTTGTAAGACAGAAGAGAAACAAATGCCCTTACATTTCTGCATTTATATCCAACTAATGACGAAGAACAGAGAACAACTTTTATCGACAGAGATGCTTCAGTGAGTTTAACGCCGCCGCAGTCTTATCGATTATTTGTTAGCACGGAGTTCCTGACATGACATTAATCTTCACGCAGCTGACTGGAGAGGATTTCTCCATGCTATTAAAGTTTAAAAAGCAAATCTCCAACTAACATTTTGTTCTATAGGTGCTGAATTTCTTCATGTATTAGATGACATTCTCTGACATTATGACCTTATCTTAAATGTTAATACTCTTGAAATGCTAACAACTCATCACAACAGCTATGTACACCAATACAGTATCCAAAGATAAAGTTTTCAAGCAGACACTGTCAGCGGATCTTAATTATTCGAACTGTCATTCAGGGAGTAAGACTGTAGAACTTCGTAGAATGTAATACAAACAGCAGATAAATGCTCCTTTCGGAGCACAAAAAAGCACATAAATTCCTACCTCAGTCCTTTTTTGCCGACCTTAACAAAATTTTCAATACACTAAAATATTCGCACTCTTTTAACATTAAAGACGCTAAATCATTGCTGCGGTGGAGTGGCCTGCGTCAGTAGCGAATCCATAATTTGTCATACATCGTGCTTCCAACTGATGTAAAAAAAAAAAAAAATAAAAAAATAATTTAAAAAAAAAATTGTTGGATGTCCCGATCCTTGATTGGTTATGCCGTTTTCAGAATAAGAGAAGAGGCATAACATTATTGACTTTATTTCTAAATAAATAAAACTCGTATTAGGAGGGGGCTTCAGCCCTAAAAGCACCCATTCCTGTTACTTTACTACCTCCCTACCATTGTGTTTTTCCATTTCTTTTCATCGCATTGCCACAGTTTCTATCTCACAGTCTTGTCTGTCTCTTCCGTCGCCATTGTCTCCTTTCTACACATGACTTTACGGGTGGTTTGGTCGGAATTACAACCCCTAGTTCAAAGAACCTTAACACATGGTTGGGTACAAGGATAGGAGGAAAGTGAATAAAAATTTTCTTGTTGCCTAGTCTGGGAATTAAGACCACTAACACTTTTGTTTCGTCAACAATCACTCTTTTCCAGTTACACTGTCGCCTTTCTCTTTTTCTCCGCTTCTACTATCTCCATCCTTTAATATTTTTCACTAGCAATATCTCTCATTACACTTTTCGGATCTACTTCCACTGTGTTTCATTTCTCTTCCACTAGCTCTGGAGTATTCTCTTTCAGCAAGGGAAAAGGAAAAGGTCGAATATGTTCTTATTCCAACAATTTTGTTCACCAGGGATGGACAAGGGAACAATTATAGATTATGATATGTTCGGACAAATCACGTCTTCAAGTGCACCTTGCAGACGGAAAGCTTCATGATTGCCGCAGACCACAGAAATCGATAGATCCCGCCTGCTAACAAGGTGTGGTCCAAGCTGGTGGTGTCTTCGTTATGATCTAGGATGCATTATTTTGGTATGGAATGAACACTCTCGTCTTTTGGAAATGACTTTGCATGTTAAACATTATGTTGAGCTGCTCGGCGACCATGTCCTTCCATTTTTGGCCCTCCAACACCCTGACGGTTCTACAAGTGTTTCAAGATGATAACGCTTCGCACATCCCTCCCATTGATCTCATCCGCGTCCAGGGATTCTCGACTTAATTGTACTGTGTCTCACGCTGTCCCCAGAACCAGAGCATCTCCCACACGATATTAAATGCCTGTCATCTGCTAATTCAGTGCTTATATTCAGACTTCCAATAATTTCAGCTTAATTAAAGATAAATTGTCTTTCAGTCTGCCGAAGATACTGTTGATTAAATGAGAAGTACAAGTAAGGAGCTATATTTTAGCCAACTGAAAAGGAAAGTCATGAGTAGTAATAGGTAATGTCGACGACGACGTTATTACAGGTTGACTTGAGCACAAATTAAACAAGCATGGGGAAATCAAACAGCTGACAATTTTGAAGTGAACCATGCCGGAATTATCATTTAATTATTTAAGGGAAACTGATGAGAATCCTGAAGAGAGAGACTAGAAAAGATCTGAATCCCATCCTTTTCAATGAAAATGCGTGTCTTAAGCACTGCCTCATATCGCTCTGTTGAAGTGCCAGATAAATGAAAACTGACTACACTCGGCGATTAACATTAGCTCTCTGAATCACGTAGCATATTAGATCCTGTTGGGACACTTTTAGTAGTTATCGGAGTAGCACTAAAGGGAAGCTTAATGTTTAAGTTTTTCTCTAGAATATTATTTATGGCTTTTCATACCACGTAAACATAGCTCATGCAGTGCCTGACAAAGCTTGTATTGTTCTCTCCGAAATAAAGATTTGGAAGAGAAAATAATCATAATCATCGTCCTGACAAGGTGTCGTGAATGTTAGCCGTTTCGTAACAACACCATTAACTTCTATTTCAGCCAAGTGTTTGATATTATAATATATACCTGTTTTAACATTGTTCAGCATTTTTATTATTTTCCTTCCGAATTTCATCTATCCTTCCACAGTACCTGAAGATCCGTTTTCAGGATTCCCTTTGTTCCTACTAAATGCCCCATCCAGATTGCGTTCCTTTCCTAACTATTTTTAGGTGTGTTGATTCGTTCTTTACCATTCCGTTACTTCACTTTACACACATTATTCAGCCACTTTTACTTTCTCCTTCAAACCGACATCTCAACTAGATGCAATTCATCCTCCTGCTTCCTTCTTTCTCATGTCCTACAGTCTGCTGCATGAGGTTTACGGTATATGTGACAAAGAGGTGTGGTGAAAGACAACATCTTCGTTTACTCCTCTCCCAATTTCAAATAGTTCTTTCCGTGGCTAAAACTATCTGAGCACAATAATTTCCCCGAAGTACTGTAAATTCGGAATCTTTATATTTAATATTTTGAAAGTTTACGGCTAATAGTTTGATAGTTGAATTATTGTTCTGAATGCGGCCTTAATTCGTTGTATGAATGTTGACTGGCGAGTGCTCGTCAGAGCTAGAGCCTAGCCTAAAAAATCCCCAAGTGAGCCCCACAAGAACTCTGCTACGTGAGCACCTGCTTCCTTAGTGTAGTGCACCCCTGATCTATCTAGGGACGTCCTCCAATTTCCCACCCGATAACGCAGATCCAGAAATCTGCAGCTATCACTGTTACAGAGTCGACGAAGCCTCTGGTTCAGAACCTCCACTCAGCTGCAAACCAAAGGACCCCTATAAAACCTGGGAACAATGGTGCACATCGACAGCTCTGCTTCCATCCCGCGTACGAGGACAGTAGTCTTCACCAATTCCGCCAACCGCCCGTAAGAATTGAGGATGTCCGTAGAACCCAAGCGAAAAGTGTCAATGGTGCCGATGTGAGCCACAGCTTGCATCCGACCGCACACCTTACGCTCGATAGCCACCGGCAAGGCCGCCTCCACATTTCGGATCAGGCTCCCCTGCAAGTTGCACGTTGGACTTCTTTCAGGATCTCGATGCTATCTGCCTAAGGTGATTCATCACGCGCCTCACGTTGGACCTCCCAATAACTAGTCATCCCCTTCCCCTGTGCACCTCGTCGGACCCTGTTGAAAGAGTGGCCACACGTCCACTCACAGGACGAACGAGCGTGGCCGGACGGCCAGTCTTCACATTGGTCTTCCGCCTCGAGCGACGCGAACGCCGTTCAAACCGCCACTCCCCTTGCGGAGAGGGCGGCTCGACCACGTCTAGAACAACTGAAGGTGCATCGACAGTAGGGACATAGGGTGAAGCATGAGACGCCTGAGGTGCCCCGCTCAACGCACCGGACTCCCACCGCCGCTGAACCCCGAGGCAGCAGCCTGAAGACAGCTGACCGTTGCCCAGCTGCACGCTCAGCTGTTCGCTAACTGCGGCCATCTTCTCCTGTGTCCGCAGACATCAGGCACACATTCTATCGATACCATTAACTGTGAGGGTAAAAAACTAAATAATCAACTTGTAACTAGTCTTGTACTTTAAGAAAGGCGGCTGGAAGCTAACTGAACTGTGGTCAGTGGTAACTGTACTGCAACTATACTGTAACGAAAGAAGAACGTAGCTTTCAGCACAAACGAAATCTACCAAGTACGGAAAAGTAAAGCTCTTACAAGCAAAAGCACTAACGAAAATTAAGAAATGGACTGGTAATGAAATTTCACGCAAATTAAATTATGTTACTTAGCGCTCTGAACGATGAAGCAATGGTGGCAGCTGGCAGTTGACTGTTTACTGGCTGTAGCAATGGTCTTCGACTTTCTTTTGAAATACGTCACAGACGAAAACTATACACAATAGTATTTGTCAAATACGCTAGACTCCTCTGCTCTTTAAGCGTAGGAAATGGATGCTATGATTTGTCACGGCTCCTTAGGTAGATGTCTGTATAGTCTATATAGCCATTAACTGAAGGCCTACCAGAGCGTTTTTGTTCCAGCAAACTGCCAATTTCGTTCAACTGCTGACCCCACCGTTTAATGTTATTCCTATGAGGCAGAACTTCATTGTATACACGATAATATTCACGTCGAACAATGTTACAGATTCGAATTTAACAAGCTATAGAATATATTCAATTTTTCTCTGCATTGGCCTGACCTGCTGCAATTAGATAATTCGTCTCATATCATTACTGTGTTATTTCTTACTATAGGTACAACAATGAAAATTACGTCACGATGACTTTATGGGTAGACTGTATACAATGCCAGAAAAAAAGAAATTAGTACATCCTCTTTTAGTTTTCCAATTCACCCAAGATTTATTGTTGAATCAGTGAATGTGCAATACATGAAATGATTACGTTTACAAACCAATAGCTCAAGTGTTAGTAAGGTACTATATGTCGATCCGTTAGCAAATACCCATATTGCTAGGTAGTGTAGCCTCCAGGGTCGGCATTTCAGGTGCTAATTCTGGCATCTATTCGATCATGAAGATTGTAAATACTGTATTGGGATATGTTTTTATACCTTTTCGAGCTGTTCACGTAGTTCTGCAAAAGTTGTAGGCTGACGAGCGAGACGTGTCACCTTTCGTACCGCCATATCCCACACGTCTCGGTTGGAGACACGTCGGGAGAAGGTGCTGGACGAGGATTTTACTGCCTGTACTGCAGAACGCGTTGAGTTTACGTGCATTATGTGTACGAGCATTATCCTGGTGGAACAACACATAACTTTCTTGTTCCAACAGTGGCCAAAGAATGGGTCTTACAACATACTGCACGAACCGAGTTCTGATCAACTTTCCTTCGAAAAACACCAAAGATAAAAGAAAGTTGTAGCTTTTAGCATCCTAGGCCATAACTCTTAGTGTGAGGCGAATGTGTCTTGTACGAATGACGTCTTTGAGACAGCACTCACCATGTCTACGTCATACCCGCAAACCACTATTGGTGCCCAGGAGACTACGGCCTCCTATTCAGTCGAGCAGTGCACGTCGATGTAGTGGTGTGTGTGCAAAATGGCTAGAGGGGTGCGTCCCGTAGTCCCACTGCTGGTAAGCGACTGGCTGCAGCTGATGTTGGCACTCACAAACCATCTTACCTTTGCTATGGTAGCTGGACGACCTGTCACTCCTGTTCATAAAATACGGCGATATTGGTGGATGTCCGTGCTGCGTGGATGCGCAGAACCTCGTATGTGGGTGTGAGAATGTTGAAGTGATCAGTGGAAGCGACATCGTTGCATAACTGGTGCAGTACGTTTAACTCGTGCGAAAATTCTCGGAAGTGACTATCCCTCCACATTCTGACCTCATTTGGGTGTAGGAAACAAGCGTGCGTCTCCGTGGCATGGCATCTGTTTACTTCACACTTGGATACCACACTGAACCTTACGGCTGTACACATTTCCTCATTTCCTATGTCAGATGCCACTCTGGCAACTGCATCACTTGCTGCCTATTGGTAAACGACCCTTATCAGTACATCTAATATTTCTCAGGCGGCATCTGCTATCATCTGATCGTAATCGACGCCTTCTTTGCAGGTAGTTCGTTACATAGTACAAAGCTGCGATTAATTGATGTTCCTCCTTCCCTTGACTTCACCTCATCTCCCAATTTAATGGTTAGTTCTGGGTTTCTCTGTTATTATGTATTAGTTTTTCATTTATGCTGCCCATTTATTCCATACTTATCTCTCCTTGAACAGTAAGTACCTCACATTGTCACAATCGTCGCAAGCTTCTTTTAACCAAATCAAATGTTTGTAGAGCTTATGGGACTTAACTACGGAGTCATCAGTCCCTAAACTTACAAACTACTTATGAACTAGCGACAACAAAGGACGTCACAAATATCCATGCCCGAGGGGGGATCCGAACCCCCGACCGTAGTAGCCGTGCAGACCGTGACTGAAGCGCCTCATTCCCCTCGGCCACCGCGGCCGGCTTCTTTTAACCACTTTGTCTCGTAATTTTTGGATGGAAGGAAGGAAGCTTACGGTTTAAGTCCCATCGACAGCGTGATCATTAGAGACGGTGCTTACGCTCCAATTTTCGGGGAAGCACGTGGGAGGAAATTGCCCGTGCCCTTTGAAAGGAACCATCCCTGCATTTTGTCTTCAGTGATTTAGGAAAATCACGGAAAACCTAAATCTGGATGGCCGAAGATGGATTTGAACTGCCACCTTCCCGAATGCAAGTATCTAGCGAAAATCATTCTGATGACAATTATGTTAATTTCCAAGAAAATTAATACAACATGTTACTTGCTTTCACGTTTTATATGACCACCAGTATAAACACTCGTCCTAGTTTCAGTTATTGATTTGAAACGATTAATTCGAGGTGAAGGCCTGCTTCACATTCTGTTTTCGTAGTGAGTAATGTATTTGTTCCAATAATAAAAAATAGAAACTGTGAAATATATAGCTAGTGAATTACTTGTAGTTAAAAAGTGCTTTTGACTGAGTTTGAATTGCTTACATAGGATATAACAACTTATGTGTGTCTTACAGAATTGTAAGATATAATTTTTCATTAGTTGGGTCCTTCACTCATTTCGTAACCATTTTAGCATCTCAGACGAACTTCTCTTCCCTGTGCGTTGGTGTCTGCCACACGGCGGCATAATCAGTTTATGAACTAGTATCGTACTGCTTCATGATGCTGGGAGCTAGTGGCTCGCACCTGCTACACGGTGTTTACGAGGCCGTAACACGGCACTGGATAAAGGGCCGGCCGCTGCTGCCGTCGGCCGCCTCCATAAAGCGAGTCGTAAGCCGGCCACGGTCCGTAACGGCAGCAGCAGCAGCAGCAGCAGCAGCGGGGCCGAGCCGCGCGCCGCACAGATTGCCCCTGCTCTCGCCTGTCTTGCTTCCAATCAGTTTCAAGTGAGTTGTGGCAAGCTGTTGCTTCACACTGACTACACGGTGTCCCTATTTAACCGGTAAAACAGGGGAAAAAAATACGCATCATACCCCAAAACATCCCAGACTTAAAATGATCATTTTCAAGGGAGAATTAACCACCCCCACCGCTTGAAGGGGGAGGGGCAACTTTGAAATCTTAAATAGGTATTCCAATCCTTTATTGCTCAGCACTGATTTTCTATTCGTTGAAGATAGTTCTGTAATCGGTCAAATATGATTTAACATACATTTCAAAACATTAAACGGTAAGATGGACAATAAAATATACTTTTACTGTGATGTAAGGCCAGACATGCTACGGTACTCAATTTAAAATTCTTCTACCTGCGAGTCGGTGATAGAGTTGGCACATTAATAATTAGATACTTTGAAAAATAAAAATATCGAAAAATATATATCAAAGAAACACACTACAGACCTGTTGAAAGAAAAGCATAAATTGCACTATCCATGATATTGTTTACATACTTGCTTTCTTGGTATTTTGTGGTACATGGTGGTGAAATTAGGCACGGCTGCTTCAGCCATGCTATGCACCACGCATAGGCAGCGCACTGTGGTCCGACTTCACTTTACTTTACGAAATTTCAACGGAACGTGGAGATTGGGGCATCACTGATTTAGTTAGGTACGTTTCTTAAAGTGAGACGGTAAGCCCTATACCGACAACGTTAAATTAAGCAAATCATGCCTCATTTTCTCAGAAATTACTGAACTGAAATTTTCTCTAAAAATTACATGATATTTGTGCAACTCACTGAACCGGAATCGTTGTGGTATTCTAATTTATAATATACTTATTAATTTAATTGCCGTGCATTAAAATATATTTGTGAAAAAATCATAAATATTTTTGTTACATCAGAATTACTGCTGCAATCTACATGACTGCGGTTCCATAGTTGTAATGCAGTCTTGTTTACAATCTGTGAAATTTTTATTATAGATTCTTTGATAGTTTCTGAGTAAACGGGGCAACTGTTTCAGAATTTATAGTTTTGAGAAAATGAGACAAAGATTTACAACATGTTTATTCTAGGAAAAACGTAAAGATTTGGCCCCCTAGAAGTGGTTAAAGCAGCCTACACCATAATCAGGGTCCTCATTATCTTTGGGTTCATTTGCTTGTTTACTTTTTGGCTTCTTAGACCAGTGTTTTTCAACCTGTAAGTCGCAGAGTCTTGATGAGGGGGTCGCGGTCGCAGGAGGATGCCGTAGCAGCGTGTTCAACGGCAGATCTACTTTCCGTGACCATAAGCTACAAATGGCTGAAGCGCTACACAGAGGTGACAGGGTTAAGAGTCAGTCGCTTAACCCTTCCATTCCCAGTGTTGTTCCTGGACAACAACGTATTAAAAGCTGATTTATACTGTATTTTATGTATCAGTCTTTACCGTCACATGGCTGTTGATGAACAACATGCTTCTAGTACATTTTGCCGCTTGGTACGGCGCGTAACTACTTCTGTTCAACTACGTTGGTCATCAGTCCCTAATCTTACAAACTACTTAACCTACGTTAAATTAACCTAAGGACAACACACATGTCCATACATCTTCTTGTATGACTGTATCATATTTTCAGATATTGCTTTGTCAGATAAACAATTAATCACAAACTAATATTATTTTTAATAAATACATAACAAGATCTTTTTACTACTGGATCATACTAGATTGCATTTCGTGACGAATTTCCGGTGCATATTATTTTCAATCAACTAATAACAATACCATTGTATTATTGGATCGTGATAGTTTGATACTGGTAATGGGTTTTCAGTATCCATTGGAAAAATCCAAAGTTTATGAGTATCCTTGATGTATTAAAAAGTGATGCATCAGCTTTCATAAGTTCAAATTCGCACATGACAACACGTCACCGCAAATTACACAGTGAAATTTACTGTTCTTCATTTTTGATTGGCTTCTGCTACTGTAACTTTCACCAGACGCAAGTGACTGCGCTGATCTAAGATAATTATAGAAAGTTAAATACTTTGCCTTTGGAATCACTGACATAGCTTTATTATGGGCCTTGGGGGCCGCCGGATATTTTTACTCTGAAAGGGATTCGCGGATTAAAAAAAAAAAAGGTTGAAAAACACTGCTTTAGACATTATAGAAGCAGCAAAATCTGAATTGGCAATACGCAAGCTGTCGAGTTCTCTTAGAATAGTTTCAGTATTCTTTCTGGATGATATGCATAACTGTTCTAAAACTCTTAGTCTGGCAATGTTTCCACTGTTCCAAGTTATCACAGCGTCTGACACTCCTAGTTCTAAAGTTCTGTAACCAACAAATACATATTTAGGACTGCGGGTCCACACGATGTTGTTGAAGGCCTCATTTACGTTT
Source organism: Locusta migratoria (assembly GCA_026315105.1). Classification (NCBI taxonomy): domain Eukaryota; kingdom Metazoa; phylum Arthropoda; class Insecta; order Orthoptera; family Acrididae; genus Locusta; species Locusta migratoria. The sequence continues at coordinate 372,563,642 of CM048748.1, forward strand.
TGCGTTTTTCCATGCAAGAGCGTCCTCAGTACATCAAGGTGGGCAAGGTCTCTGTAGATTGATCTGATCTATAATTGATTCAGGGAGAGAGTGCTTGTGTGTGAATCTGTTAAGGTTACCACATGTTTGTGTCTTCCTAAACTTATACCACGTTTCAGGGGGTGGGAGACATAGACAATGTGTTGGCTTCTCGTCAGTGGATATACGGTGGAAGAAAGTGGCCCACATTGCCTTATTCATTGCCTCCAGATCTCCAAAATTCTTCTAATGGAATTCCCATAATATCCCTGCAACTCATTGATAATGTCAACCTATACCTCATAGACTTACAATCAGAAAGCTCTTTTCCACCAAGTTTGCTTTTGTACTTCACTTATAACATACTGTAATAATCCTAGATCTACTAAAATATTAGTACTCCACAACTTTCATCTACTTCTATATATTTATCATCATATTTTTTCTCGAAGCACTTAGTAGGGTTTCAGATACCAGAGACTTGCTTCTGTTGCACTAATTTTGCCCTTCATTTTCTACAGTTTTCTTGTTTTTATTTCCGTGAAATTTACGTTTCTTGAACAAAACTTTTGGTTTAGTCCTTATAGAAACACAGATCACTATACACCGCACTATAACTTTCAAGAAACTTCGTATCCACAAACAATAGCAACCGAGACACGTTTTTCCAAGAGAACTTATGTTTACCAGCGCGCTTGCAGACATTTGACTGTCGAAACGCGCTCTATCAGGTTAACCAACATATGAATCGAACATTTCTGTACAAAACACAAAAAAAGCTAACTCTCTAACTCACCCGGCTCCCAAAACCGAATTTCGTAAACCGATTTCCGAATTCCGCTTTTGGTTCACCATGTAAACATTCTAAAATCGATTATGGAAAACCACTTCTGTAAAGCGGTTTTCCAGTTCCACAATCGATTTTCGTGGCCATGTAAACGCAACCGTTTTTAAAGCGTAGTTGTCTTGTTAAGAATTTTCAGCACCTATGGACAGAGTGACATTTTCTTATGTGAAATAAGAGTACAAATATTAGAGTGAGCATGAATCAGTGTGTATAAATACAGAAAAATAGCGATTGTGCTAACTAAATCAGGAACTGAATCATCTGTTTTTCAGCCGCCATTATACGTAATAGGAAATACGATCCAGGATATAACATATAAACACGACAGCGAAAAATGGTTTACGAAATTCGGTTTTCGTCTTCGGAAAGATGGTTGCAGGTAAACGTAGTGACTAAAATTGCCGGAGGTATAATCCTTATTACGAAAAGGACGTAAATTATTACAGAATGACAGCTGTCATAAAATTTAAAAGAATGCAGCTTTCACTGGTGGACAGGAATAAAAAACACATATATGTTCACAAAACAACGTAATATATAATTATGCAAAAACTGAAAAGTCTTACCTTAAGACTCATTGCACAGGTGTTTCCTTATTATTCTGAATAGTGTAATTTCTCGAAAAAAACTGGAAACAACATTTTTTCCGGATACAGCGCCGTCTACCACGTTTTGAAAATGATATGTTGAGCAAACCCAAGGGATTTTTTGGAGAGGAATCCGAATTTGCAATAAAAACTGGAGTTTCCTATTTGAGATTTTAAAGTTCCGACACCCTCCCCTGAGGTGGTGATAAGATGGTTTGATTCCAGTTAAAATAGATGCCCCCTTAGTAGATATTATTTTTGTGCCTGGGGCATTTTTGTGAATAATGCGCACTTTTAAGAGTTATTTAGATTTGTCAAATTAAATGGATCAACTGGTTTATTCATGCAGCATTACTGCGATGTTTCATCGTTTATGTTCTATCATGGTGTCGGTGGTGCTGGACTTTAAAGAGAAATATTGTGCTTTTAAGGTCAGACTCACTTCCATTTTGATGAAGAGTCAAAGGCAGTACTCATGGCCTAATAACAAGTTTTATTTAGTTCCAAAGATAACTAAGAAATCAATTCCATTTCTGTAGTATAGGTGATAGTATAGGGTCGTCACAAATACAAGTGCTTACTTATATGAAATAAGAATCTCTAGTTTCTCAGGTACTGTACACAAGCTGAAATTGAAATACCTTTTTGATGGATAGAATTAAATTCATAAGTCCATGGGTATGATATGGCAGACATTTTAGCGAAGAAAGGAACAAAAATCACTCTAACGCATTAACAAAAATTACACTTCACCACAGTCAAAAGATTCACCAATAATACATTCTAGAAGAACATCTATGATATCTTGGCAAACGAAAGGAAAAACATGACGTGTACTGTAATATGATAAGAGTGCACTTCCTGAAGACAAGTAATCGCAAACGGTGGTAGCATTTCAAAAAATTTGTGGTTTGCTGAACACCCGCATTGCATTGGAATCTTTCCCTCACTGAAGTGTTTTATAGAAAGATAAAACACCATTAGGAACTACGAACACCTAAGAACCAGAGAAAACCTGAAATATTATGACAAAATGTGAGATGGTCAATTATATCATATATTAGACTAATGACTATGCATGAGATGTTTGAACATTGAGTAAATAAATATCATTCTACAGTAATTCATTGGTCACTTTTTCTGTTTATTTTACTTCGGTTGTCCAGATTATGTCGAGACATAAACAGAAGATGAAGTCATGACAATACGCTACAACGACTATTTCAACTTTGTGTCGTATTTGATTCTTAAAGAATGGTGAATAACGAAGGGGTTTGCCCAAAGCAAAAATTCAGCAAAAAAATGTTAATTCAAATAATTAGTTACGAATATAAAATCGAACTCGTACTGTAAACTGTGTTTATGGGGATCGTTGATATAATTTACTTGGTCCATGTAGAGCTTTCACCCTAAACCGTGTCTTTGAATCATTTAATTACCATCACCCCAACATTTAAGTTTATAGTAAACATGTAGATTATTTGAGTGGTACTATTTCTGGACATTCTGGTGCTTAATTTTTCTTTTGTTGTAGCACATTAACCCTACATCCTCAGTTGTTTGATGGACGTATTTGCGTCTTTATCTGTTCATCAATTTTCACCCGCTACAGTTCCACGGCAGTTGTTCACTGATGTCTTTAAACATATCATCCTGAAGCTTCTTCGGCTGAATCGATTTGGCTAATTTTAGTCTTGAAATATTCGTGTAACTCCAGGGAATGTTTAAACGGTGATGAAATATGGAAACGTTGTCCGGATAACAGGAAAATCGGGAAAAATTGAAACAGCTTTTTCCAGTGATATATCAATACTGTTCGTCCAATTGCGAAAAAATTTTGTACATTTCATGTTGAAAGCAAGATGAAGGTTCACATCAAATAAAATTTTCGAAAATTCGCCCGGAAAGTAGGAAAATTTAGGAAAAAACAAATGCGATTTTTTATATGAATAAAAACCAATTGCTACATGGTTTTAAGAGCATCACTTGAGTACGGCTTGACAAAACAAGGTTTGTATGAAATAAATTTTTTGGAAAATCTACCGGAAAATTGGAAAATTTGAGAAAAACTGAAAATGCGTTTTTCAATGTGTTTTTGATTGAATTCAGCACTATAACTGACTGTTCGCACGACGGAGAGGGGTAATTCATTTTTGTTTTGTTCTTTCTGGTTTTGGAAAAGTTTTCAGTAAATAAAAATAGGGACAGTTAAAAAGGAAAGTCACAAAATTTGAACCAAGTTCCTTTTTCAATGTGTTTTTTTAAATGTACTCCACACTATAAGTAGAGAACCTTTCATCCGACTGCAATAAAGTTTTGATCATTTGACGTTCAACGAAAGATGAACTTTCTTATGAGCTAAAAATTTGGGAAAGTTACCCGGAAAATGGAAAAAATCGCGAGAAACTGAAAGAGCTTCTTTCAAAGGGATATCAATGTTATTCGTCTGATTGCTATAACATTTTGCATATTTGACGTTTAAAGCAAGAGTAACGTTGTTATGAAATAAAAATTTAGAAAAGTTTCCCGGAAAATTCAGAAAGAATATCAATACTAGTCATCTGATTGCGATAAAAGATTGCACATTCGCCGTTCAAAGCGAGAGGAAGGTTTGAATGGAGTACAAGTTTGGAATAGTTGACAAGAAAATAGGAAAATTTGTGAAAAACTGAAAGAGCTCTTTTCTTTTGGATATCAATATCATTCGTGCGATTTCGATAAAATTTTATTCATTTGACATTCAAAGCAAGAGTGCGTATATATTAGCAATTGCGAAGCATTGCTGGGTCGGCTAGATGACCCGATGCACTTCGTATCAGTCACTTCTTAATATAAACCATATTGATTTAAATCACAAGTATTTTAGACCCAGTAGCTTTATAAAGGTATCATCAGATAGTCTTAAGTATTGACTCGATAGTGTCCGGAAAGAGTGGGAAAATCACGTAGACACGTCCAGGATAATGTTCGTGTCACATTCGTTGAAGTTCAGGTAAGGTTTAAACTGTGGTAAATTATAGAAAAATTGAAAGGATAATTTAGACTTAAAAAAGGTAAAATAATGACTTGGTTGTTGTGTTGGTTGCGTTCAGAATTATTCTTTGAAGGAGTAAAGTTCGCTTTACACGATCTGAACGCGTATATGAACTGTCAAACATAAAAAAGAATTGCTGTTCGTTAGTCTCGCTAAAACTCGAGAACGGCTGAAGCGATTGTCTATATATCATTATATAAACCACTGAATCTATTGTGATGAAAAATGGTGTGGAAATAGCTTGAGCGCTAAAGTGTGGTGTCACACAAGTATGGAGTGCACGCCACATACTTTCGCCGCGCGCCGCAATGCACGCACGGCCCAGCTTTCTTACGACGTCAGCCACGAGCGCCCTCTGCTGCAACTCCGCTCGTGGCCACCACTGAACTGCATCGTCACTTAGAAATCAGATAGGCACCAGTTAAGACTTGGCTATCGCTTAGGCACTAGAAACCATCAGTAGGCAGGCTTCTATCTAAACTATGTATCAACATTCTATTAGGCTGCTGCTTTCCAAGTTAAGTAACGTATTATTTATTTGAAATATATCTCTTATACTAATCTAGCTTAGTGTTTCTAGTTTCTTCTGTCCCACTGGCTGGTCACCTCCGTACCTGCACACGCGTGCATCCTATTTTCCTATGTTGGTCTCTCTCTACTGGGCCACCGACACCCAGGACAACCGACGGAAACGAGACACAAAAGTAACGACGAGGATGGGATACAAAAGTGGCGACGAGGAGCGATAGAAGAACCGTGGACCAGCCCGCTTGCAGCAGCAGACAGCAGTAGTCAGAGCACGCAGCAATTGGTCCCGCCCATCCACCCTTATTATAAAATTTTTGGGGGAACATATTCTGTTACGTGTTTTGTGGACTTTTTTTGTTGCAGACCGTCCTCTTTCATATTGCATTTGTGTTTTGTTACTTGTATGCGTGGCGCCTAATCGGTCGGCATGGCCACTACCCCGAACACAAACTTAATGGAAATTATTCAGTTACAGACGGCGCAAATCACGCAACTACTCCAAGCGATGTCCCATTTGACGGCAACTCACCAACAGCCGTCGCATCAGCTACCCACACCTGGCGCTGCACCGCTCCCTACGTTTCGCCAGTACAACGAACGTGAGGAAGAATGGAGCGATTACTTGGCACAATTTCAATAACTCGTCGCGGCTCATCAAATTACAGCATACAAAGCATGTGATCCTCTCAGTTGTGGGCCCCAACACCTTCGTGTTACTGCAGAAACTTTTCCCCCACGTTATGTTGAGAGATGCAATTACGCAGAACATTCAGGACCCCAGAATTAGGGCAGCAGTTCTACAACAGTCTGGCCCTTCATTAGACAGTGTACTGCAGCTTATAGAAGCGCATGATACCTTTGACTTAGCAGATGTAGAAATGCAAAGCCACAGTGTTAATTCAGTGCGCCGCAACGGCCACTTTCCTAACCGTAGTTCTCAGTCTAGCCCTAGTGATTCTTATTCTTCTACCGGCCGTGCTGAACAGACAGTGAACAGTAGCCAGTGTAAAAGTGCGACACAAAGGTCGCCCCGCCGTGTTAAAAAAGCTAATGTGAATAAGGGGCACCAACACTTTTATAAGAAATATGTTCGTAAGTCTTGCCCCCAGTGTGTATCTCACCACAAACGTTGCCCTAGTCGCAACGCCACCTGTTATCAATGTGGCAAATCAGGACATTTACAAACAGTGTGTATGCAAAACAAAATTTCAAAGAACGGTGCCGTTAGGAATAGTGCTTCGCAAAGTGCGAGAACAATTCATTCTGTAAATGTCATACACGCCGTGGATTGGGACAGGGCCGCGGTGGCCGAGGTGACTGAGGCGCTCCAGTCACGGTCAGCACGGCCACTACGGTCGGGGGTTCGAATCCCCCCTCGGGCATGGATATTTGTGCCGTCCTAGTTCGTAAGTAGTTCATAAGTAGTTTGTAAGTTTAGGGACTGATGACCCTGTAGTTAAGTCCCATAAGCTTAACAAACATTTGAACATTTGATTGGGACAGTGTTTCTCTTGAGTCTCAAATGCAAGAAAGTTCTTCTGCACCTACTGCAAAACTATGTAGTGAGCCACATCGCTAGCGCCGACGAGCGCGTACAACTGTGCAACGAAAACTGGTTCGGGACAAGCAAAATGACTATGTACAGTGCAATCCTGTAGTGAACCTAGTGACTTCTGCAACTTCTCTTTGTAATAGTGCCCAGTACTGTGTAGCTAGTGACAGTAGACTTGATGTAGCTACTCAAAGTAATTTTAGTGCAGTAGCCTCGCATTGCGTGGACGCCGATCCGGCGGTAGTGCCATCTAGGGACAGTGATATTAATCCGCTGTGTGCCGATTCTTCGCCGCCTCTTTCGTACGCAGCCCGGGCAAGCGCAGCAAACAAACTGTAGCAGACGTTGCCCACTTTCGCACACCTGTCGAGTGCCACAAGCAAAACTTTTTTGTGAATATTTCCATAGAAAATAAGACTGTCCAATTTCAGCTCGACACTGTTTCCACTGTTACATTAATTAATAAAGACACTTATGAACTTCTGGGTGCACCAAAATTGTCGCCGTCACAACAAGTGCTAACGGCATATACAGGTCAAAATATTCCCGTGCTAGGAACATGTAGCCTACCTGCCTGTTTTCAGGGAGTAACAAAAACAGTTGCTTTTGTAGTTCTTCATCCCAAATCTAGTCATAACATTTTTGGACTAGATGCATTCGACTTGTTTGGCTTACCAATTCAAAGAATGTGCTTCAAATTTCGTCAGTAGTGCTCAGGACAAAATCAATGCCTTGTGTGACAAATATAGTGACTTGTTTTCGCCGGAACTAGGTTGTGCAAAAGAATTCGTGGCACATGTACCTTTAAAAGAATCTGCAGTACCAAAATTTCGTAAAGCTAGACCAGTGCCTATCGCCGTTTGGGATAAAGTTGCTGAAGAACTTAAACATTGACAGGATAGTGGGGTGATTTCTCCTGTTTCTGCGAGTCAGTCGGCCTCGCCTTTAGTAATTATAATCAAGCCATCAGGAAAACTTCATCTCTGTGCGGACGTCAAATCAACAGTGAACAGTCAAACAGTTGTAGACACTTATCCCCTGCCCCGATCTTTTCTAAGATTGATTTAGCAGAGGCATATTTACAGATTCCGCTTGATGACGAGTCAAAAAAGTTTTTCGTCATTAATACTCACGTGGGCCTTTTTCAATTTCAACGTCTACCATTTGGCAGTTCTTCCGCCCCCGCTATTTTTCAGCGGTTTTTGGAACAGCTGTCAGATTTGTACCGTGCTGCTCGAACTATGTGCTATCCGGACGCACAGTAGAAGAACATTTAGCAAACCTATAGTGCCTTCTTTTCAAATTGTTGACTGCAGCAGGTCTCCGTTGTAATAAAGCAAAGTGTTCTTTTTTTCAAACTGAAATAGAGTACCTAGGCTATGTGATAAATGCCCAAGGAATCCATCCCTTACAGTCACATCTTCAAGCAATCAAAGACTTGCCTCCTCCTAAGAATGTGCACGAATTGCAAGCAGTAATGGTAAAGCTTCACTATTACTGCAGATTTATTCCCAAGGCCTCTCAGATTGCAGCTCCACTGAATCACTTACATAGGAAGAATGTTCCTTTTGTATGGTCTAAAGATTTCCAGGTTGCCTTTGACAAATTAAAGTCGGCACTACTCAGTGATGCATGTTTGATTCCCTTTGACCCACAGAAGCCTGTAGTGCTAGCAGTTGATGCCTCGAGGTACGGTCTGGGTGCAGTAATTCGCATCGTATTAGATCTCACGATCGTCCTATTGCCTTTGCGTCCAAGCTCCTGATGCCAACGCAACAGACTTACAGTCAGATAGAAAAGGAAGCCTTAGTAATCATTTTCGGCGTCACAAAGTTTCATCATTATCTCTATGGCAGAAAATTCTATTTGTTAACAGACCACAAGCCTCTCACGTCGTTTTTCTCACCCACAAAGCCAATTCCGCCACGAACGGCACAAAACCTTCAGAGATGGTCCTTGATACTGTCTAATTATCAGTATGAGATTTTGTACCGACCTACCACTAAACATGCCAACGCAGACACACTTATCCGACTTCCAGTTGGCCAGGATGTGTCGTTTGATTCTTCCGAAATGGCATGTTGTCAGATAGACTCCAGAGATGCTTCCGCTATCGCAGACTTCCCTTTGAACTCTCATCGGGTTGCACAGGAAACAGCTGCGGATGCAGACCTAAGTGTGGTAGCACGTTTTGTTCGCTCTAGGTGGCCTGCCAGAGCCAAAGACATTGAGCGGCCTCTGGTTCGACGATATTTTGCACAACGTCATGCATTATCTTTAAAAAGGGTGTTCTGTTGTTACATACCGACAACGACCAAACAAGAGTGATTGTTCCTCGTTTCCTGCAACGAGAAGTGTTACGCCTCCTGCATCAAGGACATTGGGGGTACTGTTAGGACAAAGCAACTGGACAGACGTCACTGTACCTGGGTTGTATGGACGCCCAGATAGAGAGCATAACGTCACAATCTACAGTTTGAGCGGAGCATCAGGCGGCTCCTCCGCAACGTTTCTCAGACTGGCCATGCCCAAAATGACCATGGCAACGTTTACACATTGATTTTGCCGGACCTTTCTGGAATACGCGCTGGTTCATTGTTGTAGATGCTTTCAGCAGGTCTCCTTTCGTGATTGCCATGAATTCAACAACGGAATCTAGTACAATCAGTCCCTTAAAATCTGTGTTTTGCATCGAAGGTTTGCCTGAAACTATCGTCAGTGATAATGTACCTCAGTTTGTTAGTGCGGAATTTCAACAGTTTTGTTGTGTGAATGGCATTCACCTTTTCACCCTCAGTCCAATGGTGAAGCAGAACGTTTCGTTAGAACATTCAAGTCTCACATGGATAAGATGAAAGGTCAGCACTCCAGGCAGTAAGTTCTTCGAATTTTCCTGTCTATGTATCGGTGCATGCCATGTGACGGCCCAACTCCAGCCGAGCTGCTACATGGCCGCCGTCACCGCACTCTCCTTCACCTGCTGCGGCCTTCCACGCACAGAGTCGGTTCGTATGGCGCTTCGCCATGCAAAGCAATTGCGCCCGCATAGGCCTCGCGATCCTGTCTCCGGTTACTTGATTCCAGACCCAGTTTACCGTCAGGGAGCACAGCCACATCGTTCTCCGACGGGTCCAGCGTCCTCGGACTACGGGATCATCCCCATGGAGGTCGACACGCCTCCGCTACTGTCGCCGACGCAGATGACAGTGTCACCGAGTGGGACTCCGGGACTGTGAGTGCCGCCGCCGCCTGGGCCACGCAGCTCAGAAGAAGATGACCTGCTCTCTCTGGGCGGAGGTGTTCGCCCTTCTCCTCGTTTTGGTGGGTTTCCCGGGGGATCGCAAGGTGGATACCGGGGCGCGGACGGCGTCTCGATCCCAGCCTCAACTATGACGCCCGTCCCACCAGTAACGCCCCGCCCAGGCCCTCCTCCCAGTGCCGTCGCCGTGGCCCTCAGCCCTATGCTTCGATGGCGCGGCGGTTTGGGGGGGGAGGGGTGTGGTTGCCCAAGTATGAAGTGCGCGCCACGTACTTTCGCCGCGCGCCGCCATGCACGCACGGCGCGGCGTTCTTACGACGTCAGCCACGAGCACCCTCTGCTGCAACTCCGCTCGTGGCCACCACTGAAATGCATCGTCACTTGGGAATCAGATAGGCACCAGTTAAGACTTGGCTATCGCTTAGGCACAAGGAATCATCATGCCTCTATCTAAACTATGTATCAACATTCTACTAGTCTGCTGCTCTCCAAGTTAAGTAATGTATTATTTCTTTGAAATATATCTCTTATACTAATCTAGCTTAGTGTTTCTAGTTTCTGCTGTCCCACTGGCTGGTCACCTCCGTAGCTGCACACGCGTGCATCCAATTTTCCTGTGTCGGTCTCTCTCTACTGGGCCACCGTCACCCAGGACAACCGGCGGAAACGAGACACAAAATAAAGTACCGAATATGATACTTTAGAAAGTGTGTAATTCAAGATATGTTTTGATTTGATGTATATAAAGCGAAATATCGAACAATAATAATTATTACTTTCTGGAAAAGCTATTTACTCTTTGACTTCTTAACTTTACCTTATCTCAGAAAATGCTTTTATCAGTTGCCACGCTTACGTAATTTGATTCAACACAGGGAATACCATGCATATACAGCGTGTTTAACCCACATCCATTACGCCAGAAACAAAAACTAAAAAAATTAAACTTGATTTGTCATTCTGACACTAGATTGTTGTTTTGGGTGCGTACAGAAACATACTTTGAATGAGTAAAGATCGCTTTACACGATCTGAACCTGTATATGTGTAAAGTAGATCGATTCTGTTTCCCCTCCAAAATAGTGACAAAGGAACGTTCTTAAATGAAAGACGATCTGCTCAAAGTCAATTAATTATAATTAAACATTCAGATGACATTTCCTATCATGTAAAACAGATAACGGTATTCACACAATTTTAAAAAAAAATGTTAAAACATTGAGATACAAAAAATGACTGGCTGAGTCAAAGGTCGGAGGTTTTGCAAAACAGAATGCTATTAGAATGGTTATACAGGGGCTTGAAATTATCGTTAACCCTAAGCTCCCCAGAGTAAATAGGCAGATCTCAAAAGAATAAAACAAGGGACAGAATCCAGACTCCAACAAGTCTGTTTCATATAACCCTCTAGCAAGTGTGTCACCTTACCCACACAGATAATCATTGGCGGCAGCGTCTCAGGCTCGCAGACAGCAGGCGGCGGGAGCGGGTGAGCTGAAATTATTTATCCGACCGTAATTACTGCGACCTGTTAAGCAGGGTCGACATGTAACTTAACACAGCGTCACTGGCGTCGGCGTCGGCGTCACTAAGCAGTTGCTGTGCGATTCTATCACGCTAGTAGACTAATCGATATTTTGCATAGGTGACACAACGGCCACTTGGCACAAATCGGTCACTTGCGAATAAGATCTGTAAAAACAATGCCCGATTCGCAAAGGCACGAATGCTCAAATAGAGACTTCCAGCAAAACGAAAACTAAACTGCGGTCGCTCACAGCGTAACCACAGGACAATGTAACGTCCGCGAAGTAAACACAAGTTCTACAAGGTCCAAATCTTCGGAATCACACACAAGTCTAACCAGAGGACCGTTTAAAACGATGTCCTCCCCGCGAATCTAAACGGAGTATTCCGTGTCTCCCGAATTCCGTACACTTCGGACGCTCAACAGGAGACTAGCGAGGTCCGTACACTTCAGACGCTCAGACAAGAGAGTCTACCGAAGTCCTTACCCCTCGGACGCACAAAGAGGAGTCTCACGAGGTCCGTGCACTTCGGACCCTCAGACACGAGTGCGTGTCCCGAGGTCCTTACCCCTCGGACGGTCACACGGGAGTTTACGTACTTCCTCGCGCTCTGCCGCAGTTCACGGTAAGTGCCGGGCGGCCACACCCACGCGCGAAAAGACGCACCAATATCTGCTAACGGCTAATGGTCAAACCAATCGGATGGCTTAGCGCCGTTGACAAATTGTTTAGCTGTCATACTAAAATACTCTGCCGAATCAGGACGAGTTCTCTGCGGCTGCCAAGAGGCTCCGCCCACGCCACCAACGCTTCCCGTGGATTTCACCGTTCCCAGGGTGAATGCCCTGCAAGGAATTTCACACGACCAAAAAATGTTAACGTTGCGCTATATATACAGTCACTGGAGCCAAGCCCCTGGAGCGCCAGACGGGCAGAAAGCTTTCCTCTAAACCTAACCATTTTTCACACTAACTGTGTTCAAACTCCGCTGCTTTCTAGGAAGTTTTTTTGGATAACGCCTAAGGGCAATACGTCTCCATAAACCGCCCGGGGCCCAGAGCACTCTGCTATTGTACGGCAAATTTCTCTCTTGCGAAACGGCCGAATGACTAAATAGGCAGTCCCCGCTATCGCCCACCGTAAACCATGGACCAGCATTGTAAAGCATTCCTAATACTCCGCCGCCTGTAGCGTTGGCGCCATACAGGTCAACCAGCCCATCTCGTCCTTCCCCGAAGGCGAGCGAAAGTTGGTGGGTGGTGGAGACCCCCAAGAGCGTCTTTGCTCTGCACGGCCTGGCCGTGCCCAACACGTAAAACCACTTTTTAGCAGCCAAGCTGCGCCAATAAACATTAAAATCCCGAAATTTTCATATAAACATAGAATGTACTACAATCCCAGGAGCCCATCACTCCTGATGTGTTCCCAAAGGCACAGAAATCAAAATAAATAAAGATCTACAAAGAAAAATGTTACATATTTCAATAATTACCGTAAAGAGAAAGGTACAGTAACACAAGGTTAGTATGAAAAATAGACGAATTACAGCCCCCGTCTCACATATGAACTGTCAAAGTTTGCACATACACAAAAATATTCAAAGTGCATACTGAATATAGTGCCACTGCAAAGTTCCTTGAAACTAAAGTCAAAGAAAAAAATTCATTTGTCATTCTGTCACCATTATAGTTACCATTATTAGTGCATGAAAACATTATTATCTGATACTGTTTACAATGCTGAGGATAAATTTTTAAATTAAAATGGTTTATATTAAGAGGTTAAGTGATACGAAGATCACCCAGTCATCTAGAATAAATTTAAATAAGAGTGCTGTTGGCCAAAAAGCGAAACAAAAATGTTTCCAAAAATATGTGTACAAAATTGAAGTTTCATTTTTATCTCTTAGTTATTGAAACACCATTTTTTGCGAATGGTTGATTGAAGTTAATTAAATTCACTCATTTTTTTTTGCCACGTCAGTGATTTTTGTGTCGCGGCACGGCGAGACGCCACATTCACATCAAATAATATTTGTTATATAATTGATTTTATATTTCAATGATATTTAGTGAAAGTGCAAACAATATACTGATGTGTTAGGAGTAGATCAATCTGAGTAGGAATTTATATGAGTTTTCTTGCATTTTAACTTTATGGTAGAATTCTAATCAAGAAATCTGGTGGTACATCGCATGTTTTGATCTCCGACATCAGTGGTAAAACTAATTCCAATTAATTAATGACAAAAATTGTGTCCAGTGAGAAATATTCCTATTTGCTGTCCACTTCTGAGATCCGACCACCTACTTTGTTGTTGTTATTGTGGTCTTCACTCCACAGACTCGTTTGATGCAGCTCTCCACGCTGTCCCTTAGAAGCCTCTTCATGTGAAACTAAGAATGGCAACCTACATCCTCTTGAATCAGCTTACTGTATTCGTTCCTCGGTCGCCCTCTACGATTTTTACCCCATACACGTCCTTCTAATGACAAGCTGACAATTATTCGTTTTATCAGAATGTGTCCCACTAATCTATCCCTTCTCTTAGGATAGGTCAAAAACTCCTTTTCTCCTTAATTTGGTTAATTTTCATCATTAGTTTGTACCACAATATTTCGAAAGTTTCTCTTTTTGTCTGAACACCTTATCGTCCACGTTTCACTCCCATACGATGCTACACTCCAGACAAATGCTTTCAGACAGGACTTACTAACATTGAAATTAATATTGAATGTTAACAAGTTTCGCTTCTTCAGAAACGCGTTTCTTCCAGTAGCCAATTTGCATTTTATGTCTTCTTTACTTCGGGCATCAGAAGTTCTTTTGCTACCCATGTAAGAAAACTGACCTACCACTTTTATTGCCTCCATACCTAATCTAATTCCTTCAGCATCGCCTGATTTTCTGACGCTAAATTCCATTTTCCTTGTTTTACTCTTGTTGATGTTCATCTTATACCCTCATTTCAGTTGCTCTTCTAGATTCTTTGCGGGCTCTGACAAAATTACTATATCATCGGCAAACCACAAAGATCTTATTTCTTCTCCCCGAACATTAATTCCCTCTCCAAGTTTCTCAATGGATTCCTTCACAGCTTTCTGAATGTACAAACAATATTGTATAAAGGCTACAACCCTATCTTACTGCCTTACCAACCTCTGCGTCCCTTTCATGCCCTTCGACTCTAATAACTGCCGGCTGCTTTTTGAATAGTACTCTCTGTACTTTACCCCTGATACCTTCAGAATTTGAAAGAGTGTATTCCAATCGATGTTCTCAAAAGCTTTATCCGAATCTACAAAAGCTAAAAACTTAGGATGTCTTTCCTTGGCCTATCTTCATAGATATGTCGTTATGAATTGCTTACCGTGTTCCTACATTTCTCCTAAATCCAAACTATCTTGCCCAAGGCCAGTTTCCTCAAATTTCTCCATTCGTCTGTAAATAATTCGTGTTAGTATTTTGTAACCATGACTTATTAAACTGATAGTTCTGTAATTTTCACATTTGTCTGTACGTTCTTTCTTTGGAATTATAATTACTATATTCTTCTTGAAGTCGGAGGGTATTTCCCCTGTCTCATACATCCAGCATACCAGTGGAACAATATGTCCGTGACTGGTGACTGGCTCTCCTAACGATATGAGCAGTTCAGACGGAATATCATCTACTTCAGGGGCCTTGTTTCGATTCAAATCTTTCAGTGCTCTGTCAAATTCTTCTCGCAGTGTCGTATCTCCCATCTCATCTTCCTCCACTTCGTCTTCCATTTCTACAATACTGCCTTCAAGTTTATTTACTGTGTGTAGGCCCTCTATATATTCTTTTCACATTTCAGCTTTCCCCTCTTTGCTTAGTACTGTGTTCTTGATTTTCATACAGCTGCTTTTCCTGTCTCCAAATATCTCTTTTATTTTCCTGTAGGCCGTATCTATCTTTCCCCTATTTATACATTCTTCTACGCTTCTGCATTTTTCCTCTAGCCACTTCTGCTTAGCCAATCTGTACTTCCTGCCAATCTCATTTTTCAGACGTATGTACTACCTTTTTCTAGCTTCACTTGCTACATTTTTACATTTCCTCCTCTCTTCAATTGAGTTCAGTATATCCTGGGTTATCCAGTGATTTCAATTAGGCCTTGTCCTTCTGCCTGTACGATCCTTTGCAGCCTTCACTACTGTATCTCTTAGAGCTACCCATTTTTCTTCTACTGTATTACTTTCCCCATTTCAGCCAATCCTTCCCTAATGCTCTCTCTCTAACTCTCAACTACTCTTGGGTCTTCAATCTGTCCAGGTTTCGTCTTCTTAGTTTTCTACCTTTTGGTAGTCTTTAAGTTTTAATCTAGAGTTCAATAAGTTATGGTCAGAGTCCCTGGATATGTCTTATAGTTTCTGGTTTCTAAATTTATTCCTTAGCACTATAATGTCAGCTGGTACATTCCATTGTCTCCTGGTCTCCTCTACATATATAACCTTCTTTAATTATGACTAAACCAAGTGTTTGTGATAATTAAATTGTGCTCTGCACAAAATTCTACCAGACGATCTCCTTTTGCATTCCTTTTTCCCAGTCCATGTTCACCTACTACATTTCTTTCTCTTCCTTTCCTACTACCGAGTTACAGTCCCCCATCAGAATCAAGTTTACGTCTCCATTAACTGTCTGAATAATTTCTTTTATCTCCTGATACATCGATATCCTTATCATTGGCAGAGCTAGTTGGCATATAAACTTGTACTACTGTGGCTGGTGTTCGTTTTGTGTCTGTCTTTGCTATGGTAATGCGATCACTATGCTGTTCATTGTAACTTACCAGCATTTCTATTTTCTTACTCATTATCAGAGCTACTCCTGCGTTACCACCTACTTTAAATTTCACTAGTAACTTTTTAAAGTGGATGCTCTTGTGTGTTTGGGTTTTCTTTAGGCTGGAGACGCGCGAGTTAGTAAAAGAAATAAATTTTACTGTTTCGAATTTGATTATTTTCATAATTATTTAACAGTCATTTTCGAATAGTTACTGAAAATAGTGTTTCGAAGTACTATGACATCATTTTGAAATGGGAGCTATGAATACCTAATGGGTTGATTAAAATAATGTCGGGCGTACAGCCGGATGTCATTGATAACTTCGCACAATATTTCGGGCAATAACCCCTTGGGCATCTTCAGGTGCTGCGTATCAAAGATTAGCGATAGCCACGTCTGACCGTCACATATATACCGTAGAGTAGGGCGGTAGCGCATGCGCGTAAAGAGCACACGCCTCTTGCAGTGGCGCCACAGTCAGCAGCGCCCTCGACGGTGAGACCACAAACTTAATCTGTTTTTTCGTCTGTATTATATTGTATACGATGTGATCTTTGCGTTCTTAAAACTGAAATTACTGGTTCCTAAGCGTTATTCAGCTGAAAGCCACTGTCTCTATTAATAAGTCCTTCTGCCAGTTTAATTTCTATTTATTCACGTATTACAGACTGCCAAAAAGTTGAAGTCTGAGCTAGTCTTAATAATTGTGTAATGCATCTTATGTACGGTCGACAAACAATGCTCAGCAATGGCAGATATATCCGGTTGCAGAAGGCGTATGTGTCTCCCATGTTCAGCACAATGATCTGCCACTGTTCGTGTAGTTTGTCCTATGTATGCTAGGCCGCATTCACAATTAATTTTATAAACATCCGCCGTACGCAGTCCAAGATCTTCTTTGACCGAACCTATCAATGCTACTGTTTTGGCTGGCGGACGGAAGATCACCTCAATCTGATGTTTCTTTAAAATTCTGACAATTTTTGATGTTACATTACCTATATTGGCAAGAAGGCCAATGATTTTGTAGACTCAGAAGTATCATCACTGCGGCCTGGCATACGTAAGACAAACTACACTAACAGTGGCAGATCATTTTGCTGAACACGAGAGACACACACGCCTTCTTCAACCGTATAAGTCTCCCACTGCTAAGCATTGTTTGTCAACCGAACATAAGATGGATTACTCAAGTACTAAGATTTTAGCTCAGACTTTAACTTTTTGGCAGTCTGTAATACGTGAATAAATCGAAATTAAACTGGTAGAAGGACTTATTAATTCAGACAGTGGCTTTCAGTTGATAAAGCTTGGGAACCAGTAATTTCAGTTTTAAGAACGCAAAGATCACATTGTCTACAGTATAATACAGACGAAAAAAGAGATTAAACGTGTGGTCTCACCGACGAGGGCGCTGCTGACTGTGGCGCCACTGCAAGAGGCATGTACTCTTTACGCGCATGCGCTACCGCCCTATTCTACGGTATATATGCGACGGTCAGACGCGGCTATCGCATCGGCAGGCCCGAGCTGCTAGCGATCGCAAGCAGTGTGTCACCACGCAACTGTTGCGAGGTGTTATCGGTGTTTCTAAACACCAGTTAAAAGCAAAATTGTCGTGGCGTTAGCACCGGCAGTAGCGATAGGCGAGATAGTGTGGGTTAGCCACACTGATAGATGGATAGAGTAGGGGACGATGAGGGGCCAGGGTCCCGCCTGCGGGCGGTCAACCCGCGTCCCTCTAGGCCAGGACAGATCATCAGGGTTGAGACAGCATCCGCGGCTAGGACCACCCAGGGCGCATCGCAACTACAACTCAGACGATGTGGATCGACGGGCACCATTGTCGCCGACTTACTCCACGAACACCTAACGGAACAACACAGAAGAGACAGAGATATACGAGGCATGGACGCCGCCAAACAGAGAGAAGGAACAGCCATTCCTCAGACGAAAACACCGGTCGACAGACCCCACGCTTTTCGTCTGATGCATCAGTCGCAATGGAAATCCAGACTGACCAATCGGAAGACGAGCGAGAATTCGAGACAGTTCGTAGTAAAAAACGGACATACAAACGTAAACACACGGTTGCAGACTTGCCATCTTCAAAGAAACCATCACCCATCCCAACAGACAACCCATATGAAGTTCTACAACCACCGGAACCGACAGCACACCACGACCAGCAGGCTCAGCAACAGGCAACAACTTCCGGCCAATCAGCGACGACTTCGCAACCGACGACGACGAAACCACCACCGATAACGATTAACTACACTGGCAAATACTTACAACTCAATGCATCACTGAAGGAAAAGATTAACGGTCCTCTCAAGGACATCTATAAGAACAATCAAATCAAGTACCACTTTGAGACAATGGACGACCAGAAAGCAGCACTGAAATTTTTCCAGGACATTAACATGCCGCTATATACTCATTCCAGCACTAGAGATCTCCAAGTGGTTATCAAGAACTTGCCGGAAGACGTCACCGAACAAGAAGTAGCAGCGGAACTTGCCAGACTGAAATTCAGGGCGCAGAATCTACACCAATTCAACAAGCGGGATCGCCTTACCAAGAAGCTCATTTCACAACCCACCTACTCTGTCACACTACCGAGGAATCCACAATCCGAAAAGATCTATGACCTTTAGTACATGTTTTACACCAGGGTGAAGGTGGAAGACTACCGACCGTTGGATGGACCTGCACAATGCAAGCGTTTCCTGAAATTTTGGCATACAGCCAATTATTGTACGATGCCGGCGAGATGTGTTCGCTGTGGTGACCATCATCACAACAAGGACTGCACACACCCACATACTTCACCACCAAAGTGTGCTAATTGTCAGCAGGAGGGGCACCCCGCGACATGGCGTGGCTGCCCGGAATTTCAGAAGGTACTTCGAACTTATCACCTGCAACCACGATCTACCAAGACAATGCCACCGCCACCCACGACACAGGAGTACACCCCTGCGCCAGCGGACTTTCCCACCTTGAAGTCTCGACAACAAGCACCTCTCCAGGCACAGGAAAACGACCAACCCAGTTCCAGGCAAAGGTCTTCAGCATGGAATCGACGCAACGACACACCGACGCAGCACCAGCAGACAGAGGATTCCTTAGGCCTCGGTGAAATTATCAAGGCTCTCTCAAACATGGGCTCTGTTATCAACCTATTTCGGAAGAAAAACATCATCACGACGATAACGGACATTGCAAGAAAATTTAATAACTCCACAGATTTGCTATCTAAAATACTAGTCATCATAGAGGGCATAATGACGATCTTCTCCGACTAATATGAATAGAGGGGGTCACAAGAAGGCAGACCTTACATTCTGTATCTTCAACGCTACAGGCATTAAATACAAAAAAGTAGAGGTCACCGAATTCGTCGAACGACACAAGGTGGGCATATTATTCGTCTCGGAAACCCATCTTAAGCCTTCAGATAACTTCAAACTCAAAAACATGATTGCATACAGAACCGACAGGCCGATTAGAAGAGGCGGTGGAACAGCTATCTTTATAAAATCATCCATCACTCACAATGTGGAAGTTCTCCCTGCTCTCCGGACAATCGAAGCAACTGCTATCACCATTAATACCCACCAGGGGAAGATTACACTCATCGCAGCTTATCTCAGCCCACGTGCCGACTTCGTGGAAGACGACTTCCTTACACTATTCGCCCGTTTTGATAGAATACTCCTTTGTGGAGATCTTAATTCTAAACACCTTGCATGGAACTCCAGACGAGGCAATGACAAGGGAGACAAATTGTATGATTTGGAACCGTGACTTCAAGCACTTACCCAAGCTCCTGTCGATCCAACGTACATTCCACCCTTTGCCAACCAACAGCCTGATGTCTTAGATGTTGCAATCGTCAAAAATGTCCATACCAATCTAAACTTGAAGACTATAAACGATTTAACCTCCCATCACCAGCCAGTGCTTGGCAGACTTTGCAACGCTATCAATCTGCCAACGGTCAAATCGAAGCAAACAACGAACTGGGAACAATACAGCAGGTGGTTGACCAACAATGTGCGGCCGACAGAACCTCTTACCAACCTGGAAGATATCGACGCAGCCATCGATCGACTTACAACAAAACTTAAGAAGGCAGCCAACAAAGCGACCACGACTGTGGTCTTTGATTCCACCTTTTACAAGCCATTTCCCCCTGCGCTGCAAGATTTGAAATATTTAAAAAAACAGGGCACGATGTAAATGGCAAAGGACACGCAATCCACATTACCGGCGCGAAATGCGAAACCTCTCCCGAGAACTGACGAAACGTACGCTTGAATGGAGGATCGAAGTGTGGGAAGATCGGATGACCCAATTACAACTCCGCTCCAGGGATGAATGGCAGTTCATTCGCAATGTAAAGAATCCCAGGACGCCCAAACGGGCGTTACTCCACGACGACCGGCTAACTTTCGACGCCTTAGAGAAAGCGGAATTGTTCGCTACCACATATGAAAACCAGAATCAACTTGACTACCAGGCATTCAACCATAACCCGCAGGCCGATGCAGCGACCAGACATGTCGCAGGGCGTATTCGACGGAATCCTAGTGGAGATCTACCGGAATTGACTACTCCGAGAGAAGTCAGGGATATCATCAGACATCTCAACGTTATTTCGGCACCCGGTCCAGACGGCGTTTCCAACAATCTCATCAAACATCTCCCCAGGAAGCCACTTGTTCTGCTGACGAGGATTTTCAACCGATGCCTTCAACTGGAATATTTTCCGTCGAAGTGGAAGCTGGCCAAAATAGTCCCCATCCCCAAACAGGGGAAAGACCTCAAGATAGCGACCAACTACAGGCCCATAAGTCTCCTCTCGACTCTTGGTAAAACCTTCAAAAGGATTATACTCAGGCGAATCAAGCCACCGCTCATCGAAGGCAATGTCATCAGACCGGACCAGTATGCCTATCAACCAAAACTGTCGTCGGAAATTCAACTACTCCGCATCTCGGAACACCTTGCGCACCGCATGAACTTGAAGCAGTACACAGCTGCGATATTTCTGGATGTGGAAAAAGCTTTCGACAAGGTTTGGAGAGACAAATTAATAGTGAAGCTGGAACGAACAACGGACATTCCTAAATGCTATATAAAACTGATTGACAGTTACCTGACAGACCGGACCTTCTTCGTCAAGATTGATGATAAACGATCCGAAATAAAATTTCAGGCTCAGGAATACCTCAGGGATCGGTCTTGTCACCGCTATTGTACATTCTGTACGCGAACGACATTCCGCAGTTGCCACATGTGGTATTTGCTCAATTTGCAGACGACACTGCCTTCTTCTCCAGCAGTCACTCCTTGGACGTGGCGATTAATCGACTGCAGCGCCAAATAAATACCTTCCAAACCTGGGCTAACGAGAACAAAGTAGCTGTTAATGCACATAAAACTAAGGCCATCCTGTTCACCAGAAGACGTCCGGACTTAGACAGAAGATTAACCATACAGGGACACCCAATCGCTTGGACTGACGCCACCAAATATTTAGGAGTGACCTTAGACAAAAAGCTACTGTACAAACAACATATCCTTGAGAAGAAGGATAAGATCGTCAGAGCCATCCATGGATTATATCCATTTCTACATAGCAAGGAGATGAGCGACAAAACCAAGCTTCAGCTTTACTTCTCAACCATCGTCCCTATGATGTTGTATGGCTGCCCCTCCTGGGGAACTGCTAGTAGCACTAATATTCAAAATCTGCAAGTTCTACAAAACCGCTGCCGCAGAATAATTTTACATGCGCCCTGGTGGTCCAGAACTCAGTGGCTACATGCAGCCTTGAACGTGCCGACGATCGAGCAACAAATCAAGGATAGGACGAGGAAGTTATTTAAAAAACTTGACACAATCCGTCAGGACACTCACCAACTGCGAGACGTCGGGACTATCCAACCACTCGTCGTCTGCAGTGAGTGTTTTTTAGCCACCGTGGCAATGTCTTGTTTTAACAATCATGTATGTTTCTGTCCGCTGTCATAGTATTTAACTTTCTCCCAAATTTTCATCTTGATATTGTTAAAGCGCCTTTTATCACCTTTCATTTTATTTTCTGTTTTGTCCATTGTTTACATTCGCTCGGCTGTAGAGCAGCATCGTTGGCTGCTGCCAGCCTGCCTTCGGGCGTTAAAAATTCAATAAAGGAAAAAAAAAAAAAAAAAAAAAAAAAAAAAAAAAAAAAAAAAAAAAAAAAAAAAGCGGCTATCGCGCAACTTCCGCCACCTCCCCCTCCCTGATGACGTCCTCCGTCCTGACATATACCCGTCCTACAAGCCCTGATCCCTACCCGTATATTTAGGGCCCCCTCTCTCCCCTTCCCCTTCCCCGCTTGGCTATCCCCTTCCTGCCCTGGAGTCCCTACGGCTCCTCCCTACCGCCTCCTTCCCCGCCGTTTTTCCTCTCTCCGGCGCTTCCCCCCCCCCCCCCCCCCGGTGTCCTGGACCGACAGTTTTATCACTGCTACGTTCAGTGTTGTGTGCAGTGCTCCAGTGAAGTGTATGTTTTTTTAACTGCGTCCACTGCAATTAGACAAGCGTCGCACCGTGTGTTTTAATTAGTGTCTCCGTGTACTTGCCGTCCTGTGTTATTGTCGTCCTACATTTTTTTTAGGTCACCGTGGCTCCTCATTTTTAACTGACTAAATGTGGTTTTAATCATCTGTCTATTGTAGTGTACTTCAAACTGTCGCCTTGTCTATGTTATTGTATCTCCGTTGTTTTACCTCCTGTTATGTATTTTAATTCTCACCTGATCTATGTATTTTAATTTATCTCGGCTGAAGAGCAGCCTATGGTGCTGCTGCCAGCCTATCAGTGTCACTCTGGTGTGAAGCACAATGAAGGAAAAAAAGCGGCTATCGCTAGTCTTCGGTACGGTGCACCAGAAGATGACGAAGGGGTTACTGCCCGAAATACCGTACGAAGTTAGCATTGTAGGCCCGACATAATTGTAATCAAGAAATTCGCCGCGAAAGTTTTAAAGTACACACCTAACGGGTTATTGCTGTGATTGAGCCTCCCATTAATTAGAACTATTTGACAGGCTAGTTCTTTTACATACATTAGTAACGGCAGAAAATTAGCTAAGGGAAGATAAAATCTCCATTTTTGGGCTGCCGACCGAAAGGGTCTGCTACTAGACACCACTACAGTGATGAACAGCCGGCCGCGGTAGCCGAGGAGACTAAGGCGCTCCAGTCACGTCTGCACGGCCACTATGGTTGGGGGTTCGAATCCCCCCTCGGGCATGGATATTTGTGCCGTCCTAGTTCGTAAGTAGGTCATAAGTAGTTTGTAAGTTTAGGGACTGATGACCCCGTAGTTAAGTCCCATAGACTATACAAACAAGTGATGAACATCGAAAGAAATAGTTTATCAAACGAGTCCGTACACATTGGCCGCATTAAAAAAGCAAAGTGAGGAAACTGCAAGAATTTTGCAACAGTACTCGAGATTATTTGCTAGACATGTACACAGATCTCAAGTAAAAACCGTCAGTCGACGATTACTTTCACTGCTCTTTTAATTTCTATTTTCTGATTTGCTGGACGTTACTGATATACATATGTGTGTGGAGAACGCTTAGGTCGAGTGCTGTTTCGTTTCTCTCCAGTTTTTTGCCCTGGCAGTCTTCCCAGTGGCTCGACGTATCACTGGAGACAGATGAGCTGTGCGTTCTGTTTAACGTGGGAGCCGTCGACCGTGGCCAGCTCATTAGCGGGAGTTGCCGATGCCAGGCGCCAATTAGGCGCTGTGGGGCGCGGCGCAGCGCGCTGGGCCCCCCACTTTCGACGGCGCAGCGCCATCCCCCAACAGCAGGACGCCTGCCGGAGTGCGCAAAGTGTGAGGAAACAAGGGAGCCACCTCAATCAAACCTGACACGTAAGTAGAACGCTCAAAGGAATACGATACGTATTTTATTCGTTTTATCCTAATTTGACTTTTAAGGTTATAACACACCACGAGAGGTAATTTGGGATATTCGCTAGACAACCATCTTCGAAACCACGAACTATAAAAATTTGTTTAACGAACTTATGTATTCGCAATGTATTTTGCAGACAGTATCCATTTATGCCAATGAATATAGAGACAAAATTATTTATTAGCTAATAGTTTAGGAGATATGCTTTGATAGACACGCGTGGGAACTACCGCAATATGATTTTTCGTATTTTATGCACTGCCACACCCTTCATCCTATTGCGAAGAAACTATGCAGACTTGATCTTCAACACAAGAGGCAAGTCACAGTCCGCGTGACATATTGTATGGTTCATGGCAGAGAGTACTTACCTATGAATTTTTTTTATTTCGAGGTTGACGAGATATAGCATATTTAACCTTGCAAACAACAAGCACATCACCGACATAAGGTGCATAGCGGAGGGTACCTAACAAAAACTTAAGCACCACTTCACTGATCACTGTAAAATTTAACAGACTTATATAATTTCTTACAGATGGAGGAGACGTTGGACTGAGAAGATGGAGGAGAAGTTCGACAAAGAAGAGGAGGTTATTGCCAGAGAAAGGGGAATGTATAGATGGGCAGAGAGAGACGTAGGAGGAGATGAAAGGACAGAGAAAGAGGAAAGATGAGAAGTTGAACTGAGAGAGAGAGAGGTGGAGGGGAGAGGAGAGATAGAGAAAGAGAGAAGGGAAGAGAAGGTGGTCAGGGTGAAACAAGGTAAGGAGAGATGCACTAACTTAACACTGGAATAAATACGTACCCGGGCGACGCCGGATTTTCAGCTAGTATTAAAGATAAAAACTTTGCCTGCCACCTGCATCTTCTTTCTTAGTTATGAATAAAGAAGAATATCTGTACAAATTTAAAATTTTAATCCAGTCTTCATGTATCTGTTTGTTTCTTTGTGATTTATGGGGAATGTTTTCAGACTTGACATTCACAGCAAGAGGAAGGTCACTGCCTACCAAATTGCGTACGGTGTATGGGGGAGGGTACTGTACAATAGGCTTCGAAAACACTCAATTTTACTTAGATTTTGATGAAATTTTGCAAACTTGACCTCAAGAGGCAAGAAGAAGGTCACCGTCTACATAAGATATAATACGATGCGTGTTGTACTGTCCTTGGCAAGAGACGTCGACAACAATCTACAGTTCGTGATTCCTTAATTTCTCCTGGCGAATAACAACTTCAAAAAATTAACGGGTATGCAGCCAGGTATCCAATTCGACGTCGGCTGATATTTTGGCAGGAGACCATCTTTCCATTATCAAGGCGAAACTGTAGTGAACAAGCAATTTGTAACGATGTTTAAAACCTCGCTTTTCAATGAGTAAACAGGAAAGACAACATATACCAAGCAAGCAAGCCCACGGCGCCGACACGACCAAAGATGAAAACGGTCAGGAAATCGATAATAAACATCAGTTCTCACAGAATGAGGTCAGATCAGTTTTGAACCTCAGTTTTATGACAAGTGAGAGATCAGGATCTCAAACGGAATTTAAGCAAAATCCTCCATCCCTATTCATAAAGGTTGTCTTCTAGTTTTATTTCAATTTCTTCCTTGAAAACCCAGTTCCAGTAGCTAGAAGCTAGAAGTGCTTCTTATTATTCAATGACGAGTACCATTAGCAGACAGAAGAGTTGCAATGGGAAGCCATTTGGTACCTATCATTGCTAATTTATTCATGGAGGACTTTGAAGATCCTGGACTGTAGTCAGCTGCATTGAAACCTGCTTGTTTTTTTAGAAATGTAGATGGTACTTTCGTTGTTTGGCCTCATGGCAGTGAGAACTTGAATTATTTTTTTGGAACATCTAAATTCAATCCACCCCAACATCCGTTTCACAATGGAAGTGGAAAAGACTGGTTGCCGTCCCTTCCTTGATATGTTGGTCAGGAGGAAGGCAGATGGTACGTTGGGACATGCTGTTTATAGGAACCCAACTCATACTGATTTGTATCTGCAAGCTGATAGTTACCACCACCCAGCGTAACTTGAGGGGTTTTTTCGACTCTTTGTGCATAGGGCTCACGTCATTTCTGATCCCGAAAGTTTGTCCACTAAGCTGTCCCATCTGGAGGTTACTTTTCGTCAGAATGGCAGAATGGCAGAATGCAGATTAAAAGAGCGTTGCGCTATCGACCGCATGTGAAACGGGTTAGTGATGGTAGCACAGAGTTGGCACGCACGATGGAGGATTTTGCTTAAATTCCGAATGGGATCCTGCTCTCTCACTTGTCAAAAAACAAAGGAACAAAACTAATCCGACGCCGCGGTGGAGTAGCCGAGTGGTCTAAAGCGTCTCGCTGCGGAGCGCGCGGTTGCTCGTCGTGGAGGTTCGAGTCCTCCCTGGGGCATGGGTGTGTGTGTGTTGTCCATAGGTTAGATTACCTAGGTTTAAGTAGTTAGTAAGCTACGGGCGGATGACCACGCAGTTTGGTCCGATTGATTTACAGACATTTGATTTTTGAACTAATCCGACCTGATCCGGTGAGAACTGATGTTTATTATCGATTTCCTGGCCGTTTTCATCTTGGTCGTCTCGGCACCGTGGGATGCTTGCTCGGTGTATGATGTCCTTCTTGTTTACTCATTGAAAACCGAGGTTTTAAAGATCGTTGCACATTGCTTCCTCACTGCAGTTTTTTTTTTTTTTTATTGAAAATGGCAGGGTGGTCTTCTGCCGAAATATCGACCGACGTCGAATTGGATAACTGGCTGCATACCTGTAAATTTTTCGGAATTGTACAGTTTTATTGGGATATGCACAGACCTTAAAAACAAGAGAAAAATCGCACTGACGTGTTGTACGGCCCACTTTAGATTTGTAGTTTTATAAGTTTTTGCAAACATTTTGGACCAAAATAATAATCTAAATAATAAAAATTATGGCCATAAGATTACGACTTTACTATTGTGGTAATATCTGTGCCTGAATTGGCCCGCGTAAATCAGTCACGTGATATCCATCGCCCTAAAATCTCTTTTGCGTACGCCATCTTGCTTTCTCTACTTGATGATTTCGTTCTTAAACTCAAGCGTTGTCATTTCAAAGCAATGGCGCACTGAAAATTATAAAAAACACGCCGTTCTTAGGACATTGAATTATAATCGAATGTTAGTTAGTTAATTAACACCTGTCATCGATAGTACGAGGATGACTGATTAATCTCGCAGCTGTTCGGCATAGCGTAATAGGCAAGGAATTAGTTTGTGATGTACGCACATGTTACACGGTGGTTCGGAACTTGCTAGGGCGCAGTTGCTAAGCGCGCTCGGTCAGAGGGTTGCCGGCATGGTAGCTCGACGCCCTCCATAACGAGAGAACTGAGTTATCCGAAACGATTAAAATAGGACAAAACAAACCAACGTCCACAAATTACCCGTTCAAACCAACGAACTGCCGGCCGCGGTGGCCGAGGAGACTGAGGCGCTTCAGTCACGCTCTTCACGGCCACTACGGTCGGGGGTTCGAATCCCCCCTCGGGCATGGATATTTGTGCCGTCTTTAGTATAAGGTAGTTCATAAGTAGTTTGTAAGTTTAGGGACTGATGACCACGTAGTTAAGTCCCATAAAAAAAAAAAAAAAAAAAAAAAAAAAAAAAAAAAAAAAAAAAAAAAAACCAACGAACTAATCGAAAGAGAGAAAACGAAATGCGGTTCAACTAACACCATCTGAAGAGAAGGCCTGTGCACTGGCGTGCCACGTCACATCACACAGAGTAGGTCGCGATGGCGTAGCTCACTGGCTGCCCGCTGTGTGGCGGTGGGCTGTGCCCCATCAGACAGCGAGCTACTCTTCGTGACGTGGCACGGCAGTGCACAGGCCTTCCCTTCAGACGGTGTTGGTCCAACGCCAATAAAAAACTGAGTAAAATTCACAACTAACAACCCAGAACAAATATGAACAAACGACCGCAAAGCATGGATTTGTACATAAACTGGGGAGATACTGTTACAATGACTGTTGTAAATGACGTATTGATGGTACTAACTTTGTATGTATATTGAGAACTAGACTTATGTGGAATTCAGTATTACCACATGTATTACGTTTGTGACTTTAGCTGTAAAAGAAATCGTAATCACGGTCTGAAATAGAGAAATAGAATATTTGCTCTTTATTTTAGCGCGGAACAGTGTAACATGAACTAAGTCATATCTGAACTACTGGAAATGTAATACCATCTACGTTAAAAGCGTCCATAGCAACCATATCAAAGACAAACATTTTAGTAGATGCATTGATTCTAATCAATGACTTTCAATATATTCCACAAATAGTGAATAAGCGCTTAGAAAAAAAAATCAACAAGGTAATTTGTTGCAATGTACACACTTCCCATTTGTTTGATTAAGGAACTACACTTTCCATAGTAATCTGGGACTTCCTTTATATACTAAACTACCTATATCAGCACTTTGTGCAGAATACTCATTATTACAGTATCCTCCCAGTTTACGTGCACATGCTTCAGAAGACCATTGTTCAATTCTTGTTACGTATTTAACGGCGTGTTCACGAAATAGAACTAGCACGCATTTTAGAGGGAGCAATATTACATATGGAAAACTCTACACATTTAAGAACATAGTTCTATTTAAATAATAAGAGGGTCTGAAACCCTTATAGGAGAAAAAATTGGTAGTGGCGGGTTCCGAAGCACTGACGTTCAGTATGCCAGACCAACGCGTTACCCACTACGCTATAGCTAACAATCAGGAGTTGGGCCATTGATCTTGTAGTATTGATGGCTGTTGTTAACTGATGCTAATACAGCATTTTTAGACACTAGATTATCATTTATCGTACGAAGAACGACGTGTTTTTGTTAATTCCTCAGTGCGCCATTGCTTTGAAATGACAACGTGTTAAGTTACAATAAGGAAATGATCAAATACGCAACGCAAGATGGCGTATGCCAGAGAGAGTTTTGGGCGAGGAATGTCACGCGACATCTCCGAACGGTTGATTTACGTTAATTGAAAGGAGGGTGTCAAATGTCGGTTATTTTTGAAAATATCTCTCAAACGATAAGAGATATGAAAAAAAAACTTAAGAGAGCAAAGTTTTAGGGAATTTTCTCCTCAAAAAACGATCGCAAAGGCCCACTTTTAGTGTTACTACCGTAACCTAAAGTGGGCCAAAATTACAGCTTTCTTAAGATTTCCTTCGGTGCATAACGGCTCCTCACACGACTTTCACCACAGTCTAACGTACACAGTCGCGATACTCACTGCTATGAAAGTTGTTACCAACTGACAGTTGCAGCGTCACTACCGCTCCTAATCGTGGGCGAAGTGCCGTAATAGAAATGTTTGTTTGTCATTACTTTTCTACGTAATTAACAAATAGTTTCTGTAAAGTTTGCGTTCCAAACTTTTGTGAAACATCCTGATTCACTGATAAAGACAACTTATTTATGAGGAAATACTAAGGAATATGTGTATATTTCGTAGCCTACTCTGCTGTCAGTGGGAGAATGTAAATAAACGAGAAACATTAATTCCTGCTGTGGTATATTCCTATATGACAGGAACGTTTTTGATATGTAAAAATTCGATATGTAGTCTAATGAGTCCAACATTTTCACACCTCACTCGTCTTTGTTACAAACCCATATACTTTTGAGTATAATTACATTTGATTATAAAACGAAATTCTTGGAAGATTCTTGGCGTTTGTGGTTAATATGTAGAAACAATTACGGAATTGGTTTCTGCTTTGTTGGAAATCTACGTTTTTGTTTTAGATGTTTAATTGTCACGTTTGTGAGAATTTACATTCAGCTAAACTGTAGTGGCTGATCTGGTACATTTAATATATGTTTCTTATGTTCAAGACTTACTGATTTGGCTGGAATTGTAGTGCAGAAATACTGACGTTTATGAGTAGAAATTCGACGTCTTTCTGTAGATGGTTGGGTTTCTGTTGTTTATTAGCAATTTTTGCTCTTAATAGAAACTGAAATTCTTTATCAAAAAGTCGTAGATTTCAAGATAAACTGCCCTGCAAAGTATCGTTTCATACCCTCCAATGGTTCTTAGGAAACTTCGTAATGACAAACGTGCAGTTATTTTCTGGTTATTACCTATTTTTATGGCACTTGTTTATCATATTGTACACAGTGTTTTCTCTTAGTATTCAATACTCCTCATTAAAATATTTATCCTTTCATTATTATTCTCATTGCGTGTTTTCGATTTATGATAGTAATTATTGTATCACATATAAAATTAATTTGTGTTTTGAATTTTAGTTTTCTAATCACATACGTGTTTTTAGTTAAATGAAAATTGTAAGTAATTCATTATTGTGATACAAAACCATTACATAAGGATAATCTGTAAAATAAATAAAAGAATCTTAGGGGAGAGAGCCCAAATATGCAGGTATTCGTACGTATCGTCCTTATATACTGGGGCTGTGCAAAGGTCTGTATGTTGCTTGACTGTTTCCAAAATCCTCTTTACGAGGTGCTCCACGAAAAGTACATCACTTATACGATTCTGCTACAGTCTCAAAAGTTGGAAAATATATTACCACCATATTCATAGTTTTAACATAAAGTACTGGAGTGTTCGGACCTGGAATTTTAGAAGCCTCAAGTTTTCTTGTGACGACATCGAAAGTTGGTAACGTAAAGTCTGACTACATTAAAATGTATTTGTCACATTGTTTTCTTTCCCAGAGCGAGTGGTCATTGCAAAATAACCGTTTCGAGCATCTTGCCTAAGGTCTAGTCATTTGTTCATCTGATGATCACAAATGGCTCCATGTGACAGGTACAGCCGTTCATATACTGCATTCGATATTGGGAAAAACTTGTTACAATATTTTCTGATTTAGTTTTGCTGAATGATTATTATATCCATTTTCACTTGGTAAATAATACAATCGAGGAATAGTCAGTAGTGCATAATAAGTTATCTTCACTGAAGTTTTCCAGTGTATATATTTTTGGATGAAAGATCACCATAATTTCAGACTTTAGGTCTTCTTAATTGTGTTATCTGTCCTGTGTAAATCGTTCATTTTATGTAAATGTTTTTATTTAAACAAATCAAAACCGATAAATATGTGCTTCAGTTTGTGGTAGTATTGGAATCTACCCATTTTCTACATTATTGTGCAATGTTTATTGCTTGAACTTTGGACCTCGCGATTGGCGATGTAGAAAGTGATTGGACCATCGAAAGATGGGAGGTAATCAAGCTGGATATAATTTAGGTATCAAAAATGGGGAGCGGAGGAATTCGACTTCGTAAGTCGATCATACATATCACCTCCATGTATCCCTGTGTTAAGTTTGTGTTAGGTGATATTCTGAACACTCATTCCTCTCTCTGCTATGATAGTGTTAGAAGTGTCAACCACTACGCGGGAAAACTGCTGTTAAACAATAGCTTCCCATTATTTATCATGAACCTGTGTGATAGCGTTACGCGCTTTTTCCTGGTGGCGTTCTGTGTTACCAAAAAGTTAAACGTGACTTTAAAGTAGAAGCTAAAACATCTGGGTAGCAATATATATCTACAGAGTAGAACGTTATCCACTGAGTACTAGCCTTTTAGTAGAATAAACGTTTTTCTCATGTTCGAAAAAGTTTAATGGTCTTCAAAGTGTTTGTTTAAGCACGGTATATATGCTTCGGTGTAAGTATTTTTTACGTTTAAGAGTGCACAATTTTTTTGCTTGTATGATTAGAGCACTGTTAGAAACTTTTTCAAAGAATTACAGTTAAGTTTGGCAGTGAAATTCGTATACATTGGTCTCACTATCTTGTAGTACTTTGAATGGCAGAAACGATTTCTGTCAGTCCATTACGTAACGGATATTCGAAATAAGAATATAACGGTGCCCTTAGAGTGAAACATACTGAACGGGTTGGGAAAGCCAAATCCACAAATAACACGATCTGCAAACGAAGACCGGCAAGCGTCCAAGATAAATATAGCAGTTTTAATAAAGAACCGTCTGAATTAAAACACGTCAATAGCTGGTGCGCCCGAACAGGTCTAGGTGAAATGGTTAAGTAGTGTAAATAGTGAGCGAATTTTAAAGTGAACGTCGTGATCAAACGTATACGTCCAACAAGTGAAACGCGCTGTGTGAATCAGTGTACAGATGTCTACTTAATCAACACCCTGGTGAGGTGTGTGTTGCTACTGAAAGATATTGTAGCTTACGTGGACTGGTAAGAAAGAAGAGCTTTCTCTTCAAAGTGGACAAGGTGATAAATACATGGTAACCACTGAGAAGAATAAGAGCCATGCGCTAAGACATCAACGAACAGACATCAGGAGCAGAATGTAAGAACTCCAGGCGACGATAGAGATGGAAATAAGTGAGGACGTCATTTGTAAGTTCCACTCTGAGATGAGAATTTGGCAGTCTTTGGCGAGAAGGCATGGTGAGGCATATCGAATTAGTCAAAAGACCTATGACCCAAAAAGGATGCCTGTAGCTGTATCGTATATCATTAGAACCGATGTGATGTGTAAAATGTATCAACATGAACTGAATGATAGATTTTGGGAACAAATATTTGCAGTGAATACTCTCGTGTATCATTCATTTGATCTGTTGGCGGTTTCCGAATTAAAATGCTAAGGTATTAATAACAGGAATGCATTATGTTGGAACTTCATTTGGCTCCAGAGCAGGAAAATTAATGTAACTACTGAGATATATCTGAAGATGCACCTCATGAGAAATAAAATGTGTAGAAAAATATGCTGTTGTTATAAAAAAAAAAAAAAAAATAAAAAAAAAAAAAATAAAAAAAAAATTATTAAAAAAAAAGTGAAGCTATGGCACCAAACTACAGTGGTCATGAGTCTAGACTTACAAACTATGTAAACTAACTTATGTGGGGAAGAGAGGACTCGAATCTGAGGACGAACAACCGCGCATTCCGCAGTAAAGCGCCTTAGAGCGCTCGGCCAGTCCCGCGCGGCTGAGGTTTGCATGCGATTATTCATGCAGATCTTGAAATCTCGTATATATAAAATAGGGCTGGACAGACGTCTACTGCAAAAGAAGCTGGTCAGGATTCGAACCATAGCTCTGTTTTTGGGTGTGAGTTTGTGGTCTACTCAGTGAACTACGACGGCTGTTGCTCTAACGGGGGTGAGTGATATTAAATATACTTCAAACACACTGATGGACTTTTTATATACTAAAGACAAGTCAGATTGCATCGATGCTCACTGTATCTACAGTATGAATTAACACGATGATCAAAATTTCATATGAAGCTCATACAGTAGTCTTTTGAATTAATATCAAAAACTGGCTCCACAAGTAAGGATACTGAACTTCTAAAATCATGAGTTACGATACATGTTGGTCCAGGTCGACCAGTGTATCAGTCCGTCGAAATCGACAGCAAGTGATGCATGAATTCAGACAATTGGTCGCAGGCATGCAAATGAGGGAGACTTTTGTCCGATAAGGGATGAAATGGTCCCTCTGGTTTATCTACCCACATCGTTTTCTACTACTTTGTAGTGCTTTCTATTCTACTCTCTACAGTTGAAACAAGGGGCTGATGACCGTAGTCGTTTAGTCCCTTTAAAAATCAAACCATCCATCCATCCGTTTATCTACCACTATCACTCAACGACAAACACTGCGCATTTTGAGAGGCACGATCCGCCGCATCTTTACGAAATTGTGAAAATTTGAAGAATATATCGTGGACCCGAGGATGCTCGTGCGTCCTCCAGGCACCCTCAGCTCAGTTCTACTGAATCTTGCAATGGGAACCTGCATAAGAAGAGAATCCAAGATCGGTAGTTTCAAATTGACCGGTTTCAGCAGGTATACGTTGCCATCATATTTAAATATCAAATAGTAATATTTTCTGTTCTTTTGTATGGGCATGTTGAAAATATCCAAGAAGATGAACATAACGAAATATCACCATGTGATATTTAAATGTTAATAGACTTGAGGGTAGTAACATAGAAGTGCTGAAACAGGTCAATAAAGGAATTTGAATCTAGTGATCTTATGCAGATTCACATTACAAGGTTTTAGATCGCACCTCCGGCTTGAATGATGTCAAGCACATACAACCTATTGAATCTATCTGCGACTCCATTGTGCGAGACGTATCAGTCTTGTACTCAGTAGAGTTGCAGATCGTGATTGAGCAAACTTGGACAAATATCGCTCCACAACGCTATTTCAGTAATGGAATTCCACGCTACGTACACGTCGCTGCCGTTATGAGATACCGAGTTGGCTGGTTTAATTACTTATCATACTCTAGGGATTATGCATTCACAAATAATCGCGAAGACAGAGACTCTTGACTTACGCTACTCCATCTCCTGTCAGGAATGTCAAGATAACGACGACAGCGTAATATGGCTAGCGTTAAGATAGCGTATCTTAATACAGCGAGAATAATTAAATACTTTCACCACTGATATTCTGAAAGACAGTACAGCATAGTGCACTAGAGATAATGGTCATAGTTTCGAGATCCATGACATCTGTAGATTTTAATTGTATACAGAGTTCTGATACAATATAGATACGTTGAGAAATAATGTTCCAGGAGTATCCGCTTGTGTGCGTGTACTGTGTAAATTTCCGACCGGAAACAGTCTATTCTGTGCTCCTTTACAAGTGTTAAATGAATCATCGCTGAGCTTCTTAATCAACCAGATACATACTCTTGTCATCGATACGTGACTTTATCCTGGTGGAGAAGCCGAGTTAACGTAAAGTGGTATTGTACCCATTGTCATCAATCAAATGGCTCCTGTCAGACTACAAGAGAGTCGTTGTGTAGGTGGCGAGAAGCCAGAGCTAGAGCCATTTTGTACTGAGTGGAGGACGTCAATTGTTTGCCAACAGGCGATAAAGGTGAAGACTAAAACGAGTGGTTAAGGGTATACAGGAACTGGGACGTGACAGAAGGTTTGGAAAATGTCTGTTTCTATTTAGAGGAGACCTCCGAGTAGTGGTAAGAAAACCACGAGGACAAGCTGACAAGCTGTCTGGTATTCCAGACGGATCTGCAGAAAGTTTTGCAGATGAACAAGACCAGAAATGTCAAGCTGAAGAAGTGAAGCACAGGGCGCTGCATCAAGGAGAGACTACTAAAGCATACATTCAAAATGCCTTAGGACGTTTAAGATAATCAAACCTAAGTTGGTAGAGGAGAAAGTTGTACAACTTATGTAAGACAGTCCAAGTCGTGTGGTGAACTACTTCCAGGAACGGCAGAGAACATCACTGCTGATGGTCGTGCCGGCAGGCTGCAAGCAGACCTACACCGGCACCAATCCCAGGCCGAAGAAGAAAGACAAGAAAGTGTATTTGAAGGACGACGTAGACCACCATCGTCGCACGCTAGCCGCTGGAGTGGAAGTTCTCAACACGACGATCAAGGTTTCTATTGCCTTTTAGGGGTTCCAGACGATCACCAAGCCGACGCAGCCTGGAAAAATAAAGCGTTCAACCTCCACTGGAGGTGAGGCCGCCGAAGAGCAAAGTCCACCGTCATCTAACATTGCCAAAATGCTGGAAAAATACACCAACGTCTTTACAGACGGCCAACCTGCAAGAGCTCTTGTGGTCCCAAGAGCGTCATATTCGGTTGTTTCGGAGAATTTCTTCAGCCAGTTGCTGAAGCTCACTTTTGCCAACTAGAAAACCTACGGGAGGATGCGTTATTCGGGTCCATATAAATACCCTTACATCGCCCTTAGAGTTCCTCGTTTGAAATGCAGTCATGAAGTCATTCTCGGGTGGAACTTCCTAAAGGGCTCCTAAGCAGTTATATATTGTGGGCGCTCAGAGATTATGAGATGAGAGCCTCTGGATGAAACGGTTACTCTTGCTACCAGTGCTTCATAGGCAACTGTTACGTGTTGTGCAACGAATCAGCTTATGTAACTCATGGTGGAAGGTAATAGGAGCTTACCAATGAAGCGGGACGAATGCATTTCATTCTCTTTTGTTCCGTTAGTGAAAGAAATTGCCGCAAAAAAAAAACCACACCTCTTACCAAGTGGCATGTTTATAGCAAGCGCTTAGCTGTTTACTGAAGGGCAACGCTTACAAAAAGATCTTCCGATGCGTTTGAAGGCAAGATTTGTGATAGCACCACTAGGCAAGATCTTTATACTGCATTGTCGCCAGATTTAACAATCAACCAGCAGGAGAAGCTACTCGCCGTTCTCGAAGAGTTCTCCGAGTGTTTCATTTGACAACTAAAGAACAAGTCAGGTCAATCCAAGGCTAATCACCAAATTAACACTGGTGACCATTCGTCAACCAGCCAGAGAGCATATCGTGTGTCAGCAACAGAAGGTCGAATAATTCATGATGTGGTACATGAGATTGTGAAGGACATCATTCAGCCATCTCAGAGCCCATGGTTTTCATGGGAAGTTCTCATCAAAAAGAAGAATGGTAGTTGGCGGTTCTGTGTCGACTACAGAAACTAAACAAGTTAGGCCTAACTCAAAAAAGATTTTTAACCCCCTTCCACGAAAAATGTTCAAAGGTTTGTTAAGCTTAAGGGACTTAACTGTGGGGTCATCAGTCCCTAAAATTACAAACTACTTATGAACTACCTTATACTAAACATCCATGCCCGAGAGGGGATTCGAAAATGTTCAAATGTTTGTAAATCAATCGGACCAAACTGCGTGGTCATCAGTCCGTAGCTTACAAACTACTTAAACCTAGGTAAACTAACCTAAGGACAAACACATACACCCATGCCACAGAGAGGACTCGAACCTCCACGACGAGCAACCGTGCGCTCCGCAGCGAGTCGCTTTAGAGCGCTCGGCTACTCCACCGCGGCAGGGGATTCGAACCCCCGACCGTAGCTGCCGTGCAGATGTGACTGGCGCGCCGCAGACCGCTCGGCCACTGCGCCCGGCCCCCTTCAATGAATCACTGATACACTGAGCAGCCTGTGGAGAGCTACGTTTTTCTCATGCATGGATCTGTACACAGGATATTAGCAAATGGAAGTCGACGAGTTTGATTGCGAAAAACTCGCTTTTGTTGTGGTATGGCGCCTGTATAAATTTATGATCATTTAATTAAATCTGTGTACTGCACCAGAGACGTTTGAATGGAAATGGATAATCTTTTCTGGCACGACAAGTGAAAAATATGTTTTTGTTGCTTAGATTAAAAGTAGCTTGTTAAATTTTCTATGTATGATCTCGGAGAGTAGAGATCTACAAATGCAAGTTAAAACGCTCGCTGCTGCTCTATCTTACTTCACAAGTGGCCACAGTACTTGCATAATGAAAATTTATCTAACTGCTCACTCCATAAGGGAGCATTCAACATTTTAACAAACACAAACAATATGTTTAAAAAGGAACAGATAATTAATCATGTAATGGGGAGCATGAAATTATAAATCAGAGATTTGATACATTAAACCATCATCTATTCAATAAAAAGAACAAGCAAATATATGTGGTTAGACCATATTAAGTACAATAAAGCACACACCTTGTACCAAAGTGAATTAAACCATGAAGTTTTTGCCTGTAATAAAATTGTTACAGCCCTTTATGAATATAGAGGTAACGTGAGAGGAAATTGGTAATACACAGTGGATAAAGGAAAGCACATTCATTCACTTATGGACCCGCACATAATGCTTGCGACACATTACTCACGCGGCGACAGTTGATAGCAGCGGCAAAACGAAACGTCATCGGCGTTTTGACGAGATGGCGGGTGTCTTCAAGCACAATAAAATGAAACTAAGCATCAAACGAATTCATGTGCAGGCAGGCAGTGGCATGCCATCCTTAAGTACCACGTGGTCTGCAACCATGGTGAATTAAATAGAATTTACAAAAAGAAATTAATTTAAAATAAGCAAGTAAAGCACACACAAGAATTCGTATATAAGAAAACTAGTATCTGTAAAAGCATGGCTGAAGGCCGAAGTAATGACCGTTATGAAAGCATGTTGTGCAATCGGTCATACCAAGACAGGAAAGACGGAATCAATCCAGAAAATCTGTGGAAAATTTAGCATACTCATGGATACAGACACAACGCAAAAACACTAGTTAAAAACTACAAGGAAATTCCAAAATACTAAGTTTACAAAAAGGCTGAAGGCCACACATGTGTATTCTAACTTGAGAAAAACCCACAAAATCAACACCGGAATGAAAAGCAAGTACTAAATTGAAACTGAATTACTCGAGTTCTGTAACTTAATAAACACTTTGCATAGTGAAAGAATTACCCAAGAGAAACTA
Source organism: Locusta migratoria (assembly GCA_026315105.1). Classification (NCBI taxonomy): domain Eukaryota; kingdom Metazoa; phylum Arthropoda; class Insecta; order Orthoptera; family Acrididae; genus Locusta; species Locusta migratoria. Next base: position 372,602,125 of record CM048748.1, read on the forward strand.
TGTATGATAAACCAAGACTGCCTGGTCATGAACAAAGTAAAGTAGTAACAGCATGCCATCTCCTCAGCATGATTCGACGATATACTCACTTCGGCGATCACGGCAAGAGTGGAACCTCAGGCCACGCCAAAAGCCTTCCCCTCCATGCACCAGATGTAGGGCGCGCTAAAAGCGATCAAGAGCGCGTTAAGAGCCTACTGTGTACCAACCCTTGCTACCTGAAGAAGATAATACCCTTTGCTATAGCTCCAGAGAGGTCTCTTTTGTCACCTCTTTTGTCCATTATTATGTTGGGACTACACTAAGAACACACCACCTCGCCATCCTGCCAAGTAAGCTTGTCTGTGAGCAGCCAGCAGACGCCAGTGCAGACGACATACGAAGCCATGCGTTCTTAACTAAAGTATACGAGACTTAAAGCGTGAGGCGGCGGCTGTAAGCCACTGCATGGCAGTTAATCAATATTAAAAACAACCTTCCACTTTCATACGAACACACAAGTTCAATCACCCGGGTGGAAACATACATAAACATGGGGCATTGTTCATTAATATAGGAATAAAATGACTGACATACAAATAGACAATATTAATGGTGGAGAAACATTTTCGAGTAATGAATAACACAAAATGGAACATGGCCAGACATTCAGTGGACGTGTTTCTAGATGACGTAATAGTGTTCTATGAAACTTTGGAAGAAGCACATAAAAAGACTGAGAAATGTTTTTAAACTAATAAAGAGCATCGAAACAGATACAGTGATTAGTGAACTAATAGTCAGCAAAGGGGTGATGTGGATTACTTAAAATGAAATAATATCAAGTGCAATTGAGAGTATTCACAAATGAATTAACAAAAGAGCGTACTGACCCCCTTCCCCCGTGGCACATAAAAGGGGGGCAAATAACTGTCTTGTCGCAGAAGCAAAGAAAGAAACCATGCAAAATTAAGAAAGGCACAAAACCTCCAAAAAACTGGAAGTATTTTACAGTGACATCATTTAGAGCACTTAACATTTTCCATCACGAAACACTCTCCCGTAATTTGGTAAAAAAACCGAAAGAAATTATGGTTTTATGAAATGTACGCTAACGGCACAACACAATAATTTGATTACCTTCACTAAACGATAGCAAAAAAGATGCAACTGATAGAATTCCAAAATTATTTCACCAATGAAGCTAAAACACATACACCAGAATTCGAATCATGGATAGTTGTCAGGATGCGTAATTTAGAAGTAGATATCCTTGGAGAAGTAAAGCAACTTAAATCACATGACAAAAGCAAATCTTCCCGTCCTATTACATTCCTTTCAGCGTATGCTCATACAGTAACAAAGTGCCTAGCTATTGTATACAATCGCTCGCTCAGCGTAAGATCCACACCTAACGACTGCAAAGTTGCACAGGTCACTCCAATATCCAAAAACGGCAATAGGAGTGATCACAATATTACTATCCAATACGTACAGACGTACGTTTGCAGCAAGAGTTTGGAACACATACTGTTTTCAAACAGTGTGAACGGCCTAGAAGAGCACGACCAACGGACCCGTCGTCAAAGCTGTTTAGGAAAGTATCGTTCTTGTGAAACAAAGCTATCTCTACTCACGTGCTGACTGCCATCAATAACGGATCTAAAATCTATTCTAGATTTGAAGAAGGCTTTGGACACAGTAGTTCACAGTGGCATCTAATCAAATTGCATGTTTATGAAATATCGTCTCAGCTGTGCAGCTGCATGATGATTTCCTGTCAGAAAGGACACAGTACGTAGCAATTCACGGAAAATCATTGCGTAAAATAAAAATTTATATGGCGCTCCCACAGAGAAGTGTGTTTGCGCTCCTACTATTCGTTGTCTTCACAACAGATTTACGAGACAATCGCAACACCTCTTTTAGACTGTTCGCAAATGGTACTGTTGTTTGTCATACAGTTAAGTCACCACAAGTTCAAGGGCAACTGGAGAACGATATAGATAATATACACTCCTGGCCATTAATATTGCAAGACCACGAAGATGACGTGCTACAGACGCGAAATATAACCCACAGGAAGAAGATACTTTTGCGACCTTCCTATCGGTTCTCACCAATAAGACTTGGGCAATACATAACTCATGATAGTAAAAGTTTATGGCTCGTTGCATCTATTCATAGGGGTGAGTTATGTATGTCAGCTTCTATGCCCTAAACAGCTACCCAATCTGTTTACAAAAGATCAATAATTAGTCTATAGTTTAGCCAGTCTATTAATCTGCATATGATGACGTGAAAATAAATTTAACGAACATAAATTAAACCTCTGAATGACCAAAAAATGTATTCTAAGATAAAGAAGTGATTAACTCACGAAGTAATTCTTTAAAAATGGAGTTTATTACTCTTATTAGACATGAAACACGGAGGTGGTCCCACCTTATACATCGGTAAATACCTAAATATTTCCTCAACTATTGTTCATGAGAGGCACAATAAGTATAACACGCACGCGAGAGTTAAAGTTCCAAATTGTCACTCGTAAGTTAGAATAGTCCATCGAACTTTGCAGTTCCAAGTTCATCCGCGATAAAAGTATTTGTTATAAAACACAGTTTGTCATCACACGAGTACACGATTGCTGAATGATCACAGTTCCACAGTCCTACTACCGTGCATAGTTTATCACTTTTCAAGCAGAGACTAAGTTATGAAATCACAGTCCCGTAATTTTTCTAAGTCCACACATGCCTATCTCTTCAAATCACAAGTTCGTAACGCGGCTTCAGACCGCCCAGCGTCACAACCTTTTACCACCACGTCCAAGTTACGATTCCCTTCCCAAGCGTTCGAAGAGCGTGCACTCCCTGCTCCCAAATTGTATCCTTCCGCGCATCCTAACGCCTCATCTTTAAAATACAATTTCACTTCCAAAATATTATACATTTGAATATCACAGAATTAAATGCTTTGACTACCTCCCTACAAATGTTGTTTACATTTAACAAACAAATATATATTTAACAATATTAAAACGGTTGAGACTGAAGCTCTTTGCTCATATAGCGTCTCACTGTTCAAATATACTGCCGCTGCCGAAAAATAGTTACACAATTAATTTATCATGGCTTCTTATGTAAATATATTCAGTTCTTGTCCACAAATACATATAATTGTTTATATATAAGTTATCTGCTGCATATCTTCTATTTTTGGTTGCCATGAAATATTTAAGTGACAATCTTCAACATAAAAAATGAACGTTACTAAGAATATTAAATATAATAAAATACATATATAAATGTAATGCACTTCGCTGGCTTCATGTTTTGTGTTTCTGTGGTGGAATCTATGTTCTGACACAAGACTATTACTACCTTAACGAAAAGCAGAACAATAGAGTAAAACAAAATTTATTGAAAGAATACAAAAATAACGTGGCATGTCTTTTAAGTTAGGTAGCGTGATACAATGCTGCACATTTGCTTCTTAAACTGTTACTGATAAACACTACGTATCAATAATTGTAAATATATTATTATTATTATAGTAGTGAAATTTATAGACTTTTTATCTGTAAGGGATATTTAAATTCTAATTACGGCGTTTGATTCTCCCAAGTGTCGTGAATCCACTCATATAATTATATTTGCCATATGATAATTTCCTGGTATTATATGGATTCTTAGATTAATGTTGTGGATATATCGTATTTCAGTAGCATTCTGGGTTAGCCGCCCTCGCTCATTATTTCGGTTTCCGACCGCACTAGGTACAAACTGGTAGCCAGCCGGCTGGGGAGCCCAACACCCTGGTAAAACCAGGAAATATTCAGCTTCCCCCTGTATCTGTAATATCACACTGTGGCGAGAGTGAAGGTCGGGGTGAGAGTTTAAAATAGGGAAAGATTAATTTTTAAAACTCACAACCACCAACTGCGAACCAAATTCCTAAACATGCAAAAACACTGGAATTGTGATTACTACTGTTTGACTCGTTTTCTAAGGGATGATATCATACGTTCGCAGCTTTCCTTCCCTGCATATGATTAACAAAAAAAAAAAAAATTCATAAGCCAGTCAAGTTCATGAGAGAAAAGGGTGTACTAACTACTATTTTTGAAAACACGTAAACGTTCACTTTATGTTGTTTATTTCACAATATTAGAACCCTGTGGCTGATACGTCTGTACGTCGACACATTTATCAAATAAAGTTATAGCTCGTGAGCCACCAGACAAAATGAATATTTGTAACAAATTGTTTTCACACCATGCGGCTGTCTCAAACACCGTTTATGTTCATGCCTATGCGACGACACGTTTTACATTAACAAATCACAGTCACTTTAATTCAATGCGATGCACACCTTGTTCCACCGGCTAAATATTCCCCAACACACAGTAGCACTCGTTTCAACTTGGTGCAGTCTACGACGAGCAACCACACGTGGCGATTGCCACACACAAATCTATAACCTCCACCTGCAGATCCACATGCCGACTGATGCAGAGCGACGCCGCCCGGCCAGCTACCCCACTTGCTCGCGACTCGTCACTTCTTGCCCTCGCGCGCGCGCGCGCGCGCGTCAAAAGTCCAACTGCTGGAGTTTTTTCCCTACGTCATCAACTTCCCCATGTGAGCTGTTTTAACTGACTTCCAACGTACAGTGCTCAGCCAATACATTTCTAAAGCTTTACTTAAAATCAAAATAATTACACTACACATTAAACAAATATCTTCTTACGTTTTTATATTAGTATAAACGTCCTTTGTACTATTTATTATAATCGTGCAATTTCTTATATCACAGATAAGTGATTTAACTGAATATTTCAAGATAAAATACACAAGATTAATTGAAAATAAAATGAAAAATAGTTAATATATTACTTTTATAAACAAACATTGCCATGATAGTTGTGTAACTGTCTTGTATTCATAGGTAATTTACTACTTTTCATTGTCAATTAAACATATTACGTCAGAAGTATCAGCTAATGTATTGTTTATTTGTCAACAGGCTATTTTGTAATGAGGGCCTTAAAGGTTCCTAACTGCATCGTATTACTTCAAATGCAAGTAGTATTAGAATATTTTATTTCATGCTGTGCACTGCACTGCACCTAGCACTCGCCATTGTCCCTCTCTCCCCTCACCGGAAACGAAACTGGAAAATCCTAAGCTGGAACAAGCCACCAACGTCGGCCTGCTCGCTGGCCTCCCGTCAGCTACAAGCACACAGCAAATCTCAACGTGGAGAATTTCTACCTTTGCCCTAACTATAAATGTTGTCACCCAACTGCGTACATACATTGCTACCATAATTAATAAGATTAAAATTGTGTAACATTTAGTGCATTGGCATGGTCAATGTTTGCAGTGAACTTCATACTGTTTAATTATCAAATGCTATTAATTACAAGTATTTCTATTGGGCGGTAATCCCACACTGTGATACGTAAATGATTAGATTTACTGAGCATTCACACAAGGTTGGCGCTGGTGGCGAGACGTATAACGTGCTGACATGAGGAAAGTTTCCAACCGATATACACAAACAGCAGTTGACCGGCGTTTCCTGGTGAAACGTTGTTGTGATGGCTCGTGTGAGGAGGAGAAATGCGTACCATCACGTTTCCGACTTTGATAAAGGTCGGATTGTAGCCTATCGCGATTGCGGTTTATCGTATCGCGACATTGCTGCTCGCGTTGGTCGCTATCCAATGACTGTTACAGAATATGGAATCGGTGGGTTCAGGAGGGCAATACGGAAAGCTGTGCTGGATGCCAGCGGCCTCGTATCACTAGCAGTCAGATGACAGGCATTTTATCCGCATGGCTGTAACGGATCGTGCGGTCACGTCTCGATCCCTGAGTCAACAGATGGGGACGTTTGCAAGACAACAACCATCTGCACGAACAGTTGGACGACGTTTGTAGCAGCATGGACTATCAGCTCGGAGTCCATGACTGCGGTTACCCCTGACGCTGCATCACCGACAGGAACGCCTGCGACTGAGTACACAACGACACACCTGCGTGTTCGAATGAAAAAACGTTATTTTTTCGGATGAATCGAGGTTCTGTTTACAGCATCATGATGGTCGCATCCATGTTTGGCGACATCGTGGTGACGCACATTGGAAGCGTGTATTCGTCATCGCCGAACTGGCGTATCACGCGGCTTGATGGTATGTTACAGGTCTCGGGCACGTCTTCTCGCATTGACGGCACTTTGAACAGTGGCCGCTATATTTAAGATGTGTTACGATTCTTGGCTCTAACCTTCATTCGATCCCTGCGAAACTGTACATTTCAACAGGATAATGGACGACCGCATGGACGACATTACGGATCATTCTGCATACGGAAAATGTTCGACTGCTTCCCTGGCCAGCTCATTCTCCAGATCTCTCATCAATTGAAAACGTCTGGTCAATGGTGGCCGAGCAAATTGTTCGTAAGAATGCGCCAGTAACTACTCTTGATGAACTGTGGTATCGCGTTGATGCTGCATGAGCATCTGTACCTGTACACATCATCCATTTCTGTTTGACTCAATACGCAAGCGTATCAAGGCCGTTATTACGACCAGAGAGGTGGTAGATCTGGGTACTGATTTCTCAGGATCAATGCACCCAAATTGCGTGAAAATGTAATCACATGTCAATTCCAGTATAATATGTGTGTCCAATGAATACCCGTTTATCATCTGCATTTCTTCTTGGTGTAGCAATTTTAATGGCCAGTTGTGCATGGTGCAAAATTTGGCAAGGGACCCTAAATAATGGTAAGTGAAGTAATCCATATGAGCACTAAGCTAAATCCGTTAAAATTCATTTGAATGATAAATTAGTGACATATAAAGTTCGAAAATTCAACCTACTACCTTGGAATTAATATTATGATTTTAGAAGATCACATTGAAAATATCGTCCATAAGACGAATCAAAGGCTACGTTTCATTTGTGGAACACATAGGAGACGCATCAGTTGTACTAAAGAAACTGCCTACATTGCACTGGGCAACCTAGTTTTGGTACTACTGTGAGGTGAATGACACCATACGGAAATTCCACGGTTCACAATAAAGTAGATGCTGCATCAAAACTTAACAAGGGAAAATCGCAATGGCGTGTTTTACGGCCCACTTTAGATTTGCCTGTAGTTTTGTGATTTTTTGCAAACATTTCGCACAAAAATAATAAAAATATAGACGGTACGAATACGACTCTACGATTGTGATAATACCTATGCACCCGACACGTAATATTCTTTCTGACCGTATTTTAACAAACAGCCAAAATTATTTGATATTTGAGTTTAGCTTTGACAAACATCTCTTTTTTAAACTTTTACCTCTTTCAACTATTATTTTAAGATCTCTAACAAATTTACATTAAAAATTTTCGTTACAATATTTTTACCTGTCTCGCCTTGGCAGTTTGTTCTAAGTTTATTTCCTTCGCTTGTGCTGGTTACGAATGACTATAGCCTGGAAGGAAGATAGCGTACATTAGGCGTTTGGAAATCAGTGACGTCACATCCCTCGTGCGAAACCTTGTCCGAAATTGTCTTTTGCATACGCCATCTTGCTTTCTGTATTTGATGATTTTCTTATCATAACTCATGCGTTGTATTTCAAAGCAATGACGCACTAAATATTATTAAAAAAGAAGCACTTCGTTGTTTGGACAATGAATTATAATCTTATGTCTAAAAATGCCATGTTAGCAGTTAATTAGCAGTTAACACCTCCCACCGATGGTTCGAGAATTACGGATTACTTTCGTAGCTGTTTCCATAGCATAATGGGCGGCATATTAGTTTGTGACGCACGAACATGTTAGGCAGTGGCTCGATACTTGCGAGGCGCGGTGGCTCAGCGCGCTCAGTCAGAGAGTTGCCCGTGTGGTAGCTCAGTGTGGTCGGTCACAGGGCTCGACGCCCTCTGTAACGGAAACATTGAGTGAAGGAGGAAACGATCAAAATAAAATAAAAAAGACCAACTTCCACAAAGGATCGATCAAACCGAAGAACCAATGAAAAGAATGAGAAAAAGAAAGAGGACTCAACGCCATATTTTTTCAATGTTTTTTTAAATGAAAAATAAAATAAAAAAATAAAAAAGAACCTGAACGAAATTTTGAACGAACAAGCCAGAACGAAAATAAATAAACAAGAAGAAAAATAAATAAAACAACAGCGCTGAAAATTTTTTCATGTTTCGTAAAAGGGTTTCGCACACACTTGTTAATTGAACACAATTGTATTCTGTAAGATTCCAAGTTATTCAAAGATAACAGCACTTTCTCTAAAAAGTGTATTTGTTCTATTCTGTGAACATGGCATGAAATACATACCAACGAATTGCAAACATGGACTTCTACTAAAAATGTTCAAATGTTTTTAAATCTATGGGTCAGTATGTACAAACTATTTAATCTAACTTTTGCTAAAGACAACAAATACACTCTTACCCGAAGGAGGACTCGAAACTCCGACGGCGAGCAGTGGCGCGCTCCACAGCCAGGCCCCTTGGAACGCTCGATCACTCCACCGTGGCTAGACTTCTTTATCACATATAAATAAACTGGGGAGATACTGTTACTGTGACTGTACAGTGACTTGTAAATTACGTAATAGTAATAGTAACTCCATATGTAGATTAAATACTAGAGTTAAGTGGAATGCAGTATTACTACCCGTATTCTGTTTGTTATTTTAGCTCTAAAAGAAAACGTAGTCACGGTTTGAAACAGAAAATTTGCTCTTTATTTTAGCGCAGAAGAAAGTAACATGAAAAAAGTCATATCTGAACTACGAAAAACGTAATACGATCTACGTCAAAAGCGTCTGTAGTGTTGACACTCGTCGAAAGTGCTGACACTAGTTGCCGTTTTGCGACTCCTCCCAATTACAAAAACAGTTTAGGTAACTCAAGTTATAATAGGTAGCTCAGATTGTGTCTGCTGGCAGCTTCTATTTACCGGATTTCATGGGAGCCGACATATGTGCAAATTTCTAAACAATCTGTACATTTGTTAGTATGACACATGAATTCATATATACAAAGACGAATACTTATTTTTCCTTTGATAACTGTATACAAGTGAGTGCTAGTTCTGTTTGCACGCTGACCAATTACAGCATACTTTTCACATGTCGCAACCGTTGTCCACGCCCCTAAATTGCGTACACGTAGTGGATCTCCGCGACAGCGACACCTGGCAGAGGAAGCGCATGCGGTATGAGTTAAAGCGTGCGGTAACTTCACTTTCCGCCGCAGGCGGGCGCGAGTGTCATGTGTCGATACATTAACACATAGCAACCATGCCAAAGACAAACATTTTGGTAGACGCATTGAGTCGGATTACTGCTTTTCAGCATATTCCATAAATTGAGAATAATTGCTTAAATAAAATAAACAACGTACTTTGTTGCAATGTATACACTCCACTTACGTTTCATTAAGGAACGGCAGTTGCCACAGAAATCTAGGACTTTATATATATGAAACGAGCAGTATCAGCACGTTGTTTAGAATATTCATTATTACAGAAGCCTCCCATTTTATCGGCATATGCTTTTTAAATAATTTTTTTAAAAATATGTTTGTAAAGCTTATGGGGTTTCACTGCGGGGTCATGAGTCCCTAAACTTACAAATTACTTATGAACTAACTCATACTAAAGACAACACAAACATCCATGGCCGAGGGATAATTCGAACCTCCGATGCTGGCCGCGGTGGCCGAGCGTTCTGCGGCGTGCCAGTCACGGTCTGCACGGCCACAACGGTCGGAGGTTCGAATCCCCCCTCGTGAATGGACATTTGTGCCGTCCTTAGTATTAGCTAGTTCATAAGTAGTTTTTAAGTTTAGGGACTGATGACCCCTTAGTTAATTCCCATAAGCTCAATAAACATTTGAACATTTTTCGAACCTCCGACGCGGGAGGCCTCGCATTCCGCAACGTGGCGCTCCAGACCGCTCGACTACTTCCGCGCTCTTTGCTTCAGAAGACCATTGTTCAATTTGTTGTTACGTATTTCGCGGCATATTCAAGAAACAGAACAAACGCAGATTTTAGAGGGAGTACCCAAAACCCTTTTAGGACCCAAGGCGAGAAAAAAATGGTAGAGGCGGGTTTCGAACTACCGACCAGTACATGAAAATATAACGCGCTGCCCGCTATACTACGACGAACAATTAAGGTACTGTTCCTTAATTTTCGTAGTTTTTAACTGCTAATATGGCATTTTTAGACATTAGATTATAATTTATCGTAATAACAAGAAAACTAGTTGGGCTCGAACAAACACATATACACAAAAATCGTACGAGAGATAATGTAAAGATCCCTTATTGCACTAGTGATACTCCCGCATCTGCAAAACTCTGTAGTCATCCGTTAGAGGCATCAGCGTGTGCCTTGCCACATTGCACTCTGACCTGTCGGTTCGCCAGTAGGGACGGTGCAGTGTGCCTCCGAAGTTGCGTTTTGTGACGTTATTTGTGCGGTGAAGTATTAGATAGGGCGGCGATTGGCAATCAATCCAGCTAATGTATTGCGATTGGTTGAGATGAAGTTACGAAGAACCCATCTTCGTGAAGATGATATTAGTGTAGAAGATGAATCATTCGCATGCTTTCTCGTATCTGTTATGGTACATAAATATGAGCATAAGTTAGATACCGTTGTAACAGTAACACATAATGATGATAATGACAAACAAATCATTGCAAGCTATAGTGCTACGGTAAGTGCGGGAGGAGGCGATGGAAGCAGTGGCAGTGAATAGCAACAGTCTTCCGAGAAGAAGGTTAAAGTTGCAACTATCATCACGGCTTTTGATGACAATACCCTAAAGAACATGTACGATGATTATTACATAAGTCATAGTTAAGATATCTGCATTATGTATGACGTCTACAATTACATCTAGAGTGCTATCTAGAGCATGATCCTGTAAGCAACGTTCATACAGATATTTTTGTTTGAGCCCAAGTACTTTCCTTGTAAGAACGACCTTCTTTTGTCAGTTCAATTAAGATACAGTTCATTAATTTTCGTATTTCTGGTGGCAGTTGTTAACTGCTAATATGGCACTTTTAGACATTAGATTATAATTTATCTTACTAAGAACGACGTTTTTTTGTTAATTCTTGAGTGCGCCATTGCTTTGAAATGACAACGTCTAATTAAAAAATCATAAAATACAGAAAGCAAGATGGCGTATACCAGAGAGAGTTCTAGTCGAGTAATGTCACGTGACATCTCTGAACGCTTGTGAGTGACTATGTCAAATCGCCGTTATCTCTGTAACGGTGCAAGTTATGAAAAAAACTTAAGAGAGTAAAGTTGTAGGGGCTTTTCTCCTCTAAAAATTCATTTATTAACTTTTCGTGTCAGATGAACGGTTTATTTGCAATTAAATTTCCTGCTGTCAAAGGACCATCACAAACGGAAATTTTTTTAGTGTCACTAGCCTATTTTTTGTCCGAAATATTTGAAAAAAGGTTCTAGTCGCTGGAGGCCAATAATTATGTTTGTAAAATTTGGTGTCGATCGGTTGGATTTTATTTTTTGTCCGAAATATTTGAAAAAAGGTTCTAGTCGCTGGAGGCCAATAATTATGTTTGTAAAATTTGGTGTCGATCGGTTGGATGGTTTGACCTAAAATGTGGGAACAGGTTACAGACAGATATCGTCAAATCGCCGTTATGTTTGCAGATATCTCTAACACATTCGTTTATTGGGATTTCATGTCAGTTGAACACTTAAAATGTTATTTTCATTTAATTTTCGAGCTGTCAAAAGAAGATCGAAAAGTACACTTTTAGTTTACTACCATAATCTAAAGGGGGCCAAAAAATGTAAGAGTTAGACGACTTCCACCACCAAAACGAACACCAGCCATAAGGAGCCGCAGCGAGAAGAATATCGAGTCACTGTTTTTCTAAGAAGAGCACAATGTCACTAGTGAAATAGTGAAAGACAGCAACAGCGTGATATATAGATGAAGTTTGGGCTCAGAAATAAAGAATGCTGGGTTCGTAACTAGCATGTTTGTATATTTTAATTTCAATATGCAGCTTTTTAGATGTACTGAGAAATAATTTTTCGGAAGTTTTCCTTAGTGGAATGTATGACATTAACTGCGAATGGGCAAAGCTGAAAATCTGTACCCAGCCGGGACCCGAACACAGGTCTCTTGCTTTCTAGACAGTTGCACTGATCTCTACACCACTGGGGACACAGCGATCACCAAACCTGCACGTAATTACTCAAGTACGCCTCCCGTCAGCTACATGCCTACTTTACCATGCCGACCAGAACTCAAACTCGTAGCTATTGTAAAATAATTCCCGTAAGAGTATATGTATATATACATGTTGTTTCACTAAGTGTGTTTGCCTGTTTAACTTATAAAATAATAGGTGACGGGAAATTTTAATATACCACAGTTACTGACATCGGATGACGATGGCATACACGAACAACGAGGACGTTGACATGTTGCTGATGCTTGGAGAGTGCCGACACGATGCCACTGAAGCAGCCACGGCGTACGCCGTGAGATGTCCTAGGTGAAGAGCCCCTGCAGCCATTACGTTCTTACGTGCCGAACAACGACTTCAGGAAACAGTCAGCTTGGTAATGCGCCGCAGTAACAGAAGAAGACCTGCAAGAAGTGAGGAGACGGAGGTGTTTGTTTTAGCTGCACTACACCACGATCCTCATGTCAGCTTACTAGCCGTTGCTGCAGTCGCTGGTGTCAGTCTCGCATCTGTGTGCCGCTTAGTACACGGCCACAGGTTTCACTCGTACCGCCTGTCACTGACGCAGGAGATGCATGGGAACGATTTCTGTGCAAGAGTGACATTCTTTGAGGGGGCCATGTGTAATTTCACGGTGGAGTCTTTCCAAAGTGTTATGTTCTCTGATGAGTCCATGTTCACAAATTAAGGTGCAGTGAATCGCTATAACCTGCACTACTGGGCCGCAGCCAATCCTCGGTGGTTACGACCTGTCGACTGTCAACGTAGGTGGTCTATTAACGTGAGGTGTGGATTCCTTGGGGATGAAATCATCGGTCCACACTACTTCCCAGGTACACTGACAGGTGAGTTATATCGCGCTTTTATAGCCGACAGTTTGGGTGGTCTTCTTGAACATGTGTGTTTACACACGAGAGTCCATATGTTGATGCAGCACGTTGGTCACCCAGTCCATTTTGCGCGTGGTGTTGTGGAAGAACTAAAGAACAGGTTTGCAGGAAGATGGTTGGGGCGCCATGGTCCTCATTCATGGCCCGCAAGGTCGCCCGATTTAACACCAGTAGATTTCTTTTTGTGGGGATATCTAAAGGATCGTGTTTATGTCACTGAGCCCACATCCCCAGATGATCTAAAATGGCGCATCGAGGACGTATGTCGCTCCGTCACACCAGCGATATTACATCTCGTCCGCAGATCCTTTCAACGGCGCATTGCATTATGCATTGAGGAACATGGACACACATTTGAACATCTCATATAAATCAACTTCCCACCGTCCTAGCATCCATCACCCACCACACAGCCACGTATTATGTACAGCGTTTGGTATCTGCCCCTGAAAATTTGAAGGGTTGTAGCTCCCAAACTAACAGTGATAGGAATGTAGTTTAAACTGATTTGGCCGCAGCTGGTTTCAACGACTCCAATGCACGATAGAAAAAACTATTGTTCCATTTAAAAAATTATATCTTTGTGCTGTAACTCTTTGGAAAATGATATAGGGTGTTTCACTAAGTGTGTTTGCCTCTGTAGCTTATAAAATAATAGGTGACGGGAAATTTTAATGCGGTCGGTCAACACAAGAAATGTTACACTTTCTGCGGAGCTATGAACATAGTTTATTGTATCATTTTCCAAAGAGTTACAGCACAAAGATATATATGTTTTTAAATGGAACAATAGTTTTTTCTATCGTGCATTGGATTCGTTGAAACCAGCTGCGTCCAAATCAATTTAAACTACATTCCTATCACTGTTAGTTTGGGAGCTACAACCCTTCAAAGTTTCCGGGGCAGATACCACACGCTGTATATATATATAGCAAACCTCCGCCCGGCGTTTCTCCATTCTGTGCTCTTGTATATACAGGGTGGTCCATTGATAGTGACCGGGCCAAATGTCTCACAAAATAAGCATCAAACGAAAAGACTACAAAGAACAAAACTTTTCAATCTTGAAGGGAGAAAACAGATGGCGCTATGGTTGGCTCGCTAAATAGCGCTGCCAAATGTCAAACGTGTATCAACTGCATTTTTAAATAGGTACCCCCATTTTTATTACACATTCGTCTAGTACATAAATAAATATGAATGTTCGTTTTGGGACACTTTTGTCGCTTTTTGGCGCTGCTTGTAAATTACACATTCATGTAGTACGTAAGAAAATATGAATGTTTTATTTGCAACACTTTTGTCGTTTTTTGGTAGATGGCGCTGTAATTTTCACAAACATATTGCTCACAATTTTATACGAACAGTGGGTAACAGGTAGATTTTTTAAATTAAAACACAGAACGTAGGTACGTTTGAATATTATTTCGGTTATCAAAATATCCACGGGTGTACTGCCGGTCTATAGTGTCCAACGGGCACAATATTTCGGCGATCAAACATGTCGCCATCATCAGGTGAACTGACGGACTGAGCTCCTGGAAACGCGCCGGTACGGAGATCCGCACGCTACGGCTGCTCGAAGGGAACTGGGTTCTAGCCCGGTAGCGGGCCCTTTAAATACCCTCGGCCCGCGGAGCGACCCCTCCGCGGTCCGCGCCCCGCGCCGCGGCCGCGCAGTGGAACCGATTGCGCCGGCGTCTGAGAAGACGTCGGTGTGAGGGCTCTGCCCGCCGTGGTCGTCACTTCGTTACGTTTGCTAGATTTACTCTTAATTAACCCAATCGCTGGTTCCCAAGCTTTGCTAAGATTATAGCCAGAGTCACGGTTTATGAGGTCGTCACTTGTGCGAATTTCAATGGCCTCTCTAACGACGCAGTCCCAGTATCTCGACGTCTGTACCAGAATCCTAGTGTGTTCATACTCCATGGCGTGATTCTCAGACAAACAATGTTCAGCGACCGCCGACTTGCTCGCATACATCAATCGTGTGTGCCTCTGGTGTTCAACGCATCGATCCTCGACGGTACGCATCGTCTGTCCAATATATGACTTTCCACACTGACACGGAATCTGGTACACGCCCGCCTTCCTCAAACCGAGATTATCTTTAGCGCTCCCCACCAGTGCACGAATTTTATTCGGCGGACAAAAAACAGTTCCGACCTGGTGTTTTCTCAAAATGCGGGCGATCTTCCCTGAGAGTGCGCCGGTATATGGAACGAACGCAGTGCCTACATCCTCCCTTGCGTTTTCATCCGTTTCCACATGTTGTGTTGTAGTGGTTGGGCGGAGAGCCCGCTGAATCTGCCACTCTGAGTACCCATTTTTTCGAAATACAGTTCTCAGGTGTTCCAATTCCTGGGGTAGACTCTCTGCTTCTCAAGGATGCGGATTTACCGGATGGTGTCGCCAAGAAACTGCTACCTCAAGTTCCGGTACCGCCAAGACTTTATGGACTCCCTAAGGTTCACAAAGATGGGGTGCCGTTACGTCCCATTGTCAGTAACATCAGAGCACCTACATATTTGTGGCCAAATACTTGACGGGTATATTAAGTCCTTATGTGGGTAAATGCCACATCCATATTACCGTTCCTTTTCTTAAACGCCTTAACAGCTTCAGGCTGGATGAGTCTGATATAGTGAGTTTTGACGTCGTTTCGTTGTTTACGAGTGTGCCCCTTGGAGAGTCACTAGATTCGATTGGTCAGACGTATGACGAGAAGACCCCCAAAATCTTTAGGCATGTTTTGAGCTCCACGTACATTCTTTTGAATGGCGAATACTATAAACAAACAGAGGGAGTCGCCGTGGGTAGCCCACTCTCTCCTGTGGTCGCAAATTTGTACATAGAGAATTTCGAGGAAGAAGCCCTGGCATCATCTGAATGGAAACCCACTTGCTTTTTCCGTTATGTGGACGGCACTTTCGTCATCTGACCACATGGTATGGATAAACTCCTTGACTTCCTTACACATCTGAACTCCATACACCCCAACATCAAATTCACTATGGAGACTGAAACGGAGGGTAAATTGCCGTTCCTTGACGTCTTGGTCAAGAGAAGAGCTGATGGCACCCTGGGTCATAGTGTATATCGGAAGACAACGTACACTGATCTGTATTTACACGCAGACAGCTGTCACCACCCTTCACAGAGGAATGGGGTACTTAAAACTCTAGTACATAGGGCGCGCACTATCTCCGACGCAGAGGTCTACCCCAGGAATTGGAACACCTGAGAACTGTATTTCGAAAAAATGGGTACTCAGAGTGGCAGATTCAGCGGGCTCTCCGCCCAACCACTACAACACAACATGTGGAAACGGATGAAAACGCAAGGGAGGATGTAGGCACTGCGTTCGTTCCATATACCGGCGCACTCTCAGGGAAGATCGCCCGCATTTTGAGAAAACACCAGGTCGGAACTGTTTTTTGTCCGCCGAATAAAATTCGTGCACTGGTGGGGAGCGCTAAAGATAATCTCGGTTTGAGGAAGGCGGGCGTGTACCAGATTCCGTGTCAGTGTGGAAAGTCATATATTGGACAGACGATGCGTACCGTCGAGGATCGATGTGTTGAACACCAGAGGCACACACGATTGATGTATCCGAGCAAGTCGGCGGTCGCTGAACATTGTTTGTCTGAGAATCACGCCATGGAGTATGAACACACTAGGATTCTGGTACAGACGTCGAGATACTGGGACTGCGTCGTTAGAGAGGCCATTGAAATTCGCACAAGTGACGACCTCATAAACCGTGACTCTGGCTATAATCTTAGCAAAGCTTGGGAACCAGCGATTGGGTTAATTAAGAGTAAATCTAGCAAACGTAACGAAGTGACGACCACGGCGGACAGAGCCCTCCCACCGTCGTCTTCTCAGACGCCGGCGCAATCGGTTCCACTGCGCGGCCGCGGCTCTGGGCGCGGACCGCGGAGGGGTCGCTCCGCGTGCCGAGGGTATTTAAAGGGCCCGCTACCGGGCTAGAATCCAGTTCCCTTCGAGCAGCCGTAGCGTGCGGATATCTCCGTACCGGCGCGTTTCCAGGAGCTCAGTCCGTCAGTTCACCTGATGATGGCGACATGTTTGATCGCCGAAATATTGTGCCCGTTGGACACTATAGACCGGCAGTACACCCGTGGATATTTTGATCATCAAATACGCCGGAAGAAACTGAAGAATCACATTATTTCGGTTGTTCCAGTGTGATACATAGAATTTTGTGAAATTATCGTACATTATGAGAACGCATGCTGTTACTGCGTGATTACCTGTAATTACCTCATGACTTCAATAAATGCTCAAAATGATGTCCTTCAACTTTAATGCATTTGGCAACACACGTCACGCGTGACGAAATTCCTCTCAACAGCGCGTAGTTCGCCTTCAGTAATGTTCTCACATGCACTGACAGTGCGCTGACACACGTTTTCAGACGTTGTCGGTGAATCACAATAGCAAATAACCTTAAATTTTCCCCACAGAAAGAAATCCGGGGAGGTAAGATCCAGTGAACGTGCGGGCATTGATATGGTGCTTCTACGATCAATCCACCTGTCATTAAATATTCAATTTAAGATTTATTAAAAATTGGTAGAGCATTACGTAAGAAATCAGCATACATAGCACCATTTAGATTGTCATCGATAAAATAGGGGCCAATTAACCTTCCTCCCATAATGCTGCACCATACATTAACCCGACAAGGTCGCTGATGTGCCACTTGTCGCAGCCATCTTGGATTTTCCGTTGCCCAGTAGTGCATATTACGCCGGTTTACGTTACCTCTCTGTATGAATGAGGTTTCGTCACTAAACAGTACGCGTGAAAATAAAAAGTGTTATCGTGCCGTGATTTATTTTGTGCCCATTGGCAAAACTGTACACGACGTTCAAAGTCTTCGCTATGCAAGTCCTGGTGCCTAGTAATATGGTACAGGTGAAATTTATGTTGATGTAGAATTCTCAACACCAGCATGTTTGTGATTCCCGATTCTCACTCAATTTGTCTGCTACTGATGTGCGGATTAGCCGCAACTACAGCTAAAACTCTTACTTGGGCATCATCATTTGTTGCAGGTCGTAGTTGACGTTCACTTGTGGCTGAACACTTACTGTCTCTTTAAATAACTTAACGATCCGACGAAAGGTCCGAACACTTGAATGATGTCTTCCAGGATAACGATCAACATACACATAGCACAGGCCCGTTGGGCATTTTGATCACAATAGTCATATATAAATACGATATAGACCTTTTCTACAATTGGTAAACGGTCCATTTTAATATGAGTAATGTAGCAAAAAGAAAATACTGTCAGCACTGGCGAAATGTTACGCGATGCCACGTACTTATCCGTTTGTGACAATTACAGCGCCATCATCAATCGAAAAAGTGTTCAAAATAAAACATTCATATTTATTTACGTACTAGACCAATATGTAATAAAAATGTGGGTACCTACTTAAAAAAAAAAAAAAAAAAAAAAAAAAAAAAAACGCAGTCGATACCCGTTCGACCTATGGCAGCGCCATCTAGTGGGCCAACCATAGCGTCATCTGTTTTCCCCCTTCAAGCTAGAAAAGTTTTGTTCCTTGTAGTTTTTTTCATTTGATGCTTATTTCGTGAGATTTTTGGCCCGATCACTATCAATGGACAACTCTGTATATTAGAATGTATAAGGCTAAATGTGTGTGTCTGTGTGTGTGTGTGTGTGTGTGTGTGTGTGTGTGTGTGTGTGTGTGTGTGAGAGAGAGAGAGAGAGAGAGAGAGAGAGAGAGAGAGAGACAGGGAGACAAAGAGTAAGGTTTTCTTGCAACTTTTATGAAATGATGTATTACGTGCTTAAATGTGGCTAGGGAGGAAAGATAAGCACTAAGCAAGGATTAAGTGGTCTCTGATGAAGGGGCAATGTTCGATATGAGGAACGCGAGAATGATTGCACTGCACCACTTGGCGGAAACAAATTGCTTCACGATTACTCTTCACCTTCTGCAGCCATACCTTATTATTTCTCACTTACAGGCACTTGTTCCGCCATTAAGTCATAAATACGCTGCAAGGAGGTAACAGTTCGCAAGAGGACGACGCAATGTTTATCAGGCGTTCGTGAGCGCATGTTCCTCACCATCCTAGAGCCTAAGTCAGGGAGAAAACTGTCTCTCATCCCAGATGTGATCATAACGATAGTTTTTCGGAATGCCGCATATAAATTATGACTTTTCTTACTTTCATTCATCACAGCAAATTGTATTATCAAGGCTAAAGTTGCATTCGCGGTTACATCTCTAGTCTTGTACAGTCACTGTGTACACTGTTACAAGCAGTGGTTTTCTGAAATCTCAAGGAAAAAGGCAGCGATGGTTCCTTCACCTTCTCTATTACTGTTCCGTTCCCAGGTTTTGCCGTGATCCATTTATTCTTCTTCTCTGTTCAATAAACTCACAACTGATTTAGAAGTTTGCACTAAGGATGTGTATATGGAGGGCGAAGAAAAATGTTTCAAACTCGGGGGTCCACAAGCGATTGACCGTCAAGTTTCAAGAGAAAAGTATGTATAGTAAAATAAGGTGGCAACATTTTGAAAGCACGTATATGCAAGTTCTGCCGAGTGAGCTATGACGCTTGGTGCAAATAACGAAGGTGATGATACATATTCGTCTGTACTTTCCAATGCGCTGCAAGATGTAACAAGTGTTGTCAGTTCCCTGTTTTAATACATGAGTTTTCAAAATGCATCCAGTCAGATTTTGCTAAATAAGCGCCATTTTCTTGATGAAGTAGCGTAAATATTTAGGATATTTTAAAAATTGAAAATAAGTGATGTCGTTCCTGAGACACGCAATAGAATTCATTGCTGTCTCCTAAGCGTCACAATCTACAACCTATTGAACAGGTTTGTTACAGATTTTTCACATCTAAAAGTAAAATTGAATATGTTGTATTAAACTTCGCCAAAAATATTTTCATCTTTAATTTTTAGCGTTCGTTGTGCTCGGCTGAGAAGAGTACTCGCCGGTCGCGGTGGCCGAGGGGACTGAGGCGCTCCAGTCACGCTCTGCACGGCCACTACGGTCGGGGGCTCGAATCCCCCTGGGGAATGGATATTTGTGCCGTCCTTAGTCTTAGTTAGTTCATAAGTAGTTTGTAAGTTTAGGGACTGATGACCCTGTAGTTAAGTCCAATAAGCTATACAAACATTTGAAAATTTTGAAGAGTACTCTAATTCATTTAGGCCTGTTATTTTCCTTCCAATAATTCTATGTTTTTAATAAATAATTTCTATCCTGTATTTTTCCTAAATTATTCCGTGATTTATTAAGTTTTAAAATTTATAACGACTTTTTGATCACCCGGTACTTTGCCGCAGTGCATTGGGCGAGAGCTCTCAGGTACCTTGTTACGGAGGGCGTGGTTGCTCGCCATCGGAGGTTCCAGTCCTGGAACGGGCGTGCGTGCGCTTGTGTGTGTGTGTGTGTGTGCGTGTGCGTGTGCGTGTGTGTTGGCTTAAGTAGTTCTTACGTTTAGCGACTGATGACTATAGCAGTTTGTGTAGTCCCTTTTAAAAATCAAACCATCCATCCATCCACCATAGCAGTTTGATCTAATAGGTTTACAAATATTTTGAAAATTTGGTTCGAGTCATCCCTCGGACATTGTGCGTTTTGTCCTTAGGTTATTTTAAGTTAGTTTGTAAGCCTGGGGACTAATAATCACGATAGTTACGTGCCTTAGAATTACAAACATTTGAACATTTCTATAAGTGAGTTTTGTTTTCTAATTTTGTTTATTTCGAGGAAGTCTAATGAGTCTCCTATTTATCTTCGTTGCCATGGTTATAGCAGAGAAACGCTTCATTTCTCATTCATGAGATTACAATTATCAGTGGAAACGTACTGGTTCTACCACATGTAACCGTGTGCCAACTCTCACTAAGTGTGTCCGAGCACCAAAAAAATTTGTAACATTTCGATTTTTATTGATTTTCTGCCTTTGAGAAATAGACAAATTTGAAACATTTAGATATTTAATTGCTAATCTATATGTCACAAATTTGTTTTATCGAAGTCTGGTCATAAACTTCAATGTGAATCACAAGTTATGACAATGACTTCAAGCAGTCGCATTTCAGTAACATCCCATAAATAACCTGGCAGTCGTTGTACAGTAATGTATAAATCCAATTACACTTAATACGTAAAGTCGAGTTCCATATGGCACACATCCTTGTGCCTTTCAAAATAAAAGTACTGAATACACTGCATAAAGAAACAGAATTCTGTCTCAGATGCAACCATGGGGATGAGGATAAATCTACCTGTTGTACTATATATCCTATCTCTCCTAGGTGCTAGTCTTAGATCATTTTGAAATACGTTTTTAGTATATATATATATATATATATATATATATATATATATATATATATATATATATATATATATATATATATATATGCCCGTGAAAAGTTGACGTTTCACTTGGGACTGTGACCTGGGATATGAAACCAGTATTAACAGTACATTCATTGTCAGCGGTAATCATAAACATTCGTCCCGAGTTTATTTATGGCTTTAAGGACTATCCTTGATTATGTACAGTAAAAGACTAAGTATTTCCATCTTGTTGCTTTTATTTTTAGGACATGGAGTTAAAGGTGTCACCAAACGAAGGTACAAATAGGGCAGATGTAAACTTTAAAAATGTGCTTGATCCAATAATTGGTAAACAGTAACAGACTCACATGCTATTAGTACAATATTGTCACGTCGCAAAATGCAAGTGGTCTGGAATTCGAAGGCTGGTCTTTAATAAAGCACAACACATTACACTCAGAACACGTTTATTGCTAACACAAGCGTACACTCAGTACAACTGACTCCTGTTTGGAATGCTCCACTATTTGTACATAGAAAGATCTTTCTGGGACTTCATCAAACACAAGAAACATGTAGAAAATTCTAGAAATAGAAAATACAGAGAAATAAATTTTTTATGCCCATGGCGGGATTTGAACTGGGGAGCGCATGTATAGCAATTTGTGATGATAACCACTGCATCACGCGTGCTGTCGGAAGACTCTTGGCATTGCTTCCATTCCTGAAAGAACAGTGACGCACTGTTAGGTTCCCTTTGCAGCCAGCTGCAGTGTCCTGGATCTTGACAT
The DNA here is from genome assembly GCA_026315105.1 of Locusta migratoria. Taxonomy (NCBI): domain Eukaryota; kingdom Metazoa; phylum Arthropoda; class Insecta; order Orthoptera; family Acrididae; genus Locusta; species Locusta migratoria. The sequence goes on from CM048748.1 coordinate 372,624,457, forward strand.
TGGTCCTCTGTATGACAGTTCCGGAGAATCTACCTGCACGCCTTCAAGCCTGCACACCTGCACGCCTTCCTTATGCTGACGATGACCAGTGGGGGACCCTCCAAGCGTGGCTTCATCATTACCAAAACGGTCTTCAGAGTCATTGAACAAGAGGCCGTTTCTGTCTATCTATTATTTGGGATCGTGGTAAGACTTCATACGGAAGACGTGCACAATGTCTTTTCGTTTTTGTCGTTTTGAGACCGGCTCATAATCCTCGACTTCGTATGTGACGTCTAACAGGCGGCGTAAGACACGATACGGACCAAAGTATCGTTTCAGTAATTTTTCCGATAGCCCAAATTTCCGTACAGCAGTAAAAATTCATACCAGATCTCCTGGGCTGTAATAACAGGTGCTTGTCGTTATACCGCTGGCGATCCTTCTCCAGTGCGTCCAAAGTCCATATACGAGCCAGCTGTCTTACGGCCTCTACCTTGGTGATAAGCTGTTTCACATAGTCTTCCAGAATGTCGTCCGGTTGAAACGGAAACAGCATATCCATTGTCGTATCAGATTCACGGCCATGGAACAGGAAAAACGATGTGAAGCCTGTGGAGTTTTGCCTGACTGTATTAAAATGTCACGACTGCCAGTATTGTATCACAATCCTTCTGCTCAACATTGACGTACATCGACAGCATATCTCCTAACGTCTTGTTAAAACGTTCTGTAAGCCCATTTGTCTGAGGATGGTAGGCAGTTGTTATTCTGTGGACAATTCAGCAATGTGACGTTACCTCTGATATTAGATTTGAAATGAATACTTTTTCTCATCAGATAATATCATACGTGGTGCAACAAGTTTCAAAATAATGTCTTCTACAAGGAATTTTGTAATCTCTGTAGCTTCTGCAGTCGGCACAGGTTTGGTGACAGCGTAGCAGGTGAGGTAGTCAGTGCTGACTATTATCCATTGGTTACCGGTGGATTGGAGCTGCTGCAGGTGTAATTGGTACCAGGTGACCTGGAGGTAATTGAGGCACATGCTATCGTCCTTCCAGTGACTCACATAGAACTTGACAGATCGGTTGAATGTAGCCTGTTATTAAAATGAGCAAGATCTCTGGCAGTTGAGATCCCGAAATGAAAGTTAAAACGGCCACTGCTGCTCTAAATTGCTTTATGAATGGCCACAGTACATGCACAATGGAAATTTATCTAACTGCTCTCTCCTTAAGGGAGCAGCCAACATTTTAAAAATCAATGTCAAAAAATAAATGAATAGATAATTAAACATGGAATGGGAAGAATGAAATCATAAAGCAGAGGTTTGATACATTAAAATCATATTCTTTTCAGTAAAAAAAAACAAGAAAATAAATGTAGGTAGCTGAAAGCACATTCATTCATTCACAGAATGCACATAAAGCTAGGTAGTACATTACAATGCTGGAACAAATGGAAGCAGCGGCGAAACAAAGTGTTCGTGGCGTGTTGATGAGATGGCGGGTGTCTAGGTCACCAATTTAATTATACTGTGCACTAAAACTCATGTTCAGGGTGTGGTGTTGCACAAGTATGAAGTGCGCGCCCCGTACTTACACCGCGTACCACCATGCATGCACGGCGCGGCGTACTTACGACGACAGCCACGAGCGCTCTCTGCTGCAACTCCGCTCATGGCCACGACTCAACTGCATCGTTCACTTGGGACTGAGATAGGAATCAGCTAACACATCGCAATCAGATAGGCACCAGTGAAGACTTGGCTATTGGATAGGCACTAGGTAGGCCTGTAGTCAACTATGTCTCAGCATTCTGCAGTACTGAGCTACGTAAAAGTTAAGTATTACTAAGTCTCTAAGAAATATATATCTCGTTCTAATTTACTCTAGTGTTTCTAGTTTCTGCTGTCCCACTGGCTGGTCACCTCCTACATGCACAAGCGTGTATCCTTTATTCCTGTGTCAGTCTTTCTACTCGGCCACAGACACCTACGACGGAGACACAAAAGTGGCGACGAGGCTGGGACTCAAAAGTGGCGACGAGGATGGGATACAAAAGTGGCGACGAGGAGCGATGGACGAACCTTGGACCATCCCGCTTGCAGCAGCCAGACAGCAGCAGTCGGAGCACACAGAAATTGCTCCCGCCCACCCGCCCTTATTATAAGGTTTTTGGGGGAACATATTCTGTTACGTGTTTTGTGGACTTTTTTGTTGTCCTCTTTCATATTGCACTTGTGTTTTGTTATAAGTTACTTGTATGCACGGCACCTAATTGGTCATCATGGCCACTACCCCGAATCCAAACTTAATGGAAATTATTCAGTTACAGATGCTGCAAATCATGCAACTACTACAAGCAGTGTCACTGTTAACGGCACAGGCGGCTCACCAACAACAGCCGTCGCATCAGCCACCAACGTCTACCACCACACCGCTTCCTACGTTTTGCCAGTACAACGAACGTGAGGAAGAATGGAGTGACTACTTCACGCAGTTTCAAGAACTTGTCGTGGCTCATCAAATTACAGGTCAGACCGTTAAAAATTTGTTCCTCTCTGTGGTGGGAACCAAAACATTCGTATTACTGCAGAAACTTTTCCCCCATGCATCTCCTCGTGATCTAGAATTTGATGCAATAGTAGATGCACTGAATGCTCATTATGAGAGAAAAGTTCTTAAAGCCGCTGCATGGTACCAATTTTTCAGACTTAAAAAATTACCTGAGCAGTCACACCAGGAATGGATCATGGAATTGAAGGGCTTAACCCGCAAATGTAAATTTACTTGCTCTTGTGGACTTTCTTATAGTGAATGTGATGTTAAGAGATGCGATTATGGAGAACATTCTGGTCCCCAGAATTAGGGCAGCAATTCTAAAACAGTCTGACCCCTCATTAGATAGTGTACTGCAGCTTTTTGAAGCGCATGATACTTTTGACTTAGCAGATGTAGAAATGCAAAGCCACAGTGTTAATTCAGTGTGCCACAACGGACGCTTTCTTAGCCATAGTTCTCAGTCTAGCACTAGTGATTCTTTAAATTCTACTTGCCGTGCTGAACATACAGTGAACAGTAGCCAGTGTAAAAGTGCGACACAAAGGTCGTCCCGTCGTGTTAGAAACAGTAATTTGAATAACGGGCGCCAACGTTCATTTCAGATAAATGTTCATAAGTCTTTCCCCCCTGTGTGTATCTCGCCACAAGCGTGCACAGTGCCCAACTCGCAAAGCAACCTGTTATCAATGTGGCAAATCGGGACATGTACAGTCAGTGTGTATGCAGAATGTAAATTCAAAGAATGGTGCCATTGCGAACACTGCTTCGCAGAGTACGAGAACAATTCATTCCGTAAATGTCATACACACTGTGAACTTGGACAGTGCTTTTGATTCTCAAATGCAAGAAAGTTTTCTGTACCTATTGCAAAATTATGCAGTGAGCCAATTCGCAAGTGCCATCGACGATGTAAAACTGTGCAACGGAAAAGGGTTCGGGACAAGCAAAATGACTATATACAGTGCAATCCTGTAGTGAACCTAGTGCCTTATGCAACTTCTCATTGTAAGAGTGCCCAGTACTGTGTAGCTAGTGACAATAGACTTGATGTAACTAATCAAAGTAATTTTAGTCCAGTAGCCTCGCATTGCGCGGACGCCGATCCGGCGGTAGTGCCATCTAGTGACAGTGTTGTTAATGCACTGTGTGCCAATTCTGCGCCATTCCCTCCCGTACGCAGCCCGCGCATGCGCAAGCGCAGCAAACACGGTGTATCAGACATTGCCCACATTCGCGCACCTGTCGAGCGCCACAAGCAAAAACTTTTTGTGACTCTTTCGATAGAAAATAAATCTGTGCAATTTCAGCTCGACACTTGTTCCGCTGTTATTAATTAATAAAGACGCAGGTATGAACTTCTGGGTTCGCCAAAACTGTCGCCGTGTCAACAAATGCTAACAGCGTACAAAGGTCAAAATATTGCCGTGCTAGGAACGTATAGCCTGCCTGGCGCTTTTCTTGGTGTAACAAAAACAATTGCTTTTGTAGGTCTTCAGGCCAAATCTACACAGAACAATTTTGGACTAGATGCATTTGACTTGTTTGACCCCGTAGTTAAGTCCCATAAACTATACAAACATTTGAACATTTCTCTGTGCGGACTTCAAATCAACAGTGAACAGTCAAACAATTGTAGACACTTACCCCCTGCCCCGACCTGAGAAACTGGTGGACAAATTAGAACAGTCTTGCTTCTTTTCTAAGATTGATTTAGCAGAGGCATACTTACAGATTCCGCTTGATGACGAGTTAAAAAAGTTTTTCGTCATTAATACTCACACGAGCCTTTTTCAATTTCAATGCCTACCATTTGGCAGTTCTTCCGCCCCTGCTATTTTTCAGCGTTTTCTGGAACAGATGAGGTTTTCTGTACTGTGCTGTTCGAACTATTTAGATGATATTGTGGTCTCAGGACGTACAATTGAAGAACATGTATCAAACCTGGAGTGCCTTTTGAAAGTGTTGACTGCAGCAGGTCTACGTTGTAATAAAGCAAAGTGTTCGTTTTTTCAAACTGAAATAGAGTACCTAGGCCATGTGATTAATGCCCAAGGAATTCATCCCTTACAGTCACATCTTCGAGCAATCAAAGACTTGCCTCCTCCTAAGAATGTGTACGAATTGCAAGCAGTAACGGGAAAGCTTAACTATTATTTCAGATTTTTTCCCAATGCCTCTCAGATTGCAGCTCTACTGCATCGCTTACGTAGGAAGAATGTTCCTTTTGTATGGGCCAAAGATTGCCACGTTGCCTTTCACAAATTAAAGTCTGCACTACTCAGTGATGCATGTTTTATTCCCTTTGACCTAAGAAGCCTGTAGTGCTGGCAGTGGATGCCTCATCATACGGTCTGGGTGCAATATTGTCACATCATATTGGCTCTCACGATCGACCTATTGCCTTTGCTTACTGTCTTACTGTCTAATTACCAGTATGAGGTTTTGTACCGACCTACCACTAAACACGCCAACGCGGACACACTTTCCCGACTTCCGGTTGGCCAGGATGTGTCATTTGATTCTTCGGAAATGGCATGTTGTCAGATAGACTCCAGAGATGCTTCCGCTATCGCAGACTTCCCTTTGAACTGTCGTCGGGTTGCACAGGAAACAGCAGCGGATGCAGACCTAAGTGTGGTGGCACGTTTTGTTCGCTTTGGTTGGCCTGCCAGAGCCAAAGACATTGAGCGGCCTCTGGTTCGCCGTTATTTTGCACAACGTCATGCATTATCTTTAAGTCAGGGTGTTCTATTGTTACATATAGACAACGACCAAACAAGAGTGATTGTCCCTCGTTCCCTGCAACGAGAAGTTTTACGCCTCCTGCATCAAGGACATTGGGGTGTTGTTAGGACAAAGCAATTGGCCAGACGTTGTTGTACCTGTGTTGGTATGGACGCCCAGATAGAGAGCATGACGTCACAGTGTACAGTTTGTGCGGAGCATCAGGGCGGCTCCTCCGCAACGTTTCTCAGACTGGCCACGCTCCAAGGGACCATGGCAACGTTTACACATTGACTTTGCCGGACCTTTCTGGGATACGCACTGGTTAATTGTTGTAGACGCTTTCAGCAAGTTTCCTTTTGTGATTGCCATGAACTCAACGACGGCTTCTAGTACAATTAGTGCCTTAACATCAGTGTTTTGTATCGACGTTTTGCCTGAAACTATCGTCAGTGACAATGGACCTCAGTTTGTTAGTGCGGAATTTCAACAGTTTTGTCGTGTGAATGGCATTCAGCGTATCACCACCGCACCTTTTCACCCTCAGTCCAACGGTGAAGCAGAACGTTTCGTTCGAACATTCAAGTCTCACATGGAAAAGATGAAATGTCAGCACTCCAGGCATCAAGCTGTTCAAATTTTCCTGTCTAGGTATCGGTGCATGCCACGTGACGGCCCGTCTCCTGCCGAGCTGCTACACGGCCGCCGTCACCGCATTCTCCTTCACCTGCTGCAGCCTCCCACGCACCGAGTCGGTTCGTATGGCGCTACGCGTTTTCAGGTTTCTACGCCGGTGCCGTACAGGGTGTTTTCTGGACGTACAAGATGGTTGCCGGGCACCATTCAGCGCGTGCTCGGTCGCAATATGTATGTTGTACCTTCTTCCACAGGGTCGGAGCTGCGGGGCCACGCAAACCAATTGCGCCTGCACAGGCCGCTCTATACTGTCTTCGGTTTCTTGATTCCAGACCCAGTTCACCGCCAGGGAGCACAGTCACATCGTTCGCCGCCGGGCACAGCGTCCCCGGACTACGAGATCCCCATGGACGTCGACGCGCCTCCGACGCAGTCGTCGCCGCCGCTGTCGCCGCCGCAGATGACAGCGTCACTGAGAAGGACTCCGGGTCCGTGCGGGCCCCTCCAGCTTGGGTCACGTACCTCAGAAGATGATGACCTGTTCCCTCTGAGCAGAGGCGTTCGCCCTTCCCCTGGTTTTGGTGGGTTTCCCGGGGAATCGCAAGGTGTATACCGGGGCGCAGACGGCGTCTCGATCCCAGTCTCAGCTACGACGCCCGTCTCACCAGTAACGCCCCCGCCCAGGCCCTCCTCCCAGTGCCGTCGCCGTGGCCCTCAGCCCTACGCCACGACGACGCGGCGTTTTGGAGGGGAGCGGTGTGGTGTCGCACAAGTATGAAGTGCGCGCTACGTACTTACGCCGCGCACCGCCATGCACGCACGGCGCGGCGTTCTTACGACGACAGCCACGAGCGCTCTCTGCTGCAACTTCGCTCGTGGCCACGACTGGACTGCATCGTTCACTTGGGACTGAGATAGGAACCAGCTAACACTTCGGAATCAGATAGGCACCAGTGAAGACTTGGCTATTGGATAGGCACTAGGCAGGCATCTAGCTCAACTATGTATCAGCATTCTGCAGTACTGAGGTATGTAAAAGTTAAGTATTACTACGTCTTTAAGAAATATATATCTCGTTCTAATTTACTCTAGTGTTTCTAGTTTCTGCTGTCCCACTGGCTGGTCACCTCCTACCTGCACAAGCGTGCATCCTTTGTTCCTGTGTCGGTCTTTCTACTGGGCCACTGACACCTACGACGGAAACGAGACACAAAAGCGGCGACGAGGCTGGGACACAAAACAGGGAGGCAGTGGCACACTTTTCTTAAGTACGACGTGGTGTGTGACCAAGCCGAATTTCATTGCATTTACAAACAGAAATCAGTTTAGAATAAGCGAGTAAAGCACACACAATAATTTGTGTAGATGAAAGCTATTATTAACAAAAGCATGACTGAAGGCCAAAGTAACGACCGTTACGAAAGCATATTGCGCAATCGGTCATACAAGATCGGAAAGACGGAATGAAATCAGAAAATCTGAGAAATATTTAGTATACTCGCAGATACAGATGTGACATGAAAAGTTAGTTAAAACACGAAGGAAATTCAAACATTCAAGGTTTACACAAAGGCTGAAGACCACACACATGTATTCTAACTTGAGCAAAACTGGACACACCATCATCACTGCAATGAAAATGCAAATAATAAATTTACACTGAATTTACTCGAGTTCTGTAAATTAAGAGACACTTCGCCTCACATAGCGAAAGAATTACTGAAAAGATCACTGAAAACCCAAGACTGACTGATCACATAGAAAGTGAAGTCCTAACAGCATGCCTTCCCCTCAGCATGATTCGGCGGAGTATGTACTTCCATAGTGTTCGGAGCCAGAATCAAGAGAGAAGAGAAGCTCTAATGTTTCGGAAAAACGTCCCCTCGCCATACACGGATGTAGAGCGCACTAAAAGCGATGCAGAGCGCGTTCAGAGACTAGTGTTTAAAAACCATTGCTACGTGGCCAAGTCAATTCCCTCTACAATCGCTCCCTTAGAGGTCTCCTGTCACCTCTTTCGTCCAAGATTAGGTTGCTATGACACTAAGAACCCGGCCACCTCGCCATTTTGCCAAGTAAGCTTGTTTCTGGCCAGCCAGCAGACGCCAGCGAAGACGATAAACGAAGCCATGCGTTCTCAACTACAGCAAAACAAGACCTAGAGCGCGAGGAGGCGACTGTAAGCCGTTGCGCGGCAGTCAGTCAATATTAAAAGTAACCTTCCACATTCTTACGAACAAACAAGTGCAATACCACTGGTGGAAACACATATAAATATGGGGCAAACATAATTATATAAACATGGGGCATCGGTCATTAATAAAATAATTAACACACAGATAGATAACATTAATGGTGCAGACACACTTTAGGTTAAAGAATAAATCAAAATGGCATAAGACCACACAGTCAGTGGACGTGTTTCAGAGTCTTTGCCTTAATACCTGCGTCAGATTCTGTCTAGGGTCTTCACGAATACCAGATGACTTGATATATGAGAATCGTGGAAATAATAGATAATAACTGGCCGGAGATGACTTGGATCAACCTGTAGCCAATTGGAGCACAGTGGTTCGTAGTTGGTATTATACAGTTTCCCGTTTGTAAGTTCAAACTCTCCTATAGTTGGTTCCCCTTTCTCCAAGGCCTCTATGGTATGTAATAATGTTGGATCTTCCCTCTTTTCGTGTAATGTTACCTAATTCAGTGAGGGCTGAAATTTCATCCATGCTGTTGTGTTCGGCTAATGTGTACCTCGAAAGGCAGTCCACGTCCTTGTGTTTGCACCTGTTGTCGAACACCACTGTGACATAGTACTCTTGGAGTATTAGAGCCCATCTTGCTTGTAGACCTGATGGATCCTTCAAATTGGTCAGCCAACATGAAGAATGGTGGTCTGTCACGATGGTGAATGGTTTATCGAATATACGGCCGGAACTTTTTTGTATTCCAGATAACGGAAATCTCCTTCTCGGGTACCTAGCAGTTTATCTCAGTCTTTGAGAGAACTCTTGATGCATAGGCTATCTCTTTTACAGCACCTTCCTGAATTTGTACAAGCACTACACCAATCCCATAACCGCAAGCATCTGTGAGAAGTTTGGTTTTCATATTCTCGTCGTAAACAGGTGCGGAAGTTAGAGCCTCCTTAAGTGCCCAGAAAGCTCTTTCTTTCGTCTCATCCCATTAAAACTTGGCGTCTCCCTGCAGAAGTTCTTACAATGGACCTGCCTTGTTACAAAAACCTTTTATGAAACGACGGTAGTATGAGAACAGCCTGAGGAAACTTCTCACATTACGGATGTCCTGAAAGGATGGAAATTCTGTGACTGCCCTTACTTTATCTGGATCAGGGCAGACGTCATCTCCTTTCAGTAGGTGCCCCAGGATTTCTATCTCTTTCGCAATGAAGATGCACTTCTTTGAGTTGAGGCAGAGTCCTACTGTCTGAACATACTTCAACACTTCAGTCGGTTTAGATGTTCCGCAAATGCCCTTGAGAAAACGACAATGTCATCTAGATAACAAAGACATGTCCATTTAAGGAACAAGTTGTCCATCATGCATTCGAATGTGGCTGTGGCATTACATAGTTCAAGCGGCATGATTTTGAATTCGTAGAGGCCATTGGGTGTAATAAAAGTAGTCTTCTCTCTGTCAGCTTCGTCAACCTCTATTTGCCAGTAAGCTGTCTGCATGTCTATGGTTGAGAAGTATGTAGCTCCTTTCAAGCAGTGTAAGGTGTCGTCAATGCACGGTAATGGGTAGACATCTTCGTCTGTGACTCTGTTCAGCCGCCGATAGTCGACAGAAAAACGCTACTTGCCATCCTTCTTATTCACGAGGACCACTGGAGACGACCAAGGACTCTCTGAAGGTTGAATAATGTCATCGTGGAACATCTTTTCTTCCACTTCTTCCCAGTATTGATACGATATTTTATCGTGGGCCGTTTCGTCTGGCTCTTCTCCTGCCTGGCCCAGAATACACCTGAAAATTGGTATAGTATGGTTAACACATGCTGACGTTGTTCCTGGATCAGACCAAACCCTATATGCAATTCCATAGTAGTTTCGTCTAGTGCGTTGATGGCAGTAACAGCAGAGCATGAGACTTCGTCAATGACATTGAACTCACAGTCCTGGACTGGTTCAGCTATCCCAATACACATTCCTTTAGGAATGAGTTGCGATTGTTCGTGAAAGTTAGTGATCCAAAGTTCTCCTCGACCAGCTTTAAAGCTTGTGATAGCCGATGGTATGCAGATTTCCGTTGTTATACTGATTAGCTATTTTAGATCGACAGTTCAGCTGGTCACCTAGGCTGCTAACTGGAACTCTTCTCATTGTTAACGGCGGGACCTCAACATTCTCGGCATCAAACAACCTCCCAAGAGAGTTCGTGTTATATCTACTCGAGGGAACGTCTTCCTCAATTTGTAGCTCAGAGCTTCGACAGTCAATGACAGTCTGGCATGCATGAAGGAAGTCGTATCCGATGATGGCGTTATGGCTACATTCTGTTAGAACGACAAATTCAAACGGCCCCCTCCTGTTGTTAATAGTTATTCATGCAAAACATGTTCCTGCCAGCCGGACGTATTTTCCCTTTGCGACCTTCAGCACAGTTGCTCTTGTATCATAGAACATTTTCTTCTTTAGTTTGCGGTGGTAGTCATTCGACAATACAGAGAAGGAAGCTACTGAATCGACTAGTGCCCGGGCATATTAGCGACAGTCGTCAATGGAGGATTTTCATCTGCGGCGGCCTCGCCTGGTTTGCCTGAACATGACTGCTGGCGAGCGGCTGGAATCTCTGTGAGGGGACGGTGAACGGCAGTGGCGTGTTGGAGAGCGACCACGTACAGGATACGGCAACGGGCCTCGTCCCATAGGTCGGCAGTAATCATTTGCAGTTGACTGCCGTTGAAAGGACTGCTCAGATGGTTGGCGTCCTCTGGCGTATTAATTGTCAAATACTCGTCTTATCTACCTACAGTATCGCAACACATGTCCAAGAAGCGCAAAGTGATAACACAATGGCATGTTGTCTTCTCCAGATCTCCTGCGAGGCGTCATAGTTGGCCGAGGAGTTGGTTGTGGCCGCGTAGGTCGGTTCCTAGGCTGCCGTTTGACGGCTGCGGCGTAAGTCATAATAGGGCGAGGCCATTCTTCACGTCGGGTGCGACTGGTGGTGCTGACAGGCGCTAATGTTTGAAATACTTCTTCCTGAGCAGCGTCGGCTCCCTCATGGCATATAGGACTGACATCCATGCCCATAATCCGCTGCAGCTTGCTCCAACAGTCCCGTCTGCCATAAACTTTTGTTAATTCCTCTCTCACAATTTGTGGTATGAGAGAAGCAAAGTCATGCTGGTCTTCCACAACGGGACAACATTCTGGAGTCTGTCGTACTTCTTTCGTCCAACCCTACTCTGTTGCATCTCTTCAATATTCTTGCCCAATTGGATAAATTCTTGTGTCGTCGAAATGTCTTTTAACAGAAGAGCTTGATACATGCCCTTCATCAGGTATGAAACTTTATCGGCCTCCGTCATATCCGTGTTAATTACGTGTATATACCACTCTGTATATACAACTGTGTTGACTCACCATGTTGCTGGGCCCTGTTCTTCAATTGCTCTTCTGATAGACGAACGTGCCGCTGGTGGTCTCCAAACATCTTCTTAAGTACTGTCTGGAATTTTTCCCAGCTATCGAGCTTGTCCTCATTATTTTCAAACCACTGCTGGGCCTTCCCGTCCATGTGGAAAGATACGTTTGCCAAGCACATAAGGCGATCCCCCGTATTATACTTAGCGACTCGGTCGAATTCTTTCAGCCATTTATTTGGGTCCAGTCCAGTGTCTCCCGAGATCAGCGATGTATGTCTGATGTGCAACTGCCTTACCGCTGTTTTGGCATCCATGGTTGTTTTGAAAACACGGACCTTCGGATGAGGTAGTCAGTGTAAGTTACTCTTTGTGGTCCGGTTCTTGTCCGTGTAAACGACGGCTCTTCCGCTGCCTAATCGGATCCACGATGATCCAGATGTACTCCATGATACCCGGCGTCTCCACCAGAAAGTGTCACGTTGCAAACTGCAGGTGGTCCGGAATTCGAAAACAGCACAGCACTTTACACTTAGAACACGTTTATTGCTAACACAGGCGCACACTCAGAACAGACTGACTCTGCTTGGACTGTTACACTATTCCACTATTTATACATAGAAAGATTTTTCTGGAACTTGGAAGTACATCAAACATAAGATACATGTAGAACACTCTAGAAATAGTAAATACAAAGAAATAATTTTTTTCTGCCCGTGGCGGGATTTGCACTGGGGAGCCCAAGCACAGTGATCTCTGATGCTAACACTACACCACACGCGCCGTCTGAAGACTCGCGGCAATATGACTGAAGCTTATGTTCGTGAAGGTGTAGTGTTACATGCGCCTCCACATACAAAACAATATTTATTTTCCTATATTTAAATTAATTATGCTTATATTTGTATATTTTTTCTTGTCATTTCGTATCATTTTCAATATGTCACTAAATTCTTAAAGACGCAATATTTTTTGAAAAACTTAAGTCAATGACTAACTCTGAAAAAAGAGCAATTACAATAATACATAGATTTAACTATTGTTTCATTTAAAAGAAAGGAGTAGTAACGCCATTTCTCTCTTCTGTATTATGCTCTCGTCTAGTAAACTTCTCTTCCATATTACGCTTGTATGACTTGATGAATTGTGAAAATGTCTGTATGATATATCTCAATAAGAAAGTTGTAATTGAAATGATTTGTGACCTGATCTCGACTGTATGCATTTAATGAGATTTCACAAAGGTAACTGAACTTTGAATGTGATGTATATGTAGACGTGCTTCATTTATTTCAATAATAATTGTTTCGTGAGTTTACCGAAATTTGTCTGAGTACTTATTTGCAGTGAGATGGGAACCCTATTTTTTCCTTTCACATTTTTCATTTAACTATGATGCAATTTATTTTTCAGGACAAAAGAATAATGAATTAAACTGATTTACGAATCTAATTGTTGGAGATGTGTACAATAGGACCCATTTTTATCACGTTCTTTTATTAAATAATTATTCTAACTGCGACCCTGAGATTACGAGTGACTTACCATTTTCGATTAGTAACAGATCAACTAGCCGCAAACTTAGTTACAAAATCAGCAATAGTGATAATGTCTCCAACAGTTAGGTTCACGTTGCTTATCAGTATCAGCCAGGTGAGAAAACGATTTTAACTACTTTCTTGGTGAGTAGCTCATTAATTTCTCTAAAAGTACAGCATAGTAGATTCATTTCAATAGATAGATGATTTTGCTACGTAACCAGTATTGAAATATTTCTGCCAACCACTCTTTACAGTTATTCTATTTCGTGCTCACATTAACTTGCAAAAATTTATACTGACTTAAAAATTAAAATTAAAATAAGAAAATAAAAGGGAGGAATGTTTCAAAGCACGTGCATCATTAAGTGCTCCACATTTTAATGAATCTATTACTCACATATAAAGACGCTTTCGCTTTTGATAATGGCTAGTAGATGGCGCAACTGGATTCTTTTTAGTGGCGGCGAGAAAATCGTTCCATGATACCAGTGGTTGGCGCTCAAAAGTAGGAAACTGAAATGCGTCTAAGATGAAGTTTTCAGTCGGCGTTAGGAATTATTTGGTAGGAAACTGTAAGGTATGAGTCGCGCAACGTTAGTGTCATGCAGCGACCACGCTTAAGTCTCCTATAAACCCGAGTTGACATGTCCGCCATTTTTACCCCAAGCTGTCGGAGTCGCCACGTTTCCGACATAGCGCACGCGTGATCTCGCGCTTCATCCAACTCGCTCACGCTCACGAACTACTCACTGTATGAACGTTCAACTTTCATCAGTGTGTTCGTGATGAACTTCACTTCAATTCCATTGTAGTTTTATTTGCGGCAATAATTTATTAAGAGGATTTATTGACTTATTACGAACATGCCTTTACTGACAACGTTACGTATTTTTCGACCTGCGAGGGAATTGTATGCTACTGAAAACATTAAGCGAAAAAATCGTTCAAAATACCTCAAAGTTTCATCCAATCCAAAATCCAAACAGGAACTCTGTGAGAATTTTATAATTTGAGTTAATTTCAGATAAATATGACGCATGGGATCGCCTGTCAGGTAGTGACTCGTAATCAGTATTAGACCTCCTAAGAATTAAACACAGTTGTTACTGCCTAACACACATACTTAAAGTTTCTGGTAATTATTAACCCATTAAATTTAATAGTTGCAGGCTACAAAAGTTCTGTGGTTACATTTCTATGCAATATTGAATTTTAGTTTTTCAGTTATATCAAAACGACATTAATATCTCAATTCATTTAGCCGAAAATCACGGTATAATTCTAAATGACCAATTACAGCTGAACACATCCCCATTACTAAGCTTCAAATAATGTAGTCAATCAGCCATCTACCACAAACCACTCCTACTTTCACATTCCTACATGTAGCTGTAAGAGTTATTTTTATTGCCTTGTTTACCTTATAGGCTTTATCACCAAGTAGTAACTGCAAGAAATTATCATATGTTATTTAAATAAGTAAGCTGTATCAAAGGTATCCTATAAGTAATATAAACACAGTGTAAAAACATTGCTTAATGCACACCGAAGTTGATCTTAATCTAAGTCCCGACCACAACAATTGTACCGTAGCATATAGTGGAGTAATATTAAAAATGAAAAGTGTTTATTTTGTTCTATTCTAAAGTAGTTGATAAAATATTAAAAAGGCTATTCATATCATATGTACAGCATGTAAAAAACACACAAAAACTGACGATCTCAACATATGTCACAAGTTCAATAATTTCACCGTAGCTTAGAATGATATAATAAGATACATGTAACGTGTTTTACTAAAAAAAAATGTTCAAATGTTTGTATAGTTTATGGGACTTAACTGCGGGGTCATCAGTCCCTAAACTTACAAACTACTTATGAACTACTTACAAACTAGGACGGCACAAATATCCATGCCCGAGGGGGGATTTGAACCCCCGACCGTAGTGGCCGTGCAGACCGTGGCTGGAGCGCCTCAGTCCCCTCGGCCACCGCGGCCGGCGTGTTTTACTGTGTACAATTATAAATGAGAAGGAATTTAGCCGCGGTGGAGTTGCCGAGCGGTCTAAGGTGCCTCGCTGCGGAATGCGCGGTTGCTCGCCGTCGGAGGTTCGTGTCCTCCTTGGGGCATGGGTGTGTGTGTGTGTGTGTTGTCCTTAGGTAAATTTACCTTAGTTTAAGTAGTTTGTAAGCTAAGGACTGATGAACACTCTGTTTGGTCCGATAGATTTACAAACATTTGAACATTTTTTAAGTAATTTATAACACAGCTCAAACATACATGGCGAGAGATAAATTTGACAACTTCAACTAATTTCGTAAGCAAAAAAACTAATGTTTTGGTGTGTTTCATGTTTATTTAACTTGTTTGCAACATAAGCACTAGTCTATTTGTTGACGCATGTCAAATATTTACCTGAAGATTGCCTAATAAGCCGAAAACTAGTTCGTAAATAAACTTAAATCAATGGAACAAAAACAGATTGTTTTTACTCAACTCCTCAATACAGAGTTGTTTATTATGTGAAGAAACGAGAAGAAGTCAGTTCATTAGCTAGTGAACAGAGTACATCATTGGTATCTGCCATTCTCTAGTACTCTCGCATAAAATCTAATTGAAATATTGTGGACCTCTTTAAATCTAGTAACTTTCTTTCTGTTAGTGCTAGGCGAGAAACTGAAGGAAATATAACCATTATTAGTTTCTGAAAATGGAGCTGTAGTTCCGAAAAGCGTTGCACAACAAATACAGAAATAAAAATTTGTGACTGATGGACGAATAGCAATAGGCCTACATGAAATAATAATTCCCTAATATTTCGTTTCTTCATTTAAAATATCTGTAATCACGTAATAGTTAATGAAGTAATCATATGGGAAAATACGCCCCTCTTTGCATGTTATTGCGAAACTATCATTTTGATACCTCTGACCGTATATGAGGCTTCGCTATATTTCATTCTGGCCCTATCGCCATCGGAAATGAGTTCGCCACATAAAATTGATTTTCGCGAGATGGGTGAAAGGTCTTCATAAGTCTAAAATTTTTTCATTGCAAACATTTCCAAATTTAGCGCAGTCTCTTACTTCAATACCAATACCTTACTAACTTTAACTATTAACGAAATGATGAGCACTTCGACAAAAAGCTGACATATAATGTAAAAATTAAATTTTTCTACCGATTGATATTTGCAAAATCGTTTGTGAAAGATTGCAGGGCCTGAGCTTCTTTGCTATTAGCGCAGGGCGATTCCAACTGAGTTGGGGAAAACACGGCGGGCGACTCAGCCTGGGTATGGGAGGACTGACCCCGCGCCCCGTCAGGCCGGCGATGTATGGCCGGGCTGACAGCGGCGTGGCTGGCCGCCAGGCCGCGCTTCAGACGCTGCTGACGCGGCACGCGGGCCAGCCGGGCTGCAGGGGCCAGCCACCGCGCTGGCTGCCGAGGGTTCCCAGTGCCTCGCCGTCACTACGTCTGCACACAATACACCGACAATTTGTAGGGGAACTTCTGAAATGCACAAACGGGAAGTTGACCAATATTGCAAGTGCATAATTAGAGTGACAAAGTTTTCCCGACCGAACAGCGTGGAATGTCAAATGTGAACAGGTATCAGAGTACTTCCTTCCGAGACAGGAAACACAAGCAGCTTCGGAGTGGCACACTGAGGCGCTATGCTCCATTGCACGAGGCCGCTCCCCGTCGGGAGTTAGAATCCTCCCTCGGACATGGAATTTTTTTTTTTTAAATCTTTAGTACAAGTTAGTTTATAAGCGTAGGGACTGAGGACCCCGCAGTTAAGTTCCATAAGCTTAACAAACATTTGAAGAAAACACAATTACGAGTGCTGCGTAATGAAGATGCCTCGA
The DNA here is from genome assembly GCA_026315105.1 of Locusta migratoria. Taxonomy (NCBI): domain Eukaryota; kingdom Metazoa; phylum Arthropoda; class Insecta; order Orthoptera; family Acrididae; genus Locusta; species Locusta migratoria. Next base: position 372,641,388 of record CM048748.1, read on the forward strand.
AAGAGTCTGGACTGTCGATGAAATACTCTGCCAGGGAAAAAAGATATTACTACACTTCGAAAGACGACGTCGATTTTGATCAGAATGTTTGTTAACCTAAGGAACCAAACACTTGCGGTTATGTTTCCATAGACTTACAAACTACTTCAACTGATTTGTGCTAAAGACAATACACAGAATTACACGCTCGAAGGAAGACTCGATTCTCCGACGCGAGCGGTCGTTGACGCCAGTTGCCACCTGCGAGATTGAAGGTAACTCGGTAAGTTTCAACGTCGTCCGCCAACAGATAGCGTCGTAACAAAGCTGTCAAAGTGCCGCTTGTGTGCACCATTTAATAGGATACATTTCCTCAGTCTGAATTCAACGTGTCAAGCTGGCAGGCGCCATGTCATCATACAGTCAACTGAGCGAGTTTTAACGCGTTGATTGCCGCGATGACATCAGAGGCTCGCCAGAGCCACCTGCTGTGGCCGGCGGCGGCGGCCAACGTGTTAAAGGGTTCAGTCTGTGGCCTTCTGACTAGCGGTGGATGGCCTTTTCGGAGAATGGGCACACAAGATGGACGCACTGTGTCCGTTCTGCTAGGTTTCTGGTTGCAATAGTCTCGGCAACATTCTTACACCTGTAGTCGAGGGTCTAGACGTCCGCATAGCACACACACCTGTAAAGACGGTCCTATTGCGATGAAAACTGTGTCAGATCCTACAGCTATTACTGCACTTTGTGAGCACAGAAGTGTCGACACGAACTGTGGTCTACAGGTTGCAAGCAGTGAGAGGATGGTCATGCACACCTTTAGCCCGTTTTCCACTCACACCACAGCATGGACGTGCCACGACTCGTCGTCAGAGAATCACTGGAAATGGCGGGCAGTGGTCTTCAGCGATGACAGCAGATTCCTCCTGCAAGACAGTGAGGGTATTTTGCGCGCACAACATAGATCTGTCGAGCGTTTTCTCGTAGAGTGCATTCGTCGAAGACACTGGCCCCAACGAAGATCTCAGATCTTTGGTGAGGTAAGCTACAACGATCGTTCACCTTTGGTGTTTGTCTAAGGAACTATGGCCAGTGCTTGGAATATTGTAAGACCAGTTGTTTTGCTATCCTTGCAAAGGAAGGTGATGTGTTCTTCCAACAGACTAATTCACGTCACCACAATGCGCATGATACGCACTTGAATAATGTGACTACCGCAGCTGGGGAGATTGAATGAACAACTCTATCGCTAATTTGCGTGTGTTTCACCAGGCTTACTGTATCAGAAAAAAAATATGAATCACTCCTTTCAATTAGGCAATTATCAATACAAAACACTTGGTTTCAATCTTAGACAATTTCTTATCACTAGGGACAGCTGAGATTCATAATGGTAATAAATAAGAAATTGGTGGATCCTACGTTCAATACAGTAATTTAATTATAAAGAAAGGACGGTACACAAATTCAGGGATGAATTATGATACAAAAGTAATGAATCTGTAACAAGGATGGCACAACCTCTACCTGTTATGAAAAGTGGTTGATACTGAGGATGTGTTAATTGTTTAAAGGAAATTAAAAATCGCTATCCAACTCGGTAGAGAATACGACCAAAAGCTCAAGAACACAGCCAACTAGTGGAGGGTACACTTATCTTTAATTGCGCTATAGAAAATGCAATGTGCGTATATCACCAATTCCCAATACTACTCTGATAAGACGAACGGTGGCTGGCCACTGTGGATGGGTCGGTTCGACGTGGAGCTGAAGCTGTATGATGTTGGCTACACAGTGAACGAACTACTTCGTTAAAAAAGCAACAACTCCGAAGTTGAAGTCACTCAAGTATCAAAGTCGAACAAGAGGTTCTCTCAAACTGCTTGCCTCACTGGCCAGAAGCAGAAGAGAAGCTCAATTGTAAGGTTGTAAATGAGTGCTTCGAAATGCAAATACAATGCACTAAAGTAGTAATTTTTTTCACCTGCTCAAAGAAAAACAAATACTTCAATCAGTGCAATCTGCACCTGCAACTAATTATGAGATAAGTCACTGGACGCTTTTCCAGCAACTGCTCACCAACGTCCTCACACCACCAGTGCAACTAGCCGAATCCACGACTTACTTTTCTGCAAGCCACAAGTCTCTCCAGACCGTTTTCTCAAGAGCCAATCACATCTATAGCTTCAAATCTCGCTCCCCATCTTTACTTCCTTCCAAACATCTTTCCCGCCAAAAAGAAGCTTATAGAGGCTTCTATAACGTTTCGATCATTTGGCGGTTGAAAGCAACTCCCATTCGCTGCGTCGCCCGCAAGGTTTGGCGCGAAGCGCCATCAGCCAGTCAGTAACCAGTGCCCTCGCATTGCCTTATCAACATGTTGCGCCGTTAACGACTCCCCTTGTCGCTTGCTAGCCTCCCTCCCCTCACTGACGACTGCATTCTCGTTTCCAGCCAAGAAAAGTACTAAGTACAAATATTGTTAATATTAAATGTTGCCTACCAGCATCAACCAGTTTTCTCAGTGACCTAGTCAACATTAATATCCCCACTTTCCCTACCTATTTTTGCTTTTAGATTATCCAGAATCAAACTTATACCAATAATAATAATATTATAAATAAATGCACATTATAAATTATTAAGTCATAAACAGCATGGAAGGTGGTGAAATTTCCTGCCGCCTCTCACTTGGCATGTAAAAAATGCACAAAGTTCCATGACCAGCGGTGTCTCTGTACTTGTCTCCAATTGCGCACTTTTGTGGTATAATGGATGGGACGACAACTGACACATGCGACTCCTTTAACCAGCAATTCTTACAGATGTACATGAACAGGGAGTGCAGGCGTGGAATAATTTACCCAAAGACAGTGTTTTTCATCTGTATGAGCTAATGGTTGCTAGCAGTGCCTCCCATGGAGACTAAACCGCGTTCTAATGAGGGGATTTCGGTATAGATCGACACCTTGCACCTTAGAACCGCTTGAGCTATTGCTCTGTAAATAAAATTATCTCTTGTACTCCACATTTACTGCTTCAAAAATAGCTCGTGAGTGAAATGAAAAACTCCAAGAGAGTGTACTAATTTTTATTTGGGGTTGTGTTTTAAGACAGGAAACAAGATAGCAATAAAATAAAGTGCCGGAACTAACTGAGACAACTTAATTACCTACTTTGTAGATAAAAAGCAGTCCATGTTCTTAAATAATAGCTGAGGAGAGAGCACGAAACAGATATGTCTAACAAATTTAGACAAACTACTGGTTAAGCTTAATCACGAAATACAAAACTTAAACGTCTCCTTATTTTTTAAATTCCTGCGGTACAAATGTAAATTAGTAACTATCGTGACGATGGGCTTATATTTATCATTCGATGCTCACCTAATTTAAATTCACGTTAATGTCATTTACTTATTTTGTTCTTCATTTATTTTCCAAGATTTTTATTGGATGACGGAAAAGCAAATTAACCACTTGCTGATAATATTACAATGAAAATGATCTATATAAGAGATTATTCTAGCTAAAGTAGCGAGTACATTTACGCCGAGGATGACGTAATAGAATAAGTACAAAACTCTAGTAACATGTTGCAGAATTTTGCCCGTGCACCTGCTCCACGAATTAACTGCTGACACAGTTACATCCTCCTAAACGTGCTTCCAGCAGCAGAAACAGAGACACGTAACACGTTCTAGCAGCCTTTTCCTCTCTAATGAGGGTCGCTGGGAGTTTCGCATGGTTCTATGTAAAGCACATAAATTACTGTGAACCAAATACCAAAGCCTAATACTGGCAGATACTAGCCACTACACAGAATGGTGCAGAATCTTTGCTGAGTGGCTTACCATACATCTTTAATAGGATTTACGTCAGATGACATTAAGGAGTTTTGTTTTTTTTTCGGGTGGGGGAAGGGCGCTGTGGGGCGGGGAGAGTTTGTATAAGCACCGCACAGTATCAAAGAAAATACAAGAGCTGAATTTCATTTTATGTATTTTTAGGTCCGTAATGTGCCTGTGTGAAAGGTGGTTGATATTGAAGTTTGAGTGCCACTGTGAAGTGGATGGCATGCTCAGGTAACTGTATAGATCACTGAAGCGAGTCTCTCTGTGTCTGCCTTTTGTATTGAATTAATATGTGACGGATGATGACGGCTTGAGGTGTGTAGGTTTCCTATATACACTGTGATCCAGATATTCATCTAAGACATCGAGTGAAGTTAGTTGTCCTTTTTGTCTAGTTCCGTCGTTAATTTTATGTTGCAATGTAGAGTTAAATGATCAAGGCGATGTAACAAAGACTGCATCGTGACAAACAGTTAGGGAAGATGAAATTGCAAACTGTCTGCAAATTAAGTTGCACTGTATTGGGTACGGCACTGAATTCTGATAACACAGTTCTAATATAAATACAGCAGATATTTCTCTATCATGTGCTCTGCGCCGAGACGCATGGGGCTTGGAAACTTCGGAGGTATGAGTTGATCGCGCCCAGATTAACGCTACAGGCAATTAAAATTGCTACACCAAGAAAAAATGCAGATGATATACGGCTATTCGTTGAACAAATATAATTATATTTTCATGCAGTTTGGGTGCATAGATCCTAAGAAATCAGTAACCAGAACAACCACCTCTGGCCGCAATAACGGCCTTGATACGCCTGGGCATTAAGTCAAACAGCTTTTCCGTATCCAGAAAGGCCCATACAGGACCTGAAACGTGCGGTCGTCCATTATCCTGTTGAAATGTAAGATTTCGCAGGGATCGAATGTAGGGTAGAGCCACTGGTCGTAACACATCTGAAATGTAACGGCCACTGTTCAAAGTGTTGTCGATTCGAACAACAGGTGACCTACACGTGTAACCAGTGGCACCCTATACCATCACGCCAGGTGATACGCCAGTATGGCGATGACGAATACATGCTTCCAATGTGCGCTCACCGCGATGTCACCAAACACGGATGGGACCATGATGATGCTGTAAAGAGAACCTGGATTCATCCGAAAAAATGACGTTTTTCCATTCGTGCATCCACGTTCGTCGTTGCGTACACTATCGCAGGCGCTCCAGTCAGTGATGCAGCGTCAAGGGTAACCGCAGCCATGGTCTCCGAGCTGATAGTCCATGCTATTGCAAACGTCGTCGAACTGTTCGTGCAGATGGTTGTTGTCTTGCAAACGTCCACATCTGTTGACTCAGGGATTTTGTCGTCTCGACTGCTAGTGATACGAGGCCGTTGGGATCCACAACGGCGTTCCTTATTGCCCTCCTGAACACCCGATTCCATATTCTACTAACAGTCATTGGATCGTGACCAACGCTAGCAGCCATGTCGCTATACGATAAACCGCAGTCGCGATAGGCTACAGTCCGATATTTTTCAAAGTCGGAAACGTGATAGTACGCATTTCTCCTCCTTACACGAGGAATCACAACAACGTTTCACCAGGCAACGCCGGTTAACTGCTGTTTGTGTATAAGAAATCGGTTGGAAACTTTACTCATGTCAGCACGTTGTAGGTGTCACCACCGGCGCCAACCTTGTGTGAATGCTCTGAAAAGCTAATTTCTTGCATATCACAGCAGCTTCTTCCTGTCGATTAAATTTCGCGTCTGTAGCACGTCATCTTCGTGGTGTAGCGATTTTAATGGCCATGAGTGTACTTACTTTCATCCCTTGGGTCCTCTTGTGGGTTCTACACTCTGATAGGTTGCCTCTGTTGTGCTGTGACCTAAATTAAGCTGAAGCGTCTGTTGTGTTACTTGTGAGACGAGAAGCTCGTGTTTCAGCTGAAGGTATGAGTAGGAACATATTATAGTGTCTCCTGGGGCATGCTGAAGTTACCTACACCACTAATACGATTTCATATCACATCCAAAGAATTTACATCCTCTGAGAATGGCTAAAACAGCCTATGACTGACTGAATAATAGGAATTTTTTTTCTTTCCACTGGGACTCTTAAGTTCTGTAGCGCAAAAGCTTCGTCTTAAAGCTTGAGGGACGTTACGTCCCCATCTAAGTAGCGGTAACATTCGCAGACGAGAGAGTTTTTTGGAAGATCCTGGTATATATTAATACAAACATTTTAATTACAGACGGCTTCGGTTAATTAACAGAATTTCACGATCTTATCTAACCACGTATCTCCATAAACTTGAGAAAAGTGTTACGCATAACATTTATCTTACATTTGGCGAAAATAACAAGTTGTTCTTGATTTAACTGGAAACTTGGTGTTAACTAACAAGGACAGTAGAGTGGCCGAGCGCTGAGTGCTCTAAGGCGCCTTGCTGCAGACCACATTGTTGCTCGCGTCGGAGGTTCTGGTCCTCCGTCGGGCATCGGTGTGTGTGTGCATTGTCCGTAGCATAAGTTAGTTTAAGTAGTTTGTAAGCCTAGGGACTAATGACCACAGAAGTTAAGTTCTTTGTATTTACAAAAATTTGAACTTTTATGAACTAATACTGGATGTGAGAAAAGCGAGGAAACAAGTTTTATGAAAAATCAGAGTGAAGAATCTGCAAGCATGAGGTACAAACTACGGTTCCATCCATCTAGGTAAATACGTATCTCCTACAGTGAATCAATGCCCATTCCCATGGGATATGTTGACCACGGCTCCTGAATGTGGACCAGGTCCGTCTCCATAAAGTTAGAGTGCCTAGGTATTAAAACGTAATAATTAATTATTTAATCACAGATATGGAGTATGTCTTGATGTGATTACTAGAAACGGATTTATGATTTACAGTAAATGACAACAATATTTTCCAGACAATAATGCCTAGTATCCCTTCAGTGATAAAACCAGAAGGACTGTGTGGTTCTTAATTATTGTATTATACGATTAATATGAAGTGATATAGAGAACATTATTTAAGAAGAATAAGTTTGCAAAAAACTGGTTTTAGTTTCCAAAGTGATTGATCTTCAACCACCAGTGAAACAACTAATTTTACTTTGGTTTCGACCTGGATGTCACTTTTGCTTTGCGTCATATCTTTGAAGAAGAGGATCTTGAGGAATTAAACAGACTTATTTCAATCTAGGGATTCCGGCAATCCTTTGCAATTGCTAAAAATGCACATCGTAAACTCCTTCCCCTGCCTTCTTTCCTTTTCTCTCTTCTCCTTGCCCATCTACTCCGCCTATTCTCCTTCTCTTTTTCCTTTCTGTGTCGGAGCCATGAGGTTCGTTATTGTATTTTGGATTTTTACCGATTATCATTGTTTCTCGTTCGAAAGGTTTCATTGCGCGTCCTTGTGATAGTCGACAACGTGAGATTCTGCCACGAGTGGTGTTGTTATACCCTCGCTTCCTAAATCGCTGATATCTTTGCTAGCTACAAAAAGGTGTTTCGAGAGGTAGGCTGCCGGAGTTTGTCCGCAGACAGAACAAGGGAAGTCCAGCTTGGTCGGGCTTGCCGAACGCTTGGCGAAACAAGACCTGTTGCCTCGGCATATCTCGTCCCGGCGCGTTCACAGAGCACGCCAGCTGTATGTCAGACCGGGGAGAGCGCGGTGAGGTGTGGCTGTGAAGGCGGCGAAGGGGGTTGTGAAGGGGGTGGCTACGCCGGACGATCTACAAATTAGGTTGGGTTTCATGTCGTTGTATGCGCGTTCCGTCGGTCCTTGTGTCTAATGGACGCTGAGATTGCTCGAAAATTCCTTCAGTCTTGGGTGGCATGAAGTTGCTTAACTGTTCGTTTACATCTGGCCGTTATTCCCCGCAGTATGTGTTATTCAACGAGAGGTACTAATTTCGATGTTTCATTTCTGTGGAATTTATCCTGTTCAGTTTTAAAGGTCTTTTTCTGTTTGAACCCTCTCTTGGTATTGCTATTCAGTGTGAGAGGGGGAGAGCACGCAGTTGCGTTTTTCCAGGCGGACGGAGAGCAACAGTGGTCCAAGTTGGAGGAAAGCTGCTGCACTTACGACCTGGAGAGCAACTAGTTCAATGCACGCACCGTCCTTATTACGGGCGAAGCCCGATTACGCGATGGGAGGACAGTCTGGCGTTACCGGTCGTGATTGTGAGAGCAGCGGCTAAAAAGTATGCCCGGCTGACCATCTGGCAAGTTTAGTATCTCTCTTGGAACTTCATCTGTTCTCCCGCAACTGATTGCTGGTGTAGTACGCATCTGGTCATGGAGTTCTATCTTCTCGCGGCGTTGTTGGGTTCCGCGTGCGATAGTGATGTCGTGTATCTTATAAAGTTTACGCTGTTTAACTGGTGATATTGCCCACTTCCACCGTGGAATTAAACTATTTTGATTGGTGAGGACTTCTGTTATTTGTACTCTCTGGTGTCGTTGCTGCTACTCTGTGTGCGGGTGTTATCTTAGGGTAGCTAAATTTCTGTGTGTTGATAATATGGTTTAGTGAGAACTTTGGTTTGTATCCTCGCGTGTCGTTGTTTCCATCCACCACTGGCGAATAATTTGAGAGTAGCAAATTTTTCAGTATGATTGATTGTAATTATGCCTTCTTTGCCGCAATTCCCGGAGTTCCAATAGCTCGAATCGTAACCGTCCGCAAATCGGCACTAGCTTTCTGTCAAGTAAAGTTGCTCTCCATTCCCCTGCTGCTTATTATTTCACCTTCTGTGCTCGGTGCACGTGTATCCCGGTTCCCATCTGACGTTATTGTAACGATTCTGTTTCCTCTCCAAAACAGTGACAAAGGAAGGTTCTTAAATGAAAGTCGATTTGCTCAAAATCAATTTATTATAATTAATCATTCAGATGACATTTCCTATCATGTAAAACAGTTAATGGCATTCACACAATCTTTTACAAATGTTAAAACATTGAGACACGAAAAATGACTGGCTGAGTCAAAGGTCGGAGGTTTTGCAAAACAGAATGCTATTAGATTGGTTATACAGGGTCTTGAAATTATCGTTAACCCTAAAGTCCCCAGAGTAAATAGGCAGATCTCAAAAGAATAAAATAAGGGACAGAATCCAACAAGTCTGATTCATATAAACCTCCAGCAAGTGCGTTACCTTACCCACACAGATGATCATTGACGACAGCGTCTCAGGCTGGCAGGCACGGCCGGGGGGGGGGGGGGGGTTCGAATCCCCCCTCGGGCATGGCTATTTGTGCCGTCCTAGTTCGTAAGTAGTTCATAAGTAGTTTGTAAGTTTAGGGACTGATGACCCCTTAGTTAAGTCCCATAGACTATACAAACATTTGAAACATTTGAGCTGGCAGGCAGCAGGCGGTGGGAGCGGATGAGCTGAAATTTTTATCTGAACCGTAATTGCTGCTACCTGTTAAGCAGGGTCGACATGTAACTTAACACAGCGTCACTGGCGTCGGCGTCGCTAGGCAGATGCTGTGCGATTCAATCACGCTAGTAGACTAATCAATATTTTGCATAGGTGACACAAAGCCCACTTGGCACAAATCGATCAGTCACTTCCGTAATAAGATCTGTAAAAACAATGCCCGATTCGCAAAGGCGCGAATGCCCAAATAGAGACTTCTAGCAAAACGAAAACTAAACTGCGGTCGCTCACAGCGTAAGCACAGGACAATGTAACGTCCGTGAAATAAACACAAGTTCTACAAGGTCCGAATCTTCGGAATCACACACAAGTCTAACCAGAGGACCGTTAAAGACGATGTCCTCCCCGCGAATCTAAATGGAGTGTTCCGTGTCTCCCGAGGTCCGAACCCTTCGGACGCTCAAACAGGAGACTCCCGAGGTCCGTACACTTCGGACGCTCAGACACGAGAGGCTGTCTCGAGGTCCTTACCCCTCAGGCGCTCACACAGGAGTCTCGCGAGGTCCGTACACTTCATACACTCAGACACGAGCGACTGTCCCGAGGTCCATATCCCTCGGATGCTCACACAGGAGACTACGTACGTCCTCGCGCCCTGCCGCAGCTCACGGCAAGTGCTGGGCTGCCACACCCACGCGCGAAAAGACGCACCAATATCTGCTAACGGCTAATAGTAAAACCAATCGGATGGCGTAGCGCCGTTGACAAATTGTTTAGCTGTCATACTAAAATACTCTGCCGAATCAGGACGCGTTCCCTGCGGCTGCCAAGAGGCTCCGCCCACGCCACCAACGCTTCCCATGGATTTCACCGTTCCCAGGGTGAATGCCCTGCAAGGAATTTCACACGACCTAAAAATGTTAACATTGTGCTATATATACAGCCAAACCTCTGGGGGCGCCAGACGGGCAGAAAGCTTTCCTCTCAACCTAACCATTTGTCACACTAACTGTGTTTAAACTCTGCTGCTTTCTAGGAAGTTTTTTTTTAGATAACGCCGAAGGGCAATACGTCTCCATAAATAGCCCGGGGCCCAGAGTACTTTGCTATTGTTCGGCAAATTCCTCTCTCTTGCGAAACGGCCGAATGACTAAAAAGGCAGTCCCCACTATCGCCCACCGTAAACCGCAGGCCAGCATTTTAAAGCATTCCACACATTCTGCCGCCTGTAGCGTCGGCGCCATACAGGTCAAGCCAGCCCCTTTCGTCCTTCTCCGAAGGCGAGCGAAAGTTAGTGGGAGGGGGAAACCCCCAAGAGCGTCTCTGCTCTGCCGCGGCCTGACCGTGCCCAACACGTAAAACCACTTTTTAGCAGCCAAGCTGCGCCAATAAACATTAAAATCCCCAAATTTTCATATAAACATAGAATGTACTACAATCCCAGGACCCCATCACCCCTGATGTGTTCCCAAAGGCACAGAAATCAAAATAAATAAAGATCTACAAAGAATAATGTTACATATTTCAATAATTAGCGTAAAGAGAAAGGTACAGTAACACAAGGTTAGTATGAAAAATAGACTAATTACAGCCCCCGTCTCACATTGTGTACGACACTTCCAGTGGACGACACTTCCAGTGAACGATATCCCCATTTCTTTTCAGTTGGTGTGAATCTGAAGTGGTGTCAAGCTCCTTTGCCCGAGGCTTGGGTTCCATAGCACGTGTGGGGGCTACACACAGGAGAAAGTGTGGTTGAAAGGACGAAACTGTAAACTGTTCCGTTATGCCCACCATTGACTGTGCTGCATCGAAATGCCTTATTTTCTGTTAACTCACATATAATTGTGTCCTGTATTTATTATGTTCAAAATGTAAATATTACTTTCCTGACATATGGCTGTTTGTTACTGCTAAAGACTATGAAAGCTATTAAATAAGTTCAGTCTGATTAAATACGTTATTTGATATCATTACCTGAAGCCGGGTCTGACTTAAGGACGTATTGATATTTAAATGAATAGTTGCGTCTGACAATTGTCTAATTATGTGAACCTTATAAACAATATTAATCGTTAATTGGAGTGTTAAATACGTGTCTAAGCTGTTGGGCATCGTTTGGGACTGATGATGAAATTACTTCTCAGAATATGGTACTGATAGTCAACAGTTGTTATTGTAACTAACTTCCTGAAACTTATTTATTTATTATTTATTTATCTATTATGGTTTTCTGTTCCAAAGGACCCAATTTAGGAGTGAGATTCCATGGTCATGGAACAGGTCAATACATGAATTTTTACACAAGAATGGTAATAGAAAGACAAAGTGAAAAGGATCAATAAAGAAAAACAATGAATTAGCTTAATTGTTTAACTTTTCTAGGAGATCCTCGACAGAATAAAAGGAGTGAGCCATGAGGTAACTCTTCAATTTAGATTTGAAAGCGTGTGGGTTAGTGCTAAAATTCTTTATTTCCTGTGTTAGCTCATTGAAAATGGATGATGCAGAATAAAGTACACCTTTTGGCATAAGTGTCAAAGTGGTGTGATGCAAATGTAGATTCGACTTCTGTCTAGTATTCACCGAGTGAAAGCTACTAACTCGTGGAAATAAGCTGATATTATTAACAACAAACGACATTAAAGAAAAAGCGTATTGTGACGCTAGTGTCAAAATTCCCAGACCACTGACTACGTTCGTGAACTTACACCACATGTTGCTCGAACCGCCCGTTTTTGAGCCAGAAATATCCTTTTTGCAACAGGCGAGTTACCCCAAAAAACAATGCCGTACGTTATAAGTGAGTGAAATTAAGCTAATAGACTACTTTTCGCGTTGAAAAATCACTTATTTCAGATATTGTTCAAATGGTAAATATAGCAGAATTTAGTTTTTGAACAAGATCCTGAACATGGGCTTTCCATGACAGCCTACTGTGTCTGAATAACTAGGAATTTGAATTGTTCAGTCTCACTTATCATATACCCGTTATGAGTAATAAATTTGTCATCTTTCGTCAAATTGTGTGTTAGAAATTGTAAAAACTGAGTTTTACTGTGATTTAACATCAACTGGTTTTCTAAAAGCCATGAACTTATCTCTTGAACGGAATTATTTGATACTATGTCAATATTACGAGCAACATCCTTCACTATCACGAGCAAAGAAAAACATTTTACAGTCACCTGTTATACTCGAAGTCACATCATTTATATAAATAAGGAACATCAACGGTCCCATAACAGACCGCTGGGGCACTCCACACTTAATTGTGACTCATTGCGATTGTACGTCATAGCCATTTTCTACACTGCGGAGAATTACCTTCTGTTGTCTATTATTAAAGTAGGAGGTGAACCAGTTGTGAGGTACTCCTCGTATTCCATAATGTTCTAACTTCTGCTACAATATTTTGTGATCAACACAATTAAACGCTTTCTTTAAATCAAAGAAGACGCCTAATATCCGTAGCCTCTTATTTAACCCATCAAGTGCGTCACAGAGAAACGACAATATAGCATTTTCAGTCGTTAAACCACTTCTAAAACCAAACTGTAAGTTTGACAACAAATTATGTGAACTGAGCCGGCCGCGGTGGCCTAGGTGACTGAGGCGCTCCAGTCACGGTCAGCACGGCCACTACGGTCGGGGGTTCGAATCCCCCCTCGGGCATGGATATTTGTGCCGTCCTAGTTCGTAAGTAGTTCATAAGTAGTTTGTAAGTTTAGGGACTGATGACCCCGTAGTTAAGTCCCATAAGCTTAACAAACATTTGAACATTTTTGTGAACTGAAATGATCAATTAATCTTTAATATACAGCCTTTTCAATAACTTACCTCTTTCCTTTTGAGAGCTGCTAAATTAATCCGCACCCAACTTAATAATTTTAATTGCTGTTTAAAAAAAATCCTTAAATATACTGGATTGCGTAAACTTGTATCAACACCAGTTTTTAGATAATAACATAGACTTTGGCAACCTATGTAGTTGTCAATCCGCGTAATTGATCTCACTAATTGTTATATTCTCATCAACTATTCCTTTATTGTGTAATTAAAGTTCCGGCTGAGATTTAAATAAAGGTAGGAACAATTGTGTGTAGTTTTAAATGTTATTAATAACAGAAAGTGTCCAAAATAACAAATGATATATTGAAAATACCTGAACTTCCACGTCCTTTAATTTCCTACGTCCCCTGAATTTTCACATTTCAGTGTCGTTCCGCTCTTGTCTAACTCGTTCCCCCATCTCCTCTCTGTCATTACAGCCATCTGGTCTTAAGTGGTGTTTATTGTTATTGCATGCGAAACACTCATTGGTGATTGAAGTTGCTGAAAATAAATGTCTATAATGGTTAGGATCAAGGGTGTACGGGGCTAGTAAACACACCTCTCCGGTCGCTGAATATTTGGGATACTAGTAACTCAGATGTGATTATTTTGCTTTATTTTAATCTACAATTGCTTAGGACTCGAAAATTTTGGGCGATTCGGGTTCTGTAATAGTATTAATACCATAAGCCAGTAATTAAAGAAATAAACACTTATCGAAATCTAAGATTTTCACATCAAATCCCTGTACTATCTTTAAATAATCGGTTATAAGAAAAAAATCTATACGTTGTCGCTTGAAGAATATATAAAGCCTACATTTGTCTGAATGTTTATTAGAAAATCATGTAGATACTTACAGTAAGTATTTTAAGAACTTTTCGAGATTTTTCGTAACAATGTTACATATGTAATTGACTGTATATAATAATATAGATTATCTTACCATTGTTTTCTAATAGAAAATCAACCTTATGTGACTTTATTTCTCAGACAGTTTTGTCTTTGGTGCAGTGCTAAAGCTGACTTCGTCCTCACTCCTAATTTCTCGTTAAGACACTACCAGCTGTTATCAGGCAAAGTTTTTTCCGTGGTCCATTTAAGAACGTCAGATTTTTAATTACATTTTTATCTGCCTTGCGCGTGTCTCCCAAACATTCTCAGTTTTGGAAGTTTTATTAGATAGTGACATCTTCCTTCCTGTGACTCGTTAGCAAAGTAAATTCTCCAGGAAAAAAAAAGCGATGCCATTTTCCCCACGTCTCCTCCACATGAATATTATGGTTGTATTAGTTCAAATCATCCTCTCATTTCCGGATGAGTCATATGAGGAGAAGGACTGATTTTTTAACTGTTCGTCTATTCTCTGAATAAAGAAGGATTTTTTTGTACGCGTTACTACTGTCGGTTCAAATGTACTTCTAACCTTTTCGTCAAATAAAATCGTGGCTTATTTCACATTTACGGACACAAAAGGTAGATGTATATAACGCAATATAACTTCCAAACGTTCTGGGTAACTTTAAGAAACCATGTAAAAGATTATTTCAGTGTTCTCAATAATTAGTAAGACATGTTAAGTCTCTTGATTCCTACAATTAATAATTTAATTGTTGCTTTATGAACTTTGATGATTTTCTCACCAATATATCGGAACTCAGAAATTCCGTTGTGGCTAAACAAATGAGCAGGGCACTATTCGGCCTTGATATATTTCATGCCCGTATTAACGTTTTTGTGTATTTCGTTTTGCAGCTAAACCGTTTAACTGAGGACATAAGAAATTACAAACGCAATCGGAGGGGCTGAAGTGAAAATAACTCTGACATATTGTAAATGGCGCAGCAGCTCTCTTAGAGGGCAGACAACTATAGTTAAATTACAGACTATAGGTCTGCATACGCCCGTCCAGGGAAAACCTTATTGAACGCCTTTAAATCAGTATTTGATGATGGATAATAAAGTCATGCTCTGCGTGAAGTGTAACCTTGAGTTACTGCGACCTATTTAGATTCTTTGCAGTACTACCGATTAATTATTCCATTAGTTGCTTAGATTAGATTACATGCTTTGTTCCTTCCATAGATCCGTGTTGAGGAGTTCCTCGTAGATGTGGATCAATAATACATTATTTACTTTCCTGTTTCCGGTAAACCCTATATGGAACGATCGATGGAAAATGTTAACACTCTCATTTTACCGAAACATTTCTATTTGTACTCAGTTCTCTAGAGGCATGCCACGATTCCATCTGTCGATCGACAATGGGTATCTTATTGTGGTCGAGATTCGTTTGACAATGTTGTAGGGATCGAGCGTTTTGGTTGCAATGTTACTAATTTGGTTGTTGTTCTTGTTGTATGCTCTGGTTATGGTTCCGATACATCTGATTGCTGTTTACGAGTAGTGCTCCTGTATTTTGGTTCCACTGCTGTAGTGTACCGCAGTTATTCGGTTGATTCCTACCGTTTCCATTGCTGTACGTTCCAGTTTCTCTGTCGCCCTTTTCCGTACTGGTTGTCGTTTAGATTACAGTTCCAGTTCTCCGAATTTGTTTGTTCGTTTCTGACTTCAGTTTCTCGTGACGAACGATAATTCATTCAGAGCACTTTGTTTATTTTGTCCTCCCCATATGGTGTTTGGTACTTTTCAAAGTTGTCCTCAGGTACATTTATCAACGTATCCTTAATGAAACTGCAGTTTCAAATTACGCATTAAATCACGGCTTAATATTGTCTCACCCAGTAACGTATCTTATTGACATACTTCTCAAAACATCTGCGGAGGCTGCCTTGCTTTGCATTACATAACTATGGTAAATAAAATTCTATCCTCAACTATTATTTCACAGTAAAGGCCAAAAATTTACGAAATCTAAATATTGAAAAATTTCGACTTTGTCGAAGAGTCGAAATAAATTCGACGACAATGTTGATAATTTGTGCTGGACAGGGATTCTAACCCGGTTTTCCCACATCGCACAAGTCGTCGCCTTAATCAAGTAGGCTATACAGGCACACTTCCTTTCCAACCAACTCCTAGCCTCCTTCCCACTGATTCCTATTGCTCACAGCCTATACTGTATTCCCGCAAGAGATCGAATGTTTGAATGAGTCCGCAATAAAATTGTCATTGTCTGTTGTGGGCATATTTACAATTTATTGATATGGTGTCTGTTGTTTTCGGACAGAAAAATCGGAACCTACAGCAATGGAAACGGTAGGTATCAACCGAATAATTGCTGTTGTTGTTGTTGTTCGGATGTTTAAGGGGGACAAAGTACAATGGTCATCAGTCCCCCATTCCATCACTAAGTGTCAAAAGTAAAACCGCGGACGTCAAAGAAATGTGCCCAGAGATTAAGTTTGCAAAGAGGGAGAATAATTGCGGTACAGTACAGCAGTGGAACCAAAATATAGGAGCAGTACTCGTAAACAGCAATCAGATGTATCGGAACTAGAGCATACAACAAAAACAACAACCAAATTAGTAACACTGCAACCAAAACGCTCGGTCCCTACAACATTGTCAAACGAATCTCAATCGCATTAAGCTACCCATTGTCGGTCGACAGGTGGATTCGGGGCACGCCTCTAGAGAACTGAGAACAAATAGAAATGTTACCGTACAATGAGGGCGTTAACATTAAACAGCTAGTTAATTCTAATCAAGGTAGCAGACAATGTTGACATTATTCAGCCAGTTGTGAAAGTGAAGGTAGGAAACTTAAAGGTAGACGTATACATTGATGCAGAAACAACAACCAACGTTCTGAGTTTAGAATTTTTTCAGACTTGAACCAACAACAGAAAATACCTGTGTAGTTTCTATACAGCTGTCCTGCGTATTACTGATTCTCAGTGAAAAATGTGTGTTTTAAATATTTTTATATGTGATGTGCTTTGCCTGGGTTTAATTATGACACACAACTATTTTATTTAATATTTTAATGATGTATGGTGGGTTGCTGTTAAATGAGATGTGGAGAAGAAAATAAGGGGTGCAGAACTTAGTACTGTGGAAAACGGTCAAATAAAGATTTGAAAACAGCAACATTGGCATATTTTCAGAACATATAACACGTTAGATTGCCCCCTGAGCTGAATAATGCCAAGCATATACAATTTTTCTTTTAGAAGTAATAATAATAATATTCAATTAATATTCAATGAAAGTAAAAAAGAAGTTTTTGTATATTAGTTACAAGTGCGTCGAAAATTCATTTGTTTTTGAGTGGGGGCGGGATAAATTGATCAACAGAATTGGGAAGAAAAGGAGTTTCTAGCATATCCTGAATAAGAAAAGCGACAGGTTGGTGGGACAAATTCTGAGACATCAAGGAATCAACAACTTAGCATTAGAAGGAAGTGTTTGGGGATATCGAGGGATGAACACAGTAAGCAGATACAAAATGATATAGTTGCCGTTCTTATTCTCAGATGAAGAGGTATGCACTGGGCAATTCCCTCAGCAAATTTCTCTTTGCATTCTTTCACAGCTTACTCAATGTAAAGATTGAACAACAATATAGAAGGCTAAAAACCTGTCTTACTCCCATTCCAACCACTGCGTCCCTTACATCCGCTTCGAAACTTACATCTGCTATCTGGTTTCTGTGCAAGTTGAATAAAATTCTTCGCTCCCTATATTGTACCCCTGCTACCTTAGAAATTTGAAAGAGTGTTTTACAATCAACATTGTCAAAAGCTTTCTCTTGATCTACAAATGTTTGAATCGTTGGCTTGCCTTTCTATAACATATATTCTGAGAGTAATGTATTGCCACCCACTTCTCCTACATCCAAACTGATCTTCCACAAGATCTGATTACAACAGTTTTTCCATTCGTCTGTAAATAATTCGTTTTGGTATTTTTCATCCATGACTTATTAAATTGATAGTACTGTAATTTTCACAGTCTCACATATTAATTACATTTAAAGCATTTTCTGCACCTCTTCTCGTACTGTAAATGCTTGGACACTCACTACATTTTTTTTCGTGCACTGCTTTAATATTATAGTGCAAATAAAGCTCAGAAATTCCCGGTAATTTAAAATCGAGGAAATATGCCCAAGTAATATTGCTGGCAATAGTTCCAAAATTCATAAATTCTGAGAATTTATGGATAATTAGCAAGATAGCTCGAAAAAAACTTTTAATTACTAGGTAAAAGCAGAAATTATATGGTTAAATCAAACTCCACCCAATATATATTTTAAGATAAAATTATAATTAAATAAAATTCCCGGAAATTTATAATCTTAAAAACGATCTCAATCAATTTAATAGATGAAAGTTTTGATTGTATGATTAAGAAAAAAAAAACACAAACACACTTTTGTTCTAAAAATATTATAATTAGGCCCTACATAAAAATTTCAGAAAAATAATCAGAATGTAATTGCTATAATACTATTTGAAGACAAATGGTTTAATACAGCATTTTTACTTACCATATTCAACCTTTCTTCAAGTCCCATAGTCAGTCTCACTGTGTTAGGTTCTCGACAGTTCAATAGTTGCTCAAAGTACTTTCTTAGTATTTCACAATTATGGGTATTGCTTAGGCCTACTTTACCATTTTCGTCTCTGAAGCATATACTTGGTGCTTGGTAGCCCTTTAGATGATTTTTAAACATCTGATAGAAATTTCGGGAATTATTTTTTACAAAATTGTTTTGCATGTCAAGACGTTCTGACTTCTCAAAAGATCGTTTAGTACTCTTTATTATTCTTGCTGTTTCTTTCTTTTGAATTTTGAATTCATCCAAGTGCTCAGTCTTCCCAGAACATTCTTCCACTTTTTTGTTCTTTCTGTAACTGCTTCTTCACAGGTTTCATTCCACGAGGCTTTCTTCATAATTTTTGTTGCTCAAAATACATTCTTCACTGCCCTGTTGATTTCTTTGGATAATTCTTCCCATTTCCCTGATTTAGATATTTTAATTTCTTCTTGAAAATGTTCGATTGCATCTTTTGTGATGGTGAGCCTGTCTGTGTTATACGTTAATCAATCTTTGCTGTCTCTTTTGGATTTTATTAGGGAGAAGTTTCATTTTAATTTTAGTCAGGTGATGATCAGAGTCAAATTCCCTGTTTCTTGTCAGTTTTACATTCATGGTTTCTTTAATATTGTATTTAGAAATAGCCACGTGATCTAACTGAAACTCCCCTAGCATTGGATTCGGAGATATCCATGTTTTTGCCTTTCTTGGTAATTTTTTGAAGAAAGTTGACATTAATTTCAACTGATATGTTTTACAAAGACCAATTAGTTTTGTGCCATTTTTGTTTGTTCTTTTATGAGTTGGATATTCTCCTACTATTTTTCGAAAAGTTTTTTCCCTTACTATTTGTGCATTAAAATCCTTCAGTAGTATCACAACATTTGATTTTGGAATTTTGAGATTTCGTCTTCCAAAAGTTTCCAAAATGATTCTAATTTACTCAGATTTTTCTTGTTGTCATCATTAATTGGAGAATGGCAATTAACGAAGGTATACTGTTTATTTTTGCATTTTATTGTGAGAAGAGAGAGTCTTTCTGGATTTGAATTCTGTAATTTCATCTATTAAATTTTTATGAACGTAGAATGCGGTACCAAGTGTTGGCATGCCTTTCATAATTTTTATTGCTTAAAGATTCTGTGGTTTTTGGTTTCTGTAACATTTTCATCTAAAAATCTTGTTTCTTGCACAGCTAAAATTTGTATTTCGTGCTCATCTAAGAGAATTTCAAGTTCTTTTTGTTTACTAATTTTTAGTAATGAGTTTACATTCAAGGTGCCCGCAAAGAATTTCCTATTGATCTTGAGTTTGGAAGGATATTAAGGATGCTCCGATACCCTTAATGCAAATGTTGGGACTCCCCAGAACCCTAGGTCGTGATACATTGCATAAAGCAATGGTGGATTGCTCATTTGAGTTACCACCTGGGGTAGTGCTTACTTTTAGCGGACTTTCCATTCTGCAATTGAAATTGTACATTGTACAGGGAGGAAAGAAATTCCAAGATAAGATCGGATTATTAGTCTGAAATGATTATTTGTCATGGTTTTCTCCATTAGGTTCTTCCTCTCTCTCTGCCGTTGGGAACTAGGATTCCTCTTCCGCCTTTCAGACCACTGACCAGGTTTCACCTGTAACCCTAGGCAGGGACCCTCACAGGGTGCTACCATCCGGAGCCAGCTGGACCCAGGTTTTTTTACGAGGTGTTACTCCTCCCCCTCCTCCTTCCTCATCACTTGCGAGATGAGGCTCCGGGCTTGTGACCGGCGATGGCGGATTATTTTTATTATTTCTCTTTTTATTTCTTTATACTAAGACTCAAGATAAGTTGTAGACACTCTTTGAATTATTAAAGTGAAACACTTGTAGTCATTCGTTTGGATGAATTAAAAATACTACAGACGACGGCCAGTTGAGAATTACGCTTCCAGAGAAATATTTTATAAGTTGAGGTTTCATTCAAAGAAATGCTGGGCTTCAACATGCCTAAAAGTAGCAGGCCTAGCGAACAGACTTAAGGTAAACGTTGTTTTGTATGGAATTTGCAAGAAAATGAATGCACGGAATGGTAAGTCTTGGATTGAAATGTATAAATTCACTTTGCTATCCTAGTTATGAAGTTATTGAAATGTTAATTAGTGCTAAAATATTCAAAAACTAATAACGTCCAAGAATTCCCAATTTTTTGAAATATTTCCAGACCAGATAAATATTTCGGTTTTATTCCCATTTTTTAAGTTCCTCCCACTGGTAATATACCCGGCCCACATCACTAAGTAAAAACACTACCAATGCCTCTAAATAAACATTTTCATTTCTTAGCAGTGACGATTTAGTAAAAATAAATAAGCAGTTATTGTTATATCTATAGCTAAACTTACTCTAATACTTGTACATACATTATCATGTGTATGGTTTCACATGGAGAATGCAGTGGACCCCAACAACTTTTTCATCTTCCGGGTTTAGCGTTTCACTGCATTCGGGTGTACAATTCTGGTGCACTTTTACTGGTCAATTGTACACAGAGTAGAACGTATGGCAAAGGCGTTCTTATTTGTTGGACATACGGAAGCTGTTCACCAGCATTTTATGTCGTACAGGTAACTCCTATAGTACTAGATTAGATTAGTCCTTGTTCCATAGATCATGAATACGACACTTCGTAATGATGTGGAATGTCTCAGATTAATGAAAGGTGTTATTACAAATTGTTACTTTGTACTAAATATTACATGAGACAATATCTTTTTTTAATTTTATTTATTTATTTTTCCCCCCAGATTTATTAATTTATATCTAAAAATTCATCTATAGTGTAGAAGGAGTTGCCATTGAGAAATTCTTTTAATTTATTTTTAAATGCTAGTTCGCTGTCTGTCAGGCTTTTGATGCTGTTTGCTAAGTGACCAAAGACTTTTGTGACAGCATAATTCACCCCTCTCTGTGCCAAAGCTAGATTTAACCTTGAATAGTGAAGATCATTCTTTCTCCTAGTGTTGTAGTTATGTACACTGCTATTGCTTTTAAATTCGCTGGGATTGGTAATAACAAATTTCATAACTGAATATATATACTGCGAAGGTACTGTGAAGTTTCATAGCTCTTTAAATAAGTATCTGCAGGATGATCTTGGATGAGCTCCAGCAATTATTCTGATTACACGCTTTTGTGCAATGAATACTTTTTTACTCAATGATGAATTACCCCAGAAAATGATGCCATATGAAAGCAGAGAAAGAAAATAGGCATAGTAAGCTAATTTACTGAGATGTATATCACCAAAATTTGCAATTACCCTAATAGCATAAGTAGCTAAACTCAAAAGTTTCAGCAGATCTTCAATGTGTATTTTCCAGTTCAACCCCTCATCAATACATACACCTAAAATTTTGAGTATTTTACCTTTGCTACAGATTTCTGATCAAGGTCTATATTTATTAATGGTGTCATTCCATTTACTGCACTATGTTTTACCAAAATTTAGTCCATTTGCTGAAAACCACTTAATGATTTTCTGAAAGACGTCATTTACAATTTCTTCAGTTATTCCTTCTCTGTCAGGTGTGATAAGTATACTTGTATCATCAGCGAAAAGAACCAGCTCTGCATTTTCATGAATATAGAATGGCAGGTCATTAATATATATTAAGAACAGCAAAGGGCCCAAGACGGTACCTTGTTGCACCTCATTTTTGATTGTTCCCCAGTTTGAGGAATCAGCTCTTTCGTCTGTCTTCCTGTAGTTGTGAATGGTAAGATGTACGATGTTTTCATAGCGTTTCCTATTCCCAGGTGGACGTTCCAACACTTTGCAATGACCTTAACCATATTCCTTACATTATTACGTGATTCAAGTCCAAGATGAAAATGTCCCATGTGTTGCGCTATTTCCTGAATAAATTTTCCAAGTCCTTCATAACTGTCTTCACTGGGTTTGACTGATCGAGGGTGGAATGTGGTCTCAGAAATTTTCTCTGTCCCGTACCCAGTAGCCTTCAACCTCACGAAACAGTACTATGGTCCAATCAGTCTGTGTGTTCCACTTGTGTCGGGAAATCATTACAAAGTGTTCTCCTCACTGTTAATGCAATTAATAAAGTAGGGTTAAGGTAATTCACTTGGCGCTCCCAACACGCTCATCGTCTCAGCAGCAACTTGAGGCACATCAATCTCATGGTGATTTGATATAAGATCGAAACCAGTCAATTTTATTTTAAAAAAGTGTGTAATATCTTTGAACTTGATGGTGCCTTTGATATTAATCTACTCAGACTTCAGCTGAAAGACCACCATGATATAAGAATATCCGTTACCTGTGTGCACCAGCTCCATTGGGTCTGCCACCACGTGTTTCCCTAACTTTGTGGGAATGATTGAATACTGGGGGACCTGCATCACAACTGTAGTGCTTCCACTTCCGACATATTTTGGATATCGCGAGAACCCCCGTTATTTTCCTCTCCATCTGTTTGAAATGACACAGGATGTTGTTCACTGGTTCATCTGGAGAGCAAACTTGACACTGTTTGTGTTCATCACGATGGCAAAAGAGTAAAATGCCATTTGACATTAAATAAAATCACCTCAATCTTGTTTTGAGAGATCTTAACTTGGGATACCTCTCTTGATCTCTCCTTATGTTCAAATGTTTGGAAAGTCTATGGGACTTAACTACGGGGTCATCAGTCGCTAAACTTACAAACTACTTATGAACTACTTACGAACTAGGACGGCACAAATATCCATGCCCGAGGAGGGATTCGAACCCCCGACCGTAGTGGCCGTGCTGACCGTGACTGGAGCGCCTCAGTCTCCTCGGCCACCGCGGCCGGCTCTTCTTATGTCTTTTAGAGTTTTGGTAATGTAATTATCAAAAGTCATCTTCTTTATGTAATGTATATTATAAAGTTCCCTTCTTCGAGCATGCTTGCTCCGTTTCCTGATGGGCAAAAATGATAATGCGTGTGATGTTCAAATGTTTGTTTAGCTTATGGGACTTAACAACTACGGGGTCATCAGTCCCTAAACTTACAAACTACTTACATACTAGCTGATACTAAGGACGGCACAAATATCCATGGCCGAGGGAGGATTCGAACCCCCGACAGTAGTGGCCGTGCAGACCGTGAGTCTAGCGCCTCAGTCCCCTCGGCCATCGCGGCCGGCAATGCGTGTGATATGACGTTCGTTTCTCCAAGTAAGTACTTGATCGTGAATATAACTCTTGTAATGCCAGCTTACACCTTCTCAGTCTCTTGTTACATGGTTTGGCAATTAGTAAAAATTCTAGCGGCTTATATTCTATAGAAGACTTCGTATTCTTATGTAAAGAAATAACATGAATTTTTCAGGACCCAACAAGATTGCCAAAGCCTCTAATTCTCGCACCAAACAGCTCTGCGTGTTTTTTCTCAATACATGACTGCCATATGCTACGGCCTTTTACACTATGTTTCCTCCCCTCCATGTAGTGCTGCAAAACTACGACCCCGATTTTCGAGCCATTAGTTAGTCAGATTTCCTGCTATTGGTTGTGGGTGGCAGAATTTGCGCTTTCGCGAGTGCAGTCCTGAGTGATTGCCATTCACCTTTCGTCTTATCATCCCAGATTCATGGAGTTTTCTTTCCTATTTATTGACATAGTTCTGTGTGTCTTAACATGAATCAATTTCTTGTAACAGTTCACAACTCCTAGGAAACCATGTAATTTTTTCCTACCTGGAGGGCATCGCAAATTGAGTGGTAGCCACCAATAACTCCATATCCAGGGAGATAACCACTGCTCGAATATATTGTGCGAGGTTTGATATATGTGACTTAGTGAAATTTGTCTGTCATACTACGTTCCATGAATGTTATGACTATCTGTGTCAATATCAAATCCATATTAAGGAAGTGATTGACCATTACTTGAATTCCTTAAGACACTATAAAAGCTTCAGATAAACGCTACATTTAGTCCAAACGGCAGGAATGTGAATTTATAGAATCTCTTAAAAGCAAGAAAGGTAGTGTATTTCCTGTAATCTAGGTGTAGCGTTGTCCGGCAAAATCTAGATCACAAGTCAGTCGATGAGAAAATTCCCGTGACGTTCTTCTGATCTCAGGGTCAAGAATTTTATTTATCTGCCTAGCATCAAGTACCAGTCACATCAATTTGTCTTGCTTCGTTCTCCGAAACAATCCTCATGTGTTTAGTTATTGCGCCTTCCATGTGCCCACAAATAAATTCTAACTGGTAACGCAGTAAATTGCCCTTTCGTATTGCGAAATCAAATATTTTGGATGTATAGTGTTATTACTCTTTCTATATAACTGCAATTTTGAACCTAGAGAATGTGCTTGTCGTCAAACATCTATTCTTTCTCATTCACCGAATTCGTTCTAGTCTCGCAGATGCGCATTACTTCGATTCGGTGAAAAAATGATTCATGGCCGCTTCTCCTTAAAGCTTCAAAATTTCAAATGTTTTCAATTCAAATGTTTTTAAACTTACAAACTACTTATGAGCTAGCTTATACTAAAGACGACCACAAACATCCATGCCCGAGGGGGAATTCGAACCCCCGACGGGGAGCGGCCGCGCGAACCGCATCATGACGCCCCAATGCACACGACCATTCCCCCCGCTGCGCATCACCTCAGCGGGATACATTAAGCTATTTTCGGAGTCTGTCTCGTCTGTGGAACGTGCGTTCGGCTGTGTACTGGCTGCTGTGGAAGCAAGGTTCGCTTGCATTCGCCCCTCAGATGTAATTTTCTTGCGGTCTTCTCTCTCAAAATTAATATTTTAATTCTGGATATCCTGGTGTTACATCACAGCCTTCTGAGCACTCGCACGGCTCATAGCAAAGACGTCGCATTATTATGCGCGTTTGTACAGAGAGGCCATTGAGATTTTTAATAATCGAAATAATTTTAACAAAATAGAGGAAGGTCTCAAACTTGATAAGATATGGATGTCAACGCTGCAGCAACAACATGACTATGACATAAAAGTTTTCTGGGTATGGTACCGCGTCATGATGTAAGGCTATTACTTAAATAACCAACGTTTCGGCCAACGTTACAGTGGCCTTCATCTGGGTAACTGGTGTGAGCTGGTTGTTACTACTCTTTATATTACTTTCATTTAGACATTACGTCATAATTTTTAAAAAATAAGCGATGTTATTGGTGAATGTATTGCGGAAGAGTGGAACTTTATTTTGATAGGATGCTGAGGTGGAAGGGGTGGGGGTTAGCCGTTGCTTCTTGCATAGCGAGACATGATTGGTGTTCATCGGCGAATGGGGTGAGGGCTTCCGTTTCTCTCCTGCTGGCCGTGGGCCGCGCGGCGGCAGTAGCTTACTAGTGACGCTCGCATGTTGTGATGTCAGTGCGGCCTATTTCGCTGTGATAGCTGGTAGCCAAGAGGGGACAAGCCTGAGTCCCTCTTCTCTATTCATGTTATTGGGGTGTTTAACAATTTCGTTGGCTTCCCTTATCTTGCGTTTGACCATCCCTGGTTGCTTGGCGAGTATTCTGGCATCGTTAAATTTTATCTTCCTACTGCAATCTTGCTGGTGTTCGGCTACTGCAGATTTATTGTGTTGGCCTAATCGAATGTAGCGTTCATGTTCGCGTATGCGTGTTGCCACTGCCCTCCCTGGTTCACCTATGTACAAGAAGCAACGGCTAACCCCCACCCCTTCCACCTCAGCATCCTATCAAAATAAAGTTCCACTCTTCCGCAATACATTCACCAATAACATCGCTTATTTTTAAAAAATTATGACGTAATGTCTAAATGAAAGTAATATAAAGTGTAGTAACAACCAGCTCACACCAGTTACCCAGATGAAGGCCACTGTAACGTTGGACGAAACGTTGGTTATTTAAGTAATAGCCTTACATCATGACGCGGTACCATACCCAGAAAACTTTTATGTCATCTGACTCTGGCCGCGGAAGCCTACGTAATTATAGCATGACTATGGATTAATTTCAATCGAAGAGGTTGGCAATAGCAGAGACCACACCACAGCCGACACCACGTGACTGACAGTGGCACCCTCTGTTTTGCCTATATATACGGCGCTTACTCGCACTCTTGTTGCAGTACGCCGCTTTACCTCTGAGGATGCCTTCCGCAGACGAGGGCGAAACGTCAGGGGAAAGTTTTATGAATGGACCACGGTATCTCAGTCTGGAAGCTTTAAGTAATGACTCTCTTACTTAGTTCGTAACTACGTTTTTCATGCCATTATGCGCGGCTGTTCTTCCGTCACCTCCGTAATCCCTCATTGTTTACGCTAAACGTGCTCTGTCTTCTAAATTTCAATATTTTCTCTCGTGTTCCTCTTCGGATCGTTTTTTTACGTTTCATTCACTCCAGTTTTCACTATCCATGCATTTTTCTAGCTATTAATTTAGTTCTTGCACTTAGTGCTGCTGTGGTGGAAGCGCACTTGGCTTCTGTTGTCACCTCCTTCGACTTTTCTGGTGTTTTCTTAATATTCTCTATCTCTTCTTTCACTCCCACTTGACCTATTCTACGTTTCTAACTACTGTCTCTTGGTTCTCAATGTTCTTTTGTTGTATGTAGTCTTTTCTACGTTCTTTACATCTCTGTCTTTACTTATGCCTCCTAAATGAATTGCATTACATTCTGGAACAGCAATCCAACATCCATATTGCCTCCGGCTGTGGCTTCTTAAGGTGGTTGGTTCTTGAACGCGTTTCTCTAACTTCACCGAGCGTGTAACGTTTTGCGTTCTGTGATTCCGTCGTCGCATCTTCACTTCACTAATACTCTTGATACTTATGGGTTCGGCATACCAGCTGAGTTTTCAGTGTGGTTCAGTTCTAGTTCTTTTGTGTGTTTAAACTTTTCTAAATTATTAGTTCTCGCTAATTATAAGAGTTTGAACACAATTGTTATTTGAAATAGACAGACTTTTCGCCTAGTGAGCACACCTGTAAAAATTATATTCCTGGACAATCAGTATCTTAATGCTACAGAAATTGCAGTTTGGTTTGGCAGGTTTTATGCGCTGCAGTATCCCCAAAACATAGGCGCAACTGACGCGAAAAAAGCAATTTTTCTATCCCAATCGGAATCACTTAAAAATCATTCTCCCATAAAAAAAAAGAAAACTTTCTCACCCGTAATATATAAACATGACCAAGTTACGATCCAGTTTTGTCAGTGCCGTTACAATGTTTTGTTCACTCTGTGAGGCAGGAGTCACAGAACATAAAATCGAAGCTGAAATAAAACTAAAATTGGTTAATAAAATACGCGCCAGCAGTTTTACAACAACTGTAAATTGAAGTTACTTATTATAACTTTAATGAATTTGAGTAATGTAATCCTGAAGAAAGTATTTGTCACTTTTCAAGCTTTTACGGCGGATCTGCTGCAAATACACTTCGCGGGTTTGCCGCCGGACGACATTGTGCATCTCCCACAATATTTCGTCGAGACAACTGTTTGACATCTTCAGGTGGTGGTAGCTGTCAGTACTACAAAGCGCGACTGATGGTAATTGCGTTTTTTTCATGGTGCCCCCTACTGGGAGCCAAGGAGGCGTCTTGAGCACTTCCGCCGTGGGCAATGATTGTGCTGCCGGACGCTTCTGTGATGGAAATTACGTATCTGAGTAGCGCTGCGTTTCTTCGTGTATCCGATCTTCTCGTGTCTCCTGTTTTGTTTTGATTGCAGCCAATGCTGGATTCCAGGCTGCGCTCATCTGAAAACCTGCATCCCTGGTGATAAGATTGTCCGCCGTACGGATGTGTATGGCCTCCTTAAAAATACTGCCCCAAAATGATGACACTGACGATAGAACTTCAGTTTTCTCATAACACATCCGAAGACCTGTGTTCAGGCAGTGCTCTGCTACCGCTGACTTACTAGGTTGTCCTAGGCGTGAGTGTCGTTGGTGTTCAGTACAGCGTTCTTGCACAGTTTGACATGTCTACCACTATATATGAGTTTCCGCAGTGATATGGTATTTTGTATAGACCGCGCTTTCGAAGACCAAGTTCGTCTTTGACCGAGCACAATAGATTCCTCAGTTTTGATGGCGGACGAAACACACACTTGATGTTGTGTCTCTTGAGGATTCGTTCTATTCTGATGACATGACACCAAAATATGGCTAGAACGCCGTTGCAGTGGATGCCTCCGATTTTTCATCAACATCCTTTCGTTGAAATTGCTTCGATCGAAGTGCAATGCTGCCTGAAATTTTCTTTCAGTTGTTCAAGCTTTCACTGGCGTTCCTCTTGCGACAAATTTTCGAACTGATCTTTGTGACAGGTGTTAACGTGCCGTTCAATCCCAATACTGTTTTAAATACATGAGTTTCCGATGACATATTAAACATTTGGCACGATTTTGGAAAGCAGTACAAAAGAAATAAATTTCCCGCCTGGGTTTAAACTGCTCGATTGCGCCGCTCCTCCTTTCCTTTGCCTGCTGCTGTTGGTCAGCCGAGAGCCGCGGCAGCAGCAGGCACGTCGCCCGGGGCGCTGGCCGCGGGCGCTAGCGCCCCAGGGGCGCAGTTTGGACGAGCCTGTCCAAGCCATAGTTTGCAAACAGACTGTTCCATCCAATGTTGTCGGCTCAAGTCAAATATCAGTACTACACAGAATTACGCTATGTACAGGATAAAAAGAAAATTACATTTTACAGTATTGACAGTTGGCTTCAACTGACAACATTGGATGGAAGAGTCTGGCTTAGTGGAAAGCTGACGAATTGCAATACGATTATGTGGAAGTCCGCCCTAGTTACACAAACTCCTAAGGACTGCTTAGTCACTCTGCACTTCCTGTCAACCTCATTTTTAGCCGTCTGTACTCCCTTTTGCCTGCTTCACTTGCTGCATTTTATATTTTCTCCTTTCTCCTTTCATCAATTCCTGTATTACCCAAGGACTTCAATTAGGCCTTGTCCTCCTACTTATATGTTCCTCAGCGGCTTTCACTACTCTCTCGCAGTGCTATCCATTCTTCTTCTGCTATGCCACTTTCTCCGCTTTCCGTCAGTCGTTGCCTCTGAAACTCTCATCATCGCATGGTTCCTGCAATTTATCCAGGTTCCATCTCCTTACTTTTACATTTTCCTAGTCTTTTAAGTTTCAATATACAATTCAAAACTAATAAATTATGGTGATAGTCTATAAATGTTACCGAATATGTGTTAAAGTTTAAAAACTGGTTTCTAAATTTGCGTCTTACCATTATAAAGTCAATTTACTATCTTTCGGTGTCTCCTGGTCTTCTGCGTGTAAACAACCTTCTAGCATGGTGCTTACACCAAGTGTTTGTGATAATTAAATTGTGCTCTGCGCACATTTCTACCAGGCCACTTCCTCTTTCATTCCTTTCACTCCAGACCATATTCACCCAATATTTGTTCTGCTCTTTCTTTTTCTGGAACCGATTTCCAGTTCTTCACGACAATCAAGGGGGAGGGGACCGGGACTTTTTATAAAAGTAAATTTCGTTTATTGCACATTTTGAACGACAGTTTATCAGAATTTTATATTTATTTATTAATCTCTATATACGTTTCGCGTTCTGACTCTATATGAACTAATCTGGCCTGACTGACATCTGTTTCAGGTACTATCAGTGTCTCCATTGAATAATGTGTGGACAGTAATGTAATCAGCATAGAAAAGTAATAATTTTTGATACAATAATGAAAGTTCTCTTTCTGTCTTGAGTTGAAAGGATATGCCTTGAACAAAACATTGTGTTTCTTCTTTTTACCGATACTTACGTAGTGTTTTTTCATAGATAAGTATGCCAGCTAAAAATAATTGTTTGTCCTGAAGCCCAGAGTGACGTATATGCCTTATTAAAAGTAATTAAAGGAATTAAAAACTGTAGCATGTTTTACTGAGATGTGACTGACACCACAAGTGTCAAAGTTTGCATTCTCTTGTGGAGCATGGGCTGAGTCGACTCATAGGGAGAGGGATATGGAATAAAACAGGACTCCAAGTTGAGACATTTATTTAACTTAAATTTTGCCACAATTCTGAGGACTTGAAACCCCTTATTCTTGCAGTTACACAAGTGACATACTAAACAGAACTCTGAACTTGAACGGAACGGTCTGGCTGTCTCGAAAGAACATTTACGTTGAGAGTATGAATGACCTACTATTGGACACCGTTGTGGTGCGAGCCTCGGCTGTACGAATCGCTGAGTGAAGATGCTGGCGCAGCGGAAGCCGGCGTTGGCTGACACCGCGGAAGTGCGGCTCGCCGATCGCTGTGCAGACAGTAGGCGTCAGGGCCCCCGTAGCGGCAGGAACGTGCCGCTCTGCCTGGGATGGCGTGTAACGGCTATGGGCGGCGAACTCGCGTTCTCCGCCGGGCGATGGCAGGAGGCTGCGCCCCCCCCCCCCCAGGAGATGAAGGTAGTGCTCACCGACTGGGTCCCTGGTAAGCTTTCATTGTCGCCACTGCTGCGCTTCCATCCTTCGCGGCGCGATTCCGTCGTTGCATGGGAGCTGACACGACCCGCCGCTGACGGCTGCGGCGCCCCGGCGCTTCCGGCGGTTTGGTCCGAACTCTGGTCCGTCATCCGACGACTCTGCCGATCTGTGTTTAGAGGGATCCATTTATAGTCGAAAAGTTGCTACTAGAACGTTCTGGTTCTCCGGTGACCTGCTTACATTAGCGTAAGACACTTTAGTAAGATGACAAAGTCACGCTCTACACGTAGCCTGTTTTGTTGCAAGAGTTCCCCTTTCGGGCGCGCACGTGCTCAAAAATTCAAATGTTGAAATGTTTGTATAGCTTATGGGACATAACTACGGGGTCATCAGTCCCTAAACTTACAAACTACTTACGAAGTATCTAATACTAAGGACGGCACAAATATCTATGCCCGAGTGGGGATTCGAACCTCTGGCCGTAGTGGCCGTGCAGACCGTTACTGGAGCGCCGCAGTCCCCTCGGCCACCGCACGTGCCTCAGACGAATGACACTCCGGCCACCACTGTTTACAACTGATTTTCGTAACCGTTGCTGCTGATAACCCACTGTCTGTCTTCTATTCACTTGTCCATTCAAGCACAATTCCCATAGTTATTTTATTACTAAATATTATATCCTCACAATCTCTATTGATTTATTTTACACTTTACATTAGCTCACTCTAAAAAACAACAAAATTTTGAAACATGGCCTCACTCCATTATGAACTGGAAGGAAAATGTGAGTCGTCATCGTGGTGATTAGCACACTCTGGGATCTTCGTTAGAGAAGGGGGTAAGAAATCGGCCGTGGCCTTTCAAAGGAAGCATCGCTGCATTTGTTTGGAGTGATTAAGGAAAATCACGGAAAACCTAAATTTTGATGGCTAGAGGAGAATTTGAACTGTTATGACCTCGATTGAGAGTCTAGTGTGTTGCTGCTTCTCCACAATTTTTACGGTAATATGCGAAATTTTAATTAACTCGGCCACGAAGGAGGTAAAGGTTTTAGAGTTTCACATTCATCCAGCTTCAGTTCTTGTACCTTGCTGTATGAAGTATTAAGGAGCCCAAAGATGAGGCCATGTAGGCGCTGTGGAAGTTCTAGGCATATTTGATCTAAACTTCGCCGTTATATGCCCTAATGAGAGGCAGTTTTGGGTTTTCAAAAAAAGAAAAAAGTTACAATTTCATTGTGTTTCTCGGTGTTTAAATATTTGTAAACCTTGAAAGTTATAGGTGAGGTGTGATCTTTGGGAAACTTTTTTAGGTGTTCCTGTGTGTACGCCTGACATTAATGACGCAGATTTAATTGTAATATGTTAATTGTCATCAATAGATTTACCTAATGTGACTGTATTGTTAATTCTAATCAATTTAATTTCACTGAATTTACTTGAGTTTCGCTACCATGTTTCTACAAAAACATGTACAGTGTAACAGCTAATCTAAACTGGGATCGCTGGCATACAGTTGTGAGCTGATCAGACAAATTACATATTCATCGTCTAATTTTGTCGCTGTACCCTTGCACTATTACCTGAATTGAACTCCCTGTACTTCTCATCTATTCGTGGTACACTATTAATTAGATATACAGAAAAAATACTCCAAAATACAGTGATGGGAATTGCTGATAAAAGTAGTCCAGACAAAGCTCACATATGAACAGATTTATTCAGAGTAAACACAAAGATACACCCTAACCGATGACAATTCTTATGTAGTTAAACTCATAAGAAAGCATACAGTCAAATAAATCTATCAGTAATCAAAAATGTTTACAATTTACTGCTCTTAACATGAAATGACTGCTGTTCCTAAACAGAGATCCTAAACCAAAACCAATAATGAAACCGTAAAAAAATAAAGAAATGAATAAATAACAAATAAGTAATAAAAAAGAGCCCACAAGAAGAGTTCACTGGAAGCAACACTACGACACCTATTCGTCAAAATGTTCCCCATTGGTCATACAAATCCTGCAACAGTAACTCCTAAATATCCCTAGCAATACACTGGCGTCACTTTACCCACACCGCTGCAGTTGATGAAACGCGTGGAGCAGTCGAAGACAAACGGCGGTCTGCAAACAGAAGCTGAAAAGATGCGACCACGGAAATATGTCACTTCGTTCGGTTAGGCAGAGATGACATTTACCCAGATATCAGCTTCTGTTATCTCGGTAGAAACCATGCCAGGCTATTTTACCAGATCGCCTAGGACAAAGTTACTCAAATGTAAATATTATCCGGATATGGTGCTCAGATGTCCTCATGCAGGAATAAATTTGCCAGGATCGAGTTTCTGCAACTAGGTAGCCAACGGCTGATCAGTCTGTGTCTCGAATAGGCAAGGTGATGAAGAGGCAGTTGCAAAGGTGACTTCACGACTAGTGCAAAATCTCTAAGTAGCTTGACACAAAATATAAAATTTCCGTGTGCTCGCACTGCAGCCATTCCCACAGCGAACTAGATACCACTGTTAGAGGTCCGCGCCTCGCGGACTCTCGCAAGCTAGTCCCATATTTTTGTACAGAAACTGAGCAGCTGCAGGCCGCTCCTCGAGGCTCTCTCCCTCGACATTGAAACACCAGTGCATTCGTACCGTTAATAGGGTGCCCAATGAGCGAACGAGCACCCAAGGCTAATTGACAGAGCTGTCGTTATAAATCCACTGGCCAACACAAAGCGTTCAACAGACGCCACCTTATGCCCTGCCCCGACGAAAAGATTTCCCTCGGCCTTACCGTCGCTAGGGTGTTGAACCCTGCGCTAGTTTGAGTCCACAGACCTGTGCTAGGCGCAAGGCACCAAAACGTAAAATTTGTAGTAGCCTCAGCGCCGAAACACCGCAGCTGTAGACATCCAGCTCTCTTAAAACTGTGGAAATAGGCATTGCATTATCCACGCAGTAAAATTTGGAGAAGCTATCGGCCATTAGTCTCCCAGAAATATGCGGTGCCGGAGACTGCTCCTTTGAAAACACACATCAGTGGACGCATACGACTAATTGCTATTGTCTGCCACTGACGCCAGGCTCTTAGCGTTCCGTCTCCTAAAAAAAAAAAAAAAAGGCTAAAACTATCTGAACAAAGCAGCTCATAGTAAGAGAATTAAATTGGACCTCCACTCCTACCAATCACATATGCATAAATCGACCAATAAAATTAACAAATTAGGAGAAATTACAAATCACAAACTCCTCCAACAACATAAAAAATTTCAACCTATTGGACCAAACGGTTATGTCCATCTTTTCCCAAAGTCCCTAACTACTTAAACTAAGTTACACCAGGAAGAATATACACATGCCCGAGAGAAGACTCGAGCCTCGCGAATGGGTGCCTAGTCGTAGCATGATGCATTAGACCATGCAGCCATTTTTTTATGTTTGTAGGTCTTATGGGACTTAACTATGGGGTCGTCAGTCCCTAATCCTACAAACTACTTATGAACTAGCTTATACTAAAGACGGCACAAATCCCACGCCGGAGGGGAGAATTCGAACCCACGATCACAGTGGCCGTGCAGACCGTGACTGGCGCGCCGCAGACTGCTCGGCCACTGTGGCCATCATGGCGCCATTCCGCGCAGCCGTAGTACAGTACTCATATTGAAACAAGAGGAAAACTTTTAATGACTTTTGGTATCTTCATATGCAATTATAAACGTTAATGGAAAAAGAGATTATCTGACCGGTAATTTTTCACTCACTTTTAGAGACTGCACTGATTGTCCAGCCAATCCCTAGTGGGTCATTCCTGTGAAAGTGACATAAACACATACTGACTGTTTAATTTGTCTAAAGTTCGTGCGGCAAACCGGGCGAGAAGTGATATAGCAAAGGAGGGGGCCCCGCGGGGAGACACGGCGTGCAAGACCGACTCTGCAGCGGCGCCGCAGGCCACGGCAGACCGATAACGGCGGCAGAGGCCACCGCGGGGAGCAGCGGCCGTGTGTCTCGCCTGCCTGCCTGCCTCTGGGGGCCGCGCGTGCGCCGGGCTGGCCTGCTCGCCAGGGGCGCTCCCAGGTGGCGCCCTGCCGACGTCGGCACTGTTTACACGGCACTCCAGAGCCACCTCCGCGTGCTAATATGGATCAGATATTCCAGTTAGAGAAGCTCCTAATTAAAGTCCAGCTACACAGGAGTCACTTTTCACTGTGTACACTGACGTAGCAATATTCTTTTTCTCGCAATATCTATGGGGCTTTCCTCTGGCCCTACCGAATACTGGGAGACGCCGTGCGTGAAAATGAGGCTACAACTCCCTGGTGCACCTCTGAGCGCCGCGGACACCACTAATGTATTTAGAAAAGCAACTGATTCTGGTCTATCGTTGATGCACGATCTGTGGAACTGACCCACCCTCCCATGCCATCTCAGATATGTTCCTTCCAGAAGGTCTAGAGATCCCATTCGGTACCAGGAAGATGGACGCCATATCATAACAGTAAAATTAGTGAATTAGGCCGCACCTACTCTGTGGCCGGGATCCATCGATTCATGTAGTCTTCGCCACACGCGTTGTCTAAGCGGCTTGGTGCAGTAGAAATCGAAGACTGCACTGTACATCCTCTAAACCGTGGCACGAACGAAAAATGGCAGATACTGAAATAAATGTTAGATGGATATGAATCAATTGAAATCGCTCAAGAGAGAAAAGGTCACTGGATATGATGGCATATCAGTTCATTTTTCACGGAATATACAAAGAACCTTGCCCCACATGTAGAAACACTGTACCGAAGGTCTTTATAGAAGTGAACCATTCCTTAGGATTAGCGCGGTGATTTCGTTTTCAAGAAGGGTCGTCGAGCTGTTGCACAAAACTCTATGTCGTTCGGTCAATTGCAGAATTCTAGAACACTTTCTGTGTTCATGTATTACGGATACCGAAAGTAACACACATGTGAAACCCAGCCCGCGTTATTAGTTCACGAGACCCAAAGGGCGATAGATACAGGATCTCGAGTAGATGCCGTGTTTCGTGAATTCCGAATTGCATTCGATACAGTTCCGCAACGTTGTCCGATGAAGAATGTGCGAGGATATGGAATATCAGACGAACTGCGTCACTCCATTGAAGGATTTCTAGCTAACAGAACGCAGAATGTCATTGTCAACAGAGATATGTCCTTAGACGTGCCCCTGGCGAGTGTTATAGGACCATTGCTTTTCATATATATATATATATGATCTCGTACAAAACATCGGAAGTGCAATGAGGCTTTTTGCGATGATGGTGTAGTTTATGGAGAAGTCACAACACTAGAAGAGGGCACTGACATGTATGAGGATCTGCTGCGTATTGAAGAAAATGCAAGAAATGACAATTAAGCCTTAACATAAACAAATGTAAGGTTTACACAGAAAGAAATAGCCTTTATTATATAACTACGGAATAGCAGGACAGATACTTCCACAAAATATCTGGGAGTAGACGTAAAAGACGATTTGAAATGGAGATGACAAATAAAATCAGTCGTGGGTAAGGCAGATACCAGACGGATTCATTGGAAAAATCTTACGGAAGTGTAGTCTGTCAACAAAGGAAGTAGATTACAAACTCTCGTTCGGCCAGCGCTTCAGTACTGCTCATCTGTGTAGAAGCAGTACCAGGTAAGGTTAATATAAGGCATAGAGAAGATACAACGGAGAGCAGCACGTTTTGTTACGGGTCATTTAGTAAGCGCAAAAGCGTCACACAGATGATTAGGAACTTCCAGTGACAGCCGCTGTAAGACAGACCTTCTGTATCGCGGTGCTGACCTCTGGCAAAGTTCAGAGAGCTTACGTTTCATGAACAGTCAACCAAAATATTGCTTCCTATTATGCGGGACTGGAATGTGAGGTAGTGACGATGGTACTCATAGCAGTAGCCTCACGCCGTATGGTGGCTTGCGGAGTATGGATGTGCATGTATTCTGAACTGGAACTTCCATGTAACGCTGTTCGTTGAAATACTTTTATTCAACGAAACTTGCTCTCAAGACTTCGTTAAACATTTTGTTATTAGTTTGTAGGATTTCGTCGTAGGCTGCTTTACTGATAGAATTTGGCAAATATAATACTTCTAAAATATCTACTTCTTCAACAGAAGCATCCGAACACATATTTTTAGACATTAATGTGGGGTATCTCCATCCTTCACGTTTACGGTACCTTGGACTTTGCTAGGGACATTTCCATAAGGTATTGGACTATTTGTGGAGGCATGATAATGCATTCTTCTTCTACAGATGAAGCCAGAGGAAGTAGCGATAGTGCAGGCTGGAATATGACTGAAGTCGGCGTTATAACGCATCCAAGAGATGGGCCACTGGGTCCACAGGACTCCGGTATGACCATTCTATTTTTTAATGTTGTTGATAAACGATTTCATCACAGATACTGTTTCACAACAGGATTCATTTCCATGATGCTACAGTCAAATGAACTTCAAACTATTCCTGTATGCAGTACAAAACTATTATCGCCATCTAGGATTATTAGGACTTTCGGCCTGGTCAAACTCATTTAGCTTCATGGCATCTCTTTAAGAGACTACCGACGTTCCTCTTGCCATTGGGTTATATTTTATCAGAGATTTAGATATACCCTCATCAGATACACACTGGACATTGCCTTCCCAGTTATGTGTGATTTTCCAGTTATAACTATAAAAGGTTCACTATTCATATCTTATGGTTCAACAATGACTATCCAATTCCAAAGCGGAAGCCTACTTCTCCGATGATTCGATATGCCTTATTCGATCAAGTCAATCGCCAGCATTACTACGGTACTACACAGCGGCAAATGCATCGCTATACATTTGTATAATTTGATATTTTTATTCGAACACTAAGTTTTAGTGTTTTGCAAAATTTAAAATTACCCGTCACATATGTAAATTCTTTTAAAAATTAGACTTATACGGATTCCAATCCTTGATTTGTCATAAATTTTGTATTATCTATTTTCTCATCTCATATTTACCGGCAAAATGAGTCAACTTACGAGCTGAGATTCGTATGTCTGCTTCCGATTCCTGTATTAAAATAGACGCTGGTAGACGCACAAGGCGAACTTGACGCTCTGACATCGAGTTAGCGCTGCTCGCTTCCGTGCAACATATCTCGACTCAGAATGACATACGAAAAATTGAAGATGCCCCATAAACTCCGTAATCATGGAGTTACTTCTCGTACCGACTGGTAGCAGTGATAAAAGGAAGAAGAATCGGTGGGCATCAAAGGCAGAGCAATGATATAATGGGAAGAATCAGTAGCACCTCATCATGTACTGCCGTGGAGACATCGGGTATTTTAAATGGTCGCAGGCCCAAGATATTCGCGATTTTAGTACGACACAAGGAACTGTGATAGGATATGTGTACCATTAACCGGCATTATCCGAGTAATTGGCACTTTATCGATTGAATGCGAATTTTAAAAGTACAATGAAGAGTTACTTTATCTAGAATTAAAAATTTACGCCCCATTGGCGATAAATAGTACGATTGAGTGATGATAACAGTGACTTGGCACATTTTGCACTACCAGTCATTGTTAGGAGAGGAGCATCTTACACACGTAATCATTTTAAATTGAATTCATTGTTGTTACAAGGACTTGCAGATATCCAAACGTGACCAGATGGTTTTATGTGGAAAGTGACAATGTTACTGCCAATATTGGAGTATTACATAGCCTTTGAACATGATATTCAACTTGAATCTCCTGTAGATGCCAATAACATGTACATTTACCCTGCTGTGCGTGAATTGCGGAGGTGCACATGGAGAAAATTATCGCTCTTCCAGCTAAACAAGTGGCAGGAGCAACGAAACGGAGCCAACACGACGAGTCAGCGCCCGCAAGATCGCCAAGCAAGCAGAGGCGGCCCCTCTCTCTCCATCTCTTCAAGATGAATATCAAGGACTCTGATGGAAAACCAGTTCTCAGCAAAGAAGGGAAAGCCGAAAGGTGGAAAGAGTATATAGAAAGGCTTTATGAAGGAAATGAACTTAGCGGCAATATTGTAGAAAGGGGAGAAGACGTAGATGAGGATGAAAAAGGAGATACTATACTGAGAGATGAATTTGACAGAGCACTGAAAGACCTAAGTCGAAACAAGGCAACTGAAGTAGATGTGATTCCCTCAGAGCTACTGAAGTCTCTGGGAGAACCAGCCATGACAAAATTGTTTCACCTGGTTCGTAAGATGTATGGGGCAGGGGAAATACCCTCAGACTTTAAGAAAAATGTTATAATCCCCATTCCAAAGGAAGCAGGTACAGTCTGGTGTGAAAACTACGGAACCATCAGTTTAATAAGTCATGGTTGCAAAATATTAACACGAATTATTTACAGATGGATGGAAGCCTTGTAGAAGCTTACCTAGCGGAAGATCAGTTTGGGTTCAGGAGAAATGTAGGAACACGGGAGGTAATACTCACTTTACGACTTATCCTAGAAGATAGATTAAGAAAAGGCAAACCTACATTTCTAGCTTTTGTAAGTTTGGAGAAGGCTTTTGACAATGTTGATTGGAATAAACTCTTTCAAGTTCTGAAGCAAGCAGGTTAAAATATAGGGAGCGTAAAGTTATTTACAAATTGTACAAAAACCAGACAGTGGTTGTCAGAGTTGAAGGGCATGAAATGGATGCAGTGGTTGGAGAGGGAGTAAGACGGGGTTTTAGCCTTTGAGAAAGCTATAAAGGAAAGCAAGGAGAAATTTGGTGAAGGAATTAATGTTCAGGGGGAAGAATTAAAAACATTGCGTTTTGCCGACGATATAGTAATTCTGTCAGATACAGCAAAGGACCTGGAAGAGTAATTGAACGGAATGGACAGTGTGCTGAAAGGTGCATATAAGATGAACTTTAACAAGAGCAAAACTAGGGTAATGGAGTGCAGTCTTAGAAAATCAGGTGATGCTGAAGGAATTAGATTAGGTAACGAAGCAATAAAGGAGGCAGATGAGTTTTGTTACGTGGGCAGTAAAAAAACAAATGATGGTCGCAGTACAGAGTATATAAAATGGAGAATGTCAATGGATAGAAAAGCATTCATGAAAAACAGAAATTTGTTAACATCGAATATTGATTTAAGCCTAAGGAAATCCTTTCTGAAGGCACTTGTATGGAGTGTTGCCTTGTATGGGAGTGAAACATGGACAATAAACAGTGCGGACAGGAAGAGGATTGAGGCTTTTGAAATGTGGTGCTACAGAAGAATGCTGAAGATTATGTGGGTGGATCGCGTTACTGATGAGGAGGTACTGAACCGAATTGGGGAGAAAAGAAATTTCTGGCATACCTTGAGTAAAGAAGGGATAGATTGGTAGTGCACATTCTTAGACATCAAGGAATTGTGAATTTAGCGGTGGAGGGAAGTGTGTGGGGTAAACACCGCAGAGGAAGACCAAGAGATGGATACAGTAAGCAGATTTAGACAGATGTAGTTTGCCGTTCTTATGTGGAGATGAAGATTCTTGCTCAGGTTAGGGTATTGTGGAGAGATGCATCAAACCAGTCTCCGGACTGAAGACCACAACAACAACAACAACAACAACAACATTGATAATCAAATGTTCAAATGTTTGTCACGCTTAAGGGACTTAACTGTGGGGTCATCAGTCCCTAAACATACAAACTACTTATGAACTACCTTATACTAAAGACAACACAAACAG
Source organism: Locusta migratoria (assembly GCA_026315105.1). Classification (NCBI taxonomy): domain Eukaryota; kingdom Metazoa; phylum Arthropoda; class Insecta; order Orthoptera; family Acrididae; genus Locusta; species Locusta migratoria. The sequence continues at coordinate 372,682,127 of CM048748.1, forward strand.
CCATGTACGAGGGGTGATTCGAACCCCCGACAGGGAACAGCCTCGCGCAACGTAGCGTAGCACTCAATACGCTCGGCCCCTCCGCCGCGGCATTGATAATCAAAATGACGACTTTTCAGTACAATAACAGCGTGAAATCATTCGTTTTCACCATTTCCGTGGCACCAATCGAAATATATCGCCAGTTGAGTGAGATATGTGTTAATTGTGTCAGCGATGTTTTTTCGTGGGTGCGACAATTCAAAGAAGGCAGAATGTCGTGTGGCAACACACTAACACAATATCGGCCTCGCACCAGCTGGTATGACAATATTATGAAGCAAGTGGAGAAAATTGTTTTGGAGGACCGCCAAAGGCCTGCAGAAAACATCTTCTTCAATGTTCGCATTACCGTTGGATGTGTGCTGTTTATCATGCATTAAGAATTCGAAAAATGTCCTCCACTTGAGTTCCGCGAATGCTGATGTATGGCCGCAAGGATGCGCGTGTAGCACGTTTTCAGGCAGCGGTGAAGCATGATGATGGTATGACTGTTTTTTTTTCATGGATGAGCCATGGATGCCATTATTTAAGTCCTTAAATGTAGCGCCATCAATTCACTGGAAGCAAACGGACTCAGCGCCATCGAAAAAACTTTGGGGTAAGCGCTAGTGCTGAAAGAATTAGTGTTGCACTCCAAATGGAATGACGGTGACAGGTACATGTAATTGAGATGTTTTGCAGAAAAAAGTTTCTTTCAGCATTGAATGAAAGAGGCCGGAAAAACTAGTTATTTATGGCAATAACTTTTACATGATCCCAAATCCTCCCTAGTCACCTTATCTGGCTACCAGCGAAAGACGCTCTTCGTAGTCGTACATTCACTAGTCGTTACTTCACCAATTTTCCTGCGTCAAAGGCCAGTATTACACGGTCAAATTTTTGATCAAATCTTTGACATAAAAATGTCATTAAAAGTTCGTAATATTATCAAAATATCCACGGGTGTACTGTCGATCTATAGTGTCCAACGGGCACAATATTTCGGCGATCATACATGTCGCCAACATCAGGTGAACTGACGGACTGAGCTCCTGGAAACGCGCCGGCACGGAGGTCCGCACGCTACGGCGGCTCGAAGGGAACTGGTTTCTAGCCCGGTAGCGGGCGATTTATATACCCTCGGCCCGCGGAGCGACCCCTCCGCGGTCTGCGCCCCGGGACGCGCCCGCTCAGTGAACCGATTGCGCCGGCGTCTGAGATGACGTCGGTGTGAGGACTCTGTCCGCCGTGGTCGTCACTTCGTTACGTCTGCTACATTTACTCTTAATTAACCCAATCTCTGGTTCCCAAGCTTTGCTAAGATTATAGCCACAGTCACGGTTTACGAGGTCGTCACTTGTGCGAATTTCAATGGCCTCTCTAACGACGCAAACCCAGTATCTCGACGTCTGTACCAGAATCCTAGTAAGTTCATACTCCATCGCGTGATTCTCCGACAAACACTGTTCAGCGACCGCTGACTTGCTCGGATACATCAATCGTGTGTGCCTCTGGTGTTCAACGCATCGAACCTCGACGGTATGCATCGTCTGTCCAAAATATGACTTACCACACTGACAAGGAATCTGGTACACGCCGGCCTTCCTGAAACCGAGATCATCTTTGGTGCTCCCCACCAGTGCACTAATTTTATTCGGCGGATAAAAGACAGTTCCGACCTGGTGTTTCTTCAAAATGCGGGCGATGTTCCCCGAGAGTGCGCCGGTATATGAAATGAACGTTTGAAATGTTTTCATCCATTTCCACACGTTGTGCTGTAGTGGTTGGGCGGAGAACTCGCTGAATCTGCCACTCTGAGTACCCAATTTTTCGGAATACAGTCCTCAGGTGTTCCAATACCTGAGGTAGACTCTCTGCGTCGGAGATAGTGCGCGCCCTATGTACTAGAGTTTTAAGTACCCCATTCTTCCGTGAAGGGTGGTGACAGCAGTCTGTGTGTAAATACAGATCAGTGTGCGTTGATTTCCGATACACACCATGACCCGGCGTGCCATCAGCTCTTCTCTTGACCGAGACGTCAAGGAACGGCAATTTACTCTCCATTTCAGTCTCCATAGTGAATTTGATGTTGGGGTGTATGGAGTTCAGATGTGTAAGGAAGTGAAGGAGTTTATCCATACCCTGTGGCCAGATGACGAAAGTCGTCCCTGTAACGGAAAAAACAAGTAGGTTTCCATTGAGATGATGCCAGGGCTTCTTCCTCGAAATTCTCTATGTACAAATTTGCGACCACAGGAGAGAGTGGGCTACCCACGGCGACTCCCTCTGTTTGTTTATAGTATTCGCCATTCAAAAGAATGTACGTGGAGCTCAAAACATGCCTAAAGATTTTGGGGGTCTTCTCGTCATACGTCTGACCAATCAAATCTAGTGACACTCCAAGGGGCACACTCGTAAACAACGAAACGACGTCAAAACTCACTATGATATCAGACTCATCCAGCCTGAAGCTGTTAAGGCGTTTAACAAAAGGTACGGTAATATGGATGTGGCATTTACCCACATAAGAACTTAATATTCCCGTCAAGTATTTGGCCAACAAATATGTAGGTGTTCTAATGTTACTGACAATGGGACGTAACGGCACCCAATCTTTGTGAACCTCAGGGAGTCCATAAAACCTTCGCGGTACCGGACCTTGAGGTAGCAGTTTCTTGGCGACACCCTCCGATAAATCCGCATCCTTGAGAAGCACCCTCGTCTTGTTCTCCACCTTCTTTGTGGGGTCCACGCTGATATTCCGGGAGGAATCGTCAATTACCAGGCTCTACATCTTTTCAGTGTAATCCTTGTGGGAGATAACAACCGTAGCATCTCCTTTGTCAGCCGGTAAGACAAAAATTTCAGGGCGCTCCCTCAGATCACGAATGGCCGCCCTCTCTTTACTAGTGATGTTCGACTTCATGGGCTTGGATTTCGTCAATGCCCTACAAGTTTCACGACGTATTTCCTCAGCTGATTTTGGCGGAAGTCGAGCTGCAACCTGTTCAACAGATCTAATAATTTCTGCGACCGGTGTGAACTTGAGGGTAGAAGCAAAGTTAGGTCGTTTCTCCAAACGGAGAGCGCATCATCACTCAACTCCATGGCACTCAGATTGATGACAGTCTTGCACGGAACCCGCAGAGATGGTTTGTCAAGGAGTCGCGAGAACTTAGCTGTTTGACGTCCCGTTGCCTTCTTATGGGCGGAATCGGCTGCAATCCAGGTAACACCATCAGTCCAATCTCAAGAAAAAGAAGTGACGTGACTAGCCAGTTGCAAATGCAGTTTGAATAGTTCCAGTGAGATGAATTCCAGGCTACGGCGGGTGAAATGCACTCTTTCACGAAGCAAATCGAGGCTGGCCCGTTTATCAATTCTCTTGGCTGCTGCAGAATCGATGTGATGTGTAACCTTGGCAAAATTTGGAACAACATTCTCGGAACGACATCTCTTTAGAAAGGCAAGACATCTATGGTGGCGCAACTTTTGAAATTTCTTCATGCTGCGATACATCTCCTCCCCGTAGAGGTCTATGATGTGATTCTTGAGTATTTCCCGGCGTATTTGATAATCAAAATATCCACGGATGTACTGCGGATCTATAGTGTCCAACGGGCACAATATATCGGCGATCATACATGTCGCCATCATCAGGTGACTGACGGACTGAGCTCCTGGGAACGCACCAGCACAGAGATCCGCATGCTCGGCTCGAAGGGAACTGGGTTCTAGCACGGTATCGGGCGATTTAAATGCCCTCGGCCCGCGGAGCGACCTCTCCGTGGTCCGCGCCCCGCGCCGCGGTCGCATAGTGGAACAGATTGCGACGGCGTCTGAGATGACGTCGATGTGAGGGCTCTCTCCGCCGTGGTCGTCACTACGTTATGTTTGCTAGATTTACTATTAATTACCCCAATCGCTGGTTCCCAAGCTTTGCTAAGGTTATAGCCACAGTCATGGTTTATGAGGTCGTCACTTGTGCGAATTTCAATGGCCTTTCTAACGACGCAGTCCCAATATCTCGACGTCTGTACCAGAATCCTAGTACGTTCATACTCCATCGCGTGATACTCCGACAAACAATGTTCAGCGACCGCCGACTTGCTCGGATACATCAATCGTGTGTGCCTCTGGTGTTCAACGCATCGATCCTCGACGGTATGCATCGTTTGTCCAATATATGACTTGCCACACTGATATGGAATCTGGTACACGCCGGCCTTCCTCAAACCGAGATCATCTTTGGCGCTCCCCACCAGTGCACCAGTCCACCAGTGCCGGTATATAGAATGAACGCAGTGCCTACATCCTCCCTCGTCATCTGGCCACATGGTATGGTTTAACTCCTTTAATTCCTTACACATCTGAACTCCATACACCCCAACATCAAATTCACTATGGAGACTGAAACGAAGAGTAAATTGCCGTTCATTGACGTCTTGGTCAAGAGAATAGCTGATGGCACGCCGCGTCATGGTGTGTATCGGAAGACAACGCACACTGATCTGTAGTTACATGCAGACTGCTGTCACCACCCTTCACAGAAGAATGGGGTACTTAAAACTCTAGTACATAGGGCGCGAACTATCTCCGACGCGAAGAGTCTACCCCAGGTATTGGAACACATGAGGACTGTATTCCGAAAAAATGGGTACTCAGAGTGGCAGATTCAGCGGGTTCTCCGCCCAACCACTACAGCACAACCTTTGGAAACGGATGAAAACTTGAGGGACGATGTAGGCACTGCGTTCATTCCATATACCGGCGCACTCTCGTGGAAGGTCACCCGCATTTTGAAGAAACACCAGATTGGATCTGTCTTTTGTCCGCCGAATAAAATTGGTGCACTGGTGGGGAGTGCCAAAAATGATCTCGGTTTGAGGAAGGCCAGCACGTACCAGATTCCGTGTCAGTGTGGTAAGTCATATATTGGACAGACGATGCGTACCTTCGAAGATCGATGCGTTGAACACCAGAGGCACACACGATCGATGTATCCGAGCAAGTCGGCGGACGCTGAACATTGTCGGAGAATCACGCGATGGAGTATGAATGGACTAGGATTCTGGTACAGACGTCGAGATCTTGGGACTGCGTCGTTAGAAAGGCCATTGAAATTCGCACAAGTTACGACCTCATAAACCATGACTGCGGGTATAATCTTAGCAAAGCTTGGGAACCAGCGATTGGGTTAATTAAGAGTAAATCTAGCAAACGTAACCTAGTGACGACCTTGGCGGACAGAGCCCTCACATCGATGTCATCTCAGACGCCGTCGCAATCGGTTCAACTGCGCGACCGCGGCGCAGGCTGCGGACCACGGAGGGGTCGTTCCGCGGGCCGATGGTATTTAAATCGTCCGTCACCGGGCTAGAACCCAGTTCCCTTCCAGCCGCCGTAGCGTGCGGATCTCCATGCCGGCGCGTTTCCAGGAGCTCAATCCGTCAGTTCACCTGATGATGGCGACATATATGATCGCCGAAGTATTGTGCCCGATGTACACTTTAGACCGGCAGTACACCTATGGATATTTTGATTATCAAATACGCCGGGAGAAACTCGAGAATCACAGTTCGTAATATTTTTTTATGTAAATTTTTGACGTGACGCTATAAAGGGGTATTAAACTGTCGTCATATTTTTGATCATATTCCAATATGGCTTACAGTAAACACATGTTATCATGCACTGTCATTGCTACTACGAAAACTGTATTTTGAAGAAAAAAGAGGGCTTACTTGGGTGAAACTGTGGAAATCATTTGGTGTTGCGGGAGCTGCAAGCGGAGGGTGCCATGTCATATACAAATTACTGGAGAATGGATGATAAAACCTATCGGTATTTACTCAGTAAAGTGGGTCCACACATTAAAAATCAGTGTACGAATGTGAGAAGACTATATTGACAAAAGATAAGTTTACAGTGTCACAGAAATTTCTTGCTACTGGGGATAAATTTTACTTACAGAGCGGCGGCTTAACGTGCTCATGTTGGAAACGAATGTTCGCTATATGAGTAGGATTAACTTACTGGCCGGACAAGAGCGCATACAAGCACCTGTCAACAACGGAGCAGGATCAGCATTTATTATTAATATATTGAGAAGAGTGGAGAGCTCATAAAAATCTGCTTCATATATTTCTATTAAATTTGTGGTTGATGTAACACACAAGGCCATTAATCTTTTTCTCAACATTCTCGGCTGTACACCCAGGACGATTTTCTCTTAGTACCTCCGCCATTCTCTTGTAACTTTAGAGTAAGCTTAACCCTCGTCCCACATTATGATAACAGCTTTGGAAAAATTGAAATTTAGTGTTTTCTTTATTAATACAGTGCAGTAAAATGTGTTTTAAAATTTTTCGTCGAACTACTGATTTTTCTTTCATATTTCATGCACAATATAGACGTTTGTGTAGAGATATTTTATTACATGGACGTTATTTTGTTGACAGTTAACACTGCCAGATCAATAATACTAGCATAATCTTCGCAACAGCAACAAAGACAATTCACTGCTGGAATAAAATAAAAGGAACCACACTCTCAGTAACGTACAGACGGCAACGCAACACATCCTCCAAGACGGACAGAATAATGCCTCAGAAGTGGCTACACGCCATACTGAGCGGCAAAATGTCGTACTATAAGCAATTTGTTCATCAATACAAATGCACCTTTAAGGACTGATGCACAAAATACGTTATAAATCAACTTTTAATACGTTGTACAGGAACGACACTGGCAATGAATGTTTAATCTGTTCATATTCGGGGTGTCTGGGATTATACAGTGCTTCGTCTGCTTCGGAAAGTTCGATTAATTTTGTCGAAGACAGCACACACCAAATAAACTTCAACGTCATGTTTTCATACAAACAAGGACGTTTGTTTTAAAATAAGCGCGGTCCAAGAGCTACAGCGATGCTAGCGCTCTAAGCAGTTACATTTCACATTGCAGTGAACAAAATACAAACGACTTTTTATGATCAAATCTACTGCGAGGCACTAGATATGTTCATATTATTTTTGACGAAAGCAGAGATATGTCAAAGTTGCCTATTACACTATCATATTTTTATGATGTAAATATATGATGTAAATTTCTGACAAAGAAATATGACCGTGTAATACCGGTCAAAGCAGACTTCTAAGGAATCGTAATCAGCGGCCATGGAATCATGACGCCATCGTTGTGAAAATGTTTGCAGCTTCTGGGATATTACGTCAAAAAGTTTCATTTTCCAATTTAAGTTGTCATTTGTAAAATCAATAAAAACAAATAAGTTGGTAATCTAATTTCTTATCTTTTTCAACTTACTTGCAACGAAATTAAAAGATCTGCTTGTTGTGATTTGCGGGTTCCACTGTTAGCGTTAATCTCTTGTTTATAATTTTAGCGTTCAGGGTGTAACGGAAATTTAATACCCTTTTCCTCGGTAATTTGTGTATTTTGATGTATTAAATATGCCAAAGCTTCCAATTAATTCGTATTTCACATGAAAAATCTTTTAAATTCCATACTTTACTGCGTATTTAATTAGCTACATGTTTATACCAGGGTTGGAACTTAAATAGTGGCAACTATTCACTCACAACCGATACAAAAGCGTTATATGTTTGCACCTGTCACTGTCATTCAACGTGGCCACCAGCGTTGTAGAGAGCCCACTGGCAACGATGTGGAAGGCATAGTAAATCATTAGCAGAGCGTGTTCTGTTGCTGAATCAAATGGAGAGGTCAAATCTTCAGAAGCGAATGCCACGAAGTTATCCCTTCATCATAGGAATCAAATCAGTGTTACATGGACTTAATTCCTGGAAGTATGGTGGATGGTACAGTACTTCGCAGGCCCTTCGACCGAACAGAGCAGCCACAGCTTACGCTGTATGCGTCCGCACATTGTCGAGCAAAATGATGGGATAGTTGGGTAAAAACTGTTGCCTCTTCTTTCGCAAAACTATTCGCAGGTGATCCTCCAAAAACGAACAGTAATACTGTGCACTGATGGTCTGCCCTGGAGGAACGTAATGCGTTAGGATAACTCCATCACAGTGGTACACGAGAATCACCATAACTTTCATCATAACTTTCCTTGTACGCCTCTTGAAGACATCGATGACACTGCGATGCTGTACGACCTCTGACTCATTCAATATTGATACAACTTCGTTGTTCCTGTTTCGTAAACATGACGGGAATATCAGCAACTTGTGCTATCAGCGACAATAGTAGATTTCATTGCGTTGTGTCTCCAGAGCATTGTTGCCACTTTTTAAGTTCCAATTCTCTTATATTAAAAAAATCAAACATTCAAATTTTTGTAAAGCTATGGGATCAAACTGTAGTGGTCATCAGCCCCTATATTTACAAACTATTTACACAAATGTTAAGAACAACGCACACTCCCAAGTCCGAGCTAAGATTCGCACCACCGCAGCAAGGCGCCTTGGAGCCCATGGCCAATCTCGCGCAGCATGTTTTCAAAGTCATACAACTTTTAATTTTTTGAATTTTTAAAGTCCTGAATGACGCGTTTCTTTTCTGTTGTGACGAGATTTTGTCAGTGATAATAGTTCGGACATGTCCAAAATAACAGACACTGCAGTTCGTAATTGTAATCCGCCTCTTTTAGATTTGTTGCTTCTCTCGGTGCGGATACAGACAAGTACCGGACTCCTGGCGCGAATAAAGGGCCTGCTGAGCCTTGTAACACAATGGTCGAAGTAGGGGGACATGAATGAGAGTTTGGATCGATGGGGTAAGTTATGAGGTAGTTCTGAAGGCGTGTTAATTCAAAACCTTGTAGAGAAATGCCTTACAACAGTCCGTGTCATATCACACCGAGGAGACCACTATTCCTAGCTATCTGGTAGGCCGTTAGGGCAAAGACTACGCCTCGCAGTGACCAGGCCGTCAGCTAGGGATCGCGGCCTATCGCTGCGAAGTGACTCAGGATGTTGTGAGGCCTTGTCTCTAGAAGTTGTTGGTTAAGCCCGAGTGCCTGTGTGGAGTAGAGACTTACGGATATGTGTAGTAAGAGGAAAGATCCCAGGTTGAATCCCGGTCCCGACAGAAATTTTCATATGTGCATGTTGCATATGTAAAACACTTACTAGCCGCTGAGCCTCAAAAACCCCGGTACAATGTATGTTTACAACTGCAGCATGCTTAGGGGTGTCTATTCCTTCGGAACAGATACCGTATTTCTCAATGTCATAATTGTAATTAGACAACAGCAGTGACCATCGCTATGATGTGAGGATGTTAATGGCTTATAGTCTATGAACAACGTAAAACGTGGGCCATAAAAGTATCGGTGAAACTTAGTAACACAAGGACCTCAGGCACTATTACAATCTTACTGTAATTACGTTGAATCGCTGTAAGTAATTTGGGTGTAAAAGCAAAGAGTCTGTCAAAGGCAACTATTTTGGGCGACACAACAGCGCTTATACCATCACTGGCAAGTGTCAATGGTTTCGGATAGAAAGGTATGAGAAACGGATCACTGAGAAGTGTTTATATATGTTCTTGAACAGCATATTAAGTTCCCTACCCACTTACACGGTAAATGCTCGCGGCGAAGTCGATGAAGCTCAGCGACCATTTGACCCGCTTTATTCTTAATTGTTGTTGTTGTCGTTTAAAATTTTTAAGGGGACTAAACAGCAGAGTCATCAGTCCACTGTTGATAACTAAGGCATCAACGAAAAAGATTGAATGTGTAAGACCACCGTAATTTGTAAAATTAATTCCAGCTAAAGGGGGCCAAGTAAAAGCTTACTTGAAACATCTAATTCTGGCCATGAGAACCAGTTAAAGGGTTCGCGTGAACTACTGACTAATTTCTGCAAAAGAATTTTGTTCCACGGCCCAAAATTTAGAACTGACTCAAAATTTACTTTAGAAGCAGGAAGACAAAGAGATGGTAGAAAACACGTCGTAGATCACGAGAATTACACACAATCATTAATATACAAAACTACAGCGAACTAAACCATTTCATGAAGGTTCCTGAGAGAACATTTATGGTGCAACGGAATTAAAAATATGATAATTGGCATCTGAATCTGTTCTCAGCACTGGTGAAACACACCATTAAATATTGCCATATTCATAGACACAATGATAAATTATTAGCATAATAAAATCCCAGCAATATTAACACAGTATTACAGAAACGAAAGGGGTTCTCGTTTAGCAAAAAAGCCCGTCTAGTTAACTTCGATAAATTACAAAGTAAAAAACCTAGGGAAGACGGCAGACAGCCGTCTTTCAAATGCAATAAAAAACTAACGCTCAGCAACCAGAGGGAAATCACAGGTGTACAGTATTGTAACGAAAGCTACAGTTAAATCATAGAAGCAATAAACCAACTGGTCTATAAAACTTTACAGCAGGATTCGCTGCCCGGCTGATAACAAAGATAATAAAGGATGAGCCAAGCACTCTACACACACTAAAAACCTCCAGCCAGAAGCAGGACAGACAACACAAACGTCGGGAACAGAACTGCTGTAGTGATGAGAACCTTAGAGATCGAGCTAAGGTATTCACCACTAAATGGAATGGTAAAAACCACAAGTCCAACATGATGCGGACCACTGTCAAGAGAGAGCCACAGAGGCACTTTGACGAATCCTCTCGAAGAAGAAGATGACCATGCGTTATTAAGGTGGAAAGTAAAAATGTTCATGGTATAGCTTTAAAAATCCTTTCATTATGAAAGATTTTCAGAAGACATGTAATTATCTACTGCACTTCCTTGATGGCTGAATTTCTACAAGTACTAAAAAACGTTTTTTTTTTAAATTCTGACCGAGGAACCTAATGGCATAGTTCAAGAAACTTTACAATCTTTATTTAACCTCTTTCAGTGTGGCATTTTGAAAGACAGTAAAACACACTTTTTAAAATTGCTTAAAAGGCAAATATATATTTTCTTGGTTTTAGCTTCAAAATACATTAAAAAATCTTTATAAAAGGTATTCACCTACTCTTAGGGGCTTTATTGCCAAAATTCTGGAACAAATTTAATTATTTATAATCTAGAAGTCCCACACATATTCCAAAATATATTTTTCTTTAATATCGTTTTACTTTCAAACATAAGTTACATCACTCATTTTACATAATTAGGGGCTTAACTTCCAAAAATTACGAAACATGTGTTTTCTTAATTTTCTGAAAGCATTCAAATACTGATTTTCGTAGTTCTAGCTTCAAAGCAGTCTTAACAGTGACACACTTTCAAAATGCTGTTCGTCCCCAATTTCATCGTCATTCAGCTGCGTCAGTCGTTCAGTCTGTCAGTTAGTCGATCGGGACGTTGCACGGTATTCGATATTTTAGGGGTCACTTTCTAGAATTCTATTGATCACAGAGATGAAGGATTAAGCTCTTTCGGATAGCCCTGGGCCAAATGATCATTTGTGTAAGTACCAGAACCATTTCTTACAATATAAAAATTTACATATTTTACGCTTCCTGCAGCCCAAACAAACTAAGGAAGTCGGTTGGCTTTTGCACAAGATGTGTTATCTAATGTGGTTTTCATAAAGCGTTTTAAATAAAAACACGGTAATCCACGATAAGTGGATACGATAAGTACGAATTGTTGGAATGGCAACGTCTATACTTTTTATTTGTTGCATATCTTCGAAGTGTTTACCATATCTCCTTAACATTATAAACTTATTTTAATTTTTTTTTCGTATTTCTCCTGTACCAAAATACAAAGGTTGAAAGTTATCACACATACGTGAAAAATTGCAAAAATCAGTTTTTATGTAAATAATTAATAATAGCAATTTGCTCTAATCATTATAATATAATCTTTAGATATTTATCTATAAGCGGATTTTCTCGTTTGCGAACATATTTGTTGGTTATAAAGGTACACCTGAAAAACCATGAACGTTTGAGTACCAATAGAGCCTATTGCATTGTTCTGGCCAGTGTGAAACTCATAATTCGATATCAAGATATCTACTCAACGAAAAAGTTCCATTTCGGATATCTTACAGTTTGCAATCTTGTCTAATAAAGGGTTAATTTTATTTTCTTTATTCTTTACGATTACCATGAAGCATCAATTACGTGAAGTACTGCTGCATACTTTAAACAGTTTGTGGTTGATTTTAGGTCATAGGCTATGAAATCCAGGGCAGATAACGAAATTGTATTTAAAATTGGGAGCACGCCAATATGTCACTGCATTCTCAAGGTACTGGTTTCGTATCCGACGGGCGAATAGGTGCACGATTTGCTCATTTCCATCCGATTTGAGGAATTTCAGGAAATATTTATCATTACATTTTAAGAGAATGTTAAAGTGTAGGAATTTGTATCTTCTCTCCATAATGTCAACGTAGTTTTGTTATTCGTCATACCCTCTATATGTATAAATATGTCAAAGCATATAAACAATCAAATCTTGGCAAATAAGCAATGTACTCGCATTCGGAAGGACAGCGGTTGTAAGTCGGTTCCGATCATCCAGAATGTTTGCTTCTGCAGGAACCCTTGCTTCCTATGCTTTTCAAAACACTCTAAGCCAGTGCTCTGGGTCTAATGACAAAGCTGTTGACTGGATATCTAATGTTCCTTCCTTCCTTACAGATCTATAGAATTTTTCTTTCGTCAGGAGCTCATCCAACTGTAACAACGAGTTTCAGGTTACCAGTTGGAGAATGTACTTGTTGGAGCAGAAAAGAGGAAAACGTGTACCAGTTTAAAGGCGGAAAATTGGGTAACCAGGTGCCTCGGTTCACATTCTGGCTTCCTAAACAAAATTTTAACACAAAATCCTTCTATCTGGTCTCTCACTGTAATGAAGTTTACACCCCCTTCTCGCAGCCACTGTCTACATATGTAACTCTTTCATTGTCTATTTCTGCCCTGGGAACTTTTAAAGAGGAAAATGTTTTCCTTTTCGTGCTCCCACAGAAGAATTTACCAGCTATTATATGAATATGTGTGCCGTGTGTTCTTTCGGACGTGACGCTAGTAATAGACATCCTATGCTACGATGCCCGAGGCCGTTCTCCGTCGGGGATTCGAGTCCCCCCTCGGGCATGGATGTTTGTTCTGTCTTTAGCATAAGTTACTTCATAAGTAATTTTGTAAGTTTGGGGACCGATGATCCCGCAGTTAGGTCCTATAAGCTTTACAAACATTTGAACATTTTAACAGACACCATATCTTATTCTGCGACTACGACCAATCAAGACACAAAAGGAATTGAACCAATCGGAAAGTAGAACATTCGAACTCGGGTCTCCTGCTTACTAGGCAGCTGCGCAGTGATCTCCATGAATGCGTGGTCTGCCCTTGATACACTCAGATTTTCAGTTTATTCACAGACTACTAACGTAGTGTTCCCGCCACTCATTGCTCGGGAATTCTTTCAGGCCTGCTGTGCATCTGTATCGAAAAAAGTCCGTAAGAACAAAAAGCGTACACGGCCAATGGACACACAGCAGGCCACATCTCTTGCGTGAATTGGCTAAATGCCGCGAGTTGTGTTTTATATGGTATTGTTTTTTGTTGATCTTAAATTACGGTCTGGAGGGTGGCGTGATGGACCATTCCTTTGAGTCGTGCTGACCTCTTCCTGTGACGCAGTTGACATGATTTTGTCTGATAACAAGGAGACCTCATCATTACTTGAAACTTCCTGGCTGAGATGCTGTAATCCTTGCGTAAAACGTTCTCCTGACGATTCACCTTCGACAGGGAAAGTCATCTTCGAAGGTGAAGCGACAAACTGCAAGCAGAGCTACAGTGAGCGACGTACATATAGGCCTGCAGAGCGCGACATTGTTAATCATTGTTGCTTGCTCCGTGGTCTCTGATATTGCCAACAATCTCATTGAAAATAATCGACTAACGTAGACGCTGCAAAGCTGACATCCAAATTTTGTACAGTTTAACACCTTCCTCTTTCCTATTAAAATTACTCCGGTGTTTGAAAATCTCTGTGTCCTCTCTGTACATAATAATCTGATGTCTTTACTATGACGCTCGTCTCATTAAACCTTATTTCATGTGCGGGTATGGCCGATTTATTAACGTGTTCTAGGCGACACTTTCTTTGTTCTTCGATCACATTGGTGTTAATACTTCTTTTGTTGTACCGATGTAAACCTGTGCACAACTACAAGGAATGTTTTAATCACCCGGTCTAACCAGGTTGTGGACAGTTTTACATCGGTACAACAAATGACTTCACCAGGTGTTTGTAAAGTTCCTTGCAGATTTGGACAAACAGTAGGAAGCCTATGCAGTCGATGCGAGAATTCACCAATGTCGTAGGACCACTTTTTTCTCGGTTGCCGAGGTATTGGGATACCACATGTCTTGGAATACCAACGACGTCTTTCTTTGTAAACTCGAACCTGCACGACGTAACTTCCTGCCCTGATGTACCCATTATTTCCAACATCGGCGCACTGTCACAATTGGACGATACAGCCATCCCACTCCAGTAGTCTAATGTTGCGGCCTCTGTCAAATGCATTCACTTGGTGGTTAGGTTGTTAAACGGTTTCGGGAGGCACCGCGGTTTGATTCGTTCTGTACTTAAACGTCTGATTGGTTCCAAAAATAGGGTGGTGACATCATGATTGCACTCTGGTAGGCGCATACATGTTACAGAGCCGTTTGAATCTAATTATTTATTCACATAGTGTATCATTGTATGCATGTATTCGGAAATGGAGTATCACTGGACCACTACTTCTGGAAACATTACTTTTTCGGAGGCATTGTACATTCCTCTCTTTAAGGCTTAATGTTAAGCAATGACATAGTTTTTTAGATACCCCTGCATTCGTCTTCTTTTCTAATATGACCTTCCCATATTGTGAAACTCCTTTGAAACTATTATTTCGCTAATTCTAATTCATCAACAGCAAACTGTATTATAATTTATGTAACAGTATTATTCTGCATTTTTACCTACTGGTTCAGATTCAAATTTCTCGTTTAGTCTGTTTTGGTACATTAGTTTGTTATTGATATCTTTGACTAGATACACCTTATAATTTCTTACATCTCATACCATCACATACAGTACTCAAAAATAAATGTTCTGCACTTAAAATTTTGCTTAACTAAGAAAGTGTACAGCAACCTATGAAACACCCTCCCCCAAACACAGATACACTTTTTTTTTTTTTTTTTACCGTGAAGCGCATCCAATATATATCTCTTATGGTAGTGTAAATAGTTGTAATAAACACCCTACAGCCACACGCTACACTCCAGTCCTCTCATCGGACTACCACAGTGAATAGCGATATAATGTTTCCAATTCACCCGCTTCCATTCATAGTCCACACGAGTATCTACTTACATCACCTAAAAAGTCGCTTAGGACTGGCACTAGTACTGTATGGCCTATATGGTGTTGCTTGATCACTGTACCTCATGCTTTTCAGCAGTCTATGCAGTATCAGTACTGGTTGCACTTTTACACTGACGAGTGATTCTCTTTGTTAATTTCATGCGACTTATTTACAACACTCCTGTGCAGCGATCAACAGTCACTCAGTACGTAGTGTATGTTTGGTCTAGGTTTAGTTGTGACTTCCACTCTGTCTGCTTTTCCAGTGATCACTGTCAAACCTGTGTAGTAAGAATCATATACCATAACAATATTTTAGCGGAGGAACAACAAGTGCAGCCTAGGTCGAGTGTCCTAAAGAGACTTAACAATGTCTGACCTCACAAAATTATCTGTACATCATTTTCATCTGGTTATATGGCTTGCGGAAGTTTTTAACCGCATAGTTCACCATGCTTTTCGACCTTGTGCTTTCCTCTTCATTCTGTCGTATGCTCCTTGTGATCCGGTGACGTCATCCAGCATCTGGTATCTCCTTCTACCTTTCCCTCTGTTGTCTGAAACGAAACCTTCAATTGCCCCAACTAGAATACAATTACTTCCTCAAATGTTTAAATATTTGTATAGCTTATGGGACTTAACTACGGGGTCATCAGTCCCTAAACTTACAAACTACTTACGAACTAGCTAACACTAAGGACGGCACAAATATCCATGCCCGACCATAGAGGCCGTGCAGACCGTGACTGGTGCGCCTCAGTCTCCTCGGCCACCGCGGCCGGCAATCACTTCTTAGATTATGACCTACCTAGTTTATCTTTCTATTCTTCACAGTCGGTAACATCTTCCTGTCTTCTACATCTGTGGCCAGTACATCCTACTTCCTGACTTTACCAGACCTGTTGATCTTCTCCATTTGAAGCCATATCCACATTTCACATACTTCAATTTATCTCTCATCATTCTTTCACGTTTATGCTTCGTATAAGGCAACGCTCCATATCAGGTATTTCACCAGTCGCTGTCTTAATTCTTTGTGTAATCCACTAGTTACGCTTTCTTTCTGCTTCTGAAACGGCTCTTTCACCAGTGCCATTCTAACTTTGATGTCCTGTTGGCATACATGTCTTCCTTTATCCAGATTTCCAAATACTTGAATGTTCTCACCTGTCCTGTGGTTTCTGAGCCCAATTTAAAATTCACATTTCTTTTCTTTAGACCTATAACCATGCTTATAGTTTTTATTAATTCGCATGCCATATGCTGTGAGGGCATCATTCACGACATTTAGGATCTTGGTTAGTGTATCTTGATTTTCTTCGATAATCACAATGTCATATACAAATCTTATGCATTCAATTTTTCCTATCTATCGTAACACGTCTTTTCTTATACAAACAACTATTCAGTAACACCTCCAAATAAATGTTAGGCTCGATGAGAAACGAAGCCCTATCTGACACCTCTCGAAAACCTACTTTCTTTGGAGGTCTCGTTACCTATTCGTTCCCTTGCCTTCTGAATCAAGGAGGTATTTGCAAACAGTCTGCTCTCTTTCAACTATAATCCCAACCTTTTCAATATATCCATCAGCTTTTCCCTATGAACTCTATCAGAGGCCCTTGAGGTTTATGAAAACAGCAAATACTTCTTTTCCTTTTCTATATGCCTCTCACCGATGATACTAAATAGTCCGATGGCAACTCATGTTCACCTTTTGAAACCATATAGTTCTTTTCCAAGTGTTTCTTCCAATGTTCCATATATCGCCTCATTCAGTACTCGAAGAAGGACCTTCGTTACCTGCAATATTAGATTGATAGTCCGGTGTTCTTCGCACTTTTTTTTTGTTATTACTCTTCGGATTGGGGACTAGTATGCTTACAAGAAAGTCCTCTGGCCATCCCCTTTATCGTACATCTACATGCGATACTCAGCAAATCACATTTAAGTTCCTGGGACATGGTTCATCGAACCACCTTTATACTATTCATCTCCCATTCCATTCTCGAATAGCGCGCGGGAAGAAAGAACACCTGAATCTCTCCGTTAGACCTCTGATTTCTCGTATTTTATTCCGATGGTCATTTCTACCTATGTAAGTGGGAGTCAACAATATATTTTTGCATTCGGAGGAGAATGTTGGCGATTGGAGTTTCGTAAGTAGCCCACGCCGCAGCGGTAAGCGCCGTTGTTGTAATGATTCCCATCCCAGATCCTGTACCATTTCCGTAATGCTGTATCCCCTGTATCGTGACAATACGAAACGAGTTGCTCTTCCCTGGACCTGATAAGGATCCCACAGTGGGCAGCAATACTTCAAAAATGGACGGACAAGCGTAGTGTATGCAATCTCTTTTGTAGTTCTGTTGCATCTTTTAAGGGTTCTGCCAATAAAATGCCGTCTCTGGTTCGCCTTTACCACGATATTATCTACGTGATCTTTACAGTTTAAGTCTGAAGTAATAGTAATTCCTAGATATTTAGTGGAGTTTACGGCCTTCACTTTTGATTGATTTATCTTGTAAACAAAGTTTAACCGATTTCTTTTCGTACTCATGTGGATGACTTCACACTTCTCATTGTTTGGTGTCAATTGCCAATTTTTACACCATACTGATATCTTATTCAGATCGTTCTGCAGTTGGTTTTGATCTTCAGATGATTTTACTAGACGGTAAATGATGGCGTCACCCGCAAACGACCTAAGAGAGCTACTTAGATTTTCCCCTAAATCGTTTATGTACATAAGGAACAGCAGAGAACCAATAACACTACCCAGGGTAACACCCGATATCACTTCTGTTTCAGTCGATGCCTTTGCATCGATTACTACGAACTGTGTCCTCTCTGACAGGATATCCCCTATCCAATCGCAAATTTGGGGCGATATAACGTAACCACTCAATTTGATTAAAAGCCGTTTGTGAGGTACGGTGTCAAAAGTCTTCTGGAAATCAAGAAATACGGAATCGATTGTGAACCCTTGTCGATATCGCCCATCATTTCGTGTGAATAAAGAACTAGTTGTGTTTCGCCTTAACGATATTTTTTAAATCCGTGTTGATCTTGGGTCAATAGATCATTGTATTCGAGGTAATTCATAATATTTGAATACAGGATATGTTCCAAAACCCTGCTGCAAATTGACGTCAATGAAATAGGCCTGTAGTTTAGTGGTTTACTCCTACTGCCTTTCTTGAATATAGGTGTGACCTGTGAAACTTTCCAATCTTTTGGTATAGATCCTTCTTTGAGAGAGCGGTTGTATATGGCTGTTAAGTAAGGACTATCGCTTCAGCATAATCAGATAGAAATTTAATGGATTTACAGTCCGGACCCGAAGACTTGTTCTTTTTAAGTGATTTTAGTTGCTGCACTACTCCGATGATATCTACTTCTACGTTACTCATTCTGGCCTCTGTTCGTAATTAGAAATCTGGAATATTCGTTTCCTCTTCTTTGGTGAATGAGTTTCTAAAAGCTATGTTTAGCTTTATTAGCGCTGTCATCGGCAGGATCACCGTTAGTATTACGTAGTGCGGGTATTGTTTGTGTTTTGCCCCTAGTATATTTAACATATGACCAAAATCTCTTTGGGGTTTCAGTCAAATATCGAGAAAGAGTTTCGTTGTGATAAGTATTGTAGGCATCTCGCATTGAGATCTTCGCTAACTTTTGAGCTTCTGTGTAGGATCGCCAATCCTGGGGATTTTGTGTTCGTTTAAATTTAGCATGCCTTTTCCTTTGCTTTTGCATCCGTGTCCTGATCTGTTTTGTATACCAAGGAGGATCACCTCCTTCTTTTATTAATTTATTTGGTATAAAACTGTCAATTGCTGTCGATACCACTTCTTTGAATTTGAACCACATCTGCTCTACACCTACGTAAATGTAGTTGCAAAGAGAAGTCAACTCCTTTCCTGCTGTTTCTTTTAAATTGTTGAATATATCTGCTGGAATATCGTCTGAACTAGATGCTTTATTGTTTGTCAGTTCTCCCAAAGCCTTATGTATTTCTGATCATAGGAATGAGTTGCCATTTCATTTTCATTTACTTCTTCTTACTTCTGAAGTTGCGCCGGCCGCGGTGGCCGAGGGGACTGAGGCGCTCCAGTCACGGTCTGCACGGCCACTACGGTCGGGGTTTCGAATCCCCCCTCGGGCATGGATATTTGTGACGTCCTTAGGATTAGCTAGTACATAAGTAGTTTGTAAGTTTAGGGACTGATGACCCCGTAGTTAAGTGCCATAGGCTCTACAAACATTTGAACATTTTTTTTCCTCAAGTTGCAGATTGATCAATAGTTCTTTGATCTTCTTCACAGAGGCATTCAATATGCTATTTCCATATGTCCTTAGCATCACATGAGACATATAATAGAGTTACATTTTTCCATTCTATCTCCATATTAGTATTAGCTTTTCTTCCTTGAAGCACTGTGTTTTGGCAACTCGATACATTTTTCATACTTGACCTTTTTCTCCAGTGTCTCAATTTCTGAGCAGATTTCTCTCGTCCCATTTTTTCCCTTCTCAGCTCATTGTTAAATCTTCTGTATTGCCTTTTTCCTTTTATGCTTTTTTTTCCATTTCCTCCTTTGCGCCAACTTAAAGATCACGCCGTCAGTAACCCATGGTTTCCGCCTTCGCTTGCACTTTACCATACCAACAATTTTTTTATTAGTTGTTTTAAGGGTGTCCTTGAACTGGATCCTTTGTTCATATACACTACCTGCCCTAGGTCTAGTTTACCAATTGACTTTGAAGCCTACTTCCTGCTTTTTGTTTATTGTCTCCTCTTTCAGAGCATCCAAGTTAACTCTCTCTCTCTCACTTTTCCTACTAAAATTCTTTTTATCCTGTCCTGCACATCTACTGCAACCAGACTGTGGTCGGAGTCAATATCTGCACCTAGAAAACTTTGGCGTTTCTCATGTTTGTGCGGAATCTACTCTGTATCAGAACGTAATCGATCTGGTATCAGTTATTGTGTATTTCTAAGTCTGTGTGTACTGTGTTCTTTTGTGGTGTTAAAACGTCGATTTCCAGTACGAACGAGTTTTTCTTAGAAATTCGGACCAATCTCACGCCTCTCTCGTTTCTCTTATTCAATCCAAACTTGACAACTATTATCTGTGCGGTACTTCCAATTAAATTTGTTCGTTATTTTAACTATAGAGTTATAAAGCTTTCTTGCTAATGATTGTACCGTTCGCGTCCCTGGGGCGTCGAAAACATGGCAATAGTTGACTGGTGTAGAAAGCCCAAAATACAACTAAATCTCTAGATTTATCACTTCCTAATTTACTTCCAAAAGCTTTACTACTGACACAAGGCTCGTCAAAAACGACCATCGATCTGAAACACGAAAACAGTGATAGATATAGTAACGTGGACTCCCATGTATCTTCCAGTAGTCACATTACGGCCTGGCCTGGTGCAGTCATTTGTTGTACCGATGTAAACCTGTCCACAACCTGGTTAGACCGGGTGTTTAAAACATTCCTTGTAGTTGGTTGATTGGAAAACATCCATCAGTACGCATGCTGTTAGCTGTCAGCTTTTTTATGAATAATAATAATAAAAAAAAATCGAACTAACGTGTTTTAAGGCCCACTTTAGATTTGTAGTTTTAGACGTTTGTGAAAACATTTTCGACCATAATAATAATCTAAATACTAAAAAATTAATTAATAAGTGCGTCTGAAACCCGTTTAGGAAAAAAAAAGTAGGTAGGGGCGGGTTTCGAACCACCGAACTTTAACGTCACAGTCCAACGCTTTACCCACTACGCTACGGCTATCAGTCAGATCATGAGTCCGTTAATATCTTACTATTCATGTCCGTTGTTTACTGATGCTAATATGACATTTGTAGACACTAGATTATCGTACGAAGAACTATGTGTTTTTGTTAATTCTTCAGTGTGCCATTGCTTTGAAATGACAACGTGTAAGTTACAATAAGAAAATCATCAAATACGCAACGCAAGATGCCAGAGAGAGTTCTGGGCGAGGAATGTCACGTGACATCTCCGAACGGCTGGTTTTCGTTAATTCAATGGAGGGTCTAAAATCTCCGTTATTTTTGCAAATATGTCTCAAACGATACGAGATATGAAAAAAATTTAAGGTAGCCAAGTTGTAGAGAATTTTCTCCTCTACAAATTGGGTTATTTAATTCTTGTGTCAGTAGAACGGTTCGTTTGCAACTATAATTATATTACAAACAGCTTTTTTGGCATTACTACCGTATTTTTTGTCCGAAAAACTTGAAAAAGGGAGGTTCTGGTCTCTGGAGGCCTACAATCATGTCTGTAAAATTTGGTGCTGATCAGTTGAACGGTTCGTCTTAAAACAGGGAACACGTTACAGACAGACAGACAGGCAGACGGACAGACATCCCAAAATCGCCGTTATTTTTGCAAATATCTTTGAAACGCTACGAGATTTGAAAAAAACACAAGAGAGCAACGTTGTAGACAATTTTCTCCTCTACAAATTCGGTTATTCAATTTTCGTGTCAGATGAATAGTTAAGCTATTATTTTCATTTAAATTTCGAGCCGTCAAAAGACGATCGCAAAGGCCCACTTTTCGTGTTACTACCGTAATCTAAAGTGGGCCAAAAAAATAAGAATGTGGGTAAACTAGTGTGAACGCAGTTGTGATCTCATTATCGTAATCACGAGAGTCTCGAAGATACCACAGACCACAGCAGTACAAATTTATGTGCCAACTAACTCTGCCATTATGAAACCGAACAAATGTGTGAGGAGATAAAGAAAATCATTCTTTTAAGAGGGCGGAAATCGTGACTGCGATGGAGTACTGGAAACAGGTAGTAGAAAGAGAAGGAAAAGTAGTATGTGAATATTGACCGAGTAAAAGTAATGAATTAGGAAGCCGTCTGGTAGAATGTAGTACAGAACACAATTTATTCATAACAAACACTTGGTTTAAGAATAATAAAAGTAGATTGTATAGGGTTGAATAATGGTATGGAATGTGTAGAGATTGTATTATGCTAAGACATAAATTTCGGAAACAGGCTTTAAACTGCAAGACTTAGCAAGGGGCAGATATAAGCTCAGAAAATATGTGATTGGTTATAAACTGTAGACTGAAACTGAAGAAACTACAGAAAGCTAGGATAATAAAGAGATACGATTTGGATAAATTGCAGGAACCTGAGATTATCGAGACTTTCAGAGGGAGGTTTAGGCAACAATTAACAGACACTGGGGAAAGTAAGGCCGTAGAAGATGTAAATGGTAATTTCGAGAGATGAAATAGTAAACGTAGTAGATAACGGAACAGGTAGAAGGACAAAGCCATCAAAATATCCTTGGATGTCACAGGAAATATCGAATATAACTGATGAAAGGAGAAAATATAAAACTGTAGTAAATGAAACAGGTTAAATAGAGTAAAGGCGAATAAAAATAGTGAAAATGGCTACGTAGGAGTGGTTAGATTGAGAATGAAAGTCTGTAGAAGTATGTATAACTAGAGAAAAGATATAAAGAGCCTACTGGAAAATAAAAGAGATATTTGGAGAGGAGAAGAACTGCTGTATTGACATCAATAATTCAGACGGAAAATCAGTTCTGAGTAAAGAGGGGAAAGCTGAAAAGTAGAAAGAATGTATAGAGGAACTCTACCAAGGAAATTAACTTCAACACAAAAATGTAGAAACGAATGATGAAGATGAGACAGAAGATAGTACATGAGAGAAAACTTGAGAGAGTACTGAAACTCCAAAGTAGAATGAGGGCCCCTGGAGTAGACATTGCGTCTGAGCCACTGAAATCTCTGGGACAGAGAACCATGACATAACTATTCCAACTAGTGCGCAATACGTCTGAGACAGGCGACAAACAATAAAGTAATATTCGCAATTTCAAAGAAAGTAAGCGCAGAGATGTATGAAAATTACATAACCTAAGTTTAATGTAATTCTTGCAAAATTATGTTACTAATCATTCACAGAAGAATAGAAACCTCGTAGAAGCCGTTTGGCAGAAGTTTAGTTTGGTTTTTGGCGAGGCGAGGCAATAAACACATTACAACTTATCTTAGAAGATAGACTACGGCAAGACGTACAAAAAAATCCTTGGATTACACAGGACATACTAAATGTAATGGATGAAAGGAGAAAATATAAAAATCCAGTAAATGAAACAGGCAAAATGGAGTACAGACGGCTAAGAAAAGAGATTGATAGGAAGTGCAAAATGGCTAAGCAGGGGTGGCTAGAAGGCAAATGCAAGTCTGTAGAAGAATGTATAAATAGGGGAAAAATAGATACAGCCTACAGGAAAATAAGAGAGATATTTGGAGATAAGAAAAAGAGCTCTATGAATATCAAGGACAGAGATGGAAAACCAGTTCTCAGCAAAGAAGGGAAAGCTGAAAAGTGGAAAGAATATATAGAGAGGCTCTACGAAGGAAGTGAACTTAGAGGCAATATTGTAGGAAGGGGAGATGATGTAGATGAGGATGAAATCGGAGATACTATACTGAGAGATGAATTTGACAGAGCAATGAAAGACCTAAGTCGAAACAAGGCCCCTGGAGTAGATGACATTCCCTCAGAGCTTCTGAAGTGTCTGGGAGAACCAGCCACGAAAAAACTGTTTCACCTGGTGTGTAAGATGTATGAGACTGGTGAAGTACCCTCTGACTTTAAGAAAAATGTAATAATCCCCATTCCATAGAATGCAGGCGCAGACAGATGTGAAAACTACAGAACCATCAGTTTAATAAGTCATGGTTGCAAAATATTAACACGAATTATTTACAGAAGGATGGAAAAGCTGACAGAAGCCGACCTCGGGGAAGATACGTTTGGGTTCAGGAGAAATGTAGGAACACGGCTTATCCTAGAAGATTGATTAAGGAAAGGTAAACCTACATTTTTAGCTTTTGTAGCTGGAGAAAAATATAGGGAGCATAAGGTTATTTACAACTTGTACAAAAACCAGACAGCAGATGTCAGAGTTGAAGGTCATGAAAGGGTTGCAGTGGTTGGGAAGGGAGTACGACAGGGTTGTAGCCTTTCTCCAATGTTACTCAATTTGTACATCGAGCAAGCTATAAAGGAAATCAAGGAGAAATTTGGAGAAGAAATTAAAGTTTAGAGTGAAGAATTAAAAACACTGCGTTTTGCCGACGACATAGCAATTCTGTCGGAGACAGCAAAGGACCTGGAAGACCATCTGAACGGAATGGACAGTGTGCTAAAAGGTGCGTATAACATGAACATTAACAAGAGAAAAACAAGGGTAATGGAGTGCAATCTAAGAAATTCAGAGGATGCTGAAGGAATTAGATTAGGTGACGAAACAATAAAGCAGGTAGATGAGTTTTGTTACTTGGGCAGTAAAATAACAAATGATGGTCGCAGTACAGAGGATATAAAATGCAGAATGGCAATGGGTAGAAAAGCGTTCCCGAAAAAGAGAAATTTGTTAACATCGAATATTGATTTAAGCCTAAGGAAGTCCTTTCTGAAGGCATTTGTGTGGAGTGTTGCCTTGTATGGGAGTGAAACTTGGACGATAAACAGTGCGGACAGGAAGAGGATTGAGGCTTTTGAAATGTGGCGCTACAGAAGAATGCTGAAGATTATGTAAATAATGAGGAGGTACTAAACAGAATTTGGGAGAAATGGAATTTCTGTCATACCTTGACTAAAAGAAGGGATCGATTGGTAGGACACATTCTTAGACACCAAGGAATCGTTAATTTTGCATCGGAGGGAAGTGTGTGGGGTAAACAACGCAGAGGAAGACCAAGATATGGATAGAGTAAGCAGATTTAGCTGTCGTTCTTATGTGGAGTGTAAGAGGCTTGCTCAGAATAGGGTATTGCGGAGAGCTGCATCAAACCAGTCTCCGGACTGAAGACCACAACAACAACAATGAGGATACACCTAACGGAAGTGGAGAGAAGAGGAATTTTTGGCACACCTTGACTAAATGAAGGGATCGATTGGTAGTGTACATTATTAGACATCAAGGGATCATGAATTCAGCATTTCAGGGTAATGTGTGGGATAAAAATAGTAGAGGGAGGTTAAGAGGCGAATGCAGCAAGCAGGTTCAAATAGATGTGCGTTGCTGTTCTTGTGAGGAGATGATGAGACTTGCTCAAGACTGAGTAGGGTGGAGAGCTGCTTGAAACTAGTCTCTGGACTGAAAAACTAAACAGCAGTTTAGTAGGTTGAATAAGTTTTCGTATGTCACCATCCTGCAGATTCAAATGTAGCGCAAACTGGTCGGTTCTTGTTTCATTTTACCAGCTATTCAGTGACGATTTCCGTCAGTGCACTAAAAAGGCACAAGTGTGGAATGATTGATGCATATATTTTAGTTATAATGCATCCTAACTTCCAGGACGAGTATGTGTCGCAGTAATCGACCGATCCTGGAGCACGACTCGGGTGCAGGATTTGTGCTTAACGCCGCCGGACCGTAAGCTTTTCAACATTCAACACTATTGAAAGACGACCGTCTGTCGTCTTCCATATATTTTTTATAAAATTGTAATTTATTTGACGTCGCAAGATTAGCATTTTGTTAAAACTAGAAGCCCACTCTAGAAGGCATGAGGAATAGCATTTTTATTTCATGTTTTAAAATATTCATTTCTGAAATGTTTGTTAATATTGCTAGGATTTTGTTATTTTAATAATTTATTATTGTGTTAGTTAATAATGTGGGAATAAATACGGCTTCTCCGCTACGGCACTGTCCCTGTGAGAATGTGTAATTGTTTTACTTTTAAGTGGATGTGCAAGAATCTAATGGCTGTCTCAATATGGGTAGTAATAGCTGGTTGCATGGTTCTCTGTGGCTCAGAGTAGGTAGTTAGTCGTTACCAACTTCGGCTGCTGATGCTACCAAAGAGGTTTCTACGCCCTTTGGTTACTAGCCAGTCAGCGAGCCCTCTCCAGGATGAGTCTCGCGTCCCCACCCCTTTCAGGGGTTTTGCCAGTTTCCGGTAGCTTCGTGCATCCTGGCCGCTCGCTCTTCACTTTGTGCTCGGATTGTGGTGAGGTAAGCTTGGTACTGCTCATGTGTCCGCGAAGATGGTAGTGATTCCTTGTGTAGCATGTTTAACTTAAACTCTTGAACTTAGATTCATTTTTCGGAATATTTTTTCTGATCGTCCGCGGAAATGTGTTCTAGTTTCTCAATCCAGTGATTTCCAACAGATAAACACGGTGTATGTGTTACTAGTTGCAGTCTGATAAAGACCCAATTTCTAACAGACGATATGTTCATTTTTGTACAGTGAAAGTAAAATCTTTCTTGTCGTTTCCTTCCGTGAGTTGTATGTGTTCCACATTGTTGGTTCTTAGAACAAAGCCTTCAGCATCCACTATTGTTTGTTCCATGCCCATCAGGCAAGTAACTATGCGTGTATCCTTCTGATTTCCACTAACATTTCGCCATCTTCTCTCCCCACCTATTTTAATTCTCCGAACTTGTAGTATGCACTCAGTCTTTGTTAGTAATTCTGTCTAAGCCTTGTGCAACCACCTTCAATAACTTGCTTATGAAATTCTATGTATTTCTAAGGGTTGCTTGCCGTAGTTTTTATTCTCACTTTTCCGTCTTTGTAATTATTTCACTTTGCTGGTTTATTGAGACTGGACTTCATCCGTCTCTGTAATCGCTCCCTATCGCGTGTAGCTGCATTTAATTCGCTACCTTATGTAATTCTAAACATTATGGTTTGCATGCCATATTTTTCATTTTTATTTCTCCGACTTTGTAATTATTTCACTTTTCCGGGTTTTGAGACTGGACTTCATTCGTCTCTGTGAACGCTCCCAATCGCATGTTGCTGCATTTCAGTAGCTTCCTTATGAAATTCTATGGGTTGCATTCCGTAGTTAATTTACTTTATTTTTCGGAAATTGAAATTATACATTTTTATCAGTTTTCAGATCCACGCGGATCCGAACTCCGACTTCAAGGGTTTGCGGTTAGTCACCTGAATTCACGCCTCTTCTCATTAAACCAGTGCCTAGATATTTTATTCTCAGATTACAACATAATAGTCCGCCGTGATTTTATGTAATGAATCCGATTTTAACTACTTCACCTTCAGTATAGTGTGATCATGTAACGTAGCCCTGTGTCGCCGTTGGCGTGTTTGCTCGCAGTCTAATCTAAATGCAATTTAACTTGGCTATACTCACGCACCATCTCAAATCAGGTACGACAGGCAAGAGCCATCTTCGCAGTTTTATTGTGTATTGTGTTGTGTGGTACCTCCGGGTTTGCTGAATTTCGTCTACGATAACGGCGCCTGCTTCACGGCGCCTGCTTCTGCTTCTTTTCAGCACGCTGAGTTTGATGAGTTTCGCTGTTTCATTGCGTGTGTGTGGGCGAGTGAGTATAGTTTGTAAATCCTCCCCCCCCCCCCCCCCCGTAGCGTTACGTTCTGTGTAATTTATGTTAAAATCAATGTTGGGTACCGTCAGTATTAGATCATGTAAATGGGATGCATTTTTATTGTATTAACAAAACTGGTTCCCCATTTTGTTTGCGTTCGACCTGACTAAACAAGTTAAGTTCAGTATAATTTTGACTTGCCTATAAATTGTAGTTTTCGAGCACCTTCCCCCTGCTGAGAACAAGCTCAGATGCAATTTTCTATGTTTTAGTTCCGTTGCGCCATTAATGTTTTTCTTTAGCCACCTTTATGAAATAACTTTAATTGTAATGGCTTGTTTATTAATGCGTGTGTGTAATTTCGTGTGAGCTGCTACGTATACTGGCCACTGTATCGTTAACTTCCTGTTAACTTTCAGTTCCGTTGCGCCATTAATGTTTTTCTTTAGCCATCTTTATGAAATAACTTTAATTGTAATGGCTTGTTTATTAATGCGTGTGTGTAATTTCGTGTGAGCTGCTACGTATACTGGACACTGTATCGTTAACTTCCTGTTATTAGAGTAATTTGAACCAAGTCAGTTCTCAATTTGGGCCAGGGAACAACGTTTTGCAGCAGGGAGTAGTCGGAACTTTTGCTAATTTTACTGCTAAAATTAAGATTTTTTATAACAGTAAATTCTTATCTGGGTATATCCTACCAGAATTAAGCTTTTATTTCGTACAGTGGGCCACTTTTACTATGTTGTCCTGTTTCAACAAAAAACGGGCTGATGTGTAAATCACAAAGAGGTTTTTTTCCGACACCCGAAATTCATGTCACTAGATGCCACTGCGCACTTGGAATTTTTTACTCTTTTATTTATCATTTCGAATATTTCTAACTGAGAAATATAGGGACATTTGGCTGACTTCTTTCCTTCTCCACCAGTAACGAAGCTATTTTGGGTTAGCCAAGAAGAAGTAATTGCAATGGGCGAAGCTAAAACACCTGTCTTTGAGACTCAACTTCTCAAGTGTGATACTTTTACATGGTTCTGAGTGCATATGTTGCAAAGGAGTGATACAGCACTCGCAAACCGCAGTTCTGAGTCCTTCTCGCACTGTATTATAACAGCTGTTTTACATCAACAAGCATTACAGTTGGTAAGATGGGCAGTCAATGGAAAATATGAGCAGAACATAATACTCCTTTTAACTGAACTGTGCCCTGAACAAGCCAACGAATCTGCGGTTATTGTGGAACAGTATCTGTTGAAATTATTTCATATGTTTATTGATACTTTGACTTACATAATTACGCTATCATGTAACTGTACATAAGCTATTTTCGTAACTCTGTGTACAGAGAATCCATTCTTACATGTTTCTAAATAATACGCCATTTTACCTAGTTTTGAGCTACAGAAAAAGCACCTGGTTTCAGACATTGAATGTACATAAAGAACACGGTGTAGCACAGCTGTCATTTATAGACGTTGAAACTCGCCCGCTGTTCGTTTGACTGTTAACTAGCCGTGTTTGTGAAGTTGACAACTGACTGCTTGCTCGTAAAATCTAATTACGGCGATATTCACACAGCGGCGGAAATATACAGTTCCCTTAAGCAAAACTCTGATTCTATAAGTTAAGCAACAGTTCTACCTTTACTGTAATCTTTAGAGGAAAATCCACACAATTAAATAATGATTCGCAGTCATGGATCTAAATCAAAAATAAATGTTGGCAACGGAAACATTCTCTGCTCTAGAAGCAAATGTTCAAATGTTTGTATAGTCTATGGGACTTAACCACGGGGTCATCAGTCCCTAAACTTACAAACTACTTATGAACTACTTAAGAACTAGGACGGCACAAATATCCATGCCCCAGGGGGGATTCGAACCCCGACCGTAGTGGCCGTGCAGACCGTGACTGGAGCGCCTTAGTCCCCTCGGCCACTGCGGCCGGCGCTCTAGAAGCAAGCAGAGACACAAGATACATGAACAAATTACCTCACATTAATCCAAAACATATGATGAGGGGAGAATTTAAATTAGCACAAAAGGATAGTTTAACAAAGTAAATTATTGTTCAAAACAAGAACAACAAGGGGGAAGACAGTTTTTTAAAAATTACAATAAAAAACACACCTTACAAAATATTCAAAATATCCACAATTACATGGCCCTAAAATTGCCCACCTGCAAAGTTGAGTACAAGTTAATTACGATCACCTTTCATAGGGGGGAACGGAGGAATTGCAGCACATTCACACACAGATTCATACGCCATACGCCAAGCCACCCGACACCAATACATCAAGACGACAGCCAAGCAATGCGGAGAATGCAGATCGAAGGTTCACTCGCGCACAGTGAAATAGTACTTCGCTTCCATAACATGTCAAGCTAGTGGCTTAGGCTCACGATCAACTATCAGAAAAAAACGCACTTGGTTTAAGACCACACAGTGCGGTGTACAGATGGAAGTTAAAGTTTCCCTAGAACTTCTAACTATACATTAAATCAAGATTTCATTAAATAATATCCAAAAACGGTGGCTCTTGCGTTCGTTTAGCACAGGGAGAAGATAACTACAAAAAGTTAGAGTTGTTAGATCAATACAGCACTCTACTAAGTCGGAACATAAAATATGCAAAAAGTTAACAAAACCAATTTCGAAGAGAATAAGATCGCGAAATATATCGTGTAACCATTCTTTCTGGTCAGAGGAATGATATCTATAAGATAAGCAAGGTTACAGATTGCTACAGCACAATACAGAGGTCGGTCCCAAAATTTCAAAGAAGTGAAAGAATTATATTTCAAGAAAATTATAAACCCGATAGACATCGTACAACGGTTCTTTCTACACAGAGGTAAAGATCTATTTAATGGTAATAACCACGACAGGGAACACGCTAATCGGCACACACGTGGGCCGACAAGTACACAGAGTACAAGTTAGAATGGACAATTTTCGGGGAAAATTGTCATGCTGCACTCACTAGGAAACGCCTTAGCAAATGAGGTATACAATTATTAACCACTCATGTGCCTGAATGATGGAAAAGCTAAAGGCTTAGTCTGATATTGTCCAGGTGTTCTGTCGACAAAGTTCGAACAGTATAGGCAGCACGAATCTCCGAAAATATTAGAATTCAACTATGATAAGAACGCGAAAGACATTTAACATATTTAAACAGGCAAAGAAGTGATTTAAAAGTTATAAAGTGCAAGAACTATGCTAACGAAACACCAACAGAGCCTCGGAATCAGATTCCAGCAAAAATCGACATAAAATTAGCAATCCGGTAGGAAATTAATCAAAATCTCACTACTACACATAGTGTAGCTGCTACTCCCAGAATTAAACTCGCGAAAAGGCATAAGTACGACTATGGAGCCACGAGGCCACAGCAGAACGAAACCCAGAGGTACTTACCCTACCAGGAACCAAGAAGCGAATGAATAGCTCTCTTGACCACAGCTTAACCACTAGAGAAGGGCTAGTGGAGGGGAGTCCAGAGAGTGTCACCATTTGTCAGGCAGGTAACCTAACCAACTCCCACCCAAGGAGGTTAAGAGCAAGCTACATTATGAATCGCTGCTAAGACTGGGTTCATCTCAGCAGTTGGCAAACCTACCTCTCGCCCAGAGACATTCAACGCTCAGCGTTTGAAAGAAATGTCGACACAAAACAGACGAGGCGCGCCTAGAACTTGCTAAACTTTCTTACATACAAAGTTTCATTCACTCTGTGGAAGCCAGTGCCAGTGGGAAGCACATCACAGTACACACTAATATACATTTGGGGCCTCATGTACAACAGAAACTTAGAATTTTACATACAGATAAAACTAAATCAATATATAATGCCTGGTATATCGCATACTGCGAGTGGAGTCTCTTGCTACACTCAAAAAATGTCTGAAGCTCGTCAACATGTTTTCATGGGGAGTCAATTAAATGGAAGACGTTATGTGAATGTGTTTGATGTGTGTGATATAACTCATTTTCTGTAATTATGTTATTTAGTAAAACATACTACTAAAAATGTTTCATTGCCCAATGTCGTGAATTCGCATCATACCGTTGTGATCATATAAATGGAAGGATAAATGTTTTTGAGCGCTAGTTCTGATGAATGCCAAATCTACACGAAGCTGATAAAGTTTCTAACACGTGCTGCTACCTCTCTGGGTGGTGGAAGGACTGCTACCACAGTTAGATCTCCCTGCAATTGTTCACAGGGCGCACATATATGAAGTTATCATCTTGGTTTGGAGAATTACGGCAGAATATAGAGATAAGTTTCGTTCTGAAAATTATTTATGTACCCTATAGTATCTGTGGCGTTACGTAAATCACATTTAGATGTAATAATGATGTTGAAAGTATAAGTAAATTGGAAAATACGGTTTGTGTAAAATATGCCGGCCGCGGTGGCCGAGGTGACTGAGGCGCTCCAGTCACGGTCAGCACGGCCACTACGGTCGGGGGTTCGAATCCCCCCTCGGGCATGGATATTTGTGTCGTCTTTAGTCTTAGCTAGTTCATAAGTAGTTTGTAAGCTTAGGGACTGATGACCCCGTAGTTAAGTCCCATAAGTTGTACAAATATTTGAACATTTTTTTGTAAAATATGCATCATTAGGCATTTGCATTATTTTGTGTGCCCGTGTAACAAATAAAGTGTAAATGGATAGGTCCTTCGATGTACCAGACTTTTTCAGCTGCAAATTATGTTAATTGTTTATATATATCTACGTAATGTTATTAATTTTAAATAATCACTTCACCTCACCAATATTTTGACAAAGTGCATTTATCTTCATTGCGACATGGAAATTCTGTCGAACTGCTAATACTGTGGCTCTTTAATTTTATTAGCGATGGTTCCAAAGAGGCTTTATCCCTCACGAAATGCTAAAGGGCGTTTCGTAGCTCGTGCACCACCTGCACAGAGTGACGACAGCTGCCTAACTGACAGTGACGGAAGTGACTTTGATTTCAAACCATCTCTACAAATGAGAGCTCAGATAACTCAGGTAACCACAATAAAAAATTGACAATCTTTCTGTTCTTCTATTTTACTGATTGCGGTTCTTAAGTAAATTTTTGTTGCTTGTTGAAAATGACGTTGAAAGTACCAGTCAAAATCATACAGTGGCTCACTGTGTATCCGGTGACAAGAGTACAGTCAAAAGATCTGTTATATGGAAGTCTGTACCAGCTGAGTGTAGGGAAAAAAGTGTCCTTACTTGGAGCGGCTTCTTGCCAGATACAAATGATCTGAAAGCACCAATTGTTTATTTTCGAGAGTATTTTGGTGAATCGCTGTTACGGCACTTTATCAGAATAATTTATTTTCTGCGCAGAATAATGTAAATAAGCCTATTCGACTGACAAAAGAGGAACCTAAGCAGTTTAGTGGCACTGTGTTATACATGTCTATCAATCAGCTGCCACCAACTCGTATATATTGCGCAAGGGCAAGTCGACGTAGCTGTGTGACTCATGTCATGTTTCGTAATATGTTGACTGATATCAAAAGAAATATCAGTTTCAATGATAATCATAAAATGCCAC
Source organism: Locusta migratoria (assembly GCA_026315105.1). NCBI lineage: Eukaryota > Metazoa > Arthropoda > Insecta > Orthoptera > Acrididae > Locusta > Locusta migratoria. The sequence goes on from CM048748.1 coordinate 372,715,489, forward strand.
GTCTTGATGAACCACACACATACAGGTTGTTCAAAATAAAGCGACTGATCCATTGTTACCAAAATTTCAGGCTATACCTCAACCCAAATGTTGAGTATTGATGACCAGATGGTCTGTTTCAAAGGGCAGTAAGCACTGAAATAATATTTGCCTAATAAGCCAAATAAATGGAGATATAAAATATTCATTTTGTGTGATACTAAAGGTCTTATTCATAATTTTGAAATTTACACAGGTGCGAGTAGGAATACAGTTCTGCATCTAGAACAAGTTGTTCAAAGTGGCCACAACAATCTATTATATTTTGATGATTGGTTCTCATCGATAAATTTGCTAGTTGAAATGAAAAAGCGGGGGATTCAGTCAGTAGGAACCTTTCGATCAAACCTATTTCCAGGTTGTAAATTTTCCACTGATGCCAAGGAATGTGGATGGGGTGCTTGTGAAGAGAAGGACGCTATTGTCGAAGGTGCTGAAATGCGAGCTGTAAAGTGGTCTGATAAGCGTACTGTGACTCTCGCTAGCACGTTTGAAGTTGCACATTCAGTTACCATTGAATAAAGATGGAACAGATCAAAAAAATTAAAAATAAATACATAAATAAAAATTAAAAATAGTAATAAAATAAAAAAAGTAGTCTTTGGTACCATGCCTCAGTATAGTGACACTGTACAATAAATTCATGGGAGGGGTACAAGAGGTACATTTGCTTCATGCACAGATATCCTATTATAGGATATTTGAAACAGTACTGCAGTACGCTCCATTTAAGCCCTATGGGCTAGCTCCATAGTAAATCAAATGATAATGACAGTTTCATGGAGAATAATTACGAACTGTAACGCTGATTAACTTCTCTGGCCAGTTAGCACTGGAACTACGTTATTTGTTTCATTAATTATTTTTTGTCAAACTTCCTTCTTCCTCTGGTCCCCCACCATGAAAAGGAGCGTGTGTGAATGTTTTTGAGTAGATTATTTTCCGTAATTACTAACCAAAGATAGTTTCGAGGTGGTGGAGTAGCTGCGAAATCTTTGGCTTAGGTGAGGCCAAGAGGGAGGTTTGCAGTGGCTTTCTCGGGTGTCGCTTGTCTTGAGGGGGAGGCAGGGACCAGCCAATGGCGGGAATATTCCTCGCGTTTGAAAAAAAAAAAAAAAAAAAAAAAAAAAAAAAAAAAAAAAAAAAAAAAAAAAAAGGACTGAGAGGACGGACGTCCTGTGCTCGACTGCTGTTAATGTGGTAAGGGAGTAGGTAAAAAATGTGTCTTATTATACTGAATCTGACTCGCAACGCAATAGTTGAAGTAGATTTATGTTAATATGGCAGAAAGTTTAGCGATTTTAGTTGTTTTTTGGTCAATTAGATTAAGTAAAATAGTTTGATACTAACGTTAACGGTCGGGACTTAGTATCCGCTTGCTACCTTACGCTTTGAGATTTGTTTGATTTAGTAAAGCTTTTGGAAAACCCTTATTTTAAAGTTTGTGCGGAGAAAATAGTGTGAGAATTTACGGAGTTTTCATTGTGTAATGGGACTTGACAACTTTTCGCGCCATTACACAATAGGCCCATATTCTGGCAATTTCAAAGTAATAATGCACCTTCAGTGGTCGATAACAGCCTCGGGAACAAGCAAGATCTCATTTTTTTGGCCGGTATTTCATTGATTTTGAAATTTTCTGTAATCAGACCTAAAGCAGAATGAGCCGCGGAGGCCACGTGGCGGAGCTTGATGGCAATTGAGTAGAGTGGGGTAGAGTGACGTCTTATCGTACAGTGGAATTGTAGGAACAGATGAAATTTCTAATAATATTTGTTTTTCCTTTTCTGCAGGGTACTTAATTTTCCGGAAATCGCGGAGCTGTGTGTTGGGATTCTGTAAGATTTGAGCGGTAGATACCGTTGCGTGTCTCACGTCTTGCATTAAAATCAGCAATTAATAACGGCCACCCTCTTTGCTGAACCATATTTTTTTTTATTTCCCTTGCTAGCTAGAGAAATGGAGTGGTTAGTGCATGCAGTTGTAAACGTGTTTGATGAGCAAGTGCTCTATGAAGAGTGATATCCTTACAAGTCCAATAAATCCTTTTATCACTCGTTTTCCATGCAGTGTGGCGCGAAACATGTTTAAAATTTATATGTTTAGGAGACCAGCAACTCTAGTTGTTAATAAATCTTAGAGCCTGTGGCTCAAAATGTTTGTCTGCTCGGAAATGAGTGTTCACATTCGATTTTTAGTTTCTTTGCACATTTAATTTGTCCAGTTATGCCTTTCTTTGAATACTATCAGAAAAATAAAAATCTTTTCCTGAGTTAGTCGGACTTTACTAGTAAAAGATTTTCTACCACATATTTAAATCTAACAAAGAAGCTGCAATCTTAGTAACAGAAATTAAAAACAGTCATTAATATCCGATGAGCGATTAAGATGCAGGTGAAAGCTACATTCTGGGCAGTTATCATAATTTACCCCAACTCTGTATCGAACGTTGTGACAATTGATTAAATACCCGGGGTATTGTTATCTGTTGCGAAATTTATATATATATATAAAGAAACCTGGCAGTCAGCTGTCACAGCATTCGGTCGGTGCTTGAACCATTTACCTTTATTAGCAATGCTCATAATAGTCAGCGTAATTAGCTGGCACACCATTCAAATAAAAGAAGACTAAATCAAAAGCATTTTTGCACAACGAGGGTAACTATGCACATGGCGACCCTGCCAGGATCGACGCCTAATAGAACTTGTGAGAGTAGTGAGATGTTATGCAGGTTATTGTGGTTTTTCATCCAGTATTTGTTTTTCAGGAATTTAATTAAACATCGTTGCATTTGCTTGTTATGGGAGTGATTTTGTGTATTTATGAATCTATTCTTTGCTAGTTCTAGTGTGTCTTGCTTTTCTAGTGTTTTTTGTGTATTTCTTTAGTGGGCCATGATAATCGAGTACGGTGTTAGGATTTGTTTTATTACTTCTCGGAACAGTGAGTTGGAGAGTTGGAGATTGCAATTGTGGTCTGTATTTATATTAATACGCACTAAAAGCCATTGTGTCCTGTAGCAGAGAGGAAGAGAATGAGAGAGGAAGCAGTGCAGACGCGAACTTTGAGCGAGAGGTGCGAGCCACCCTTGGGCAGGACAGCCACATCGATCAGCTGGAGGCCACATTCCACGTGGGTGGTGGTGGCCTGGCTCCGCGAGACTCTGTCCGCAGCACGGAAACCGGTCAGCAGGCGGGCGCAGCGGTGCCAGTGTTAGCACAGGGATGGCGGTCTGCACGAACGACTCGCAGGCAGCCCAGAATACAGGCCAGCACGCTATTTTCCAGGGTGATGCGCTCGCACGTATTTTACAGAAACTGAATGAGCGGAAAGAGAGTATTGATGAGCAGAATCGAAAATTTGATGGAAAATTGGATGATCAATTTAGGATCATTGAGGAGACTATTAGCGAACAGACCAGGAATAATGGAGCCATTCGTAAGCTTGAGGATTGGTTTGATTAACAAAATAAAGTGATTGACGATAGACTTGAAGGGCAAGACAGTAAAATTAGAAAGTGAGAGGTTGACGGAAACATGGCAGAAGCAAGTGGGTGATTTTAGACAAGAGTTCAAGGAGGTTAGCGAGCGCCTAGATAACCGAATGGTTGCTGTAGAGCAAAACGTAACAGAGCGTGGCCTGGCAATACCGACCGACAATCAAATATCGGAGGTGGCGGAAATCATTTTTGACAGGGTGACTGGGAAAGTCAATAAGCAAGGCGAATTGGTTGATACAGTATCGAAGAAGGTAGATGATGTGGCGGTTGTGGTGGAACATATCACGAGGAATAGTGATACAGATTCGAGTAGGACGCAACCTGCTCCAGTCGGAGAAAGTGAGGAGGTAAAATTGCTATTGCGTTTCAAGGAAGAACAGGATACGATTAATCGGAGGCAATTAGAAGCACTAGTATAGCTTCATGACTACATAAAGGGTGATGCTCACAGCCCCAGGCCTGTCGGTAGTAAAAGGTCAACACAGGATGACACCGATTTTCGCGAGTTGGAGGAGAGACTCTGCAGGTTACGTCAGTACCGCGGTGGCCGACGGGACTGAGGCGCTTCAGTCACGGTCTGCACGGCCACTACGGTCTGGGGTTCGAATCCCCCCTCGGGGGGCCGTCGTAGTTCGTAAGTAGTTCATAAGTAGTTTGTAAGTTTAGGGACTGATGACCCCGTAGTTAAGTCCCATAAGATTTACAAACATTAGAGACAAGTAGCGTTTTCCCACAGCAGTCACTAAATGTGGACGACGAGGAATGTCGACGACATTTTGAACCTGTGCAGACGTACTTCGTCTTTCCCGACGAAAATAATCGTATTCATCCCGTTCTATGGATGTCGCAATTCGACCATTCCTTGCCAACTTCATGGGGACATGTACTTCGCATGAAATTTGCGTGCAACCATCTTCTTGGACAAGAAGCAGCGCGTATGCAAGTCCGCATGAAGGAGTGCAAAACATACGAAGATTTCCGGGCCGCATTTTTTGATGAATTTTGGTCAAAGACGATTCAGGAGCGTATCAAGATGCATATCCTGATGAAGGAAAACTACTCAGATAATTTACACGGTAACCCACTAGAGTTCTTTAAGGACATGGTTAAACGCAATCGACACCTTGATCAAAGCTATGCACCGCCTGAATAAATTCAAATATGCCTAACGAAATTGCCTAATAGGTTACGTCGTAACATTGCCATAGCTGGGCGTAATATGCACGATAATAAGGCGTTTGAACACTTGCTGGAGGAGTTAGGGGCGGATCAGATGTGGCGGCGACAAATAAACAATGCAGGTCACACTGGTTACGAACCACCGAATAACGGCACTGGTCATGCACCGCCGAATTACGGCAACAGAGGTGGACGCAATGGCAATCAGAGTAACTGGAACAATAATAAACACCGTAACGGGGGAAGAAATAAAGGGTACCGGAAAAATGGGAACAACAATCGCGATCACCACGGCCAAGTGTCGCAATCAGGTAGTGGTCAGCCTCAGAGCTGTCACCCGCATCAGCAGAATAATGCACAGAGGGATGAAGGAGGAGGTGACAGAGACGGACGAGGCGAGGTGCAGATAATTGAAGCGTAACAAATAATTGATGAACTGGGTGCAGAAGAAACAGCTGACCCAGCTACAGAAATCATTTGTGTCTAACTGGCACCCAGCTTCCAGCCCAGCTAAGATAGTAATTTAGTTGTAGGTTAAGTTTTATACATTTATTGCCTTTGCCACCAAAGAAGATGGGATGTTTATGTAAATTAGACTTGAAAAATATCATGACTGAGATGGCTCACGGTACCAGAGGCCTTTGCGTAATGTTGATTCTAAAAATTTAAAACCCACCAAGTAAAATCACAGAGTTGGTTAATTTCCCACCCACGAGGAGAGTGAGACTATTCAGAACTTAAAGAAAGAGGCGCTATGCAGGCAAAGAAACTACAAAGGTCCTACTCGTAATCTGAACCTACGCAAAGGGGATAAGATGCTAATCAGAGTCCATAGACGGTCCAATGGTAGTACGTTCGTCATAAAGAAATTCTTTACCATCTACTCAGGTCCTTACAGAGTGAAAAGAATACCTCACGATAATGCAGTTGAGGTTGAAACTATTCGTACACATAGGTCCAAAGGTGTTCTCCACATAACAAACGTGAAACGGCGGAAGGAGTAAATAGAATATCGAAAGGTAGAGAAAATTTCATTTCGTCATGTCCCAAAATATTGAAAAATAAGATGTCATAGATCCTGTGCCATTCGTGATCTGGTGTGAGCTGTGCCTTGTTAGCGAGTAGAGACTATCAGAAAGGTGAGACAAGAAGATAAGAGTTAGGGAAGCGGTGATTTTGGGCATCACGGGAATGCCGTCGATGGTTTGTTGCGCCTAAGGAGCGCTATTGTGCAATCGGTCGCCGATGGTGCCGAGTCGTGTTTTTCTTCTTATTGCAGATGCTGCGGGAACAAGGAAGATATGCTGACGTAGGGAGGTAATGAAAATGAGGAACGTAGACGATGAGATATATACTTAATGGCAGGAGGGCAGCGACTACACAGACACTGACACGATGAATTACGATGGTGTACAGGAAGTACTGTGGTATAGTATTGAGGACTCATCAAATTTAAACTACCTATTGGACTACAACAAATTATATTAGGAAATAGTATCCGCAGGCTTACAGTGTGCCAATAAATAATGTTTTCTGTGAACGCCTTACTGTGTTTATGTTGACAGCTATCTGAGAGGGTGACGGACTGATAGTCTGGAATGTTGTGGTTCTTTGAAACTGACATTTTTCTTTCAACTATATAATAACATGATGGGAAGTTAGTGCTGCTCTTTCAAGCAAAGGGCCACCACATATTCCTTACGCAGGTACTGGTATATTAGGAGAGGTAACCGTCTGAGGATAGGTATGGTATTTATGTCTTTATTTTTTTTTCTCCTTAATAACAAGCTTAGCCTTGTTCCTATATGTAGAAGTGTTTCATGAGACCTTTACGGTGGTGGAGAGTTTGTTACTTTCTGGCCTTCAATCAGTATTCAGACTGAACTGTGATATTCAAGAAAATAACCTGACGACCAAGAACGTGTAAATGCCAGAATAATATAAACCATGTTGAGAAAAAGAATACATGTACAGTGTATAAACGTAAAAATTAATTCGTGCATTAAGAGGTTAAGGGAACAGTTGACCTCCACATACGGAGGAGTGCTAGCAAATGGTGTTCATCATGAATAACAAGCCAGTGAACGTACAAAGCATTGTGACTCGTCAGCACCGGATTGTAAACTTTCAACGAAAGGAGCAAATGAAACTGAATTCTCATAGTTTTTGGTTATATTTGTGATGTCCAGAATTGCGAGTGCCTCTGCAGTATAACGTTCTTTGTATTTTGTGTGAAAAAGTTTCCATTTATTTCATCTATTACGAAACCTGGAGACAAACAGCGTGGCTGAAAATGTCATATACATTTCCGCCAATAAATTATGATGCGATAACACGAAAGTTGTTTTTGGTTCTAACCATTCTATTTGCTCATTGTGCTAACATTACAGTGTTGGTTCAAAATCATTAAGTGATCCACAGTTGATTGAAAATATATTATTAAACATCTGTCTAAACGTACTTTATTATTGTATGAGTTTCTAGTTCTGATTTTTGTATGCGCTAGTATTAAAAAAATACCACCAGCTCCCGGATTCCACAGTTGAATTGCGTACCCGTTATTTCCAGTAACGCAGAATGCGTGCCAAGAGCTTTAACAGACGCGGTATTTCAGCCGTCGACTTGCTCCAGCCTCGTGGTATCTGCGCGGTGGTCAGAAAATAAGCGAGTCCCCTTCTTGACTCTGGTAGTATTTTTGTCGTGTCTGGAAGAATAAACACTTCATTAGATGCCACAGCTAAATTAATTTCATCCGCTGACGAAGGGTTTTGTCTGCATGCAGGGACGCGAAGCGCGGTGTAAAACGGTGCTCTAATTGTGAGTATATTCGTAATGAAGGTAGTAATTAAGCTTGCAAGGAAACGGTTATTTTACTACATGAGGTCAAATTACTGTTACTCGCATAAAGGTGTGGTCCTCCCGCACGCGCAGTAAACTCTGCTCATCTGCCTCTTTAACGTTCATGATGCATTAAAACACTGGTGTTCTATAGCCATAAATTATAGAGGATTCCGCGAAGTAGGTACAATATTAAAGTGCTATAAAATATACAAAATTTATTGCAAATGTAATGTTTGATTTACAGGCATATTATGTATAGATCCCATATGATCACTCAAGGTTGGTTGCACGGCAGCGAGCAATGCGTTCATTAAAGTTCTGGATGACGCGTCGGCAAACAACTGGTGCGAAGCTGTTAAATTGGTCAATTGGTGCCTTGGTTGTGGTTTGTCAACGTACATTTTTAATTCAGCGATCCCCAAGAAAATGTCACAAGGTTATATCACATGATTCGGCAGACTATTCCTGGTTCCCAGATAAAGGTATATCTTGGGAAAACGTTCCATTCAGCAGAGCAATCATTTCATAGGATTTATGACATGTCGCACCGTCTTACTGAAACCAAAAGTCGTAATTTTCATCAATAAACAAATCAGAAAGCACGTTTCGTTAACGGACGCCGCTCACAGTGACGGCAGCCTCCTCACCACTTTCAAATAAAGTGCGGGCCGATCACTCCACCTGGCCAGAACCCACACCGCACAGTTTGCTCTGTGGACGCATCTCATCTTCCACAATCATTCATGGATTTTCGTTATCCCAAATTATGCAGTTCTGCTTATCGAGGTTCCCACTGAGGTGGAAGTGCGCCTCGTCTCAGAAAATTGTGATTTCATTTCTCGAGCAAAAACTTGTTGAAGAAATGGATGTCTCATAAACGTAAACTCTTGTGTAGGTTCAATCTCGTACTATGAACGTTCATATCATTTGAAAGGATTTCATGCACTGAACTGAATAAATTCAGTTGTTGTACTCGGTGAACCGATTGATGGGCTTACGCTCACATTGTCATGCACGGCAGCAGTGTTTTTCTCGTGCTCAACAGAGCGCGGTCGTTCTGTTTTTTATTTTATTTTATTTTTTTAATGTTTGTAACAAAACCCGTGTTGTCGAAGTTATTAATTAACCTCCGAACTGATGATTCCGTTGGAGCAGCATTGCGGTTGCCATCTGATATTCACGTTCAATAATTAAATATTTCGTATTATGCATTCCTCATAATTTCGTTTGCAACTACGATGGATGGATGGATATGGGGTTTTTGGCGCACAACATCGAGGTGTTTAACGCCCGAACTGAAGTAATGTGTGACGAGTTTAAACAAATGAAGGAAAGAAGGGGGAGTAATAGCAGCAACGGAATTAAACGAAAACTAATCTCGTAAAAGTAAGATACAGGAAACGATAGACACAGTGCCAACAGATGGGAAATGTTGGCTGGCTCAGGACACGAATAAAAAAAGATCAATCAGATACTCCGCAACAAACTATATCCTGCAGCCTTATAGTTCAGGCCAAAGTCCATACAAATCACAAACCTTTAAAACGTTGGTCACTCTCGTCTCACGGTCACCTAAAACAGATGTCAGATCAACACCAAGATCCACTTCAACCTCTGAGCAATGTGCAAAACATATTCAGTTATAATATGGCGCACTATTATCTGTACACCACAAGCATCACAAAACGGCGGGTCATCAAGTCTGACTAAAATTCCAGGTCTAAAAGAGCAGTGCCCGATCCAGAGGCGTGTCAGGGTCACTTCATTAAGTCTGAATGAGCGCAGGGCAGTTGGATTCACAAACCGCTGGTTCATTTATTATGGAACTCAGCTTAATCGTAGTCTCTACCGACCAATATTCCTCCCACAACTTCATGGACCCCTGTCGCATCACATACAAGACGGCCCGCGGAGGAATAGCACATAGGGACTGATGACTCTGTAGTTATGTCCCTTAAGCTATACAAACATTTGAACATTTTGGAATAGCACATTGTGTAACATTGTGTTTACTTCAGACCGCCTTGGCGGTCACATCAGCCTGTTTTTGACCCTGAATCTCCATGTGCCCTGGCACCCAAATGAATGATACATACTTCCGTCGCCTTTGTAGGAACTAGATTTACTCACGAATCAGATGAGTAAATTCTCTGCAGTGATTATAGGACGCTTAGGGAATTTGAGTAAAAAAAATTTTCAAATGTTTGTAAACCTATTGGACCAAACTGATATAGTCATAAGTCCCTAATCTTACAAACTACCTCACACTAAGAACATTACACACATCCATGCCAAAAGGTGGACCCTTAGTCCAAGCGGCCACTTCCACGCGGCAATGAGTGTAGATAACAAAACCCTTAGGGTGAACACGTGAACACTCCGTGTTCGTTCTAGTGCGTTGATGATCGCGTGCTGTGGAAAAAAAAAAAAAAAAAAAAAAAAAGGTAATTAGTCAGAAGGCGAATCCTGATGCAAAATTGTGAAACACTACGGAAAACCGGCAGAAGTCTCCTTGTTTGGATCTGTCAATGTACAAAATAGTAAAATCGATTTGTTTGTCTAAAATGTTAAAATAAACAGACGGAAAGTTAAGACAGGGGTGAATTTTGGGTTTTAAATGCCTAAAATCTGAAAGATGTCTGTGCCTATGTAGGATTCAAGGTGGATGGCTTCTCTAACCTTGACGTAAAACATTGAAATCAGTCTCACACATATCGAAAAGACAATCGTGAGTACGAATCCCAAAAGGCCTAGTTACTCATAGCCGATTACGAAAAACCCTTTTCATAACATATCTAACAACGGTATGGTACGAAGGTATGTTTTGCGTGGACAGTATGGTGCACCCCATGAGTGGCTGTCACTGTATGTAAACTGGCGGCTCAGCAACCTCAGTGCTTGTGCTGAATGCTCCAAGGTCCAACCGATTCCCTTGATGGTGCACCACTTCCAGCATGTTTAAATAGGAAGGTCTTGCAGACCCATACACCGCGCACCTTTGAACAGGCCTAAATCACACAAAGGCTGTATAAAACTACAGCCTAGTCCTGTCAGCTAGTCCAGGCGTATGGCTAAGAAATTTTAAAATACTGGTTGCCGTTTTCTCAAACCCTTTCAGAATTGACATTCAGGGAAGTTTGGTGTCAATTGTGAGGCCCAAATACCCCACATTGCCCTTGCAATACAGCACGACATCACTCAGTTGCAGTTCAGGAACGGCTGGAAAGATACACACAGACTTCTCGGTATAAAACTTAAATCTGCTCTGCACATCATCCCAACCGTCAGAGAGATAACTGCAGCTGACATGTCGTCGCTGAAAGTCTAGCTAAACAATGAGAAGACATTCATAAAAAAGAACATCGAATGGGACTTTTAATGGCAGAAGTAAGACTGTCACGCTTTAAAATACTGCCCTGAGGGGATCTCATTCTCCAAAATAAAGGACGTGAACACCGACATTGGATATCTGGTGACTGAAAACATGCTGCTTGATCTGACGAGTCGCGTTTCCAATTATGTCGAGCCGACGGACGTGTACGGGTATGGAGAAAATCTAATGAATCCTTTGCGTGTCACCAAGGGACTGTTCAAGCTTATGGAGCTAAGAGGCGTGTGCAGTTAGAACAAAAGAGGACCCCTGATATGTCTAGACAGATTCTGACAGCTGACACGTACGTACGCAGCGTGGCTGATCACATGCATCCATTTATTTTCCTTGTGTAGTGAGACAGACTTGAGTAATTCCCGCAGGATAATGCTACACCTCACATGTGCATATACTGGCTCCAGGAATACTCTTCTGAGTTTAAAGACAACCTCTGGTAGGTCACCGGACATGAACGTTATTGATCATATGTAGAAAGACTTGTAACGTACAGTTCAGAAGAGACATCCATCCTCTCGTATTCTTTCTTCCACCACTACTTCAAACATTAGTCATGCAATGTCATGTTCTGCCATTTCTGCGTGGTCACTGGGTTCTTATACGATATTAGACGGTTGAGGACAGATTCTTTGGCTCTTCAGTGTAGCTGGATAGCTAGCAGGCCTTCCTGAAACCAACTCCAGACAAAGAGTACATGGAAAAAAACCTGCATTGAGAGCAACATTCTGTGTCTCTCGCATATAACACCTGAGCACTAATTGCCTCATCGGTAATCGTACACGATATGGACAGGACACCAAATCGCGATTAAAATTTGATGTCAGTTGAGGTTTGTAACGTGGCGCTACAGTGTTATCAGGGCCGGCTGTCGCTCGTCTGTGGGACACAAACACTAACACGGCAGGTCACATTACCAGTGCTGTTAATGCGTAAAGCAAGGGAATGTTTGAAGCGAACGCCGCGATTTATGGCGGCATACGCCAGTAACCCTTAAGCGACCAATAATTCAAGTATGGTCGTGGATTCATTTTGTAGCCCTGAATTTAAGATCACAACCTCGTGATGAGCAAAGTATCCGAGATACCGGCACGTCAGTAATCTGTCGCAGAATTAAGGTCATGACTGCTTCGTACGCTGTCATTAATGCTAACTCTATGGCTAGACTAAAAAATAACACCAAAACCAACTGAAACTTCTCACAATGGCTGTTGTATACATGACCTGCTGGGTAGCTGGGTAGTCAGTTTCAGATTCCAGTCAATAAATGGAAGTTAAGACGAAAAATAACACAAATAACAACTTAATACCAACATAAAAATTACGTGGAAATATATTAGAAATAAAACAAATGATTTGATTAGATTTAGATAGAAAGTCGGCCTATATCTGCAGGGCTTTGATCTGACATCAATATTAAAACCCATTATCTCTGTCATTTTTTTCTCCCAAGAACTACTCCCGCACATCGTTTAGTTACGTTCCATTTTTTTTAACAATCGTAGGATCAAGTTAATAACTTCAGTTCCTCTCCTTCCTTTCTTGTTGTTTCCTATTTTTCCAGTGTTCCATCATTTTCCCCCAATGAGTTCTCTTCCTTTCTTCTGTCCATGATGTTCATGAATTTTTATATCAGCAGTAACTGGGCCTGTTCAGTGCAGTTTGGGGTAAATTAATGACATTTTTCATTTTCTTGAAAACACCCGTGTTGAGCACACTAGCCAAATACTTACTAACATTTTTATAAACGGTTGCAAACCAACACAAATGAAACGATTCTCGAAAAGTGCAAAACATCCAACACAATGTGCTACACACATTTTCTGTCCTTCAGACTCCTCTGGCCCTATATACACAGCGCATCACGAAGACTAACTGCCGAATTAACAGAAGTGATTCATTAATTCGTGCTGTTATTAAGTACATAAGTGAGGGTGTTAGGATGTTTTAGCCAAATGGCTAGCATTCTCACACATGTAACGTTTTATTGACCTTAGGTATGGCCACTCCCTTTGGTCAACGTTTGTGTGAAGTTTGGTTGACTTACAAGTGATTGCAAATTAATTGATTTTCGTTTGTTTATTTCACATGTAAATAAATAATGTTCTTCACATTTTTATATTTTATATTTTATAAATTGTATGTAGACAACATGTAATGATAATTACAATACTGAAACTAACATTATGAAAGTCAAGTATTCAGTAATAAAATAGAGATTGTTCCCACTTTAAACTAAATGGAAATGAATCAGTGCAATCAGTAGACAGAAGTTAGTCAAGAAGTCTGGGACATATAAAATGCAGTACGGTTTCACACATGGAAAATGTATCTACCGTAAATCAGCACTTTTGGACTTGTGAGTGCCGGCCGCGGTGGCCGAGGAGACTAAGGTGCTCCAGTCACGGTTTGCACGGCCACTACAGTTGGGGGTTCGAATCCCCCCTCGGGCATGGATGTTTGTGCCGTCCTAGTTCGTAATTAGTTCATAAGTAGTTTGTAAGTTTAGGGACTGATGACCCCGTAGTTAAGTCCCATAGACTATACAAACATTTGAACATTTGGACTTGTGAGTTTCTGTTTAATCTCAGGAATATGTAAATTCCTTTTTTTGCCATAACTTTTTTTATTTTTATAGATATTTGAATTCTGATTGCATTTTTGGCTAAGCCGTTTGCCTCAGAAAAACCGCTACCCACAATACCCGCAAGTAATTTGGGTTGCATAGCTCTCATGGGCAAAGGGAAAAATGGTTTTGTTAATTTCTCAGATAACCAATTTTAAAAATTAAAAATTGTAACATAATCTACATAAAAAGAGCTATCTAGAAAAAATATAATGAAACAAATCAGAAATCATTTACTAATTAAGATACTCAAATTTTCTGTTTTTATTTTTTTCTATCTTTCTTAAAGTGTTTCAGAAATGTCTATAAGCATGAAGTTAACACTTTTATAAAATTTTTGTTTTTGATTCAAGCAACCTTGGAAAGCTACACAACGAACTTTAGATCATAAAATGCGTTGTCATTATTTTTAGATCTCTTTATTCCTTTATATTTTAGTTTAATGTCACCATCTTTAAAAAAATAGTGTGTCCCAGTTGTCTGTTATGTTATTGAACCTTTCTGGCAAAATAATTTTAAATTTATTATCAAGCTCGATAGAAATGTTAGTTCCATATCTAAATCATAAACGTTTGCAATCAGTAATGTAATACAACTCATTTACCTCAAGCTCTAATCTATGAGACCCAGGTGGATTTTGCTTTTTTTATATATATCCGCAAGAGTATACTACTTACAATTGAGCGACTTATGGTAGCTTTCAGTTAATGTTGCTAGAGGCCGTTACTTGTTTTATTATTCCTCTGTGTTTGCCAGTTGATTGTTGCCATGGGAAAAAATGTTTTGTGGGTCTGACATACCCAGCCCTTCTGCTTATGTTTTCTTTTATTTGTTTGTGTAGATTTATTGTTATACTGACTGTCAACAATACAGAATCATAAGGCATTCAGATTTTTGATGGAATACAATATTATCTTTAAGGATATGTTTGTGCATCAAAATACTAATAAACACTAAACATAGTATGTTTGGTACTTTTGTTGAAAGCTTATTTTGTACTCGTTGTAGAACGTAAATAAACTGTTGGGTCTGTCAGAATCAGCCCGCCCTTTCATACTATTTTTATCGATTTCTTTTGTTTTGGCCATCCATTCTAGTATTAAAAAACTTAGAATTGTTTGCATTAGTGAGGTTCTTCAGTAGAGCTTTCATTTATATAGAATAAATTTTAATAAGTTTATAAAATTTTAATCTTATAAATATGTCTAATGTGTTTAAATTGGATATTTTTGTTGATATACCACGAGAGAGAAAAGTTAGATGTAACAGCTGCTTTCAGTATTTTAAGATATCTTTAATTATATAACATTTGAGAAAGAGTAACCATGATGTAAAAATAAGTGACATAAAAACATAGGAAGAAATAGAAAACTCAGACACTCTGAAAGTAGCTTGTTAAATTTCTATGAAAGATATCAGGCAGTAGGGATCTGCAGATGCAAGTTAAAACGCTCACTGCTGCTCTAAATTACTTTGCGAGTAGCCACAGTACTTGCACAATGGAACTAACTGCTCACTCCTTAAGGGAGCAGCCAACGTTCTAACAAACACCAAATTAATGTTAAATAGGGAACAGATCATTAAACATGGGACAGGGAGCATGAAATCATACAACAGAGGTTTGATATTTTAAATCATCATATATTCAATAAAATTAACAAGCAAATAAATGTGGGGAGACCAAATTAAGCACAATAAAACACACATCCTTAATTAAATCATAAAGTTACTGCCCTGTAATAAATTTCTGTCTGCCCTTTATGAGTATGGAGGTAACATGGGAGGAAATTTGTAACTATACAGTGCATAAAGGAAAGCACATTCATTTACTCACAGACACGTGCATAATGCTTGTGACACATTACTCATGTGGCAACACTTATAGCAGTGGCAAATGAAGCATCGGCGGCCTTTTGACGAGATGGTGGGTGCCTTCAAGCACAATTAAAAATCAAACTATGCACCAAACGAAATCATGTGCGGGAAGGTGGTGGCATACTCTCCTTAAGTACCATGTGGTGTGTGACCATTGTGAATTACATAGAATTTACAAAAGAGATGAAATTAAAATAAGGACGTAAAGCACACGAATGAATTCATATATAACAGAACTAGCATTAGTATAAGCATGGCTGAAGACCGAAGTAATGACCAAGCATGTTGTGTGACCGGTAATTCTAAGACAGGAAAGATGGAATCAATCCAGAAAATCTGAGAAAAATTTACTATACTCGTGGATACAGACACGACACAGAAAATGTTAGATGTAAACAACAAGGACTTCAAACGTACTAAGTTCACACAAAGGCTGAAGGTCACACATGTGCAATTTAACTTGGGAAAAATTATCAGCAGAATGAAAATAAATACTAAATTTACACTGAATTACTCGAGTTCTGTAAATTAAGAAACACTTTGCCTTGCATAGCAAAATAATTACTCAAGAAAAACTATCACTGATGAATCAAGACTGTCTGGTCATGAACAAATTGAAGTTCTAACAGAATACCATCCCCTGAGCATGATTCGATGATATAATCACTTCACTGGGCACGGCAAGATTGGTGCCTTGGGCCACACGTAAAGTCTTCCCCTCCTTGCACCGGATGTAGGGAGCTCTCAAAGTGATGCAGAGTGTCTTCAGAGCCTACTGTCTACCAACCCTCGCTACCTGAAGAAGATAAAACCTTCTACTAAGCTCCAGAGAGGCTCTTTTTGCACCTCTTTCGTCCATGATTACGGTTTTACTACAGGCCACCTCACCATCTTACCAAGTAAGCTTGTCTCTGGTCACCCAGCAGATGGCAGTGCAGACGACATATGAAGCCATGTGTTCTTAACTAAAGTAAATGAGGCCTAAAGCGCAATGTGGTGACTGTAAGCCAGTGCACAGTCAGTCAATATTAAAAGCAACCTTCCTCATTCATTACATTAGTGTAAACATATATTAACATATGGCATTGATCATTAATAAAGGAATAAAATAATTGACATACAAATAGACTATATTAATGGCAGAGAAACACTGAAGAGTAATGAATAACTCAAAATGGAACATGACCACATATTCAGTGGACATGTTTCAACTCTCTTTTCTATCACTGTAAAAGAAATAGCCAAGCATAATTTACCGAAAAGTGATTTACCAAAAAATAATTACAAAATTACATTGCAGCCTATTCTGCATTTCTGAAATTCTATCACTCTATAAACAGGAAGTTAGAACCCTGGGAGTACAACAAAAGGAAACTATTCTATTGATATAAGGAATATAGTTTGAATTGGTACTATCATTAAACATAAAGCATTGTATCATAGTTATCTAAAACAACTCTATTGTCATACTGAAATGAAACCTGTTTGTTGACTAGATTTTCAGTATCAACATCTCAAATTATCTGATTAAACTGTAACTTTTCTTTCACTTCATTCTCATTTAATCAGATCATAGATTCGCCATTCAACTTTTGAATATTCTTGTAATTTAATGTGAATCCTTTAACGTTAATCTTTGTTTTTCAATCATCTTTCTCATAACAACAACTTTTTGGGCCTGTCGAAGTTTAATCTGTAATCCAAATATTTCCTAATTCATTAGTCCATTCATCTAACATACAACCTGTTTCCACAATATTTTACCACCATCAATATATATAGACAACAGAATCAGTATCAAAATATGCAACAGATTCTCCTCATTATCTAATATATCATACAAACTAAGCCTTGCATTTGATGTAGTGAACACAGCTACGAAAATATTTGTAGCTCCATTGTTTTCCATGTAATAATCCTTGAAATTGTACCTCATCCTAACCATCTCCTCTGTAATATCTAAATTGACATCTAAATTATATATTCAGTCATCTAGCAGTATATCATAAAATCTTTGCAAATCTGTCACATAGTCAGTTTGATTCATGTTTTGCCTTTGTCCAAATTTTCCCCATAAAGAGTTAAGACAGATCTTAGGAACAGCTCACTTTCCAGGATTTTCCTTTATTCTAGCAAGATATAAGTCAATGTCAAATTTCTCTTTATCTGTTTTGATGTATTCTTGGTCAATTTCAAAATTATGTGAACTCGTTTCTAATTTTATTTTCATAAAGTCTCCCACGTTATTTTTGAATGACTGGTTGCTTTTGTTTCTGAAATCCCATGCTTCATCAACTTCTAAAACTTTATATCCTTTTTGCATGGCCAACTTTATTTCATCTGTTACCCAAGATCTAATAAAACTGTTTTCTTCATCACTGAGACTGCATTTACTTATTTATCATTCTGCACATTTGACACATAGAGGAAACAACAGTTTCTCATTTTATCAGTTTGCATGCATACAGACAAAACAGGATGATACAATCCTTTAGGAGCCATTCCTTTACATTTTATAAACCAAAGAAATTTTAGAATAATATCTTGGACTATATATTTTTCTTTCATGACGCTCAGGATACTAATCATAATATTGTACAGTAGGATAAAGACTACATATTTTATTTTTGTGCTAATACCATCTAGTTTAGTTCTTAATTTTATTGCATTTGTTCATCTATCATAAAATGCATATCTTGGATGACAACAGCTGGTAACTGTTTAAGATTTTTATACTCTACTTAGTTCAGCCAATCTTATTCCCACATTTCCACTAAACTGTATCCAGAATTTTGTATTTCTACACTTGTTGCTAAAATCTTTTGATAAAGGTAATCCATAGTCTCTTTATTTTTATTGATAAATATCTCATTTTTGAAACAATTTTACAACCATGCCAAAAGCAACTATAATATTAATAAACAGTACTAGCTTCTTTGTCCAATCCATCTAAATTTGCTCCTGCAGTTCTTACTTTTGCACCATTAAGAGAATGTAGAGCGTTGTTGTTTAAACTATTCAGCCTTGCTATGGATTGTTTACTGTAATTCTCTTTGTTCTTTATCCAGTACAGAATTGTATTTTTCGGCAAATATTTAGATCTGTATATAGCCACAAAAACTCCAGCAATTGTCAAATAATAGAAAAGATAAATATTAGCTATATATAGGAATTGTTTTCTCAGTTCCAAGCAACCTCTTCTCAAAATATCTACATCAGAATTACAGAACTCGTTAATATCTTTCTTCATATTGAACACATAATCTTTTTTAACTCTAGAGCTATGCCATTTGAGAAACGCTTTTCTATCTTTTGGTATCATAGTGTTGACACAGTAATGTTCAGTATCCGGAATCGGTC
Organism: Locusta migratoria; assembly: GCA_026315105.1. Taxonomy (NCBI): domain Eukaryota; kingdom Metazoa; phylum Arthropoda; class Insecta; order Orthoptera; family Acrididae; genus Locusta; species Locusta migratoria. Next base: position 372,734,296 of record CM048748.1, read on the forward strand.
CTATGTGGGTTTTCATTTTTTGGTATATTGAACAAATGTGGGAAATAAACTTTCTTCAATTCTTTCAAATCTAAAGTTTTTGGAAAACTAATAAATGGTCCTTGGACAAAGTTACTACTGTCAATAATTTTTAGTCCTATCTGTTTTATCTCCAATAACATCAATTTATATCCTGTGTAAATGGTGTATGGCTTTATTGTGTTTTCAACACAGTGCTTCAAAATGATTTGGTAATCGTAACCTTATGTATAGTGAGCTATGAATGTGTGATAACTGTTCATTTCAGAGATCATCCAGCTACAGAATTCGTCATTTGTCTTAAATGTATAAACAGTAGAACCATTAAAATTGTGAACAATTATGTGATTTGGAATATGTGTTCCAGTTTCTTGAGTTGCTTCATAATCAAACCACATGTATCTCTCTATATAGGACAATTCACTCTCTTAGGAAAACTTTTTTACAACTTTTAAACATCTTTATTACAATTTGGCCAATCTTGCACTATAATATTCTCACCAAATGTTCTTTTACAGAGACCAACTTTTTGCAATACAAGTTGTGTATAACAATTATGGTTTTCAATTTGCACTACTTGTTTACAATTTCTACAAATTTCAAAGCCACATTTATGTTCTTTAGATCTAAAACAAATCTTTTTCCATTCTTCACATTTATAAGCTGTTTCGCAAACTCCTTGGTGATTGTTCATGCATTCTTCATTATAACAGTATCTATTGCATTTCTCACAATAAATGTTACTTTTTCACTTTCATGTTCTGGACGTTTGCATAATATGCACATTTTTCTCTCTGTTTTACATTTGTGAGCCTCCTTGTTGTAATAAGTTTTCTTGCATTTATCACAGAAATATGAAGATCCCAAGAAATCAGTCATAATTTTAATGTCATCGAAATGATTGTGATCTTTGTACAGATAAATGTTTATGTCTTTCTCAGGACCACTATAGATAACTGCCTTGAAATTTTCAGCACATACAACATTAATTTGGATATACAAAAATTTTTCAACTTATTTTCATGTCATCTAAAGTAAGTACTCCTTACAATTTGCTTATGGCAGGGGGCGATCTTATAATGTATTTTGTGAATAATGAAATGCCATGACCACAGTATTTCGTCTTCATTTATAACACTAATGATAGTAAAGAGGCATAAGATTGACCTACATAACATAACATTACAAATGCATCTGAACTAATTAATCGGGTCCAAAATGTGTATTCAAATAGAATGGATACGTTACTCTGATATGTATGCTCCAATGCACCATTGCAGGAAACAGCAAAGACTTTATGAATTGGATTACTAGTGCTTAATAGGGTCATATGAACATTTAGATATTGCTTTGTCATGCATATGGGATAAAATCATTATTTATTCACAAATTCTTTGAAATAAATATTATATCACGTTAATTTAAATGCAAATTTTCAGTATAAAAGAGAATTTAAATTCAACTTTTGTTTCCATTATGAGGATGAGCCTCCTAGCGAGTTTAAAAAAAAAAAAAAAAAAAGACTTATCTCATCAGTCGCAAAGGTATGGAAGCAAGGAGTATTGTCAGATTCCCTGCTATGATTTATCACATTCACACAAGGCATGCAAAGGAAGAATTACTACATGAGCCATAAAATTTCAATCCATGTGGCTGTTGTGAGCCAGGGGCAGCCAAGTGGTGTGAACACACACAAAATATTACTCAAGAATGGGATTTGTATTACCGACCTACTGATTACTACTAGAACATGTCAGGGTATCACAAAATATTACAGTTACCGTCCAAGTGGTGAACATATGCAATCAGCGTGGCCCCAAACAAAAACCAAGTTACTAAAATTTTATTTAAAGTAATTACCACCACGCTGAATCTACTCTTACTTCTATGGAATTTGGGTATGATGGCTTGAATACATCATGCCTGACAACATTATTAATAACCTGTGGGCCTATCATCATAACATACAATAATTACAAAGCAAATCTAAGAAAATTTAAGAAAATATGCCAATTAAAACTAAATTGTACCTAATTACTAAAACACTATTGCATGATCGGGGTAAGCAATAGCAACAGACCCTCTGGTACCATACTTACTATGTACAGGCACCACATCATAATTCCGAGATTAATCCTCCACATTTATGCGTTAAACAAATCGAAAACACCCGAGGAACAAATTATGACTAATACATGACTACCATTGCACCAACTGGAGTCATAAATTACAATTTACTCATGTCCTAGTTACAAAGAAAATCAATATAAATTTCAATATAGCTCCTCAAAATGAATATGTACCAGAAACAACTAAAAAATCCTGTTCAATGAACTAATACTCCCCATGGTAATATGACAAATAAACGACATAGCAGCAACTTTAACCTAAGACAAAACACACACACCATCTAAATCTGGTTCTATCATGTGAAAATTGATACCTATTGATTACACCCCCTAACAACCAGTGGTGAAAGCGTCACCATGAGCAACATTGCTGAAGATTCTCACCAAACCGTTACAAAAACCTCCAAGACACAAGCGAGCAGCTCTCCTCACATCCGCACTCTACCAGGCCAGGAACCGATTTCTTTCTCTCTGTAGGCGCCACCATGCTCAACCTTTCCCTCTTCAAATTCGCAGGGGCGGAGCACCCTGATTGGGTGGACACGGAGTCTCCATTACTTGACCGCCTTCACAAACCCCTGCCTTGACCATATCGACTCTCCACTTCAAAGCTCAAACAAAATCTTTGCTGCTAGGGAGTCCTTGCCACCACTAACTACATTGTCACAACCAAAGATTACAATATTGCCCATGATACCTACACTCAAAGATTACATTCCACTGACACTTCATAACATATAAGGATGGGGGAAATAGGAGAGTGACTTATAACAAGAAAGATACAAAATAAAGTGTACTCCTTTGCCACCTCTGTTTCTACATTTGCTTTTACACTTTGCAACATCTACAACAGTGTGTTGCAAGCCATTCCCATGTGAATCAATTGAAATTTCATTCGTTAATTTGACATAATGGGACAGGAGAGCAATAAAACGAAATAACAGTCTCGTTTCAATCTGGATGGAAGTTAAACTCTTGTAATACAATTCAATTAATTAACTCTGATTTCTTTCATGTACTGTGTCCTTTAATACCAAGATTTATAGCTCTAGTTTTGAGTTCACTTACTTTCGAATTTTCGAGAGGTCTTGTGGGAAGAGGTAAATTCCTTGAAATGATGAAGTTGATGTGATCATCATTTCTAAATCAGCTATATCCTCACAAATTATTCCTCTTGCAATAATCATGAAGTTGAGCGACTGTAAAGTCTCTCAGAGGTGCATCAATTTTAGTATCTTTTATTGTAGAAAAATTTTCATTAGATTTTGAAAGAATAGGTGGTATACAGTAAATTATTCGAAACAATTAAATTAATTAAATCATCTCTTGTAAGTCTGTTGTGTACTCGTAATTATTTCTTCAGCTATAATCACATAGTTGAGTGACTGTAAAATATCTCGGAGTTGCTTCCATTTATTCGATTTAAAAAAAAATTTCAGCTTTGCAAAAATTCCAGTTTCCATTTTTGGTGTGTTTGTTGAATGTTTTTGAGATCGCTTTTAACTATCTCTTTTCCATGCTTACACCTATTTTTCTTTCTCGCTTGTCTTGTAGTTGACAAATCTTGCAGCTACTTAAGTATTTGTCTCTACATGTGGCGCTTGAGTAAAAACAACCCAGATCATTAATTTCTTGACAGCCAATACATTTTTTACAATGCTGTTCTCTATTTAACTCTTGTTGTTGTTGATTGTAAATGAGAAAGAAATCTTTCATATCCTTAAACAATGCCAAAGGAGTCTTATAATTAGATGTAAACTGTTCAAGAAGTTATTTTTTATTATTTCACGTATTTTTTGTATTTTATAACATTTTTTCACATTTATGAATAGTTATCCTTTGTATAATTAAGTGAATAAAAGTTATAAGTTGGTTTTTCTACTTCACATTTTTACAATTATTGTACACTTCCATTTATTGAGACAAAATTTTCATTATTAATGAAAATTATTCCTTAATAAATGAATCCTCTTTCAAGTTGCTGTGGGCCTGTTAGCTGTATAGATAAAGTATTTACACTTTTGATGTTCCTTCTGTCACTAGTAATTCTACTGTTTGTTTTTTATTTCATTTATGATCTTTTAGTACATTACAAATGTCATAAAAAGCAAATTGTTATGTATAATGACACAATCTTCAGGAAACTGCAGTTGGTATTCCAGGTGCCTGAATAAGTAAGGTTCCTAGAAAATTTTTAATTCACTAATGTATTTTTATTCTATTAAGTGGAGGCAGTTATTTATCTAAAACACAATCAGCTCATTTGCAACAGCAAAAATGTTTTAATAATTATTGATGAAAATACTGAACTATGGCTTAAACCAAAAGATGTTGTTATACTTTTGGAATATAGTCAAACATGTGAAGCCTATAAGCATATTGAAGGAGATGATAAAATTATTAGAAAATTTACACGCTACAAATTTGTACATATTAAAAGGCAATGAAAGATCCACTATTTTTATCAATGTGGGTGGCCACTATTCTTTAATTTTAAAATAAAGAAAAGGAGCAGCAAAACAATTTAGAAAATGGGTTACTCATGAAGTTTTACCAGCAATATGCAAACATGGTAAATATGATTAGAAAAGGGATGATTGATGCTTATAAATACCAAATAAAATCTTTACTTGAAATATGTGAATTGTATACAAAACAAGTCGAAAATTGGAGAGAAACAATTCAAATGCCTGTTGATGAAATAAACACAAGAAACAGAGAAATAGATGCACTATTACCTCATGTTTTTCCTCAAACAATGAAAACGTTAGACCAGCTTTTCTTGTTTTAGTATTATATAATTTTAATTATGAATACTATGTCATCTGAGCACAATTAAAAATGTACAGATGCAAATGGATATAATCAGAAATATGCAAAAAAACAGCAAACAAATTTTAAGAATTCACTATGTGACAAATTCAATAAATTTATATCAACGAATGAAAGAAAATTTGAGAATTGATTGCTATCGAAATTATTTCAACACTTTGGATAAATGCACAAGAATAATTGATTAATGATATTAATAACCTTCATCATAATGAATTTTTATAAAATTAGATTACACAACTATTGTGTGAATTATCATAACGTAACCATTTCACATATCCCTTATTCCTTTCTTTTTTAAAACTTTTTCAATGAGATATACATCTGAATATTTCGTTTTCTGTAGCTCTTGATCATAAAAATTTCCTTTTACTTCTTCGCCATCTAGAGCCTTCAACTTATATGTGATTGGATTCGAATGAATAACATCTAGAATTTCAAAAATTTCTATTGACCAAATTGCAGTATATACTTTTCTGAAATAACCTTTAAGTTTCCTAAATCTCACTTTAAATCCTTTTTTTAAATTTAACCTTATCGTTAGGCACAATGACATCTATTTCATAGTTCTTTTCATTGACCTCTATTGGCTTCATTTTTATAGTTCGATGAACTGTTATGGTATTCTCCAACTAGGTTCGAGTCTAGATTGATTAATTTGTAATTTCCTTGAAGAGCAAATTTCGTCCACATCTTTTGCTTAAGTGTTCAGTTGTATCATTCAACAACTAATGCTTCTAATTGTGCAAAAGTTGAATAGTGATGGATAGTGTATTTCTTCATCAATTATTGAAATTCTGTGTTGTAGAATTCTTTACCAATATCTGTTTGTAAATTATTTGTCTTTCTAAGTATATATATATATATATATATATATATATATATATATATATATATATATATATATATATATATATATATATATATATATATATATATATATATATATATCATCAACTATAGTGGTTCATGCTGTGGGTTCCTGTAGTCATGTCCTAGTTCATGAACCACGGGCAATGTGAGTGGCCAAGTAAGTAACAGTTGGGATACCAGTTACTTTCGAATAGGATTGGGCATCTGGGACATAATCTGAGTTATGGCCACCTTTGTGCTCAGACAGCAAAGACTACCATATCCACCAGTTAGTCCCTCAACTGTTAGGGGTAAAACCCAGTGGGGCCCTGGCAAGTAAGGCTAGCAACCTGGTTCCCAGGTACTTCAATATCATGCTGGCAACAATCAGAGCAAAATGCCTCGGACCTTTGGAGGGGTTGGAGTCTCACCTCTAATTGACAGGCCAGGGACTCCTCAGATACAACAAGGCAAACGATCTGGGATGAGATGCGGAGCTATTAATATCAATGGGGATTACACTGGGAAGAAGGTAGAGCTGGCAGAGGCTTCAAGTAAGATGGGGTTAGATGTTTTAGCTGTTAGTGACGTTAGAGTAAGGGGAGAAAAAGATGACGAAGTCAGAGAATTCAAGGACTACCTGTCAGGGGTCAAAGTAGGAAGAACACAGTGAGGTGCAGGATTTTACGTCAGGAAAGCAATCGAACCCAGCATAATTGCAATAACGTGTTTGAATGAACGACTGATGAGGATAGATTTGGCCATTTCCAGCAAGAAAATTAGGATTGTGTTGTGTATTCACCCTGTGAAGGGACAGATCAAGATGAGATGGACAGATTTTAAAACGCACTTAGTGATGTAGTTGTTAGTGTGATAAGGATAGTGTTTTACTCATGGGGATTTCAACGCCAGGATAGGAAATCAGACAGAAGGTTATGAATAGGTCATGGATAAGTTTGGAGAGGATATGGAGGCCAACAGGGACGGAAAACAGCTCTTTGATTTCTGTTCCAGTATGGGCTTAGGTTACACAAACTCCTTCTTTAAGCATAAGGACATTCACCAATATACTTGAGAAGGAAGGGGAACCAGATCTATCATTGACTATATAATAACAGACCAGGAATTCAGGAAGACAGTCAAGGACACCCGTTTTTTCAGGGGGTTCTTTGATGATACTGATGGTTATTTAATCTGCAGAGAAATTGGTTTTGTGACGCCAAAAGAGCAGAAAGTCAGGTCCATCTGTAGAAGGAGAAAAGTGGAGAAGCTTCAAGACAAGGAAATTAGGCATAAATGCATAACAATGATCTCGGAAGGTTACAAGTTAGTTAAATGTAATGACTTACAGTCACTGGAAGAGAAATGGTCAAGGTACAGAGACACACTACTGGACGCAGCAAGAGAATGTCCTGGAACAGTAGTGTGTAAAGACAGGAATAAGCAGATAGCTTGGTGGAATGACAGTCAAGGCAGCCTGCAAAACGAAAAAGAAGGTATTTCAAAAATGGCTCCATACTAGAAGTAAGGCAGACAGAGAAAGTTATGTTGAAGAAAGAAACAAAGCCAAACGGATAATTGCAGAAATCATGGGAAGACTTTGGAAACTCTGGGTCAAGCTGCGGGAAAACCATTTAGGAGCGTAATTAGCAATCTTTGAAAGGGAGGGAAGGAGGAATTAAGAAGTGTTTTAGACAGCTCAGGAAAGCTGCTAGTCAATGCTGTGGATGCCTTGAGCAGATGGAGGGAATACTTTGAAGAATTGTAGAATCAGATTTTCAGGTAGAATGGGATAGGAACGACGATGGAAACAGGAACTCATTTGAGGAAGTGGAGAAAATGGTCTGTAGATTACAGTGCAATAAAGTGCCTGGGGTGGATGAAATTAAGCCGGAACTCGTCAAACAAACAGTGGAATATCAGGTCTCCAATGGTTACACAGGATAATTGAAAAGGCGTGGGAATCGGGACAGGTTCCGTCTGACTGGACGAAAGTGGTAATCACCCAATTTTCAAACATGGAAACAGAAAAGTTGCAACAACTATCGAGGTATACCCTTAATTAGCGTTGTAGGCAAAATATTCTCAGGTATTGTTGAAATGAGAGTGCGAGTATTAATTGAGGACAAGTTAGATGAAAATCAGTGTTGGTTTAGGCATTTTAGAGGCTATTAGGACCAGATCATTAGCTTAAGGCAGGTAATGGAAAAGTGCTATGTCTGGAACAGGGAATTGTATCTATGTTTAATAGATCTGGAAAAGGCTTATGACCGTGTTCCTAGGAGGAAGCTACTGTCAGTTCTTCAAGATTATGGTATAGGAGGCAAACTTCTGTAGGCAATTAAAGGGCTTTACGTAGACTGTCAGGCAGCAGTTAGAGTAGATGGCAAATTAAGCTCGTGGTTTAAGATAGGTTCGGGGGTAAGACAAGGCTGTAACCAGTCACCAATGTTGTTCATACTATTCATGAATCATATGTTGAAAACAGTAATTGGCAGGGCTGGATTAAAATAGGTGAAAACAAAATAAGCAGTCTTGCATATGTGGATGATTTAGTTGTAATGGCCGATTCGATTGAAAGATTGCAAACTAATATTTCAGAGCTCGATCAGAGGTGCAAGAATTATGACATGAAGATTAGCATCTCCAAAACAAAAGTAATGTCTGTGGGAAAGAGATTGAAACAAATTGAGTGCCAAATAGGAGGAACAAAGTTGGAACACGTAGACAGTTTTAAGTACCTGGGCTGGTTTTCCTCACAGGATGGCAACACAGTGAAAGAACTGGAATCGAGGTGCAGCAAAGCTAATGCAGTGAGTGGTCAGCTAAGGTCTATCTTTTGACCAACTTTGTTGTAAGGGAGTGAAAGTTGGGTGGATACAGGTTACCTTATTCATAAGGTAGAGGTTACAGATATGAAAGTAGTAAGAATGATTGCAGGTACTAATAAATGGGAACAATGGCAGGAGGGTGTGCATAATAAGGAAATCAAAGAAAAACTGGGTATGAACACCATAGATGAAGCAGTTAGAGCGAACAGACTGAGATGTTGGGGTCATGTTACATGCATGGGAGAAGCAAGGTTACCTAAGAGACTCATGAGCTCAGCAGCAGAGAGTAAGAGAAGACGAGGTAGACCAAGAAGAAAGTACTTAGATTCGGTGCAGAATGATTTTGCAGTAAAAGGCATAACATCAGACGAGGCATCAATGTTAGCATTCAATAGGGGATTATGGAGGAATGTATTCTTCACGAATATTATTTAGACCATCACCAACTATAATTTACAAAAGATATAAAATAGCCAAGGTCGCTTATCGTCAGTTTTTATTAATGACGACCGGTTTCACTGAACTATGTCAGCATCATCAGGTCATATAAAATATTTTACAAGACCATAATCAGTTAAAAAGAAAAACCGGAAATTTAAAACATGCATGTCATTATAATAAAACGAGAAGATATGTCAATTAAATCCATAAGAGCAAGATCGGGCATATTCAGAGATGAGACATACCTTAAAATGTCAAATAGTTGTTATATGAGACGATTTACAGTGCATGGGTGCACTATGTCATTATAATAAAACGTAATAATCACATTGAGTGACAAAAGCAAACTGATACATGATACAAGTCAAGGGTAAAAAATATGGCGCCAGATGGCAGCACACACCAATGTAATTTTAAAACACAATGAGGTTAAAAACGTGTTGTACATATTATAAAAATAACTAGAAGTCATTTGAAAAATAGACTAATATCTACATTGATGGCGTAATTAAGTTACTTAACCTCATTGTGTTTTAAAATTACATTGGTGTGTGCTGCCATTTGGCACCATATTTTTTTCCCTTGACTTGTATCATGTATCAGTTTGCTTTTGTCACTCAATGTGATTATTACGTTTTATTATAATGACATAGTGCACCCATGCACTGTAAATCGTTTCATATAACAACTATTTAATATTACAAGGTATGTCTCATCTCTAAATATGCCCGATCATGCTCTTATGGATTTAATTGACGTATCTTCTCGTTTTATTGTAATGACATGCATGTTTTAAATTTCCGTTTTTCCTTTTTAACAGATTATTGCCTAGTAAAATATTTTATATGACCTGATGATGCTGACATATTTCAGTGAAACCGGTCGTCATTAATAAAAACTGACGATAAGCGATCTTGGCTATTTTATCTCTTTTTGCAATATTATATGTGGATCGCGTCCTATAACATAAACCAACTATAATTTATTTAACGAATTTACTCTTTTCAGCTCTACATATTGTACAAATACTTTCAGTTCTTGTCTTCCATTTTTTGTTACTCTGTGAGGATTATGTGTTTCAGGAAACCATTTGCATTTCAACAGTAGATGCGATCGTCCTTTAGGACTAAATGTGAAGTGTGATTGTCCATTTATATAGATAAAAACTTTTTACTGATTTTTTTTTCTGGCTGCACCAACACCAAATTTCACTCCATTTCTAAGTTGTGTCTTTTCTGTTCTTCTAATTCTTTGTCAACTTTTTTCTTTTTTATGACTGCATTTGAGTTCGTTGCAGTTCCACCAGGAAGTGAAGCAATTGTTGCTAGTTTTGGTAATGCAGCCAAAACTAATGAAAGAAATCCACCTTCATGTTGTGTTATTCCTTTACCATCTTTGTTTCTTGTTACATATTAAATAATTTCTTTCACAACAGTACTAGCTAATGTAACAAGTAAATCTCTAGTTATATCTTCCTTGCATTTTTGTGGTTCAGTCAAAAATGGTTCAATCACATTTAATTGTTAATTATTCAACTACAATTTAATTGATTTTGGTTTAGTCTTGCCACTAGGTAGCAAAGTTTAATAAATAGTAAAATTGTTGATATATAAAGTTTAACAATTTAATAATATCAAATTTTCATACTCCCCATCCATTGCCATCAACACCCAACCTTGTGTGCCCTAATACAGAAAAAAGTCCTATTTTAATTTCCATATTCCATACATGATTCCTCTAACTGAATTTACTGCAACATTTTCACCTAAAGTAGCATTACTTGCGTTCATTCTCTCTTTTGTGGCTAATTGAAGTTCTTTATCTGCTTCATGTCTTTTTTCTACATCTTTATTATCTCTATGAGCAATGTGCTATTTTTTGCAAGCCTCATCTAGTGGATTAATTCCTGGATCTCCATGTACTAGTCTTTCTTCAAGCTTAGTAAATGGCCCGTAGTAATTAAACCCTGGTAGATGCATCTCAGGCATTGGGACATTATTTAAAACCCAATTGACATATCCTTTACCGTGTTTTTTGCTCTTCCTAAATGTATGAGGTAGATTATTCAAAATTCTAATCAAGTATGGAATTCCTTTTGGATTGTTGATGACAAGCACTAATTTTATTCGTCAACATTTGCATTATTTAAACTTTTTCATTATGATAGCTTTTAATTGCTGCTCTTTTTTCACCATAAATAACTGCTAACCTATTGATTAATTGTCAAACCTCATTCATCCAGACATACTCAACTGGTTTTTCGGTATGTTTTTTAACTAAACCCTCTCCAGCTTTTTCATCTACATTTGAGTCTAAATCTGATGCCAGTTTTTTAGAAAAATAAAGTTCAACAATCTCTTTTATCAAATATTTATATTTATTACTTTTACTTAATTACGTTTTATTTGAATTATTTTCAGAATATAATGCCCCAGATTTAATCAATATATCTGCATAATTTGAGGTATCAGAACTTGTGAATTGTGTCTTCATATCATCCATAGTTATTTGTCTTTTAGTTAAGAGGTTCATTAATCCATCAGTTCCTTCATATATTCTATTACCAATTGTTAATTTATCGCCTTCAAATTTTACAGCCAATCTACTGACAAATTTAAAGGCTCCAACAGGCATTAATCCTAAAACTTTATCTTCACTATGGTTGATGTATTCTAACATTCCTTCACTTATGTTTACTTTTTGTAGCATGTTCTGTTGTTGGTTTGTATTTTAACTGTTTCAGCTTTTCATCATAATTATCTAGCAACTTTGTCATTTCTGATTCGCTTAATATGAAATCTCTTTTGATTGCTGGAATACCGTTAAATTCGTCAAAATAATAAGGTACCATTTGTTTTTCAACTTCTCTGTTTTCTTCAATTGCTCTCTTCTATTCTCCTGTTCTGGCTTCTTTAACGATTTATAAGTGGTATTTTGGAAACATTTAATAAGGATAAAAAACAATAATTTAAAAAAAAATACGTTTGTGTTGAACATTTATGTATATGTTGACGTTTACACTTATGTTGTTATGAAATGTTTTATTTTCTTTTTTAACTTACCTTCATGTGGTTTTCTGGTAACGTCTATTGTGAAAAATCCGAATTGGTCATTCCAACATTTACTATACATTTCTTTAAAATCATCAATCTTTAAATCAACACCAACAAACTCATGACAAATGTGACTCAAATTTGTGTCATCATCATCATAATCATCATCATCATTAGAGACTGATTATGCCTTTCAGTGTTCAGTCTGGAGCAAAGTACCTCTATTAAAATTCCTCCATGATCCTCTATTCAATACTAAAATTCTTGCCTCGTCTGATGTTATACCTTTTACTGCAAAATCATTCTGCACCGAATCCAAGTACTTTCTTCTTGGTCTACCTCGTCTCCTCTTACCCTCTGCTGCTGAGCTCATGAGTCTCTTAGGTAACCTTGCTTCTCCCATGCATGTAACGTGACCCCACCATCTCAGTCTGTTCGGTCTAACTTCTTCATCTATGGTGTTCGTATCCAGCTTGTCTTTTATTTCCTCATTATGGACACCCTCCTGCCATTGTTCCCATCTATTAGTACCTGCAATCATTCTTGCTACTTTCATATCTGTAACCTCTACCTTATGAATAAGGTAACCTGTATCTACCCAACGTTCACTCCCATACAACAAAGTTGGTCGAAAGATAGAGCGGTGCACTGCTAACTTAGTCTTGGTACTTACTTCCTTTTTGCAGAAGAGAGTAGATCTTGGCTGAGCAATCACTGTATTAGCTGTGCTGCACCTCGATTCCAGTTCTTTCACTATGTTGCCATCCTGTGAGAAAATACATCCCAGGTACTTGAAACTGTCTACCTGTTCCAACTTTGTTCCTCCTATTTGGCACTCAATCTGTTTCAATCTCTTTCCCAAAGACATTACTTTCGTTTTGGAGATGATGATCTTCATAATCCTTGCACCTCTAATCGAGCTCTGTAATTATACTTTTCAACCTTTCAATTGAATCGGCCATTAAGACTAAGTCATTTGCGCTCTGCGAGGCTACTGTTTTCAACATATGATCCATGAATAGTATGAACAATAGTGGTGACAGGTTACAGCCTTGTCTTACCCCTGAACCTACCTTGAACCATGAGCTTAATTTGCCATCTACTCTAACTGCTGCCTGACAGTCTACGTAAAGCCCTTTAATTGCCTGCAGAAGTTTGCCTCCTATACCATAATCTTGTAGAACTGATAGTAGCTTACTCCTAGGGACACGGTCATAAGCCTTTTCTACATATATGAAACATACATACAATTCCCTGTTACATTCATAGCACTTTTCCATTACCTGCCATAAGCTAAAGAAATGGTCCTGACAGCCTCTAAGAGGCCTAAACCCATACTGCTTTTCATCTAACTTGCCCTCTAATACTCGCACTCTCCTTTCAACAATATTTTGCCTACAACGCTAATTTATGAGATACCTCGATAGTTGTTGCAATCTTTTTTATTTCCATATTTGAAAATTGGAGTGATTATGGCTTTCGTCCAGTCAGACGGAACCTGTCCTGTTTCCACACCTTCTCAATTATCGTGTGTAACCATTGGAGACCTGATATTCCACTGTATTTGACGAGTTCTCGCTTAATTTCATCCACCCCAGCCGCTTTATTGCACTGTAATCTACTGACCATTTCCTCCACTTCCTCAAATGAGATCCTGTTTCCATCGCCGTTCCTATCCCATTCTACCTGAAAATCTGATGCATCATTGAACATTTCACCTACATTGAGCAATTCTTCAAAATATTCCCTTCTGAAAACACATCTATCGTTGAGATGAAAAATACTAGTACTAATAACAGCGCCATGTGTTGGTTCTATAGTGTAGTACTAAGCTAAATAACTGAATGCTGAAGCATTAGTATATTACAGTGCTGCACTCGGGACAATGTAGTTATTCTGTATACAATGCTCCCTATTATCAAAAACTCGACAAATGTTGAAAGTCTGGTAATTCAATCAACAGAGCATTCCAATTCTGTTTAAATAAGACGTCATGGTGGTGTCAAGTAAGTCTGGGTAATAGTACAAGGAATGGCGTCAGCTGATCGTCTGTATAGATACTTTCCATTTAATATAGTATTTCCAGTGATTACTTCGTTAAGCACGAAGTTGAAATCGACCTTGTGTAATAGAACTATATATTCAGAAGTCGGATTACAACTATAAGTACAATTGCCTCTGCTAATGAAAACAACTTTATTTTAATGTAGTGGACACCAAAAGTAAGTAATTACAAATTTAAATCACTATTGTGTACCGAACAATTATGAAAGCAGAGAGGTTTCTCATGAGTTTGTCACTCCCATGTGTATATTATCTCTAGTTTCAGGCACAGACCAGAAATATCTCTGGAGTGAGCATTCAGATGTGCAAAACAGATTTTGTGTTCTCAACATTAAGGTGGAAATGGCACGTGATATTGGGAAAAATATACTAATCGCTGACTTTATCTTGCTCTTTTTTTGTTCGGTTAAGATGGGTGACTATGTGTAAATGACCCTTTTAGCGACTCTCCCTTAACTTTCTTGTTGCTTCTGTGACACATTTATTTAGATATTTCATCTTATGTGGTTGCCCTGAAAAAATGAGGTGGAGCTTCCTTACAGTCAATGCGGAACAAACCAATTGCAAGAGCAATTAAATGTGTGGAAAGAGTGGATTTGTCTCAATATTACGTGGTAATTCCAGTTTAATGTTGAGAAGATGCACAGAAGGCAATGCTCACTCCATAGTTATTTCTACTCTATGTACAATTTAGTGGCTATACCCATCGAAAGATGCATTTCTTTTCTTTCCATGACATTGCAAAGCATATGGGAGACAGCTAGGAAGAAAACAAATTGTTTCATACCAGTGTTACATTTTACCTGTAGTGTCAGCAGTTTAGTTTGCTATCGGTAGTAACGAACTATTTGCTGTAGGAGGAGGATTAATTCACTGACCAGAACAGCATAAATTATTTATTTAATCATGAACATAAATAAATATTTCCCTCATTCTATGTGACTGACTTTTAAAAAGCATTCCACGGCCGTTGCCAACATTAGCACATAATGTGCCACTGTAAGTAATATTGTTCCCCCTCTTGTAGTGTATTACACCACAGTTATGAGAATGAAAAATACGCAGCAACGCCATAATTGGTTATTTGGTGTACTAAGTAACTAAAGTCGCCTCACTTTGTCGTTTTTTATACAATGGCCTTTTCGATGCATTCCTTAACATAACGCTCTCACACCGAAATCAAAGAGAGAAGTACATAAAATCGATTTTCCTTGCAAAGAATTCTTGTGTAAATTAGAGCATCGATAGATGCGAAGGAATGTCGTATTTTACATTCAAATGTTCCCTGTCAAAAGAAGTAAACATATGTCGTTAAGCTGTGAATATACAAATAATCAGCAACTCGCTGTTCAATGTTAGTTCGTATTTGCAGAGATGAGATTGCGACTCTTAATTCAAAATACTTGTGTTATTGAGGGAATACACACACAGGATCATGTATTATTTCTTTGCAGTAATACAAAACCAACAATTCTTAACAAATGATTTTTTTGGCAACAAAATATTCGCTTTATGGAGATTATTAATTTACTGATTGGAACAACGTTAATTATTTTTTTATTATCAATACAACGAATTGTTTGTTATTCTATGGGACCACACTGCATTGGTCATCAATCCCTAGACTTACAAACTACTTAAACTAAGTTACTCTTACCTTAGGACAATACACACTTCAATGCCCGAGAGAGGATTCGAACCTTCGACATGGGAGGCCATGCGATCTGTCACGTGGCGCTCCAGACCACTCGGGTACTACCGGGCGGCACAATAACTTATTCCCCAATTGTACATGACTGATTTTTCAAAAAGAATCAATAGCCGTTGCCAATTTCAATACACCACACTGCTGCAGTAAGGAAAGTTGTAGCCCTTGTTTCAGAGTATTACACCTTAGATATGTGAATAAGAAATGCAGTGTGAGTAACACCACCTCTAGTGGATCTTTGCTATACTATGCTGCAATTCAAGCATAGCACACAGCCGGCCGCGGTGGCCGAGGTGATTGAGTCGCTCCAGTCACGGTCAGCACGGCCACTAAGGTCGGGGGTTCGAATCCCCCCTCGGGCATGGATATTTGAGCCGTCCTAGTTCGTAAGTAGTTCATAAGTAGTTTGTAAGTTTAGGGACTGATGACCCCGTAGTTAAGTCCCATAAGCATTACAGACATTTGAACATTTTGAACATAGCACACAACAGAAACTACAAATTACGATATTTCTTCCCCTGATACGATTTTGATTAAAAGAAGCTTATATGTTGCTCCAAGTTACTATTAGTTGACCTATGAAACCTGCTTAATGTTCGTATAGTACTCTTAGAGATTTTCTGTACTACACCATATTTTAACCATAGTATACACATCAAACCTCAAGTTACGATATCTTTCCTACCTCTGATGAAATGAAGCCTATGTTACCCTCCAAACTATTCTCAATTTACCTGTGGAAATCCATGAAAGTTCGAGTAGTACTTTTGGAGATTACATTCAACAAATAGACATACAACACGACTTTTAAGCAAATGATTAAATTATGCTATCTTTATTTTGTCCGATCCGATTTTAATTATTGAAGCCTTTATGTAACCGTACTATACGTGCAAGTTAGGTATGATAATCACATGAAAATTCGTTAAGTAGTTTTGGAGATAAACGTGTTCGAAAGGAAAGACAGACATGACATCATAGATAAAAAATTTCAATTTTCTCTGATCCGACTTTTATGAAACGAAGTTTATATGATGTCCAGCATAACACTCACGTTACCTGTGAAACCCCCATGCAAATTCGTGAAATAGTTTTGGAGATAAGAGGTTTTTAATACAGGGGCGGTTACTGAAAACACTTAAAATTACGATACCTTTTTTCCGTGATCTGATTTTGATAAAATTATACCTATATGTTGTTCCCTTTTTTTCTCATGTTTCCTGTGAAAACCGCATAAAGTTTCATCTGGTAGTTTTGAAGATTTGAGTGAACAGCGACAGCTCTACATTTACAGATTTATTATTAGTATAGATAAATCATGAGTAGAGTCGAAAGTTATTAGTTTTACTCATTCCCTGTGAATGAGAAGACCAGAAATAATTTGAATCTCCCCAACAAGAACACCTAATTATACACGAAATTCAATATTATCAGAGGAGATGGTAAAGATTATCCAACTTATGACAGAAAATCCAGTAAACAATGAATTGATAATTATGTAGCAAAACTGTTCGATGTTATCACCATAAAGAAAGGTAACAATATTTTGTCTAGAATGGAATTACCATTTATTTATTCATCAGCTCTTATTGGATTGACTTCCATTCTAGTTAATAAGTTAACAAGAGGGTCACATTCTAAGTAATGGAAAGATAAAAAGTACAGAAAATGAAGTACTTTATCCATTAGAATTATTAGTTGGATTTTTTAAAGATTATAAAGAAACACTGTGGGAAGGAAATGTAACAGTAATTTTTACATGGTCATCAACTGCGAGAGATTATATTCTTTGTTGGGCTGATAAAAATAATGCTGGTGTTGAAGATGTAACTACACTTCCAAAAGAAGGTAAAATTGTTGTAGAATCAATGGAAATTCGTGTTACTGTTGTTAAATTCGAACCAGAATATTCGCTTAAATTGGAACAAGATAGACTTAAAAATCCAAAAATTCGCATAACTTTCTTTTATCCACAAGCTTTAGAGATCGCTGGATTGGATGAAAGGAGACATGTTGAGTTGTATATTACAAGTTTCTATAGCTCTGCAGAATTTGATATGCCTTATTTCAGCTTCGTTGTTTTCCAGACAAAAAGGAAAAATAATCAGTTAGTTGACTCTTCCTTATTCGATCATATTAAATTACAGAATACCTATATTAAAAATGGAAGTTTTTTCCTCAAGAAATGTAGAATCTATATCCGCCAAATAATTATGTAAAAGCTTATGATGCTTTCATAGATTCTAAAAGAACTACACAATTGAATGGTGATGTTAATATGACTACATTCTCCTTTATTGAAAATTATCCTGTCTATGTTATCAATATGTCTAGAAGAATGAATTTGTTAGCTACACAGATAACTATAATGGAGCTGTGTACAACTTTTAATGAAAAATTCCGAAAGATACACTTATGCATATAGTAATATATGGCAAAAGGAATTTGACATATGTTTCACATTATAGACATATAATTGAAAATTTAAAAAAAAACTTGTCTACTGTTTGCAACCGTATATAAAATGTTAGTAACTAAGTGGCTAGTGTGCTCATCATAGGTGTTTATAAGAACATGAAAAATGTCATTAATTTACTCCCAACTGAGCTGAATGGGCCCATGTACTACTTATATCTTCTGCTTTGAAAGCATTCCTATTTTAGTATTTTATTTTTAAAACGGTTTCTTTCTACTGATTCCTTGATGATGTTTCTTTCTACGTCTTTCTTTACTACTGTAATATATGATATTGTCGATTTCTTCTTCCAGAAATATAGGAGTATTTGTTTTGTTAGTCTATTTCAATCCATTCAGTTGAGGTGTCTGTAAAACATTAATCTTCATTTGGGCATTACTTCAGATATTTTTCTTTATTTTTGTAGATCTCCTCATTTCTTCTTACTTTCCAACCATTTGCAGTTTTCATTGCATGCTTAACGTTTCCAGTCAAACAGTTTACGTTAATTACATTTGGTGTTCTTCCCTGAGTTATTGGTTCATTTTTGTGATTTTGTAGCTCCAAATTCCAGGTTTTTACAATTCTTTCTAGAATGTAATTAAACAGTAAAGGTGATAAACCATACCCTTGTCTAACACCAGTTCTAATGTCTAAGGGCCAATATACTTCCCCCATCTATTTGCTTCAACCTGTTAGTGTTTCACGAATTATATTTGCTAATTTTGATTTAACACCAAATTCTCTAATGACCTTATCTATTGTTTCCCTGTCTATACAATCAAATTCTTTCTTGAAATCAATAAATGATACTCTTATTGGTTTATTGGTTAACATTCAACGACGAATTATTGACTTTAAGTTAAAAATTTATTCTGCACAGGATCTTCCCTTTCCAAAAACACCCGGATATTTTCCCAGTTGTTTGTCTAAATTATCTAGCACTTTGTTCAGGAGAATTTTTGAAAATATTTTGTATGCCTCTGGAAGAAGTCGAGAGAGGGGGATTTAGATAGAAAAAAGTATATTAAACTAATTTGTGACACTGACAATATGTGGTTTACTGGTTAAAAGAAGTTGTTAAGTGTCTTATGGGTGTGAGCAAGTGGTGTTATTACTGGCACTGACCTGTGTAGGTATGTGCAACGGTTTATTTAATCTGACTGCATTTTGGGGAAGAATTGAAAATCATATTATAAAGCTTCTGATGAGTAATATGGCCTGCTGTAGGGTCTTTGGCATTTGCTCTCAATGATAGAGTCATGAGAATATCAAAATTAGTTATATCTGCCCCCATCCCCATACTCCTATTTGAAACTAATTAAATTAATGATGGGGTTGTTGGAATGAAACTGTGGTTTGAATTAACCATGAACACATTTATAAGCCACAAAGAGAGAGAACACAATTATAAAATCACAGTACACAAGTTGTAAAAATGTTCAAATGTTTATTAAGCTTATGGGGCTTAACTGTGGGGTCATCAGACCGTAAACTTACAGACTACTTATAAACTAACCTAGACTACAGACAACACAAACGTCCATGCCCGAAAGAGGATTCGAACGCCTCATGGGGTCGGTCTTGCTCATCACAGCAGAGTGGCCAAAGCATAGCGCCTCAATGCGCTTGGCCACTCTGCTGTGGCACAAAAGTTGTAACATTTGGCTCTCTAATGAAGGAAACACACTGTAGATGCAAAGTCAACAATGAGGAGGTCTTGGAAATATAGTCATATACGAAGCTATTCTGCTTGAGTTTATGGGATGTTATCCCTTTGTGCAATTCTCAAACTAGCAACTAAGATCGGTGGTTACGTCCATGGTTGGGAAATTAACGCCGAAGCTACATATACATTACTGACTGGATTGGCTGATGGGTGGATGTGATGTCGTGGTGTGGCATGGCAAAACTGTGCTTGTGCCTCGTACAATGAAAATCGGCGCACGATCAGAATATGTCTGACATATATTCTCATTGTGGGGTATGTTAACTTAAAAGTCAGAGATATACTATGCTCGCCAACCTATGTCGTTGTCACTGCCAGTTTGGTTCACTTGTTGAACAAGGAGTTTGCACCAACTGCTCAGATGTGGCCTTACTGCACGTGCTGGAATCAGACTTGCAAGGGAACAGATAGTAATTGCTGAAACAATTAAATGAAATCAAGCACTAAATAAAAATAAATAGATGCAGACTATGCTCTACACTTACGAGTGATAACTGTAGTTGCCTGCTCATGCCTTGGCTCCCAATGCGGGGACCAAATGAAACTTCAGAAGGAAAACCACACAAGAACATCTGTCTCACCTGATGGTAAAGATCAGAAAAATCTCCTAACTTAAAATTTACACGAACTTACTAGGCACCTTGGAATTGCACCCTTCACATTTCCTGTGGCCAGTTGCGAAACTGGTACCTAGTTGTGCCCAATGACATCCTCCAAAAATGACTTGAAGGAGTATGGCATAGGAAGAGATTAGATTCGATTAGATTAGTACTTGTTCCATAGATCATGAATATGACAATTTGTAATAGTGTGGAATGTGTCAGGTTAATGGAAGGGGTCTTTACAAATTATTACTTTGTACTAAATATTACATGACACAATTTATTTTTATTTTTGGTTTATTTTATTTTTTTCAGATATACTAATTTTCGACAAACTTTGTTGTGTGGGAGTGAAAGTTGGGTGGATACAGGTAACCTTATTCATAAGATAGAGGTTACAGATATGAAAGTGCCATGAATGATTGCAGGTACAAATAGATGGGAACAATGACAGGAGGGTGTCCATAATGAGGAAATCAAAGAAAAGCTGGGAATGAAGACCATAGATGAAGCAGTTAGGGTGAACAGACAGAGATGGTGGGGTCATGTTACACGCATGGGAGAAGCAAGGTTACCTAAGAGACTCATGAGCTCGTCAGTGGAGGGTAAGAGGAGTCGAGGTAGACCAAGAAGAAAGTCCTTAGATTCAGTGCAGAATGATTTTGAAGTAAAAGGCATAACATCTGACGAGGCATCAATGTTAGCATTGAATAGAGGATCATGGAGGAATAAATTGCGTTAGAGGTACTATGCTCCAGACTGAATGCTGAAAGACATAATCAGTCTCTAATGATGATGATGATGATGATCATACTAATTTATATCTAAAAATTTATCTATAGTGTGGAATGAGTTGCCATCCAGAAATTCTTTGAATTTATTTTTAAATGCTAGTTGACTATCTGTCAGGCTTTTGATGCTGTTTGAAAGGTGACCAAATACTTATGTGGCAGCAAAATGCACCCCTTTCTGTGCTAAAGCTAGATTTAACCTTGAATAGTGAAGATCATTCCTAGTGTTGTGGTTATGCACAATTATATTGCTTTTGAATTCGATGGGATTGGTAATAACAAATTTCAGAAGTGAATATATATACTGTGAAGCTACTGTGAAGAACCCTATCTTTTAAAATAAATGTCTCCAGGATGATCTTTGGTGGGCTCCAGCAATTTTTCTGATTAGATGCTTTTGTGCATTGAATAGGTTTTTAGTCAATGATGAATTACCCCCAGAGAATGATGCCATACAAAAGCATAGAATGAAAATAGGCATAGTAAGTTAAATTACTGAGATGTATATCACAAAAATTTGCGATTACCCTAATAGCATAAGAAGCTGTACTCAAACATTTCAGCAAATCCTTAGTGCGTTTTTTAAGTTCAACACCTCATCAATGCATACAACTAAAAATACTGAATATTCTGCCTTCGCTACAGATTTGTGATCAAAGTCTATATTTATTAATGGTGTCATTCCATTTACTGTATGGAACTGTATGTACAGTATTTTATCAAAATTCAATGATAATCCATTTGCTGAGAACCACTTAATTTTTTTTTTATTTTTTTATTTTTTTATTTTTTTTTTAAAGACATCATTCACAATTTCTCAGTTAGTTCTAGTCTGTCAGCTGTGATAACTATACTTTTATCATCAGCAAAATGAAAAAGCTCTGCATCTTCATGAATGTAGAATGTCAAGTAATTAATATGTATTAAGAACAACAAAGGGCCCAAGACCGTACCTTTTGTCATCCCATTTTTGATTATTCCCCAGTCTGGGGTATCAGCTATTTTTTGCAAATTATGTGAACTACTTATGTCAACTTTCTGTTCCTGTTAGGTATGATTTAAACCATTTGTACGCTGTCCCATTTATACCACAATACTTTAGCTTATCTAGAAGAATTCCATGATTAACACAATCAAAAACCTTGGGGAGATCACAAAAAATCCCAACAGCTGATGTCCTGTTATTCATATCATTTAATATTTCATTGGTGTAAGTATATATAGCATTTTCTGAAAAGCACACTGACATTTTGTTAGAACTTTATTTTTACCTATGTGTGAAGCTACTATAGAATACATTACTTCTTCGAGAATTTTGGATAAGGCTGTCAGAAGTGAGATAGGACGGTAGTTGTTGACATCAGACGTATCCCGTTTCTTGTACAGTGGTTTAACAACTGTTCAACTGTTTGTGTAGTCTATGGGAATTAACTATGGGGTCATCAGTCCCTAAACTTACAAACTACTTATGAACTACTTAGGAACTAGGACGGCACAAATATCCATGCCCGAGGGGGATTCGAACCCCTGACCGTAGTGGCCGTGCAGACCGTGACTGAAGCGCCTCAGTCTCCTCAGCCACCGCAGCCGGCAGTGGTTTAACAATAGTACTATATCTTGCTTCAGGAGATAATAACTGAAAGATTGACAAGAGAACTAATCATCGTCTGGAAACAAAACAAACTAACAAACTTCCGAAACTAAGGTAAAAACAACAAAAATCAACTAAAAGTTTTCTTCTTCAACAATTAGGCACAAGCTAGGGAGATAACGACAGCCTTGAGAGAATGGCCAGGGAGACGGAGCCCTTTATGTATGCCATTGTGGGAAGTCCTGGAGGTGTCAGTCGCAATCCCTCAGCTAAGGTTCTCGTAGGCGGTTGGTAGAGAACTGCCATCATGTTGCACTGCGCCCCCCTAAATAGTTGGTGTGCAGTGATACATGGCAGTCTCGAGCTGGTCTCACATCCACCGGTACATGATGTCCCTCTCCCGAAAAGAGATGAGCCAAATGGAGGCCAGTGTCGGGGTCTGGATCAGTGTCCATGGCATCAGATGAGCCTGGTAGTGTGTCATTCACCAGAGGTGTGTGGTCAACGTTCATTGGTAATGGCCAGGGTGCAGGAGTTGGCTGCCCACCATCGTCCATAGATATTGGAGGGGCTGTAGAAGCGGTTGATGGTTCGTCTTGCATGGAGTCCTGGCTCCCTGGTAGACGGGCCTGCAACAACAGGTGGTGAGTCAACTGCAGTTATCAACTGATGGCCCTTGTGGCGCACCTGGTTCAGAAGCTTGCAGCAAAGGCAGCCATCTGAAAGCTGCTCATCCCAGTAGTTTTGTGACCACCGCTGGATCCCAACGGCGGCTGTGGCGGGTGAATATCCGAACCCAGACATCATCTTGGATAGCAAACCAGCGTCGCTGACCTCGTCCAGTGTGCTCTACAGGATGTTGTGGATGGAGGTGGGAGAGGAGCAAACGCTGTGGACGTCCATGGAGCCGCTCCACTGGACTGGTTCCCTCCTGTGGAATTGTTCTGTAAGAGCCCAACAAAATGGACAAAGCATCGTCCAGTGAGTGGTGTGTGGAGAGCTTCGACATTTGATTCTCGAAACTCTGCACGAACCGCTCTGCCAGTCCATTGGACACAGCATGGAACAGCGCACTGTGTACCAGGGCAATGCCATTGGATGCACAGAAGGTTTTGAATTCTGAGGACGTATGTTGAGGGTCATTGTTAGTGAGAATTGTCTCTGGTAGGCCTTCAATGGAGAAGATGGGAGTGAGTACCTGGACGACGTAGGTCGATGATGTCGAGGACATCAAGAAGACGTTAGGAAACCCAGAGCCGGCATTGACTGAAATAAACCATGAGGAGCCCAGAAAGGAGCCTGCAACGTCAAAATGGACAATGGACCAGGGTGTTGATGCCTCTGGCCAAGGGAAATAACGATGTGCAGGAGCAGCTTGTTTGCTTTGAGGGCAGGCTGCTACCATAAAGGTGAACCCCTTCTAGTAGTCATGTTGACATGCAAGTGTTTTGTTAGCACGACTCCCCAATCACCACGATGAAGCAGGCTGAGGATCTTGTGTTGTAGGGAGGGAGGAATGATAACCTGTGGTCGGCCGTTTTCGCCCTGGATCAGAAGAACACCATCACAGAAAGAGAATTCGTGCTGTCAATGCCAATAACTTTGAACCCCTGGAGTAAACACCTGCAATCGATCCGACGGCCAATCCTGCTTGACCAGCCAAACGATCTCGCGCAGGACTGGGTCCTTCAAAGACTGCTTGGCTATAGATTTGCGTCAATGGGAAGGGACGCAAGAGTGTGTTTGTCTTCTGCTTCTGCCCACCGTTGGAGGCGTCTAGCCATTTTGGTAGGTATGTTTGTATCACACTGAAAGAGAGGCAGTAGGGCTGTGTCGGTCAAGATAGTAAAATGAGCACCATAAACACAGTCATGGAATTTTTTTAAAGCGAAGACTATGGCCATGGCCTCCATTTCAATTTGTCTATAGTTGCACTGTGCCGGTGTCAATTTTTTAGTGATGAAGGAAATTGGTCGATGCAGCCCATCGACCCTGTGTGAAAGGACTGAACCCACACCATAATCAGAGCCATCTGCTGCAACAGTCCAAATGAGTGTTGGATAAAAGGCCATTAGGCAAGTGTGTTGAAGCAAGGCCTGCTTGAGATTGCGGAAGGCACTTTCACATGTCATGTCCCTATTCCATGTTACATTCTTATGTAAGAGACAGTACAATGGAGCTGCGATGTTTGAGGCATGTGGAATGAATTTCCTGTAATAATTCAGGTAGCCCAATACAGATTGTAGCTGCTTGACATCCAAAGTGGCTGGTAAATCCTGCATGGCTTGGACATGATGAGGCAGCAGCCGAATACCTGTGGCACTGAGGACATGGCCTAAGTATAAACCGTTAGAGATAGGAGTCAAGACGCCAGCTCCCTGCAAACGTTGGAGCTCTGCCTGCAATTTTGTCACGAAGAGGGAATGGTACTTGCCGGGCTTTGAAGAACCGGGGTACGGCCATCGGAAGGAGCGTGATGTTTGCCTTAAACCCTTGGACACCAGCAGTAGAAGGCTCGAACATGGAATGATACTTTGTGCAAAGAGTCTGGAGATAGGAACTGGCAGATCCTGACTTGATGCTTCTAGTGGTATCGTGGACTTCCAGCCCCAAGGCATCGAAAATGTCAAGTCCCAGCAAGTTCATCACTCCCGATGTATCCACGACAAGGTGACACATCCTGCAAGTTGTGGCGCCATGTTCGATGAGTGCCATAAACTGGCCTTTAACCATCACTAAATCATTGCTGTAACCTCGAAGGTTGTGGGTGAATGGTTGAAGAGGGGGAGAGCCCAATCGTTGGTAAGTTTTCCACAGAAGACCTGGGAGTCGACTGGGTGGCCATTGACCAACACTGACAGGGTTACCTGTTTATCGTGAAGAGGAAGCACTGCATGAACATGGAGATCCTCCTGATAAGCCATGCCTGGGCCGTCGTCTGAAGCAGGATGGACCTGAGTACAGTCAACTTGCATCCTGGATGAATTGTGCCAGACTTCGGCCCTGTGCCCATTTTGCGACTTACATTTGGTATGGCGAAACTTACACTAATTCCTAGGGTGTGTGACAAAACAGTCTTTGTAAGAGGGTAACTGCGTAAGGCCGCGAGTGCACGAGGTTTGTTTATCAGCAGGAAGATGAGGAGGTTGCTGAGGTGTCTGTCGGCGGGTGGGACGGCCTGCATGCACCTGAAATGGCTCATGGAAGAAGGCGCATGCTTGGAGGGACTGTTCAAACACACGAATAACTGGATGAAATGCTTCTAAGGAGGGGTCCCAAAGCTTTAGTAAGTCCTTACAGAGGCACTCATTGGGGGCATGAACGAAGATGATTTCCCTCACGACCGATGCTGCATATGATTGTTGGCAGCTTTCATTGGCACATCGAAATCGGCAGTCCCCTGATAAGCCCTAGAGGGTAGCGATCCATTCCTGATACGACTGACCTTGCTTCCTGTGACAGCTAAAGAATTTGTGTTGAACTGTCATAACTTCAAGTCGTCATAGGGTAGAGCATGTGGTTCGTGCTGCGGTTTTAATTGCTGAAGCAGACGTAGGCGAGGAAGAAAGCCCTATTCTGGGCATCACCAGAGATTCCGTACGCCAAGAAATTTTGTTCAAGGTGGGCCATGTAGTTTGCCCAATCTTTCACCTGCCTATCAAACGCTGGGAAGGGAAGAGGGGCTCCGCAGAACCTATTACTATCAGGAAGAGAACGAGGCGCGCGGTGGGTTCCGTCCGTACGTGAACCGTTAACGGCCTCCATTGCCTGTACAAATTACTGCTGGACCAACTGCATGTCCCATAAGAAGAGAAAAATTTACTGTGACACATCACTGATTACAGTGACTGGTTGACTGTACATGGTAAACAACGAGCAAGACATCAAAAAAGTCTACCTAGTTGACCAACAGAGTCCGAAAAAAAATCCTCGTCGCTATATCTCGCCTGAGGAAATAATAACTGAAAGACACTGTCTCATACGGAAATTGTGTTTACTGACAAGACAAACTAATCATGTTCTGGAAACAAAACAAGCTAGCTACCTTCTAAAACTATGGCAAAAACAACGAACATCAACTAAAAGTTTTCTTCTTCACCAATTAGGTACAAGCCAGGGAGATAACGACAGCATCGAGAGAACGGCCAGGAAGATGGAGCTGGACAACATATTCCGTTGCTGGAAGTCCTGGAGGAGCGTTGTCACTGGCGGGGACTCTTCCTCGGATGCGTCAGTCAGCTATGGTTCTCGTAGGCGGTCGGCGGAGAACTGCAGTCCTGTTGCACTGCGCCCCCCCCCCCCCCCCCCAAATAGTAGGCATGCAGTGATACGTGCTAGTCTCGAGCTGGTCTCGACTGTGTGGTGGAAAATAGTTCCGATTTAGTGCGCTCTCTGGCGGTGCTCGTCGTGTCCTCTGGTGAGTACGGAACCGCCGATGTGGAACGCCTCAGTGGTATGCATCCATACGCTTTCCCTCAGCATGCGGATTGTCTGCTCGTCAGGCGAACCATCGGTACATGACAAACAGCATATTTCAGTCTATCAGGAGACATACCCTGCTTCAGAGAACTATTACATATGTGGCTAAGAATCCTACTTACATCTTGAGAACAAGCTTTTATTACTCTGCTGGAAATACCATACATTCCATGTGAGCTTTTGCTCTGGGGAGAGTTTATTACTTTCTTAATTTCAGACAGAGAGGTTGGTGGGATTTCTATTGTATCAAAGTGTGTAGGTATGGCCTGTTCTATTAACTGCCTAGCTTTTTCTAATGAACATTTAGATCATATGTTCTCAAACAATTTAAAAAAAAATAATCATTAAAAATGTTTTCAACCTCTGGCTTGTTAATGGTACACTTTGCAATCACTTTTATGGTAATGCTGTCTCCCTGAGCTCTTCGTTGCCCTGTCTCCCTGGTAATAATATTCCAAATTGTTTTAATTTTGTTATCAGAGGTACTAATATCAGATGTGATGCACATGCTTCTGGACTCTTTAATAACGTTTATTAATGTAGCACAGTACTTTTTATAATATTTGACTGTTTCTGGGTCACTACTCTTTCTTGCTGTTAGATACAGTTCCCTTTTTCGGTTACTCTTGTCGATGTTCATCTTATTCCCTCTTTTCAAGACCCTGACCATTCCATTCAATTGCTCTTGCAGATCCTTTGCTGTCTCTGACAGAATTACTATGCCATCGACAAACCGAAAAGTTTTTATTTCTTCTGCCCGGACTTTAATTCCCTTCACTGCTTGCTCAACGTACAGATTGAACAACATTGGGGAAAGGCTACAACTCTGTCTTACTCCCTTCCCAACCTCTGCGTCCCTTTCATGCCATTCGACTCTAATAACCGCTGCCTGGTTTCTGTTGAATAAAACACTTCACTCCCTATATTTTACTTCTATTACCTTCAGAATTTGAAAGAGTTTATTTCTGTCGACATTTTCAAAAGCTTTCACCAAATCTACAAACGCTACAAAAGTAGGTTTGCCTTCCCTTAGCCTATCTTCTAAGATAAGTAGTAATGTGAGTAATGGCTCCTGTGTTTCTAAATTTCTTCTAAATGCAAATTGATCTTCCCCAAGGTTAGTTTCCACAAGATTTTCCATTCGTCTGTAAGTAATTCGTGTTAGTAATTTTCAACAATGACTTATTAAACTGATAGTTTTGTAATTTTAACATTTGCCTGCGCTTGCTTTCTTTGAAATTGGAATTTCTATATTCTTCTTAAAGTCGGAGGGTTTTTTCCCCGGTCTCATACATACTGCATACCAGGTGGAACAATTTCTTCATCACTGACTCTTCTAATGGTATCAGCAGTTCAGACGCAATGTCATCTATTCCAGGGGCCTTGTTTCGGCTCAAATCTTTCAGCGCTCTGTCAAATTCTTCTCGCGGTATCGTATCTCCTATCTCCTCTTCTCTATACATTCCTTCCACATTTCAGCTTTCCCGTCTGTGCTTAGTACTGGGTTTCCGTCTGAGTTCTTGATATTCGTACATGTGCTTTTCTTGTTTCTGAATATCGCTTTTATTTTAGCTCGATAGCACAGTGGTAGAGTGCCAGACTACAAATCCAAAGGACGTGGGTTCGATCCCCGCCAGGTCCTAGGATTTTTATCTGTCACTTTCTACTTCTTTCACCTCTGGCAGTGTTGCTAATGTGGAAAATATCGAGTAGCACCGTGGTTCGGAACCCACGTTAAACTGTAGGTCCCCCCATAACTGGCTGGGTGAGTCAGTTGGAAGATCGGAGGAAGGCAACGGCGTACCACCTCCAAACAGGACCGTGCCTTGTAAACAGCACTGTGGTGTTCAAACCAATCTTAGGAATGTTCACTGCTTTACCGTATTTTCATCTAGGTGGTATCTACCTTCCCCTGGTTATACATTCTTCTATGGTTCGACATTCGTCCTCTATCCACTCCTGCTTAGTCAGTCTGCACCTCCTGTCAGTCTCATTTTTCAGACGTTTGTATACCGTTTTACCTGCGTCACTCGATGCTTTTTATATTTTCTCCTCTCATAAGTTAAATTCAGTATATCCTGTGTTATCCAGGGATATCTATTACGCTTTGTCCTTCTGCTTATATGATCCTCTGCTGCTTTCACCAATCTATCTTTCAGAGCTACCCATTCTTCTTCTACTGTGTTACATTCCTTGCCTAATTCTCCCTCTGAAACCGTCAACCACCTCTGGTTCCTTCAGTGTGTCCAGGTTCCATCTCCCAACGTTTCTGCCTTTCTGCAGTTTTAATCTACAGTCCATTACAAATAAGTTATGGTCAGAGTCTATATCTGCCCCTGGGTATGTCTTACAGTTTAAAACCTGGTTCCAAAATTTTTTCCTTACCATTATAAAGTCAATTTGGTACTGCCCAGTGTCTCCTGTTCATTTCCACGTATACAGCCTTCTTTAATGTTGTTTAAACCAAGTGTTGCTTATCATTTAATAGTGCCCTGCACAAAATATCTACCAAGCGATCTGATCTTTAATTTCTCTTCCCTAGTTCATATTCACCTACAACATTTCCTTCTCTTCCTTTACCTACTACCGAGTTCCAGTCCCCAATCACAATTAAGTTTTCGTCTCCCTTAATTTTATGAATAATTTCTTATATCTTCTCATACATTTCTTCGATGTCCTCATCATAGGAAGAGCTAGTTGGCATGTAAACTTGTACTACTGTGGTCGGTGTTGGCTTTTTGTGTCTATGTTTGCTATGATAATGCGTTCACTATGCTGTTCATAGAAACTTACCCGCATTCATTATCAGACCTACTCCTGCATTACCACCACCTGATTTCATGCTTATAGCTCTGTACTCACCTGACCAGAAATCCTGTTTATCCTGCCACCGAACTGCACTAATCCCAACCTATCCATTTCTCTTTTCCAATTTTCTAACTTACCTACGAGATTAAGGGTTAGAATATTCCACGCTACGATCCGTAGAATGCCTTTCTTGTTTTTATTGATGACGACATCCTCGTGAGTAGTACCCGCCCGGAAATCCGAATGGGGGACTATTTTACCTCCGGAATATTTTACCCAAGAAGACGCCATCATCATATATTCATACAGCAGAGCTGCATGTCCTCAGGAAAAGTAACGACTGTAGTTTTCCCTTTCATTCAGCCGTTCGCAGTAACTGCATGGCAAACCATGTTAGCTGATGTTACAAGGCCAGCTGTAACTACTAAAAAGAATGCTGCCCCTCCTCAGGAACCACACGTCTGTATGGCCTCTCATTAGATACCCCTCAGATGTGGTTGCACCTACTGTATGACTATCTGTATTGTTGAGCTACCCAAGCGATGCCACCTCGGCAATGGTTGTCGTTCATGGGGGTGGAAGTAAATATCACATTAAAAATGGAATTAAATTAAATGGTTAAAGCGACCGCTGTCCCGTAGTGGAAAATCCGGGTTCAATTTCAGGCGTGGCACAAATTTTCTATTCGTGTATAAATTTAATTTAATGCCTTGAAACAGTCGAGATGTTGAAATATTTCTAATTCAAAAGTTTTCTCTTCGTCCACATTTATCGAGATATCATTTCAACGGCAGAGGTAAACGTTAAACCAGAATTCAAAAATTTCAAAATACCATCGCAGGTGTCTAACAGAGGTGCCTCTGTGTTCAGGTGCATTGTTCTTGTAGAACACTAAGTCTCCTTTATGCCACAAATCGGGTCCTTTTTTGACGAAAACTGTTGCGGAATCTTCTTAATAACTCGAAGTAAAAGGTTTGTTTCACAGTATGACAAATTATTCTGAAAGAATTTTGTACAATCAGGCTTGCTGCTATAAAAACGAACCCCATTTTCCGTGTGTGCTTTCCTCTATGTATCCAGCAGTTTCGTATTGGGAAGAGCGAAATTCTTTGACATCAATAGGTACGCTACGTAAACTGAGGTAACAGCATCGGCTTCTCGCGCCGCTGATTACTGGAAGAAGCAGTCGTGGAGGAGGAAGTAAATGGATTTACGGCCGGGCCGAAGGCAGCCGCGGCTGCGAGCGGAGGCAGCGCGCCGGCGGCGCCGCCACGCACCTGATTCTGCCGGAAATTAAATTCCTCGAATGAATCGCGGGCAGGGGCATGGAAATAAGAACCCCGGCTGCGCGAGCTCTGGCGCCTCGCGGAGCTCATCCAATTTGAGATTGATTACCGGTGCTGCGATGCTGCAGGCCGCCGATCCGAGCAAGAGACGCCGATGCACGAAGAACCGAGCGGCGACCGACAGGGCAACTCATGTATTCCTCCTAGCGGGTCACACCGAAACTAAATTTCGATACAATACAGAAAAACGAATACTTACATAGTTATAAGCCCACAACTATTACTTGCAGTATATGTAACACTACTGAATAATTTTCAATAATGTCATGATATTGCTAACTAATGCCATCTGAAGAATCTACTTTTTCTTAATTTTTTCCATCTTCCATATGGAAGTGGTGTGAACCGATACTGTATCTGTTGGGTCGCTTTCGTGTTAGGAGATATTTTGGACACTACTTTCTACGTGTTCCTTCCGTTATCACATATCATTCATTTATTCTCAATTTTTTGTTTTGTTTAAAAACGTGATCAGTCCATGTTGGAGCCTGGTGTGTGAACCGGTTGTGAATTAACGATTTTGAAATGTTCAAACATCTTCAATGTTACAGAGTACAGAATTAAGTCACTAAGATTAACTATATTTCATACTTTTTATTTTTTTAAGCAACGTTCATTGTCAAAAGCGTGTAATATGGCTGAAGACTGAAAATCAGATGTTTACTACAAGCAAGATAAAATAAAAAGATTGTGAACCAACAAGGAACTAACTCGTAATCTATTGAATATAGTTATTATCGTATTAATTCATTTGCTTTTATTAGGTTTTTCATATGCGTAGAAGTGGGGAAGCTGGAAACAAATCAGTAACATAATAAGGGGAAAGCAAATGGGTCATGAACCAGCAAGAAACTAACTGGCAACCTATTGTATATTTTTTGTTTTTTATTTTTATAATTTTCACACTTTTTAAAAGTTTGTACTATTTATACATATGTAGATTAGGAGAAAAGTAAATAAAAACCGCTGATTGGGTACCAGTGCGTGGAGAAATGAGAAGAGCAGTGACAAACAAACACCTGTAGGATTAAAAACATGAAAAACCCCATTCACAAAAGTTACAAAACGTGGTAACATTATTTGTTACCAATGCGTAGTTGCCATTGTTGGTTAAAGACAACGAAATCTCGTTCGTTGTCTCCTTCAGAAACATAGCGACCTAGATGCCAGACGATCTTATTAATTTTCGTCTGGGAAACAAAAGGTTAACTCTGGCTGAGAAATAGGCGCATAAAAAAGGCAGATCCGGGACCACCGATTTTAATATTCAGATGTCCATTGATCCAGAGCAATGATGAAAGTCCACAACAGACTATCCTCGGCAGCAACGTGTCGGTTTGATGTCATTCATCAAACTTATCTTTGGACGAAAACCTATTCGAAAGAGATGGTCACCCTTGTCTATCAAATGATAAATGACCCTATACTACGATAAAGTGATCTCCATTGGAAATATACAAAGGCAACGATAGGAACAGAAGGTTTTCCAGGGTGTTGATAGGGAACCTATTTTGACTATAGAGGTATAAAACGATTTACCCCGACAGGATAATGAAGTTACAGTAGTGACATAACTGAATAAATGTGAGCACATAAGAAATTGCCAATAATAAAATATTCGTAGAAATGTCGCAATTTGGGGTTAATCCGTGCAGCATCGACGGCAGGAGTCAGCCTACAAAGCTGTACACAGGTAAATAACCGAAATCTAATTGAATAATGTGCTTATGTACATGTGAAGACACTGCGCCATAGGAACCAGGCTATTGCCTTCACTTTAATGTCGGGAATACGAAATCCCCAAAGATGCCTTGCAACCACAGGAATCGAACAGACAATTGTTTGAGTCTGTGGGCTATTATAATGGGAAGTGGAACTATTTCTGCAAAGTAATACATTTTGCTGAAGGTGTAGATGTCTACAATTTGCACTTTGTGAGGATAATTCTGCAAAACGTTTGTATCAAGCATCCCTTAATAGCCTCTCACCAGTTAGGTGCAGCTATTTTAATGGGATTGCGACTCATTATGAACCCTAAAGTCGCTTGGCGATCAACCACCATCTCCCATTGGAATTCCACCTAGTTAACGCCCCGCAACGGTAAGAGCGTGTGTTTTCGATCATTATGTGGCCACTAGGATGGCGACAAAAAGAGAGCAAGGTATCTTTGAGCCCTGTGATGTCACTGACATTTCGTACTAGCACCATGACATTGTCAGCGTATGTACACTGTAAATCGTTCCCATAATATAGTCCAGCCCCTAGTTGGCTGGCAAGGGTTGAAAAAACAAAACAAAAAATGACATAAATAAGAGACTTCCTTTGGGAGACCCAATTGGATTGGGATCTGGGGATGTAAGGTTACCATAAACCACAGGGTTGTGGATGCCAGTAAGCGCTATGAGAAAAGCTCGAATGCTTCATCACTAAAACCAATGGTGGTTAACACGCTAATTACGAAATTGTAACTCGCGTGGTCAAATACCCTGTGCAAGTCAAGAAAGACCTAGGTCCTTGAATATTTGTGGTCTTAGCCACAGAAATGACAGTTCGACGTTCACTAACACAAGCCAGTACCGTATGACCAGGCACTCAACTTTGGTGAATGTCACGTACTATACCGAGCAGGTTAGAGGGACTTTCGTTAATAGCTCAACTGACAATTTTACATTAAAAGGAAAGGAGAGTAACTGAGCATAAAGGGTCAATGTCAGATTGGACTCCCGCTTTTGGAATGAAAATTTTGCCTTTCTAGAAAGGAACAGGAAGAGAAACTCCCCGTGTCATATCATTGAACATCGATATTCTTTTGTTACCTACGAGAGACCATAAATGTATTATTTAGGGATATAATTGAATCCGGGTGCCTTGCATGATTAAGACCCAATGCTTGTAGAAGACAGAGAAGTGTCGTTTAATTCAAGGTGACAAAGCAATACAACAAAGGTGTGAAATCATCAGGAAAGGTTTCAACCAGAGCGTGGGTCTGACTGACACTGCAATTTATCGACTGTGAGTGCACGTCACTGCTCCAGACCACCAGCTGCAACCGAATGATGGACTGTATCTGTAGAGGGCGAAGGCTATTTGCTGAAAGCGGTCATTTTGAACTGTTGAATTAATTAAAAATTTACATCGGTTCATCTTGTAAAAATGAGCGTGGTTGAGATCTTGTTCAGAGTATTACAGTATCAATTTTCGTGTAATTCGAAGTACTTCCATTAACATTTGTGGTGCTTGGTGGTATCGTAATACTGAATAATAAAATTATTATGTCAGCCAAGCTTCAGGTACCTATGCAGAACGAAAATTCATGGGAGTTTCACGTCTTTGTGATCTGACGTGGTGTCCACCGTTATACAACTGACTATAATGCGAGAGAACCGAACGCATGCCTCCTCAATGATCGCATCGAGGGAAGTTTTGCAGGTGGACGATATTGAACATCCAGGGAAGTAGGCAAAATTTTACCAGCTGCTGTACATGTTCTTATGCGACAGCTACAGCACTATGATTTTTAAAACAGGCGGGTATCACAGAAAGGTTAAAGCGATCGAGTCGGCTGCTGGAGGCGGCAGAAAAATATACCGAAAACGTGTAGAATACCGAGACACGCATGTATCACGTAGGAGCGTACGGTGTCATCCAGCTATATACTGCAATTAAAATTAGGATAATGATAAAACGACTTAAAACAAACCAATGAAGTCACCGCCCATTACAATCTTGGCTGGGAATTTACGAAGCAAGTAGACAGTTTACAGTTTATAGAAACTGAATCGTTCCATAAAGTGACCAAAGCAAGAATGGGCATAGGGAAGAACTAAAGTAAATTGGATGGATGGATGGGGTAATTCTGGTGCATGATAACTGGGCCTTTAGCGTCTAAACAAAGAAGAGTGCAAACCAAGTAAACACAAATGAGTTAACCAGCAGCATTATAAGAAGTGGAAAAAATTGCTAAGTATTGTTTGCTGATGGACTAAAAATAAAGGAAAAAAAAAAAGCTTTCTCAGGTATAGGGTTCTAAGTTGGTCTAAACACGAGAAACTGGAATGAGTACTTAAACTGTAGAAGATAGGGCATGGCTGGCCAACCACTCTGCAACACACAATAATCTCCAGAATAAAAGTTTAGGCTAGAGCCCACGCTAATCATAGAAAGTTAAAACCTTCCTTAAAAACCGTCGTCAGTTAAAATAGAGAGCAGATAAGATTTACTTCAGCCCTATCAACATTTTATAAAGCACAGTTAAAGCGGGTGTACTTTCATGTATACGCCACAAAAACTGACAATAAAAATTCGAGGATAAAGGTGCACTGCCCAATGCGGAGGCGTGGTAGGGTCCTTTCATCCCGCCTTAGTGATTTGCAGAAGGGCCACCATGGGCGGATAGTTAATTTCACCACAGTCAAACATATACAGTCATGACATTCAAAGTTATAAAAGTTGTTACCAACTGACAGTTTCAACAAAACTTGCACTCCTAGCGATGCGCAAGTCGCCGAAGTAGTGATGTTTATTTGTATTCACTTTGTGCGTAATTAACGAAATTGTTAGTATAATTTTGCGTTACAAGCAGTAGTAAAATATCAAGAGACATACATAATACGGAAATTATATAGCTTATTCAGCTGAAAGTACGTAGAACATTAACGTAAGGGAAGCATAAATTTCTATTATGATCTATTCTATCTCAGGCAGTTTTTTACGTTTATCGATTGGGTGTGGAGTCTAATGATTTGCATATTTTTATACTTCAGTCGTCTTTCTTATACGTGCATATTCTTTTGAATGTAATTACTGCAGTTTAAAAAGCCATTTATTTGATGATTCTTGCCGTTTGTGGTTCAGCTGTAGTAATAATTGTGGATTTTTTTTTATCTGAAAACAGATTTGATTGATTTTGTCTCTTTATTGTCATGTCTGTGAGGTTGTCCTTCAGCTACAGCGGTGGTGGTTGATTTGGTACTTTAAATACTGTATGTATCGCATTCTATATACGTTTACTACGTTCCACCCTCATCGATTTTACTGGAACTGTAATGAAGACTGCACGGCCAATACGGTCGGCGGTTCGAATCCCCTCTCGGGCTCGGGTATTTGTACCGTCCTTAGTATTAGCTAGTTCATAATACGTTTGTAAGCTTAGGGACTCATGACTCCGTAGTTAAATCCCATAAGCTCTACAAACATTTGAACATTTTTTGTAATGAAAGAAATCTTCAGAATCCTCCGTAGAAAAGCGACGTCTCTATTCTTCTGGTATTTGCTAGCAATTTTTTTTAATACACAATGACATTATTCATTTAAACCCTGTATGTTTCAAGATAATTGTTAATTAATTGTTGTGTAATATAGCTTTTGTACCTTGTCAGGGATCTCACGAAAGCTAATGAAAACAAATTAGGAGGTATTTTTAAGTTATCACCTATTTATAAATCACTAAATATGTTCCCTAATGTAAAAAGTATGCTGAAATCAATATAAACGATAATATTCGCACTCATCCAATATCGCATCAATAACGTAGCTTGCCGTCCGCTTGGAGCGCTACTGTCGGGGTGTACAACAAAAATCTGCGGGAGTGTGCTGCCTGTATATGTTAGACTGTGGTTTTACCGACCGAGCTTTTCGCCGTCACTGACAGTTATTGATAATCGCGCACCTGCACAGACCTCTGCCGCAACACAAAGTGACGTTCTGCAAGTCAAGAGCAACGTGGTCTCTACAGGCGTCTTTGGCACCTCTTCATTGCCCCGGATCCCCACGTGTCGTAGAACCCAGCGGAATAACACCTGCTTTCCCTACCGCTGAAGTCAGTACAATCGATCGCGTATGTGCTGGATGAGTTTCTCAAGTGGTTACAAATGCTACATAGATTTTTGGGCACTTAAGCAATTATAGTAGATGAGAAACCGTGTGCTCCTAAACCTGCTGCATTTCATCCAGTGCCTTCAGTATCGTGTGGAGCTTTCTTTTA
Source organism: Locusta migratoria (assembly GCA_026315105.1). Lineage (NCBI taxonomy): Eukaryota > Metazoa > Arthropoda > Insecta > Orthoptera > Acrididae > Locusta > Locusta migratoria. Next base: position 372,772,008 of record CM048748.1, read on the forward strand.
AAATGTCTCAAGTCTATCATTAGTCTTCAGCTCTGGAGAACCCAAGGTTAACTTTTACTCCAACCAAGACCACACAATATAAAGAGACTAACATCGACGTAAAAATTCTGCGAAATATACGTATTGTTTGTATGTTGTTCACAGGCACGCAGAAGAGAAAGTGGCCTCCAAAACGAATCAAGACCAGGTTACCAATATCTGACTTTGTAATAAGGATCGCACATGACCACGCAATGTATGTTTGTAAATATAACGGACTCAATTGTGTGATTATTAGTCCGTAGCTTACAAACTACTTAAACTAAGGTAAACTAATCTAAGGACAACACAAAGACCCATGACCGAGGGGGATTCGAAATCCCGACGGCGAACGGCCGCGCGCACCGCAGCACGGCGCCCAAATGCGCACGGCTAATCCGCCGCGGCCACGAAATGTACAGTCAAGCCGCAAGTAAATAGGAATACCCACCGATGATGGCACAGTGGTGACGAAACATGTTTGGATAACAGCTAAAACTTGTGTTTGACATATCAGACGGACCTGATACCCAGAAGTAAACTGTCTTCCTGAAGCTGTTAATAAATTCGAAAAAAATTACATATTATTTACAATCGATGTATAAAGTATCCACTCGACCCGCAATAACTTCAATATTATTCTTCAGTCATGAATCTATAAGGAACCGTGTTGAACTGCCCGTGTGGATTTTCCAAGCTGAAGCTGAAAGTAGCTGTACGTGGAATGCTCGTGAGAACCTTGATGGACTTCACGGCGCAAGATGACGCCGCAGCAGAAGCACCCAACACTGGATGACAGACAGCAGTGTGGCGCGCACGGAAACCAACACAATACGGGCTAGCTACATAACCTACTCGTTACACAACCCACTCGTCAGGCGAGCGATGCGTGAGTGGACCACTTAAACTATCCAGACTCGCTTCCCGTCCTGCTGAAATTCTCAACTCATCGCACAATACAGTGATAATGGCCACAGTCTATTACTTCCTGAAGATCTCAGCTCTATCTGTATCCCTGCACTGAAACTGTCATTTGCCTGTTGTAGACGTACATACGATTAATAGATATGACACCACTAGTTGACATAAGGAGCCGTAAATTTACGATTTCGAAATACTGAAACCATATCGTTATGAACTTGTTGAAATAACTGTGAAAATCACATTGGCAGTCACTCTAACAGTCTGCCAAAATAATTTAAGATTGCGGACGTAACTTTTTCGTCTATGAACGGGGTTCAGCATCATACAATGTAGACTTAAGCGACCGGCAATGTCTTCACGTAAAACTTTCGGGCTGTGAGGTCATGGCCGATTAATAAAACTACTCCTTCACTTCCCGTCTCCATCTGAGGTCTGTTGTGGACTACCGTTTACTGCCAGTGTGGTTCAACGGTCTCTCGCATTTATAGAGTGTATAAGGATACCAACATTCATTTCTGGATGGTGTCGTCCTTCTCTATTACAAGTAATCGATTATCACTTTGGTGTCTCAGAGTCGACATCCATATTTATTCTAAGTTAAGACATTCTTCTTTTCTGTTTAAATTATTCTGGTTTTATGAATTTCTATTGCCTGCCTATACATGCGAGCGTGGTAATCCGATATTCCAGTCCTCTTCTATGCTTCGGCCTCGCAATATTATATCTTACGCTTAGATAGTCAGAGGATGCCACACAAGGGCGAAATAATAAATGCAATAAAAATATTTGTATCTGTGACTGCCTGGTTCCCGTTCTTTTTTTTTATGCTGCAAACTATCTTTATTGAGCCTGTGATTTATTTGATTGGTGTCACGTTTTGCGTCCGCAATGCTGGCTAGTATTGTTATGGCTCTATAAAATTTCAGTTGTGATCCTGTTTTGGTTTAATTAGGGTTATTTCTTACAACCGTTCCATATATAAAAAGTAATTTATTAAATGTTTGGCTCTCGTGCTGATTATATACGCTTGATAGAGGTATAAGAAACGTAAAACACATACGAGAGACATGGAGATGTGTCACGTAATTTATGATGACGAACAATTATCCGATTTTGGGTCAACACAGTATACGAAATCAATGGTGATTGGTTGCTGAATGTTGTATTAAAACAACCTCTGTGTTATCAGTTCGCATGCGAAAGATCGCATGTTCGGTTCCTATTGCAGTAACTTTTTTTTTTTTTTTTTTTTTTTTTTTTTACATGTTAATGTAGCGTCACCTTTCTACTAAGTGGAGAGTCGTATGAAATGACATAATGTACCTGATTAGAGAATGAAGAGTAACTGATAAGATATAGCTGAAATTGTTGCAAATGGAAACAGTACCAATGCACCTACGTTCTAGCTTGATTTCAGTTATAAATGAGAAAACTGTTGCTCGTAATGTCGATTATTCCGTTACATGAAGCGGGGCAAAAACGTCAAACCGGGAGCAGAAACGTTAGATTATGGTTTCAAACCACAACACAGCAGAGATAGGGAGACGCCATTGATCTGGGAGACAAGCAGTCTTTGTTATCTACGGACTGTGCCATAGAGTGGAAACTCTCTGGAGTGAATATTGCGTTCTGTCTTCTCTAGGAGGTGCTGATTCTGCTCATGTTATCAACATTAATCTAGGATTGTCACGTAATATCATTATATAAATACGCGAACTTGAAAATTGAAGTTCTGATTTTCTACGATAATTTTATCAGGAGGCCAAATTGTTTTGCTGAGAAAGGTTTTGATTTAATCTAAGTAAAATCTATTACATCTTCAAAAGAATACTAATTAATAATATAAGTATTTTGTATCAACATCCCTTATATTGCCGCGCTCGTCTGATACTGTCGGTGAAACACCTTGTGAATCTATATTTGTGAACTGTTTCATGTCTTTAATCTATCGGTGTTTAAAGTCTCTGAATTCTAATCTGAAATCGGATTCTCAAAATTCAATCTGGCTGATTCATCCTAGCGGACGAAAACGCGACAAAATGCTTGAATAGATAGTAACTCGACGTCCGACATTAATAATACTATAAAAGCTACTTTTGAAATAATCTATATATGTGAATGTCTGTACGGTGTACATTTATCACGTCTGAACCACAAGACATAAACAGCTAAAAATTTCTACACTTACTAATGTCTACCCGGGGAAGACTTTAGGCACGGATAGCTATGTAATTACATATATTAATGTCAATGTCTGATCGGTGTACGCGTATCACGTCCGAACGACAAGACGCAGAGACTTAAATATTTGTACAGTTACTACTTTATACCTGAGGAAGGTTTTAGGCACGGTTCTATTGCGATATGATAGATGTTTAGCAATTTGAAGAATATAACGCGAAATGCGGAACAATAATTACTCTTTGTAAATTACATTTACTCTTTGAAAATGGTTTTATTGGTTACATTGTTGCTTGAGGGTTGATAATGATAAAAGGGTGGAGTATATTAAAATGGAAAGATATCGGTGTGTGTGTGTGTGTGTGTGTGTGTGTGTGTGTGTGTTAATATCTCGCTCTGCAGCGAAAACTACAGAACGCAAAGGAATACTCTGTATGTAATTGTTGTCCGAAGTTCAAAAATGTTCGAATGTTTGTAAAGTCTATGGGACTTAACTACAGGGCTATCAGTCCCTAAACTTACAAACTACTTATGAACTACTTACGAACTAGGACGGCACAAATATCCATGCCCGAGGGGGGATTCGAACCCCCGACCGTAGTGGCCGTGCGGGCCGTAACTGGAGCGCCTTAGTCCCCTTTTTTTTTTTTTTTTTTTTTTTTTTTTTTTTTTTTTTTTTTTTTTTTTTTTTTCTTTCTATTTGTAGTTCTCATCCATGCGGACGCTGATCGTTTTTGTTCGTTTGTGTTCGGTGTGTTGTTGGCTCAGCTTTTTTTATTACAGAGGGCGTTCAGCCCTCTGACCGGGCGCGCTGAGCCACGGCGCCCGGCATCCCCTCGGCCACCGCGGCCGGCGCTGTCCGAAGTCTCCCGTTGTACACCATAGCAGTTCCATGCCGATAGCTATAAGAGGGTGGATGAAAGTCGTCAAATTATATTTTAAAAAAAATTGGGACTGAAGTCCAGCGATGACGTTAGCGACTCTATAGCAAGGACGTTACATACAGCTCTATGCGTGCTACAATGTCTTCAGCTCTTTCTATGTCAGGATAAGCATAGGAATAAGGGAATATAAGAATAAATAAATAAAGCCGTACAAAAGAAATTTCTTTTAATTCATCTCTGTAAAAAAATCGATTTGACGTTGCGCGCATTACATCAAGCGATCGATCTGTAATATTACTACAATCATTATTGTTGAATTTCGTGATTGGATTCTTCGATACGAGTGCATTTTTACTTGTGATTTGATCTACACTACTTACTATTCAGTTTCATAGCACACTACTGAAAGATAGCTTATCTATCAACCAACACGAGAGCGGAGCCGCGGGTTTAAGCTAGTAGTGAATAAAATAGAACAAAACATGTTAAAATATTTATTGCTTTTAACCGCCGGCGTTAGCGTTACCAGTGGAGGTCGCATGTATGGATTTACATCCATTCCCGCTGCTTGATTACGGTGAGTTCCCTTATCTCTCACAATTTTATTTTATTTTGTCTGAACACGATTCATTGTTTGAACACGTACGAAAAGGTAATGAAAGATTCTTTTGGTGTTTTAATTTTTTAATTTTATTTTTGTCGTTCAAATTTTTATTCTTTGTGCACATTTACTTTTTGATATTACAATATTTTTATATTGATGCTTTGACGAATAAATTATTTGTAGAAACTTTTGCATATACGATATTCGTTGAAAATGTGTTAGGCACAAAATTTTTCTGTACCAAACACATCGTATTCTTACGCATATACTGCAACACTCGCAATATGTACGACAATTTTTACAACAGAAATGAACGTGGTTATCAAATTTCGGCGGCCTTTGTTTTATATACCCACTTTTATACCATGAGTATTTAACGAGACTTTGGAATCGAGGAGAAGTAAACAGATTGTGTATTAGTGATTGCAGTTGTATGGTGGAAATTTTTGTCACAGTTGCGTAAAATTACACTATCTGAAAAATACCTAATAAAATTCTTCCAAGGTCGATAGAAAAACACATCGCATTGTGGCATTAGTGGAGCAGTGCACAAATGATTTAATTCATACTTAACTGGAAGAGTGCAGAAAGTTGAAGAAAGTGGTTCAGGTAAACTGCATAAATAAAATGATTCCTGAAACTGGGGAGCTATCAAGAATGGGGTCCTCTCGATGTACCTCACTGTATTTACGATGACGCAAAGTTAGTTAGTTTTGCTGATGATACAAGTATAGCAATCACACCTAACAAAACAAGAATTAACTGTTAAAATTGTAAATAATGTCTCTCAGAAAATAATGAAGTAGTTCTCCGAAGAATGGACTCTTTTTAAATTTTGATAAAACACCGTATATACAGTTCCATACGGTAAAAAGGATGACAGCATTAATCAATACAGTCTGTTAACGTAAGTCTGCAGCTAATGTAAAATATTCAAAGATTTTAGGTGCATGCATTGATAAGAAATTGAACAGGAAGCAACACATTGGTGAGCTAATGAAGTGTTTGAGTTCAGCAAGTTATTGTAAATGGTTATTGAAAATTTTGAGGACAAACATCTCAGTAAATTATCTTACTAGATCTATTTTCATTCACTGGTTTCACATGGCATCATATTTTGGGGTAATACGTCATTGAACAAAAGGTATTCATTGCATAAATGCGTGTAATTGGAATGATTTTTGGAGCCCACTGAAGACCATCTTGCAGACACGTATTTAAGGATCTCTGGATTTTCACAATAATTCACAATGTATGTATCCTATTATGAAGTGTGTTATTGATGACCCGATGCAATTCAAAAGCAATAGCAGTGTTTATAGCTGAAAAGCTTGAAAAAAGGATGATCTACACAATTGAAAGTTGAATCTTACTTTGGCACAGAAGGGTGTGAATATGCTGTTACAGTTATCTTTGCTCACATGCCAAACGACAAAAAATGTTTGAAAGTAGCCAAGCAGCATTTAAAAAAGAATCGATAGCATTTCTGATTGGCAACTGCTTCATCTCAGCAGATGGATTTTTACATAGAAATGAGTAATAAAAAAAATAAAAAAAACAAAGAATAGGTGTATATGTTACAAAATGCTCCCATGAACCAGAGACATTGCGGATGTGGGGTTGCTCGCGTGTCTCAACGATACAGATAGTCATACAGTAGTCACAACCACAGTGGAGGGGTATCTGTGGAGAGGCCAGACAAACGTGTGGTTCCTAAAATGGGAAAGCAGCCTTGTCAATAGTTACAGATGCAACAGTCTGGTCTTGTTTTTGTATAGTCTATGGGACTTAACTACGGGGTCATCAGTCCCTAAACTTACAAACTACTTATGAACTACTTACGAACTAGGACGGCACAAATATCCATGCCCGAGGGGGGATTCGAACCCCCGACCGTAGTGGCCGTGCAGACCGTGACTGAAGCGCCTCAGCCCCATCGGCCACCGCGGCCGGCAGTCTGGTCTTGTAACATTAGCTAATGTAGGTTTGAAATGCTGTTACTACGAACGTCTGAAAGCAAGGAGAAAATTCAGTCGTTACTTTTGTCGAGGACATGCATCTCTGCTGTATGCATATATGAGAATGGCTTCTTCTTGAGTAAAATATTCCGGAAGCAAAATACTCCCCCATTCGGATCTCAGGGCGGGGACTAGAAAGAAATGTTAACATCACGAAAAACAAATCTACGTATCGAAGTGTGGAATGTATAATCTTTGAATTGAGTAGATAAGGTAGAATATTTAAAAATGGGAATGGCTAGGTTAAAGTTAGATATGGTACGGATTAGTGCAGTTCGGTGGCAGGATGAACAGGATTCTGGTCAGGTGAGTACAGGGTTATAAATACAAAATCAGTTAGTGGTAACGCATGAGTAGGTCTGATAATAATAACAGGGATGCGGGTAAGTTACTATAAACAGCATAGTGAAAGTATTATCGTAGCAAAGATAGACACGAAGCCAACACCGATCACATAGTACAGGTTTACATGCCAAGTAGCTCTGCCGATGACAAGGAGATCGAAGAAATGTATAAGGAGATAAATGAAATTATTTATAGAGTTAAGAAAGAGGAAGTCTTGATTTTGATTGGCGACTGGGCATCAGTATTAGGAAAGGAAGGAGAAGAAAATGTAATAAGTGAATATGGACTGGGAAAAGGAATGAAAGAGGAGAGACAACATGGTAGAATTTTGTGCAGAGTACAGTTTAATCATGATAATCACTTGGTTTAATCATCATGAAAGATGGTTGTATACGTGGGAGAAATCAGGATACTGGAAGGCATCAGATTGACTTTATAATGGTAAGTCATAGGTTTAGAAACCAGATTTTAAACTGTAAGTCATATCAAGGTGCAGATAACATATTAATTATGAACTGTAGAGTAAAATGTAAGAGACAGCAAAAACGTACAGGGTGTCCAGAAAAGGACTCCCTGATTTCAAAATATCTCGAAAACAAAGATCGACAGAGGAATGCAGTAAACGGTATGTTTATTGTGAAAGCTGTAAGACGTTTACACAGCAGTTTAAAATAATAGTTACAAAAGCTGCTAACAGATGGCGCTGTACGCTGTACAGCTCATATCACTATACATAAGTGAAATAATCGTATGAAAACACTCTTTGCAAATAATCACATCACAATGTTTTCAAAATGTTCACCATTGGCACTACAGAGGTAGCGCAAACGAAAAATGAAATTTGCCATCAGATTTCGTAGTGTCTCAACCGAAAAGGATTCACATGCCACAGAGACCGCCGATTCAAGCTCGTTCAGCGTGACGGGATGCTTCGGGTAGACCATGTCTTTCACTGTGCCCCACGAAAAAAGTCACAGAGAGTCAAATCCGGCGAATATGGAGGCCAATCCATGCCTGCACCAGTAAATTTGGGCTATTCCAAAGCAATGACTCGATTCCCGAAGTATTCCTCAAGAAAGCGAAACACCTGTTCGGTCCGATGCGGTCGGGCTCCATCTTGCATAAACCATTCAGTACCTGATCGATCCTCTAACGCTTGCGATGTGGCGACAAATTGTTCCAGTGACCGTCTCTCGAATGAAAAAAGGTCCAATAATGCCTTTGCTGCATACTGAAGCCCACAAAGTAACTTTAGGAGAATACAGGGGTTTCACTTCACACTAATATGGCCTTTCGGAACCCCAGAATCGTCAGTTCTGCTTATTCACGTATCCATTCAGGTGGAAGTGTGCTTCATCTGTAAACAAGATGCAGCCAACATGAAATCGTTCACCATCAATCATTGTGAGCATCTGATTAGCAAGGGCAACTCTTTGTTGCACAGCTCGTACGGGTGCGTTTGAATTTTGAATGGAAACATGTATAGGCTCTTTCTCAGTATTTTCTGCGTGCTGGAACGCTTCAAACCAGTCTCAGATTCAATTCTATGGACGGATGACATTGGATTTCGCTGAATAATTCCAGAAACTGGCGATATTTTCAGGCGTAACTGCGGTTTGCTTGCGGCCAACATGCCCCACTAGATAATCCGTTGCGCTGCCTGTTCGTTGAAATTTTGCAAAGAGCGTACGAATGGTTTTTGCATCGGATCCTTTTGGAACATCAAATCGTGCTAGAAAATTTCGCCTTGTAGGACTCTCTTCTAACCTATGGTACTCTAGCACCAGAAAAACGCGTTGTTCAATGGAGTACATGGTTTTAATCTCTTCCTTCGGTAGGCTAACCTCCTTTCACGTTTCAATAGTGGAACTGATCGCTCTGGGCTTCGGATCACTAATTATACTAGGCATTACGTATGGTGATTACAGCAACTTTGGTAACTATTACTTCAAACTGCTGTATAAATTTCTTACAGCTCTCGCAATAAACATACCGTTTACTGCATTCCTCTATCGATCTTTGTTTTCGAGATATTTAATTTTGAAATCAGGGAGGCCTTTTCTTGACACCCTGTATGATATTAAGGAGATGGAACCTCGACAAATTGAAGGAACCAGAGATGGTTGAAACTCTCAGAGAAAGCATTAGGCAAGGAGTGGCTGAAATAGGGGAAAGTAATACAGAGAAGAAGAATGGGAATCTCTGAGAGATAGAATCGTGAAATTACCGGAGAATCGTATAGGCAGAAGGACAAGGCGTAATCGAAATTCCTGGATAACACAGAAGATAATCAACATAATTGATGCAGAGAGAGAATATAAAATGCAGCAAGTGAAGCAGGCAAAAGGAAGTATAAACTGTTGACAAGTGAGATTGACAGGAACTGCAGACTGCCTACGCAAGAGTGGCTAGAGAACAAATGCAAGCCCGTAGAAGATTGTATATCTAGGGGAAAGATAGATACACCTACAGGAAAATAAAAGAGACATTTAGAGGCAAGAAATCCAGCTGTTTGAAAGTGAAGAACGGAAATGGAAAACCATTACTAACCGAGGTAGGAAAAGCTGAAGGGTATAAGGAATATATAGAGGACCTATACAAAGGAAGTTAACTTGATGACATTTTTCTAGAAATGGAATTCGAAGGTGAGATATGACGTAGGATACAGCGAGAAGAATTTGACAGATCAATAAAATATTTGAGTAGAAACAAGGCCCGAATTATTTACAAAGTAATGGAAGAACTGATGGAATTCAAAATCAAATGTTCAAACGTTTGTAAAGCTTATGCGACTTAACTGCGGGGTCATCAGTACCTAAACTGACAAACTACTTATGAACTAACTTATACTAAAGACAGCGCAAACATTCATGCCCGAGGGGGGATTCGAATCACCGACGGGGAATGGCCTCGCGCATCGGAGCATAGCGCCTCAATGCACTCGTTTGCTCCGCCTCGGCTGTTGGAATCCGACCTTGGGGAAGATCAGTTTGTATTTAGGAGACATTCAGGAACACGGGAGGCAATGCTCACATTACGACTCGACTTGGAAGACAGGTTAAGCAGACTCAGAAGGATGTACTGTACGTTGCCATTCTTATTCGCTGATGAAGCAGATTCCAAAAGATGTAGGTTGCCGTACGTATTCTCAGGAGAAGAGGTTTGTACAGGAGAGGGCAGCGTGGAGATCTGCATCGAACCAGTCTGCGGAGTGAAAACAAAAAATTGTTCAAATGTTTGTTAAGCTTATGGGACTTAACTACGGGGTCATCAGTCCCTAAACTTACAAACTACTTAAGAACTAACTAAGACTAAGGACGGCACAAATATCCATGCACGAGGGGGGATTCGAACCCCCGACCGTAGTGGCCGTGCAGACCGTGACTGGAGCGCCTCAGTCTCCTCGGCCACCGCGGCCGGCAGTGAAGACCACCACAACAACAAAATGCCTCTGCAAACTGACATCATTGATATCGGCGGGTGGCTCCTACTGCCTTTCTTGAATACTGTAGTGACCTTTGCAAACTCTCCAGTCTTTGGGTACGGATCTTTCGCTAAGCGAGTAATTGTATATGATAGCTAGGTATGGAGCTATTTCATCTGTATATTCTGAAAGGAACTTTATTGTTGAACAATCTGGATACTAAGATTTGCTTTTGTTAAGTGATTTAAGTTTCTTTACTACTCTCAGAGTTGACCAATGTATTTCTAAGTTATTCAAGCTAGCAGATTTTCTTGATACGAATTCTGGAGTATTCGTTTCATCTTCTTTGGTGAAGGAATTTCAGAATGCTATGTTTAGACGGGTTTTGCTAATTTATTTTGTATAAATGGTTCAGTTGCTGTCGATGTTATTTCTGTTAATGTAAGCCTCATGTGCTCTATACTCACACTGTTAGTTTCGAAAGACTGGAGACTGTAACTGGGAAAAGAATCACGCAGCTTTTATCTGGTGTTTTGAACACAGTTTTCTCGTTTAATTTTTGGTCGATTTAGGAATTTCGATGTTAAGTCATGGTACGCCAACTCTGTGTTCACTGACCCCTGTAGCTGTTTTGCTGCTACTTAGTAGCTCCAGTTTATTAGTTTCTAGGAGTCAAGGATGTTTTCACATCCATTTACTATTTTAGTGGCTTCATGAACTAATAGTTCGAGATACTATTTGGATATTACGGTGTTTGGGCACTTTTAGCTGTCTTTATTGCTCCGACGAGAACAGTAACAGACATGTGTCACTAAAGTACACAAAGGATAAGGTAGCAACGAGAATTGGAAGCAAAACTGAGACAAACGGGGGAAAACCCTATGGGAAACACACTAAATCACGATAATTCTGCTTCGTGTCAGTATTAAAGGTTTATCTGGAAAGGAGAAAGGGTTGAAGGAATTAAGCAAGTAAGCAGATGGCCATAACTGGCGGACAAGAGAAATAAAAAGTACGATTCAGCCACTCTGAGTCAAACTACGACATCTAGCCTAAAAGCTTAGCCTGGAGTCCACACAATTTAGACTTTGACAACACTACTAATTCTTCGCTAAAATAAAGGGCAGCTTCCTACCAAGAATCATTTCTGGCCTCTCAGTTCGAAATAAAATCCAGTCGTTAAAGCATAGAATACAGTTATTTGCACACCGTCGAAGAAACACGATAGGGAGACTTGTCGCCTGAGTAACGAGCCATTTGTTAGTGAACAGTGCCCGATCCAAAGGAGTTTGAATGTCACTTGATCTCGACTGAGATGAGGAACACCACCGATGGATACCTGGCTTCACCAACCGTAACTTATTGCCTGACACTTCCAAAGACTCTGCTTTTAAAAAGTTGGTCGATCTCTGCTGCAACCCATAGAGGACATTCGGAGGGGAATAGCACAAATTGTCACGTTATGAATCATGCAGGCTTCATTTGCAGATCGACAATAATTTTCATTCCCACGAATCGTCACATGCTCCAGCATCCAGTAGAGACACCTGCCGGTCATGAATTTGCTTCGCTAACTTCTCAACTGGTTACTGGTTCTGCAAGGACTGAATTGCAGTAAGGGAAACAGAGCAGGGGAGAAACTTTTTTGCCATTTACACGTTGCATGAGCTCCAGTGCCTTCAACACCGTGTGGTGCTCTGCTGAAAGAACCGGTATATTCATTGCGAAGTCAAATCCTGAAGACATGACTGGGAACATTACGGAAAATCTGACTGACTAGTGAGGTATACCATCAGTATACCTCACTGTAAGCCAGTCTAAATTGGTTTACTTTCTTTACTGGCTTGGTGGATCCGTTACGTAATACGATTCACCTATTTCTGGACAAAAGTTCACCACGTCGACTGTTCAGCCTCTACTCTACTAAGCCCCCGTATGATAGCGTGGCATGACTTGGGAAGTGGGTGGATATAAGATGAATTGTACTCCACATTATGAGGGTAACGACTTTCACAAAACAGAAAACAATTGAAATATTGTGCCGGGCAGCGATTACATTACAAGTACGACTTGTGGACGGTGTGGTGCCTGGTGTGCCGACATGGTTACTGAAAACCCAAAAAATTATGGATCCGCTATCTGTGGAAGTTCTGTCTAGGGCGTGTTTCTGCGGTCTCTTACCAATAAAACAGCCGATGTCTGAATTCCTTTGAGGAATCAACAAGCCAGACAGAGCAATGCACTATCGTGTTTTACGGTCCACTGTAGATGAATAATAAAACAAATTATGGACGATACGATTACGACTCTATTATTGTGATAATAACAATGCACCCAACACGTAATAATCTTTCTGACCGTATTTTAACAAAGAGCCGAAATTTACATATCTGAGTTTATCTTTGACAAACATAATCCTTTTCAAATTTTAACTCTTTAAACCATTTTTATTATCTTTTTCCGTTAAAATATTATCACATGTCTTGCTTTCGCAATTTGTTCTAAGTTTATTTTCTTTGCCTGTACTGGTTACAAATGACTATAGCCGGGAAGGAACGTAGTGTACATTTGGCGTTCGGAAATCAGTCATGTGTCATCCCTCGCCCGAATCCTTGCCTGAAATCTTGCCCGAAACACTGCTTTGCATACGCCATGTTGCTTTGTGTATTTGATGATTTTGTTATAACTCAAGCTTTGTCGTTTGAAAGCAATGGCGCACTAAAAATTGTCAAAAATACGTCGTTCTTAGGGCAATGAATTACAATAAAATGTCTAAAAATGCCATATTAGCAGCTAACACCTGCCAACGATGGTACTAGACTTACGGATTACTAACGCAGGTGTTCGGCGTAGTCTAATGGGCGGCGAAGTAGTTTGTGATGCACGAACATCTTAGACGGTGGTTGGAAACTTGAAACTGCGTGGTCATCTGTCCGTATCTTCCAAACTACTTAAACCTAGGTAAACTAACCTACGGACAAACACACACACCCAGGCCTCAGGGAGAACTCGAACCTCCATGGCTCAGCGTGCTCGGTGAGAGGTTTGCCGACGTGGTAGCTCAGCGTGCTCGGTCAAAGGCCTATAACGAAAAGTGTCTCCAACGACCACGTTGTCTACGGGGTGTTCAACTGTAATCTTCCTTCCTTCTATAACGAATAAACATGGTCAACAACAAAACGGTAAATATAAAACAAAAACCAAAGAGCTATCAAACTGAAGAACCACTGAAAAGAAAGAAACACAAAGAGGGATCAACACCATCTGTTGTATAAAACTGAGCAAAATTCTCATCGAACAACAGAGAACGATCATGAACAAAAGACCGAAAAGAATCGATGTACCTGAAGAACAAAAAAATATAAATAAATAAAAATAAAAAAACATCATTGGCTTGTTTTCCTGTTTTTCATCTCGATTCCTAAAAGGTTTTCGCATACTCTTGTTAATTGAACACAACTATATTCTGCAAGATTGTTCAAAGGTAACAACACTTTATCTGAAAAGTTTATTTGTTCTATTTTAAGAACATACCAAGAATTAAATACCAACGAATTGCTACCACAGACTTCTTTCTCAAAAGTATATAACCTGGGGAGATACTGTTATTATGAGTGTTGTAAATGACGTAATGATAGTACTAATGTGTAATTCAGTGTTACCACATTTATTCCGTTTTTTAAGCTCTAAAATGTAGTCATGGTTTGAAACATTATTTGCCCCTTATTTTAGCGCAGAACGAAGTAACATGAACAAAGTCACATCTGAAATACAGAAAAGGTAATACAATCTACGTTATAAGCATACCAAAGACAAAGATTTTAGTAGCGCATTAACTCTAAATAAAGACTTTCAACATATTCCATAAGTAGTGAATAATTGCTTAAAAATAGAAGTATGGTAATTTTTTGCGATGAATACACTTTCCATTCCATTTCATCGAGGAACGACGTTGTCACAGAAATCTAGGACTAAATTCATATATGAAACTACCAGTACCAGCATGTTGTTTAGAATATTCGTTATTACAGTGTCGTCCCAGTTTATATGCATATAATTCAGATGACCATTGTTTAATTCGTTGTTACGTACATCATGGCATATTCACAAAACAGAAGAAACGCACATTTTACAGGGAGCGCTCTTACATATGCACAATTCTAAACAAAGCAGAACATAGCTCTATTTAATTAATAATGGTGATCGAAACCCTTCTGGAGCCAACTACCGAACATGTGCAGCAGAACCTAATACGCTGCTCGGTACACTACGGAGGACAATTACGAAACTGTTTCTTATTCTCGTACTATTGATGACAATTGTTAACTGCTAATACGGCATTTTAGACACTAGATTATAATTTATCGTACTAAGAAAGACGTGTTTTTGTTAATTCTTCAGTGCGCCATTGCTTTAAAATGACAACGCATAAGTTATAATAAGAAAATAAAAAGTACAGAAAGCAATATGGCGTATGCCAGAGAGAGTTCAGGGGGAGGAATGTCACGTGACATCACCGAACTCGTGTTTTACGTAAAATGAAGTGACAGTGTCAAATCGGCGTTATTTTGGCAAATAAAAAGGTTGAACTGTTTGTTAAGTTTAAGGGACATAACCGCGGGATCATAAGTCTTTAAACTCCCCGAGGGGGGATTCGAACCCCCTACGGGAAACAACCTCGTGCATCGTAACATAGCCCCTCAATGCGCTCGGCCCCTCCGCGGCGTCTTTGGCAAATATCTCTGTAACAGTGCTAGTTATGGAAAATACATAAAAGAGCAAAGTTGCAAATAATTTACTCCTCTACAAATTCGGTTATTCATTTTCCGTATCAGATGAACGGTTGAGCCGTTTTTTAAATTTAAATTTCGATCTGTCAAATGACGATCGCAAAGGCCCACTTCTAGCGTTACTGCCGTAACCTAAGGTGAGGCGAAATGCGGTTGACGGAAGTGATAATATATTGCCCCACTTGTCTCACTACGACTGTGATAGAAGTTGACTGAAACCTATATATCGGTACAGCCATGTTCTAATTAGTGCTCCACGTAATGCAAAAGTACCACTAATAAAGAAATACGTCAACGCTCCGTGGAACGAGACCAAAACTGACTCTATCAGTATATGAGCAACAAGCCGCGAAATCGGTTGAAATGTACAATTCAGTCTATATGTCACCTTATCAGCGACATAAATTCAAAGTGGGGAGAATATTTGTGGACACTTTGAGAGTTCGGAGCATGTCTGGACAGTTCGACCACTCCGGAAGAAGTGTGTTTGAAGAATCATCACTGGTCACTGCTCACCATGCATTCTTTTTTACAGAAATTTCCTCCCAGAAACGGGCGTGTCCTATAAACGACAACGGCATGACTTGGTATCTCTCCAAACATCTACACGAGGTCAAATGCGGAGTGATACCATAACTGCTCCTACAGAGCTTATCGCAGGGCGTGATATAGTTTTGGGGTGGGAGGCGGTTGCGATATATCCGAGGGGTCAGGCACCTGCCCGAGGTCGGAGACCGTTGCCTTCTCGTTGCGTAAGCGAGCGCCCGGTTGGCGCCATGTCGATTTCACGGTCTGGTGAGCATTGTCATCAGAGCGGTCTCTTGGGTGGCCGGTTCGTAGAAGACGATCTCCGCACAACGTCCGGCCTCTGGCTTTGAAAGCAGGGTGTGTTTGTTCACGAAGGAGTTCCATACATTCCCGCCTTGGGGTCGCCCTCCTTTTGCGTGTTGGGTGGGCTAGCGTGCTCTGCTCTGCTACAAACAAGCATTTTTACCATCCAGCAAAAATATCTCCATACATATTCCCAATGAAAAATCGCGTCTATCTCTAATTGTCTGGTAGGTCGTTGAGACGAGTAAGAAGGTCACCGAGAGCCAATTCATTGAGCAAATTTTTTATTCATATTCACAGAATATATGACGTCAACTGCGATAGGGTAAAGCTGAAAATGTGTACCCAGCGGGGATTCGAAACCGGGTCTCGTGCTTTCTAGACAGTTGCGCTGACCCCTACACCACTGGGGACACAGTGATCATCGCACATTCACGGACTACCCAAGCACGCCTCCCGTCAGATACAAATTCCAAGCTTCACCCTGCCCACAGTACTCAAACTCGTAGTTATGAAAGTAATTCCCGTAAGAGTAAGGGCCACAAATTTGCCCACATATACATATGCCGGTGGCGGGCATTGATTATTTGGTTAGTGGGGAGGGGTGGCCAAGTTTGTGGGCCTTACTCTTACGGGAATTAGATTCATAACTACGAGTTTGAGTACTGTGGGCAGGGTGAAGCTGGGAATTTGTTTCTGACGGGAGGCGTGCTTAGGTAGTCCTTGCAGGTGCGATGATCACTGTGTCCCTAGTGGTGCAGGGATCAGCACAACTGTCTAGAAAGCAGGAGACCCGGGTTCGAATCCCGGCTGGGTACACATTTACAGCCTTACCCAATCGCAGTTGATACCATATATTCTGTGAATATGAAAGAATAACAACTGCAGGATCAGAAGTCTATTCTTTGGAACAGACGTTACAAGTATATAAAATTTCTATTGTCTTGAAATTTATTATACGTACGGTCTGTCGATAGTAAGGCGAAAATGAAATCTATCTTCGTCCTAAGCGTCACACGTGTTCAGAGGGGGAGTGATGGCCAGTGCCCTGGAAATAGCCTTCCTGTAATATAGATAATTCATCTCCTATAGTTTTCCAACTCATTTTCAGTAAGGAAAACATACTTTGAGCTGTTTTCAAAGAGAAAGGATTATTTTAAATCTATTGATTACTTGGTCCACAGTATTAAAATTATTGAAATTGGTAATATAACAATATTAACCCTTGAAAATATTTAATATTTAATCCCATATGTCAATACTTCTCTGTTTGATGTTGTGTCTTTTGGAGTTAAGTAGAATTTACATGTACCAATCATTATTAAAAGTAATAATAGAAAACTTCTTTTTTCGAAAATCAGTGCATTAGATTTATGATCGTAGCTCTTACGAGCACGTTTGGATGAATAGAATTGTCTGTCTGTGTAGGTGTATGGAGAAAATCAGTTTCGAGGACTACTAAGAAAGTATAATTGTGGGAGCGTACTGATAAAACCTTAATGACCATGGTTTTCCTTAGAAATCTGACGTGATCGGACACTGTGAGCAGTGGTCCAATTTCTCGTGAATTTCAATAACAGCAGAAACGGAGCGCGTGGCTTTGAAAGGCTGGGCTCAGCGGAACGGGTGGGCGGCGCCGGGGCGAAGCGGACGCTTGGGCCGCGGCCTGTATTGGCGTTCCAGCAGGCGCTTTGTGAGTCCTGCAGGCCAGGGGGGAGCCGGTGCTTTCATTTGACGTTGAGGCGATGAGACTGTGTCCATGAAGTGGAGGAGATAAGAAAAGCCGCGTCGCTGGAAGATGCTTGGGGCATGTGAAGCTCATTTAGCCAGCTATTTTCGAATATCTCTCAGAGCAGCTCCAAACAAGGGAGAACACTGTGCAGCCGAATATTACGGGAATGAAAAACATCTAGTTGAGTGCTTTGGGTCATGGCTAAGATGACAATTTGTTTGAGATTCTCATCTTTCTTACTAGAATATTAATAATGTGTGGATAGGAGCGACTCCCCATAAAGACTACAGCTGAGATGGATGTTTTTGTATCCCATCCACGTTGCCACTTTTGTGTCCCAGCCTCGTCGCCGCTTTTGAGTCTCGTTTCCGTCGTAGATGTCGGTGGCTGAGTAGGAAGACCGACACAGGAATAAATGTAGCACGCTTGTGCAGGTACGGTGGTGAGCAGCCAGTGGGACAGCAGAAACTAGAAACACTAGAGTAAATTATAACGAGATATATATTGCACAGAATGTATACAATACTTAACTTTTACATAGATCAGTACTGCAGAATGTTGATACATCGTTGAGCTAGACGCCTGCCTAGTGCCTATCCGATAACCAAGTCTTCACTGGTGCCTATCTGATTCCGAAGGGTTAACTGGTTCCTATCTCAGTCCCAAGTGAACGATGTCGTTCAGTGGTGGCCACGAGCGGAGTTGCAGCAGAGGGCGCTCGTGGCTGACGTCGTAAGAACGCCGCGCCGTGCGTGCACGGCGGCGCGCGGCGAAAGTAGGTGGCGCGCACTTTGAACTTGTGCGACACCACAGATGTAGCTAGGTAAAAGATAAGGAAAATCTCATATGCATAGTTGAAGTTTTGGCCAAAGCCTTCATAAGCGAGAGAAAGCACAGAAATCACACAATAGCTCAGGCACGATTCATGCATACACGACCACCCACTCTGGCTGCTAGTGCATAACTGTCAGTGGCATAGTAGTCGAGTTTATGGTGTGTTACTCCTATCCTCACATGACATACTAACCTGGACCTTCCGCTGCTATATTACACTAGCATTTTAATTCATTTTTTAATTTCTTTTAGATAGGAGCATATAACTTGATATCAGATTTGGACAGAGGTAGATTACAAATTATTACGGTAAGAACTTGTTTAGTGGTTGAGAGTGAAATGTAAAAATTGCTCCCAGACAAGTGGAAGGACTGGGAAGGTAACAAAATAATTACTACTTTGAGATCTATTTATTAAAAATAATCATGGAGGACATTCAAAATTTAAAATTGAAACAATCAGTGGATTAAGTTCAATTTAATACTTGACAAGCTGTGTTTAAGGCCCATACATTAATTGCTAAAAATCAGAGAGAGACTTCAAAGGCAAAACGCCAACTTCATGTAAATTTTCAAATAATACAAAGATTACAAAAGGCAAGGCATCAAGTTGTTGTGGATTCCTAAGTAACAATTACAACAATAAAAGACGTCATTAATCATTTAAAATTTAAAGCCACCGTATGACTCCATAACAGAGTAAACAAACACAAGAGTCGTACAATGTCCTGAATACACCTGGCTGACATTGATTAGCCCTTGAAACCAGGCCGGCAACGCCAATCGTTAAACACCACATTCAAACAAATCTACGAGGTAGTAGCCAGCATTAAAAAAAATAATAAAAAGAAATAAAGAAAAACAGTAAATGGAAGAAATTGCACAGGAGTTAGGTGGGGCGGTTACCCACATTTCTTAAAAATGCCAAATACATACACTCTCCGAGGCAAGGGGCAGAAAGAACACTGCCGACAAATACGTTCATGGGAAGGGCAGGTATCTGAATGACAACAGCTACATAAGCAGGGAAAAATACCCTAGTTACGCTCAAGAAATAGCAACGAAAACAACAAGGTACTCGCGGGTTATGTGACACGCCGAGAAAATAATTAAACAACGCCGAAACGGGACTTGAAGGAATATAACTAAAAGTACAAACCTACTAAACCTGTTAGCTCCACATTGGCGTGAATACCGATACCCAGTAAACATGAAAGGTCGTTCTATGAGCATGCTACGGCCCAGAGCGCCATTGTATTAGCTGAAGAAACAGCCGAAGCGTTGTACAGAACTCAGAAATCACTTTTGCTTTTAAAATGTCCAATTAAACCCTCTACCACGACAGGGTTTGAAGAGGGACAGATCCAACACTGCCCACTAATACGTTGGTGGCCAGGGCAGGTAACTGACCGACAAAGGCTCTTACGAAATAGCAATGAATATAATAGAAACTCGCGAAATTTACAAACAACAGCAAATTTCACCAAAACAACGTTGGGCCGGAGACAGATGATAATCCATATGTCAGGTACCAGCAGATGAATGAGGTTACTTAACTTATTGGTTCAGCAGGAATGACTATTCAGTGAGCATAGCATGGTGTACAAGTCCTTCAGAAACTTAGGAACCAATTACATGTAGAGAAAGATGCGCAACACAATTCGCACCTAACTGCTGATACAGGTAGACATCAGCCAACACTGCCGGAGCACGGTGTCCACTTTCCTGCCGCCACCCAAGTTCTCACTGCTTCCACCGGCCGAACTGCAGGCAGACTCACTGCCGCCAAACTGCCCTCTCCATTGAAGGAGGACCCTCTTATAAGTGCGCGTACCCAAAAGGCGTTCATGTGGATACCAGATGTCCACAGATGGCGACAAGTACGCCATAAGTGATAGCAAGTGGAAACATAACCAACAGTATAGCTAGAGAACTCACTTGCGCCAAAACAATGACAGAATGTGCTGTAAAATAGATTGTAAGAGGAAAGACGGCCAAGTGTGACAGAAATTCAGTCTGAATCGGAGAATAATGACCAGCCTAGATAAAATTAGAAAAGGAATTTATGTGAACTACGAAGCCACAAATTAGAAAACGAGTCGGTCGCAAGCGCTGAGAGGAGGGCCAGACCAGAAGAAAATACGCACGAAACATGATGCGAGAGCCACCACGACTCACAGACACCAAGTAGATGATCCATATACTTTTTTAACTAAAGGCAATTTTACATGCAATTATTGATATGGTGTCTGATCTTTTGGACATTTCTGAAAGGACATCATATTAATATTTATAAGTATGCACCTTCAGGTAATTGACTATTTCTCTAGGGATGCCCAAATATGCTCGATCCTTTGCGTGAATAGACAGGCTGTGACCAAGAGGAAGTATTGGGCAAGGAACGCAATTATCATAGTGTGCTTTAAGTTGAGAATGTAGCCAGGAAGGGAAGTTTCCTGAATAGCCTAATTGTTTAAGGCTACCGTTGCTTCGAAGCAGGAAATTAGAGTTCGAATCTCGGTCGAGGAAAAAAATATTCAGTTTTGCCATTGAATTGATTTCAATGCCCTGAAACGGAGGAATATATATATATATATATATATATATATATATATATATATATATATATATATATATTTTTTTTTTTTTTTTTTTTTTTTTTTTTTTTTTTCAATTTAAGATTTGTAATTTTGTAGGCTTTGTGTGAATGAAAAATTTTTCCAGGCTCTAAGATGAGTTCCTTTGAGAATTCTGCAACTTTATTTCTGTTCTGTAAGTAAACTGCATGATACAATCGTAACCAATGCAATGTTGCTTAGCTATGCTAATAGTATTTTTAAAAATGGTTGTATAGTGCATTAACGGTTTTAAATGTAAGAACGTTGTTCACTTACACACTTCATATAGTTTAAATATGACATTTACATCACCTTTCTTCTGTAGATCTTCAAAACTGGGTTTGGATCTTGGCTTAGTACGTTTCGTTTCGGTCATTACCGAAGGAAATTCTATTTCATATTATCTCTCTCTCCAAGTGACCGCATGTTTCGACGACTGACGCGGCCGTGACAACGTTCATTAAAAGGCCAGGTTCTGGGTTCCCACAAGAAGAAGTTTGTGCATTGTGACTGGATTACAGCTATACGTCCGACACATTTGGCCTGTGGACAGAGTACTTTGTGGACTCCGTATTCATCAATTCGTCCATTGTGCATCGTTTCTTCGACAGTGTGATCTCACTCGGATATAGTGATCTGCAACGCCTCAAGATTTGTTTACATATTGCAACATACCAAATATCTCGGACTGAACAGAAAAATATCAAGTATTAACTCACAAGTTTGGGGTTATTCTGGAATGGTTGTACTTTTCTAACGCCCAAAGATGAGTTTCATTTTTTTCTAATAATTTTCGGGTGTTACTTAGGATGTTGTGTCATTCTCTTAAAGTCTACCTTCGTCTCGTTATGAATACCAACGTCATAAATGTTAGCACACTGGATTTGTATTGTGGAGGAAGGAGGTTCAGATTTGGCTTCTCTGTAAATTGTAAATCACTCTGTAAATAACTGATCAAAACACTGTGGTCATCGGTCCCTTCACTTACACACAACTTAAGTAAATTAAACTAATTTATGAAAAGGATAACACGCACACCCATTTTCGATAGAAGACTCAAAACCCCTTTGAGAATGTCCACATAACCCGTTACATAGAGTCTGAGAAGTCGTAACTTTGAATAAAGTGACGTTGAGCAGAAACAGTGGAGGCGTTACGGTTGTAAGGACTTGGCGAGCTTACGCTTTCATTGTCGGCCGCCTCGGCTGCATAAGTTTAGAACGGTAGCCGGCCGCGGTGGCCGAGGTGACTGAGGCGCTCCAGTCACGGTCAGCACGGCCACTACGGTCGGGGGTTCGAATCCCCCCTCGGGCATGGATATTTGTGCCGTCCTAGTTCGTAAGTAGTTCATAAGTAGTTTGTAAGTTTAGGGACTGATGACCCCGTAGTTAAGTCCCATAAGCTTAACAAACATTTGCACATTCTGTAGAACGGTACTTCCCCCCGCAGAACATTGCCAGTCATCTAACTACTACCACGCATTATCGCTAATCTGTCCTCACTGCCGGGAAACATACGGACTGCTCACGTTTTAACAAAAACTTAGGTACTTTAGGGCAAAAGAATGTTCTATTTTGAAATATTTAGAATCAAACAGTGACATGTATTGCATAGCTACACTGTTCAAAACATTTAGAAGATCAGGCGAAATGTCATACACAATATAAAAAATGGTAACATATATTATACATATATTGATTACAGTTTTAATTTGTGTAGGATACAGTACGATATTTTGTTGTCTCAACTCATTACTTGAGGTTTACATGGCGTTTACTTAGAGCGAGGCACCATGGTGCCACCATAATAGTGAAAAAATTCTTCTTCTTGCCCTATAATATGCTTTTTTATTACCTCGGACGGCCAATAGATTAGTTTAGATTAGATTAATACTTGTTCCATAGATCACATATACGACATTTCGTAATGATGTGGAATATGTCAGTTTAGTAAATGTTGTCTGCTCTTGACGATCAATATTATAAGGATGTTTTATTACATTTTTTCTGTTTCTCTTTTTTTTTTACTTTTTTTTTATTTCACTTTTTTTAAGTTTTATCTAAAAATTCATCTACATTGTAGAAGGATTTGCCATTCAGAAATTCCTTTAATTTCTTTTTAAATACTAGTTGGTTATCTGTCAGACTTTTGATGCTACTTGGTAAGTGACCAAAAATTTTTGTGGCAGCGTAATTCACCGCTTTCTAAGCTAAATTTAGATTTAACCATGAATAGTGAATATCATCCTTTCTCCTACTGTTGTAGCTATGCACTCTGCAATTACTTTTGAATTGGGTCGGATTTTCAATAACAAATTTCATGAGTGAGCATATATATTGTGAAGCTACAGTGAAGATCCCTAGATCCCTAAATAAACGTCTGCAGGATGCTCTTGGGTGGGCTCCAGCAATTATTCTGATTACACGCTTTTGTGCAATGAATACTTTTTTACTCAATGCTGAATTGCCGCAGAATATGATCCAATATGAAAGCAATGAATGAAAATAGGCCTATTGGGCTAATTTACTAAGGTGTATATCACCAAATTTTGCAATGACTCTGATGGCATAAGTAGCTGAACTCAAACGTTTCGAGAGATCTTCAATATGTTTCTTCCAATTCAGTCCCTCGTCAATGCAAACATCTAAAAATTTTGAATATTCTACCTTAGATACAGATTTATGTTCAAAGACTAAATTTATTAATGGTGTCATATCATTTACTATGTGAAACTGTATATATTGGGTTTTATCAAAGTTTAATGAGAGTCCATTTGTAGAGAACCATTTAATAACTTTCTGAAAGATATCATTTACAATTTCATCAGTTAATTCCTTTTTGTCAGATGCGATAGCTATACTTGTATCATCAGCAAGAAGTACTAACTCTGCATCTTCGTGAATGTAGAATGGCAAGTCATTAACATATGTTAAGAACAGCAAAGGACCCATGACCGAACCTTGTGGGACCCCATTTTTGATAACTCTCCAGTTAGAGGAATTACTGGTTTCATCTATATCATGTGAACTGCTTATTTCAACTTTCTGCACTCTCCTAGGTAAGTATGATTTAAACACCAGTACAGTTGCACGCCTACCTGCTAAGGACAGTATGAGGTTATGGATCAGCTCTTGATGGACATTTGACCATTCTTCCATGGGTGCAGTATCCCGCTCTGCAACAGTTGTGGAAGCTGCTGGTCTGGCTGCATTGCGTCTGCTGAGTGCATACAAGACATGCTGAATCGGCTTTACGTCTGCTGTAAAAGGTGACCACACCATTCGTTCAATTCCAGTACGTTGTCCTTCAGCGCAGGTCTGTGGGGAAGAGCGTTATCGTCCACCAGAAGGAATCCATCTCCTATGACAGCGGCTTAGGGAACAACAAAAGATGAAGTATCTCCCCTCCATACATCTCAGCAGTCAAAGCGCCAGTCTGAAAGACATAAACGTCCGTACGTTCGCCAATACCGACTCCTGCCGACAGCATTCGTCCACCACCATCATATGGGAATGTTTTCTGCTCATAAGCATAAGTATTCCGAGTTACACGCTCTCTCCAGATGAGGGAACGACGATTGTCTGTCTGAACACAAAACCTTGACTCAAATGTGAACAGAAGCCATTCGTTACGAGTCCAATCCTGATGTTCCTTCTGCGGGCTTAACAGTGTCGTGGATTTGTTGGAACACACACCAGGTCCTGTAAACTACATTTTAGAACACTCCAATAACTGCAGCTACTTGCATCTGTTTCTGTCCCACTTCCAAACTTGCTATGGCTCTTCATGCCATAGCTTCGAATAAATCACATTACATTCCACTACCTACTCACTACACTATCTGAACCCAACTGCTTGTGTAATTACTTTGGTTGAGTGAACGCCAACCTCCACTGCAGCAACCTTCTGTTATAACCGCACACGCGTAGGACCATCATTGGCACCGAGACAGTAGCGACCCTCATCACTGAAGAAGACACGTCCATTCGTCCTTTCATAACTGCCTACCGTGACTCTACTGGAGGCGGGCTGTACGATGTTGGGACGCGAGCGAAGAACACCCTAACGGCATGCATGACTGTGCATCATTGTGTAAGAAGTCATATCCAACACTGGCCTTTCACCTCTAGTGATCATCTAGAGAACATTGAACAGTGCACGTTACCCTGAAACCACCATTCAGGCCGTCTTGCTATCACTCATGCACCAACAAGGCAATATGCGTTTCCATCAGGATAATACACGTCCACATGTATCTCTTACCACTCGACGTGCTCTTCAAGGTGTACGTCGACTACCCTGGTTTACATGATCCCCAGATCTGTCCCACACTGAGAATATTTGGGACCGCATGAAACGTCACTCTTGGCGGTCTGCATGAACGGCACGAAATGTGACCTAACTGAAGCACCAAATGGACACTGCTTGGTAGGCCATTCCACAGGATCACATTCGGAACCTCTACCATCGTATCCTTGGAAGAATTACAGCTTGCATTACTGCAAAAGGAGGTTATACACGGTACTAATGCCAAAATTGCGCACGTTTTGGTGTCTGTACTCACGTACGTATGGCTCTGCCTGTGCGATCGTGTGTTGTACACATTCTCAAGAATGTGCGAATAAAATTTCTCTCTGTTTGGTCGACGAAAGCATGGTGTTCTTTTTCCCTTTTCAGGAGTGTAGGCCTGTATTGAAATAATTAAATTTCTGAACATAACTCCTCTGATATAAATTCTTCCTAAGTATAACTTTCAACAAAATTCTCGTCACAATACGCCTTGCTCTTCATCGTTGCATTCTTTCCTTTCTCGTATTCAACAATCTTCGTTAAGGATACCTCTGTTTGTACGAATCGGATATGTGGATAGCGTACAGCGATATGCAGCGATGCAGGTGGCGGCAGTGTCGCGTACACGAGGTGTAACAGGGCGGTCCTCTGGCAGAGCCGTCTTTTCTACGCAGGTGATTCACGTGAAAAGGTTTCACACGTGATTATGGCCGCTGAAGCGTAATTAACAGACTTCGATCGCGAAATAAGACAACTGGACATATGGGGCATTCCAATTCGGAAATCGTTAGGGAATTCGGTAATCCGAAAACCACAGTATCAATAGTTTGCCTACAAAACCAAGTTTCATACATTATCTCTCACCGCAGACAACGAACTGGTTGGCAGCCCGCAATGTATGACCGAGGGCAGATTAGTAATTGATAACAGACGCTCTACAGGGCGCGAAATAACGGCAAGATACCAAAATGGCTATGTTGTTTTAAAATAATCCATGTAATTTACGTGTAAAATTACGACGACACATTGACTTATTGCGACGTAAATAAAATATCCCAATTAGCATAGGCTTTCAGGCTATTAGAAACATGAGTACTTGTTCAGAGCCGGCGGCGGTGACCGAGGGGACTGAGGCACTCCAGTCACGGTCTGCACGGCCACTACGGTCGGGGGTTCGAATCCCCCCTCGGGCATGGATATTTGTGCCGTCCTTAGGATTAGCTAGTTCATAAGTAGTTTGTAAGTTTAGGGACTGATGACTCCGTAGTTAAGTCCCATAAGCTATACAAACATTTGAACATTTGAACTTGTTCAGAAAAGAAGCTGTAACATTGTTAGAATAACAGTGTTAGAGTGAGTAGTTAAGCCAAGTAAGTTTTCACTTCTGCTTACGAGTAAGTTAATTTTTAATGACACTCCTGACCTCCATTCAGAGACACTTCGTTAAATGTACTGCGCGAGGCCGAATTATAATATTTAAAACAATACCGCGGCGGAATAGCTGTGCGCACTGAGACGCGTTGCTGCGGTGCGCACGGCCGTTCGCCGTCGGAGGTTCGAGTCCTCCCTCGGGCATGGGTTTGTTTGTGTATTGTCATTAGGATAAGTTAGTTCAAGTAGTTTATATGTTTAGGGAACGATGGCCACTGCAGTTAGGTCCCGTAACTTTACAAACAGTTTGAACAGTTTTGGGTAGTACCGGTATTACTAACAGGAGATAACGTATTAAAACAGAGAATACTTAGTATTATCACTTAGCAAAATTAAGTAAGAAATCTGTACTTACCAGCTTATGCTTTTTTTATAACTTTTATGAAATAGACTTTACGTTACTTAGGTCTGCATTTTATTTTTATTTATTTATTTATTTATTTTTGATGTTCTAACCTTAAACGTACAGAATGCAGAATGCAGTGTCCTCAGCAGCATATTTACCCTTGAAACATCAACTGCATCAATAAATAGATATATACGAATTGATATTGTAGATAATGACTGAGCTACACGCTCATGTACACACAGACGTTCATCCACATTATCTAGTCGTCATTATCAGTTCCAGTAATGTATTTGCTTATAAAGGCGGAGGTGAAATTGCGAATTATGGTCGACATAGGATGAAGCTACATTGTCACGTATTTAACTAAACACCACGACACACAGAAACATTACGCAATATTGGTAGCAAAATTCGCGGGAAATGTGAAACGAAAATAAGGAGAAATATTATAGCTGGATTCCCGTGCATGCAATTCCTCTTCTTTCATAAGCTATTTGTGCACTACAGAGCTATTTCTGCATTATTTGTATATTATTCAATAACGGCAATTTTTCTGCTCGTTTACACTGCTTAGAAGTAAGATATTAAACTACTTGAAATTGCAAGAACTTAGGCACCGGAGAAAGTAATCAGTTAATCTTCGCTCGTATTACGTTCCACCATAATAAAGATGAATTTCATTGGGAGTTACAGAAACGTAGGGTATCAACGCTTATAAGAATTTCTCTTTTTCTAAAGGAGACAACTCACAGGTAATTGAAAAATTTGACTACAGATCTTAGAACATTGCGCAGTCTACATTATTTATGATTAATTACATAACTGTGTTATGTCAAGTAATACAGACTTTTCAAGTACGTTGTTCAATATTTTCTGTACAGAAAAAGTTAATACTACTCATGTTCCTACAATTATGAAGTATACCATTTTACAACTAATGAAGTAATATTGAACAATGAGTATGAGTATAATGGTGACCGTTATGAAAACGAAATTACGCATTTCGTATTTGTTGTTGAATTAGTAGTTTACTCACCCTGAAGATGAAAATAATAATAATAAAAAAGAACTACTTACGAATGTCATTTATCGGTCATCAGAAAGTCAGGGCATTCTACAAAATACAACATTACTCTAGATACGCAAACTTAAAACATACTTCCGTATCGAGGAACATATGTGTCGTACACTTTGAGGGCCGTTGAGACACAGCGCCTGCCTAATAAGCAGCATGACCTGGGTTCGAATCCGGCCGCGGCACAAATTTTAATACCATACCTCTCTTTCCATTCAGTATCTATGAAATCATATCACTTATATGACAGAACAACTAAGTTCCTTATTTCTTACTGGCTGATCATCTGGAATTGCCCCAGTGATTGTTTTTCCAGTCTTCTGTTAGTTCATCTCCTCTTCACTCCTCTCTCTGTACATATCCTCCTTCCCGTCACTAGGCCCATTTCCTCCTCTACCCCTGCTCTGTCCAACTCCTTTATCATCTTTCTCCCATATACGAAAGTACGAAAAATTATGTATATATTCATTAACTTTCATTGTGATGGAAGATTCAATTCAAAGTTAAGGCAGTACGACATCTTGTGCAGATAATAATCTTTCTCTTATTTTGACGGAAATGAGTAACATTTAATCAAGGTAGGAATAAAATTACGGATTTGCGTGAATTAAAAGCAAATGAACTGTCTTCTTGATATGACTGGTTTCCAAACGCCCCTGTCTATACTTAGTCTGAGTGTAAAGAACTTCATCTGTCAGTTTGAACGGAAAAGGCTGGTTAGACGTGGCTCGAATTGTAACATCTGTGGACAAAAATTACTTCTCATTCATTGCAATGGAAGTAGTAACCTTTAAGAAGGAAATGCTATAGTACAAGTTTAGAATCGTTTCTGTCATAAGATGGATGACATACATCAGATAATGGACTATTATGGCGGTAATTGGAGTAATGTACAAAAATTAATAATTGAAAAGAACACTGCTAATTTTGTAGAAGGCCAGTTTGTTGTATTTTACACTTTTTAATGTGTTGCGGGAGCCTCCTGTTGTTATCAGAATGTTACCTGCAAGTAAATGAAAAATATAATTTGCAAATTGAACTAATATTTGTTCAAGGAGTTTAATAATGGTAGATAACAACATTTTCATGTGGGATAGAGGCCCAAATAATGTTACGTAGTATCTCTTACTTCAAACTCTGAATTATGTTTTTTTGATTCGTTCTAAGTCTTCAAAAGCAATGTGTCAATGAGGTTTTCTGTTTATTGATAATTTAACAGTTATAACAATTACTTCTTCTATGAAGCTGAAAACCTCGCTGTTAAGCTCCCTCCATTCATCATCATCATCACTTCTGCTATGAAATCGACTGATGAAAATGTAGAAATAAGTCGTCACGTACATTGTACGTACAAATCCTCTCATTAGGAAATATTTGACGATATCTTTATTTTTTTGGGATATTAAAGTTATTTCATCTTCTCCTACGCACCGACGGAGCTGTTCCCGTCACTAAACCACAAATTATATAAAATTCCGCTCCACTCAATCGTACAGCAGTATCTACCTGCTTCACATTGATTCACAACTGGATTAAGGGGATAGGTATTCGAATTCAGTATTTATAATGGCAATTTAAAGTATTCTGTTATACAAGTATGTCCATAATTTGTTGAAGGAGCTCCTTGTAAAACGCCGAAATTTATTTTACAAATAGAGTTTACGATAGAATTCTAATTTACTGAAGAGAACAACCGACGTCAATGAGACGTCGTTAACCGTATTCACAAAAGCCCACCCACCACCCACAAATACACACACACACACACACACACACACACACACAAACACACACACACGTACAATGGATATTCATTCGGGGAACATACATGATTTTCATCGTGCAGTCATTATGAATGATATGTGTGTTGTGATTTTTTCTTTTGAGTTGACGGAGAGAATATACATTTACACAAGTAAAAACAGTCAAGATCGTAAAGTTGTTGGTTTTATTTCATTGCCGATTTCAATCTTTTGTAGACTGTCTTCAGATGGATACAACCATGGTTTTCGGTGGCGGCGTTGTTACGGTAGACGCAGAAGGCCGCACAAACATGATGTGCCTACAGCCACTACGTCAGGAGTGTAGTCCTTGCAGTGACGCTGACAACTGATCCTGGACTGCAGTCTGATTAGTGCAGCTGCCTAGTACGCAGGAGACGTGGGTTCGAATCCCGCTTGGGCACAGATTTTCAACTTTTCCAATATAAGTAATATACTGCCCTCCGGCAACTAATATCTTCAATTCCCTCGCGGCTTGAAATTATCTTGGTTTTGTAGTATCCTTGTCTACCTGATGCGTGGATTAATAAATCCCGTCAGGTCACGTAACAACCTAAATACGGGGCGCAGCAAACTACGTTGACTAGTACATGTTTGTAAATCTATCAAACCAGACTGCGTGGTCTTCGGTCCGTAGGTTACAAACTATTTAAACCTAGGTGAACTAACCTAAGGACATCGCACACACCCATGCTCCAGAGAGGACTCGAACCTCTGACGGCGAGCAACTGCGCGCTCCGCAGCGAGGCACCCTAGACCGCTCGGCTACTCCACCGCGGCGTTGACTAGTAATAACTACACTGAATTGCCTACTTGCAAGAGTGCCATCATCACAAGGAGTGCTCTATTTGCAACTAAAGGTGTGTGGCTGACTCCGCGAGAGTAATATCGTTGGAGTAGTGGGCAGTGTACACGTGTGGTCGATCGGGTTTGCGAGCGCTGCGGCGACGTTAGCGTTAACAAAGGCGTGCGGTCCGGCGGCGCCACTAAGCCGTGCAGACGCGCCGCGCAACCACACAATAGCCGGCCCCGCGGCGGCAAACCGAGATCCGCACTAATTGCTGGGCGAGTGCGCGCCGGGTAGGGCCGCGCCTGGCCACCAGTGATGCGCGCCGGAGTGCCCGCGGCTGAAAGCGAGCGAGCGCTGCTGCCTAATTAACGAGGGCAGCAACTCCTCGGGGTTGTTCCCGCGCTTTTCTGCTGCAGTTCATTCACGAAAAAGGGCAAGGGAGCCCATTTGTGTAATGAACTCTCTGAAACAGCTCGATACTGTCCAATCGCTGTCCGTTAACAAAGCTCAGGAGTCTATTTACACCAGCACGTGTAATTTTCCCAAACGATTGTTTATCCCCTAGCAAGTGGAACCGCGTGTTTTCTACATTCGTGATTGGACCACTGTTTCGCATGATGTAGTTCTTCTCAAGCTTTGTTTTCAGTCTTAGAAACTTAGATTCTACGAAAGGGAAGAGCATTAAGCAATGAACTCATTCAATTAAGAGTCGGTAGGTATTTATTTGAAATACAACGTCACTCATCTTAATATACATAAAATTGAGATGTTTGTGCCTATATTGCAATCTGCAGCCATAACTGCACACCAGTCTCCCTCTGTGCAATATGGTGGTAAATGGTTGATAACAATAAAGGGGTGGAAGATATGGGAGTTGAAAGTTACCGACTTATGTATGGGTGTCAATATTTTGCTCTTCAGCAAAAACTACACAATGGAGACGAACGATCTCTCTGTGTTGCTGCAGTACAAACTCTCCCATTGTACACCATAACAATTCTGTGCTTAGCTATAAGAGAGTGGAAAATATAGTTTGGAAGTCGTCAGCTTATGTAAAATTTTGACTGAAGGCTAGCGATGACATTTGACAGTATAATAGCAAAGAGCTTCTACATGTACATCTACATGAGATACTCTGCAAATCACACTTAACTGCCTGGCAGAGGGTCCATCGAACTACTTTTATACTATTCATCTACCATTTCACTCTCGAATATCGCGCGGGAAGAAAGAACATCTGAATATTTCCGTTCGAGCTCTCATTTCTCGTATTTTATTCTGATGATCATTTCTTTCTATGTATGTGGGAGTCAAAAAAATATTTTCGCATTCGAAGGAGAATGTTGGCGATTGGAGTTTCGTAAGTAGCCCACGCCGCAGCAAGAAGCGCCGTTGTTGTAATGATTCCCATCTCGGGTCCTGTATCATTTCCGTAACTCTGTCTCCCCTGTATCCTGACAGTACAAAACGAGCTCTCCTTCTTTGGACTCTTTCGATGTGCTCCGTCAAACCCACCTGATGAGGATCCCACACTGGGCAGCAAATATTAAGCTATTCTCTACAAATAGACTCCATGAAACTTTGATAAAACCCAGTATATACAGTTTCATACAGTAAATGGCAGGATACCAATAATTAATTTTGAGTTTGAACATAAGTCTGCAGCTAAGGTAGAAGATTCAGAATTTTGAGGTGTTTGCATTAACGAGGAATTGAATCGGAAAAAACACCTTGAAGATCTACTGAAACGTTTGAGTTCAGCTACTCATGCTATCAGGATCACTGCAAAATTTGCTGATATACATCTCAGTAAATTAGCTTACTATGCCTATTTTCATTCATTGCTTTCACATGGTACGATATTCCGGGGCAATTCACCACCGAGTAAAAAAGAATTCACTGCACAAAAGCATGTAATCAGAACAATTGGTGGAGCCCACCCGAGATCATCCTGCAGATATTTACTTAGGGATCTATGGATCTTCACTGTAACTTCACAATATATAATATTCATTCGTGAAATTTGTTATTAACAATTTGATCCAATTCAAAAGTAATAGCAGTGTGAATACCTACGACAATAGGAGAAAGGGTGATATTCACTATTCAAGGTTAAATCTAACTTTGGCACAGTAAGGAATGAATTATGGTGCCACGAAAGTCTTTGGTCACTTACCATGTAGCATAAAAACAGATAGCCAACTAGTATTTAACAAGAATGGCAACTCCTCCTACAGTATAGACGAATTTTTAAATAAAACTAAAAATAAAAATAAAATTAAAATAAAAAATAAAAAAACATTAAAAATGAAAAGAAAGAAAAATTCTTAAAATATTGATTGTCATGTATAGACAACATTGACTAAACTGACACATTCCACATCATTACGAAATGTCTTATATATGATCTATGAAACAAGTATTCATCTAATCTAATGTACTCCGATGGTATCTACTTCTACGTTACTCATTCTGGACTTTGTTGTAATTCGAAATCTGGAATATTTGATTCGTCTTATTTGGTGAATGAGTTTCGAAAAGCTGTGTTTAGTAACTCTGCTTTAGTAGCGCTATCATCGGCAGGATCGCCATTTCTATCACCTAGTGAGGGTATTGTTTGTGTTTTGCTGCTAATATAATTGACATATAATCAAAATCTCTTTGGATTCACAGTCAAATTTCGAGAAAGAGTTTCATTGTGAAAAGTATTGTAAGGATCTCGCATTGGAGTCCTCGCTAAATTTCGAGCTTCTGTGTAAGATTGCCAATTCTGGGGATTTTGTGTTCGTTTAAATTTGCATGCCTGTTTAGTTCTCTTTGCAACAGTGTCCTCAGCTGTTTTGTGTACCAAGGGGGATCACACCGTCTTTTATTAATTTATTTGGTATAAAACTGCCAATTGCTGTCGATACTAGTTCTTTGAATTGGAGCCACATCTGATCTACACTTACGTTTAAGGTTTGGAATGAGTCGAAACTGTTTCAAAAAGCAATTTAGTGTATTTATATCTGCTTTTCAGAACAAATATACTTTTCGTCTATTTTTGGTAACTTTCGGACTTTCGATGTTCAGTCTCGCTACGACAGGTCTATGTTCATGAATACCTGTATTCGTATTGATACTTGTTATGAGCTCCGGATTATTTGTTGCAAAGAGATCAAGTGTGTTTTGACATCCATTTACAATTGTAGAGCGATGCAGATTGAGACTAAGGTATTTGAGGTTAAGGGGTGAGGTGGATGGAGCGGCCATATAAGGTGAGACGGAATTAGTGGCGGTGGAAGGATAGGGTGGTGCGATCTATGTGGATAGTCTTGGATTTATCACCGTTGATGGTGATGAACGACTGGATACATTAGGAGGAAAGTTGGGAATACTATTGAAGGAGATGTTAGGGACGTCGGAGGGATGGGGCTTTGGCAAGGAAGGCATTATCAACCACATACTAAAAGACATAGACGGGAGGCGTGGGTTGGGACATGTCTGCAGTACACAGAAGGTAGAGGGGAGTGGATAGGACGGTATCGTGGGGCACCCAGGCGGAGTGTGGAACAAATGCAAGTGACTGTGACATAGAACAGGTGGCTGGAAAGAAAGGATAAAATGAAGCAGGCATAATTACTAGGAACGGAGTAGGTAAAGGAGAGTTGAATGCCATACATAGTTGTAGTCTCACGCTATATCGAGAGAGACGAAGAGGGGAGGTAATTTAAATGGAGGCAGAGGAGGTGGATTAGGTGAAGGAGCTGGTCGTCTGCAAAGTAGGACGGTTGGAAGCCACTTTGGAAAAGGAGCTGGCTTTGATGGAGATGCTGGTGAATGCACCGAGACAGACTGGTTTCCAGAATCTTGTTGAATACTGAGGTGAGGCTGATGGGAAGAAATGACTGACAGGAGTTTGTTAGGTTTAGGGACCCTAAGGATATAGGAGATTTGCCACAGGTGAAGCTAAAAACTGGAATGATGGATAACAATATACAGAATGGCGTGGAATGCATAGAAGGGAAATAGGCACACCCAGAGATGTCTGTAAGTGAGGCCGTCATGACTGGTAGTGGTGTTGTGTTTGCGTACTGTTGATGACATGTCAATGGTAGTAATTGGTGTGTTTACGTCTGAGGAGGGGATGTAGTCCAAGTACTGGAAGATGATGGTGAGCGGTGGGGCGGAGGTGTTGGTGCGTTCTTCACGAGCAGGGAGGAGGGTGTAGTCAAAATGGGAGTTGTCCTTCATGGAAAAGATAATGGTGAGGTAAATGGTGATGTGATTGGCTTTACTGGCACTGTCGGGGAAAGGATAGTCATTGTGAAGAAGGAGGCGGTAGGTGATAGAAATCTTGCTAGTATTTGGAGGAGTTCAGCGAGAATATGGTGGTAAGATGGGTGCATATCTTCGCCCGTCCCGGAGTTTCTTCGCAGTGAGAAGTAATCGGATGTGTCCTTGGAGCTGCCAGTGGTGTCGCAGTACGTCCCGATCATGGGTGCGTAGGAGTGAATGATGGAGGCGATAGGATTCATGCAGGAGGATTGTCTGTGAAGGGAGAGTTGGGCACTGAGGGTGAATGACCTTGGCGGGAATAAGTGACTTGACGGCGTACTGGTGGTGTGCAGTGCGGATGTAGCGCTATTGGCCACCGTGGAGGTATTCGCCGAAGTTGCGCCTTCTGCCGAGTGTAGCGGATGCGAGGCTCCTTGTCGGAAGTACAACTCCACGGCCTTAGGCGGCCTTTCGTCTCTAAGGGCGACATCCAGTCACACCAAACTCCAATTTCCTCTCACTACCATAGGACGAGAGTAGGGTGAAGTATTAATTCTTCAATTGACAGTAACATTTCATTGTGGATTATGATTCTCAATGAAATAAAGGTAAATTATATGCAACAATTTTATCGTTGGATGTTGAATGGTGCCTTAATTAACAGACGTTAGAAAAATTTCGCCCATTTAGGATCAGACAGGTGTTACTACATCTTTGGCATGTTTGAGTCGTTACCTGGATAGATGGAATCCATCTTCCGATGTAACAAGCGTAACTCTATCTTAAATGCTCTGTGATTTAACTACTAAGGTATACACGTTTTATGGGTAATAATAAAGATCTACAAACGGAAGAACTAGATCAAGGTATGCAGTGCTAATAGCTGAAACAGGAGAGCTTTTACGTTTCTCTGATTCTCCTAGAACTGTTATATGTTACTTTTATATGTTACTTCTCTTGCTATTCGTCATTAGACGCATTGTCTTCGTCACCCTATGCCAAAAATGAAATGCGATTGACTGGCGAAGGATGTAAGGAAAGGGAACAGGAAAAACATAAAAAAACAAAATTGTACAAAGGGAGTTTAAGAACATTGATTAAGATGAAAGGCGAATCTGTGCTGGCTTATGTTCAAGTAAGGCTATGCTTTACTGCAATTTTCTATAAAGAAGGCCACTTATGTACAATCTCACGATTTTAAGTAGAGGGAAAACATATGTGAGACGACACAGCTGCGATAACATGTAATTATTGAAGCCATTTTAAGAGCGTAGAAAAACAAAGATATTAATGAAATATTAATAGTAAAACAATATCTACAGGAATGTAGCTTTTATTAAACAAGTTTTAATATCGTGTTTGCGAGTTCATGTGATTTTAATTAGCACTATGTTTTTGCGTACAGTGAATAAAGTGCATTTTATTAACCCTGGACGTTCAAAAATGGAAGGAGGCTCAGTGAAAGCCACTATCGGAAGACAAATTAAATTTGTGAAAGTTGTCACCCCATTCGGCTGTGTGTTGTTACAATAATGATCTCTAACAAGTAGAGAGTGACGGGCATGAAAATACTCAATTTTGAAGTTTCATTTAGCCTTAGTTGAAACTAATTGAAACTAAGAATGGTGCTTAAAATTGAAAACTGTGAAATAAATCACAATAATATTTACAGTTCTGAACAGATAACGAGGAGCGGCGTGTTACTTAAAAGTGAGTCGTGTTTTGCTGTAAACTGTAAGTTATTCTACGCTTACAGTGGTAATGCAGATTAATGTATACCGTATAATGAAAACACGAGAAAAATTCAGTGGAAACTGATTCAACCCTTGATCGAGGAGATAAAATTTATTTTACTCGGTTTCGGCAGTTAATAGGGTTGATTTCATAAGAATTTCTTTTTAAATACCTATAACATAAATTACAAATATTTTTCAAACTTTAGTCTCAGACAGTCTGGCGCCTCCTTCACACAAGCGAGCAGCCGTTAGTGGCTATTCTTTTATTTTTGACCTCAGCTCAAATGTTCAAATGTTTGTATAGTCTATGGGACTTAACTACGGGCTCATCAGCCCCTAAACTTACAAACTACTTATGAACTAAGACTAAGGACGGCACAAATATCCATGCCCGAGGGGGGATTCAAATCCCCGACCGTAGTGGCCGTGCAGACTGTGACTAAAGCGCCTTAGTCCCCTCGGCCACCACGGCCGGCCACAAATATCCTTGCCCGAGAGGGGATTCGAACCCCCGTCCGTAGTGGCCGTGCAGACCGTGACTGGAGCGCCTCAGTCCCCTCGGCCACCGCGGCCGGCTTGACCTAAGCTTCATCGTTTATCTATAATTTCATTATGCTACTTGTAAGTACTACTTACATGCTATATATCAAACTAGTACTTACATTTATTCTTAAAAAGTTGTGTTCGTTTTGAAACAAAATTTTGTAATTCCTGTACAGGGACTTTAAAAAAGTCAGATGAAGGAAATCCTAGTAATTGCCGAAACCCGAGAAAATAAATTTTATTACCGCGGCCGAGGGCTGTATCAACATACATTGAATTTGTAAACGGTCGCTGAAAAAACGTAGCTGTGTTTCAAAAAGTTACGACCAAAAGTGTTACTCATAATTAGTGTTTTACGTAGTTAGTTAATTTGATCCGGCGGTACCGAGAAGGTGCCAGTTGCGATTAAGAACAATGACCACTAGCTCTAATAGAGTTAAAAATCTTCTGTTCAACACCACCATACATTAGTGGACGGTAACACACACACTCACACACAAATCAAGTAATACTTTATATAACAAACGTCTTGAAAGAGCATCTTCCTTGTTGGATGACGCCTTTGTTCTCTTCCACTAGAAACAGAATGGCCATGTTAAAACTTAAAAGTCAAAGTGTTTTGTAATGAATAAAAATGTATTTATTGATCTCCGAAATTCTTAAAATGTCTAGGTGACATCTAAAGGGTTTAATTTTTTTAGTTAAATTCCTAATCATATTTCAGTCACTTTTTAAAACTAGTTGGTCGTCACTGCAACATAATAGCCACTCAACAACGCAAGTGCGATAACAATAAGACAAAAGAGAGAGTCAATTTTCGAGTGCATTTAAGACATCATAAATTTTCATCCGTATTTATATCTGACAACAATGATTATAATGTATCAGTCTTCAAGTTAAATTATTCATTTTTCTCTTTGGCTTCAAGAATTGAGGAACAATACGCTTCCTCTACGACCACACTCCCAATGAGTTGCAGCACACGACGCCAGAAGCGGTCTCCCGACTGCCTGCCCAATCGGCGTGACACACTCTCCAAAGATACAAGAACGTTTTTGTTACCAACAATTACAATAAACCAAGACCGTGGTGCGAATATGCAAGGTCCGCAGGAATAGACTTCAAGTCTATTTAGTAGTTCAGCCTCCCGTTGCTAGCTAGGACGGAGAAAGGAAGGAATATTAGGGTTTCACGTCCTGTCGACATCGTTGTCATTGCAGGCTGGATACTTTCTTTGTTTTGTAATGGGTAGGAAATGAAAAAAATTGTTCCGAAATATGCAGTGATTTTATGAAGTAACGGCAAACCTAATTCAGGATGTTTGGAAGCGATTTCTCCTCATGATTTTCCTTTCAAAGATAAACAGTTTTGCTACATTATGGTTTCTGTGTTATACTAGCTGATAACAGTGGCCGCGCTTGCACAGCTGTAGATTTATTGTGATGAATTCAAGTATGACAAGTACGGTACGTGCAATAGTGACATATTCGACACCCTCACGTGTCTGCTGTTCAGGTATGTATGCGGGTATGTTGCGTCGTGATGTGTCCTGTCCCCCTCCCCCTCCCCCGTAACTACTGTAACAGACGTAATAGCGAAAAGCGGTTGCCACCTACTTGGTGGTATATGCAGTGCAACCCCTTAATGCACTGTGCTGCTGGCTATACATTTTTTAAGGTTTAACCATTCACCGATTTTAATGATTTTTTACCTTACTGATTTAAAGGAAGATGTTCCATTCTTTACTTCACAGCCTGAGGGATAGATTATTTTAAAATATATTTTCCATTACTGTCCATCTATATTTTAGTTGTTATGTTCATATCAGATTTCGACGAACAAGGGATTATCTGCGGGAATGTAGCTGATAGTATTAGCACTGTAGTTCATAATAATAGATAAACCCAACCACGCTTCTCTTGTGGCTCAGTCTGCTAAAAGATATCTTGTAAACTTTTACTAACAGAGAAAATAAATCATTGAAACCTATTGTGGTCCTGGGGCTATATGGCAGACGGGGAAGAGACTTCCACGCTGAAGATCGACACTTCCAAATAACCATTGTGTGCAGGGGCTGCAGAACAAAGCGAGAGATCGATAACAGAGAATGAGCCTGTCACAGCCTGGAAGTGAGCGCAGAAATGAGCGAATGTGCACTGGATGACATTAGAAGGATTTCAGTTGCTTTACCGAAAAGCACAATGTGTGTATCAAAATCGAAACACAGGATGAAATGTTCAAATGTTTAAATCGGCGGGACTTAACCTCTTTGATTATGAGTCCCTAGGTTTACAAACTCCTTAAACTAAGTTAAACTAACGTAGGACAACACATACACACACACACACACATGCCCCAGGAAGGACTCGAACCTCCGACGGTGAGCAACGCACGCAGGGCGGCATCACAGGATGAAAGAGTGGGTGAGATGAGTAAAGATATCACGTAGAGCATCTTCATCGAGTGCATCATGGCGGGGCAGGTAAAGTGGGCATAACTGGTAACGCAAATGAGCAAATGCTGGGGGAGGTCAAGCGGCATAACGTATATTGATGACGCCAGCTGCACAGACGCTCCAACTGTTTGCAAGCGTCTGTGAGGGAGACAGTTGAGGAGTTGTACGCGGCGTTGATGGTAATAGCCACTCTTTCTTTAGCTCTCACCCCAGCGAGGTCAGCACTTCTTTATATAAAATATGCCCGTAACTCAGGGGTATCAGGCTGATTGAAATTAATGTCTGGGAGGCAGACGCACATAGGTCTACCGCGAGTCAACAATCGTAGTTCCTCGACGTGGGTCATCAATACCTGTAATTTCCACTGAAATATGGGGTCCATCTATGAAGGAGGTAATACTTTCAGACTCTCATTCCGCGGATCACAGGACACCGAATAAGCTTTACGTTCAGTCTTGGAGCGAAATGTTTGCTTCATATTGTCATACAGCGCTACGAGCTCTAGAGCGGTATCATAAAAATCATCAAGTGTACCAAA
The DNA here is from genome assembly GCA_026315105.1 of Locusta migratoria. Classification (NCBI taxonomy): domain Eukaryota; kingdom Metazoa; phylum Arthropoda; class Insecta; order Orthoptera; family Acrididae; genus Locusta; species Locusta migratoria. Next base: position 372,812,455 of record CM048748.1, read on the forward strand.
GGTGACACATTATGACAGCTTAATACCTGGATTTACGTGGTTTTGTGACTTTCGAGATGCTTTTTTTTGGCCTTTGGTTGCTTGGCAGTTACGGCATTAGATAACAGTGGCCACGGCCTCTATTGCTGGAGGTGTCAAAGGTTAATAATCGGATTCATTACACAAAATCACGGCGGACTGTTAAGTTCCAATCTGACAGTAAACTATCTAGGCGCTGGTTTCAGGAGAAGTGGCGTGAATTCTGGTGACTAGCTGCAAAAACCCCTGAAGTCGGAGTTCGGATCCACGTGGATCCGAAAACAGATAAAAATGTATAAATTCAATTTCCGAAAAATTAAAGAAAATTAACTACGGCATGCAACCTATAGAAATGTCTAGAATTACAAAAGGAAACGAATGAAATGCAGCTACACACGATAAGGGGCAATTACAGAGACGGATGAAGTGCAGCCTCAAAATCAGAAAAAAATACGGCATGCAACATATACAAATGTACAGAATTTCATAAGCAAGATATTGCAGGAGGTTTCACAAGGCATGGAGAGAATTGCTGACAAAGACTGAGTGCATACTACAAGTTCGGAGAAGAAACAGCAAAATTAAAAATAGGCTGGGAGTGAAGATCGCAAAATGTTAGTGGAAATCAGAAGGATACACGCATATTTACTTGCCTGATGGGCATGGAACAAACAAGAGTGGATGATGAAGGCTTTGTTCCATGAGAAAACCACATGTAACACGTCACTCACGGAAGGAAAACGATAAGAAAAATTTTACATGCACTGTACAAAAATGAACATATCGTCTGTTAGAAATCGGACCTCACAAAACTAGAAAGAATTTACACAGAGTTTGCACACCGCCAAATAATCACAAAAGGTTTGAATATACCAGGCCGTTATCAAACTGCAACTAGTAACACATACACGACGTTTATCTGTTGGAAATCACTGGATTGAAAAACTAGAACACATCGAAAGGAACATTCCAAAAAATTAATCTAAGTTCAAGAGTATAAGTTAAACATACTAGAGAACGAATTGCTACCATCTCCACAGACACAAGAGAAGAACCAACCTTACCTCACCATGATCCCAGCACCAAGTGTTCACCGAGCGGCCAGGAACCGCGGGAAAGCTACTAGAAACTGGGAAATCCAAGACACAGCGGTGGTGGGGACGTGAGATTTTTGTTGGAGAGGGCTTGTCAGCTAGCTTGTAACTAATGCGTGTAGGAACCTCTTTTTTCACATCAGCAACAGGGGTTGGTAACGACTAACTATCGACTCTGAGCCAGAGAGAAGCATGCAAAGTGATCTATTACCACTCACATTCAGACATGCATTATATCCTCGCACATCCACTTAAAAGTATAACAAGTACACATTCTCACAGGAACAGTGGTGTAGCGGAGAAGCCATACTTATTGCCACATTCATAATCACAATAATGAATTATTAAAATAACAAAATCCCAGCAATATTAACTAACATTTCAGAAACGGATATTTTAAAACATGAAATAAAAATGCTATTTCTCATGCCTTGAAAAGAGTGGGGTTCGAGTTTTAACAAAATGGTAATCTAGCGACATCAAATAAATTACAGTTTTATAAAAAGTATATGGAAGACGACAGGCCGTCGTCTTTCACCAGCCTACCCCTCAGTGGATTCTTCATTTGCTGAGTGCGAGTAAAAACCTCAATCGCAATGTGTGTTACATGACGAAGGGATTCATGTGTGCTCAGATGGAATACTCGCTAGCAGGCAACTTATGTGGATACTTCCGCACCTTACTTGTATAAGGCTCTGTCTGGATGGATCTTTAGTTACCTAGATCCTTCGAATTCTTGCTGTTCACCTGCATGGTGGGCATACCATTGGGAGCAGTAATGTCCAACAAAAAAATAGGGCTCGCTTAGGTAGTCCTCCAGACGTAGAATTTAACAGAAATAGTTGTCTACAGGAACAGTGCTCATACTCTTAATTAGAATGTGTTATTGAAAATCTAGAACCTGAAAGAACATTCTAGACAGTCTCAGCTTTTAATATGTTAGACGGTTGCGTAATGGTACATTGTTTGACGTGTCTTTAAGCTCACAACAAATCTCGAGCCTTTATTAAGGCAAGAACCTTGGGGAGTATGTCTTTGTGACTGAACACGTTACGCTTAACTATGGCATAAGTGTTGTGGCAATTATCCAAAACGAAAAATTGAAAATTAATCGGCTCAAGATCGCATTCTAGATGTGCAGAACATTATGGAAACGATGGAGTACGCCATTTGCCAAATGTGTATTTTGTTTTGGGGAGCACCCTGGGAAGGGACTGCAAAGTCTGTCTTGATGCAAAAAAGATCCAGAAAATTAAGCCCCCGAAGCGCATATGATACTCTGAGGTGAAACAGCTCTTCAAGATCATTCAGTCACCAGTATTTGCAGGCTCTTTTTTCAGCTCTTCAAAAAGCAGTTGTGCCTCTAATCAAACAGAGGCTGTTATTCTTAGCACGAACACCTGTACTTGCCAGTACACCTGCCGGGCAGCAGAAGCTGCAGGACCTGTAGGCTAACCCGTAACATCGGCTAAATCTAAAGTTACCAGTATTGCAGAGACTGTAGAGCCTTTGACACCTCCAGCAATAGAGGCCGTGGCCACTGTTATCTAATGCCGTAACTGCCAAGCAACCAAAGGCGATCATGTAACCTATCCGTGTGTCACCATTAGCGTGTGTGCCCGCGGTCTAATCTAAATGCAACTTAACTTTGCTATACTCATGCACCATCTCAAATCACGCACGACGGACCAGAGACATATTCTCAGTTTTATTGTATAGTGTGTTGCGTGGTACCTCCGGGCTAGCTGAATTTCGCCTACGATAGCGGCGCCTGCTTCTGTCTCGTTTCAGCACGCTGATTTTGGTGAGTTTCGCTGTTGCATTGCGTGTGTGTGAGTGAGTGATTGTTGTTTGTAAATATCCCCCTCCCCCCAAGTAGCGTTAAGTTCTGTGTAATGTACGTTAATTTCAGTTAATTTCAATGCTGGGCTGGGCATTAGTCCCTGTAAATAGGATGCCTTTTATTGTATTAATGAAATTGGTTCCCCATTTTGCTTGCGTTCGACCGAAATAAACAAGTTAAGTTCTGTATAACTTTGACTTGCCTATAAATTGTAGTTTTAGATCACCTTACGCCTTTTTTATTTAATATTATTTGTCACCAGTGCTGAGAACAAGCTCAGATGCAATTTTTTATGTTTAAGTTCTGTTACGCCACAAGTGTTTTTCTTTAGTCACCTTTATCAAATAGCTTAAATTGTGGTGGCTTGTGTATTAATGCCTGTGTGTAATTTCGTGTGAGGTGCTTTGTATATTGGCCACTGTATCGTCAACTTCCTGTTATTAGAGTAATTTGAACCAAATCAGTTCTCAATTTGGGCCTGGGAACAAGGTTTTGCACACTGACCTTTTGCTGATGTTACTGCTAAAATTAAGCTTTTTTCAACAGTAAACTCTTATCTGGATACCTCCTCCCAGAATTAAGCTTTTATTTCAGACAGCGGCCTGCTTTTATTGGTAAGGGCGGAAAAGCGTATACGACAAATGAATTGTGCAGAGGTATTCTTCGACAGTTCCAGCCTATGTGTGTTTTCATATGAAACTCATTGAATAATAGGCTCACCATAACGGATCATGGGGAGTTTTAGTGTCTTCAAATACTTCTTTTTAAGCTAAAGAGAAAACAATTTTCTGAATCTGTGTACAGAGTGGAGTAATTCTGGCACGTATTTAGAGATCGTAATTATTTGGTCAGTCTATTCTAAGTGTCGGTCTAGAATTAATCCTAAACTCATCGCCGAGGCAGAGAAAAATATTACTGTGTTCAGAGTTAATGGTAGAAGAGATTCTCTGTACTGCTGAGTAATTAATATCGCTTGCGTTTTATATGAACTTCAAACCGATATTTTATGCCTACTTTGATTAGACAAGCAAGTCAGCATTTGCAAGTTGGATCGATCACAGGTCTCTAAGATTGTAGTATAGGTGGTATTTGTTTTAGGAGAGATTTCTTCAGGCACCATAAGCATTCGAAGAGAACAGTAATGGGGCCAGTACCGATCCTTATGGGACGTCTGATATTAGATCTACCCAGTGTGAACTATTTGTTCCAATCATTACACATGCTGAAGTATGAGAAGAACCATTGCACAGCACTCGGTGAAAAATTTGATTCGAGAATTTAGAAAGCAGAATGAGGAAGCGAAGAGTGCCAAACGGCTTTTAGTAAATAATAGTTACCTGTTGTTTGTACATAATTTTTTCATTTCCTCAGACAATAT